>CM046949.1:57311027-58561027 GCA_025698515.1 Gossypium sturtianum | reverse complement strand
ACGTTCGTACCTTTATTACTCAATGTCCTAGCTGAGTCAAGAGCTTGAAGAGTGATTGTTTCGTCGTCTACACGAAGTGTGAGTTCACCGACTTCTTCCTCTGTGTTGTCTTTCTTTATTGCATCGGGATATGGCACACGAGGTTGGTACTCTGTAATTGCCGGTTTTGGTATATCATGGCACACTTCAACCTTACCTTCGCTTACCACAGGTTCTTTCCTTGGGTTTGGTTCGTCTAACCCTTCACTATCGTAAATGGCTTGATTTTGCTCACTCGGGTTAGTTTCAGTATTGCGTGGCAAGCTTCCTTGTGGTAGTTCTGAGATCAGCTTAGCAAGTTGTATAACTAACTTAGTAAGTTCCCCAACTGACTCAGTAACTTCCCTAACTTGGCTCTCGATCCCTTTGATCGATGCTTGTGGGTCTTAAGGGTGGTTTCAGTGTCTTGGAGACGGTTATCTGTGGCTGCCATGAATTTTGTCAGCATCTCCTCGAGGTTCGACTCCTCTTCCTGTTGGTAAGGTGGTTGTTGAAAATTTGGAGGAAGTTCCGGTCCTTGGCTACTTTGATCATCCCACGAGAAATTTGGATGGTACCTCCAACCTGTATTATAAGTGTCATTATAAAAATTATTTTGAGGTCTAGAATAGTTACCCGTATATTGAGCTTGCTCGTTTTCCATGCCATATCCGTAGAGTGGGTACTCAGGATTCACCACGCCTCCTAAATTCATATCATAATGTATTTCTGGGTGCACCTACGGGAGACTATTCAAACCATCAATTTTTTTATTCATCATCTCTAACTGATTAGATAACCTAGTGACCACGTCGAGGTTGAAGACACTGGCTGCTTTAGTAGGAATTGTCCTCATCGCTTGCCACTGATAATTATTCAGTACCATCTTCTTTAAAAGCTAAAATTATCTGCCAAAAGCAAATAGAGGAAAAATTAGCAAAGTAAAAATAAAAAAAATAATAATAATGAAAATAACTTGCAATAAAAATATGGCTAAAGTAATAAAAATAGAGTTTTCTTATTATTTTAGTTCCCCGGCAATGGTGCCAAAAACTTGATCGCTATGAATCAGAGCTTTAAAATTTATAAAAAGAACGATCGAACCTGGAAACTAACTCTGACAAAGATTAAAGGCAAGTGTACCTATCGAACAGTAGTATAGCTTAGGCAAGACCAGATTATCGAACCCAAAGGAACTAAAAGTACTAATACTAACTTTCTTTTTATTATTTAACCTAAAATAAGTGAAGTTGCTTTTAATCTAAAATTAACGAATTACTAAGCTAAGGACACAAAGACGAAAAAGACTAAAATTGGGGAGATAACTTTCAGAAAAACTCAGTTGATTTAGACGATACCCTCAGGAAGAATCCACCTAGACTTCACTTGTTATCTATCACTGAACCATACGATTTATTCACTTAGTTTGATCCGTAAGACTCCCTAACGTATATTAAACCCTCGATTGAGGCGAATAATGTAACATCCCGAAATTGGGCCTAGTAGGATTGGGCCCAATGGGCCTTGATTTTAAATTTTTTTGAGAACGGCATTAATGCAAGTTAGACTTATTAGGTAAGTTATTTTGGAAGGTTAGAGGGCTTCTATGAAGTCCCGGGATCAAATATTAGCTTTGGGGAAATTTTGGTTTTAGGTGAAAAAAAAACCCTGGAAGTTGGCAGGTAGGCCTTAAGAATAAAATGTGGGGAAAAATGAAACAAGTGGAGGTGTGGTGTAGTGGCAAAGTGAAGCCACTTAAGAGGCAAGGGGGATGACGCCACAAGGAAGGAAGGAGGTCCAAGGTTCAAGTCTTGGCTTTTGCATTTTGGTTTTCTTTTTACTTGGACCTCAGAATTTGGCTATAGATTTATATTTTGTTGCGCATGGTTTAAGACACAAGAGGAGCTTGTGGCCAAGTGGCTAGCAGCGTGGATTATGTTGCAAGGGAGCACAGGTTCGAATCTCATGAGAAGCAAGGAGTATTTATTTTCGATGCAGACGGGAAGAGTTTCATTGAATTTAAACTCTCTTGTGAAGGATCCCACATCGGAAAGATACAAAGAAGGAAGGTGAAGAGCTAGCTATATAAAGAGCATTCCAGGGAGGAGGGTTGACACACCTTGGAAGGCGTTTGGGCACGAGGAGTGGTCGGGCGCGGATTAGCACCGATTCCTATCGGTGTGTAACTCTCTCTACTCTAGTTGTAGAGCGGCAAATGCCAAAGTGCCGGTCACGGCAATAGTAGCCACACGAGCGTGCGAGCGCGCGTGTGGGGCTTCGACGCGATAGTTGAGGCCATAAGTAGTATTCTTGTGGGTTGGGGCTGCTTGGGCCGCGATGGGCCGAAGTGGGCCCAATGGGCCCGTGGGCCCTTATGAGTAAATTGTGCGATTGTGTAGTATATAGTGAACTAGACTAGGTGGAACTTATATACATGGCTAGATTTGTGTTAGGTGGGCCACACGAGCGTGTGGGCCCGAATGGGCGAAATTGGGCTTTAGGCCCAATAGTCCATTTCGACTGAAATGGTAGTTGGGTCGCTCGGGGCGACACTGGGCCTTTGGAAAGGCCATTCCAGGTACGAAATTACCAAAATATGCCCTTGGTGGGTAAATTACCAATATACCCTTGGTGGGTAAATTACGAAAATGCCCTTGGTAGGTAAAATTACGGTTATACCCTTAGAGGTTGATTAGGGTGACTATGTTGTTTTATGTCTATCTGATTATGATGGTAATTCATGTTATACTTATATTTGATATATGTCTAGCATACATGACATACTGCATACACGAATTATTATGTCATATTGCATGGGTATGATGAGAGGAGGGGGAAGATTGATATCCGTGTCTTTGGGACACGGTGGTTTGGCACCACCGGTGGTTTGGTACCACGATTGATTATTGTGACTTTGGGTCACGGAGGTTTGGCACCTCGCGTCGTCCCCAGTGGCTTAGCACCACGGTGGGTTGGCCCCACAGATTGATTATACTGGGATTGACGCCCGGTGATTTGGTATCACACGATGGGTTGGCCCCATCATTGGATTCGTGACTTCGGTCACCGTGATTTGGTATCACATTCGTATCTTTGGGACACGAGAGGTTTGGCACCTCATAGCGTCTCGCGTCGGTGGCTTCATACCACGCGATGGGTTGGCCCCACAGATGATAATACTGGGATTGACGGTGATTTGGTATCACACGATGGGTTGGCCCCATCATTGGATTCGTGACTTGGTCACGGTGATTTGGTATCACATTCGTGTCTTTGGGACACCAGAGGTTTGGCACCTCATAGCGTCTCGTCCCAGTGGCTTAGCACCACAGTGGGTTGGCCCCACAGCTGATTATACGGGATTGACGCCAGTGATTTGGTATCACACGATGGGTTGGCCCCATCATTGGATTATTCGTGACTTTGGGTCACCAGTGGTTTGGCACCACAATTATGGATATCGTGACTTTGGGTCACCAAGGGTTTAGCACCACCGGTGGTTTGGTACCACACGGGGTAGAAAGGAGCATTGGATGGCTAGGTTTGGGTGCATGATATGCATATTTTCATATGAAATTGTGTAAGGGCCTGTTGGATGGGGATTTACACACTGAGTCTCGATGACTCACCCCTTAGTTAAATTTTGCAGGTAATCATTAGATCGCGGATTTGGGAGCTGAGGTGGACTCGTGGAGGCCATACATATGTTTACTCGTAAATTCGTTTCTTTTATTTGGACTTATTTTTATTTGAGTTTTTGTTATGTAATAAGGCCTTGGGTATTTTATTTGGTTTCAGCTTTCAATTTGTTTATTGCTTGTTATTAAATGATCAATATGGGATTTTCCTAAAATGATAATAAACCATTTCTTATTCAAAATTACTTAAACTCGATTTCTCACCACAACTATAAAGAATATGAGCTTTTTAACGAATGCATAGTTTTTAGACATTCCTTTCATGTGACATGCCGATTCTGGCCGTAACGTTTAGGCCGGGTTTGGGGTGTTACAATTATGGTATCGAGCCTAGGTTCAAAAACTCTATTTGTGGGTTTGGGTTCAAAAAATGTTTTCAAAAGATGGTTTAGAAAATGGTTTAGAAAAATATATATCTATTTTTTTTTTGAAATATGGCACCCGAGTCTCCGGCACCAATCCGCACTGTAAGTTTCCTGATACTTTGCTTTGTTATATGCTGTATTTTTAATATCTATTCTGTGTGTTTGGGTTGGATGTGATGTTCGGATATAGAGTTGATTGCGTCTAAATATTTGTGCCTTTAATGGTTAGTTTTTTTTTAGTATGTGTAGGATTTCTAAATTCTAGTTAAAAGTATATTAGGGTTATTGGAATCAGAGTGCGCAGCGTGAGCACAGCGTTGTAGGTTAGGTGGTACGAATGTTCCTGTAGTTGGAAATTTCGAGGACGAAATTTCTTTAAGGAGGGTAGATTTGTAACATCCCGAAATTGGGCCTAGTAGGATTGGGCCCAATGGGCCTTGATTTTAAATTTTTTGAGAACGGCATTAATGCAAGTTAGACTTATTAGGTAAGTTATTTTGGAAGGTTAGAGGATTCTATGAAGTCCCGGGATCAAATATTAGCTTTGGGGAAATTTTGGTTTTAGGTGAAAAAAAAACCCTTGAAGTTGGCAGGTAGGCCTTAAGAATAAAATGTGGGGAAAAATGAAACAAGTGGAGGTGTGGTGTAGTGGCAAAGTGAAGCCACTTAAGAGGCAAGGGGGATGACGCCACAAGGAAGGAAGGAGGTCCAAGGTTCAAGTCTTGGCTTTTGCATTTTGGTTTTCTTTTTACTTGGACCTCAGAATTTGGCTATAGATTTATATTTTGTTGCGCATGGTTTAAGACACAAGAGGAGCTTGTGGCCAAGTGGCTAGCAGCGTGGATTATGTTGCAAGGGAGCCTGGGTTCGAATCTCATGAGAAGCAAGGGAGTATTTATTTTGCGATGCTGACGGGAAGAGTTTCAGTTGAATTTAAACTCTCTTGTGAAGGATCCCACATCGGAAAGATACAAAGAAGGAAGGTGAAGAGCTAGCTATATAAAGAGCATTCCAGGAGGAGGGTTGACACACCTTGGAAGGCGTTTGGGCACAGGAGTGGTCGGAGCGCGGATTAGCACCAGATTCCTATCAGGTGTGTAACTCTCTCTACTCTAGTTGTAGAGCGGCAAATGCCAAAGTGCCGGTCACGGCAATAGTAGCCACACGAGTGTGTGAGCGCACGTGTGGGGCTTCGACGCAATAGTTGAGGCCATAAGTAGTATTCTTGTGGGTTGGGGCTGCTTGGGCCGCGATGGGCCGAAGTGGGCCCAATGGGCCCGTGGGCCCTTATGAGTAAATTGTGCGATTGTGTAGTATATAGTGAACTAGACTAGGTGGAACTTATATACATGGCTAGATTTGTGTTAGGTGGGCCACACGAGCGTGTGGGCCCGAATGGGCCGAGATTGGGCTTTAGGCCCAATAGTCCATTTCGACCAGAAATGGTAGTTGGGTCGCTCAGGGCGACACTGGGCCTTTGGAAAGGCCATTCCAGGTACGAAATTACCAAAATATGCCCTTGGTGGGTAAATTACCAATATACCCTTGGTGGGTAAATTACGAAAATGCCCTTGGTAGGTAAAATTACGGTTATACCCTTAGAGGTTGATTAGGGTGATTATGTTGTTTTATGTCTATCTGATTATGATGGTAATTCATGTTATACTTATATTTGATATATGTCTAGCATACATGACATACTGCATACACGAATTATTATGTCATATTGCATGGGTATGATGAGAGGAGGGGGAAGATTGATATCCGTGTCTTTGGGACACCAGTGGTTTGGCACCACCGGTGGTTTTGGTACCACAGATTGATTATTGTGACTTTGGGTCACCAGAGGTTTGGCACCTCGTCTCGTCCCGTGGCTTAGCACCACAAAGGGGTTGGCCCCACGATTGATTATACGGGATTGACGCCGGTGATTTGGTATCACACGATGGGTTGGCCCCATCATTGGATTCATGACTTCGGTCACCAAAGTGATTTGGTATCACATTCGTGTCTTTGGGACACCGAGGTTTGGCACCTCATAGCGTCTCGTCCCAGTGGCTTCGTACCACAGTGGGTTGGCCCCACAGATGATAATACGGGATTGACGCCAGTGATTTGGTATCACACGATGGGTTGGCCCCATCATTGGATTCGTGACTTGGTCACCGTGATTTGGTATCACATTCGTGTCTTTGGGACACCGAGGTTTGGCACCTCATAGCGTCCTCGTCCCGCTGGCTTAGCACCACAAAGATGGGTTGGCCCCACACCGATTATACGGGATTGACGCCGGTGATTTGGTATCACACGATGGGTTGGCCCCATCATTGGATTATTCGTGACTTTGGGTCACCAAAGGGTTTGGCACCACAATTATGGATATCGTGACTTTGGGTCACCGGTGGTTTGGCACCACCAAAGGTTTTGGTACCACACGGGGTAGAGAAAGGAGCATTGGATGGCTAGGTTTGGGTGCATGATATGCATATTTTCATATGAAATTGTGTAAGGGCCTCATTGGATGGGGATTTACACACCGAGTCTCGATGACTCACCCTTAGTTAAATTTTGCGTGTAATCATTAGATCGCGGATTTGGGAGCCGAGGTGGACTCGTGGAGGCCATACATATGTTTACTCGTAAATTCGTTTCTTTTATTTGGACTTATTTTTATTTGAGTTTTTGTTATGTAATAAGGCCTTAGGTATTTTATTTGGTTTCAGCTTTCAATTTGTTTATTGCTTGTTATTAAATGATCAATATGGGATTTTCCTAAAATGATAATAAACCATTTCTTATTCAAAATTACTTAAACTCGATTTCTCACCACAACTATAAAGAATATGAGCTTTTTAACGAATGCACAGTTTTTAGACATTCCTTTCATGTGACATGCCAGATTCGGTCGTAACGTTTAGGCCGGGTTTGGGGTGTTACAAATAATGTCTAATCCTAGGTTAATTAGTGGAACTCTCGTTCTCTTATAATAACCCCCTAGAATAGCAGTAAATCGATCTATGGACTCCCATATTAGGTTTCACCCTAATCCGACAAAATCTCGTTACCCTATCTCTAGGCGTGCGATCAACTCCGCTTAATTATGCTAGATCTACTCTTAGGCAGGGTCTATTCTTCCTCCACCTAAGCACATTAAATTTGGATAAAGCTCAGATAATTAAGAACAAACCAAGTATTTATCATATAATTTAGAAAATAATAAAAAGATTCATCAAAGGTTTCATCCCCTTCAGGTATCTGAAGGGTTTAGTTCATAACTAAATAAGAAAACATCTCAAGAGAAATGATAAAACAAAACATAAGAAATCCCTAAAATCCCCTGAAGGAATTGAAAGAGAGATTTGTCGTCTTGAGTAGAATCCCGACTTTTTGAGATGGATCAACTGGCTATCTTTGAGTGATTCCCACAAATCTGACCTTTTCGGCTTGGCTCCTTGGCCTAGGTCACCGCCCTGACAAAAGCCCTGGCAGAAGGCTTCTGCCGAACTCCCCGATTAAGTTGCCCCCTAGGGTGTTTATATAGGCTTTGAGATGTGTTACTTGGCCTCCAAGTATCCTAATTTGAGTGCAATTCCTAATTGGGGGTTTAATTAGACTTTGGAGTGTGTTTCTTTGCCTCCAAGCATCCAAATCCGAGTAAAACTCCTCTTGGCCACGGTAGGGACACGGCCATGGCACACGCCCGTGTGGATCATGGCCAGGCCATGCTCGGAATTCTTTAATGAGGCACGACAGTGTGAATCAAGGGAAGACCGTGTTCTAGACGATCAGTGAGGCACGGCCGTGTGGGCTAAGGTCCAGGCCGTGTCGATTTCTTCTTTGGCCCATTTTGGTCCGTTTTGAGCTCGTTTCTCGTTCTTTTTATCCTTGGGTGCTTTCCTGGGTATAAGACATGAAAAGAAAGGATTAAGAGCACCTTTTTACATAAATCAAGGGATAAATCATCCAAAAGCATGCTAAATGTGGGATTAAAATATGTTACTATTTCGGTTTATCATCAGTATACCCCCTAATTGGCACACGGCTTAGCACACGAGCGTGTGACTTGGCCGTGCTGCTTAAGTCAGTATACCTTACAGGTTTGGCACGGCCTAGCACACGGCCTGGCACACGGGCGTGTGTGGCCACTTCGAAGGGCACACGGGTTAGACACATGGGCGTGTGGTTGGCCGTGTGACCCAAGTCAGTATGTATGCCCTATTTCCACACGGCCTGTAATATCCGGGGTTTAGGGCTTGTGCATTATTGCTTAATTATGTGAAGTAGCATGCCTGTGTGTGTTGTAAATATGTTTTATGAATTTTTAGAAACTTAAGAGTGTAGGTGAATGCCTTAGAAAAATATTGAATTTTAAGTTTTAAAGGGGAACTAAGCATGATAGGCCTTAAGAGAAATTGTAGGGGAAATTGGACATAAGATTTGGGCTTGGTAAAGTGGCATGGAGGCGCCACTTAGGGGCCTTGGTAGGTGACGCCATAAGCTGAGAGGAAGGGCTTAGGTTCGAGTTGCAGAGGAAGCAAATGGGAGTTTGTTTTTGCGTCAAGGGGAAGAGGTGTTGGACGGAAATGGGGCACTGAGTGGATGAGTGTAGATCAAGTAAAATTCTTTTTAAATTTTCGGCTAAGGGCAAGGATAATTGCTGATTTATTTTAATTATTTTAGAATAAGTAAAAAAGAGAGAAAATAGGAGATTGGATAGAGAGAGGGGGAGTTGGTAGGCCAAGGGAGTCTTTGGTGTCAAATTCGGCTAAGGGGGTAAGGGTGTGTAGCCAATTTCATTAAGCATTCTAGCCTCCTCTCGTTTACTCTTTTCTCTCTAAAGCTATCACTTTTCTCCTCTTTTTCTTTTATTTGTTCTAGCCGAATTATACTTGAGCCTCCATATCATTCCTTTTTCATCTCTTTCTCATTATCACTCATCATGTTAATCAAAAGCCAGAAGGTAAGTCCTCCTAGCCATTGCCGATTCTCCCTAAGTCTTAAACTTTTCCTTTTCATTCTTGATGAGGTAGAATCTCCATCATCAACCTTCTCTTCTTCTTTTGCAAGTTCACTCAAAGCCGAATACTCAAAGTAGTCTTAGCCGATTGCTCAGTAGATCCAAAAGCCGAAACCTATTGATCACTACCCAGTCTATATAGCCAAATTTCTTTGTGATTTTAAGAAATGGAGCAGTCGACTACAGCATTAAGGGTAAGATCAGATGCTATTCAATTTTCTTTCTTTTTCTTTTAGCCGAAATCTAGGAACTAATCCCATTAATGCACTTTGGCTGAAACTTTGAAGGAGGAATTCGGGATTTGGTTGTTGTCGACTACGAGGAGGAGATCATTAGGGATTTCAAAATCTAAGGTATTGCGACATCTTCAAAGACAAGGGATAAATTCGGGGTTTAGATCCGCAAGGTAAGAGAGTGTTAACATTCGGCCAAGGCTATATTTAGTGATTATTAGAGTGGCTAGATTCTAACTTTGATCAAGTTTAGGGAGGAGTACAATCCGATTCGATAGACTTTCGGGATTTCAGTGAATTCGTTAAGTAAACCAGGTGTGTACCCCACACTAACTCTTAATAGATTTATGGCATCAATTTAATATATGTGTTTATAATAATGTGAAAAGTGGGCAAAGGTACCATGTGATGGTACAAAGTACTCAGGTAAGTAACCTTAACATTATGTTAATAAATGATATGAATAATATTATGATATGAATATTTGGAATATGATACATATGTGCATATCGATAAGAATGTGGAATAAGGAATAAGGCATGATATTGCATATTCTATGTGACATGGGGCATATGGGTTATATGGAAAGGGGAAGTGATCTGGTGGTTTATAACACAATATCTGAATGTGGTGACTCATGTCACGAAATCTGAATGTGGTGACTCATGTCACGAAATCTGAATGTGGTGACTTATGTTACAAAATAATGTCTGGTGGCTATGCCACAAAATTTATAAGGGCGATGAGCAAGTCGTCTGCAGCGACTGCCTTCGATGATGTGTAGCGGATGGAGGGTCGACTTAGTAGTCCCCACGGTGTGATGGTTGGTACGGGTGATGTGTAGCGGATGGTTATCTAGGTATGGGTTCGGGTTTGCATCATTATTTCTATCATTATATATACGTATGATATGATATGATATGCCCGAATCGTTAGGGCTTAGTGTTGGTTATACACACCGAGTCCTGCTTTGACTCACCCCATTGTGGGATATTTTTCAGTGACACTCAAGAATGCAATTGGGTGGCGGGAGCTTAGTGGTGGCCATGTTCAACTCGGACTTTATTTTAATTTTGGACTTTTTATTTCTAAGTATTTTAGATTTATTCAGGTTTTGTTTTAATGTAATAAGGCCATAGCTATAAACTGATTATGCATGCATTTTTATTTATTTTATTATGATACAATTTTTTTATCAATTTAAAGTTTAAGCAACTTTTCTTAAAAATAAATCTTTAAATGTTTTAACACCTAACACAAATGATTTTCAATTTAAATAGTAAACTCTAAAAACTCGACTTTTTCCTTTAACTTATGGTTTTGAAATATAACAATAAAGTCTTAATAAAGCCTAATCTTCGAGAATAACAATGTTTTAAATTTGAACCCAATCCAAATTTTTCTCCTAAATCAGCCAAAGTTTTCCAAGAAACAAACAAGTTTTGAACTGTTTTACTCCAGGAACATACCAGATCCGGTCAGGGTTCGTGGGCCGGGTTTGGGGTGTTTCAATTTGGTATCAGAGCCTAGTTTTAAACTCTCGGCCTTGGGTTTAAAGCCCATAACATTTTCAAAATAGAGCCCAAATAAGTTTTTGTGAAAATTTTGTGAAATAAGCAGGCTTTTCTGGCATGGCACCTAAGTCTCCGACCCGAAGTCCACCAGGTAAGTACCCCTAACCATTGTGTGAATTAATATATGATTTGTATATGGGTATAACGGGAACATAGAGTAGTATATTAAGTTATGGAACCCTAGGATTAGCTTACTTCAATACAGAATTACATAAAACTTTAAGGCCTAATTAAACAAACCTGTGACTGAGTCGCCGAGTTAGGGTGTGGCAACCATTGTGCGCATGTCTAGGATTGGATTCAGGAAGAGCCTGGTATTTAAGCAGTCCTAGTGACTCACCTCCTCTTCACTCGAATCCTACCTGGTTCGTAGTAACGATTCACCCTAACCAAGAGGACTCATTCACAGGCTAAACTCAATAATTAAAACCCGAAAGGGACCTGCTACATTGTTTTATAAATCTTAGTTTTAAAATCACCAAATTACCCCTTTATTTTGTAAAAACTATTTTAGAGCTTAAAAAGAAAATTTTTCGAAATATTCCTGATTTACAAAAATTTACTAAAATACCCCTGGGTTGAGAAATTACTAAAACACCCTTGGTTTATGAAATTACCACACTACCCTCAATTTTTTTCTAAAATATTCTTACTTTTCAAAAATACCAAAAACCCCTATTTTTGCAAAATATAAAGATACCCTGATTTGAAAATTTACCAAAATACCCCTATAGGACAAATTACGAAAATACCTCTGGGATTGGACCGGACGAAAATGTTCAAGTGATGAATGTTTGTAGTAGATACTACTGAATGAAGGTGCATCTTTCTCTGAACTAGGATAGAAGACTTGAAACAAAACTCTAAAATGATCGAAAGAACTACTACTAAACTCCTTTACATAAAATTTCTTCGTGGGTAATCAGTGGAACAAAGACTAATGCATAAAATTTTTAAAACAGATTGAATCGCGATCGTAGACATGAGTTCTAGGGGACTTGGTCGTAATGTGCGAGGACGTGGTAGAGGCAGAATGGTCGTATCGAAACCCGTTAGGTCTGGACAAGGGTCCAAAAATGAGGTACCACCACCCCCACCACCAGCTGTTGGTGTTGAGTAGCAAGATCAGACGGGGATGATGCGATGCTCGCGCGCGATCGCGGGTTCTTGAGATGGTGGCTGGAGCAGGTAGAGGTATGGGAGCTCAGAAATCTGTACCCGAGCGACTCCGAGCCAATGGAGCTGAAGTATTCCGTGGCGTATCTGGTGTGGCACCCAGTACGACTGAGTATTGGTTGGAAGCGACAGAGCGAATTATGGATGAGCTGGATCTGACTGCTGAAGAGAAGCTGAAAGGAATGGTGTCGCTACTCCGCAATGAGGCATATCAGTGGTGGCTCATAGTTCGGGATGGTGCTACAGTTGAGGATCTCACTTGGGAGTATGTTAAGGCGGCATATCAGAAGAAGTATGTTGGAACTAGTTATACTGATGCTCAGAGGAAGGCATTTCTGGGGCTGGTTCAAGGGAACAAGTTCGTAGCGGAGTACGAGGCTGAATTCTTAAGGTTGAGCCGGTATGCTCGAGGTATTGTGGCTACGGAGCATGAGCGATGTGTCCGGTTTGAGGACGGACTGAGGGATGACCTGAGATTGTTGATAGCTCCACAGTAGGAGCGAGAGTTTGCCGTGTTGGTGGAAAAGGCTAAGGTAGCCGAAGGGATTAAGGACTCTGTGAAACAGAATACTGAACGAAATAGGCACAAGAGAGGTTTTGGATCATCAAGGTCATCCGGGAATGCTCAAAAGAGGCCTAGAGTTGATGGGCCGCGAGGTCGCTAAGTCGTTACAGAGGAGGCGATCCGCACTTGTGCTGAGTGTGGGAAGAGGCACCTAGGAGAGTGTTGGAAGAAGACAGGGGGATGTTTCAAGTGTGGGTCCAAGGACCACATGATTAAGGACTATCCTATAAGAATAGACGGGAGCCGACCAGCAGGTCAGAATTTCAATCAGGCTGGAAGAGGTGGACCGCAGCCACAGCGGGGTCGAGGTCCGATTGGCAGAGGTAATGGTTCTGGAAGAGGACGTGGAACACCGGGCAGAGGTGTTGGTAATACGGAGGCAAGGTAGGCGGGTCTGGTGTATGCAGTTCGTCGGAGGGAGGATGGAGACGCACCGGACGTCATAATCGGTATGTTCCTTATAGCTGATAAGCCTTACTTTTCTTTAATTGATGTTGGCTTGACCCACTCTTTTGTTGCAAGTAGACTAGTTGAAACGCTAGGCATAGCATCTGAACTGTCTAGTAGGGAGATGACTGTAGTAAGCCCGTTAGGTCAAACTGTAGTAGTGAACAAGATATTTCACAATGTACCTCTAGAGATTCAGGGAGTGATATTCTCTGCCGACCTGATGGAACTACCTTTCGGAGAATTTGATCTCATACTTGGCATGGATTGGCTAGTGGAACATCGGGCTATATTGGATTGTGCAATAAGCGAATGGAGTTAAGGACCCTGAGGATGAGGAGATAATTATGATAGGAGAAAGAAGAAACTACTTGTCTAACGTAGTTTCTGCATTAAAGGCTGATAAGATGGTTCGAAAAGGGTGCAAGGCATTCTTGGCTTTCGTTAGTGCGTTGGATGCAAAAGAAGAAGGAGTTAGTGGAGTTAGAACCGTAAGGGAATTTGTGGATGTTTTCCCGGAGGAGTTACCTAGAATACCCCTTGATAGGGAGATGGAGTTCGAAATTGACTTGTTGCCTGGAACGGTGCCAGTATCTATCGCTCCGTATAGAATGGCACCAAAGGAGTTGGTGGAGCTCAAAGCTCAAATTCAGGAGTTGCTTGACCGTGGGTTCATCCGACCCTGTGTGTCTCCATGGGGAGCATCGGTTCTGTTCGTGAAGAAGAAGGACGAAACTATGCGTATGTGCATAGATTACCGTCAATTGAATAAGCTAACCATCAAGAACAAGTACCCGTTGCCAAGGATAGATGACTTGTTCGATCAGCTTAAGGGAGCCGCGGTATTCTCGAAGATAGATCTACGGTCTGGATATCATCAGCTTAAGGTGAAGGAGGTGGATATCCATAAGACAGCTTTCCGAACAAGATACGGGCATTATGAGTTCATAGTAATGCCGTTCGGATTGACGAACGCCCTAGCCGCGTTCATGGATATGATGAACCGGGTTTTTCAACCCTACTTGGATCGATTCGTCGTTGTGTTCATAGACGACATCCTAGTGTATTCTAAGTCGGAGGAGGAACATGACGAGCATCTCCGGATAGTGTTGCAAGTGTTAAGGGAGAAGAAGCTCTATGCCAAATTCAGCAAGTGTGAATTTTTGCTTAAGGAGGTTGCATTCTTAGGGCATGTAGTGTCTGCAGAAGGGATAAGGGTGGATCCTAGGAAGATCGAGGCAGTGCTAGATTGGAAACCACCTAAGTCTGTGGCTGAGGTACGTAGTTTCTTGGGATTGGCAGGTTACTACAGAAGGTTTGTAGAAGGGTTCTCATCAATAGTCGCACCTTTGACAAAATTGTTGAGAAAGGAAGTACCTTTCGTATGGACAGATAGGCAACAGGAGAGCTTTGAGAAGCTTAAGAGGGTCTTGAATTTAGCTCCAGTGTTGATTCAGCCTGAGGCAGGGAAGGATTTTGTGGTGTACTGTGATGCTTCCCACACAGGGTTAGGATGTGTTTTAATGCAAGATGGGAAAGTAGTTGCTTATGCGTCTAGACAATTAAGGCCACATGAGGTTAACTACCCGACGCATGACCTGGAATTGGCGACAGTGGTCTTTGCTCTTAAGGTATGGAGGCACTATTTATATGGAGAAAAGTCAGAGATCTACACAGACCACAAGAGCCTTAAGTATCTGTTGACTCAGAAAGAGCTGAATCTGAGACAGCGAAGGTGGGGGAGTTAGAGGATTATGGAGTTAGCAGCGATGGAGTATTGTGTTGCAAGGGTATGCCTAAGGATAAGGAGTTAAGGCGGAGAATTTTTCAGGAATCGCATAGTAGCCCCTATGCTATGCATCCTGGAGGTAGTAAGTTGTATAGAGATCTAAGGGAACAGTTTTGGTGGCCTGGTCTTAAGCGGGAAGTTACAGAATTTGTAGGGAAATGCTTGACGTGTCAGCAAGTCAAGGCTGAACACCAAGTTCGGTCAGGGTTGCTTCAGCCGATAAAGATTCCGCAATGGAAGTGGGAGAGAATCACCATGGACTTCGTTAGAGGGCTTCCCCTTACGCCTACTAAGAAGGACTCGGTATGGGTGATAGTGGATTGACTGACAAAGTCCGCGCATTTCTTATCGGTGCGGGTCGATTATTCTTTGCAGAGGTTGGCGAGGTTGTATGTGGCTAAAATTGTAAGGTTGCATGGAGTTCCGGTATCGATTATCTTAGATAGGGATCCAAGGTTTACGTCTCGGTTTTGGAAAGCACTACATCAAGCTTTGGGCACCAGATTAGACTTCAGTACGGCATTTCATCCACAGTCAGACGGTCAATCTGAGCGAGTGATCCAAGTGTTGGAAGATATGTTGAGAGGCTGTGTAATAGACTTTAGAGGAAGTTGGGAAGAATACTTGCCTTTAGTGGAATTTGCATATAATAACAGCTATCAAGCCAGTATTCGGATGGCACCGTATGAAGCCTTTGTATGGACGGAGGTGTCGCACTCCTACGTGTTGGGCGAATTAGGAGAACGCCAAGTTTTGGGTCCAGAGATTGTGGCGTAATCCAAGAAAAGGTTAAGTTAATTCGCACGGTTAAAGGAGGCATCTGACAGGCAGAAGTCGTATGCAGATCTTAATTGAAAGGAAATAGAATTTGCTGTGGGAGATCAGGTGTTTCTTAAAGCTTCGCCATGGAAGAAGGTGATGAGATTTGGTCGCAAAGGGAAATTAAGTCCAAGGTTTATAGGACCTTATCGGGTGTTGAAGCGGGTTGACCAATGGCATACCGATTAGAGTTGCCTCGAGTTGAAGCGGATGCACGATGTGTTCCATGTTTCTATGCTACGTCGTTACTGATCGGATCCATCTCATGTAGTACTGGTTGAGGAGGTGAAGCTAAGGCCAGATTTGTCCTACGAGGAAGAGCCGATTCAGATTTTGGAACGAGATGTGAAAGTGCTACGAAGGAAGTCAGTTCCTTTAGTCAAAGTGTTATGGCGCAATCATGGATCGGACGAAGCTTCGTGGGAGCCGGAAGAAACAATGCGACAGTAATACCCTCACTTATTTCAGCCAGGTAATTTCGAGGACGAAATTATTTTAAGGGGGTAGAACTGTAATATCCGGGGTTTAGGGCTTGTGCATTATTGCTTAATTATGTGAAGTAGCATGCCTGTGTGTGTTGTAAATATGTTTTATGAATTTTTAGAACCTTAAGAGTGTAGGTGAATGCCTTAGAAAAATATTGAATTTTAAGTTTTAAAGGGGAACTAAGCATGATAGGCCTTAAGAGAAATTGTAGGGGAAATTGGACATAAGATTTGGGCTTGGTAAAGTGGCATGGAGGCGCCAATTAGGGGCCTTGGTAGGTGACGCCATAAGCTGAGAGGAAGGGCTTAAGTTCGAGTTGCAGAGGAAGCAAATGGGAGTTTGTTTTTGCGTCAAGGGGAAGAGGTGTTGGACGGTAATGGGGCACTGAGTGGATGAGTGTAGATCAAGTCAAATTCTTTTTAAATTTTCGGCTAAGGGCAAGGATAATTGCTGATTTATTTTAATTATTTTTGAATAAGTAAAAGAAGAGAGAAAATAGGAGATTGGATAGAGAGAGGGGGAGTTGGCCAGCCAAGGGAGTCTTTGGTGTCAAATTCGGCTAAGGGGGTAAGGGGTGTGTAGCCGAATTTCATTAAGCATTCTAGCCTCCCTCTCGTTTACACTTTTCTCTCTAAAGCTATCACTTTTCTCCTCTTTTTCTTTTATTTGTTCTAGCCGAATTATACTTGAGCCTCCATATCATTCCTTTTTCATCTCTTTCTCATTATCACTACTGTTAATCAAAAGCCGAAGGTAAGTCCTCCTAGCCATTGCCGATTCTCCCTAAGTCTTAAACTTTTCCTTTTCATTCTTGATGAGGTAGAATCTCCATCATCAACCTTCTCTTCTTCTTTTGCAAGTTCACTCAAAGCCGAATACTCAAAGTAGTCTTAGCCGATTGCTCAGTAGATCCAAAAGCTGAAACCTATTGATCACTACCTAGTCTATATAGCCGAATTTCTTTGTGATTTTAAGCAAGGGAGCAGTCGACTACAACATTAAGGGTAAGATCATATGCTATTCAATTTCCTTTCTTTCTCTTTAAGCCAAAATCTAGGAACTAATCCCATTAATGCACTTTGGCCGAAACTTTGAAGGAGGAATTCGGGATTTGGCTGTTGTCGACTACGAGGAGGAGATCATTCGGGATTTCAAAATCTAAGGTATTGCGACATCTTCAAAGACAAGGGAAAAATTCAGGGTTTAGATCCGCATGGTAAGAGAGTGTTAACATTCGGCCAAGGCTATATTTAGTGATTATTAGAGTGGCCGATTCTAACTTTGACTGTTTAGGGAGGAGTACAATCCGATTCGATAGACTTTCTGGATTTCAAAGAATTCGTTAAGTAAACTGTGTGTACCCCACACTAACTCTTAATAGATTTATGGCATCAATTTAATATATGTGTTTATAATAATGTGAAAAGTGGGCAAAGGTACCATGTGATGGTACAAAGTACTGTGTAAGTAACCTTAACATTATGTTAATAAATGATATGAATAATATTATGATATGAATATTTGGAATATGATACATATGTGCATATCGATAAGAATGTGGAATAAGGCATAAGGCATGATATTGCATATTCTGTGTGACATGGGGCATATGGGTTATATGGAAAGGGGAAGTGATCCGTGGTTTATACCACAATATCTCGAATGTGGTGACTCATGTCACGAAATCTGAATGTGGTGACTCATGTCACGAAATCTGAATGTGGTGACTTATGTCACAAAATAATGTCTGGTGGCTATGCCACAAAATTTATAAGGGCGATGAGCAAGTCATCTGCAGCGACTGCCTTCAATGATGTGTAGCGGATGGAGGGTCGACTTAGTAGTCCCCACGGTGTGATGGTTGGTACAGGTGATGTGTAGCGGATGGTTATCTAGGTATGGGTTCGTGTTTGCATCATTATTTCTATCTGTTATATATACGTATGACATGATATGATATGCCTGAATCGTTAGGGCTTAGTGTTGGTTATACACACTGAGTCTGTTTGACTCACCCCGTTGTGGGATATTTTTCAGTGACACTCAAGAATGCACCTGTCGGCGGGAGCTTAGTGGTGGCCATGTTCAACTCGGACTTTATTTTAATTTTGGACTTTTTATTTCTAAGTATTTTGGATTTATTCGGGTTTTGTTTTAATGTAATAAGGCCATAGCTATAAACTGATTATGCATGCATTTTTATTTATTTTATTATGATACAATTTTTTTATCAATTTAAAGTTTAAGCAACTTTTCTTAAAAATAAATCTTGAAATGTTTTAACACCTAACACAAATGATTTTTAATTTAAATAGTAAACTCTAAAAACTCGACTTTTTCCTTTAACTTATGGTTTTGAAATATAACAATAAAGTCTTAATAAAGCCTAATCTTCGATAATAACAATGTTTTCAATTTGAACCCAATCCAAATTTTTCTCATAAATCACCCAAAGTTTTCCAAGAAATAAACAAGTTTTGAACTGTTTTACTCCAGGAACATACCAGATCCGGTCAGAGTTCGTGGGCCGGGTTTGGGGTGTTTCACAGCCTTAGACATGGGCGTGTCTGGAGTCATGTGAGGCACACGGTCTGTTCACACGGATGTGTGACCCCTGTATGGTTGAAATTTTTTCTAAGTTTCCAAAAATTTTCGTATGTTATCGGTTTTGTCCCGAACTACTTCTAAAGCTTGTTTAAGGCCTCGTAGGCCCTTATAAAGGACAATGTAATTGTGTTTAATGATTTATGAGAATGAATACTTTATGTTTAATAAATGTATGCTATATGTTGTGAATTGATCGGTAATACCTCGTAATCCTACTCTGGCGATGGATACGGGTTAGGGGTGTTACAGCAATTACCGTTAAACCAACAAATGACACGAGAAGAAAGAACCCTAAAGGATTATGCACTATCAAATATAGATATGGTTCAAGGCAACATCACAAGACCAACCATTACGAAAAACAACTTCGAGATGAAATCGGCCATGATCTAGATGATTCAAAATAATTTACAGTTCAGAGGCATTATGACGGAGGACCCAAATCAGCATCTAAAATGGTTCCTTCATCTTTGCGATACGTTTAAGTATAACGGGGTCATTGATGATGCTATTCGTCTCCTGCTATTCCCCTCCTCCTTGATTGATAACGCGTTTACTTGATTAGACTCGCAGGCACCAGGATCCATCATGACATGGAATGAACTTGCAGAGAAGTTTCTACAAAAGTACTTTCCAATTTGTAAGACGATCCAACTAAGAGAAGAGATTGCTACCTTTAAGCAGCTAAAAGGAGAAAACTTTCACGAAGCCTAGAAACATTTTAAAATGTAGATAAAAATATGGCCAAACCATGGTCTACCCGAATGCCTGAGACTGCATATGTTTTACAATAGGTTGGATGCACACGCACATTCAGGACTAGATGAAGCCGCATGAGGAGCCCTAATGAACATAACATAAAGGATGTGTATGATCTAAATGAAAATATGCCAATGAATTCTTGTTAGAGGCCAAATCAAAGATTTAGTTATGGCCAGAGACCATCAACAGTAAAAACTTTCAGGGAAGATGATAGATATGAACAAATTTTTGACAGACTTAACTGCATAGACTCTACGTCTAGTGTGTCGTTGACGTTCGAAGGACATAAACCTCTCACCCATTATCTTAATAATACAATTGAGGACATGAAATACATTGGGAATAGGGGTGGAAACCCTTATCCAAACACTTATAATCTCAACTTGAGAGATCACCCAAATCTGAGATGGGGCATAAACCAGGGAGGAGGTAATAACTCTAATTCTGCCAACAATAATACTTAACAACCTCCTTCTTTACAGGAACCTCAGGAAAGGGCCAACCCAAATGACCTTACTATATGTGGTCAACGTTTGGATCAGATCAAGGGGGAGATTCAATCGATGAGGATTGAAGTAAAACAAGTGCAAACTAAATGCACCAATACAACGAAAACATTGACAAAGCTTGAAGATCAGATGAGCCAATTAATGAGCATGATAGGAGACATCAAAAGAAAAATTGGCACCGAAATCCCTAGAAACAATGAGAATAATCCTTAGAGAAAAGATGAGCAAGTGAAAGTAATTGCGCTCCACTCGGGCCAAGTACTGAGCAACCCATAGAACCCAACTTTAGAGAAGAACAAAGGGGATATCGACAATCTTCAAGAGGATCCCCAACAAGCTAAGACTAAACCTGAACAAGAGGAGTTAGTCGAGCCAACAGTTGAAAAGGAGGAAGAGCCAATCAAGGAACCTGCACTGACAAGGGTACCATTCCCTTCATGGTTAGAAGAAAAACAAAGACGAAATGAGGCAGAATTTGTAAGTTTTCTAAACTTATTCAAATTTCTAAACGTTAATTTTCCTCTAATTGATTTAATTGAAAATTTTCCTAAATACGCCAAGTATTTAAAATAAATTATGTCTTGGCGTAGAAAAATAGAAACTGGAGAGCAAGTTAATGTAAACACCTCATGTTGTGCAATTATATCTAAACAGATGCCTCCAAAATTAAAAGACCCCGGGAGTTTTACAATCCTAATAAAGATAGGGGATATTCACTCTAGTAAGGCTCTATGTGACTTAGGATCTAGTATTAATTTAATGCCCTTATCTATATATGAAAAGCTTGGGTTAGGGGAGCTTAAAAATACACAGATTACAATATAATTAGTAGACAGGTCTTCAGTATAACCAAAGGAAGTACTTGAAGATGTGTTGGTTAAGGTGCGAAATTTTATCATCGCTGTAGACTTCGTAATTTTGGATTTCAAAGAGGACTGTGAACCGAGACTTTTAAATGTGGCCACCAATAGAATGAGGTAAATAGGGCAACAACAGGGAAGCCATGTTTTGAAATATGTGTAAAAATCCCTAACTACCATGAGCTAGAAAGGGCATTTTCTGTGATAAGTGCAGGATGAAAGTGCAGATTCAGAGAGCAGGGTAAACAGAGAAAGGTGGAGTGGCACGATGGATGTTTGACAAATACTAACAGAAACAGAACCAAAAGAGTATCCATGTGTACACTAATAGAGCTGACATATGAATCTGACAGAAAAACTTAAACATTTCCAAACTAAACTAAAAAATGTGTATACTATTGTATTTATAACTAAAACGTAGTTTAGAAACTAATTTTTATTATTGTTTAATGTAAATTGAAACACTTTGAAAATTGAGAATTGGGGTTGAAACAGAGTTGGTGTCGCAACACGGCACCTCTGGGTCATAACACCGAAGCTAGATTAAAGAAATCGAGCAAATCGGCTTGATATCATGACACAACACCTCTGTGTTGCGACACAGGTAGCAAGATATCCCATGGCTCAAAAATTTTAGAGTGTGTGTTGACATTGGCATCTTGTCAGAGGTGTCACGACACGAAACCCCTGAGTTGCGACATCTCTTCATTTTTTTTGTAGGGCCGACTTGACCCAGCACGCAAACCACTAACATTAGACCTAATTTTTACCCGAGTTTAAACTTAAAAACCCTATTTTAAAACCCAAAAACACTTTTAATTAAAATCTAAACCTCTCTTACCCTTTTAATCCTCTCTAAACTTTACAAAAATTCTAAAACCCTAAAACCCTTCTCTTCTTTGTTATTGTGCTGCAATTCCCTCTTTTTCTTTGTTTTTTTAGTGCAGGCTAAATATCAAGCATTACAAAGGGACGTCACAACAATCTTTGGAGAGAAACAACAAAGACTTTAAAGTCAAGGTTAAGAGTTCCTATCTTGTTCTTACTATTCTATTGATTATTGCTTGATTTTTATTATTTAGTATCTAGCTTTAAAGTGTTGAAGATGTCACCTAGGAAGTCTAGAAAGACTAATACCCAAGAACCACCAGTGGTTTGGAATCCTTTGAAATTTCAAAACCCCAATGCCGAAAAATATTTCCTTGAATTACAAGGTAAAACATTTATTCAGGAAAGAGGATTCGAGCCATTAATGGTTCGTTGCAATGAAATTTGGTCACTAGTTCGGTACCATAGATAGGAGTACTTTTACATAATCACAAAATAAAACACTATTATCCTACTCGTCCAAGAATTTTATATTGCTCTTAGGGACGAAGAAACCCGGAGACCACATGGTGTCATGTGGAAGATAGTAATAGTAAGGGGTAAGGACGTCCCATTCGCCCCAAAAAATTTGTAAATATTACGATGCCCCATATTATGAATCTGATTTAACGGGTTTTAAAGATATTGAGATGGAACTTAACTAAAAATTGAGAGGAATGAAAATACCAACCATATACAGGACTTCTGACCAATTTCAATCAAGCCATAGTGTTCTCGATAGCTAAAATGTAGATGAATTTATTTGCACAAGAATCATACCTACTTTTAATGCTTATAATGTCAATACATTCTGAGCTATTTTGTTATATGGAATTTTACAAAACAAAAATATATGCATTGGGGAACAGATCCATCAAAGTATGAAGAGATGTATTAGTGCCCACCTCATGACAACACTTTGTAAGAACGCAAATGTTCCAATAGAAGAAAACGAGCAATTCATGATGCCAATTAGGAGTTTACTAGGCGATTCTATGTATACCCAATACGTTGAGCTTCAATGAAAACAAATTATATATTAGAACTAGAGGAGAAAATAAAAGATGGACACCCCAACTTTGCTCAAACGAAAAGAAAAATTGACATCTTGGAAAGAAATAGGCAACAGTAGTAGGGAAAAAATAGACAGAATGATAAAATGGATGCAAGAAACATGCCCAGTCCTTCAAGAATTTACACGACGAAACAACATGAGAATACCTAATTACCTATCAGACATGTTTGGCCCAATGCATACCCATAATGAAGAGGAAGAGTAAAGGAGCGAGGAAAGAGAAAATAAAGGGAATAAGGGAGCGAGGAAAGAGAAAATAAAGAGAATGAGGAAAGTGAAGGGGATGAAATGGATTTTGATGAGGAGGAGAATGATTGACTAAAACTTTTATTTTTGGGACTGTAATTAACTTAGATAATTTTTAGTTTATCATTTTAGGAGTAGGAGTAACAATAGATCTTTATATATTTGTTTTGTTTTCAGTGTAGGAACCCCACATGAATGAAGCACAACAATTTTGACCTTATAACGAACAAGGAAGGAAACACCCACCATTAGACTGTTACAATGTCACGAGCAATTGGGTAACTTCTTTCCTTATCTATTCAGGGTTGCACATTAGGGACAATGTGCTATCTAAAGTGTTGGGGGTAACATAGGAAATTTGTTTTTGACTTTCATTGAAACACCCCAAACCTGGCCCACGAACCCTGACCGGATCTGGTATGTTCCTGGAGTAAAACAGTTCAAAACTTGTTTGTTTCTTGGAAAACTTTGGGTGATTTAGGAGAAAAATTTGGACTGGGTTCAAATTGAAAACATCGTTATTCTCGAAGATTAGGCTTTATTAAGACTTTATTGTTATATTTCAAAACCATAAGTTAAAGGAAAAATTCTAGTTTTTAGAGTTTACTATTTAAATTGAAAATCATTTGTGTTAGGTGTTAAAACATTTAAAGATTTATTTTTAAGAAAAGTTGCTTAAACTTTAAATTGATAAAAATTGTATCATAATAAAATAAATAAAATGCATGCATAATCAGTTTATAGCTATGGCCTTATTACATTAAAACAAAACCCGAATAAATCCAAAATACTTAGAAATAAAAAGTCCAAAATTAAAATAAAGTCCGAGTTGAACATGGCCACCACTAAGCTCCCGCCGACCCGGTCCGTTCATCGAGTGTCACCAAAAATATCCCACAACGGGTGAGTCAAACAGACTCAGGTGTATAACCAACACTAAGCCCCAACGATTCGTGCATATCATATCATATCATACGATATATAACAGATAGAAATAATGATGCAAACCCGAACCCATACCTATATAACCATCCACTACACATCACCCGTACCAACCATCACACCGTGGGGACTACTAAGTCGACCCTCCATCCGCTACACATCATTGAAGGCAATCATTTGTGAGCGACTTGCTTATCGCCTCTTATAAATTTTGTGGCATAGCCACCAGACATTATTTTGTGACATAAGTCACCACATTCTGATTTCGAGACATGAGTCACCACATTCGGATATTGTGGTATAAACCACTGATCACTTCCCTTTCCATATAACCCATATGCCCCATGTCACACAGAATATGCAATATCATGCCTTATGCCTTATTCCACATTCTTATCGATATTCACATATGTACCATATTCCAAATATTCATATCATAATATTATTCATATCATTTATTAACATAATGTTAAGGTTACTTACTCGAGTACTTTGTACCATCACATGGTACCTTTGCCCACTTTTCACATTATTATAAACACATATATTAAATTGATGCCATAAATCTATTAAGAGTTAGTGTGGGGTACACACCGTTTTACTTAACGAATTCATCGAAATCCCGAAAATCTCGATCTAAACCTCTAGATCCTTAGTTCCTTCTTTGCCGATTTGATTACTAATCAAATCCCAAACTTTGTGATGTTCCCTCTTGCAATTGGCCAACTACAAATTCACTTAACCGGTTAATTTCGGCTTTTGAATAAATAAGAAATAGATCTGAATCACCAAATATGGCCTTAGCCGAATGTCAGATTCACTTGCCTTGTGGATCTAAATCCCGAAAAGTGTCCCTTGGTTGGTATCTGTCGAAATACCTATAAGCTCGTGTTAGATCTGGTTTCCAATACTTAATGGACACCATACAAGGCCTTCGGCCTAATATTGCACTTTACTTACCTTGAAGAATCAAATCCCGAATGATCTCCCTAGAAGTCGGCTACCCCAAAATCCTGAAAAGATCCTTCATAGTTTCGGCCAAAGAGTGATATTGGGATTGGTTCCTAAGTTTCAGCTAAAAGAAAAGAAAGGAAATTGAATAGCATCTGATCTTACCCTTAATGCTGTTGTCGACTGCTCCCTTGCTTAAATCCACAGAGGAATTCGGCTATGGCTAGAAGGAACTTGCTTTCGGCTTTTGAGATTTGCGAAAAGAAGAAGAGAAAGGTTGAGTAATTTCGACAATGGTGATAGATAAAGATTCAGCTAGCACAAGGGAAGTTTCGGCTTTTGATGCTAGGAAGAAATCGGCTAGAAAAGAAAAACTTTGAGAAAAAAAGAGGAGGAGAATTCGGCCAGAGAAAGAGATGAGAAAATAAAAGAAAAACAAGGAAAAAGATGAATACTCTGCTGATAAATTCGGCTACCCACTCAAACACTAGATTTACCTTGTTATTCTCCTATTTTTCCACTTCCTTGCACATTCAAAAAAATTTAAAATAAATCCTTATTTATCTTACCTTGCTCAAATTAAATTTTCAAAGGAATTTAATCACATCTTAAACTCATCCCTTAGTGCCCCATTGCCGTCCACCTCTCTTGCTCCTTGCTTTGCAAAATAAAACTCTTTTATTTGCTTCCCTTGCACTCTCGAACCTAGCCTCTTGCCCACTTTGCATATGTCGTCACTTACTGTGAGCTTTAAGTGGCGCCTTCATACCACTTTACCAAGGCACTTTTTGTGTCTAATTTCCCCTACTATTTCTCTTAAGGCCTCATTTGTTCAATTCCCCTTCAATACTTAAAATTTAATATTTTCTAAGGCATTCACCTACACTCTTAAGGTTCTAAAAATTCATAAAACATATTTACAACACACACAGGCATGCTACTTCACATAATTACGCAATAATGCACAAGCCATAAATCCCGGATATTACAGTTCTACCCCCTTAAAATAATTTTGTCCTCGAAATTACCTGGTTGAAATAATTGAGGGTATTGCTGTCACATTGTTTCTTCCGGCTCCCACGAAGCTTCTTCCGATCCATGATTGCGCCATAACACTTTGACTAAAGGAACTGACTTCCTTCGTAGCACTTTCACATCTCGTTCCAAAATCTGAATCAGCTCTTCCTCGTAGGACAAATCTGGCCTTAGCTCCACCTCCTCAACCGGTACTATATGAGACGGATCCGATCAATAACGACGTAGCATAGAAACGTGGAATACATCGTGCATCTGTTGCAATTTTGAAGGCAACTCTAACTGGTATGCCACTGGAGCAACTCGCTTCAATACCCGATAAGGTCCTATAAACCTTGGACTTAATTTCCCTTTGCGACCAAATCTCATCACCTTCTTCCAAGGTGAAACCTTAAGAAACACTCGATCTCCCACAGCAAATTCTATTTCCTTTCGCTTAAGATCCGCATTCGACTTCTGCCTGTCAGATGCCTCCTTTAATCGTGCCCGAATTAACTTAACCTTTCTTCGGATTCGCCACAATCTGGACCCAAAACTTGACGTTCTCCTAATTCTCGCCCAACACGTAGGAGTGCGACACCTCCGTCCATACAAAGGCTTTATACGGTGCCATTCGAATACCGGGCTTGATAGTCATTATTATATGCAAATTCTCGCTAAAGGCACGTATTCTTCCCAACTTCCTCTAAAGTCTATTACACAGCCTCTCAACATATCTTCCAACACTTGGATCACTCGCTCGATTGACCGTCTCCGATCGTGGATGAAATGCCGTACTGAAGTCTAATCTGGTGCCCAAAGCTTGATGTAGTGCTTTCCAGAACCGAGACGTAAACCTTGGATCCCTATCTGAGATAATCGACATTGGCACTCCATGTAACCTCACAATTTCTGCCACATATAAATTCGCCAACTTCTGTAAAGAATAGTCAACCCGCACCGGTAAGAAATGCGCGGACTTTGTCAATCGATCCACTATTGCCCATACCGAGTCCTTCTTAGTAGGCGTAAGGGGAAGCCCACTAACGAAGTCCATGGTGATTCTCTCCCACTTCCATCGCAGAATCTTTATCTACCAAGCAATCCTCGACGGAACTTGGTGTTCAAATTGACTTGTCGACACGCCAAGCATTTCCCTACAAATTCGGTAACTTCCCTCTTAAGACCAGGCCACCAAAATCTGCTCCCTTAGATCTCTATACAACTTACTACCTCCGGGATGCATAGCATAGGGGCTACTATGCGATTCCCGAAGAATTCTCCGCCTTAACTCCTTATCCTTAGGCATACGCACCTTACCCTTACAACACAATACTCCATCGCCGCTAACTCCATAATCCTCTAACTCCCCTCTCGCACTGCGCCGCAACTTAGCACTTATATCATCATCTGCCAACTGACTCTCTTTCACCTCCTCCAACCATGTCGGCTTAACTTGCAATTCTGCCAGCAGACTTTCATCGCCATACAAGCTAAGATGTGCAAACATCGCCCTCAGATTCGACACTACTTTCCGACTTAGGGCATCTGCTACCACATTCGCCTTGCCCGGATGATATTCAATAGAACAATCGTAGTCTTTCAATAACTCCACCCACCTTCGCTGCCTCAGTGTTTAGCTCTTTCTCGAGTCAATGATACTTAAGGCTCTTGTGGTCTGTGTAAATCACTGAGTTTTCTCCATATAAATAGTGCCTCCATACCTTAAGAGCAAAGACCACCGCTGCCAATTCCAAGTCGTGCGTCGGATAGTTAACCTCATGTGGCCTTAATTGTCTAGACGCATAAGCAACTACTTTCCCATCTTGCATTAAAACACATCCCAACCCTGTGTGGGAAGCATCACAGTACACCACAAAATCCTTCCCTGCCTCAGGCTGAATCAAGACTGGAGCTTCAGTCAAGACCCTCTTAAGCTTCTCAAAGCTCTCATGTTGCCTATCTGTCCATACGAAAGGTACTTTCTTTCTCAACAGTTTTGTCAAAGGTGCGGCTATTGATGAGAACCCTTCTACGAACCTTCTGTAGTAACCTGCCAATCCCAAGAAACTACGAACCTCAGCCACAGACTTAGGTGATTTCCAATCCAACACCGCCTCAATCTTCCTAGGATCCACCCTTATTCCCTCTGCAAACACTACATGCCCTAAGAATGCGACCTCCTTAAGCCAAAATTCACACTTGCTGAATTTGGCGTAGAGCTTCTTCTCCCTTAACACTTACAACACTGTCCGAAGATGCTCGTCATGTTCTTCCTCCGACTTAGAATACACTAGGATGTCGTCTATGAACACAATGACGAATTGATCCAGGTAGGGTTGAAAAACCCGGTTCATCATATCCATGAACGCGTCTGGGGCGTTCGTCAATCCGAACGGCATTACTACGAACTCATAATGCCCGTATCTTGTTCGAAAAGCTGTCTTATGGATATCCGCTTCCTTCACCTTAAGCTGATGATATCCAGACCGTAGATCTATCTTCGAGAACACCGCGGCTCCCTTAAGCTGATCGAACAAGTCGTCTATCCTTGGCAACTGGTACTTGTTCCTGATGGTCAGCTTATTCAACTGACGGTAATCTATGGACATACGCATAGTCCCGTCCTTCTTCTTCACAAACAAGACCGGTGCTCCCCATGGAGACAAACTGGGTCGAATGAACCCACGGTCAAGCAACTCCTGGATTTGAGCCTTGAGCTCCACCAACTCCTTTGGTGCCATTCTATACGGAGTGATAGATACTGGTGCCATTCCAGGCAACAAGTCAATTCCGAACTCCACCTCCCTGTCAGGGGGTATTCCAGGTAACTCCTCCGGGAAAACATCCACAAATTCCCTTACGGTTCTAACTCCACTAACTCCTTCTTCTTTTGCATCCAACACACTAACGAAAGCCAAGAATGCCTTGCACCCTTTCCGAACCATCTTATCAGCCTTTAATGCAGAAACTACGTTAGACAAGTAGTGTCTTCTTTCTCCTATCATAATTATCTCCTCATCCTCCAGGGTCCTTAACTCCATTCGCTTAGCTGCACAATCCAATATAGCCCGGTGTTCTACTAGCCAGTCCATGCCAAGAATGAGATCAAATTCTCCGAAGGGTAGTTCCATCAAGTCGGCAGGGAATACCACTCCCTGAATCTTTAGAGGTACATTGCGAAATATCTTATTCACCACTACAGTTTGACCTAACGGGCTTACTACAGTCATCTCCCTATTAGACAGTTCAGAAGCTATGCCCAGAGTTTCAACTACTCTACATGCAACATACGAGTGGGTCTAGCCAATATCAATTAAAGCAAAGTAAGGCTTATCAGCTATAAGGAACATACCGGTTATGACGTCTGATGCGTCTCCATCCTCCCTCCGTGAATGCATACACCGACTCATACTGTCTTGCCTCTCGTGTTACCAACACCTCTCGCCTGTTCCACGTCCTCCTCCGAACCATTACCTCGCCAATCGGACCACGACCTGGCCGAGGTCAGCTGTCCCCCTCTTCCACTGGTTAAAACCACGACTGGCTGGGTCGGCTCCCGCCCATTCTTATAGGATGCCTTAATCATGTGTTCCTTAGACCCGCACTTAAAACATCCCCCTGTCTTCTTCCAACACTCTCCTAGGTGCCTCTTCCCACACTGATCACAAGTACGATACTGCCCTCCTGTAGCAACCTGCTGACCTCGCGGCCCATCAACTCTAGGCCTCTTTTGAGCATTCCCGGATGACCCTGATGATCCAAACCCTCTCTTTTGTCTGTTTCGATCCGTATTCCGCCTTACAGATTCCTTAACCCCTTCGGCTACCTTAGCCTTTTCCACCAACATCAGAAACTCCCGCTCTGTGTGGAGCTATCAACAATCTCGTGTCATCCTCGGGCCGTCCTCAAACCGGACACATCACTCATGCTCCGTAGCCACGATACCTCGAGCATACCGGCTCAACCTTAAGAATTCAGCCTCGTACTCCGCTACGGACTTGTTCCCTTGAACCAGCCCCAAAAATGCCTTCCTCTGAGCATCAGTATAACTAGTTCCAACATACTTCTTCCGATATGCCGCCTTAACATACTCCCAAGTGAGATCCTCACTGTAGCACCATCCTCGAATCGTGAGCCACCACCGATATGCCTCATCGCTGGCAGTAGCAACACCATTCCTTCACCTTCTCTTCAATCGGATCCAGCTCATCCATAATTCGCTCTGTCACTTCCATCCAATACTCAGCCGTACTGGGTGCCACACCAGATACGCCACGGAATACTTCAGCTCTATTTGCTCGGAGTCACTCGGGTACAGATTTTCGAGCTCCCCCACCTCCACCTGCTCCAGCCACCCTCTCAAGAACCTGCAGATCGCCGCGATATCGCGCATCATCCCCGTCTCGATCCTGATGCTCAACGCCAGCAGCTGGTGGTGGTGGTGGTACCTCATTCTCGGACCCTTGACCAGACCTAACGGGTTTCGATACGGCCATTCTGCCTCTACCACATCCTCGCATATTACGACCACGTCCCCTAGAACTCATGTCTACGATCGCGATTTAATCTGTTTTAGAAAGTTTTATGCATTAGTCTTTGTTCCACTAATTATCCACGAACAAGTTTTATGTAAGGAAGTTTAGTAGTAGTTCTTTCGATCATTTCAGAGTTTTGTTTCAAGTCTTCTATCCTAGTCCAGAGAAAGATGCACCTTCATTCAGTAGTATCTACTACACACATTCATCACTTGTACATTTTTGTCCGTTTTAATCCTAGGGGTATTTTCGTAATTTATCCTATAGGGGGTATTTTGGTAAATTTCCAAACCAGGGTATCTTGATGTTTTGCAAAATAGGGGTTTTTGGTATTTTTGTAAAGTAAGAATATTTTAGAAAAAATTGAGGGTAGTGTGGTAATTTCATAAACCAAGGGTGTTTTAGTAATTTCTTAACCCAGGGGTATTTTAGTAAATTTTTGTAAATCGGGAATATTTCGGAAAAAAATTTGTAAAAGAGTTTTTACAAATCAAAGGGGTAATTTGGTGCTTTTAAAACTAAGGTTTTTATAAAAATATGGCTAGTCCCTTTTGGGTTTTAATTATTGAGTTTAGCCTTGTGAATGAGTCCTCTTAGTTAGGGTGAACCGTTACCACGCACTGTAGGATTCGAGTGAAGAGGAGGTGAGTCACTAGGATCGCTTAAATACCGTGCTCTTCTTGAATCCAATCCTAGACATGCGCACAATGGTTGCCACACCTCTAACTCTCATGACTCACCACGGGTTTGTTTAATTAGGCCTTAAAGTTTTATGTAATTACGTATTGAAGTAAGCTAATCCTAGGGTTCCATAACTTAATATACTACTCTATGTTCCCGTTATACCCATATACAAATCATACATTAATTCACACAACGGTTAGGGTACTTACCGTGGACTTCTAGTAGAGACTTAGGTGCCATGCCGTAAAAACCTACTCATTTCACAAAAATTTTCACAAAACTTATTTGGGATCTATTTTGAAAACGTTATGGGCTTTAAACCCAAGGTCGAGAGTTTAAAACTTGGCTCGATATTAAGTGAAACACCCCAAACCCGACCCACGAACCCTGACCGGGATCTGGTATGTTCTGAGTAAAACAGTTCAAAACTTGTTTGTTTCTTGGAAAACTTTGGGTGATTTAGGAGAAAAATTTGGATTGGGTTCAAATTGAAAACATCGTTATTCTCAAAGATTAGGCTTTATTAAGACTTTATTGTTATATTTCAAAACCATAAGTTAAAGGAAAAGTCGAGTTTTTAGAGTTTACTATTTAAATTGAAAATCATTTGTGTTAGGTGTTAAAACATTTAAAGATTTATTTTTAAGAAAAGTTGCTTAAACTTTAAATTGATAAAAATTGTATCATAATAAAATAAATAAAATGCATGCATAATCGCTTTATAGCTATGGCCTTATTACATTAAAACAAAACCCGAATAAATCCAAAATACTTAGAAATAAAAAGTCCAAAATTAAAATAAAGTCTGAGTTGAACATGGCCACCACTAAGCTCCCGCCGACCCGGTCCGTTCTCGAGTGTCACCAAAAAATATCCCACAACGGGGTGAGTCAAACAGACTCGGTGTATATAACCAACACTAAGCCCCAAAGATTCGGGCATATCATATCATATCATACGTATATATAATGTATAGAAATAATGATGCAAACCCAACCCATACCTAAATAACCATCCGCTACACATCACCCGTACCAACCATCACACCGTGGGGACTACTAAGTCGACCCTCCATCCGCTACACATCATCGGCGCGATCGTTGTAGACGACTTGCTCATCGCCCTTATAAATTTTGTGGCATAGCCACTGGACATTATTTTGTGACATAAGTCACCACATTCGATTTCGTGACATGAGTCACCATATTCGAGATATTGTGGTATAAACCACCGGATCACTTCCCCTTTCCATATAACCCATATGCCCCATGTCACACAGAATATGCAATATCATGCCTTATGCCTTATTCCACATTCTTATCGATATTCACATATGTACCATATTCCAAACATTCATATCATAATATTATTCATATCATTTATTAACATAATGTTAAGGTTACTTACACGAGTACTTTGTACCATCACATGGTACCTTTGCCCACTTTTCACATTATTATAAACACATATATTAAATTGATGCCATAAATCTATTAAGAGTTAGTGTGGGTACACACTGGTTTACTTAACGAATTCACCGAAATCCGAAAATCCCGATCTAAACCTCTAGATCCTTAGTTCCTTCTTTCGCGATTTGATTACTAATCAAATCCCAAACTTTGTGATGTTCCCTCTTGCAATCGGCTAATCGCTAATTCACTTAACCTAGGTTAATTTCGGCTTTTGAATCAATAAGAAATAGATCTGAATCACCAAATATGGCCTTAGTCGAATGTCAGATTCACTTACCTTGTGGATCTAAATCCCGAAAAGTGTCCCTTGGTTGGTATCTGTCGAAATACCTATAAGCTCGTGTTAGATATGATTTCCAATACTTAATGGACACCATACATGGCCTTCGACCTAATATTGCACTTTACTTACCTTGAAGAATCAAATCCCGAATGATCTCCCTAGAAGTCGGCTACCCCAAAATCCCAAAAAGATCCTTCATAGTTTCGACCAAAGAGTGATATTGGGATTAGTTCCTAAGTTTCGGCTAAAAGAAAAGAAAGGAAATTGAATAGCATCCGATCTTACCCTTAATGTCAGTGTCGATCGCTTGCTCCCTTGCTTAAATCCACAGAGAAAATTCGGCTATGGCTAGAAAGAACTTGCTTTTCGGCTTTTGAGATTTGCGAAAAAGAAGAAGAGAAAGGTTGAGTAATTTCGACAATGGTGATAGATAAAGATTCGGCTAGCACAAGGGATGTTTCGCTTTTGATGCTAGGAAGAAATCGGCTAGAAAAGAAAAACTTTGAGAAAAGAAGAGGAGGAGAATTCGGCGGAGAGAAAGAGATGAAAATAAAAATAAAAACAAGGAAAAGATGAATACTCTGTGATAAATTCGGCTACCCACTCAAACACTAGATTTACCTTGTTATTCTCTTATTTTCCTCTTCCTTGCACATTCAAAATAATTTAAAATAAATCCTTATTTATCTTCTCGCTTTAGCCAAATTTTCAAAGGAATTTAATCACATCTTAAACTCATCCCTTAGTGCCCCATTGCCGTCCACCTCTCTTGCTCCTTGCTGCAAAATAAAACTCTTTTATTTGCTTCCCTTGCAGCTCGAACCTAGCCGCTTGCCCACTGCATTTGGCGTCACTTACCAGAGCTTTAAGTGGCGCCTTCATGCCACTTTACCGAGGCACTTTTTGTGTCTAATTTCCCCTACTATTTCTCTTAAGGCCTCCTTTGTTCAATTCCCCTTCAATACTTAAAATTTAATATTTTCTAAGGCATTCACCTACACTCTTAAGGTTCTAAAAATTCATAAAACATATTTACAACACACGCAGGCATGCTACTTCACATAATTACGCAATAATGCACAAGCCATAAATCCCGGATATTACATTCATGCTTTTCTTTTAATTTTTATTGTCAATTGTGTGCTTGATCTTGTAGAAATACAAGTGATTGGTTAGGAGCATAAATATAGGTTGATTGTGTTTACTATAAATTTGGCATGATAGTAAATAATTTTAAATTTTTTATCTAATATCATTTGTAACACCCCCAAACCTGGCCCACGAGCCTTGACCGGATCTGGTATGTCACTGAGTAAAACGTTCAAAAAGATTTGACTTACGGTTGAAAACATAAAAATTTGTTGTCGGTTGTAAAGCATTGTATATTTAAAATTCTAAGTAAAATCATGTTGTTACAAATTCCCGGATTTAAAACTTTAATATAGGCTTTAATAATATGAATCGATTCCTAAAATCATTTCCGGTTTCCGAATAAAAGTAATATAACTTCAAAATCATAAATAACGTGTCCAAATACTTTAAGTGGCCCTTATTACATCAAATAATTATTCAAAAATACTTAATATTAATTCGCATAAAATAAATAAAACATCTTCTGCATGAAATATAGCTTCTGCATGGCCACCTTTGTATCCACTCCAACCCGGTCCAAGAATCACGTATCATCTGCGATATTGATAATTATTTGGGTGAGTCACACAGACTCAGTGTGCAATTAGTCCACTGAATTCCTCCCACATATCAAACCACATATCAACCCACATAACAGATAACAAGGTAACTTATTCACATAATATCACAATTCGAGCTTGGCCCATATCCATACCACATATCGGATCATAATGTAATTAACCACATGATTCCACATATTGGGCTTGGCCCATTCCCACACTGATCCACATTCACATATTGGGCTTGGCCCATAACCACATCAATAACCACAATGCCACACATAATCATGCAAAGTGCACCCAACCCAACCTAGGGTCCATCCTCTACACACCCCGTATCCACCACCACACACCAGGGATTTCTAAATCACCCTCCAACCGCTACACACCAATTTGGCAATTAATGCCGTCCCACGATGTAGCTCGTAGCTAGCATCAAACCACGATGAGGCACATAGCTACTCATCAAACCACGATATGGCACACACCGATATATCAACCACGATGAGGCACAGAGCCACTCATCAATTCACGTGAACTTAATCACAAGTAATCCACAACGCGACCTCGATCGGCGCTAATCCTCGATGTAGCTCATGGCTAACATCAAACCACGTACTCAAGTACACCTGCCCTTCTTTTACATTCATATCCCATCCCATGCACATGCAACATATAATAACGTCATGATGAGTAATGCATGTACATGTTGACGCATTCAACCATATTTTCATGAACATATTCACATATACACATTGATAACCACTTTTCACCGATTAGTGCGACTGATCATCGATATACCCGTAAGGGTATCTCATTTCATAATTACCATGCACTTGTTAGCATACGCAAAACTCATACAAGTATAACATATAAACCCGTAAAAACAAGAGGGCTAACCACACACACGATAACTTGAAGCACTACGCTCTCGATCCCGATGTTATCACTAAGCGCGAAACTACCACTATCTCGCCTATAGTCCCGCCTCACCACGCCCACACCCCGTGGCCAATCCCAACGGCGCAAAATAGATCTCCTCTTAAACTTAGGATAGGGACTATCCTTTACCTTCTTGACTGATGTTCGCCTCCATCAACAATACTTAAATCAAAACCGATTAATACAAGATCTTAAACGAATAGAAACTAAATCTTAACCCTCTTACCAAAATGAATCGAGACCCGAGTCTCCTCCTTTGACCCTGTCGATTTGCCCCTAAATCATCAAAGTTAGAATCAGCTAACCTTAATACCAAATATGGCCTATGGCCGAATACCATGAACCACTTACCCTGCTTACCGAAATCCTGAATTACCACTTAACTATGAAGCTATCGAAATCACTGCTAACCAACTATTAAAATCGGCTTTAAGCAATAATTCATGAGAAAATAACCCTTGGCCGTATAGCACATATCACTTACCTTGAGTAGTTGAATCCTGCAAGACTCCTTTAATGCTCCCTTCCTTCGGCTACACACAAAAGAACACATCACTATGGCCTTAAAGGACATTCGGCCAACCTTAGACCAAAGGCCTAACCATTGCTTTCGGTATACTTATGAAGATGAGACAAAACTGATTGCCTAAAGAAGGAAATACTTACCGCTATACAAGCATCCACAGAGAATCGGCTTCTAGATCCCAAAGAGAAGGATTTCGACACTCTAATGGTGAAGAAAGAAAACACAAAAGTGGAGGGAGTTTAATGCTTAGAGAATTCGGCCACAAATAAACTAAATCAAGGTTTCGGCTTCAAGGCTTTGAACAAAGAAAAGAGAATAAGGTCCCTTTAAGGTTCGGCTATGGCTTCAAGTGATGATAAAATATTAGGCTAACACCAAAATAAAAGAAGAAGCTTGGGAAAGAGGTATAGATTCGGCCAAGAACAAATAGAGAAAGAAGAAGAGAAGAGTTTGAAGAATTTTGGCAATGGTGACAAGGAGAATTCGGCTTCAAATGAAAAAGAAGAAAAGAGAGCACTCCTATGACTAACAAATTTCGGCAAGAAGGATGGACACTCTCACAACTAAAATTCGGCACTTATCCCCTACATGGCCGAATTTGCCATCCAAAAGAACCCCACATTCGGCCACTACCTCCTTCCTTATCATATCCCAAAATTTCCTCCTATATTCTCTCCATGTTACTCTTTCAAAATAATTTGAACAAGTCCAACCTTTATCTCCCTTCCTAGCCGAAAATTTAAAAAGAAAATCAAGTCTTAATCCTCATCTTTTCAGAGTCCCATGCCGTCCAATACTCCTCCCTCTCTTGATGCAAAAATAAAGGCTCCCACTGCTTCCCACGTTGCTCGAACCAAGGCCCTTGCCCACTGCATATGGCGTCACTTACCAAGGCCCTAAGTGGCGCCTTCAAGCCACTTTACCAAGCCCAATCTCATGTCCAAAAGTTCTTACAAATTTTCTTAAGACCTCCTTAGCCTAGCTCCCATTTTAAACTTAAAATCTAATAATTTTCCATAGCATTCTCTTTCATCCTAGAACACATCCAAACATACACCAAGCCCACTAACACTTGCACTATGCACTAAATGCATAACCCCTAAATCCTGGATTGTAACATCCCAAATATGGGGTTATTTGGAATTTAATTATTTTCTTATTATGAACTGCTGTGATATTATTAATGGAATAATAGAGCTTAATTTAAGGCTTTGGGTGTGCCCGGTTTGATAGAAAAATTTCAGTTTTAACTTTAAAAGTAGGGAGCCTTAGCAAGTGGGTGTTATAAGAATAAATGTGGGTAATTTAACATAAAAATCAGCTTGGAAAAGTGGCAAAAGGAAGCCCACTTAAGAGCTAGCATGTGACGCCACAAGGGATAGGGGAGAGCCTTGGTTCGAGTCACAAAATCCCCTTTCTTTTTGCACTATGTTGGACGGCACAAGTGGGAGAATTTTTCTCCCTTCAAACTCTTTTATTAAATAGTATTAATAAGAGATAATATGAGTATTGAAATTAGATTTTTAAATGTTTAATCTCAAGGATAATGGGAGATAAATGAGGATTATTAGGAGATTATTTTTATTAGTTCAAAATTGTTGAATTAAATCAAGTGGGTGGCCTAGAGAAAAACTAGGTGTTGGCCGAATTTGGGACTCCTTGTTGAAGAGGAGTGGACGGCTAGGAGACTGAGTATAGGGGGGGAGAGTGCCGAATTCTCTTAAGGCACCATTCATCATTTGATTCTTCTTCTTTTTCCCTTTGCAAATAGCCGAATTTCCTCTCTCTCATCTTCTAATATTTTTCCACTTCATTCTCATTCTCTCAAAACCGAAACCACCATTGACATCTTCCTCATTTTCTTCTTTTTGCTTAACACCAAGAACCCCTCTACTCCTTTCTTTGTTGAAACCCCTATCTCCCTTTTCCACTATTTCTTTCTTTCCTCCTCTTTAGCCGAACATACTCCATTGTGGTGCCGAAATCTCTTTTCTTCCAAAAGATCTACTTTGGCCGAATATCAAGTGGGCATAGGTTCTTCTCAAGAGTTCCTCTCCAATCGGTTGTAAAGGGTAAGTAATGGCGAATGTCCATCTCCCTTTGTCTTCTTTCTTTGTCGATTTCTTTTACAAGGGGAAGTGTCGATTTCGGCAAAGGTTAACAAGGCTTCTAAACGTTGGTAAACGATCTCTCCTAGGTACCCCAAGTTGTGAAGAAGTCGACCCAAACTCCTAATCTCTAGCATTCGGCTTTGGTAAGTAGTGGTAAGAAGATTTCCTTTAGTTTACTATTCGCTTAAGCCGAAGGCTAATAACTCTAGTGATGGCCGAATGGAGGAGTGAAGCAGAATCGCATACCAAGTACCAAGTGAGTACTCAAGGGGTGATAGGTAAGGTTCGGGTTCATAAGGGACCCTTCTAATAAGTTGACTTGGCCGAATAGGCCATAGTACTAATATGGGTATTTGGTCGAATATAGGGATCGATGAGATCTAGGGTGGCCAACGTTTCTTTTTAGGATTTAGAGCATCCAAGGGTGACAGGTGTGTACATACACACTTATAATTGATTAAATGTACTAAACTGTTGTGTGTGCTAACCGGATCAGTGTAGATTCGGGATTAATACCATGAAAGGTATGAGTAGGGAACAAGGTAAGTCCCTGTTGACTATGAAATATTTTAAGATGCTTTTGGGAAGCATGGTGTGTCTAGTACACGTTGCTTATTGCTGATGGTAAAACCTGTACATGTAATTAATTATGTGGTAGCATAAATTATGTGATATAAATATTGATGTGGGATTGATTGAGTGGAGGGGGCAGTGAAGTTTCGTGCTGACGAGCACCAAAGTGTTTTGGTAACACACTCGTGACTATAAGTCACCGTGAGGTTTGGTACCTCCAGAGGTTTGGTACCTCATAGCGACTCGTCCCTGTGGTTAACACCACCGTGGGTTGGCCCCACTTGAGATATGGGATCGTCTGCCAGTGATTTGGTATCACACGATGGGTTGGCCCCATCACCCGATTTGTGTCCACGGACACCAGTGCTTTGGTAGCACATTGTGACTATATGTCACCAGTGGTTTGGCACCACCAGTGTTTTGGTAACACATTGTGACTACGGTCACCAGTGGTTTGGTACCACATGGGGTAGACAAAGGCGTTTGGTTGGCTAGGTTGGGTGCATGGTTTAGTACATGATGATTAATTATATGCTGTGTATGAATTTGTTTGCATACGAGGGAAGGGTTACATACTGAGTCTTGGTGACTCACCTTCTCCTTTAACATTTTTCAGGTGACTCGTAGATGGCGGTTGAGGAGCCGGTTGGACTCGAGGTGGCCATGCAGTGGACTTAAATTTATTGAACTTTGAATTTGGTTACATTTAATTTTGGTTGTAATAAGGCCTCCATAAACTTTACTTTTGTTATTTCTTATATGTTGGATATTTTATTTAAACTATATTATTAAAATTGAACCAAAGTCACATGTTTTCTTAAATTAACACGGAAATGTTTTATCGTGCCATCGGGCACACTTGAAACTTGTATAATAACCGGACTTAATTAAATTTCCAAATTAAATCTAAGTGTAGCTTTGGCAAGATAACCAAAAACGAGAGTTTTCAATAAAACTTAAATAGGTGTTGAAATGGTGTTCACAAGGTTTTTCTCCGTAACAAATCAAATTCGGTCGTAATGTTTGGGCCGGGTTTGGGTTGTTACAAAATTGGTATCGTCGAGCCCAGCCAAAGCTCTCTACTGTGGGGGCCCAAGGCCCAAAAAAATGTTTTAGTAGGCCTTTTGAATTGTTTTTGGGTTTTAAGCAAAGATGGCCCGAGTCTCCTGACCGATCCGCCTGTAAGTACATCTAAACCTTTTGTGAATTATATTCTGTAGAAGGGTAGAAAGCATGGAACGTAGATAGACTTATAGGAACTTGAACCCTAGGTTTAGACTACTCAAACACACAAACAAGACATAAGACTTAAAGAACTAAACCAACCTATGACTTAGTCGATGAGCTAGGGTGTGGTAACCCTGCACGCATGTCTAGGATTGGATCCGGGAAGAGCCTGGTATTTAAGCAAATCCTCGTGACTCACCTCCTCTTCGCGGTATCCTACAGTGCGTAGCTTCTGTTCACCCTAACTCGAGGGCTCAGTGGTGTGGCAACCTATGTGCGCATGTCTAGAAAGGTTCAAGAGAGCTTGGTATTTAAGCGGTCCGCGTGACCCACCTCCTCTTCACTCGACTTCTGCTCAGTGCGTAGCTTTGGTTCACCCCGACCAGAGAGGGCTCGGTCATAGGCTAAACACAATGATTAAAACCCGAAAAAGGGAATTAGCCATGGTTTCGAAAAAAAAATGAAACAACAAACCCTAACGTTTCCAAAACTTGTGCAATAACCCTCTCAAATCCTAGAACATTACTTTTACAACGTTTTTCTCGAAAAACTTGACTTGTGAAAAATTACGAAATACCCTTAGGAGTAAAATTACCAAAATGCCCCGACCCATAAAATATTAATTCAATGGTTTTGCCTAAAAAAATTTCAACTATTTTACAAATATTCAATAACTTAGCTTTGGAAATCATCAAGAAAATATTTTGGTTCTGGAAAATTACGAAAATACCCTGTAGGAAAAAAGACGAAAATACCTCAGGGTTAGAAATGGGCGTAAATGTCCGATGAGCGAATAGGTATGGAAAGTATTAAGGAATGGATGCATGAACTCCTTTGTGTGAACTAGGATAGGAAATCAAAAACATTGTTTGCTCGAGGAACCTCTCGATTAAACCTTATCCATAAAATTTCTTCGCGAGTAATAAAGTGAAACAAATGCTAACGCATAAAATTTTTCTTAATTAGATTAAAAGCGCCGTAGATAGAATGAGTTCTAGAGGACGTGGACACCGTGGACGTGGTAGGGGTAGGATGATTTGTCCGAACCCGTCGGTCGGGACAAGGTTCGAAAAATGAGGTACCACCGCCACCACCACCTCCTACTTTTAGAGTGAGGAGCCGGATCGGGGCCGGTGGCGGGCGGTATCGCAAGTGTATTACGAGTCTTGGAGATGGTGGTCGGGCTGGTGGAAATGTGGAGCTCGTAAATCATCCCCGAGCGACTCCGATCTAACGGAGCGAGGGTATTCCGAGGTGTGTCGAGTGGCACCCAAAGGTCAATGGAATCTTGGCTAGAGTCAACCGAAAGAATCATGGACGACCTTGACCTCGACCGAGGAAGAAAAGCTGAAAGGCGTGTCGCTTCAAAGCGATGAAGCGTATCGTTGGTGGCTTACGGTTCGAGATGGGGCTACAGCAGATGATTTGACTTGGGAGTATTTCGTAACCACCTATCGAGGTGTATGTGGGCATCACCACACCGATGCGCAGAGAAAGGCTTTTCTAGGATTAGTGCAAGGAACTAAGTCCGTGTCGGAATATGAGGCGAAATTTCTAAGGCCGAGTAGGTATGCGAGAGGCATCGTGTCATCGAACATGAGCGCTGTGTCCGCTTTGAGGACGGACTCGAGATGACTTAAGGTTCTTGATTGCCCCACAAAGAGTTCGTGAGTTCTCATCCCTAGTGGAGAAGGCTAAGGTAGCCGAAGGGATCAAGGAGGCCGTGAGGCAAAGCTATAGTAAGAACAATCGTAAGAGAGGATTTGGGTCACCGGATCAAGCGGAAATGCTCGTAAAAGGCTAGCTAGGCCAAGTGGGCCCAATCAGTGACAAGGCCCACGATCGCTAATCGTAGGCCGACTCGGTGCAATCGCTGTGGAAAACCCATTGGGAGGTTGTTGGACCGGTGACAAAGGATGTTTTGAGTGTGGGTCTTTGGAGCATCGTGTCGAGATTGTCCCCGAAACTAGCTAAGAAGCGCGGAGGGGCGTAACCGTGCTCGTGATAGAAATGTAAGACCACGAGGGGTCGTGGTAATGGAAGAGGAAACAACGGTCCTAACCGAGGTCGTGGAACTCAAGGCGCGAGGTTCAGCAACACGAGAGGCTAGGCAGGCCCGGCTTGGTTTACGCAATGAGGTGTCGCGAGGAAGGTGACGCACCGGATGTTATAACCGACGCGTTCTAATTTTCGCCCTTATGTTGCATTGATTGATGTGGGCTCGACGCACTCGCATATTGCTAGTAGTGTGGTAGGAACTATGGACCTAAACTCAAACCGCTTCTAGGGAGATGACTGTAGTTAGCCCCTTAGGTCACTCCGTAGTCGTAGATAGACTTTATAGAGGCGTACCCCTAGAACTTCAAGGGGTAGTATTTGTAGCTGATCTAATAGAACTACCGTTTGGGGAGTTCGATTTGATCCTTGGTATGGATTGGTTGGTTAAGTACCAAGCGAATTTGGATTGCGCGGCTAAGCGCATGGTCCTTAAGACAGTGAAGGTGATGAAGTGGTTATGATAGGAGATAGAAGGAATTATCTATCCAATGTAGTGACCGCCTTGAAGGTGAAAAGATGGTCAAGAAGGGTTGTGAGGCGATTTGGTTCAAATCGTGCTTTGGAAGCTAAGGGGTTAGTAATTGAAAAGGTCCGAACGGTTGGGGAATTTGTTTGATGTATTCCCGTAAGAACTTCCGGTTTGCCTCCGGATCGGAAGTCGAATCGGTATAGACTTGCTACCGAACGGCACTGTGTCTATATAGCACCATACCGAATGGCACCAAAAGAATTGGTGGAGCTAAAGGCTCAAATTCGGAGCTCTTGGATAGAGGGTTTATACGACCAAGTATATCCCCGTGGGGAGCACCCGTGTTGTTTGTCAAGAAGAAGGACGGTTCTATGCGGATGTGTATCGACTACCGCCGCTTGAACAAGTTAACGATCAAGAACAAGTATCCGCTGCCTCGATTGACGACTTGTTTGATCAACCGAAGGGTGCCTCTGGTGTTTTGAAGATTGACCTTAGGTCGAGTTACCATCAACTTAAGGTGAAGGAGGCCGATGTTCACAAATAAAGATTCGAACTCCTGGTATGGGCATTACGAGTTCTTAGTGATGCCATTCGGTTGACCAATGCACCGGCGTGGCATTTATGGACTTGATGAATAGAGTATTTCAACAAGATTTGGACCAATTCGCGTGGTGTTCATAGACGACATATTGGTTTATTCAAAGACAGAAGAGGAGCATGACAAGCATTTACGGATAGTTCTGCAAGTATTGAGGGAGAAGCAGTTATATGCCAAATTCAGTAAGTGCGAATTTTGGCTGAGGGAAGTGGCTTTCTTAGGACATGTAGTATCAGCGGAAGGAATTAGAGTAGACCCTCGCAAGATTGAAGCAAAGATTGGAGTGGAAACCACCTAGGTCGGTGGTGGTCAAAATACGAAGTTTTCTGGGTTTAGCAGGGTATTATCGGAGATTCGTGGAAGGATTCTCTCTAATAGCAGCGCCGTTGACCAAGTTACTAAGGAAAGGTGTTCCATTTGTATGGACGGAGAAGCAGCAAGAAAGCTTTGATAAGTTAAGGAAAATTTTGACTAAGCTCCGGTTTGGTACACTGGCAGAAAGTTATTCACGGGCTATTGTGATGCATCTCACACCGGTTTGGGATGTGTGTTGATGCGAGGATGGGAAGGTAGTAGCCTATGCATCCCGTCGCTTAAGACCGCATGAGGTTAACTACCCAACGCACGACTTGGAGTTAGCGGCGGTCGTCTTCGCTCAAGATATGGAGACATTACCGTATGGGGAGAGGTCGATAGTCTACACGGATCACAAAAGCTTGAGGTACCTTCGACTCGTAAGGATCTCGAATCGAGACAAATGGCCGGTGGATTGAACTACTAAAGGACTACGATCGTTCAATCGAGTACCATCCGGTAAGGCTAATGTGGTAGCCGACGCATTGAGCCTAAGATGGTGACAGACTTGAGAACAATGTTTGCTCGGTTGAGTCTATATGATGATGGGAGTCTTTTGGCGTAACTTCAAGTAAAGCCGACTTGGATTGAAGAGATTAAGAAAAGCAAGATTAGTGGATGAAGGCTTGAGCGCTAAGAGGGTACAAGTTCGTGGATGGTGGCTTGGAAGGGTACAGTTTGTCTAGTGATGGAGTGCTTGGTTTTCAAGGACGAGTATGTATGCCAAAGGATACGAATTAAGGCGAGAAAATTCTCCAAGATGCACATAGCAGCCCATACGCTATGCATCCCGGGGAAGCAAGATGTATGGAGATTTGCGGAAAGCAGATTCCGTGGCTGTGGTTGAAGCGTGAGATAACGGAGTTCGTAGGAAAGTGTCTGACATGCCAGCGGGTTAAGGCTGAACATCAGTTACCATCGGGATTACTCCAACCGATAAAGATCCCTCAATGGAAATGGGAGAGGATCACCATGGATTTTGTTAGTGGGCTACCCTTACGCCCACCAAGAAGGATGCGATTTGGGTAATTGTGGATCGCTCGACTAAATCACTCACTTCATGCCGGTGAGAATGGATTACTCACTCCGAAGCTAAGCGAAGTCGTATGTGGGTGAAATAGTGAGGTTGCATGGCGTGCCAGTGTCGATTATCTCGGATAGGGATCCCAGATTCACGTCAAGGTTTTGGAAAGCGTTGCATCAAGCTTTGGGTACACGGTTAGATTTCAGTACGGCTTTCCATCCACACGATCGGACGGACACCAAAAAGGGTGATACTGATTTTAGAAGACATGTTAAGAGGTCGTGTCTTGGATTTTAGTGGTAGTTGGGAGGAGTACCTACCATTACGGAATTCGCTTATAACAATAGTTATCAAGCGAGTATTCAAATGGCTCCATACGAGGCCCTATATGGACGAAAGTGCCGTACTCCTACATGTTGGACGGAGTTGGGAGAACGACAAGTTATGGGTCCAGAACTGGTAACCGAGACGGAAGACAAAGTCAAGGTGATTCGGTCTCGTCTCAAGGAAGCATCGGATAGGCGTAAGTCTTATGCCGATCTCAAACGCAAGGAAGTGGAGTATCTTTGTGGGAGATAAAGTCTTTACGAAAGTGTCGCCTTGGAAAAAGGTGTTGAGATTTGGACGGAAAGGGAAGCTAAGCCCAAGGTTCATCGGCCATATCTGATTGTAAAGCGAGTAGGACCCGAGTGGCTTATCGCCTAGAGCCACCGGCAGAACCGAGTCGATTCATGACGTATTTCATGTGTCAATCTTTGAGGCGGTATCGGTCGATCCTTCGCACGCTGCGCCAAAGTGCGATGCGCAGATTGAGGTGAATTCGATTTATCTTTTGATGAGGAACCGGTTCGATTGTAGACCGAGATGTGAAAGTTCTACGTAGGAAGGCGGTGCCTTTAGTGAAAGTGTTATGGCGGAACCACGAGTGGGAAGAAGCTACGTGGGAGCCCGAGGAGGTGATGCGGCAAAGAATACCCCATCTCTTTTGATCAAGGAATTTCGAGGACGAAATTTATTTTAAGGGGGTAGAATCAAACATCCCAAATATGGGGTTATTTGGAATTTAATTATTTTCTTATTATGAATCACTGTGATATTATTAATGGAATAATAGAGCTTAATTTAAGGCTTTGGGTGTGCCCGGTTTGATAGAAAAATTTCAGTTTTAACTTTAAAAGTAGGGAGCCTTAGCAAGTGGGTGTTATAAGAATAAATGTGGGTAATTTAACATAAAAATCAGCTTGGAAAAGTGGCAAAAGGAAGCCCACTTAAGAGCTAGCATGTGACGCCACAAGGGATAGGGGAGAGCCTTGGTTCGAGTCACAAAATCCCCTTTCTTTTTGCACTATGTTGGACGGCACAAGTGGGAGAATTTTTCTCCCTTCAAACTCTTTTATTAAATAGTATTAATAAGAGATAATATGAGTATTGAAATTAGATTTTTAAATGTTTAATCTCAAGGATAATGGGAGATAAATGAGGATTATTAGGAGATTATTTTTATTAGTTCAAAATTGTTGAATTAAATCAAGTGGGTGGCCTAGATAAAAACTAGGTGTTGGCTGAATTTGGGACTCCTTGTTGAAGAGGAGTGACTGCTAGGAGACGAGTATAGGGGAGAGTGCCGAATTCTCTTAAGGCACCATTCATCATTTGATTCTTCTTCTTTTTCCCTTTGCAAATAGCCGAATTTCCTCTCTCTCATCTTCTAATATTTTTCCACTTCTTTCTCATTCTCTCAAAACCGAAACCACCATTGACATCTTCCTCATTTTCTTCTTTTTGCTTAACACCAAGAACCCCTCTACTCCTTTCTTTGTTGAAACCCCTATCTCCCTTTTCCACTATTTCTTTCTTTCCTCCTCTTTAGCCGAACATACTCCATTGTGGTGCCGAAATCTCTTTTCTTCCAAAAGATCTACTTTGGCCGAATATCAAGTGGGCATAGGTTCTTCTCAAGAGTTCCTCTCCAATCAGTTGTAAAGGGTAAGTAATGGCCGAATGTCCATCTCCCCTTTGTCTTCTTTCTTTGTCGATTTCTTTTACAAGGGGAAGTGCCGATTTCGGCAAAGGTTAACAAGGCTTCTAAACGTTGGTAAACGATCTCTCCTAGGTACCCCAAGTTGTGAAGAAGTCGACCCAAACTCCTAATCTCTAGCATTCGGCTTTGGTAAGTAGTGGTAAGAAGATTTCCTTTAGTTTACTATTCGTTTAAGCCGAAGGCTAATAACTCTAGTGATGGCCGAATGTAGGAGTGAAGCAGGAATCGCATACCAAGTACCGAAGTGAGTACTCAAGGGGTGATAGGTAAGGTTCGGGTTCATAAGGGACCCCTTCTAATAAGTTGACTTGGCCGAATAGGCCATAGTACTAATATGGGTATTTGGCCGAATATAGGGATCAGTAGATCTAGGGTGGCCAACGTTTCTTTTTCGGATTTAGAGCATCCAAGGGTGACAGGTGTGTACATACACACTTATAATTGATTAAATGTACTAAACTGTTGTGTGTGCTAACCGGATCTGTGTAGATTCGGGATTAATACCATGAAAGGTATGAGCAGGGAACAAGGTAAGTCCCTGTTGACTATGAAATATTTTAAGATGCTTTTGGGAAGCATGGTGTGTCTAGTACACGTTGCTTATTGCTGATGGTAAAACCTGTACATGTAATTAATTATGTGGTAGCATAAATTATGTGATATAAATATTGATGTGGGATTGATTGAGTGGAGGGGGCAAGTGAAGTTTCGTCTTGACGAGCACCAGTGTTTTGGTAACACTTCGTGACTATAAGTCACGGAGGTTTGGTACCTCGAGAGGTTTGGTACCTCATAGCGACTTCGTCCCCGTGGTTAACACCACCGTGGGTTGGCCCCACTTGAGATATGGGATCGTCTGCGGTGATTTGGTATCACACGATGGGTTGGCCCCATCACCCGATTTGTGTCCACGGACACCATGCTTTAGTAGCACATTGTGACTATATGTCACCAGGTGGTTTGGCACCACCGGTGTTTTGGTAACACATTGTGACTACGGTCACCAAAGTGGTTTGGTACCACATGGGGTAGACAAAGGCGTTTGGTTGGCTAGGTTGGGTGCATGGTTTAGTACATGATGATTAATTATATGCGTGTATGAATTTGTTTGCATACGAGGAAGGGTTACATATCGAGTCTTGGTGACTCACCTTCTCCTTTAACATTTTTCAGTGACTCGTAGATGGCGGTTGAGGAGCCGGTTGGACTCGAGGTGGCCATGCGTTGGACTTAAATTTATTGAACTTTGAATTTGGTTACATTTAATTTTGGTTGTAATAAGGCCTCCATAAACTTTACTTTTGTTATTTCTTATATGTTGGATATTTTATTTAAACTATATTATTAAAATTGAACCAAAGTCACATGTTTTCTTAAATTAACACGGAAATGTTTTATCGTGCCATCTAGGCACACTTGAAACTTGTATAATAACCCTGACTTAATTAAATTTCCAAATTAAATCTAAGTGTAGCTTTGGCAAGATAACCAAAAACGAGAAGTTTTCAATAAAACTTAAATAGGTGTTGAAATGGTGTTCACAAGGTTTTTCTCCGTAACAAATCAAATTCGGTCGTAATGTTTGGGCCGGGTTTGGGTTGTTACAAAATTGGTATCAGAGCCCAGTTCAAAGCTCGGCTGTGGGGGCCCAAGGCCCAAAAAAATGTTTTAGTAGGCCTTTTGAATTGTTTTTGGGTTTTAAGCAGCATGGCCCGAGTCTCCGGTACCGATCCGCCCAGGTAAGTACATCTAAACCTTTTTGTGAATTATATTCTGTAGAAGGGTAGAAAGCATGGAACGTAGATAGACTTATAGGAACTTGAACCCTAGGTTTAGACTACTCAAACACACAAACAAGACATAAGACTTAAAGAACTAAACCAACCTATGACTTAGTCGATGAGCTAGGGTGTGGTAACCCCATGCGCATGTCTAGGATTGGATCCGGAAGAGCACAGGTATTTAAGCGGTCCTCGTGACTCACCTCCTCTTCGCAGTATCCTGCAGTGCGTAGCTTCGGTTCACCCTAACTCAGAGGGCTCAGTGGTGTGGCAACCTCATGTGCGCATGTCTAGAAAGGTTCAGTGAGAGCTTGGTATTTAAGCGGTCCGCGTGACCCACCTCCTCTTCACTCGAATTACTGCACAGTGCGTAGCTTTGGTTCCCTCGACCGGGAGGGCTCGGTCATAGGCTAAACACAATGATTAAAACCCGAAAAAGGGAATTAGCCATGGTTTCGAAAAAAAAATGAAACAACAAACCCTAACGTTTCCAAAACTTGTGCAATAACCCTCTCAAATCCTAGAACATTACTTTTACAACGTTTTTCTCGAAAAACTTGACTTGTGAAAAATTACAGAAATACCCTTAGGAGTAAAATTACCAAAATGCCCCTGACCCATAAAATATTAATTCAATGGTTTTGCCCAAAAAAATTTCAACTATTTTACAAATATTCAATAACTTAGCTTTGGAAATCATCAGCAAAATATTTTGGTTCTGGAAAATTACGAAAATACCCCTGTAGGAAAAAGACGAAAATACCCCTGGGTTAGAAATGGGCAGAAATGTCCGATGAGCGAATAGGTATGGAAAGTATTAAGGAATGGATGCATGAACTCCTTTGTGTGAACTAGGATAGGAAACTGAAACATTGTTTGCTCGAGGGAACCTCTGATTAAACCTTATCCATAAAATTTCTTCGCGAGTAATAAAGTGAAACAAATGCTAACGCATAAAATTTTTCTTAATTAGATTAAAAGCGCGGTAGATAGAATGAGTTCTAGAGGACGTGGACACCGTGGACGTGGTAGGGGTAGGATGACGATTATGCGAACCCGTCCGTCGAGGACAAGGTTCGAAAATGAGGTACCACTTGCCACCACCACCTCCTACTTTTAGAGTGAGGAGCCGGATCAGGCCAAGTGGCGGCGGTATCGCAAGCCGTGTTACGAGTCTTGGAGATGGTGGCTGGGGCTGGTGGAAATGTGGGAGCTCGAAATCGTCCCCGGCGACTCAGATCTAACGGGCGGAGGTATTCCGAGGTGTGTCGGGAGTGGCACCCGGTCTGTGGAATCTTGGCTAGAGTCAACCGAAAGAATCATGGGCGACCTTGACTTTGACCGAGGAAGAAAAAAATTCGAAAAAGGGGCGATGTCGCTTCTAAAGGATGAAGCGTATCAGTGGTGGCTTACGGTTCGAGATGGGGCTACAGCAGATGATTTGACTTGGGAGTATTTCAGAACCACCTATCAGAAAAAGTATGTGGGCATCAGCTACACTGATGCGCAGAGAAAGGCTTTTCTAGGATTAGTGCAAGGAACTAAGTCCGTGTCGGAATATGAGGCGAAATTTCTAAGGCTGAGTAGGTATGCGAGAGGCATCGTGTCTACTGAACATGAGCGCTGTGTCCGCTTTGAGGACGGACTCCGAGATGACTTAAGGTTACTGATTGCCCCACAGCAGGTTCGTGAGTTCTCATCCCTAGTGGAGAAGGCTAAGGTAGCCGAAGGGATCAAGGAGGATGTGAGGCAAAGCTATAGTAAGAACAATCAGAAGAGAGGATTTGGGTCAGCTGGATCAAGCGGAAATGCTCAGAAAAAGGCTAGGCCAAGTGGGCCCAATCAGTGACAAGGCCCACGATTTTGCTGTCGAGAGGCCGACTCGGTTGCAATCGCTGTGGAAAAACCCATTGGGGAGGTTGTTGGACCGGTGACAAAGGATGTTTTGAGTGTGGGTCTTTGGAGCATCGTGTCAGAGATTGTCCCCAGAAACTAGCTAAGAAGCAGCCAGAGGGGCAGAACCGTGCTCAGGATAGAAATGTAAGACCACGGAGGGTCGTGGTAATGGAAGAGGAAACAACGGTCCCTAACAGAGGTCGTGGAACTCAAGGCGAGAGGTTCGGGCAACACAGAGGCTAGGCGGCTGGCTTGGTTTCTGCAATGAGGTGTCGCGAGGAAGGTGACGCACCGGATGTTATAACCGATGCGTTCCTAATTTTCAGTTTTCCTTATGTTGCATTGATTGATGTGGGCTCGGCCTTTTTCGTACATTGCTAGTAGTGTGGTAGGAACTATGGACCTAAACTCTGAAACTGCTTCTAGGGAGATGACTGTAGTTAGCCCCTTAGGTCACTCCGTAGTCGTAGATAGACTTTATAGAGGCGTACCCCTAGAACTTCAAGGGGTAGTATTTGTAGCTGATCTAATAGAACTACCGTTTGGGGAGTTCGATTTGATCCTTGGTATGGATTGGTTGGTTAAGTACCAAGCGAATTTGGATTACTTGTGACTAGCGCATGGTCCTAAGGCAATGAAGGTGATGAAGTGGTTATGATAGGAGATAGAAGGAATTATCTATCCAATGTAGTGACTGCCTTGAAGGCTGAAAAGATGGTCAAGAAGGGTTGTGAGGCGTATTTGGTTCAAATCTGTGCTTTGGAAGCTAAGGGGTTAGTAATTGAAAAGGTCCGAACGGTTGGGGAATTTGCTGATGTATTCCCGAGAAGAACTTCCGGTTTGCCTCCGGATCGGAAGTCGAATTCGGTATAGACTTGCTACAGAACGGCACTTTGTGTCTATAGCACCATACCGAATGGCACCAAAAGAATTGGTGGAGCTAAAGGCTCAAATTCAGGAGCTCTTGGATAGAGGGTTTATACGACCAAGTATATCCCCGTGGGGAGCACCTGTGTTGTTTGTCAAGAAGAAGGACGGTTCTATGCGGATGTGTATCGACTACCGTCAGTTGAACAAGTTAACGATCAAGAACAAGTATCCGTTGCCTCGGATTGACGACTTGTTTGATCAACTGAAGGGTGCCTCGGTGTTTTCGAAGATTGACCTTAGGTCAGGTTACCATCAACTTAAGGTGAAGGAGGCTGATGTTCACAAAACAGCATTCCGAACTCGGTATGGGCATTACGAGTTCTTAGTGATGCCATTCGGGTTGACCAATGCACCGGCGGCATTTATGGACTTGATGAATAGAGTATTTCAACAGTACTTGGACCAATTAAAAGTGGTGTTCATAGACGACATATTGGTTTATTCAAAGACGAAGAGAGGAGCATGACAAGCATTTACGGATAGTTACGCAAGTATTGAGGAGAAGCGATTATATGCCAAATTCGATAAGTGCGAATTTTGGGTGAGGAAGTGGCTTTCTTAGGACATGTAGTATCGGCGGAAGGAATTAGAGTAGACCCTCGCAAGATTGAAGCAAGATTGGAGTGGAAACCACCTAGGTCGGTGGTTGAAATACGAAGTTTTACTGGTTTAGCGGTATTATCGGAGATTCGTGGAAGGATTCTCTCTAATAGCAGCCGCCGACCAAGTTACTAAGGAAAGGTGTTCCATTTGTATGGACGGAGAAGCAGCAAGAAAGCTTTGATAAGTTAAGGAAAATTTTGTGGAAGCTCGGTTTTGGTACACTGAAGCAGGAAAGTTATTCACGAGTCTATTGTGATGCATCTCACACCGGTTTGGGATGTGTGTTGATGCGAGATGGGAAGGTAGTAGCCTATGCATCCCGTCGATTAAGACCGCATGAGGTTAACTACCCAACGCACGACTTGGAGTTAGCGGCGGTCGTCTTCGCTCTCAAGATATGGAGACATTACACAGTATGGGGAGAGGTCGATAGTCTACACGGATCACAAAAGCTTGAGGTACCTTCGACTCGAAGGATCTCGAATCTGAGGCAGCGTCGGTGGATTGAACTACTAAAGGACTACGATCGTTCAATCGAGTACCATCCGGTAAGGCTAATGTGGTAGCCGACGCGCATTGAGCCTAAGATGGTGACAGACTTGAGAACAATGTTTGCTCGGTTGAGTCTATATGATGATGGGAGTCTTTTGGCGTAACTTCAAAGTAAAGCCGACTTGGATTGAAGAGATTAAGGAAAAGCGATTAGTGGATGAAGGCTTGAGCGCTAAGAGGGTACAAGTTCGGGATGGTGGCTTGGAAGGGTGCAGTTTGTCTAGTGATGGAGTGCTTGGTTTTCAAGGACGAGTATGTATGCCAAAGGATACAGAATTAAGGCGAAAAATTCTCCAAGATGCACATAGCAGCCCATACGCTATGCATCACAGGGGAAGCAAGATGTATGGAGATTTGCGAAAACAGATTACTGTGGCCGGGGTTGAAGCGTGAGATAACGAGTTCGTAGGAAAGTGTCGACATGCCCGGCAGTTTAAGGTCGAACATCGAGTTACCATCGGGATTACTCCAACCGATAAAGATCCCTCAATGGAAATGGGAGAGGATCACCATGGATTTTGTTAGTGGGCTACCCCTTACGCCCACCAAGAAGGATGCAGTTTGGGTAATTGTGGATCGCCTGACTAAATCAGCTCACTTCATGCCGGTGAGAATGGATTACTCACTCCAGAAGCTAGCGAAGCTGTATGTGGGTGAAATAGTGAGGTTGCATGGCGTGCCAGTGTCGATTATCTCGGATAGGGATCCCAGATTCACGTCAAGGTTTTGGAAAGCGTTGCATCAAGCTTTGGGTACACGGTTAGATTTCAAGTCGACTTTCCATCCACAAACGACTGGACAATCGAAAAGGGTGATACAGATTTTAGAAGACATGTTAAGAGGTTGTGTCTTGGATTTTAGTGGTAGTTGGGAGGAGTACCTACCATTAGCGGAATTCGCTTATAACAATAGTTATCAAGCGAGTATTCAAATGGCTCCATACGAGGCCCTATATGGACGAAAGTGCCGTACTCCTACATGTTGGACGGAGTTGGGAGAACGACAAGTTCTGGGTCCAGAATTGGTAACCGAGACGGAAGACAAAGTCAAGGTGATTCGGTCTCGTCTCAAGGAAGCATCGGATAGGCAGAAGTCTTATGCCGATCTCAAACGCAAGGAAGTGGAGTATGCTGTGGGAGATAAAGTCTTTCTGAAAGTGTCGCCTTGGAAAAAGGTGTTGAGATTTGGACGGAAAGGGAAGCTAAGCCCAAGGTTCATCGGGCCATATACAGTTGTAAAGCGAGTAGGACCAGTGGCTTATCGGCTAAATCTGCCGCGAATCGAAGTCGATTCATGACGTATTTCATGTGTCAATGCTGAGACGGTATCGGTCAGATCCTTCGCACGTTGTGCCAGTAGCAGAGATTGAGGTGAATTCGGATTTATCTTTTGATGAGGAACCGGTTCAGATTGTAGACCGAGATGTGAAAGTTCTACGTAGGAAGGCAGTGCCTTTAGTGAAAGTGTTATGGCGGAACCACGGGTGGAAGAAGCTACGTGGGAGCCCGAGGAGGTGATGCAAAGCAATACCCCCATCTCTTTTGATCAAGGAATTTCGAGGACGAAATTTATTTTAAGAGGGGTAGAATCAACATCCCAAATATGGGGTTATTTGGAATTTAATTATTTTCTTATTATGAATCTTTGTGATATTATTAATGGAATAATAGAGCTTAATTTAAGGCTTTGGGTGTGCCCGGTTTGATAGAAAAATTTCAGTTTAACTTTAAAAGTAGGAGCCTTAGCAAGTGGGTGTTATAAGAATAAATGTGGGTAATTTAACATAAAAATCAGCTTGGAAAAGTGGCAAAAGGAAGCCCACTTAAGAGCTAGCATGTGACGCCACAAGGGATAGGGAGAGCCTTGGTTCGAGTCACAAAATCCCCTTTCTTTTTGCACTATGTTGGGCGGCACAAGTGGGAGAATTTTTCTCCCTTCAAACTCTTTTATTAAATAGTATTAATAAGAGATAATATGAGTATTGAAATTAGATTTTTAAATGTTTAATCTCAAGGATAATGGGAGATAAATGAGGATTATTAGGAGATTATTTTTATTAGTTCAAAATTGTTGAATTAAATCAAGTGGGTGGCCTAGATAAAAACTAGGTGTTGGCCGAATTTGGGACTCCTTGTTGAAGAGGAGTGGACGGCTAGGAGACTGAGTATAGGGGGGGAGAGTGCCGAATTCTCTTAAGGCACCATTCATCATTTGATTCTTCTTCTTTTTCCCTTTGCAAATAGCCGAATTTCCTCTCTCTCATCTTCTAATATTTTTCCACTTCTTTCTCATTCTCTCAAAACCGAAACCACCATTGACATCTTCCTCATTTTCTTCTTTTTTCTTAACACCAAGAACCCCTCTACTCCTTTCTTTGTTGAAACCCCTATCTCCCTTTTCCACTATTTCTTTCTTTCCTCCTCTTTAGCCGAACATACTCCATTGTGGTGCCAAAAATCTCTTTTCTTCCAAAAGATCTACTTTGGCCGAATATCAAGTGGGCATAGGTTCTTCTCAAGAGTTCCTCTCAATCGGTTGTAAAGGGTAAGTAATGGCCGAATGTCCATCTCCCTTTGTCTTCTTTCTTTGTCGATTTCTTTTACAAGGGAAGTGCCGATTTCGGCAAAGGTTAACAAGGCTTCTAAACGTTGGTAAACGATCTCTCCTAGGTACCCCAAGTTGTGAAGAAGTCGACCCAAACTCCTAATCTCTAGCATTCGGCTTTGGTAAGTAGTGGTAAGAAGATTTCCTTTAGTTTACTATTCGTTTAAGCCGAAGGCTAATAACTCTAGTGATGGCCGAATGTAGGAGTGAAGCAGGAATCGCATACCAAGTACCAGAAGTGAGTACTCAAGGGGTGATAGGTAAGGTTCGGGTTCATAAGGGACCCTTCTAATAAGTTGACTTGGCCGAATAGGCCATAGTACTAATATGGGTATTTGGCCGAATATAGGGATCAGTAGATCTAGGGTGGCCAACGTTTCTTTTTCGGATTTAGAGCATCCAAGGGTGACAGGTGTGTACATACACACTTATAATTGATTAAATGTACTAAACTGTTGTGTGTGCTAACCGGATCTGTGTAGATTCGGGATTAATACCATGAAAGGTATGAGCAGGGAACAAGGTAAGTCCCTGTTGACTATGAAATATTTTAAGATGCTTTTGGGAAGCATGGTGTGTCTAGTACACGTTGCTTATTGCTTGATGGTAAAACCTTTGTACATGTAATTAATTATGTGGTAGCATAAATTATGTGATATAAATATTGATGTGGGATTGATTGAGTGGAGGGGCGGTGAAGTTTCGTCTTGACGAGCACCAGTGTTTTAATAACACTGCTTGTGACTATAAGTCACCGGAGGTTTGGTACCTCCAGAGGTTTGGTACCTCATAGCGACTCGTCCCTCGTGGTTAACACCACCGTGGGTTGGCCCCACTTGAGATATGGGATCGTCCGCGGTGATTTGGTATCACACGATGGGTTGGCCCCATCACCCGATTTGTGTCCACGGACACCGTGCTTTGGTAGCACATTGTGACTATATGTCACCAAAGTGGTTTGGCACCACCAGTGTTTTGGTAACACATTGTGACTACGGTCACGGTGGTTTGGTACCACATGGGGTAGACAAAGGCGTTTGGTTGGCTAGGTTGGGTGCATGGCTTAGTACATGATGATTAATTATATGCTGTGTATGAATTTGTTTGCATACGAGGGAAGGGTTACATACTGAGTCTTGGTGACTCACCTTCTCCTTTAACATTTTTCAGGTGACTCGTAGATGGCGGTTGAGGAGCCGGTTGGACTCGAGGTGGCCATGCAGTGGACTTAAATTTATTGAACTTTGAATTTGGTTACATTTAATTTTGGTTGTAATAAGGCCTCCATAAACTTTACTTTTGTTATTTCTTATATGTTGGATATTTTATTTAAACTATATTATTAAAATTGAACCAAAGTCACATGTTTTCTTAAATTAACACGGAAATGTTTTATCGTGCCATCGGGCACACTTGAAACTTGTATAATAACCGGACTTAATTAAATTTCCAAATTAAATCTAAGTGTAGCTTTGGCAAGATAACCAAAAACGAGAAGTTTTCAATAAAACTTAAATAGGTGTTGAAATGGTGTTCACAAGGTTTTTCTCCGTAACAAATCAAATTCGGTCGTAATGTTTGGGCCGGGTTTGGGTTGTTACATGGATGTTACATCATTGGACTACTAAGTTCTATATAGAACAATGTAAATAAGTTTTGAGTAATTGAATAAACCAAATGATATATAGAATATAGGGAAACGTGCATGCTAGTATGTATGATAAATAGTTGAAATTGTGATTGCTTGATTGATTAAATTTATGAATATTGAGATACCTAGGGATGACCTAAGGCATTGTTTGGTATATAACTAGAGCCAAAAAGCTAACCCTATTTATCAATCTTTAGTGCCTATTTTTGAGCTAGAAAACTCTTCTTGATGAACATTCATGCAAAACTCGAGCCAAAACATTAATTTGTACTTACCCTTTTTCTTTGGTCTTGAATTACACGAATTTAGATGTTTGACCATACATATTTTGTAACATCAGAGTGAAATAGGAAGAAGTACCGTGATATAGTGATTATAGGTTAACCAATATGTGCGAAACAAAAGAAAAATTTATAAAAAGTCAAAACGAGTAGAAAAAGTACGTGAAAAACAAAAGCATTGTGAGTGAGATGTATTAAAAAAGATAAAAGGTGATAAAGTCACAAAAGTAGAAAAAAACTTAGTCATTAGTGCACAAAAACTCATGAGCTAGCCGTAGTTGCTTTATTATACTGTGACATCCTATATGGAGAAATAAGGAATTTGAGAGAAGGAGAATGAAAGCGGTGAGTGGGTAAGGGTTATTGATAAACCGTAAAAGTAACATATTTTAAGCCCACATTTAGCATGCTTTTGGATGAATTATCCCTTGATTTATGTAAAAAGGTGCTCTTAATCCTTTCTTTTCATGTTATATACTCAGGAAAGCATCGGAGGATGAAAAGAACAAGAAACGGGCTTAAAATGGGCCAAATGGGCCAAAGCACAAAATCGACACGGCCTGGACCTAAGACCACACGGCCGTGCCTCCTCAATAATCTCAAACACGATCTAGCCATGAGATACATGGTCGTGCCTCATCAATGAAGTCCACACGGCCTGGCCACGACTTACACGGGCGTGTGCCAGAGGCCGTGCCCCTGCCGTGGCAAAGAGCAATTTCAATAGGATTTGGATACTTAGGGGAAAAGAAACACATTCCAAAAGCCTATAAATACACCCTAAGTATGACCTGAAAGGGGGGCCCAAAGCTATCGTTTAGGGGCATCTTGCTAGGCCAAAGAGGGCAGATTTGTGGGGATTCGCTCAGGGATAGCCAGTTGATCCATCTCAAGAAGCCATAATTATACTCAAGACGGAGGATCTCCTCTTCAATTCCTTCAGGGGGTTTTAGGGATTTATTATGTTTTGTTTTATCTTTTCTTATGAGATGTTTTCTTTTATTGTTATGAACTAAACCGTCAGATACCTGAGGGGGATGAAACTTAGATGAATCTTGTTATCGTTTGCTGAACTATATGATAAATATTTGATTTGTTCTTAATTATGTGTTCTTAATTATTGTGTTGATATTTCGCGGATATCGATTCAAGTTTGATTTGCTTAGGTGGAGGAGCAAAAGTCCCTGCCTAAGAGTAGATCTAGCATAGTTAAGCGGAGTTGATAGCGCGCCTAGAGATAGGGTGACGAGGCGTTGCCGAATTAGGGTGAAACCTAATATGGGAGTCCATAGATCGAGTTAATGCAATTCTAGGGGTTTTAATTAGAAATAGATTTCAATTAATCAACCTAGGGTTAGACGTTATTCGCCTCGAGAGAGGGTTTAATATAAATTAGGGAATCCTACGGATCAAGTCAAGTGAATACATCGTCTGGTTCAGAGTTAGATAAAAAGTGAAGTCTAGGTGGATTCTTCCTTGGGTGTCATCTTAATTAATTGGTTTTTCCTCAAGTATTCTCCAAAATTCATTCTTCTTTGTCTTAGAGTCTTTAGTCTAGTAGTTAATTAATTTAGATTAAACAACCATTCGCTTAATTCTTAGGCTAAATAATAGAAAGAAAGTTAGTATTAGTACTTTTAGTTTCTTTGGGTTCGATAATCCGGTCTTGCCTAAGCTATACTACTTTTCGATAGGTGCACTTGCCTCAATCGTTGTCAGAGTTAGTTTCCAGGTTCGATCATTCTCTTTATAAATTGTAAAACTCGACAGACATACGATCAAGTTTTTGGCGCCGTTGTCGGGGAACTAAAATATTAAGAACACTCTTTTTTTATTACTTTAGCCATTTTTATTTTTTGCCATTTAATTTTATTTCTTATTTTATTTGCTAATTTTTCTTCTTTTATTACTTTTTCCTTCCAGGTACCTCTAGTTTATGACTAGAAGGAACCCGACAGGACCTTTAGTATACGATAGTGATATTGAAGCTACCGTTCGTAGAAATCGCAGAGAAATTAGGCGAGCCCTAAATTACCAAGAAAAAGAACAACAAGACGAATCCGATCCTACTGAAGGGATGGATGAGAATAATCCACCACCACAAGATGTGGCAGAAAATAATGCTCCACGTACTATGTATGATTATGCTAAACCTCATTTAACAGGAGTCGAATTGAGTATTGTTAGGCCTGCTATAGCTGCTAATAATTTTGAATTAAAGCCTAACACTATGCAAATGATTCAACAATTTGTTCAATTTGATGGTTTGCAGGACGAAGACCCAAACACTCATATAGCTAATTTTTTAGTGTTCTGCGATACCTTCAAAATAAATGGCGTTTCTGATGATGCCATACAGCTTCGGCTATTTCCCTTTTCATTGAGGAATAAAGCCAAACAGTGGTTAAACTCGTTACCACGAGGGTCAATCACTACATGGGATCAAATGACCGAAAATTTTTTATTAAAATATTTCCCACTGGTCAAAACGGCCAAATTACGGAATGATATCTCTTCTTTTGTGCAGATGGATTTAGAGACATTATATGACGCATGGGAGAGATATAAGGATCTCTTGAGGAGGTGCCCACACCATGGTTTACCCTTGTGGCTCCAAGTCCAAACTTTCTATAACGAGGCAACTAATTGATTCAGCCACCGGTGGAACCCTGAACAATAGAACTCCTGAAGCAGCCTACAAATTCATAGAAGAGATGTCACTGAATAACTATCGGTGGAAGGTTACAAGGAAAAACCAACAAAATCAGCGAGTTTTTCAACATCGATGCACGATAACCATGCTATCAACACGGTAGAGATGATGAATAAAAAGCTTGATAGTTTGTGTTCTTCGCAGTACATCCAAGAATGCAGGTCGCGACGCAAGTGAAAGCGTGGCGAATCTCGAGTACCCACCCTACCAACCGAGCACAGAGAACGAACAGATGAACTATATAGGTAACAATTTCAGATCTAATAATAACCCTTATAGTAATACTTATAATCCAGGTTGGAGGAACCACCCAAATTTTTCATGGGGAAGACAAGGTAATCAAGGAAATCAAAGACAACAACCTCCTCAAAATTTCCAAAATCAGCCCTATCCACAGGAGAAGAAGTCGAACCTTGAAGAGATGCTGACAAAATTCATGGCAACTATAGATAATCGTCTCCAAGACAATGAGACCACCCTTAAGAACCAACAGACATCAATTAAAGGGATTGAGAGCCAAGTTGGGGAACTCACTAAGACAGTTGGACAACTTACTAACACAGTTGGGCAACTTGGAAAGATAATTTCCGAATGACCGCAAGGGCGTCTACCAAGCAACACTGAGATTAACCCAAAGGAGCAAATCCAAGCCATCACAGCTCATGATAGTATAGGGTTATATGAACCAAATCTAATACAAGAAAACGAGGTAGAAAGAGCTAAAGTTGAGGTAACACAAGAAAATCCAAAACAGGTAATCAAAAAGTACCAACCTGGCATTCATTACCCCAAAGCGATGAAGAGAGACGATACAGAGGAACAGTTCGGTAAGTTTCTTAAACTTTTAAAGAAACTACATATCAACTTACCTATTCTTGAAGCTCTTTCACAGATGACAGATTCGAGGAAATTTTTAAAACATCTCTTGACAAACAAGTGTAAGTTAGACGAGGAGCCACATGTGGAATTAAACGCAGTATGCTCAGCAATGTTACAGAATAGACTACCGTGAAAGCTGAAAGATCCAGGGAGTTTTACAATTCCATGTTTAATTGGTAGACTAGTTGTTGATAATGCGTCAGCTGATTTAGGGGCAAGCATAAATGTCATGCCTTATAAATTGTTTAAACAACTAGGTCTAGGGAAACCCAAACAAACTAGGATGAGCATTCAATTAGTTGATAAAACTGTTAGAATTCCTAGGGGTATTATCGAAGATGTTCGTTGTAAAAATTGATAAATTTGTTTTCCCAGTAGATTTTGTTGTCTTAGACATGGATGAGGATAATTCGATTCCCTTAATTTTAGGAAGACCCTTTTTAGCAACTGCTAAAACAAAAATTGATGTTGGTACAGGAGAACTCATACTTCGTGTAGGTAACAAATCAATCAGTTTACAAGCTCTTGACTCAGCCAGGACAACAATTGATGAAGGTGAGAAAGTAAATTAAGTTGATAACCAAGTTTTTCAACTTTCACCACAGAAAAACCACAAGGGTACAAACTCAACCGAGTCATGAACCCCATGCCAAAGAAAGAAGAATTACATAAGAACGAAGCCTTAGGGTCGACGAACCGTAAGAGTGGAAAACACAATTCAAAGAAGAGCCGGAACCACACGAAGTAAAACCAAAGGACCAGAAGAGCTCATAGGAACAACAAACCACTTCAAAATAGGGGACCAGGTGCTGTTAGATAAAGCAGATCCTCGCATCATCACATCAGACATAAACACAAACAAAGAAATCCTTTTTAGGGTCATCAGTGTTTTCCCATACGGAACAGTCGAGGTAAGTAATCCTATTTTTGGTACTTTCAATATAAATGCATCTCGACTTAAACTCTATCATGATAATAAAACTGATAGCATGAGAAAGGACTTTCAACTCCTCAAACCACCCTGACGATACAAATGAGAGGTAAGTCTAGCTTAAGACTTTAAACGAGAGCTTCTCGGGAGGCAACCTGAGCACTAACCCTAGTTACTTTTGCTTTTTTTTTTCATTTTCTTTTCTTCTCTTAGTCTTAAACACCTAGCTTTAAACTAACCAAAAGTGCAGATTTCCAGGCCACACGGCCTTACACACGACCGTGTCCGTGGCAGTGTGGAAGCATAGAATCTCTATACTGACAATGGCAGAAGAGGTACAAGTCAGAAAGAATCAAATCTTCGAGTCACGGACTCCAACCACCCCCACAGGTATCGATAAAACGCCACGGCCGTGCGACACTGTCGTAGACGACACTGACTTACCAGAAACAGGCATGGAAGAAACGAACGAAGCCCACCACGGCCGTGCGATGCGGCCGTGTGAAACAACACGCCCACGAGACACGGGCGTGGGGTTGTACCTGATTTGAGAATTCTATTTAAACCACCCACCCCTCCCTCTTCTCACCTCTTTCTCACCTTTCTTCCTCCCTTACACCCTTACACCATACATTCTTAGCATTCTTCATTCTTATAGCATTCTTCTCAATCTTTTGCCATGTTGAAGAAACAGAAGGATCCCAGCACAGTCTGCCTCATGGAGACCGATCTATATAAATTCATGCCGGCCGCTTCAATCACTCGACAAGCCAAGGGTCTTTGAGACCATTCAATTTTTCTTCTTCTTTACTCTTTTCCTTTATTTTCCTTCTCTTTGACTATCTTATGCTTAATTTAGTTTCTTCTATTTTAGTTTCTTAGTGTCAGGTTCAAAAGGCTACTTGGGAATCACGCCACTTCCGCCACCGCTAGCACCTCCGCAGCCTTAGAGGTCACACCCACCTCGCGAACCATCCAACAATAAGGACCCTATGGTCCATTTATCTTTTCTTTTAATTTTTGTTTCATCTTTATTTTTCTTCACTTTAGCTTGCTTTTCTTTAATTATTTAATTAGTATAGTTTAAATTACCATTATGTTATCCTGGCTAATCCTCCATGAGCTACCCAATTTCTTCATCTAGTGCAGGATCGTCATCCAGACCGACCCCTCCGACCTATCTTTCACCTTCAAACCAAGGATGCCATCCGAAAATTCAAGAAGTTTCACTTCTTCCCATATCTTATGATTTTATAATGATATTATCTATCTTTGTACATTGAGGGCAATGTACATCTTAAGTGTGGGGGGTGAATCTTAAGGATACCTAACTTTTTGCATTATTCTCAAATCCCTGAATTTAGTCTTGTTTTTAAGTAATTTTCTCATATTACTAATTAGGATGAAATTTCCATGATTTATGATTTTTATTGATATGTTTTAGATTAAGCCATTGATAATTGTGAATTGATGATTGAATTCTAAGAATACTAGAGAATCAAGAATGATAAGTATTTTTTTTCAAGAAATTAAAAAAAATTTTCTAGGTTGTCTACCTGAATTTGAATATTACTTTGAAGTTTGAAATTTACGAGGTTGACATCAAAATACCCATAATTTTTGTGAGATTTTGAGCCTTATAGAGCATAAATTCTTTTTCTTGTTCACTTCATTGATTATGAGTGTGTCAACATTGATTTGTTATTCTAGAACTTGCATTGATTATACATGTCGAGACCACACCTTCGATTTGATATACAGAAATGATAAAGGTACCTAGGATTTAACCCACTTAATCCACTAAAAACCTACCTTCATAATTAATCCCTAGTGAACCCTTTTTAATCCTAACAACCTTTTTATTGACTTACCCACTAATACTAACCCAAAACCCTTTGTATTTGTTATCACCATCCTTTTTAACTACCCTTATATCGAGATTTGATTTGATTAATAGCCTAACTATGATTTTTATTTCAGTAATTTATCCTTTGTTATGATTTGTTCTTAAAAAAAAGGTATATTCATTATTAGTTTTGTGATTAAAGAGCTTATACGTTTGAATTCCAAATATTGAAGAAGAAGCTCGTAGTATTAGTATTTTTTCAAATTGATGTAATCACTTTTACTTAGTTCATTATTTCTGGTTAGGTAATTTGTCAGGTCAATCTCGATTCTAACCCTCTAATTCAGCCTTTAAACACACCTTTAACCCAAGCCCCATTACAACCCTGTTAAAGACCTTTTGATTTGTGTATCATCTCATTTTATAGTGGTGGAGATTTGATTTTCATGCAAGCCTATGGGATTAACTTTTCAAGTTTGACGTTTGAGTGCTTAATTCTGAACCTTAAACACTTCGAGTGATTTGAGAGAATCTATTGTAAGGATGTCAATTCTTGTCGGTTTTGAACCAGAGGTAATTATTTAAATGAGGGGAAACACCTATGTTTTGTGCTACAAATGTATGACTTAGATTGTTTGAATCTTTAGAACTCTTTGAGTTTAATTATCCATGTATAAATTATCCTTGAATTATGATGACACACTATTGATAAATATTATGAATTATGGAAAGTTTGTTTTAATTCTAAGTTGAGAATTTTGCTTGAGGACAAGCAAAAGCTTAAGTGTGGGGGTATTTGATAAACCGTAAAAGTAACATATTTTAATCCCACATTTAGCATGCTTTTGGATGAATTATCCCTTGATTTATGTAAAAAGGTGCTCTTAATTCTTTCTTTTCATGTTATATACTAAGGAAAGCACCGGAGGATGAAAGGAACAAGAAACGGGCTTAAAACGGGCCAAATGGGCCAAAGCACGAAATTGACACGGCCTGGACCTAAGACCACACGACCGTGCCTCCTCAATAATCTCGATCACGGTCTAGCCACGAGATACACGGCCGTGCCTCATCAACAAAGTCCACACGGCCTGGCCATGACTTACACGGGCGTGTGCTAGAGGCCGTGCCCCTACCGTGGCAAAGAGTAATTTCAATCGGATTTGGATACTTAGGGGCAAAGAAACACATTCCAAAAGCCTATAAATACACCCTAAGTATGACCTGAAAGGGGGGGCCCAAAGCTATCGTTTAGGGGCATCTTGCTAGGCCAGAGAGGGCAGATTTGTGGGGATTCGCTCAGGGATAGCCAGTTGATCCATCTCAAGAAGCCAGAATTATACTCAAGACGGAGGATCTCCTCTTCAATTCCTTCAGGGGGTTTTAGGGATTTCTTATGTTTTGTTTTATCTTTTCTTCTGAGATGTTTTCTTTTATTGTTATGAACTAAACCCTCAGATACCTGAGGGGGATGAAACTTAGATGAATCTTGTTATCATTTGTTGAACTATATGATAAATATTTGATTTGTTCTTAATTATGTGTTTTTAATTCTTGTGTTAATATTTCGCGGATATTGATTCAAGTTTGATGTGCTTAGGTGGAGGAGCAAAAGTCCCTGCCTAAGAGTAGATCTAGCATAGTTAAGCAGAGTTGATCGCGCGCCTAGATATAGGGTGACGAGGCGTTGCCGGATTAGGGTGAAACCTAATATGGGAGTCCATAGATCGAGTTAATGTAATTCTAGGGGTTTTAATTAGAAAGAGATTTCAATTAATCAACCTAGGGTTAGACGTTATTCGCCTCAAGAGAGGGTTTAATATAAATTAGGGAATCCTACGGATCAAGTCAAGTGAATACATTGTCTGGTTCAGAGTTAGATAACAAGTGAAGTCTAGGTGGATTCTTCCTTGGGTGTCGTCTTAATTAATTGGTTTTTCCTCAAGTATTCTCCTAAATTCATTCTTCTTTGTCTTAGAGTCTTTAGTCTAGTAGTTAATTAATTTAGATTAAACAACCATTCGCTTAATTCTTAGGCTAAATAATAGAAAGAAAGTTAGTATTAGTATTTTTAGTTCCTTTGGGTTCGATAATCCGGTCTTGCCTAAGCTATACTACTGTTCGATAGGTGCACTTGCCTCAATCGTTGTCAGAGTTAGTTTCCAGGTTCGATAATTCTCTTTATAAATTTTAAAACTCGACAGACATACGATCAGTTATTAAAGGTGAAGAATAGGGAACAATATGATGTGTCAAACTAGATTTGTGCTTGAATTTTTTTTTGATGCTCCTTATTTTTTATTTCCATACCTTTCCCAAGCCTTAGAACATTACAAGCCAAAAAGCCCTATGTGATCTAGGTATATCTATTAATGAATTGACGTTACATTAGGTAATTACAGTAACGACTGTTTGTATTCTGCTAGGATAATCAAATTACATGTATGATTTACTGATGGATACCTAAATTTGAGGACCTTACTGTTTTTATACTTTGTAATATATTGAACTTAGGTGTTTGATATTGAAAGTGGTAAGTCATATATATATATCGTGCTAGGATCATGTGTAATTTTCAAAATGCCTAGTTATGTACTCCGAAACTAATCTTTGTACTATACTTTCTCAAGGGTCGTCTTTTACTTTTTATTTTTATCTTGCCTTGCTTGAGGATAAGCAATGACTTAAGTGTGGGGGAGTTTGATCTAACGTAATTTAGTGTAGCAGATTAAACTAGTTTTCATACTTACAGAGCTTGAATACAAGCAATTTCATTATGTTTTAGTTAGTTTTTCTATTTTTTTTAATTCAATAAAAAGTGTAAATTGAATCCTTTTATGACTTTAGGGGTCGAATGAGGCCTAAGGGTGAGCTAACAAACTAAGTGTGTATGTAGGACATCATTCAAAGGCAAAATAGCTTAAGGCCAGTCGTCGTGTTGCAACATAGGGAGTAGAATACAAGTATGTCAAGACTGTTTTTGGTGTTGCGACAAACCCTTGCAGCCAAACCTGGAATAGAGTATACTGCCTTCGATATCGCGACATAGGCACTAAGTTATCGTGACACCGACCCTGTACGGGAACAGTTACGAGTGAAGGGCATTTTTGTTCGTACAATCAAAATTAACACCAAAACATCAGCAAACCTAGGGTTAAGGACGACGACTAACCCTAATTCTATAAATAGGCTCATTTAACACTTATTAGGGGGAGTTTTCAGATTCTTAGTTTTTCCCTAAAATTTAGTTTTCAGTTTTTCTTTCTTTTAGGCTTTAGATTTCTTTTCAAGTTATTTCCATTTGTGTTCTTTGGAGAACTTGATTTGTAGACGCAATCAAACTAATGTGGATTTCTACAATTTCATCAATCAAATACAATCAGGATTCTCTTAAACCTTATTCTTGATCTATTCTTTATGCATATCTTATTTATCAAGTTTATTGTGTTTATGGATTCCATGAGGAACTAATTCTTTTATGGGGGTTAGTGAGTGGAGGTGTAATTAATTAATTTTTATGTAGGGTTTTCTTAGCGGATCAACTATTGGGGAGATGAAGAACGTAAACATTAGGCTTGAGGACCGTATAAAGTCATTTAGGTGGGAAATAACACAAAATTTGTATGGTCTATCTGTGAACACCTTAGCCTCGAACCGGTTTGAACTGTGAGGTCGAGAGATAAGTATTTCCTATTGACTCGTTAGTTTAGTGGAAGATTTAGGGATCCTTTAAGGGTAACAACTAGTTAATTGAATAGAAACCCGAAATAGGAGTTACTTATGACCACCAAAATGAGCTAATCACCGAGGCCTAGATTTGATTTTGTTTAAATATTAGTTTTATGAAGTTCACTCTTTTATGTAATTTTTATTTCTTTATTTATAAAAACCTAAAAAATCTTTAATTTAAGTTTATTCGTAAAATAATTTATTTAGATTACTAATTAATTCTATTTGCCTTTAGGTTAACAATAATTTAGTACTCACATCCCTTGGGTATAATCCTCGGACAACTCACTTACTTCGTTGTAAAAAGTATATTACAACTTGACCTGTATACTTGGGGACACCACCTCATTCTTACATCTTCAGTTGTAGTATTCACACTTTGGACGTTGGTACGTCTGAAGGCGGTCACACTCCCCGATACGTAGTCATATAACCTTGAACTCTTCTTATCCTATGACATGACAATTATACCCGACCCTACCTGACCCTACCTGAACAATTATTAGATTAACAAGTTTCTCTCATTCATTTATAATCGATTATCAATTTCCATATCATAGTCCCAATCAACCAATCAACAATTCTTATATTTGACAGCATACTCACCATAACATTAATACCATTTAACATTTAAAAATTGTACGTAATAGTTTTGAATCTATTTAGTTCAGTCCTTATTACAGACAACCAATTCATATAAATTCATTTCAACTCATCGAACCAATTACAACTCACCTTATAAACTTACTGATCTTCCATAATTCGGTGTAGTAGATTAAACTAATTTTCGCACTTGAGGAGCTTAGATACAAGAACTTTCATTTTGTTTTAATTAAGTTTTCATAGTTTCATTTACATTCAATAAAAAGTGTGATTTGAGTCTTTTATTGACCTTAGGGGTCGAATGAGGCCTAAAGGTGAGCTAACATACGTAGTGAGTGTACAGGATGTAACACCCCTAACCCAAAGCCGTCGCCAGAATAGGGTTAAGAGGCATTACCGAACCATCAGAACATTTCATATCCATTTCACAACACAAAGTCAATTATCATTAAATCATATCACAACATAATCATATAGTCCCTTATTAGGGTCCACGAGACCTCAAACACATGAGGTTTATTCAATCTGATCGAATCTAGAACTTGAGGCATAATAGGTACTTGTGGGGGTGGAGGTTGTGGAGCAGCCGGATTCGTTCGAACGAATTCCGAAAACCACTCACTCATTATTCGGAAGAAGGCTTGCTTAGCCTCTCCTCCCTCACCACTATCATTCGACCTAGATGTGGCCGGCGCTGTCCCTTGAGCGGGACCAGGCGCGTTACTCTCTACATCGTCAGCAACTACTCGATCGAAATTCATTACTATAATAAAACACATTTTCAACTGTCAGTATTCATAACACTATCGCAATTTCATATATGGCATGTATAGCTAGACTCAGACATGCTACGTTAGTCCGAGAATCGACTAAACCGTAGCTCTAATACCAATAAAATGTAACACCCCTAACCCAAAGCCGTCGCAGGAATAGGGTTAAGAGGCGTTACCGAACCATCAGAACATTTCACATCCATTTCACAACACAAAGTCAATCATCATTAAATCATATCCCAACATAATCATATAGTCCCTTATTAGGGTCTACAAGACCTCAAACACATGCTAGAAATAAGTTGGGACTAAATCGAACACATACAAAAATTCTCGGAAACTTACAATTTTTTGAATACTGCAGAGGTCACACGCCCGTGCAACCAGGCCGTGTGCCTCCCACGGCTACTAGACACACTCATGTGTCCTAGCCTTGCCAAAACAGGGCATGTATACTGACTTATCCCCACGGCCACTAGGCACGCCTGTGTACCATGGTCGTGTACTCTTAGGCTATATACTGACTAAATCCCACGGTCACTAGGCACGCCCGTGTGCCACGACCGTGTACGCATAACAGGCCCTTTGCAAAGCCAATATGCCACCCACACCAGGGTCAATCAACAAGCTTTAAAGCAACACCAATTCATGCTTCTAAATGCATTCAAACATACCATTTCATACACTAATTAGTCATCCACAATATTATCTACCTCTATACCTAATGACATCACAAATGAGTCCATTCAAGTATCAATTATACATCTCAAAACATTTATAACTCAAACATCATATAATCCATGCCAAAACTCATCTTCTAATCACCTCTTTCATCACCCATAAAGTCATGAAACAAACCACATTCATAGTTCATTCACTATTTAAATATTATCTCACTTCCGAGCCAAATCACATGGCAAGGATTAAACATCACAAATCATACGATAACTTCTAGCCTATACATGCCATATTTAATCTATATAAATCTTTCCAAAAATACCAAAATAGATTGCCGATAGTATGATTAATATGCTGACAATCCCTGAATCTGAGCTAGCTTAACTGACACTGCAAAGCAGGAAAACAAATCACACAGTAAGCTTTCCAAAGCTTAGTAAGTTCATAACATAATACATGTAATTCATAATTCAAGTCAATGTACAAAAATAAGCCATCACTTAGATTAATTTATCAATAAAACACCAACTCAACTATGCTCAATGCTCACATAGCACTTCATCCATCTACTTTCAAAACCACCAACACATAGATATCATACATACCTTAGCCAATACATAGTTATCATACATACCTTGCCAACACATAGTTATCATACATACCTTGCCAACACATAGTTACTCACCAACCAAGCTACTCAATTGCTCGACTTTACATTTCGATCAACCTTTACTATACTTTTGATTTATTCGCACACTTAGTGCCAATTCGTAATCGAAACATATTTATCATTGCACACTTAGTGCCAATTCGTTAAACCAAACTTGTATTGGTATCGCACACACAGTGCCAATTCGGTAAGCCGAAGTTTAGTTAACATCGCACACACAGTGCATCTGTATCAAACCGCTCTTTAATTGGTGTCGCACACACAATGTCATTCACAAAGTCGAAGATTATATTATTTTGCACGCACAGTGCTAATCATCTCAATCACGTTTCCGAATACGCACACTTAGTGCCACATAACTCTACTCTCGCATAGCATCCACATTTCAATATCATTATAACATTCATTTCATAGCATTAACATAACTAAATATTCGTATTATGTCTGAACTTACATCGGACGTTGAACTATCGAAACGGTCGTCAATCAAGCACTTTATCTTTGCCTCGATCTCGATCCAAACCTCTCCTCTCTTGGTCTATACACATTCAAATTCAATCCATTCAATTACCAAATCATTCATTTTAGTTCGAACACACATATTTAGGGCATTTTACATAATGGCCCTCACATTTTCACATTTCGACACTTTAATCCCTAATTCACATAATTTCTTTCCACACAAGCCTAGCCAAATTTTCCTTGTGTTCATACAAGCCCACACATTTCATTTATTTCACATTTTAATCCTTCAATTTCTCATTTTCTCAATTAAGCCTAAAAATCCTCAATTTCACTAAAAATCCCAATGCAAACTATGTTATCTCAACACCAAGTTTTCATATTTCACTATCAACTAGCACATAGATCAACATTCATCAATGGCTCATCACAAAAACATCATCAATTCACACAATTACAACATGGGTTAGCTAGAGCACGAAGCAACGATCACGAAAACGTAGAAATTAACAAAAACTGAAACCAACTCATACCTTAAATTGCTTGTGCAAGTGCCGAATATTTAACAAGCTTTCTCTTTTCTTTTCTTTCTAATTTCGGTGGAACCAAGATGAACATTCCACTATCTATTTTCTTTTGTTTTTATTATAACCTTATAATATAATATATAAATTTTAACTTATAATTTTAACATATAAAGACATATATGTTATCATTTAATGCCGTGCACTATACTCAATTATGGCCAAATTGCATCATAAGTCCTCCTCATTATAAAGACAACAACAATTAAGCACTTAACAATCAGCACACAACATTTTACACTTTATGCGATTAAGTCCTTTTTACTAACTAAGCACACAATCAATAAAATCTTCACACAGAAATTTCACACAGGCCATAACACATACCGTAAACACATAGAATAATATTAAAGTATTATTCTGACCTCGAATTTGTGGTCTCAAAACCATTGTTCCGACTAGGGTCTAAACCGGGCTATTACAACTCTCCCCCCTTAGGGATTTTCATCCCCGGAAATCTTACCAGTGAATAAATGTGGATATTGCTTTCTCACAATGTTCTCAAGCTCCCACGTAGCCTCTTCAACTCCGTGTTTGTGCCACAACACTTTCACTAGGAAAATTCTTTTGTTTCTCAACTCTTTAGTCTCTCGTGCCAATATTCGAATTGGTTCCTCACTATACGACAAGTCTGATTGAATCTCAACCTCAGTAGGAGCAATCACATGAGACGGATCAGATCTGTACCATTGAAGCATCGACACATGAAAAAATTATGAATCTTTTCTAACTTAGATGGTAACATCAATCTATCAACAACCAACCCTATTCATTCAATAATCTCACACAACCCGATAAACCTCAGATTTATCTTACCTTTTTCCGACCAAATCGAAGTATATTTTTCACGTAGACAAAGACAATCCCGACACAAAGTCCATTGCGATTCCCTTCCACTTCCACTATGGAATCATAATCAGTTGTAATAAACCAGACGGAACCTGATGTTCAGCTTTAATTTGCTGACATTTTAAACGTTTCGACACAAAGTCAGAGATATCCTGTTTGATACCATGCCACCAGTAAAACTATTTCAAATCATTATACATTTTTATACTCCTCGGATGAACAGTCAAACGACTACTGTGAGCTTCATTCCAAACTCATCTGAATCAACTCTGAATTCTTCAAAACACAAATCCGATTTCTGAATCTCAAACAATATCACTATCAATTCGAAGTTCTGAATCAAAATTCAAATCATATTGAGCTCGTTTTTCAATCATCACATCATCCATTTTCTGGCATCACTGATCTGATGTATGAACATCAATCTCACTTCCAACTCAGCCAAAACTGAACCATCATCACACAGATCTATCGGAGAATTCATAGCTCGCAAAGTACATAAAGACTACAACGTTATCTTTGCTCGGATGAAAATCAATCACAAATTCGTAATATAATACATTCAACTCAATAAATCAAATCAATATATCAAGTAAACCATCACATAGATAGTTTCACCAAAAATATTCAAACACAACTATATCTGATACTCACATAACCATCCATTCATCTATTTTCAAATTCATCAACTACATAAGTTCTATAAATACCTTTGTCAACACTTAGTTAACGATCATACATGCTATTCCATGCTCGATATCACACATCAATTGCTCTTTTTTATTTATTCGAATTAATCTCACACTTAGTGCCTTTACTTTAAAGCGAATTTAATTGGGTATCACACACACAGTGCCGATTGATAAAGCTGAGGCTTCCATTACTTCACACACACAGTGCTATTCACCTTCATCCCGATTTTTAATTCCGTACACTTAGTGTGACATTTCTCAATTCCACATATAGCATTTCTAGTCAGTAATCAAATATTCATTCATTTCGTAACATTTAGATATAAATTTAACAACTCGTATTCCCGCAGCTGATACAATATGCCCAGAAATCCAACCTCACACAACCAAAAGTCACATTTGCTAAACTTAGCATACAATTGTTTCTCGCGCAAAGCCTGTAACGCAACTCTCAAATGCTCGGCATGTTGCATCCCATCACATAAATAAATCAGAATGTCATCAATAAACACTACAACAAAACGACCCATGTACGGTCTGAATATACGATTCGTCAAATCCATAAACACTGCAGGAGCATTCGCTAGTCCGAAAGGCATAACTAAGAATTCATAAATCACAGGCACAGATTCAACTTTCTTATCAATCACTTTTATATCAATCACATATGTCAAATAAGCTTCGCAACCCTTTCTCACATAGTTCAAAGCTTTCATTGCAAATACAACAACTGGTACCCCTTTCATATCACTAGATTCAATTCAAACTATCTCACCGTTCTGACTTCTCAAATCTATACTCTTTCATTTACAATTCACAATGGCCTTATGCAAAGTGAGCCAATCCATACTCAAAATTATATCAAATTTATCGAATGGTAGCATCATCAAATTAGCCGAAAAGCATATATCCCGAAACATCAAGGAGTAATTTTTGCACACTTTATCCATCAAGACACACTTATCTAAGGGTTCGATACTCTAATTACCAATTCGGTAGACTCAACAAGTAGAGTCTTGCTTGATACTAAATTCACACACATATACGAATGAGTAGATCCTGAATCTATCAATTCAATCACATCAGTATCAAATAAAGTGAAAGTACCAGTGATGACGTCTGGAGATAACGCTTCCTCTCGTGCTCGTATAGCATAGGCTCGGGTAGGTGCTCTCGCCTCTGATCTCACAGTTGTATCGGTAGTCCCTCTCTGGCTTCCCCTCACATTTCCGGTATTTCTGGGTGGTCTACCCCTAACCATCACATAGCTCGATCTCACGTTCTGAACATTTTCTTCCTCAGCTAACTTTGGGCAATCTCTAATGAAATGTTCTCGTGATCCATATTTATAGCAAACTCTATTGTTGTATTTTCCCCAGCATCCTCCCACATGTCATCTTCCACACTGTCTACACTCAGGTTTGTTGCTTTTAGCACTTTCAATATTTGATTCAATTGGAGCTTGAGTTCTCGGACCAACACTTAGTCTTGCGTGGTCTTTATACAGATGTTCAAATGAAGTATTTGATCGGTTGCCTGCATCTCTAAATCTTTTTGTCGAAGGCTGAGACAACTTACTCATCGATCTTTTTCTTTCATCTCGAGCTTCAGAATCGGCTTTCTTCTTTTCTTTACTGAGCTCCTCGGCTTTGTAAGCTCTTTCAACTAACACAACAAATTTGTTGATATCTAGTATCCCAACCAACAGCTTAATGTCTTCATTCATCCCTTCTATAAAGCATTTACACATAGTAGCTTCGGTCAAAACACATTCTCGCGCATACTGGCTCAATCTCACAAAATCTCGCTCATACTTAGTAACGGACATACCTGTTTCAGATCTAGAAACTCTTTACGTTTCTGATCAATGAATCGTTGACTAATATACTTCTTTCTAAATTCAGCTTGAAAGAAATCCCAGGTGATTCTCTCTCTCAGAACCACTGATATCAATGTCTTCCACCAGTTATATGCGGTATCCCTCAACAACGAAATAGCATATTTAATACATTCGTCTGAAGTCAACAACATCTCATCAAATACTCGAATGGTATTCTGGAGCCAAAATTAAGCTCGCTCAGCATCATCATTAGTTGTGGCCCTAAACTCTTCGGCCCCGTACTTACGAATCTTATCCACATGAGGTTTATTCAATCTGATCGGATCTACAACTTGAGGCATAATAGGTACTTGTGGGGGTGGACATTGTGGAGCAGCTGGATTCGTTCAAACGAATTCCGAAAACCACTGACTCATCATTCGGAATAAGGCTTGCTTAGCCTCTCCTCCCTCACCACTATCATTCGACCTGATGTGGCCGGCGCTGTCCCTTGAGCGGGACCAGGCGCGTTACTCTCTACATCGTCAGCAACTACTCGATCAAAATTTATTACAATAATAAAAACACATTTTCAACTATCAGTATTCATCACACTATCGCAATTTCATATATGGCATGTATAGCTAGACTCACATACGCTACGTTAGTCTGAGAATCGACTAAACCGTGGCTCTGATACCAATAAAATGTAACACTCCTAACCCAATGCCGTCACCGGAATAGGGTTAAGAGGCGTTACCAAACCATCAAAACATTTCACATCCATTTCACAACACAAAGTCAATCATCATTAAATCATATCCCAACATAATCATATAGTCCCTTATTAGGGTCCACAAGACCTCAAACACATGCTAGAAAGAAGTTTGGACTAAACCGAACACATACAGAAATTCTCGGAAACTTAAAACTTTTTGAACACTGCAGAGGTCACATGCCTGTGCAGCCAGGCCGTGTGCCTCCCACGGCTACTAGACACACTCATGTGTCTTGGCCTTGCCAAAACAGGGCATGTATACTGACTTATCCCCACGGCCACTAGGCACGCCCGTGTACCATGGTCGTGTACACTTGGGCTATATACTAACTAAATCCCATGGTCACTAGGCACGCCCGTGTGCCACGACCGTGTACGCATAACAGGCCCTTTGCAAAGCCAATATGCCACCCACACTAGGGTCAATCAACAAGCTTTAAAGCAACACCAAATCATGCTTCTAAATGCATTCAAACATACCATTTCATACACCAATTAGTCATCAACAATATCATCTACTTCTATACCTAATGACATCACAAATGCATCCATCCAAGTATCAATTATACATCTCAAAACATTTATAACTCAAACATCATATAATCCATGCCAAAACTCATCTTCTAATCACCTCTTTCATCACCCATAAAGTCATGAAACATACCACATTCATAGTTCATTCACAATTTAAATATTATCTCATTTCCGAGCCAAATCACATGGCAAGGATTAAACATCACAAATCATACGATAACTTCTAGCCTATACATTCCATATTTAATCTATATACATCTTTCCAAAAATACCAAAATAGATTGCCAATAGTGTGATTGATATGCTGACAATCCCTGAATCGGAGCTAGCTTAACTGACACTGCAAAGCAGAGAAACAAATCACACAGTAAGCTTTCCAAAGCTTAGTAAGTTCATAACATAATACATGTAATTCATAATTCAAGTCAATGTACAAAAATAAGCCATCACTTAGATTAATTTATCAATAATACACCAACTCAACTATGCTCAATGCTCACATAGCACTTCATCCATCTACTTTCAAAACCACCAACACATAGATATCATACATACCTTAGCCAATACATAGTTATCATACATACCTTGCCACCACATAGTTATCATACATACCTTGCCAACACATAGTTACTCACCAACCAAGCTACTCAATTGCTCGACTTTACATTTCGATCAACCTTTACTATACTTTTGATTTATTCGCACACTTAGTGCCAATTCATAATCGAAACCTATTTATCATCGTACACTTAGTGCCAATTCGTTAAACCAAACTTGTATTGGTATCGCACACACAGTGCCAATTTGGTAAGCCGAAGTTTAATTAACATCGCAAACACAGTGCATCTATATCAAACCGCTCTTTAATCGGTGTCACACACACAGTGTCAATCACAAATTCGAAGATTATATTATTTCGCACACACAGTGCTAATCATCTCAATCGCGTTTTCGAATACGCATACTTAGTGCCACATAACTCAAATCTCACATAGCATCCACATTTCAATATCATTATAACATTCATTTCATAGCTTTAACATAACTAAATATTCGTATTATCTCTGAACTTACCTCGGACATTGAACTATCAAAACGGTCGTCAATCGAGCACTTTATCTTTGCCTCGATCTCGATCGGAACCTCTCCTCTCTTGGTATATACACATTCAAATTCAATCCATTCAATTACCAAATCATTCATTTTAGTCCAAACACACATATTTAGGGCATTTTACATAATGGCCCTCACATTTTCACATTTCGACACTTTAATCCCTAATTCACAAAATCATCAAATTCACATAATTTCTTTCCACACAAGCCTAGCTGAATTTTCCTTGGGTTCATACAAGCCCACACATTTCATTTATTTCACATTTTAATCCTTCAATTTCTCATTTTCTAAATTAAGCCTAAAAATGCTCAATTTCACTAGAAATCCCAATGCAAAATATGTTATCTCAACACCAAGTTTTCATATTTCACTATCAACTAGCACATAGCTCAACATTCATCAATGGCTCATCACAAAAACATCGTCAATTCACAAAATTACAACATGGGTTAGCTAGAGAACGAAGCAACGATCACGAAAACGTAGAAATTAACAAAAACCGAAACCAAATCATACCTTAATTTGCTTGTGCAAGTGCCGAATATTTAACAAGCTTTCTCTTTTCTTTTCTTTCTAATTTCGGTGGAACCAAGATGAACATTCAACAATCTATTTTCTTTTATTTTTATTATAACCTTATAATATAATATATAAATTTTAACTTATAATTTTAACATATAAAAAGATATATGTTATCATTTAATGCCGTCCACTATACTCAATTATGGCCAAATTGCATCATAAGTCCTCCTCATTATAAAGGCAACAACAATTAAGGACTTAACAATCAACACACATCATTTTACACTTTATGCGATTAAGTGCTTTTTACTAACTAAGCACACAATCAATAAAATCTTCACATAGAAATTTCACACAGGCCATAACACATACCGTAAACACATAGAATAATATTAAAATATTATTCCAACCTCGGATTTGTGGTCTTGAAACCACTGTTCTGACTAGGGTCTAAACCGGGCTGTTACACAGGATACCATTAGAGGGCGTACAAACTCAATACTGGTTGTTGTGTTGCAACACAGGGAGTTTGATGTAACAATATAGGGAGCAAAGTACAAGAATTCCAAGACTGCCTTCGATGTCGTGACACAGCCAAGGGATTTCGTGACACACCCCTGAAACCACCCAAAAGCTGAGCATACTACCTTTGATGTCGCGACATCTGTCCTGTACGAGAAACACTTATCAGCCAGGGGCGTTTTAATCTTCACAATCAAATGTTTAATACAAGAGCATCAACTGACCTAGGGTTGAGGACGACGACAACCCTGAATCTATAAAAAGGTTCATTTAACACTTGTTATGAACATTTTTCATACTGTAGAATTTTCTTTGTAATTTCAGTTTTTCCCTTTTTTTAGGTTTTAGGTTACTTCTAGTTTTTATCTTTGTGTTTGGGAGATCTAACTTGTAGACTCGATCAACTCTTTGTGGATTCTACACTGCATTCAAATACAATTCAGGATTCTCTTAAACCTTTTCTCTTGATTTATTATTCATGTTTATCTTTTACATCAAGTTTAGTGCGTTTATGAAATCCATGAGGAACTAATCCTCTTATAAGGGATTAGCGAGTGGAGGTATGACTAATTAATTGTCGTGTAAGGTTTTCTTAACAGATCAGCTGATTGGGAGAAGAAGAACTTAAACAATAGGTTTGACAATCCTAGGAAGTCATTTAGGTGGGAATTAACCCAAAATTGGTATGACCTATCTGTGAATACCTTAGCCCCGAACCGGTCTGGACTGTGAGGTCGAGAGATAAGTAGTTCTTGCTGACTCATCATTTTAGTTGAAGATTGAGAGATCCTGCTAGGGTGATGACTAGTTGATTGAATAGAAACCTGAAGTGAAAGTTGGTTATGATTACCAAAGCAAGCTAATCGCCCATGCTTGGATGTAATTCAGTTTACATCTTTTGTTTCCCAAAGTTTCTTTATTTCTGTTAGTTTCTTTATTATTATTAAAAACCCCAAAAATCTCTCTTTATGTTTATTCATAGTATAGTGTATTTGTAGTACTAATTAGATATATTTGTGTTTAGATTAGGATTAATTTAGTACTCGCCTCACTTGGGTACGATCCTCTGAGTACTCCCTTACTTCATTGTAACTATATTACAACCTGACCCGTATACTTGCGGATACCTTTTACTTCATATCTTTTGTGCAGGTTTCTTACTCTGGACATTAGTACGTCTAGAGGCGGTCACTTACCATACAATGTAACTCATAAATGCAACAATTGAGATAGTTTGGATTATAAAAACACAAACCATAAACTTCAAGCTATTCGTCAATAACTTTTTCTTTTCCTTTGTTTTTCGAGGAATCCGAGTCGACGTTAGCTATAGATTAAGAGAAACATACAAAATTATCAATACAAAACATGTTTCACATTCAATTGCTAATTTATGTAACTTTTGCATTTTATTCAATTTAGTCACTAAAATCGAGACTGACATAACTTTCAAATCGAGCCTCAATCTATCATGCCGATTTCACTATATTCCTAATTGAACTTTCTATTTATCATTTCTACCACAAATTTCAATTTTTGTGCATTCTAGTCCCTATTGAACAAAACTATTAATTTAGTTTACAATTTAGTCCTTTTTCAATTATAAACTTAAAATCTATCAAATTGGTACATAAAACTTCAACTATTCAACAATGAAATGAAACATCCCAAACCCGGGCCACGAGCCTTGACCGGATCTGGTATGTTCCTTGAAGAAAACCAGTTTACATTTCCTTTATTACCTTTGAAAAACTGTGGGTTTTGAAGAAAAAAACATTGTTTGGGTTGGGCTTGTGTTGAGAACGAATTCAATTCTTTATATTAAAAATTTTACTTAAACTTTAATAGGTAAAACTCATAATCATAATAAATAGAAATAAATGGAAAACAATTCAACTATGGCCTTATGGCCTTATTACATCAAATAATTTCCAAGTAATTCAAGTACTTAAATAGAAATAGTAGTTCATAAAATAAAAAATTCATGTTGAGCATGCCCACCACAAGTTCTGTCGTCCCGGTCCATCACTGTTCATCACATGAAACATGGTCCCACAACGGGGTGAGTCAAACAGACTCAATGTGTACACAATCACTAAATCAAAATAGAATCAGGCATACAAATGTAACGCATTCATATCATAGCATACAAATTATGATGCATTCCCAAACCCAAACCTAATTATCCATCCGCTACACACCCTCGTACCAACCATGCACACCGTGGGGACTACTAAGTCGACCCTCCTTCCGCTACACTCCAAATTGCGGTCTTAGGTCACTGTATTCGTGGTCTTAGGTCACCACGCTCATATTACTGTGGTCTTAGGTCACCACTTTCAGATTACTGTGGTCTTAGGTCACCACTTTCAGATATCACGGTCTTAGGTCACCGTGTTCGTGGTCTTAGGTCACCACATTCACTTCCCCTTTCAAACAAACCCATATGCCCCATATAATGATGATATGCATAAATATGCCAGAGTTCACATTCTTATCATATTCTCATGTTACTAATGACCTTTTTCATATTCTTTGTAGAAGTAGGAAACGTACCTGAGTACTTAGTACCATAACATTGTACCCTAGCCACTTTTATATTCTTAATATCACATATTTTAATAAAACAGGCCATGAAACATATTAAGAAGTAGTGTGGGTACAGGACTGATTTGCTTAACCACTTTACTGAAATCCCAAATCGATCTATCGCCTTAGATCTCAAGTTCCTACAATTGATTAATCACTTACTATTTAGCACAAAGCCTATTCGGCTAGAAAACCAAATCCTAGTAGGATTTGTATTCTTAAAGCTTACCTTGGTGTCAATTTGATGATTTAATCAAATCCTAAACTCGTATTTTCCCCTTTGAAATCGGCTAGTCACTAAATCCCTTGAATTGGTTAGTTTTCGGCTTAAAACACATAATAATAGATCTACTACTAAAATAGGCCTTGGCCGAATTTACCTTTGTTCTTACCTTCCAAATCTTAAATCCCGAATTGGATCCTTGCTTCTTTATTGTTTGTCGAAATCCCTATGTACCCATGTTAGATCCAACCTAACATTAAATCATAATAATATAGCTTATGGCCGAATGGTATTCATAACTTACCTTAGATATTAGAAGTTCCGAAAGATACCTTCTTGTAGTTGACAATTTCTTAAATCCCGAAAACACCCTTCTATAACTCGGCCAAAATCCATAATAGAGATTAGTCCCTAAATTTTAGATAGGTTTAAAATATAAAAGAATTGAAACCAAACTTTGGATCTTACCTTTTTAGGAAATCGGTAGCACCCTTGTTAAAAGCCCCTTAAAGAATCGGCCTTGATGACTAGATGATAAAGTTTCGACTTTTGGGATTTAATGGAGAAGTCGACTAGAGGTTCTCTTGGGGTATTTGGTTTCCACGAAAATAAGGAAAAGAAACTTGAGAATTTTGGCAATGGTGGACTATAGATTCGGGTTGACAAAAGAAAAGAGAAGAGAAGAGAGGAGAGCACTGTAAAAGTTCGGAGAGAGAGAGGAGGAGGAAGAAAAATTGATGAGTAGCCCTATTTCCTTCCTTTTATAGCCGAAACTACTCCTCGAATCCCTTACTTGGCCACCACTCTTCTTTATTTGATAGCTTTATCTCTTAATTTAAAATAATTAGAGAATAATCCTTTATTATCTCTTCAAAAATAATCCAAATTAAATCCCTTATTTATCACCTTATTAATCGAATATTAAAGAGAATAAAACTCCTCCTTTCTAGAAGGCTTGTACCGTCCACCTCGGAGCTTCCGGAAGCAAAAATAAAACTTCTTTTATTTGCTTCCCAAGTGACTCGAACCAGTGCCCAACACCTTGCATGTGGCGCCATTTCCAGAGGCCCTAAGTGGCATCTTGAGCCACTTTTCCAAGCCTGTTTGTGTGTCAAATTTCACAAACTTTTGTTTTAAGGCCACCTTGCCTTAATTTCCTCTTTTAAACTTTAAAACTCGACATTTCTAAGTCATTTCTAAGTTTCCAAAAATTTTCGTTCTTTCTGTAAACTTGACATTTTCTTACATTTCCAAGTTTCCAAAATGTGCACTTTCCTATTTTGAATCATTTCCAAATCATTTCCATCCATTTCCAAGTTTCCAAAAATGTTCACTTTCCATTTTTGAATCATTTCTAAATCATTTCCTTACATTTCCTAGTTTCCGTAAATGTTCGCTTTCCTCTTTTGAATCATTTCTAAATCATTTCCTTACATTTCCTAGTTTCCAAAAATATTCAGAATACATTCATAACACATAAGACATGTCATTTCGCACCATTAAACTGAAAATGCATAGGCCCTTTTCAGGATGTTACAGTTCTACCCCCCTTAAAATAATTTCGTCCTCGAAATTTCCTAGCTAAAATAATTGAGGGTATTGCCGTTGCATTGCCTCTTCTGGCTCCCACGAAGCTTCCTCCGATCCATGGTTGCGCCATAACACTTTGACTAGAGGAACTGACTTCCTCCGCAACACTTTCATGTCTCGTTCCAAAATCTGAATCGGCTCCTCTTCGTAGGATAAGTCTGGCCTTAGCTTCACCTCTTCAACCGGTACTACATGAGATGGATCCGATCGATATCGCCGTAGCATGGAAACATGGAATAGGTCGTGCATCTGCTTCAATTCCGATGGCAACTCTAACTGATATGCCACTGGTCCAACTCGCTTCAACACTCGATAGGGCCCTACAAACCTTGGGCTTAACTTCCCTTTGCGACCAAACCTCATCACCTTCTTCCAAGGCGAGACTTTCAGAAACACTTGATCTCCCACTTCAAACTCTATTTCCTTCCGCTTAAGGTCTGCGTCGACGACGCTTCGCCATCGAGAGCTTCTTTAACCGTGTGCCTCGATTATATCAACCTTCTCTTTAGTTTTTGCCACTAACTCTGGGCCCAAAACTCGACGTTCTCCTAACTCAGTCCAACAAGTAGGTGTTCGACATTTCGGACCATACAACGCTTCATATGGTGCCATCCGAATGCTAGCCTGATAGCTGTTGTTGTAGGCGAACTCAGCTAAAGGAAAATAGTCTTCCCAACTTCCTCGGAAATCCATCACACAGCCTCTCAACATATCCTCCAACACTTGTATAACCCGTTCAGACTGCCCATCTGATTGTGGATGAAAAGCCGTAGTGAAGTCTAACTTAGTGCCTAAAGCTTGATGAAGTGCCCTCCAAAATCGAGACGTAAACCTTGGGTCCCTATCGGAGATGATCGATACCGGTACTCCGTGCAACCTCACAATTTCCGCTACATATAATTTGGCCAACTTCTGAAGAAAATAATTCATTCTTACTGGAATGAAATGCGCGAACTTGGTCAAACGGTCCACTATTACCCATACCAAGTCCTTCTTAGTAGGCGTAAGGGGAAGCCCACTAACGAAGTCCATGGTGATTCTTGCCCACTTCCATTGTGGAATCTCGATTGGCTGAAGTAATCCCGATGGAACTTGGTGTTCAGCCTTAACTTGCTAACACGTCAGACATTTCCCCACGAATTCAGTAACTTCCCGCTTAAGATCGTGCCACACCAGTAATGCTCCCTTAAATCCCTGTACAACTTAGTGCCTCCGGGATGCATAGCATATGGGCTACTATGTGCCTCCCGAAGAATCCTTTGTCTTAACTCCTCGTCTTTTGGCATACTGGACCTTCCCTTGAAGCACAATACTCCTCATTGTTAACACCATAATCTTCTAACTCTCCGCTTCAGTACTTGCTGTAGCTTAGCACTTAAGTCCTCATCCAACAATTGACTTTCATTTACTTCATTCAACCACGTGGGTTTGACTTGCAATTCGCCACAGACTTCCATCATCATACAAACTTAAGTGTGCGAACATCGCCCTTAGATCCGACACCACTTTCCGACTTAAGGCATCTGCTACCACATTCGCCTTGCCTGGGTGGTACTCGATCGAACAATCATAATCCTTTAATAGCTCCACCCACCTTCGCTGTCTTAGGTTCAACTCCTTCTGAGTCAGCAGATACTTTAGACTTTTGTGGTCTGTGTAGATCACTGACTTTTCTCCATAAAGGTAGTGCCTCCACACCTTAAGAGCAAGGACCACTGCCGCCAATTCCAAGTCATGAGTTGGGTAGTTAACCTCATGAGGCCTTAACTGTCGAGACGCATAAGCGACCACTTTTCCATCTTGCATTAGAACACACCCTAATCCCATATGCGGCGCGCCACAAAGATACCACAAACTCCTTTCCTGCCTCCGGCTAAATTAACACTGGAGCTTCAGTCAAGACCTTCTTGAGCTTCTCAAAGCTCTGTTGTTGCTTATCCGTCCATACAAAGGGTACTTCCTTCCTCAATAACTTTGTCAAAGGCGCGGCTATTGACGAGAACCCTTCTACACCTCCTGTAATAGCCTGCCAAACCTAAGAAACTTTGGATTTCAGCCACGGACCTAGGTGGTTTCCAATCCAACACTGCCTTGATCTTCCTAGGATCCACCCTTATTCCCTCTACGGATACAACATGTCCTAAGAATGCCACCTCCTTAAGCCAAAATTTACACTTGCTGAATTTGGCATAGAGCTTCTTTTCCCTTAATACTTGTAGCACTATCCGTAGATGCTCGTCATGTTCTTCCTCAGACTCGGAGTATACTAGGATATCGTCGATGAACATAATAATGAATCGATCCAAGTAGGGTTGGAAGACCCGGTTCATCATATCCATGAACGCGGCTGGAGCGTTCGTCAACCCAAACGGCATTACTACAAACTCATAATGGCCGTATCTTGTCCTAAAGGCGGTCTTATGGATATATGCCTCCTTTACCTTCAACTGATGATATCCCGACCGTAGATCTATCTTCGAAAACACACCGCCCTTTTAGCTGATCGAACAAGTTGTCTATCCTTGGCAAAGGATACTTGTTCTTAATGGTCAGTTTATTCAATCGACGATAGTCTATGCACATTCGCATAGTCCCATCTTTCTTCTTCACAAACAAGACCGGTGCTCCCCATGGAGACACACTGGGGTCGGATGAACCCACGATCCAAAGAATTCTTGAATCTGAGCCTTGAGCTCAACTAACTCTTTTGGCACCATTCGGTATGGGGCGATTGACACAGAGAGCTGCTCCCTGCAAGTCTATTCCAAATTCCACCTCCTATCCGGGGGTATTCTGTAATTCCTCTGGAAACACATCCACGAAGTCCCTTACCGCTCGACTCCATTGACTCCTTCCTCCTTTCCATCTAACACACTTACGAAGGCTAAAAACACCTTGCACCCTTTCCGAACCATCTTTTCACCTTTAGTGCCAAACTACATTAGACAAGTAGTTTCTTCTTTCTCCTATCATGATAATCACCTCACCCTCCCGGGTTCTTAGTTCCATTCGTTTAGCCACACAATCCAACACGGCTCGATGCTCTACTAGCCACCCATCCCAAGTATGAGGTCAAATTCTCAGAAGGGTAACTCCATTAAGTCACCCAAAAGTTCACTCCTGAATTTCTAGGGGTACACTCAAAAGATCTTATCCACCACTACGATTTGGCCTAATGGGCTTACTACGAGTCATCCGCCTATCGAGAGTTCAGAGAGTCTAGGCCCAGTGTTTCCACTACACTACATGCAACATAGGAATAGGTCGAGCCCACATCAATCAGAGCATAATAAGGTTTCCCAAATATAAGGAACGTACCGGTTATGACGTCCGGCACGTCTCCATCCCCCCTCCGGCGAACCGCATAAACCAAACCCGGTTGCCTTGCCTCGATGTAGCGGCACCTCGCGCCTGCGTTCCACGCCCCTCTGCCAAAGCACCATTACCTCATTATTTGAACCACGACCTCGTTGAGGCTGTTGTACACCTCTACCAGCCTGACTAACATTCTGAGCTGCTGGTTGATTCCCATCCGATTTCGTAGGACAATCCTTGATCATATGGTCCTTGGACCCACACCTAAAACATCCTCCCGTCTTTTTCCAACACTCTCCTAAGTGTTTCTTCCCACACCGGTCACAAGTACGATCATCGTCCTCCTGTAGCGACTTGTCGACCTCGCGACCTATCAACTCTAGGCCTTTTATTCCCGAGATGATCTTGACGAACCAAAGCCTCTTTTCTGCCTGTTCTGGTCGAAGTTCCGCTTTGTAGAATCCTTAATCCCCTCAGCTACCTTAGCTTTCTCTACTAAAGTAGAAAACTCTCATTCCTGATGCGGAGCTATCAACAGCCTTAAATCATCCCTCAAACCGTCCTCAAATCGGACACACCGTTCATGCTCCGTAGCCACCACTCCTCGAGCATAACGGCTCACCTCGAAACTCACTTCATACTCGCCACGAACTTGTTCCCTTGAACCAGCCCCATAAATGCCTTCCTTTGCTCATCAGTATACCGGGTACCGACATACTTCTTCTGATAAGCCGTCTTAACATAGTCCCACGTCAGATCCTCAGCTGTGGCACCATCACGAACTATGAGCCACCATTGGTACGCTTCATCGCGTAAGAACGCCACCATTCCTTTCACCTTCTCTTCAGGGGTTAGATCTAGTTCATCCATGATCCGCTCAGTTGATTCCAACCAATACTCGGTGATCGGGTGCCACTCCTGACACTCCACGGAACACCTCAGCTCGTTGGCACGAAGTCGCTCAGGTACCGACTTCTGGGCTCCCGAATTTCCTCCTACACCAGCCACCAACTCTAGAACTCGCAGCGACACGGCTGCGACACGCGATCATCCCCATGCGTGCGCTGTCGCTCAACACCAACAACACCGGGCCGGTGGTGGCATCTCGTTGTCAGACCCCTCACCTAATCTAACGGGTTCCGACACGGTCATTCTACCTCTACCGCGTCCCGCAATGCGTTACGACCACGTCCCCTAGAGCTCATTTCTACCGTCGCGATCTGATTAAAAAGTTTTATGAATTAGTGCTTGTTTCACTTATTACCCGCGAAGAAGTTTTATGAAAAGAAATTTTAGGAGTGGTTCTTTCGTATTCATACATGCACACAATCTTTGCATTCATACATCCATCAATCAATTATGAACTTCCGTTAATTCAGAGAAATGTTGTAGTTTCCTTTGTTGTTGTTTTTCCACTACCCAGGGGTATTTTCGTAATTTGTCCTACAAAGGTATTTTTGTAGTTTTTCAAGATAAGGTTCCTTGTTGATTTTGTCAATAAGAATGTGTTGGTAATTTTGAATTCCCGGGGTACTTTGGAAAATTTTGAAATCCAGGGGTATTTTGGAAATTTTGAATCTCGGGGGTATTTTGGAAATTTCATAAACCAAGGGCATTTTTGTAATTTTACCGCTAGGGGTATTTTAGTAATTTTGCAATTTGGAAATTTTTCGAAAAATTTTGTAAAAATAGTTCTCACGAATTAAAAAGGGTAATTTTAAGAGTTTTAGAACTAGTTTTTTTTTTAATAAAAAAAACACGGCTAGTTCCCTTTCGGGTTTTAGTTATTGTGTTTAGCCTATGACCGAGTCCTCTTGGTCGGGGTGAACCAAAGCTACGCACTGGTAGGATTCGAGTGGAGAGGAGGTGAGTCACGCGGATCGCTAAGTACCAAGCTCCCACCGAAATCGGTCCTAGACATGCGCACGCAGGTTGCCACACCCACCGAGTCTTCTTGGTTAGGGTGAACCAGAAGCTACGCACTGCAGGATTCCAAATAAGAGGAGGTGAGTCACTAGGACTACTTAAATACCGTGCTCTTCCTGATCCAATCCTAGACATGCGCATGTGGGGTTACCACACCCTAACTCTCGGGACTTAGCCATAGGTTTGTTTAGGCATTTAAGTCTTATGTATTTGTGTTTGAGTAGACTAGACCTACGGTTCAAGTACCTATCATACTATTCTACGTTCCATTACATTTCTACCCTTCTACAGATCATATTAAAAATCACACAAGGGATAGGGGTACTCACCTGGTGGACCTCGGGTCGGAGACTTGGGTGCCATGCCAGAAAACCTGCTGATTTCATAAAATATTTTTATAAAACTTATTTGGGCTCGATTCGAAAACATTTTAGGCCTTAAACCTCAGGCCGAGAGTTTGAAACAGGCTCTGATACCAAACTGAAACATCCCAAACCCGGCCCACGAGCCTTGACCGGATCTGGTATGTTCCTTGAAGAAAACCAGTTCACATTTCCTTTATTACCTTTGAAAAACTGTGGGTTTTGAAGAAAAAAACATTGTTTGGGTTGGGCTTGTGTTGAGAACGAATTCAATTTTTTATATTAAAATTTTTACTTAAACTTTAATAGGTAAAACTCATAATCATAATAAATAGAAATAAATGGAAAACAATTCAACTATGGCCTTATGGCCTTATTACATCAAATAATTTCCAAGTAATTCAACTACTTAAATAGAAATAGTAGTTCATAAAATAAAAACTTCATGTTGAGCATGGCCACCACAAGTTCTGCCGTCCCGGTCCATCACTGTTCATCACCTGAAACATGGTCCCACAACAGGGTGAGTCAAACAGACTCAATGTGTACACAATCACTAAATCAAAATAGAATCAGGCATACAAATGTTACGCATTCATATCATAGCATACAAATTATGATGCATTCCCAAACCCAAACCTAATTGTCCATCTGCTACACACCCCCGTTGTAACACCCCAAACTCGGTCAATACGCCATGACCGAATCTGGCATGCCACGAAGGAAAACGTTTTGAAGAAAAACAAGTTAACGATTAAATTTTAGTGAAAAACTTTTTGTTGTTCTAAATTCGTAAAAAATTAAGTTTAAAACTGATATTTTATTTTAAAATTTCGTAAATAGATTTTTTAATACTTAGTTGCAGATCCATAGATTAGAAAACCTTTTATAATTTTAAAAGAAACTCAAGCGATTATTTTGAAAACCGTTTCTAATTGAAACTTGGAAACTTAAGTTTTTGGAAAATTGTATGAATTATCGAAAATACTTAAGTTGTTAAAAAATTATCAATTTATTTAGGTTACCCGATGGTAACGTTTTAAAAACCATCGCGCTTTGTATTTTAGAAAACTTTGTTCACATATCATTAAATCAATCATGTAATTTGCAAGTTATTCTTAAAACAAATCCAAAGCATATAAATAATCCAAAAAAAAAAACATAATTAAAGAGGCCTTAATACAAACCCATAAAAATGAAAACCAAATTAAAATAAAGTACCCAAACGGAAGTTCATGTAAAACCAAATTTCATTGCATGGCCTCCTCGAGTTCATCCGGCTCCTCATCCGCGAATTTACGAATTACCTGAAAAAGTAAGGGAGAAGGTGAGTCACCAAGACTCAGTGCATATTCCCTCTCCCGGGTAAATACCACATACTTACACAAATTATAACCAAGCAATGTATATATATATGATGCACCCAACCTAGCCATCCATAACCCCTTTTCTACCCCGTGTGGTACCAAACCACTGGTGGTGCCAAACCACTGGTGACCAAAGTCACGATATTCAATATTGTGATACCAAATCACTGGTGACCCAAAGTCACAAATAATCAAGTTGTGGGGCCAACCCACTTGTGATACCAAATCACTGGCGACAATCCCATATCTTAAAAGTGGGGCCAACCCACGGTGGTGTTAATCCACAGGGACGAGTCGCTATGAGGTGCCAAACCTCTGGTGTCCCAAAGACACAAATGTGATACCAAATCACTGGAGGTGCCAAACCTCTAGTGTCCGAAGACACGAATATAAATCTTCCCCCTCCTCTCATATTGCCCATACCAATGCAACATTTGTACAAATCATGTCAACATACTTTATTATGAAACACATAACAAATATATCATAAATCGTAGATCATGATTTCAATCCACATGTATTAACAACATATAGAAACGGACTTACCCGAATCCTCATTCATACCATCATAGTATCATATCAAGATCTCTTCGTTTTCCACTTTGATAATATGATTAGTAAATTGAAATTATATATACATATACATAACCGAGTTATAAAGTGTGTAAGGTACACACCTGACACTACTGCAAGTACTAAAATCCGAAGACCTGATCTACCGCACTAGATCACCTTATCCTATAATCGGCCAATATTTAAATTATAAACAAAGGCCATTCGGCCATACCACTAAATCTCAATGAGTTATCACTTGAAATACCAAGTCTTACCTAAAGCTTACCCAAAACGATTTGACAAAGAAACGAGGCTTAGATTGATTGCTTCCAACGTCCCGAGGAGCCTAAAAGAAATCGGTTTCTAAGAATGATTAGAACCTTGCAACAATTGTCCAAAATTCGCCTTTGTCCACAAGAGGAACAACATAGAAACAATAAAAGACTAAGGAAAAACGCCATAACACTTACCTATCTTCCAAAATCGTTTGAAGAAAACCAAATGAAGTCCTACCCTTGAAGAAATTCGGCCAAGACAAATCAAATAGGATATGAGAGTTTCATCTATGATTTTGAAAGAAAACAATTGATATTCGGCTCAAAAGAGATGAAGAATTAGTATGGCAAAGAAGAAAAGAAAAAAAAAAAAGGGAAGGGAAGAAGGATGATTCGGCTTTAGCAACTAATGAAAGAAAAATCAAGGGAAAGGGGAAGAAAGAGATTCGGCCAAGAAGAAAGTAAAAGAAATGTTGTGATTTTGAACAATATTCAAAAGAAAGAAAAGAGAGAAAATGGGATTAAGAGATTCGGCCAACACCTATTTTACCAAAGAAGAAAAGTGCACAAAAATCCACAAAGTTCAAATGTAGTTTCGGTTTCAAAAGGAAAAATGAGAGAAAGAGAATGGTATTTGGTTCAACACAAAAATGAGAGCTAAAATACAAAGCGCAATGGTTTTTAAAACGTTACCATCGGGTAACCTAAATAAATTGATAAATTTTAACAACTTAAGTATTTTCGATAATTCATACTATTTTCCAAAAACTTAAGTTTCCAAATTTTTATTAGATACAATTTTCAACCTAATTGCTTTAGTTTCTCTTTAATTTATAAATGGTTTACGAATCTAAGCTGCGACTAAGTTTTAAAAAATCTATTTATGGAATTTTAAAATAAAATATCAGTTTTCAACTTAATTTTCTACGAATTTAGAACAACAAAAAGTTTTTCACTAAAATTTAACCGTTAACTTTTTTTTCTTCAAAACGTTTTCCTTCGTGGCATGCCAGATTCGGTCATGGCGTATTGACCGGGTTTGGGGTGTTACACCCGTACCAACCATGCACACCGTGGGGACTACTAAGTCGACCCTCCTTCCGCTACACTCCAAATTGCGGTCTTAGGTCACTTTGCATTCGTGGTCTTAGGTCACCACGCTCAGATTACTGTGGTCTTAGGTCACCACTTTCGACATCGTGGTCTTAGGTCACCACTTTCGGATATCACGGTCTTAGGTCACCGTGTTCGTGGTCTTAGGTCACCACATTCACTTCCCCTTTCAAACAAACCCATATGCCCCATATAATGATGATATGCATAAATATGCCATAGTTCACATTCTTATCATATTCTCATGTTACTAATGACCATTTTCATATTCTTTGTAGAAGTAGGAAACGTACCTGAGTACTTAGTACCATAACATGGTACCCTAGCCACTTTCATATTCTTAATATCACATATTTTAATAAAACAGGCCATGAAACATATTAAGAAGTAGTGTGGGGTACACACCGATTTGCTTAACCACGTCAACGAAAATCCCAAATCGATCTGCGCTTTAGATCTCAAGTTCCTACAATTGATTAATCACTTACTATTTAGCACAAAGCCTATTCGGCTAGAAAACCAAATCCTAGTAGGATTTGTATTCTTAAAGCTTACCTTGGTGTCGATTTGATGATTTAATCAAATCCCAGAAACTCATATTTTTCCCCTTTGAAATCGGCTAGTCACTAAATCCCTTGAATTGGTTAGTTTTCGGCTTAAAACACATAATAATATATCTACTACTAAAATAGGCCTTGGCCGAATTTACCTTTGTTCTTACCTTCCAAATCTTAAATCCCGAATTGGATCCTTGCTTCTTTATTGTTGTCAAAATCCCTATGTACCCATGTTAGATCCAATCTAACATTAAATCATAATAATATAGCTTATGGCCGAATGGTATTCATAACTTACCTTAGATCTTAGAATTTCCGAAAGATACCTTCTTGTAGTTGACAATTTCTTAAATCCCAAAAACACCCTTCCATAACTCGGCCAAAATCCATAATAGAGATTAGTCCCTAAATTTTAGATAGGTTTAAAATATAAAAGAATTGAAACCAAACTTTGGATCTTACCCTTTTTAAGAAATCGGTAGCACCCTTGTTAAAAGCCCCTTAAAGAATCGGCCTTGATGATTAGATGATAAAGTTTCGGCTTTTGGGATTTAATGGAGAAGTCGACTAGAGGTTCTCTTGGGGTATTTGGTTTCCACGAAAATAAGGAAAAGAAACTTGAGAATTTTGGCAATGGTGGACTATAGATTCGACTTGACAAAAGAAAAAGAGAAGAGAAGAGAGGAGAGCACTCGAAATTCGGCAGAGAGATGAGGAGGAAGAAAAATTGATGAGTAGCCCTATTTCCTTCCTTTTATAGCCAAAACTACTCCTCGAATCCCTTACTTGGCCACCACTCTTCTTTATTTGATATCTTTATCTCTTAATTTAAAATAATTAGAGAATAATCCTTTATTATCTCTTCAAAAATAATCCAAATTAAATCCCTTATTTATCACCTTATTAATCGAATATTAAAGAGAATAAAACTCCTCCTTTCTAGAAGGCTTGTGCCGTCCACCTCGTGAGCTTCGGAAGAAAAATAAAACTTCTTTTATTTGCTTCCCAAGTGACTCAACCCAGGCCCAACACCTTGCATGTGGCGCCATTTCCAGAGGCCCTAAGTGGCATCTTGTGCCACTTTTCCAAGCCTGTTTGTGTGTCAAATTTCACAAATTTTTTCTTTTAAGGCCACCTTGCCTTAATTTCCTCTTTTAAAATTTAAAACTCGACATTTCTAAGTCATTTCTAAGTTTCCAAAATTTTCGTTCGGCTCTCAGAAACTTGACATTTTCTTACATTTCCAAGTTTCCAGAAATGTGTACTTTCCTATTTTGAATCATTTCCAAATCATTTCCATCTATTTCCAAGTTTCCAAAAATGTTCACTTTCCATTTTTGAATCATTTCTAAATCATTTCCTTACATTTCCTAGTTTCCAGAAATATTCGCTTTCCTCTTTTGAATCATTTCTAAATCATTTCCTTACATTTCCTAGTTTCCAAAAATATTCAGAATACATTCATAACACATAAGACATGTCATTTCGCACCATTAAACTGAAAATGCATAGGCCCTTTTCAGGAAGTTACATGAAAACATTCTCAATCTTTAACAACACCAAAAAATACATGGGTTAGCTAGCTCAAGCTCTTGGGATTCCAAAAACATAAAAATTACAAGCTAGCCCAAGCTTGGAAAATTTTGATCCCTTAGTTGAATGTTCTTCTCCTCTCTACCCTTGGTTTCGGTTTGCATGGAGAAAGAATGAAGATGTTTTGATTTTTCCCACTAAGTTTTATTTTACTATATTCATTTATGTTTTATAATATATTTATTTATTCTAATTTTATAACATATAAAATTATAAAACTTACCACCACCATCCAGTTCCGTTTATATGGTGGTATAATTACCACTTTATTCCTTAGCCTAAGATTGAATCATAAATCCTATAGCAATTGAATTTTTACCAATTTTACAATTTAGTCTCTAAACCAAAATTAATCCCTAATTCAATAAAATTACTTGATCGAAATTCTATTCACTTTTAATAAAACTCCGTAAATATTTAATAAAAATATTTACGAGTTCGGTTTGCAAAAATAGGGTCCCGAAACCACACTTTCCAACGCCACTAACTTTTGGGTTGTTACATATAAATTATCCAACTTACATTTTATATCCCTATTAACCTGACTTGGGCTTGAACGGATACACGGATCCAAGCAATCACACCAGTTTGGCACCCAGTGCCTCATCGGACAATGCCGAAGTAAATAGTTTGCGCCCAGGGCTCAACAATGTGTTTGGCACCCAGTGTCTCATTGGTATAACCAAAGTAATTTGGCACCCAATGCCTCACCGACACACAGTCGAAGTAACCCTGAACTCTTCCTATCCTATAGCATGCCAACTATATCCGACTCTGCCCAAACAATTAATAGGGTAACAATTTCTCAATTTCATTTCATAATTTCATCAACCAATCATCAATTCTCAAATATGCTAACATATTCAAAAACAATACTGATTCAAGTTCACACTTACAATAATATATAATATTTTCACATATACTCACTTAGGTCCTTGTCACTATCAATCGATACAAATCAAATCAATTCAACTCACTGTATCAAATTATCAGTTTATCACATAGTATATCCTATTTCAGTCCAATTAAAGGTCAATTCCTTAATTTATCAAATTACACTATTTTCAATTCTATTCAATTTAATCCTCGATCTCACTTTTTAGTACCAAATTGTAAACAATCAACATTTCAATTAAACATATTTACAATTATAACTTTAATTACATAACAATTTAATACAAGCAAGCCATATGAACTTACTTGGTCAAGACAACTAACAAAAACTCTTTAAGGACTAATCAAAAAATTTTGCTATTTACCCAATTATCTTCACTTTGGTCCAATTTCAAATTTATGTAATAATTCAATTCAATTTATCAATTGCAAACATCTTATTACATTATATTATAAGCATATATCAATTTGATTTTATTATTCAAAAGCTCTCTAAACTTTTTCATTTTATTTAATTTAATCCCTAAAACCGAAACTATCATGATTTTCACATTTAAGCTTCATTTTACAATCTGATTTCAATTTCATCCTTATATAGCCCTCTAAATTCAATAATTATAGAAATTTTATGTCAATTTCTAAATATTTTCACTTTAGTATTTATGTTCAAAACTAACAACTTTCACTTTATAAAATAGTCTTTTTTTCATGTCTAGACTTCAAATCTAATCATTTAATACAAAAAACTTAAAGATTCAACAATGATAATATTTATAAACTTTAATAGTTTTGAAAACTGACAATATTTATAAACTTTAACAGTTTTAAAAACTGACATACGGTTTAGTTAAATTAAATTACCACGATCTCAAAAACATAAAATTTACGAAAAAACAAATTTAGAATCACTCACTATGCAGGATGAAAGCTTGGCAAAATTTGTAAACTTTAAAAATGGCAGTTCGACCTTGGAGAGAAGAAAGATAATGAATGGCTTTTTAAATTTTGTTTGTTTTATGTTTTATTTACTTTAACATATTTTATTAATATACTAACTTTAATTTTAACACAATTCCTTTGTTCACATGCACTAAGCGTCCACAATACTTAAAAATTGGTAAATTGCCACTTTAAACTTTAATATTTACCTTTTAGACCTTTTTAGCTAATAAATTTAATAGTGATTAACTTTTACGGTTTTTACGAGTTAGTTCTTATAACTTAATTACTAACCGTTCAATAAAATTACTTATCCAAAATTCAATTCACCTATATAATAACTCTATAAATATTCAGTAAAAATATGTACGAGCTCAGTTTACAGAAATAGGGTCCCGGTACCTCAATTTCCAAAACTACTGACTTTAGAGTCAAACCACTTGTACTTTAACTAACTATCCAATTAAAAAATATATTAGATTTAAATCCAATATAGCACTATAATAAACTCATAAATATTATTAAATAATATTTATTGACTCGATAATCAGAATACGAGATTCTGAAACCACCGTTTCTAGTACCACTGAAAAATGGGTTGTTACAACAACTTTCTCTTGAATCCAAGTGTGTGAAAAATAATGCCCATGACTCTCTTTATATAGGGAGAGTTTAGAGAGTTCAAATATCATTAAACTTAATCCCTTTAATATTAACTTAATATAATACTTATCAAGATAAATATTAGATTAAATTTAATATGAAATTTATTAAATTAATAGAATACTTATCTACAAGATAAATATTAAATTAAATTTAATATTAAGATAATAAATTTATTATTAAATTAAATTAAATATCAAATATCAAGGTATGTATTAAATTAAATTTAATATTAAAATTATTAAAATAATATTATTGTTGGAGTAGTTTATCTGAAATCAAATTATCCGTTAGAGTCCTAGTAGGAGTGTGATTCCTCTACTACTCAACTGTCGAGGCACCACCACTGGCCTCCAAAATGTTGTCATCGCTATCGACGGCACCGTCGTATCCGATGGTGTCATTGCAGGTGCGATACCCTCATGGCACCCCGAGCCGATTTGGCTGTTGCCAGTTTGGTCTGGACCAGTGATGGCCCAACTGGGCTGATCCAGCCACCGGTTGGATCATCGGCCTAGTTTCACATACCAAACACGATTCGACTAGCTTTTGAGTCTCGATCTCGGTTTTGAGTTCACAAGCCCAATTTTTTATCTTAGGTCCAATTTTCAAGTTCAATTACCTATTGAGCCAATTGTCTGACTTGAAAATTAATTTACAAAAAAGTCATATTTATTTTAATTAATTTGATTAATTTAATTTTACTTGATCAAAATGAATTTCCCCAAAAATAATTAAGATTTTCCAAATTAAATATTAAAGAAAATTCTTTAATTAAAATTTCTAGTTAAACAATTCTCACGATTGACTAATTTAATTCCACATCTAATAAATCGTCTCAATTAAATTATTTCCAAAGTCATAGAATTTTCTTTTGATTCAAATGCAGTCTGATCGAGCTTTTGTTGAGCTAGCGGAGGGATGAATCAGACATATATAATTAGGTTCGAGTAATTGCAACTATATCCAGAAGCATCGTTTCAATAATTCACAATTTACTTAATCATGGAATCAATCCATAGGAAGTACCATGATTGAAAACTCCTTATTGTATACTATTTATGAAAGCAATTCATCCCACTGCTTTGTCCAATGATCTTTTCATGTTTGTGTTGGATATCCTTGATTCCTTTGAGTTAAATCCATTCACTCAATACAATCCTACTTTATCTCATTGTCACCATTGTGTCTTCTTAATAATTAATATGATCACTGTCAACAAATAACTGAGATAAATTGCTTGTTTGAGAATAAGCAACTCGTGGACACGTTGTATATTTATAAATCCACACAATGCCAATGAGAGGATATCGTTAACTCTTTAATCGAGCTATGAATTCCATTGTTGTTAGTAAAGCCAAGTCATACACAACTCATGTACCCAACATGTCGGCTATGAGCTAGATTATCTTTAGAGCAGAAGCCTCCACTTATATCAAAGCGCATGAGTTAAATATGCATGGTCGGTGACTAACTCAGGATTTAGGTAAATCACACCATGATAATCACAAGTGAATTAATTCACAAACGAATTCAGAATTAATTTTGTAATGCTTTATACCCAACCCGATTTACCGGATTCAAATATAGGGTGTCACAATGCTTACATACTTAACAAAAAAAAATTAAAATTGGCAAAGACCCTTCTTAACATATCTCTTATTTATTTTCTAAGTCAAAGATTCTGATTGAAACATTTATAATTTACTACAGTTTCTCAAATACTAGTATAAGACATTACAACTTAAATCATAAAATAAAAACAGACTTAATAGTGGCTTAAAAACACTATTAGCCATATTTCCAAAAGTTCTTTTCTATATGCATAATATTGCCCTAGGAACAGACACCAAGGCGCATTCCTAGCTTGGTCCCTTCTGGTGAACTGCCTCAACCCTAAAAACAAACATTACAAATAAACACCTATAAGTTCAATGGAACTTAATGAGTCTCAACCAGCTTTACCTTTAAACGATGATGTTGAATTCCTCAAATTAAGATATATGGACTTCCTTAAAAATTATGGAATTCCTTGAATTAAGAATTCTAGTTCTTGTTAGATAATTATACTCCAATATCCAACTCAACCACATTGTACATGTTCCACTCAAAAGGCGAATTACATACTTCACACCTTATAGCAGATCCTATATCACAGTCATTGTAACACCCCAAACCCGGCCCAAAACACCACGGCCGAATTCGAAATGTTACCGGGAAAATGTTTGAAAAGAGTTCTGTCTTGAGGGTGAAAATAAGTGCTAAGTCTTAAAACAATTATTCAACTTATAAGGGGTTTGTCGTTTGAAAATAGTAATTTGCCGGAGAGTAAAACTTCCAAATTTGAGTAAAGTTCAAGTCATTACTTTCGTGAAATTACGGGAAAACGAGTTGTTTGTGAGTAATTCGAATTTGAAAACTTTAATTTTATTTTTAAGTCGCACATGTTTCCAAGTCATTTTTAGTTATTAATCCCCTAATAATTCTAACTTAAAACCATAATAAAAATCCCAAAACATTTAAAGCGGCCTTATTACAATAAAATCTTCCAAAAAAAAATAATTGAAAATCCAGAATGTATATTGAAATAAAAACAGCTTCTGCATGGCCACCTCGAATCCCCTCTCACCCGGTCCAAAGTATCATGTGCTACCTGCATTGTTTGAAAAACAAGGTGAGTCATTTTGACTCAGTGTGCAATTAATCCACATGTGTCCACAAATGGGCTTAGCCCCTACCCACATTAAATCGATATACCACAGGTTATAGTGCATTATGCTAACCCAACCCAGCCTAGTATCCATCCGCTACACACCACCCGTACATCCAACCACCACACACCGGGGGATTACTAAATCGACCCTCCATCCGCTACACACCTCTTTGACAGAACACTGCTCAAAGTCCACTTAGTGGTCTAGCCACTGATCCACGTGATTACATCACAAATATCCACGATGAGACTCTAGGTCGTCATCAATCCACAATGAGGCTCGAGGCCATCATCAATCCACGTACATAAATGTACACACACTTCCCTTTATTCAATATATCCCGAACCCCATGCACATGCAGCATATTATAATGATATGGCAAGATAATGTATGAACATACCAGATAGGCACATATGACATGCTTACATGTATCCACAATATTTAACCACAACTACAACATAGGTAGTATACTAACTCAGTTACTGGGTCACCCAAATTAGGTAATAGCATCACCACACCACTATTTCGGCTATCACTCATAATCGTAATTTAATTAAAGCAAGTAAGTAAACAGTGTGTTAATTACACACCTGATAACTCGTAACACCACGCCCTCTATGTCGACACTGTCACTAAACAACACTACCGCTATTTGCCTACGATCCTGCTCCGACGCTGGCCCACACCCCGGTGGCCAATCCCGAACCGCTGAAATCGACCGCTTCTTGAATTTAGGGGTAGGGACTACGTGTCCAACCCCTTTCTCTCGTTGGCTAATACTCGCATCAATGAAACAAAGTCTTGGTCAGAAGACCCAGGTTAAATCGGTGAATAGGAAAGAATAGCGAAACCAACTGAACACTAAGATCGAAAGAACACTCTTACCAAAGTTGACCTAAATCCCGAAGGCTCTCACTTGATCTTGAAGGTTGTCGCAATCCTTACACAAGCCATGTTAGATTCGGCCCAACATTTATTGCCTAAACTAAGTGGCCTTTGGCCGAACCAAAAAGTACACCCTTCTTACCTTGATTGACCAAATCCCGAAAGATCCCTTACTCCCTTAACGTTGGCCTACACCAAGACCTCGAAACCAACCTTCATAGATTCGGCCACACACATAAATACAGAGTTAGACTTCTAGATTTCAGTAAACCAAAGAGAAGGAAGAAAGATCAAATAAAAGAGAACCCTTACCATGATTACTAGCAATCGATTGAGAGACTTGACAGAAAATAAATGACGGCACTTCCCTTAGAGATTATCAAACGAAGATGATCACCACCCTCAAGGAGATTCGGCTTTGGAAAATAACAACCACAAAAGAAAAAGAGTGAATAGAGATGGCTTAGAAGGTTCGATTACCAAAACACAGGGAAAAAGGAGTTATTCGGCTTTTGAATATAAAGAAATCGATGGAAAGAAAATGAGAAGAGAGGGTTGAGGTTTATGGGGTTTCGACTATGATGAAGGGTGAATTCGGCTTTTAGAGAGTGAGAGTCTAAGATTTATTAAAAAGAGAAAGAAAAAGAGAATAAGAAGGACATATGGTTCGGCCAAGAGAAGGAAATAGAGAGGAAGAAGATGAATGAAATGCACCAAAATGACCACCCCAACTTTCGGCTTTTGACTAAAGAAAAAGAAGACAATGGCAGGCTTTAGATTAACACTTTCAGCTAAGAAACTAAGGAAGAGAAAATGCCCCAAAATGCATACACTCAAGTTACTAAACTCACACTTTCGGCACACCCCCCCACAAAACCGAAAATGCCAACCCCCAACACCCCATATTCGACCAACTCTCACACCACTCTCCTCATCCCCTCTTTTCTCTCCTAAATTTCCTCTACTCCACTCATTCAAACAAGTTTGAATGATTCAAACTTCTATCTCCCCTCCTAGCTGTATATTTGAGTTGTTGACTCAATCCACACTTCATCCTTGAAGTGTCCTAGCCGATCTCCAACACCTCCCTTACGCGCAAAAATAAATCCCCAAAATACATCCATGCTTTGCTCGAACCTCTCCCCCCTTGATCTTCCCCCTTGAAACGCCAACCCCTTTTCTCCTAGACGTCACCTTGCCACTCCACCACTCCACTTGTTGTGTCAAAGAACACCACATTACATCCTTTAAGGCCTAGCTCCCCTAGCTCCCCCCTTATCAGCTTAAACCAGAAATTTCACTAAGGCTCCTACCTAACCCCAAGGTTTCCCGAAGCCCCTAAACACATTCAAACATCACACAAAGCATACCAACACATAGATAGGAATTAAAATGCAAGACCCCCAAATCCCGGATGTTACAGTCATTTTGAAGATATGTTTAGCTCCGTCCATCTACGCTACCTAAGATTTAGCTCTTCTTGAGTGAGGAGGTATTTGAGGCTCTTGTGATCTGTGAAAATGATGCACTTTTCACCGTACAGGTAATGCCTCTAGATTTTTAGTGCGAATACCACCGCGTCCAACTCCAAGTCATGCATCGGATGATTCGCCTCATGAGACTTAAGCTGGCGAGACGCATATGCCACTACCATACCCTCCTGCATCAACACACATCCCAAACCAACTTGTGATGCATCGCTGTAGACAGTGAATTCTTTCCCAGACTCTGGCTGTATCAAGACAGGGGCCTCTGTTAGGACCTTCTTAAGTTTCTCAAAACTCTCTTGCTGCTTATCAGTCCAGAAAAACGGTACCCCTTTATGCAACAATTTAGTCAGAAGTGCAGCAATCAACAGAACCCCCTCAATAAAATGTCTATAATACCCTGCTAGACCTAGAAAACTTCGAATCTCAGATACAGTCTTAGGCGGCTTCCAATCCAAAACAGCTTCAATTTTCTGAGGATCAACTCTAATCCCTTCAGTAGATACCACATGGCCCAGAAATGTTACCTCTCGTAGCCAAAATTCACACTTGCTAAACTTAGCGTATAATTGTTTCTCCTTCAGAATCCGCAGAACAACTCAGAGATGTGCGTCATGTTCATCCTCCATTCTCGAATACACTAAGATATCATCTATAAAAACCACTACGAACCGATCCAGATAAGGCTCGAACACTCGGTTCATCAGATCCATAAAAGCTGCTGGTGCATTCGTCAGCCCAAATGGCATCACAAGGAACTTGTAATGACTATAACGAGTTCTAAATGTTGTCTTGTGAACATCAACCTCTTTGACTCTCAGTTGATCGTACCCCGATCGGAGATCAATCTTAGAGAAGACCGAAGGTCCTCCAAACTGGTCGAATAGATCATCAATCCTCGGCAGAGGGTACTTATTCTTAATAGTAAATTTGTTCAGTTGCCGGTAGTCGATGCACATACGCATGGATTGATAAACCATAATTTACACATATTTTAACCCCATGCTTAGCTTACTTTTGGATGAATTTTGATTGAATTTGATGAATTCAATGCTCCTAATCTCTTAATTTCATGTTTTATACTTGGGAGAGCTTAGGAAGCTGAAAAGGATGAGAAACGGGCCAAAAAAGGGAAAAACGGGCCTACTTAGGAAATCAACACGGCCTGGACCATTGGCCACGGTCGTGTGTCACGAGCAGGATCAACCACGGCCTGGAATATCCACCACGGCCAGATCACACGACCGTGTGCGGCGAGCGAAATTGACCACGGCCGAAGGAGTGCACCACGGGCGTGTCACACGGGCGTGTCCCTACCGAAATCAGGATGAATTCTATTCAGAATAGGATACTTATGGGCCAAGTAAGGCATTTCAAGGCCTATATAAACACCCTAGGGGGAAACCTAAAAGGGGAGCTCGATAGGACATCGAATAGACACCGAGTAGAAGGAGAAAATACTTCAAGACAGCCGTCGGGAATAGCTTAGGAAAAGGATCTCCATCAAGACTGAAGATATCCCATCAAGTTCTTTAGGAGTTTTTTTGGGTTTTCTTATGTTTTGTTGGTTTTCCTCTTTTTATGATGTTTCCCTCTTTTAGTATGAACTAAATCCCTTAAATATCTAAGGGGATGAAACCTAAGACAGATCTTATTATTATTTGATATATGAGATAAATACTTGTGCTTATTCTTAATTGTGAGTTCTTATTCTTGTTTTGATAATTTATGTTATTGATTCTAGTCGTATGTGCTTATTCAGTGGAGCAAAATCCCTATTTAAGAGTAGATCAACACAATTAAGCGGAGTTGATTGCAACCCTAGAAATAGGGTGACAAAAATCTGCCGGATTAGGGTCAAACCTAATAAGGGAATCCATAGGTTGAGTTAATGCGACAATAGGGGTTTTAATTAGAAAGAGATTTCAATTAATCAACCTAGAGTCAGTTGTTAGTAGCCTCGAAAGAGGTATTAATATAATTTAGGGATTTCTACGGCTTAAGCCAAGTGAATAAATCGCATGAATCAAAAGTAATAAGTGAAGTCTAGGTGGATTCTTCCTTAGGTATTTCCTATCTCATATAAAAGTTGTTTAAAAGTATTTTTCCCAATTTACTCTCTGTTGCGTTCATAGTTAGTAAATTTTAGATTAAAAATAAATCCCCTTAATTATTAGGCTAGATAATAATAAGATAGTTAATACTAGTGCTCTTGGTCCTTGAGGATACAATATTTTGGACTCACCACAGCTATACTACTGTTCGATAGGTGCGCTTGCCTTTGTCGAAATAATAGTTAGTTTCGAGCTCCATCAAGTTTTTGGCGCCGTTGCCGGGGACTAAGATATTAGAAACACTAAATTTTTATTACTTTAGCCATTATTTTTATTTTATTGCAATTTAATTTATTTTATACTTTTATAATTCTTCTTTCTTTTCTTCTGGCAGGAACTTTTAGTTTATGACTAGAAGGAACCCGTCAGGACCATTACTTTTTGACAGTGAGATTGAAAGTACAGTTTGCAGAAACCGAAGAGAAATAAGGCGAAGCCTGCAATACATAGAAGAAGAGCAAGAAGACGAAACCAACATTACCGAAGAGATGGCTGATAATAATCCGCTACCTCCTGTAGTTGACGCAAATCCGGTGAATCAAAACCCTGCTCCTCGCACTATGTATGATTATGCTAAACCTAATTTAACAGGAACTGAATCAAGTATTGTTAGACCTGCTGTTGCTGCAAATAATTTTGAACTAAAACCTAACACTATTCAGATGATTCAGCAATTTGTTCAGTTTGATGGTTTGCAGGATGAGGATCCAAACAATCACTTGGCAAATTTTCTAGAGTTTTGCGACACTTTCAAAATTAATGGCATTTTTTATGATGTCATTCGCCTTCGGTTGTTTCCCTTTTCATTGAGGAACAAAGCTAAACAGTGGTTGAACTCGTTACCACGAGGAGCAATCACTACATGGGAGCAAATGACCGAAAAAGTTTTGTTAAAATATTTTTCGCCGGCTAAAACGGCTAAGTTGAGGAATGATATCTCTTCTTTTGTGCAGATGGATCTAGAAACACTTTACGATGCATGGGAGAGATACAAGGATCTACTGAGAAGGTGCCCTCACCATGGGTTACCATTATGGCTACAAGTTCAAACCTTTTACAATAGTGTGAACCCCTCAATTAGGCAGTTGACTGATGCATCCGCCAGTGGTACACTAAAAAATAAAACACCTGAGGCTGCTTACGGATTCATTGAAGAGATGTCACTGAATAACTATCAGTGGCAAGTTATGAGGACAAAGCCAACAAAAGTTGCCAGTGTTTTCAACCTCGACGCAGTAACCATGCTATCAAACCAGGTAGAACTGTTAAATAAAAAGATTAATGGTTTCTGTGGTTCTTCGCAGGTACATCTAGTGATGCAGTGCGATACGAATGGAGGAGGAATGAGCAATACAAAATATTCATCCTACAACTCTGGCATAGAAAGCAAACAGATGAACTATATGGGTATTAATTTTAGACCTCAAAATAACCCTTATAGTAACACTTACAATCCAGGTTGGAGGAACCACCCAAATTTTTCGTGGGGTGGTCAAGGAAATCAAAGACAACAACCCCCTCCAGGCTTTCAACAACAGCCCTACCCACAGGAGAAAAAGTCGAACCTTGAGGAGATGCTTACTAAATTCATCACGGTGTCAAAAACCCGTTTCCAAAACACCGAAACAACACTTAAAAATCAGCAAGTGTCAATTCAAGGGCTCGAGAACCAAATAGGTCAGCTTGCTAAGCTGATCTCAGAACGACCACAAGGAAACTTGCCAAGCAAAACTGAAACTAACCCAAAGGAGCAAATTCACGCCATTACTGTTCACGATAGTGAAGGGTTAGACGAACCAAAATAGAGGCAAGAGAATGTTGTACAGGAAGGTAAGGTTGAGATAAGCCATGAAAAACCAAAACTGGTAAGTATAGAATACCAACCTCGTGTGCCATAACCCAATGCGACAAAGAAAGACCGCACAGATGAACAATTCGGTAAATTTCTTAAACTTTTAAAAAAATTACATATTAACTTACCGTTTCTTGAAGCTCTTTCACAGATGCCCAATTCAAGGAAATTTTTAAAAGAGCTTTTGAAAAACAAATGGAAGTTAGACGATACGTCGCATGTGGAGCTAAACGCAATGTGCTCAGTAATTCTACAAAATAAACTACAACGAAAATTAAAAGATCCAGGGAGTTTTACAATTCCGTGCTTAATTGGTAGTTTATCTGTTAATAATGCTTTGGCTGATTTAGGGGCAAGCATAAATGTTATGCCTTACAAAATGTTTAAACAGCTAGGTCTAGGGAAACCCAAACAAACTAGGATGAGCATTCAATTAGCTGATAAGACTAATAGAGTTCCTAGGGATATGATCGAAGATGTACTAGTAAAAATTGATAAATTCATATTCCCAGTAGACTTTGTCATTTTAGACATAGATGAGGACAATAATATTCCTTTAATTTTAGGACGACCCTTTTTAGCAACTGCTAAAACTAGAATTGATGTTGGTACATGTGAGCTCACACTTCGTGTAGGTGATAACATGATTAAACTCCAAGCACGTGATTCTATCAAAATATCTAGTGATCAAGATGATACAAATCCTATTAATATAAGTAAACTTAACGTTCAATCTTCTTTGCAGAAAGTTCCTCGGGAAAAGATGACAGAGCCATGGCCTAGCTTCCATATTGAGAACAGAACTGTTCATGAGGAACGAAGGCTCCAGATCAAGGAACTAGATGAATGGCAAACACAGCTTAAGGAGAAATTGAAAGGGCACGATGAACCAAAACATAGCCATGACAAGCCTAAAGATAAAACGAGTCAAATTAAGGTTGGAGACCGAGTTCTAATGGATAATACAGATCCTCGTGTTGCCACTTCTGAACCTAATATAACAACCCCTTTCACGGTACAGAATATCTTCCCATACGCTACAGTCGAGGTAACTCATTCCAAATTTGGCACTTTCAAGGTAAATCGTACTCGACTAAAACCTTATTTCAATACAATTGATAGCAAGAATGAAGAGTTTCAACTCCTCAAACCACCATGATTATGCAAATGAAAGGTAAGTCTAGCTTAGGACTCTAAACAAGCGCTTCTCGGGAGGCAACCCGAGCACTAACCCTACTAATTAGTTTGTTTTCACTTTCATTCACGTTTTAGGCGCAGGTTTTGTAACACCCCAAACCCGGCCTAGACGTTACGATCGGATCTGGCGTGTCACATGGAAAGGTTGTTAAAGAAACTTGTGATCGTTTAAAAATTCCGAAGATTTGGTTCCATTTCTAAAAATAGAATTTACTTAAAGGTTTTCTTGCAAAATGTAGTTAATAACACTAACTATCGAAAACTTGTTTTGTGATACAAACAACCGAAACTAGTGGACTTCAGAATCGTGACCTTTTGAAAATAATGTTTGTAGTTCTTAAGAAAATCTCGAGTTTAATTATTTATTGCTTGTGATCCGTTTGTTAATATTTTGGAAAAAAGATTGTTTATATTTTTAGAAAAACTCCATATTTAACATTTCATAATATATAGAATAACTGCATTAAATCAAAAACCAAATTAAAATCCTGGAGGCCTTATTACATAACAAATTCCCAAATTAAAATAAGTTTAGATAAAGAAAACGGAGTTTAGGAAAGAAGTAATGCATGGCCACCTCAGAGTTTCCCTGGCTCCAAATCCTCGAGCTAGGGATTACCTGCAAAATTAAGCAGAGGGGTGAGTCACGAGGACTCACTGTGTAATTCCCCTAACGAACGAAATCTGGGCCCAAGACCACAGAAGCACATTGGGCCTTAGCCCTCACAGTAACAAATTTGGCCGAAGCCCATACGAATCGAATTGGGCCGTAGCCCTAACAACATGGCATATCAGATAGTGAATGCAATGCAACCCAGCCCAACCTAGTATTCCATCCTCTACACTCCGCTCCATATGTCTAACCTCAACACACCTGTGGGGATTTCTACAATCAACCCTCCATCTGCTACACTCATCATTGGCAGTCATGCTGACAGTCATGCTGCTCAAAGCTGATATAATGTGACAGAGTCACCGATATATGTGGCCTAGCCACCGAAACAATGTGACAGAGTCACCGATATATATATGTGGCCTAGCTACCGAAACAATGTGACAGAGTCACCGATATACACTGCCCCTTTTTATCAATATCATATCCCAATCCCATACAACATATAATCATGATGTGATGAATGAAAACATATAACAATGTATGTCGGATAATATGATCACCCAAATAAACATACCAAGTTATCCAAATAGCATAATCATAACGGTTACTTACCCGATATCTCCAACCATACCCACTGGGTATCTCATTCATCGTTTTGGTCATTCCGGCTTTTAATCAATACACATATTAATGCTAAACAAACAAATGAAGGCGTGTGGATTACACACCTGATTACGCAAAGGACTAAACACTCCTGATCGTCGTCACTCTCACTATCACGAACAACTACGATCTGTCTATCCCAAACAGATGTCGGCTCTCTACCACAACCCGGCGGAAAATCTCAAACCGCCGACACAGCACGTCGCTTGAACTTAGGAGTACGAACTACGCGTCTTAGCCACTCGCATCCATGAAGAGAATCTTTGATCAGTACAGTACTTTCAGAGAGATCGATGATTGTCTAACAAAGAGATTGGGTTATGGCAGAGTAAAACAAAAGAGAGTCTAATCGTATAGGACTAGAGAAAAACTCCTTACCTTAATTATCAACGCCGCTTGGTTCTATCGTCTTGACTGAGTTCCTAAATAACTCACGAGTTAGAAAAGATGTTTCCTAATAAATAAAGAAGAAATGGCCTTTCGGCCTAAATACTCTTATTAAGAACGTCCAACCGTCACCCATAAACGGCCAAAACTAACTTACCAAGATGTCTTAGGTTCAGCCACTGCTGACACGAGTTTCGATTTCCTACGAACGAACAAACACGCTTTAAGGCAGAGAGAGTACTTATATTCGGCCTAAAAAGGAAGAAGTAAGAGAATGACCGCTTCGGTCCATCGAAAAGAGAAAAGAAAAAACATCTGATGAGAGAACCCGTTACCTTGCAACAATCAAAGCTGATTGAGAAGAGACTTACGGCAAACCAAAAGGGGTGCTTCCAGATGTTCGGCTAGTTACGCAAGAAATAAAGGTACAAGAAGAAAAGATGAAGAAAATAGAAGAAGTGTGGAAGAAGAGTGATTCGGTCAAAATAAGAAGAAATATAGGAGATGAAGTGTTGAGAACGTCCGGCTCAAAGGAGAGAAAAGACTAGAACACGAAAGAAACGAGAGGGAAGGAAAATGGCAAGTAGAGATTTGGCTATGGAAAAAGGAGTGTAGAAAAACAAAAGAAGAGAATTGAAATGAAAGGAAATACGATATGAATGAGGGAGGGTTCGGTTGATAGCAAACAAAATAAATTGAAGGAAAAGAGACCCAAAATGCCTTATGTCAAAAGCACAAAACGTAAAAAGAATGCTAAAGAAACTATAGAATTCGGCACATCACTCCTAAAAAGGTTCGGTTTTGTTAACTCACACCAAGATGCCGAAACTCCCTAGCCACAACATCACATAGCCAAAATTCTCCTCCCAAATCTCCAACATTTGACCAACTCTCACCCACCTCCCCACTTCCTTGATTTGCTCCTTGTTTTACTCCACTAAGCCCTCTCCATCACCCTTTCAAACTGCTTTGACCGATTCAACACCTCAAGCTCCTCTCCTCCATCCATTTCAAACTGGTTGACTCATTCAACAACCACCCCTTAGAGTCCAAGTCGAACTCCACCTCTTCCCCATCCTGGCACAAAATAAATACTCAAAAATTGCAACCTGTGGGTTTCAAACCCACTCCTCCTTCCATATTCCCTTGTGACGCCAACCACTTAGCCACCTTGCTCCTTGTGACATCAATTTACAACCAAACATACTTAAAGCCTGCATCCACAAGCTCTCCCCCTAAAGTGCCCAAAAGAGAAAAAATTTACCAAAGCTCTGGCTCGAACCCGAGCCTCCCAAAACCCCCAAACACACCAAAACAACAAGCATAGCTAGCCAAACGCATGCAATAGTGCAAAATGCAGAACCCCAAATTCTAGGATGTTACAGTTCTACCACCTTAAAGAAATTTCGGCCTTAAAATTTACCTGATCAAAAGAGGTGAGGGTATTGCTGTCGCATCACATCTTCTGGCTCCCGCGTTGCTTCCTCTGAACTGTGATTTCACCATAAAACTTTGACCAACGGAACTGACTTCCTTCTCAACACCTTAACATCTCGATCTAAGATCTGCACTGGTTCTTCTTCAAAAGACAGATCGGGTCTTATTTCAATTTCCTCCACTAGCACTATGTGAGATGGATCCGAATGATAACGCCTTAACATTGAAACATGGAATACATCATGTATCTGACTCAACTCCGGAGGTAACTCAAGCTGATAAGCCACTGTTCCCACACGTTTCAACACCTGGTAAGGCCCGATGAATCGGGGGCTCAATTTGCCTTTTCGCCCAAATCTTAGAACCTTTTTCCAAGGTGAAACTTTCAGAAAGACCTGATCACCCACTGAGAATTCTATTTCCTTACGCTTCAGATCTGCATAAGATTTCTGCCTGTCGTAAGCTTCCTTCAACCGAGCCCGAATCAACTTAACCTTTTCCTTTGTCTCTGAGACCAATTCCAGACCCAACAACTGTCGCTCACCCAACTCTGTCCAGTAGGTAGGAGTACAACATCTACGACCATACAACGCCTCGTAGGGTGCCATCTGAATGCTGGATTGATAGCTATTGTTGTACACAAACTCTGCCAATGGTAGAAAATCCTCCCAACTACCCCTGAAGTCGATTACACAGCCTCTTAACATGTATTCCAGAATCTGAATTACTCTCTTTGACTGTCCATCAGTCTGTGGATGAAACGCCATGCTGAAATCCAGTCTTGTACGTAAAGCTTTATGTAACGCCTTCCAGAATCGTGACGTAAACCTAGGGTCCTTGTCTGATATGATAGACACTGGTATCCCGTGTAACCTCACAATCTCTGCTACATATAGCTTGGCCAACTTCTACAACGAATAGTCGATATTAACCGGTATGAAGTGAGCGGACTTCGTCAACCGATCGACAATCACCCATACCGAATCTTTCTTAGTAGGCGTCAGAGGTAGCCCACTAACAAAATCCATCGCTATCCTCTCCCATTTCCAAAGTGGGATCTTCACCGGCTGCAGCAATCCCGAAGGCAACTGATGTTCTGCCTTTACCTGTTGACACGTCAAACACTTACTCACAAACTCGGTAACTTCTTGCTTCAGACCTAGCCACCAATACTGTTCACGCAAATCTCGGTACATCTTACTCCCACCGGGATGCATAGCGTATGCGCTACTATGCACCTCCCGCAGAATCCTCTGTCTCAACTCGGAGTCCTTCGGCATACAAACCTTTCCACGAAAGCATAATACTCCATCACTGCTCAGACCAAAATCCTCTGTTTCCCCACCTTCCACTTGCTGAAGTCGAGAACTTAACACTTTGTCTAACAGTTGCTTTTCCTTAATTTGACTTACCCACGAAGGCTTCACTTGAAGTTCAGCTAAGAAGGTTTCATCTTCATATAAACTGATATGAGCAAACATTGCCCTCAAATCTGATATCACCTTACGGCTCAACGCATCCGCCACAACATTAGCTTTACCCGGGTGGTACTCGATCGAGCAGTCATAGTCTTTCAACAATTCAATCCACCTCTGCTGCCTTAAATTTAACTCCTTCTGGGTAAGGAGATATTTCAGGCTCTTATGATCGGTGTAGATAACTGACTTTTCTTCATACAAGTAGTGCCTCCATATCTTTAGAGCGAACACCACTGCCGCCAGTTCCGAGTCATGAGTAGGGCAATTCACTTCATGTGGCCTTAATTGTCGAGACGCATACGCTACCACTTTCCCTTCTAGCATTAGCACTCATCCTAACCCTGTGTGTGATGCATCACAATAAACGACAAATTTTTTCCCAGCCTCCGGCTGAATCAACACTGGTACCTCAGTCAAAATCATCTTTAGCTTCTCAAAGCTTTCCTCCTGCTTATCAGCCCAAACAAACGGTTCCCCTTTCCGTAACAACTTGGTTAATGGTGCAGCAATCAATGAGAATTCCTCAATGAACCTTCTGTAGTACCCAGCTAACCCAAGAAAACTTCAAATTTCTCACTCTGGACTTCATGGTTTCGATTCAGGATGGCTTTGATCTTTCGGAGGATCAACCCTAATCCCCTCGGCAGAAACAACATGCCCCAAAAAGGTAACTTCCTTCAGCCAAAATTCACACTTACTGAATTTGGCATACAGTTGCTTCTCTCTCAGTACCTGCAGAACAACCCGAAGATACGAATCATGCTCCTCTTCCGTTCTTGAGTAAACCAGGATGTCATCTATGAATACCACCACAAACCGGTCTAGATAGGGTTGGAAGACCCGATTTATCATGTCCATAAATGCGGCTGGTGCATTTGTTAACCCAAACGGCATCACCAGAAACTCATAATGCCCATAACGCGTTCGAAACGCAGTCTTATGAACATCCGCCTCCTTAACCTTTAGCTGATGATATCCAGATCTCAAGTCTATCTTCGAGAAAACCGAAGCTCCTCGCAGCTGATCGAACAGGTCGTCAATCCTCAGTAACGGGTATTTATTCTTAATCGTCAACTTGTTCAACTGACGATAGTCAATGCACATACGCATCGACCCATCCTTTTTCTTTACGAACAACACCGGTGCTCCCCACGGAGATACACTTGGTCAGATAAATCCACGATCCAACAGTTCCTGGATCTGAGCTTTAAGTTCTACCAGCTTCTTCGGCGCCATCCTATATAGGGTGATGGACACCGGAGCTATTCCTGGCAACATTTCAATGCCAAACTCCACCTCACGATCCGGAGGTAACCCTGGAAGATCTTCCGAAAAGACTTCCGAGAACTCCTTCACCGTTCTAACATCCCTTACAGATAATTCTCTGGCCTCCAAAGCACTAATGAAAGCTAAAAAAGCCTCACACCCTTTTCGCACCATCCTTTCAGCCTTTAGTGCAGACACCACATTGGACAGGTAATTCTTTCTCTCACCTATCACCAGCACCTCCTCATCCTCGGAAGTCTTCAATACCATGCGTTTAGCAACACAATCCAAGTTTGCTCGATGTTTGACTAACCAGTCCATACCTAAGATCAGATCAAACTCGCCGAACGATAACTCCATCAAGTCTGCCGGGAAAACAATCCCTTGCACTTCTAAAGGCACATTCCTAAATAGTTTGTTCACCACTACAGATTGTCCTAAAGGGCTAATCACAGTCATTTCCCTAGAAACAATCCCAAATTATATACCCAAAGTTCCTCTTATTCCTACCCCTATCCTTATCCCGATTCTGCCTCTCAGATCGCTTCACCTCTTCGGCTATTTTTGCCTTCTCAACCAGAATGGCAAACTCTCTTTCCAGTTGTAGAGCTATCAGTACTCGTAACTCGTCTCGCAGACCATCCTCAAACTGAACACAATGCTCATAGCTAGTCATAACTATTCCTCGGGCGTAATGACTTAAACGCAGAAACTCTGCCTCATATTCGGCCACGGACTTATTCCCCTGGACCAAATTCAGAAATGCTTTCCTCTGGGCGTCCACATAACTAGCCCCAACATATTTTCCCTGGAACGCTGTCTTAAAGAAATCCCAGGTAATACGATCCGCTGGAGTACCTTCCCTTACCGTAAGCCACCACTGGTATGCCTCATCTCGAAGGAGGGACACTGCTCCTTTCAACTTTTCCTCTGTCGTGCAGTCCAAATCATCCATAATCCGCTCAACGACCTCCAGCCAATATTCTGCTACGTTTGGGGCCACACCAGAAATACCTCTAAATATTTCAGCCCCGTTTGCTCGAAGTCGCTCAGGAATAGATTTCTGAGCTACCGATCCCGTGCTTGCTCTAGCAACCCGCTCCAGAACACGTAGCATAGCTTGAGACAAAGCATCGTCCCCACCAGTTCGGTCTTGAGATTCTTCTCATACTCTTGGTGATGCTGGCACTTCGCCTTTCGGCCCATGTTTCGATTTCGAGAATCTAGCCTCAACACCTCGGCCTCTACCACGGTCGCGTATACCACGTCCACGTCCTCTAGCGCTAATGTTAACTGAGTCAACTTAATCTGATTAAAAATTTTATGAATTAGTATATCGTTCCACTGTTTATTAATGGATAGCTTATGAAGATAGAATTAGAAGTAGTTCTTCCGCAACTCGTATTTCTAAAGGTCTCAATTTCTATAATTGTATCTCTTATAACTAGCAATCACAATACAACAAAAATCCTTTCATAGAATCAATCAGAATCAGAAGACTTACAGTACGGATTTGGTGCCGGAGACTCAGGTGCCATACTTCCCAAAAAGACCTATATTTTCCTTCAACAATATTTCAAACCAATTTTGGAAAATGTTATCGAACCCATTCCACAGTCGAGTTTTGCAACCGGGCTCTGATACCACTAAATGTAACACCCTAAACCTGGCCTAAACGTTACGACCGGATCTGGCCTGTCACATGGAAAGGTTGTTAAAGAAACTTGTGTTCGTTTAAAAATTCCGAAGATTTGGTTCCATTTCTAAAAATAGAATATCCTTAATGGTTTTCTTGCAAAATGTAGTTAATAACACTAACTCTCGAAAACTTGTTTTGTGCTACGAACAACCGAAACTAGTGGACTTCAGAATTGTGACCTTTTAAAAATAATGTTTGTAGTTCTTAAGAAAATCCCGAGTTTAATTATTTATTTCTTGTGATCCGTTTGTTAATATTTTGGAAAAAAAATTGCTTATATTTTTAGAAAAACTCCATAGTTAACATTTCATAATATATAGAATAACCGCATTAAATAAAAAACCAAATTAAAATCCCGGAGGCCTTATTACATAACAAATTCCAAAATTAAAATAAGTTTAGATAAAGAAAACAGAGTTTAGGAAAGAAGTAATGCATGGCCACCTCAGAGTTTCCCCGGCTCCAAATCCTCGAGCTAGCGGTTACCTGCAAAATTAAGCAGAAGGGTGAGTCACGAGGACTCAGTGTGTAATTCCCCTTATGAACGAAATCTGGGCCTAAGCCCATAGAAGCACATTGGGCCTTAGCCCTCACAGTAACAAATTTGGCCGAAGCCCATACGAATCGAATTGGGCCGTAGCCCTAACAACATGGCATATCAGATAGTGAATGCAATGCAACCCAACCCAACCTAGTATTCTATCCTCTACACTACGCTCCATATGTCCAACCTCAACACACCTGTGGGGATTTCTATAATCAACCATCCATCTGCTACACTCCTCATTGGCAGTCATGCTGACAGTCATGCTGCTCAAAGCGGATATAATGTGACAGAGCCACCGATATATGTGGCCTAGCCACCGAAACAATGTGACAGAGTCACCAATATATATATGTGGCCTAGCCACTAAAATAATGTGACAGAGTCACCGATATACACTGCCCCTTTTCATCAATATCATATCCCAATCCCATGCAACATATAATCATGATGTGATGAATGAAAACATATAACAATGTATGTCGAATAATATGATCACCCAAACAAACATACCAAGTTATCCGAATAGCATAATCATAACGGTTACTTACTCGATATCTCCAACCATACCCACCGGGTATCTCATTCGCCGTTTCGGTTATTCTGACTTTTAGTCAATACACATATTAATGCTAAAAAAATGAAGGCGTGTGGATTACACACCTGATTACGCGAAGGACTAAACACTCCAGATCGTCGTCACTCTCACTATCACGAACAACTACGATCTGTCTATCCTAAATAGATGTCGGCTCTCTACCACAACCCAACAGAAAATCTCGAACCGCCGACACAGCACGTCGCTTGAACTTAGGAGTAGGGACTACGAGTCTACTCCCCTCCCTAGATTGCCTAGCACTCGCATCCATGAAGAGAATCTTTTATCATTACAGTACTTTTAGTGAGATCGATGATTGTCTGAGAAAGAGATTTGGTTATGGCAGAGTAAAACGAAAGAGAGTCTAATCGTATAGGACTAGAGAAAAACTCCTTACTTTAATTATCAATGCCGCTTGGTTCTATCCTCTTGACTGAGTTCCTAAATAACTCACGAGTTAGAAAAGATGTTTCCTAATAAATAAAGAAGAAATGGCCTTTCAGCCTAAATAGTCTTATTAAGAACGTCCAACCATCACCCATAAACAACCAAAACTAACTTACCAAGATGTCTTAGGTTCGGCCACTGCTGACACGAGTTCCGGCTTCCTACGAATGAACAAACACGCTTTAAGACGGAGAGAGTACTTATATTCGGCCTAAAAAGGAAGAAGTAAGAGAATGACCGCTTCGGTCCATCAAAAAGAGAAAAGAAAAAACATCTGATGAGAGAACCCGTTACCTTGCAACAATCAAAGCTGATTGAGAAGAGACTTACGGCAAACCAAAAGGGGTGCTTCCAGATGTTCGGCTAGTTACGCAAGAAATAAAGGTGTAAGAAGAAAAGATGAAGAAAATAGAAGAAGTGTGGAAGAAAAGTGATTCGCTCAAAAGAAGAAGAAATAGAGGAGATGAAGTGTTGAGAACGTTCAGCTCAAAGGAGAGAAAAGACTAGAACACGAAAGAAACGAGAGGGAAGGAAAATGGCAAGTAGAGATTCGACTATGGAAAAAGGAGTGTAGAAAAACAAAAGAAGAGAATTGAAGTGAAAGGAAATATGATATGAATGAGGGAGGGTTCGGTTGATAGCAAACAAAATAAATTGAAGGAAAAGAGACCCGAAATGCCTTATGTCAAAAGCACAAAACGTAAAAAGAATGCTAAAGAAACTATAGAATTCGGCACATCACTCCCAAAAAGGTTCGGTTTTGTTAACTCACACCAAGGTGCCGAAACTCCCTAGCCACAACATCACATAGCCAAAATTCTCCTCCCAAATCTCCAACATTCGGCCAACTCTCACCCACCTCCCCACTTTCTTGATTTGCTCCTTGTTTTACTCCACTAAGCCCTCTCTATCACCCTTCCAAACTGCTTTGACCGATTCAACACCTCAAGCTCCTCTCCCCCATCCATTTCAAACTGGTTGACTCATTGAACAACCACCCCTCAGAGTCCAAGCCAAACTCCACCTCTTCCCCATCCTGGCACAAAATAAATACTCCAAAATTGCAACCTGTGGGTTTCGAACCCACTCCTCCTTCCATACTCCCTTGTGACGCCAACCACTTAGCCACCTTGCTCCTTGTGACATCAATTTACAACCAAACATACTTAAGGTCTGCATCCACAAGCTCTCCCCCTAAAGTGCCCAAAAGAGAAAAAATTTACCAAAGCTCTGGCTCGAACCCGAGCCTCCCCAAAAGCCCCAAACACACCAAAACAACAAGCATAGCTAGCCAAATGCATGAAATAGTGCAAAATGTAGAACCCCAAATTCTAGGATGTTACAGGTTTCCCTACTATTCAGCCTTCCACACGGGCGTGGCCGTGGTCGTGTGGACACCACGAGCAGGTACACCAGCGTGACAGAGACCGTGCGAGTCAAGGACAAAAATTTTCCAAAAACACGAGCTGCGATAAAATGCCACAGCCATGCATTGCGGCCGTGGTCGACACTGACTAAAGAACACGGGATGTTGATAAGCCCACACGCCCGTGCCCAGAAGCCGTGGTTGAAACTGAATGAGTCACACGGGCGTGTGACACGCCCGTGCTTATAAGCCGTAGTCGATACTGATTAACTAACACGGGCGTGGGAGGACCTTTGAGTCCATTTATTTTTTTCTTTTTCTTTATTTTAAATTTTGAACTCTTTCTCTTTATCTTTCTTGTCTTAAATTTTTATTAGTATATTTTGATTTCTTTATATCTCTGGCTGTCTATTATCGAGTAACCATAACAACGACCACTAAAACTCCCTAAAACTTTATGATGACTCCGTAGTTTCAAAAAGTTCAAGGTGCTACTAAGGAACAACCAAACTACCGGAGTATTCTCCCCCACCTTCACCGCTACCTAGTTCATCCGGCTTCTTTTTAACTTTCTAAGGATTTCATCCATAATTCTGGAAGTTTCACTTCTCTCTCTCTCTTACGATATTCTTATTATCTTATCATTATCTATTTTGTACATTGAGGACAATGTACATCTTAAGTGTGGGGAGGTTATTTAAGTATATCATTATCAGAAAATCCCTGAATTATTTCTTGTTCTTAAGTAAATTTTCTCATATTACTAATTAGAATAAAACTTCTATTGATTTATGATTTTCATTGATATGTTTCGGATTAAGTCATAGATAATTGTACATTGATGGTTTAAACTTTAAGATATTAGAGAATCAAGCATGATAAGTCTATTTCAGAATAAAATTAAAAATTTATTAGGTTGGTTCCCTAAATTTAAATATTACTTTGAAGTTTGAAATTTGCAAGGTTGACATCAAAAACCATAATTTTTGTGAGATTTTGAGCCTTTTAGAGCATATTTTTTTTCTTGCATACTTTATTGATTATGAGTGTGTCAACATTGATTTGTTATTCTAGAACTTGATTCGATCATACATGTTGACACCACACCTTTGATTTGATATACTGAGATGATAAAGGCACCTAGGTTTTTACCCACTTACTCCATTAAAAGCCTACCTTCAAAATTAACCCCTAGTGAACCCCTTTGAAGCCTATTCAACAATTTCTTAATATACCACTAATATTAAACCAAAACCCATTTTGTATTTGTTATCACCATTTCTCTTGACTACCCTTATATCGAGATTTGATTTGATCAGCTACCTAACTACATTCTATGTTTCAGTTGTTAAATTCTATCTTATCATTTTAAATACTCTTTAAAAAAAGGAAATTTATACATTATTAGTGTTATGAGCTTAAACTATTAATTTCATTATCTTCAGAAGAAGCTCGTGTTATTAGTGATAAACCGTAATATATACATATTTTAATCCCACATTTAGCATACTTTTGGATGAATTAATCCCTTGAATTGTGGAATTTGATGCTCCTAATCCTTTAATTTCATATTTTATACTTAGGAGAGCATCAGAGGAAGAAAAGAATGAGAAACGGGCCAAAAATAGAGAAATTGGGCCAAAATAAGAAATCGACACGGCCTGGGGTTCACCACACAGTCGTGCCCTTTTAACAGGCTCGAACACGGCCTGGGCTCGATTCACACGGGCGTGCTCCACGGGCGTGTCTCTGCCGTGACCCGTTGTAATTTTACTCAGAAAAGGATGCTTAGGGGTGAAGAAAGACATCTCGAAGTCTATATAAACACCCTAAGTGTGACCTAAAAGGGGGGTTCGACAGAGGCGAAGCCAGAGAGGGCTGAACACAGGGAATTACTCAAAGACAGCAAGTTGATTCATCCCAGAAGTCGGAATCACACTCAAGACGGAAGATATTCCCTTCAATTTCCTTTAGGGGGTTTTAGGGTTTTTCTTATGTTTTGTTATTTACTTTCTTCTGAGATGTATTATTTATTAAACATGAACTAAACCCCTCAAATACCTGAGGGGGATGAAACCTAAGACGGATCTTGTTATTGTTTTCTGAACTATATGATAAATACTTGATTTGTTCTTAATTATGTGTTCTTAATTCTTGTTTTAATATTTCAGGATATTGATTCAAGTATTGATGTGCTTAGGCAGTTGAGCAAAAGTTCCTGTTTAAGAGTAGATCTAGCATAGTTAAGCGGAGTTGATCGCAACCATAGAGATAGGATGACAAAAATCTGCCGGATTAGGGTCAAACCTAATATGGGAGTCCATAGATCGAGTTAATGCAACACTAGGGGTTTTAATTAGAAAGAGATTTCAATTAATCAACCTAGGGTTAGATGTTAGTAGCCTCAAAAGAGGTATTAATATAAATTAGGGAATCCTACGGATCAAGTCAAGTGAATAAATCGCCTGCTGTTGAGTTAAATAACAAGTGAAGTCTAGGTGGATTCTTCCTGCATTGTCTTAATCAACCTGGTTTTCCCAAAAGTATTTTCCCAATTCACTCTCGTGTCTTAGCATCCATAGTTTAGTAATTAGTTAGATAAATATCAATTCCCTTAATACTAGGCTAGATAATAAAAAAGATAGTAACTACTAGTACTCTTGGTCCTTGAGGATACGATATTTCCGGTCTTGCCATAGCTATACTACTAAACGATAGGTGCGCTTGCCTTATTCGTTGTCATAGTTAGTTTGGACACGATCAATTTTTTGGCGCCGTTGCCGGGGACTAAGATATTAGGAACACTTGATTTTTATTACTTTAGCCATTTTTATTTTTGCAATTAATTTTTATTTTATTTCTACTTTGCTAATTTTTCTTTTTCCTTGTTTCTGATAAGTATCTCTAGTTTATGACTAGAAGAAACCCGTTAGGACCCTTGATTTTTGATAGTGAAATAGAACATACCGCTCAAACCGAAGAGATGTCACTGAATAATTATCAGTGGCAAGTCATGAGGACAAAGCCTAATAAAGCAGCCGGTGTTTTCAACCTTGACGCGGTCACCATGTTATCTAACCAGGTAGAGCTTTTAAATAAAAAAAATTGATGGTTTGTATGGTTCTACGCAGGTACATCCGGTAATATAGTACGATAAAAATGGAGGAGGGGTGAATAACACAGAATATCTATCCTACAACCCTAGCACAGAGAACGAACAAGTCAACTATATGGGTAACTATTCTAGACCTCAAAATAATCTTTATAGTAACACTTATAATGCAGGTTGGAGATACCATCCCTATTTCTCGTGGGGTGGTCAAGGTAATCAAAGACCGCAACTTCCTCAAGGTTTTCAACAACCACCTTACCAGCAGGAAAAGAAGCCGAACCTTGAGGAGATGCTAACAAAATTTATCACGGTGTCAGAAACCCGTTTTCAAAACAACGAGACAATGCTAAAAAATTAGCATGCATCGATTCAAGGGATCGAGAACCAGTTAGGTCAGCTAGCTAAGCTAATCTCAGAACGATTGCAAGGTTGCTTGCCAAGCAACACTGAAACTAACCCAAAGGCACAAATTCATGCCATTAATGATCACGATAGTGAAGGGTTAGTAGAATCTGAATCTGAGCCAAGGCAAGAGATCGTGGTGGATGAAGGTAAGGTTGAGGTAAGCCATGATAAACCAAAACCGGTAATTACAGAGTACCAACCTCGTGTGCCATACCCCAATGCGACAAAGAAAGATCGCATAGATGAACAATTCGATAAATTTCTTAAACTCTTAAAAAATTACATATTAACTTACTGTTTCTTGAAGCTCTTTCACAGATGCCCAATTCAAGGAAATTTTTAAAAGAACTTTTGACAAACAAACGGAAGCTAGACGAGGCGTCGCATGTGGAGCTAAACGCAGTGTGCTCAGTAATTCTACAAAATAAACTACCACAAAAGTTAAAAGATCCAGGGAGTTTTACAATTCCATGCTTAATTGGTAGGTCAGATATTAATAATGCTTTGGCTGATTTAGGGCGAGTATTAATGTTATGCCTTATAAAATGTTTAAACAGCTAGGTCTAGGGAAACCCAAACAAACTAGGATGAGTATTCAACTCGCAGATAAAACTATTAGAGTTCCTAAGGGTATAATCGAAGATGTACTACTGAAAATTGATAAATTCATATTCCCAGTAGACTTTGTTATTTTAGACATGGATGAGGACAATAATGTTCCTTTAATATTAGGGCGGCCCTTTTTAGCAACTGCTAGGACCATTATCGATGTTGATATAGGGGAAGTAACACTTCGTGTAGGTGATGACATGATTAAACTCAAAGCATGTGATTCTGACAGAATATCTAACGATCAAGAGAATACAAGTCCTGTTAATATAAATAAACTTAACGTTCAATCTTCTTTATAGGAAATCTCTCAGGAAAAGATAACAGAGCCAGGATCTCGTGTTCATATTGAGAATACAACTGTTCATGAGGAACGAAGGTTACAAATCTTTGAATTAGATGAATGGCGGACACACGTCAAGGAAAAACGGAAAAAACACGAAGAACCAAAGCAAAACCATGTCAAACTTAAAGATGAGACATACCAATTTCAGATCGGGGATCAGGTACTGTTAGATAAAACTGACCCTCGAATAGCCACTTCAGAGCTTAATACAAACGGTGCGACTCCTTTTACGGTATTTAAGGTCTTTCCATACGGAACGGTCGAGGTAACTCATTCTAATTTTGGCACTTTTAAGGTAAATATTACCCGACTCAAACCATATGTTGATAGAATTGATAGTAAGAAAAAGGAGTTTCGACTCCTCAAACCACCATGGTTATGCGAATGACAGGTAAGTCTAGCTTAAGACTTTAAATGAGTGCCTCTCGGGAGGCAACCCGAGCACTAAACCCTTTAATTTTCATATCTTTGATTTTTAGCACCTAACTAAAGACTAACCAAGTTAAATAAAGTGTAGGTTTCTGTACCACACGGCCTTGCACACGGGCGTGGCAGTGGTCATGTGGACATCACGGATTTGTACACTGGCGTGGCAGAGATCGTACGAATCAAGGAGGAAAGAAATCCCCAAATCATAGACGGTGATAAAATGCCACAGCCGTGCGATACGGCCGTGGTCGACACTGAGAAAGTCACACGGGTATGAGACACACCCGTGCTTTGAGGCCGTGGCTGACACTGAGAAAGATACACGGACGTGGAAACCTTTATACAAGCGTGGGAGAAACGAACAAGCCACCACACAACCGTGCGATAGGGCCATGCGATCGGACACGCCCATGGCACACGGGCGTGGGGAGTTACCAAATCCCTGATTTCTATTTAAACCCCCCCTCTTCTCACTTCCTCTCTAATTTTCTCTTCTTTTAAAACCCCAGCCACCACACCACTCTCTTTTCTCACTATCTTCTCCTAACATTTTCCTTTCCCCTCCCCCTCATTCTTTTTCTTTCACCATCCTCACCACCATCCCCATGTCGAAGAAGCGAAAGGACCCGAGCACAGTCTCCCCATGCGAGACTGATCCACATAAGTTCATGCTGGCCGCTTCATTTACTCGACAAGCCAAGGACATTTTAGTCCATTTATTTAACCTATGTTTTTTTCTCTTCTCTTTTATTTTCCTTCTCTTTATCTGCCTTATCTTTAAATACATATTTAGTATATTTTGAATTATTCTTATTATTTCCTGGCTATTTCTTCACAAGTTACCAAATTTCTTCATCTAGTGCAGCGATTGTTGGCGGCCACCATACCACCACCAGAAATGCCTCCTCCAACTTATCTTTCACCTCCGAATCAAGTTTCCACACTTTCAACTCAAGAAATCCATCTGAAATCCAGGAAGTTTCACCTCTCTCCCTCTCTTATGATCTATTACTACATGGTTATTATCTTTATTTGTACATTGAGGACAATGTACATCTTAAGTGTGAGGGGTGAATTTTATCGTGAAAAGTTCCTAACTTTTTGCATTATTCTCAAATCCCTGAATTATATCTTATCTTAAGTAATCTTCTCATATTACTTTTAGAATGAAATTTCTTTTGATTTATGATTTTCATTGATATGTTTTGGATTAAGTCATAGTTAATTGTGCAGTAATGATTTAAACTTTAGGAGACTAGAGAATCAAGCATGATGAGTTTATTTTCAGAATTAAAAATTTGTTAGGTTGTCTACCTGAATCTAATTATTACCTTGAAGTTTGAAATCTACAAGTTTGACATCAAAAACCATAATTTTTGTGAGATATTGAGCTTTTTAGAGCATATATTTTTCGTGCTCACGTTGTTGTTGGTTATGAGTGTGTCAACATTGATTTGTTATTCTAGAACTTGCTTCGTTTATATGTAACACCCCCAAACCCGGCCCATTCACTACGACCGAATCTGGTTATGTCACTGGGAAAGATGGTTGGAAATCTTTGACTTTAGAATCAAACTTGAAAATTCGTTATCGCTGAAAATCGTGTCCATTTAAAATTCAATAAATAATATAAGCTTGTTGGAAACTTCCGAATTAAAACATTATTATAATATGGATCTTTTGCAAAAATATCTCTAAGTGTAAACTTCAACATTAATAAGTAGAGTACTTTAAATCAAAGAGGCCCTTATTACATCAAATAAAATTTCAAAATACTGATAATATAGAATACTTAAATAAAGTAAAACATCTTCTGTAAGAAAATCTCCTTCTGCATGGGCCACCTTGTATCCACTCCTACCCGGTCCATTACTCACGACTCCCTGCGATGATTAAAAAGTTGGGTGAGTCATACGATTCAGATGTGTAAGTTATCCACTGAAATCCACCCATATGCTAGCCACATAATATCCCAATTATCAGATGCAATAAGTATATGTACATTTATTCAATACCACAATCTGGGCTTGGCCTACATTCAAAACATACTCAATTACTGGGCTAGGCCCATTCCCCAATAAACCACATATCAACTGGGCTTGGCCCATTTCCACGTATGTTCCCAAAACATACCTATCCACAAATCATATTGGGCTTGGCCCATTTCCATATTACTACAAAAATAATGCAACATGATTCCCAACCCAACCTAGGGTCCATCCGCTACACACCCCTTATCCACCTACCACACACCGAGGGGACTATCGAGTCACCCTCTCCTTTTCCTCCAAAAAGGCAACCAATGCCATCCACGATGTAGCGTATAGCTAACATCAAACCACGATGGAGCACACAAAGAATCCATCAAGCCACGATATGGCATAAAGCTCATATCAATCAAGGTAACCACGCCAACCAAATCGCAAAGATCCACAACGCGACCTCGATCGCCGCCAATCCACGATGTAGCACGGTCGACATCAACCACGTACTCAAGTACACCCGCACCTTCTTTTCATATCCCACCCATGCACATGCCACATAAATTATAATCATGATAATGCATGCACATGCTTATTAATATCCATAACATACTCATAAACAAGCAAGTAATCACATAGCAACAGGTTCGATTCTAACCTGATCGTCGCTATACCCTTTAGGGGTACATATGGCACACTCATTACAAAGACTTGTTAGTAAAACATTTAACACATAAAACCCGAAACAAAGAGGGCTAATTACACACCTTATTACTAGGAGTTCTAGACTCTCGATCCTCGATGCTATCGTCTAGCGAAACTATGGCTATTTGCTTAACGTTTCCTGTTGTTGGCCCACACCCTGGTGGCCAATCACGTCTCGCCGAGACGGCTCTTTTCTTGAACTTTGGGACAGGGGACCTTCCTTTCCCTTCTTGACTAGTACTCGCATCCACGCCCATCGAAAGTCACTTAATCGAACCACACGGTTAATCAACGAAGTCATAAACAACTAATTCTAAGTCACTTACTAATATCCTTACCGAAATAATCTGAGATCCCGACGGCTTCCCTTGCTCTTGTCGATATGCCCCTTAGATGATTGAATCCAAGAGACTTCCTCAATGCTTCCTACTTTCGGCTTCCCTTAAACCGAATGGAGCAGAACTGGGAGAGGTCGCCCTTGCTGATATTCGGCCAACCACCCTAGGCTACTAAGAGGATATTTCGACAAGGGTGAGAGGAGATTTGGCTAGAACATAAAGAAGAGAAAAGGAGAAGAGGCTGAGGGTATTCGGCTACAAAGAATTGATGAGCGAATGATGAATGAAAATGAGCTCCTCCCCTCCCCCTATTTATACTACATGGCCTAGCTCCAACCTCCCACAAAAATCCCTCAAAATTCTCCTAAAACACCTCCCTACCATCCATTCAAAATGTTTTGAAAAAAAATAAAAAAATCAAACCTAACTAGCCAAAATTTAAAAACAAAGACCAAGTCTTCTCCACCTTTCAAGCCTCCCAAAACCGTCCAATACCTCCAAATTTGCTGCCCAAAATAACAAAAACAAATACTCCAAAAGCCGCACACCAGGTTCGAACCTGGGACCAACTGCCGCACTCCTTGCCCCAACGCCCAGGCCACTCGGCCACTTTGAATTTCATGCTAGAAACCCCCAACATTTATTTATAAACCCTTCCTACTTCAGCCCATCACAAGCAAAATATAAAACGCCAAAATCGCTGCTCCGCCCCCCTCGAACCCGCTCTCACTTCCCTCCAGCGCCTAGGTGACGCACGCTAGCCACTTGACCAACGAGTTCTTTGTGTCTTAAAGTCGCCCCAGCTCTTTTTAAAGCCTCCCTCCATTTGCAACGCCACACCCAAAAATTAAAACCAGATTGCTGCCTTCTTGGATCGAACCCAAGACCCTCAAAGGCGCTACTTCCAGCCCCTTAAGCAGCGCATGAAGCCACTTTGCCAAAGCCTCTCATGTGCCTTAAACGCCCAATTAATTCTTTTAAGGCCTCCCAAAGCCAAGCTCCCCTTTATTACTTAAGAAAAATCCAGAAAATTTTCTAAAGCATTCTTTGCCTTCTAGGGTTCTCCAAACCCCTAAAAATCTATCCAACATGACCATAAGCCTACCAACTGCTCGAGTTATGCTCCAAGCGCATAACCCCTAGACCAGGGTGTTACATTATACATATTGAGACCACACCTTTGATTTGATATACTGAGATGATAAAGGCACCTAGGTTTTAACCCACTTACTCCATAAAAAGCCTACCTTCATAATTAACCCCTAGTGAACCCCTTTGAGACTAATAAACTATTTCTTGACTCACCCATTAATAGTAACCCAAAACCCACTTTGTATTTTTTATCACCATTTCTCTTGACTACCCCTATATCGAGATTTGATTTGATCGGTTACTTAACTATTTTCTTTACTTCAGTTGTTAAATTCTATCTTATTTTTATTATACTCTTTCTTAAAAAAAATGAATTATATTCACTATCAGTTCTATGTTATTTAAGCTCACGTTTAATTTTACATTTTGAGAAGAAGCTCGTGTTATTAGTGATGAATTCTTAAATGATGTTATTATTTAAGCTTTAGTTATTTTTTTAGTTAGGTAATTTACCAATTCAGTCTCGATACTAACCCTCTAATTCAGCCTTTATACACACCTTTAACCCAAGCCCCATTAGAACCCATAAAAGACCTTTTGATTTGTGTATCATCTCATTTTACAGTGTTGGAGATTTGATTTTCAGGCAAGCCTATGGGATTAACTTTTCATGTTTGACTCTTGAGTGCTTATTTTTGAACCTTAAACACCTTGACTGATTTGAGTGAACCCATAGTGAGGATGTCAATTCTTGTTGATTTTGAATTAAAGGAAATCATTTAGGTAAAGGGAAACACCTATTTTTCGTACTATAAAAACTATGACTTTGATTGTTTGAATCTTTAGGAACCTTCTGGTTAAATTATCAATGTATGAATTACCTATGAATTATGATGAAACATTATTGATGAAGGTTATGAATTGAGGAAATTTAATTTTTAATTGTGAGTTGAGAATTTTGCTTGAGGACAAGCAAATGCTTAAGTGTCGGGGTATTTGATAACCGTAATATATACATATTTTAATCCCACATTTAGTATACTTTTGGATGAATTAATCCCTTGAATTATGGAATTTGATGCTTATAATCCTTTAATTTCATGTTTTATACTTATGAGAGCATCGGAGGAAGAAAAGAATGAGAAACGGGCCAAAAACGGAGAAATTTGGCCAAAATAAGAAATCGACACGGCCTGGGGTTCACCACACGGCCGTGCCCCTTTAACAGGCTCAAACATGGCCTGGGCTCGATTCACACGGGCGTGCTCCACGGGCGTGTCTCTGTCGTGACCCGTTGTAATTTTACTTGGAAAAGGATGCTTAGGGGTGAAGAAAGACATTCCGAAGTCTATATAAACACCCTAAGTGTGACCTAAAAGGGGGGTTCGGCAGAGGCGAAGCCAGAGAGGGCTGAACACATGGAATTACTCAAAAATAGCCAGTTGATTCATCCCTGAAGCCGGAATCACACTCAAGACAGAAGATCATCCCTTCAATTTTGTTCAGGGGTTTTAGGGTTTTTCTTATGTTTTGTTATTTACTTTCTTATGAGATGTATTCTTTATTAAACATGAACCAAACCCCTCAAATACCTGAGGGGGATGAAACCTAAGACGGATCTTGTTATTGTTTTCTGAACTATATGATAAATACTTGATTTGTCCTTAATTATGTGTTCTTAATTCTTGTTTTAATATTTCAGGATATTGATTCAAGTATTGATGTGCTTAGGCAGTTGAGCAAAAGTCCCTGTTTAAGAGTAGATCTAGCATAGTTAAGCGGAGTTGATCGCAACCCTAGAGATAGGATGACAAAAATCTGTCGGATTAGGGTCAAACCTAATATGGGAGTCCATAGATCGAGTTAATGCAACACTAAGGGTTTTAATTAGAAAGAGATTTCAATTAATCAACCTAGGGTTAGACGTTAGTAGCCTCGAAAGAGGTATTAATATAAATTAGGGAATCCTACGGATCAATTCAAGTGAACAAATCATCTGGTTCAGAGTTAAATAACAAGTGAAGTCTAGGTGGATTCTTCCTCGGGTATTATCTTAATTAACTGGTTTTCCCAAAAGTATTTTCCCAATTCACTCTCTGTGTCTTAGCATCCATAGTTTAGTAATTAGTTAGATAAATATCAATTCCCTTAATACTAGGCTAGATAATAAAAATATAGTAACTACTAGTACTCTTGGTCCTTGAGGATACGATATTTCTGGTCTTGCCATAGCTATACTACCGAAAGATAGGTGCACTTGCCTTATTCGTTGTCATAGTTAGTTTGGACACGATCAATTAGTGATAAGTTTTCAATTGATGTAATTATATAGTGTTAGTTCATTTTTCTAGTTAGGTGAATTGTTAATTCAATCTCGATTCTAACCCTCTAGTTCAGCCTTTATCCACACCTTTGACCTAAGCCCCATTACAACCCTTTTAAAGACCTTTTGATTTGTGTATCATCTCATTTTATAGTGGTTGAGATTTGATTTTCATGCAAGCCTATGGTAATAACTTTTCATGTTTAACTTTTGAGTGCTTAATTTTTGAACCTTAAACACTTTGAGTAATTTGAGTGAATCTGTAATAGTCCGGTTTATACCCTAGTCGGAACTGTGGTTTTGGGACCATGAATTCGAGTCTGAATAATATTTTAATATTATTTTCTGTGCCTTTGATATGTGACTAAGTATGTGCTAAATTTCCGTGAGCTAATATGTCCGTCTGTGTGTTTAATTTGACAAAAGGATTTAATTGCATAAAATGTGAAAGTTGCATGCTATTTGTTAAAGTGCTTAAGTGTTGTGGCTTTGTAAAAGTGAAGGACTTATGTGGCTATTAAACCACTATTTACTTAGTGGATAGATAAGGACAAATATATCCTTAATGCATGATTGTTTTATTTATTAATTGGAAGGTTAAAGTAGTAAATGAAATAATATTAATGTTATAATGAAAATAACATGAAAATAAGCCATTATCATCCTTCACCTAGCCAAATATTGAAAGGAAAGAAAGAAAAGATTAAGTTTGTTTCATTCGGCCATTCCAAGCATAAATTCAAGGTATGTTTTCGGTCGGTTTTCGATAATTTTTACGTTTTTGAAATCATTGCTTTGAGAGCTTTAAAACCCATGTATTAATTTTGATTATTGGTGATGTTTGTGTGAGATGCCACTATTGATATGTTGAGTTTTGAAATGAGTTTAGTTGATAAATGAAAGATATGGGTTAGATGAACATGCTTTGTTCTTGAAGTTTTGATAAATTTAGCTAATTAGGGCTAAATTGAGAAAATGAAATTTTGAAGGACTAATTTGTGAAATAAATGAAATGTATGGACTCATATGAGCATGAGTGAAATTCGGCTAGGCATAGGTATTATGGAATTTGATGTATTTTGTGATTTTATGAATTAGAGACTAAAATGTCCAAATGTGAAAATGTGAGGGCTAATTTGCAAATAGCCATAAATGTATGTTTTTGGGATGAATTGTATGAATTAGTGAATAAAAGGGTTAATTTTAAAAATGTTTAGATCAAGAACCAAGGAAAACGGACATAGATCGCGAGAAAGCGAAAATAATTGAGTAGCCATTTTCATTCCGATAAACCGAATCTGAGGTAAGTCACTATGCAAATAAACGTATTTGTATGCAATTATGTTTGTTTATATGATAAAAGTTGATGATGGATGCTTATGAGAGGTTATGCATATGAACTCTGAGATAAGTTTGATATAGTGACTAAGTTCGAGAAGTCCAGTACGAACCTAGGGATAGTTAGGATTAGTTATGTCATGACATAGGTATCTGTTATGTTCTATCATGTAAGACCATGTCTAGGACATAGGCGTTGATTTGAGACTTCGTGTAAGATCTCGTCTGGGACATAGGCATCGATATGAGTTTTATGTGTAAGACCACGTCTGAGACGTTGGCATCGATCTGAGCTTTACGTGTAAGACCATGTCTGGAACATCGGCATTGTATTGATTCGTATAAGACCCTGTCTGGGACAGTGGCATCGATATCCGAGTGCATGTAAGACCTCGTTTGGGATGTTGGCATTGTACGAACATTCCGAGCTTTCTGAGTATCCTACTAGATTCCTTACGGTTCAACGGGCAAGTATGTGTTACGACTCGCAAATCCGAGCTATGAGCAATTATGTGAATGTATATTCTGTTTCAGGTACGTTTGATGCATATGTATTTATACATTAAGTGTGTATACAAGGTAAGTACCTATATGACTCTAATTTGAAGAAAAGTATGATTGAATATGAAAAGGTGAATGAGATGTTAATATGGTTATGGAAAGCTATGCATTTGTATATGATTCTTAAAGTAATGAATGTGGCAAATATGGCCAAGTATATGAACTCAGGCATATATGTGTTTACTTGTTAAGTAAATGAGATGGGCCTTTGTACCTATGTGCATATATATATCTTCCATGCTAAGTTTATTTGTTTTATGACTTACTAAGCTTTTAGAAAGCTTACTCCGTGTGTACTTTCTCTATTTTATAGGTCGTCAAAGCTACTAAAGGCTCGATCTGAGTCAAGGATCGTCATCACACTCTCAAATTATTTTGGTACACTTTGAAAATGTATAAAGTTAGATATGGCATGTATAGGCTAGTATTTTAGTACAAGTTGTTATGTGATCTTAGCCATGTGATTTGGCTATTTTTGAATTAAGACTTTGCTTAAATGAATGTGATACATGATGCATATTTTGGTATGGTGAAAGCATGTGAAATGGCCAAGGTTTGAGTGAGTAAATGAATGAATTATGCTTGTAATGATATGAGTTTTATTCTTTGAATTGGTCATGGTTGGAAATGGTATTGAATGCATGGTTTGAATAATTATTTTGGTATGTTTTTTATGGTTATATGTGCATGATATATGTTGGAAAATATGGCTTGTAGGTTGACCCTTATGGGTGGCATTTTAGCCTTGTAAATGGCCTATAATGCAACACGGTTGTGGCACACGGGCATGCCTAAAACCGTGGTTGAATTGGCAGAATGTAGCTTAAATAGAACACGGCCTCGACATGGCGTGTCAGCTGGCTGTGGTGTATAAGTCAGTAGCTAGCTAAGAGCACACGGCCATGGCACATGGGCGTGCTTGTTGGCCGTGTTGGAAAAGTCAGTTTATGGTTTGGTAGCACACGGTCATGGCACACGGACGTGTCAAGTAACCGTGTTGATATAGTCAGTATGTAAACACGAATGGACACACGGGGGTGTCTAGAAGCCGTGGAGGGCACACGGTCTCCTACCACGCGCGTGCCTCCCCTGAAAGTTAGAAAATTTTTTAATTTTCATGAAATTTCATATGTGTTTTCAGTTTAGTCCCAACTCGATTTATATGCATGCTTTGGGTCTCGATGACTCATCTAAGGGACACTATGATCGTTAATGATGAATGTAATGTATGAAATGTTCTGTATGTTTTCGATCTGTCCGGTAGCGCCTTTAACCCTAATCCAGCATCGGATACAGGTTAGAGGTGTTACATTTTGTTGGTATCAGAGCTACGGTTTAACCGATTCTCGGACTAACGTAGTGTGTCAGAGTCTAGCTATACATGCCATATTTCTGAATTGTGATAGTGTGATGAATCCTGACGTATAAATGTGATTTTTGTATAGTAATGGATCCCGAAAGAGCCGTAGCTGACGACGTAGAAATTAATGCGCCTGATCCCGCGCAAGGGACAGCGGCTTCTGAATCGAGACCGGCTACTAGCGGTCAAGGGGAAGAAGCTAAACAAGCTTTCTTCCAAATGATGAGTGAGTGGTTCACTCAGTTTGTAAAGAATAACCCGACTGTTTCGCAACCCCCGCCCCCTATTAATCCCCCTCAGACTACAGTTGTGCCACCATATATGCATCCGAGTCTGTTGAATAAGCCTCCTGTTGACAAGATTCGTAAGTATGGGGCCGAAGAATTCTGGGCTACTAAAGATGATGATGCGGAAAAGGCCAAGTTCTGGATTGAAAATACTATCCGAGTATTCGACGAAATTTCTCTGACTCTGGATGAATGCATAAAGTGTGTTGTATCGTTACTCTGAGATGCAGCTTATCAATGGTGGAAAACTCTGATTTTTGTTATTCCGAGAGAACGAGTTACATGGGACTTCTTTCAGATTGAGTTCCGGAAGAAATATATCAGTGAGAGATTCGTTGATCAGAAACGGAAGGAATTTCTAGAGCTTAAACAGGGTAGAATGGCTGTTTCTGAGTATGAACGAGAATTCGTGAGACTGAGTCAGTATGCTCGGGAATGTGTATCATCCGAAGCTATAATGTGTAAAAGATTTGAAGACGGACTTAATGAGGACGTCCGTTTGCTAGTTGGTATTTTAGAAATAAAAGAGTTTGTTGTACTTGTTGATCGAGCTTGTAAAGTAGAGGCACTCGGGAAAGATAAAAGAAAAGCTGAGTCCGATACTCGAGATATGAAAGAGAGATTTCAGAGTAAATCATTTCAATCTGCTCTGAAAAGATTCAGGGATAATGTGAGATATTCGAATAGAAATCAATCTAGACCGCAAATGAGTTCTAAAACTCCAAAGAACTTCATGAGCGTGTTGGTAATGTCGGTCGAGAGACACGAATGTAAACATTGTGGAAAAAGACATCCGGAAGCTATAGATTGAGCAGCGAGCTTGCTTCAGATGTGGATCGCTTGATCATTTTATCCGTGATTGCCCTGAGCCTGTTGAGCCAGAGACGGTTCAAAATATGAGATCTAATATTGCACTTGTGAGAGGTAGACCACCGAAGAAAGTAAAGAATGTCAGTGGTAGTCAGAGAACTACAAGAGACAATGTTGTCGATCCGGTGAAGCTAGGCGCTGCGAGAGCGTATCTTTGTCTGAGCTCGAGAGGAAGCTTCGCCGCCGACGTTATAACTGGTACTTTTACTCTTTATGATACTTCTTTGATTGCTTTGATAGACCCTGGTTCTACGCATTCATATATATGTATGATTTTAGTATTCAGCAAGACTTTGTCTGTAGAGTCTACTGAGTTTACTATAAAAGTATCGAACCCCTTAGGTAAAAGTGTCCTTGTTGACAAAGTATGCAAGAACTATCCGTTAATGTTTCGAGATATATGTTTTCCTGCTGATCTGATGCTGTTTCCATTTGACGAGTTTGATATTATTCTGGGTATGGATTGGTTGTTTTTGCATGATGCGGTTCTAAATTGTAAAAGAAAGACTGTTGATTTGAGATGTCTGAATAATGAAACTATGCAGATTGAGTCTAATGATATGAATGAATTGTCTCTTTGTGATATCGGTTTTGAAAGCTCAAAGTTATGTGAAAAAGGGATATGAAGCATATTTCGCTTATGTTATTGACTCGAAGGTGTCTGAAAAGAAAGTTGAGTCGGTGCACATTGTCCGTGAATATTCTGATATGTTTCCGGAAGAATTGCCGGGTTTGCCTCCGATACGTGAAGTTGAATTTGGTATTGAGTTGTTGCCGGGTACTACGCCTATTTCAATAGCTCCGTATAGAATGGCATCAAAAGAGCTGAAAGAGTTGAAGTCACAGTTACAAGAATTGACTTATAGAGGGTTTGCTAGACCGAGTTTCTCACCTTAGGGTGCTCCCGTTCTATTTGTGAAAAAGAAAGATGGCACGATGAGAATGTGCATCAATTACCGTCAGTTGAATAAGGTGACAATAAAGAACAAATATTCGTTGCCCAGAATTGATGATTTATTTGATCATTTAAAAGGAGCTACTGTGTTTTCCAAGATTGATCTGAGATCGGGATACTATCAGCTGAGAGTTAAAGATTCAGACATTCCGAAGACTACTTTCAGAATGAGGTACGGGCATTATGAGTTTTTAGTTATGCCATTTGGACTAACCAATGCACCTGCTATTTTTATGGATCTAATGAACAGAATTTTCAGACCGTACCTAGATCAATTTGTTTTAGCATTTATTGACGACATTTTGATTTACTCACGGGATGAGACTGAGCATGCTGAACATTTGAGAATCGTATTGCAAACTCTGCGAGAAAAGAAATTGTATGCAAAATTTAGCAAATGTGAGTTCTGGTTACATGAAGTTAGTTTTCTGGGGCACATTGTGTCAGCATCTGGGATTTGAGTTGATCCGAACAAGATTTCTGCTATTCTAGATTGGAAACCTCCAAAGAACGTGTCTGAAGTCCGAAGCTTTCTGGGCCTAGCTGGTTATTACCACAGATTTGTAAAAGACTTTTCGAAGATAGCTACTCCATTGACAAAACTACTTCAGAAAGATGTTAGATTTGAATGGTCGGATAAATGTCAAAGAAGTTTTGATCAGTTGAAAGCTCTGTTAACAGAAGCTCCAGTATTAGTACAGCCAGAATTGGGCAAAGAATTTGCTATATACAGTGATGCTTCATTAAATGGTTTGGGATGTGTTCTGATGCAGGAAGGAAAAGTCGTAGCTTATGCTTCGAGACAATTAAAGCCGCATGAAAAGAATTATCTGACGCATGACCTCGAGTTAGCTGCGATTGTGTTTGCATTTAAGATTTGGCGCCATTATTTGTATGGTGAGAAATGTCACAAATTTTCAGATCATAAAAGTCTGAAGTATCTAATGACTCTGAAAGATTTGAACCTGCGCCAGAGAAGATGGCTTGAGTTGTTAAAAGATTACGAGCTTGTGATAGATTATCATCCGGGTAAAGCAAATGTTGTTGTAGATGCACTGAGTCGAAAATCATTATTTTCACTACGCGCTTTGAATGCTCAAATAGATTTATCTGATGATAGTTCTCTGTTAGCTGAGTTAAAAGCGAAACCGTTGTTTGTACAACAAATATGTGATGCTCAGAAGGTAGATAATGAATTGCTAGTGAAACGAGCTCAGTGTGAAGTGAATTCCGAATCTGAATTTCGAGTTGTTGATGACTGTTTGAGATTTCGAGATCGTATCTGTGTTCCGAGAAATTCGGAGTTGATTCAGCTGATTTTGAATGAAGCACATAACAGTCGTCTATCTGTTCATCTGGGAAGTACGAAAATGTATCAGGATTTGAAACGACACTACTGGTGGTCTGGTATGAAACAAGACATTTTCGACTTTGTTTCGAAATGTTTAGTCTGTCAGCAAGTAAAAGCTGAACATCAAGTTCCGTCTAGATTGCTTCAGTCGATTCTGATTCCTGAATGGAAATGGGATAGAATAACAATGGACTTTGTTTCTGGTTTGCCTCAGACTTCGAGAAAGAAAGATACAATTTGGGTCATAGTTGACCGACTGACGAAATCTGCCCATTTTATTCCGGTAAGATCTGATTTTTCACTTGATAGATTAGTTGAGCTATATATTTCCGATATTGTTAGATTGCATGGAGTGCCACTATCTATTGTGTCAGATAGAGATCCGAGGTTTACATCAAGATTCTGGAAGAAACTGCAAGAAGCTTTGGGTACGAAATTACACTTCAGTTCAGCTTTTCATCCGCAAACAGATGGTCAGTCTGAACGGACCATTCAAATTCTTGAAGACATGTTAAGATGTTGTGTACTTGAGTTTCATGGTTCATTGGAACAATATTTTCCACTGCTTGAATTTGCTTATAACAATAGTTTTCAGACGAGCATTAAAATGGCACCTTATGAAGCTTTGTACGGATGTAAATGTCGTACACCTTTGTATTAGACCGAGCTCAGTGAGAATAAGTTACACGGGGTTGAGTTGATAAAGGATTCAGAACAGAAAGTGAAACTGATCCAAGATTGTTTGAAAGCAGCATCTGATCGTCAGAAGTCTTATGCAGACTTAAAACGAAAGGATATAGAATTTGAGATTGGCGACAAAGTATTTCTAAAAGTGTCTCCATGGAAGAAAGTGCTTCGATTTGGACGTAAAGGCAAATTAAGTCCAAGGTTCATCGGACCGTATGAGATCATTGAGCGTGTCGGGCCTGTTGCATATAGATTAAAGTTGCCATCTGAGTTAGAAAAGATACACGATGTATCTCATGTTTCAATGCTCCGTAGATATCGATCTGATCCGTCACATGTGATTGCCCCATCTGAAATTGAAATCCGATATGATATGACATATGTAGAAGAGCCGATTCGTATTCTTGCTAGCGAGGTGAAAGAGCTAAGAAATAAGAAAATTCCGTTAGTGAAAGTACTATGACATCGTCACGGAATAGAAGAGGCCACATGGGAGCCTGAAGATTCAATGAGACAACAATATCTGAATCTGTTTAACGGTAAGAATTTCGGGGACAAAAATCCCTAAGGGGGGAGAATTGTAATAGTCCAGTTTATACCCTAATCGGAACAGTGGTTTTGGGACCATGAATCTGAGTTCGAATAATATTTTAATATTATTTTCTATGTCGTTGATATGTGACTAAGTATGTGGTAAATTTCTGTGAGCTAATTTGTCCGTCTGTATGTTTAATTTGATAAAAGGATTTAATTGCATAAAATGTGAAGCTGCATGCTATTTGTTAAAGTGCTTAAGTGTTGTGGCTTTGTAAAAGTGAAGGACTTATGTGGCTATTAAACCACTATTTAGTTAGTGGATAGATAAGGACAAATATATCCTTAATGCATGATTGTTTTATTTATTAATTGGAAGGTTAAATTAGTAAATGAAATAATATTAATGTTATAATGAAAATAACATGAAAATAAGCCATTATCATCCTTCACCTAGCCGAATATCGAAAAGGAAAGAAAGAAAAGATTAAGTTTGTTTCATTCGGCCATTCCAAGCATAAATTCAAGGTATGTTTTCATTAGGTTTTACGATAATTTTTACGTTTTTGAAATCGTTGCTTTAAGAGCTTTAAAACCCATGTATTAATTTTGATTATTGGTGATGTTTGTGTGAGATGCCATTGTTGATATGTTGAGTTTTGAAATGAGTTTAGTTGATAAATGAAAGATATGGGTTAGATGAACATGCTTTGTTCTTGAAGTTTTGATAAATTTAGCTAATTAGGGCTAAATTGAGAAAATGAAATTTTGAAGGACTAATTTGTGAAATAAATGAAATGTATGGACTCATATGAGCATGAGTGAAATTCGGCTAGGCATAGGTATTATGGAATTTGATGTATTTTGTGATTTTGTGAATTAGGGACTAAAATGTCCAAATGTGAAAATGTGAGGGCTAATTTGTAAGTAGCCCTAAATGTATGTTTTTGGGATGAATTGTATGAATTAGTGAATAAAAGGGTTAATTTTGAAAATGTTTAGATCAAGAACCAAGGAAAACAGACACAGATCGTGGGAAAGCAAAAATAGCCGAGTAGCCATTTTCATTCCGATAAACCAAATCCGAGGTAAGTCACTATGCAAATAAACGTATTTGTATGCAATTATGTTTGTTTATATGATAAATGTTGATGATGGATGCTTATGAGAGGTTATGCATATGAACTCTGAGATAAGTTCGATATAGTGACTAAGTTCGAGAAGTCCCGTACGAACCTAGGGATAGTTAGGATTAGCTATGTCATGACATAGGTATCTGTTATGTTCTATCATGTAAGACCACGTCTGGGACGTAGGCGTTGATTTGAGACTTCGTGTAAGACCTCATCCGGGACGTAGGCATCGATATGAGTTTTATGTGTAAGACCACGTCTGGGACGTTGGCATCGATCTGAGCTTTACGTGTAAGACCATGTTTGGGACATCGGCATTGTATTGATTCATGTAAGACCCTGTCTGGGACAGTGGCATCGATATCCGAGTGCATGTAAGACCTCGTCTGGGACGTTGGCATTGTACGACCATTCCGAGCTTTCTGAGTATCCTACTAGATTCCTTACGGTTCAACGGGCAAGTCTGTGTTACGACTCGCAAATCCGAGCTATGAGCAATTATGTGAATGTATATTCTGTTTCAGGTACGTTTGATGCATATGTATTTATACATTAAGTGTGTATACAAGGTAAGTACCTATATGACTCTAATTTGAAGAAAAGTATGATTGAATATGAAAAGGTGAATGAGATGTTAATATGGTTATGGAAAGCTATGCATTTGTATATGATTCTTGAAGTAATGAATGTGGCAAATATGGCCAAGTATATGAACTCAGGCATATATGTGTTTACTTGTTAAGTAAATGAGATGGGCCTTTGTACCTATGTGCATATATATATATCTTCCATGCTAAGTTTATTTGTATTATGACTTACTAAGCATTTAGAAAGCTTACTCCGTGTGTACTTTCTCTATTTTATAGGTCGTCAAAGCTACTAAAGGCTCGATACCGTCAAGGATCGTCATCACACTACTGAAATTATTTTGGTACACTTTGGAAATGTATAAAGTTAGATATGGCATGTATAGGCTAGTATTTTAGTACAAGTTGTTATGTGATCTTAGCCATGTGATTTGGCTATTTTTGAATTAAGACTTTGCTTAAATGAATGTGATACATGATGCATATTTTGGTATGGTGAAAGAATGTGAAATGGCCAAGGTTTGAGTGAGTAAATGAATGAATTATGCTTGTAATGATATGAGTTTTATTCTTTGAATTGGTCATGGTTTGAAATGGTATTGAATGCATGGTCTGAATGATTATTTTGGTATGTTTTTTATGGCTATATGTGCATGAGATATGTTAGAAAATATGGCTTGTAGGTTGACCCTTATAGGTGGCATTTTGGCCTCGTAAATAGCCTATAATGCCACACGGTTGTGGCACACGAGCGTGCCTAAAACCGTGGTTGAATTGGCAGAATGTAGCTTAAATAGCACACGGCCTCGACATGGGTGTGTCAGCTGGCCGTGGTGTATAAGTCAGTAGCTAGCTAAGAGCACACGGCCATGGCACACGGGCGTGCTTGTTGGCCGTGTTGGAAAAGTCAGTATATGGTTTGGTATCACACGGTCATGGCACACGGACGTGCCAAGTAATTGTGTTGATATGGTTAGTATGTAAACACGGATGGACACACGGGGGTGTCTAGAAGCCGTGGAGGGCACACGGTCTCCTACCATGTGCGTGCCGCCCCTGAAAGTTAGAAAAGTTTTTAATTTTTATGAAATTTCATATGTGTTTTCAATTTAGTCCCAACTCGATTTATATGCATGCTTTGGGTCTCGATGACTCATCTAAGGGACACTATGATCGTTAATGATGAATGTAATGTATGAAATTTTGTGTAAGTTTCCGATCTGTCTGGTAGCGCCTTTAACCCTAATCCGGCGTCGGATACGGGTTAGGGGTGTTACAGAATCTTTAGTGAGGATGTCAATACTTTTTGGTTTTGAATCAAAGGTAATTATTTAGGTAAGGGGAACACCTATGCTTTCATGCTATAAAAATCTATGACTTAGATTGTTTGAATCTCTAAGACTCTTTTAGTTAAATTATCAATGTATGAATTACCTGTGAATTAGGATGAAACATTATTGATGAGGATTATGAATTGAGGGAGTTAATTTTAATTATGAGTTGAGGATTTTGCTTGAGGACAAGCAAAGGCTTAAGTGTGGGGATATTTGATAAACCATAATTTACACATATTTTAACCCCATGCTTAGCTTACTTTTGGATGAATTTTGATTGAATTTGATGAATTCGATGCTCCTAATCTCTTAATTTCATGTTTTATACTGAGGAGAGCTTAGAAAGTCGAAAAGGACGAGAAATGGGCCAAAAAGAGGCAAAACGGGCCTACCTAGGAAATCAACACGGCCTGGACCATTGGCCACAGCCGTGTGTCACGAGCAGGATCAACCACGGCCTAGACTATCCACCACAGGCAGATCACACGGTCGTGTGTAGCGAGCGAAATTGACCACGGCCGAAGGAGTCCACCACGGGCGTTTCCCTACCGAAATCAGGATGAATTCTATTCAGAATAAGATACTTGTGGGCCAAGTAAGGCATCTCAAAGCCTATATAAACACCCTAGGGGCCAACCTAAAAGGGGAGCTCGACAGGACGTTGAATAGACACCGAGTAGAAGGAGAAAATACTCCAAGACAGTGTAGTCGGAAGCAAACTTAGGAGAAGGATCTCCATCAAGACCAAGATCTCCCATCAAGTTCTTTAGGAGTTTTTTTGGGTTTTCTTATGTTTTGTTGTTTTTCCTCTTTTTATGATGTTTCCCTCTTTTAGTATGAACTAAATCCCTTAAATATCTAAGGGGATGAAACCTAAGACAGATCTTATTGTTATTTGAATTATGAGATAAATACTTGTGCTTATTCTTAATTTTGAGTTCTTATTCTTGTTTTGATAATTCAGGTTATTGATTCAAGTCGAATGTGCTTATTCAGTGGAGCAACAGTCCCTGCTTAAGAGTAGATCAACACAATTAAGCGGAGTTGATTGCAACCCTAGAAATAGGGCGACAAAAATCTGCCGGATTAGGGTCAAACCTAATAAGAGAGTCCATAGATCGAGTTAATGCGATAATAGGGGTTTTAATTAGAAAGAGATTTCAATTAATCAACCTAGAGTCAGTTGTTAGTAGCCTCGAAAGAGGTATTAATATAATCTAGGGATTTCTACGGATTAAGCCAAGTGAATAAATCGTATGAATCAAAAGTAATAAGTGAAGTCTAGGTGGATTCTTCCTTAGGTATTGCCTATCTCATATAAAAGTTATTTAAATGTTTTTTCCCAATTTACTCTCTGTCGCGTTCATAGTTAGTAAATTTTTGATTAAAAATAAATCCACTTAATTATTAGGCTAGATAATAAAAAGATAGTTAATACTAGTGCTCTTGGTCCTTGAGGATACGATATTCCGGACTCACCACAGCTATACTACTGTTCGATAGGTGCGCTTGCCTTGGTCGAAATAATAGTTAGTTTCGAGCTCCATCATGGATCCATCATTCTTTTTCACAAATAACACCGGTGCTCCCCATGGAGACACACTAGGGTGGATGAACCCTCGATCCAGCAACTCCTGAATCTAAGCCTTAAGCTCCACTAGCTCTTTCAGTGCCATTCTATAAGGAGCGATGGACACCGGAGCTGTACCCGATAGGAGCTCAATCCCAAATTCAACTTCACGGTTTGGAGGTAGTCCAGGTAGTTCATCGAGAAGAACATCCGAAAAATCTTTGACTGTTCTAATATCTTTAACAGACGAAACCTCAGAATCAACACCACTGATGTAGGCTATATACGCCTCACAACCCTTACGAACCAACTTCTCGGCCCTCAAGGCACAAATCACATTTGACAGATAATTCTGATGCTCCCCTACTAGCACCACCTCATCACCCTCCATAGTTTTCAGTACCAACCGCTTAGCAGCACAATCCAAATTCACTTGATGCTTAACCAGCCAATCATGCCCAATATTAAGTCGAATTCACCAAAAGGAAGTTCCATTAAATCCGCCAAAAAGATGATTTTCTGAACCCCCAACGGTACATCTCTGAAAAATTTGTTTACTTTAACTGACTGCCCTAGAGGATTTAACATAGTAACCTCACTCGTAGTGGTTTCAACCCTTATACCCAAAGTCTCAGACACCGAGCATGCTATATAAGAATGCGTAGACCCAACATCAATCAGTGCAGTATACGGTACATTATGGATAAAGAACGTACCAGTAATAACATCTTGGGCGTCTCCATCCTCTCGGCGATGTGCAGCATAAACCAGAGCTGGCTTCCTCACCTCAGTATGACCAGCACCTCTGCTCGGTGCTCCACGACCACGGCCCATGCCATTTCCATCTCTGGCCTGACCATAGCCTCTCGGTGGCTGCTGAACACGTCTCTGTGGCTGAACAGTACCCTGACCAATAACTTTCATCTGATCGGGCCTCCATGGACAATCTCTGATACGGTGCTCTAATGATATACACCTCAAACATGCCCCAATCCTTTTCCAGCACTCGCCCTGATGGCGTCTACCATAGTCAACACATGGCTGCGGTCCAGTAGCAGCAGTTGGGGCCCTAACTTTGACCGGCCCATCCACTCTAGCCTTTTTATTCGGCCTCTGAACGAAACTTGAGGGCTCTGAATCCCTCTTATTCCTACCCTTTTCTCTGTTCAGATTCTCAGTACGGTTCACCTCCTCAGCAATCTACGCCTTATCTACCAGTGAGGAAAAATCTCGCTCCCTCTGTGGAGCTATCAAAACTCTCAGACTATCCCTGAGGGCATCCTCGAAACGAACACACCGCTCATAATCAGTTGCCACCATCCCACGTGCATAGCGGCTTAATCGGAAAAATTCAGCTTCATATTCAGCCACTGATTTATCCCCCTGAGTCAGATTTAGAAATTCCCTCCTCTGGGCATCCACATAACTAGCGCCCACATACTTCCCTTGGAAAGCAGTCTTGAAGAATTCCCATGTCAATCGGTCAGCCTGAGTACCCACTTTAACTGTAAGCCACCACTGATAGGCTTCGTCTCGTAACAATGACACGGCTCCTTCTAGTTTCTGTTCGGGGGTGCAGTCGAGGTCATCCATGATCCTCTCTGTGGCCTCAATCCAATATTCAGCCACATTAGGGGCAACTCCAGCAATACCCCTAAAAATTCTTACCCCATTAGATCGGAGTCATTCCGTTACCGACCCACGGCCCACAGTACTAGTGTTGGGCCTAGTGACCCTCTCCAGAATTCGTAACATAGCTTGGGACAATGCATCGTCCCCAGCCGCTCGATCGTGAGACCTAGTCTCAGTCACAGGTGAAGCCGGTGCCTCTCTAGCTTCAACGTTAGGCATGTGGCCCGATGACAAAGACCCAACCCGAGCACCTCTACGGCCTCCGCCACGGCCTCTTGTACCCCTTCCACGAGTACCTCTGGTGCTCATTATCTATTTGCGTATTATCTATTCTTAACAATTTTATGCATCAGTTTACAGTTCCAGTGTTGGTTAACAGATATATTATGTAAGCATTATCAGTATTTAAGAGTTTGTTTTCGCATAACGCAGTCTTACTACAGGTTTAGTTTTCCCCTAACCAGAATATTTCAGTACAGTCTACTGCCTATAGTAGTCTCAATAATTCACTTTAAACAAACAGAGGTTTCAGAGGACTTACAATATCGGCGCCGAGATTTGGTGTACCACACATCAGTAAAAATATTTCAAAATACTTCCAAATTGCTTGGAACAGTTCTTTTTGAAAATTTTGAGTTTTTAGAAGAAATCCAAAAACTACAGCCGAGTTTTGCAACCTGGCTCTGATACCACTAAATGTAATACCCCAAACCCGGCCTAGACATTATGGCCGAATCTGGCGATATCACATTGAAGTGTTTTTCAAAATCATACTTTCATTGGAAAAACCCGTTCTATATTAATTCTCGTTAGGATCATAACGAACATTTAAGGGTATTTTGTTCATTTAAAACTCAAGTTGTTTTTAGTAAGACATTGATCATTTTAGTTTGTTATTATACTTTAAAACCATGTTTGATGCGGAAGCTTTTATAGTAAGTTACGAAAACGTGGTGTTTTGAAAAACAATTATCTTTTGAAAAAAAACCACGTCCTACTACTACTCAGATGTGGATTAAAATAAGTAAAATCCCCAAATTGAAAAATAAAATTTAAAGAAGCCTTATTACATAACAAAAACCCAAATTAAATTTATTAGAAATAAAACTCAAACATAAAAGCAGGTGCGGTTGTGTGGCCACCTCCGAATCCCTCACAGCACCGATCTGTCTAAGATTGGGGATTACCTGTAAAGATAAACGGAGGGGTGAGTTTACGAAAACTCAGTGTGTAACCCTATGTAGGTAAATAGCCAATGCAATTACAGTCTGGGCCTAAGCCCAATCAATAACAGCTCAGTTCAGTTGGGCCTTAGCCCATTACAGCATCAGTACCAATGTGGGCCTTAGCCCATTACAATATCAGTATAAGTGTGGGCCTTAGCCCATTACAGTATCAGTATTAGTGTGGGCCTTAGCCCATTTCAGTGACCCTAACAGTTTAGGCCTGCAATCAGAAATCCTACCCATCCAGCCTCTACACTCCACTCCGCCAGCCCAACACTCCATGTGGGGATAAAATCACCACCCATCCCTACACTCCAAAAATTAGCACCGGTTGCGGCATTAAGCAGTATTTGCAGCAGGGCTGCCAGTACAGTACACTTCCTCCAATCATAATAATCCCATCCCCATGCAATATATCATACATGGATGCAACATATATATATCGTGGCATGCTCATATACAGTCATACATAACATAAGGCATACAATCAATTAATATCATAGGGGCATAACGGTCATTTTATCAGTTTGGGTCTAGGTATACTTACCGACCCATCAGTAGGTCCACAGTCGCCTCGGGCGACCCGTGCAACCTTAAAAGTCAAACAGTGAAAATGGGCCCAAGGCCCATAATGCGGGCCCATGTGGCCCACACGCTCGTGTGGCCCACATAGCTCAGAAATGCTCTCGGTCATGTAATTTACACAGCTTGGCCCAATATTCTCCACACGTTCCTGTGGTTTACCCGTGTAGGGCCCATAAGCCCGTTGGGCCCACACGACCCATTTTGGCCCAACGTGGCCCAAAATGGCCTAAGAATACGAGATCGCTCATGGTGGACTCAATAGTCTAACACCCACATTTTATGCGTTCGGTTTACTACACGAGCGAGTGCACGCTTGTGTAGCATCAATTGCCATATTTTTCCAGCTTTTGTCGGTTTACGATTTGGCAGTGTTTACACACCTTGTTTCGATTCGTCACGAACAGTCGCTCAAGTACTCACCAACCTACAATTGGTCAATCAACACCACCATCAGTCCCACTTTACGGTTAAAAAGAAACCCGAAACCAACAATCCATTCTTAGAATAGAGTAGCATTACCTTCACTCGAACCACGGTGATTCCCACGAATCTTAGTCTTTAGCGATTGATTAGGAGTTTTCAGAATCCTTCCTTAACTGCCATACAATTGCTATCAGTTATCACTTAAGGCAGAAGAAGAAAGGGAATAGTGATTCGTTTATAGTACTTACCGAAAGAGAGCAAGAGAACCGAATAGTGGAAGGATTCGGCACTAGCACAGCCTTTCACCTTTGATTTATAGCTGTCAAAAACGGTTAAAAAAAACCCCACTTTAGTAACTCAAAAGCCGAAACTTCAAGTGCCATACTCACTTACAGAAAAGAAAGGAGCCAAGTCAATCGGTAGAAAAAGAGGAATGGTTTCGGCAGTGATCAGAACTAGAAATCAGCAGCACAACACTTGAGGGAGAGAAAAGGAGAATCGGTTTAGGGGAAAAGAGAGGAAAGAAATCGAAGGAGGAAAATAAGGTATATTCGACCAACACAGTGCCAACTGAGAAGAAACAATATTCGGCCAACACAGAGAAAAAAGAGAAGAGGAGATGAAAAGAAAAGAAAAGGTTGTCAAAAAGTGAAACAGAAGAATGTGCAAACACCCTTACCACATTTGGCTTCAAGCAAAGGAGAGGAAAACACCAATACGGAAAACCCGAAAATGGAGTGAAGAGGTTTCAGCAGAGGGAACAACACAAACAAAGCAAAACCGAAAAAAAAAAATGAGAAGCACCCCTCTAGCCAAATTCTTGAGTGCCCACAGTCCCAATTCGGCACAACACTCCCTCTCCCCTCATCCCTTGATTTTCTCCTAAAATCCCTCCTCAAACCTCTCCATCTGATCACACCTCCCCTCAACCACTCAATTTGAATTCTTCTCAACCACTTCAGTGTTTCAGTCAAACCACAACACCTCTCACAGCACAGCAGCAAAATAAATACTCCACTGCTCCCACACAGATTCGAACACCAGTCCTTTGGCATAGGTAACACGCCAGTTACCCTTAGACCAGTAGACTCTTTTTGTCATGCCTTACCCACAAAAATATAAAAGCCTACTAACTAATGGCAAGGGTTTTATTCCCCAAAATCCAAAATTTTGCACAAGCCCAGGCTTGAACCCAGGACTTCTCAGATACTTCCAAACACACCCAAATCACTTAACTACTGAAGCAGACAAGTATTTGTTTTACAAACATGAAAAAATAAATACTTAAATTTTTGAGGCGTTACACGACACAATTTCAAATTTCTCTCAGAATGGTTTTTCCCACATAAATGATCTTTGCCGTCAAAATTAAGTATAGTAAGACCATTCGTTCTACTAAAATTGTAGTTCCATGTGAAATAGGCATAAGGCTGAACCAAATGAAATAAAACCATACATTTGCTAATGGTGTCAAATATTCTCTACGACAAGTGTGAGTCCCATTCTTTGACACAGTCATTTAGAACCCGGAACTGTAAGTGCCTCGAGAATTTCTTGCAACTTCTTGCCTAAATATTTTCCAATAAGGAAGAGTATTCATCGTCTTCAAAATCAGGTAAATCAAAGAATTCATTAATAGTGTTTAAGTTTACTGGTACATTGATTCCTTAGACAGAGACTTCTATTAATTCGCTTGAGGTCAAATTTGCATAAAATTCATGAACTAACTCTTCATCTGCACTAGGTATTTTCTCACAAAACACTTCCCAATTTAAAGCTTCAGCAACTTGTCGAATGCTCACCATAAAGTTAGGATAGTTGCTTTCCCTCAATGTAAAACCTTTTTTTGGGAGCATTTGTTGATTTTTGAAGATGCTATCATATCTCGCTTTGGCCTCTTCACAGTGGAATTTGTTTTGTGATTCTTCAACATGGACAGAGGCACGAGTTCTTTTGCGAGACATGATTTAACCTAAACATCACATAAGATGGAAACAAATATTTTCCCAAAAATTCATTTAGCATCAAATATTAACAATTCAATAAATTTAAAGTAAAATAATTAAATCAAATTAAAATTTAGTAGAAAATTTTCTTACCATATTTGTATAAAAATTAAGAACTCAATAAAATAAATAGAATGTGAAGCTAAGAATGTCGGTTTAGGGTTGGTTGGAGGGTGATTGGTTGGTGTCTTTGATGGTTGTGGCAAGTTGTGACGGTGGCATGGTGTGTGAGAAGCAAGGATGTGCATAGGTTAAGGCAAGGGGCAGTAGCAGCAGTAGCGCACAAGGGCAAGATGAGCGAAAAAGGCCGTGCGAGGGCTGGTGTGTGAGGGAGCGATGGTGGCTGCTAGGCGTGTGGCTGCTGGTAGGTGCTATAGGCAGTTGTCGATTATGGTAGATGGGGGCTGCGACACTAATTAGCTTTGATGGTGGATGGTGTTAAGGGTGGTGGAAGAAAAAGTGAATGGGAAAGTGATATTTAAAGTGTGAGCATGGGGAAGTTTAACTCAAATTATTAGATCAAAATAATAATAAAATATTATAAATCCTAATGTCATATAAAGTTAATAACAGTTAATATATAATGTAGAGTGTATTAATATATTATTTGCTATTACCTTATTTATTAAAATAAGAACTCTTAAATAAAATAGTGATAAAATAATGACCAATTCTAATCCTATACAAGGTTAATAACAATTAATATATATATTATAAAATATAATTATATATTACTTGTTATCATCTTATTTATTAAAAACAAAAATTAAAAACCTTTATTTTAGTTGTTTTAAAATATTGATAGAAAAAGACGGCTAATTTCAATATTTACAAAAAGAACAGTCAATTATTGCAAATAATTCAATTAAGTACTTGGACTTAAAGATAATTTGAAAATTGAGTTGCAAACTAAAACTTGGATCAAAATTGACCCTTTTATTTGAAAAATTAAAAATTAATTTTGTCACTTAGGAAATACTTTCTTAGAAGATTATGCTAAAATCAATTCTCAGAAATATTGGAGGGGTCACAAGTAGTCCCACTTAAGTTCCAACCTCTTAGATAGAATTTATTTTAACATACTAATCTAGAAAATATTTCAGAAGTCATTTATTTAGAAGAAAAAAAAAATTAGGTATTCGATAAACTGAACGAGGTTTTATCCTGCTTAATTTATCCCCCCCAATAATGTTTCAAGTGTTGAGTGTTAACTCTGAAATCACCTCCCTTACCGTAAAGTTCAACCACCCCATAAGGGAAGACTTGATGAATAGTGAATGGACGGGGCCAACATGATTTTAACTTACCTGGAAAGAACCTTAATCTAGAATTGAACAAGAAGACTTGTTGACCTGTTTCAAATTCTCGAACTCAAATGTGCTTGTCATGCCATCTTTTTAATCTTTGCTTGAATAATTTGCATTTTCGTATGAGAACATTCGAAACTCTTCTAACTCATTGATTTGAAGCATCCGTTTCTCTTTAGCAAGTTTGTGGTCCAAATTGAGCTATTAGAGAGCCCAGTAAGCTTTATGTTCTAACTCTGAGGGCAAATGACAGGCTTTCCCAAAAACTAACCGATAGGGAGACATCCTTAAAGGTGTTTTGTATGTTGTCTTATAGGACCATAAAGCGTCATCTAGTCTTTTGGACCAGTCTCGTCGGTTTGGATAAACTACCTTCTCGAGTATACCTTTTATCTCCTTATTTGCCAGTTCAGCTTGCCCTATTATCTGCCGATGGTAAGCTGTGACAACCTTGTGCTTCACTCCATGTCTATCGAGCAACCATTTCAACCATTTGTTCACAAAATGGAACCCTTCATCACTAATGATAGCTCTAAAAGTTCCAAACCTTGTGAACACATGTTTCTACAAAAACTTCATTACAACCTTGGCATCGATCGTCGGATATGCCTCGACCTCAACCCACTTAGATACATAGTCTAATGCTACCAATATATACTTGTGACCAAAAGAAGGAGGGAAAGGACCAAGAAAGTCAATACCCTAAACATCAAATAATTCTACCTAAATGATGTTTATTCGGGGCATCTTATTTCTGTTGGTAATGTTTCCAACCCTCTGGCATCGATCACAACTCTTTATGTAGGCATACGCATCTTTGAATAGCATTGGCCAAAAGAATCCGACTTGCAATACTTTGGCCGCAGTACATGAATCTCCAAAATGTACCCCACTTGGAGCTGTGTGACAATGATATAAAATCTTATGCACCTCGTTTTCTGCTATGAATCTCCTGATCATTTGATCTGCACACTTTTTAAACAGGTATGGCTCTTCCCAAAAATAGTACTTCACATCGTGAAGAAATTTTTTATTTTTTTGATACATCTTCTCAATCGGCATCAAACCACAAGCTAGATAGTTAGCAAAATCAGTAAACCAATGGGTGTTATGGACGTGATTTACCTTAAGTATGTGCTCGTTTGGGAATGTCTCCTGGATGGGTGTAAGTGGAGAAGTTCTTTCTTGTGGTTCCAATCTGGATAAGTGATCTACTACCTGGTTTTCTACCCCTCTTTGATCTTGAATTTCTGGAGCGAACTCTTAAAGTAGAAGTGCCCATCAGATCAATCTCGGCTTAGCATCTTTCTTGGCAAGTAAGTATTTAATTGTCGAATAATCCATATAACAGTCACTTTGGTACGTACAAGATAAGATTGAAACTTGTCAAAAGCAAACTGTAACACCCCAAACCCGGCCCATGCGTTATGGCCGAATCTGACGTGTCACATGAGAAAAATCTATTTAAGTCCTTTTCATTCGTATGTAACTAGATTTGTTAAAATCAAGAAAAACAATTTTGATTTAAAATATTTGACAAAATATTACTAACTTCGAAGATTGATTGATAAATCGATAAATTTGAACTAATGATTTTACAAACCGTGACTTTTGAAAAATATTGATGAAAATTTGAGAGAAAATTTTTGAGTTACAAAAAAAATATTTATAAAAGTTTATTATAAAATCCATTTGTGTATCCATTTTAGAAAATCTTTATTTAAGTTTTTAGAAAAATCCCATTTTAAGTAATTTGAGCAAAATATAAGTACGTCAAACTTAAAGGAAAATAAAATAAACCAGAGGCCTTATTACATCATTTAACTCAAAATAGTAATGTAATAAAGTGAACGAAATAGAAATTTAAAGTCCAAATAAAACCATTTCTGAAGTATGGCCCCCACCAAGTCATCCATGGCCCAAGTCCACGTCACTGAGCATTACCTGCAAGGGTTAAGGAAACGGGGTGAGTTACTAGAACTCAGTGCATAACCCCCTTACCGTTGTCCACTGGGCCTGAAACCCATTTAACAATATTTTGGGCCTAAGCCCCTTTTTACATAAGAATGCATCAAATATATCATATGAATGTAATGCGATCCCAAACCAACCTAATAATCCATCCGCTACACACCACCCGTACCATCCCATCACACCTGTGGGGATCAAGTCAACCCACCCCGCCAAACACACCAATCGCAGGCATTATACCATTTATAACAAATTTTGATTGTGGCCGAGCCACTAGAATTATAGTATCATATTAACAAACATTTTTGTGGCAGTGCCACCGGAATCACTTCTCTTCAACATTTTCCCATCCCATGCAAAATCATGTAAATGTATCATACATAGAAAATCATGATATTTACAAATATAAACAATAATAATTAATTCAGAGATTCAATACAAAAATTTGGCCCATTGTAGCACTTGCAAATCAGCCCATTAAGACCATATATCAAATCGGCCCATTATGGCAATATATCAAATCGGCCCATTTAAGCAATATATCAAACCGGCCCATTAAGGCAATATATCAAATCGGCCCATTAAGGCAATATAACAAATCAGCCCATTAGGGGCAATATTCAAATCGGCCCATTAGGGGCAATTTCGTAATTCGGCCCTTTAGGGCGTTTTCGTAATTCTCACAGTGTTAATACCGATTTTGTCAATTTTATCAAAAATAGTGTAATTTAGGCCAGTTTTCCCGGTTTACTCTATAAAACGATTTTAATTGTAGCGATATATTTCCAATATGATATCAATCTTAAAACCCACGGAAAACGGTGTGAGATTACACACCTGATTACGGTAAGTACTAGGCTTTCTTGATCTTCGAAACCCTTGGAATCGTGAACGACCATGATTTGTCGATTCTCCCCGGATGATGGTCCACAACCCGGTGGAAAATCCCGAACCGCCGATACTGCCCTTCGTTTGAATTTAGGAGTAGGGATCGCAAATGCTTCTCCTTTGCGATCTCCAATCGCTTTCCCTTCGATTCGATATTGCTTGCCTCCATTGAATAAGATCTTAGTCAAAACGATATTACGATATAAATATGGATTGTCAAATGACAAAGGGTTCGGCTTACCACTATAATCGTTTGATCAACAAGAGGATAGATCGAGCGATTAAGTCCCTAAAAATATAATCGATTAGTCACAACCACTATTATCCCGATAACAACTTAAACGAATACAGAACGATTTCAAATAATCCATGGAGAATTCCTTACTTTATCGATATTAGATCCGATTTTCACCATTCAACTTAAGGCTAGAATAATGTTTGGCCTCCCACTAGAATACAATTCGATCAAGAAGATAGTGTCCAACACGAAGGAAAAAGAGATAGGGAGGAGATAAGATGTTAATAGATTCGGCTATGGAGAAAATGAATAAAGAGAATTCGATTACAATGAAATTTTAATTTTTAAGAAATGAAAGAAGGGTTGAGAGATGATTAAAAAAAAAGAAAGGAGAAGATGGACGAAAGATGTTTGAAGTGTTTCGGCCAACACCAAAAAAAATATGAACCAAAGAAGAATGTGAGTATTTCGGCAACCAAAGAAGAATGATAAATGATGGATTAAGATTTCGGCACAACAAGAGAAAAATGACCAAAATGAAATGAGAGTTTTGGCCAAAACGGAGAAAAGAGACTCTCTTATGGCTTTGGGAGTTACGGCTAAGAGAAAGAATTGGAGAAAGAAAATGACACTAAAAAGCTAAACAGAAAACAACCTCTCAAGCACCAAAATTGCCAAAATGCTACTAGCAAAATTCGGCTACCCTCTCCCTATACCAAAATCGTGCATAGCATGACAATAAGGTCAAAATTTGGCCAACCAAAACTTTCCAAAACATCACCCTTGAAAAAGGCCAACATGTTCCCTATACTTGTCTTTTCTTTTGATTTCTTTCCCTACCCTCATCCTTTCCTTATTCCTTAGCCACCTTGCCAAAATTAAAAAGTCCACCTTGCCTTATATACTACCTTGGCCGACACTTAGGGAAAGAACACAAAAAAATAGTCAAACTTTTGCACTTGATGGGATTTGAACCTCCTCCCTCAAAGTCCTTCATGTGGCGCCAAATCCCCTTTACCATAAGCTCCTTTGTGCTAGCAAATTACTCATTTATTTCCATAAGAAATGAGGCCACTTACTATATCTCCTTAAAGTGCTAAAATACCAAATTTTTACTAAGGCCCAATTAAACCCCGAGCCTTCTTAAGACCTTAAAACATACACGATTAGTAATTTAACTAGCTTAACGCAAGAAATAATGCAACACATAAAATTCCAAATTTTAGGATGTTACAATTCTACCCCCTTAAAAAAAATTTCGTCCTCGAAATTTACCTGATTAAAAGAGGTGAGGATATTGCTGCCGAATCGCGTCCTCAGGCTCCCATGTAGCTTCCTTCGATCCGTGATTACGCAATAATACTTTGACTAACGGCAGCACGACTTCCTTCTCAAAGACATTAACGTCGATCTAAAATGCATCTGGCTCCTCTTCAAAAGACAAGTCAGGTCTTATCTCAACTTCCTCTACTGGTACTATATGAGACATATCCGATCGATAGCGCCTTAACATTGAGACATGAAAAACACTATGTATCTGACTCAACTCTGGAGGTAACTCAAGTTGATAAACCACTGGTCCAACACGCTTCAATACACGGTATGGCCCGATGAACCTAGGGCTCAACTTGCCCTTCCTTCCAAATCTAAAGATCTTCTTCCAAGGTGAGACCTTTAGAAAGACACGATCTCCCACCGCAAACTCAATATCCTTACGCTTGGATCCGCATACGATTTTTGTCTATCCGAAGCTTCCTTTAACCGCGTGCCGAATTACCTTTACTTTTCCTCCGTCTCTCGATATCACTCGGGACCCAATAATCGTTGCTCCCATTTCGGTCCAACGGTAGGAGTACGACACCTACGACCATACAACGCCTCGTAAGGTGCCATCCGGATCTTTGGATTGATAAGCGTTGTTGTATGCAAACTCGCCAGCGGTAGGAAATCCTCCCAACTACCCCTAAAGTCGATCACAGAGCCCCTTAACATATCTTCCAGGATTTGGATTACTCCCTCCGACTGACCATCTGTCTGAGGATGAAATGCCGTGCTGAAATTTATCCTTGTTCCCAAAGCTTCATGTAAAGCTTTCCAAAATCTTGATGTAAACCTAGGATCCCTGTCCGATATAATAGACACTAGTACCCCATGTAACCTCACGATCTCTGCTACATATAACTTGGCCAACTTTTGGAATGAGTAATCCGTACGAACAGGTAGGAAATGAGCAGTTTTCGTCAATCGATCCACTATTACCCAAACGGAATCCTTCTTAGTAGGCGTTAAGGGTAACCCACTAACAAAGTCCACCGTTATCCTTTCCCATTTCCATGATGGAATTTTCACCGGTTGTAGCAATCCCAACGGCAATTGATGTTCTGCCTTCACCTGCTGACATGTTAAGCACCTACTCACGAAATCAGTAACCTCCCATTTCAACCCTGGCCACCAATACTGCTCACGGAGGTCTTGATACATTTTATTTCCCCTGGGGTACATAGCATATGGGCTGCTATGCGCCTCACGCAGAATCATTTGTCTAAATTCTGAATCTTTGGGCATACAAATTCTTCCGCGGAAACACAATACTCCATCACTATTCAATCAAAAATCCCCTATCACACCACCTTCCACTTGGTCAAGTGAAGTAACCCAACCTTCCATCTAATAATGTTTTTCCTTAATCTGGCTTACCCACGCAAGCTTCACCTGAAGTTCGGCTAGCAGACTACCATCTTCATGCAGGCTGAGATGAGCGAACATCGCTCTCAAATCCGATATCACCTTTCGACTTAACGCATCAGCCACCACGTTAGCCTTTCCGGGATAATACTCGATTGAGAAGTCATAATCTTTCAACAGTTCTATCCACCTCCGCTATCTTAAGTTCAGCTTCTTCTGGGTAAGGAGGTACTTTAGACTCTTATGATCCGTGTAGATAATTGACTTCTCACCGTACAGATAGTGTCTCCAAATCTTCAGAGCAAACACCACTGCAGCTAACTCCAAATCATGAGTGGGATAGTTCACCTCGTGCGGCCTTAATTGACGAGATGCATAAGCCACCACTTTTCCTCCTTGAATCAACACACATCCCAAGCCTGTGTGTGACGCATCCACGATAAACAATAAACTCTTTTCCACCTCGGGTTGAATCAATCTCGGCGCCTCTGCCGAATCTTTTCAATTTCTCAAAGCTCTCTTGCTACTGATCTGACCACACAAATGGTACTCCCTTGCGCAACAGCTTAGTTAGGGGTGCAGCAATCAACGAAAATGTAACACCCCAAACTCGGCCCAAACGCTACGACCAGATCTGGTATGCTACGGGGTTTAACGTTAAAAACTTCACTTGGATGATTTTTGAAAATTCAGTTTGTTTATTTAGGTATTCGCTAAAATAAGTGATATTTGAAGAAAACCTTTGCTTTTTCCTTGAACGTGTTTGAAAATCCCATATTATTACTTCTTATAGATAAGTCTTTGAACAAAAAGTTAAATTTTAAAAAAAAAAAATAGAATAAAGACATTAACAAGTATAATTTAAACCTAAGCTATGGAGCCTTATTACATAAATAGTCCCAAAATTGAAAACTTAAAGGAAAGCTAAAAATAGTCTATGAAAATATAAGACATGATGGCCCCTCGAGTCCGCCTCGGCTCCCATGTCCACGATCTACTGCTCATCTGAAAAGTCAGGGAAAATAAAGGGGTGAGTCACCAAGACTCAGTGTGCAAATCCCGAAAACACATAAAAGGCTTGAGGCCCACAAACACATTATGGGCCTTGGCCCATACACAATGGCAACAAAATAATCACATGCTGCATGGCCCAACCCAACCTAAAAGTCCACCCTCTACACACCAGCCCGTACCAACCATCACACCCCGGGGATTTCTACAATCAACCCACCAACCGCTACACACCATATCGACAGTCATGCTGTCAGTTATAATGCCGATCACCATGTGACCTTATAATCCATCGTGGCGAGCCACCGATCAACTGTGTGACCTTATAATCAAGTGTGGCGAGCCACCGATCACTATTGTGACCTAAGTGTACATATCGTGGTTTAACCACCGATCACTAGGTGACCTTTTAACATGCTCTTCCCTTCATCATATCAACCCCATCCCATGCATACATCCATGCGAAGCAAAATAATATACAACCTAAAAGATCACGATCTATAACATACATCGATACACATAGAGAAGTTTCTATATGTTATGTACACAGCATCCCTTGCCTACCATTTTCAGTAATATCGACTGTCCATCTGACCTTTTTCGGCTTTTAGCCCATAACATATATAGTGCAGATTAATTAGTGTGATAGAGATCTACACACACGATTCTGATCAAGATGATACTTTCTATGTCAACACTATCGATGTAGCGATCGAATGCTAATCGCCTTTAGTTTTGTTCTGAAGCCGATCCACAACCCGGTGGCCAATCCTGAACTGCTGAAACCGTTCGTTTCTTAAACTTAGCGGTTGGATTTACGGGTCCAATCCCTTCCTTCGCCTGATCGACATTTGATTCCATCGAAAGACCTTATCAGTTGCTACCACCCACATATTGTTATTAATCCGTAACACAGGGTTAAGACCACAAATACAATAAACGAGCCTAACGAAAATCTAAAGAGAACCCCTTACCTTGAAATCCCGAAAAGAGGTATGGGTCTCAGAGACTAGCACTTTTCAGCTTTTGGGATCTAGATGATTTGATCTACTTCGATTCTCAAAATGTTGCCCCAAGATGAGAACACAAGAACAGTCAAAACGTTACTCCAAACTTAATCTTATCATATCAATTAGCCTTTCGGCTTTGGCCTCCAAAAACCAAAAGAGAAAGGAAGAACAGAAGAAATCGGCACTTACCTTAACACAGAGAATTCGGCAACTCCTAGAGAATTTCGGTTTTTGAGAAGATCAAAAAGAAATATGGTGCAAAGGAATCTATGGAGGTTCGACTTAATGAAGGAATCAAAAGAAAAAGATGCAGAGAAAGATTATGAGGTTTCGGTTTGTAGGAGAAAGCAGAGAAAAATAATGGACATTTGGCTTTAGCATAAAAGTGGAGATGAGAGAATGGAATTAGGGGTTTCGACTTTAGCAGAGAATGAGAGAAGAGAGTAAGAGAATAAAACCCAAATGCCAAAAATAAAGAAGTATTCCCCTCCCCTAAAGAGAATTTCGGCTCTTACCAAACAAATGCCGAAAATGCCTATTTTGCAAACTAAAAACCCATCCTATCAATAGGGAAATTTTGGCACCCCTTAGCCATACAAAACCGATTCCCCCTTTCCACCTAGAGTTTTAAAATTGGCCACCACTCAGCTTACCAGATAACTCCTAGATTTTCTCCCTTACCTCCATCTGATAACTCATCCTCAAGTGGCATGGATAATGCCACCTCTTCCTTCCTTTATCTGCCACATTATCAGCCATATTATCCACATTATCCCACTCATTAAATCTCCCTATTTTTAAGCATTCCAATCGACTCCAACTCCCTCTCTTTTGACGCCAAAAACATTTAAAATAAGTGGGTAATTCGACTCGAACCTTGGACCTCCTTATTGCTTATCATGCCACCTCAAAGCCCCTAAGTAACGCCACTGACCACTGGCCACAAGCCCATTTGTGTCTTACTTTACAGATAATATCTTTTAAGCCCCTATTCTAACTGGTTTTCCCCTAGAGTGCCCAAGCAGAAAATTTGACTAAGGCCTCTGCCCAATTCCTGAGCCCAATCTGAACCCCTTAAACACCCTAATTACACATTAGAGATAACATAAACATCACAGCACATTAAACGCAAAGGCCCATTAATTCAGGATGTTTCAGAAAACCCCTCAACGAAACGCCTGTAATAACCAGCCAACCCTAGGAAACTCCAAATTTCAGCCATTGACTTCGGTGGTTTCCAATCCAACACAGCCTCGACCTTCCGGGGATCAACTCTAATTCCTCCGGCAGACACAACATGCCCCAAAAAGGTTACTTCCTTCAGCCAAAATTCACACTTACTGAGTTTGGCATAAAGTTGCTTATCCATTAATATCTGCAATACTACCCGCAGATGTGAATCATGCTCTTCTTCATTCTTCGAGTACACCAAGATGTCATCTAAGAACAACACCACAAACTGATCTAAATAGGGTTGGAAGACCCGGTTCATCATGTCCATAAATGCAGCTGGTGCATTAGTCAACCCAAATGGCATCACCAAGAACTCATAATGCCCATAACGAGTTCGAAACGCAGTCTTATGAATATCCGCCTCCTTAACCGTAAGTTGGTGATAACCCGATCTCAAATCTATCTTTGAGAAAATTGAAGCTCCTCGCAGTTAATCAAACAGATCGTCGATTCTCGGTAACAGATACCTGTTCTTGATCGTCAACTTATTCAACTGTCTATAACCAATGCACATACGCATCGACCCATCCTTCTTCTTGAGGAACAAGACTGGCGCTCCCAACGGTGACACACTCGGTCGAATGAATCCCCGATCCAACAACTCTTGAATTTGAGCTTTAAGCTCCGCTAATTCCTTCGGCGCCATTCTATAAGGAGCTGTAATATCCTAAAATTTGAGTATCTGTTGTGTTGGTTTGGGTATGAATTTTGTGTGTTAGCATAGTCTTATGAAGGCTTGATTTTATTTAGGAAGCTAGAATAAATTTTAGTATGGTTTATTTAATGAAGTGGATTAAGTGAGCTTGACACTTAAGTTAATTTAAGTGTTATATTAAAGCACAAGAGGAGTAAGTGGCAAGATGGTTAAGGAGCTTGAAAAGTTGTTTGAGGTTAGAGGTTCGAGTAGCATGTTTAGCATTTTGAAGGTTTATTTTTGAATCCTAGCATTTATGGACGGTCAACCTTTGTTTATGATAGGTTGGACTCTTAATTTTGGTAAGTTGAATTTTTGTTTAAGGGAAGCTTGAAATTGGGGATAAGAATCTTAAGGTTATGGAAGGTTATCTTAAAGTTATGGTATTATGAGGGGACAAAAGGCATGGAATATGAAGGATGTTTTGGAAACTTTATTCAAGGCTTTAGTGCATGTATGTGGACGGCATGTATGGCTAGGGGGGTGGCCGAATGTAATAGGTAGTTTGGGGGGGAATATTGGCCAATTTTTTGTCATTTGAACATCTTTTTGCATTTTTGTTTTCCAACTCCAAAAACTCTTTCTTTGGCCGAATGTCATTGTGCATTTTGTGCAAATTTAGCTTTCGTTTTAGCTCTTATTTTGTTGAACCAAAAATACTATTTTCTTTCTTTCATTTGTCCTTTTGAACCAAAACTACATTTTTGTATTTTGTGCATTTTCTTCTTTGGTAAAATAGGTGTTGACCGAATCTCATTTCTCCCATCCCTCTTCTTTTCTTCTTTTGATATTCGCTCAACCACATTCCCTTTCTCTTTCTTTTTGGCCGAACCTTCTCTTCCCTATCTCTACTTGATTTTCTTCCATTGTTTACCAAAACCGAATTCTCTCTCTCATTTTATCTTCTCTTCTACTTTCATATTTCATAACCTATTAGACTCAAATCAATTGTTTTCTTCTCTCATAAGCAAATAGCCGAATCTTCTACTTCCTTTTAGTATTATTTTTGGCCGAATATTCAAGGGTAGACTCTCCTTGGTTTTCGTCTATCGATTTTGGATAAAAAGGGGTAAGTGTTCATGGACGTTTTTCTTTCTTTTCTTTCTCGTTTCTATGATGTTTTCTTGTGGACAAAGGCCGAACCTTTGGGCATTGTTTGCAAGGTTCTAACCATTTTTTTAGGATTCGATTATTCTCTTAGGCTCATTGGGATTTCAGAAGCAATCGATTTAAACCATACCATTAGCAATCGAAGTTGGTAAGTCAAGTGGTAAGGATTCTATACTCTTAAAGTTGGTTGAGGAAGCCTAAGGTTATTTGGATTAAGATATGTTGTTGGCCGAATGGTTTTCATTAAAATATTGTGATATGGCCGATTGTAGGACAAAGTGATCTAGTGCAGTAGATCGGATCCTCGGATTTTAGTATTGCTTTGGTGAAAGGTGTGTATCTTACACACTTTATAACTTGGTTTATATATGTATATTTGTGTGTTATATAACTAATCATATTATGAAAGTGGGTAAATCTATGAGATCTGGATATGATACCATGATGGTATGAATGAGGATTTGGGTAAGTCCGTTTCAATATGTTGTTAATACATGTGGATTGAAATCATGATCTACGATTTATGATATATTCGTTATGAGATACATATCAAAGTTTATTGACATGATTTGTCTATCTATTGCATTGGTATGGGCAATATGAGAGGAGGGGGAAGATTGATATCGTGTCTTCGGACACCAGAGGTTTGGAACCTCCAGTGATTTGGTATCACATTCGTGTCTTGAGACACGGGCGTTTGGCACCTCATAGCGACTCGTCCACGTGGTTAATACCACCGTGGGTTGGCCCCACTTTTGAGATATGGGATTGTCGCCAAGTGATTTGGTATCACACGTGGGTTGGACCCACAACTTGATGATTCGTGTCTTGGACACTAGTGGTTTGGCACCACCGGTGATTTGGTATCACATTCGTGTCTTCGGACACGGAGGTTTGGCACCTCATAGCGACTCGTCCACATGGTTAATACCACCGTGGGTTGGCCCCACTTTTAAGATATGGGATTGTCGCCATGATTTGGTATCACACGTGGGTTGGCCTCACGGATGGATTATTTGTGACTTTGGTCACCAAAGGTGATTTGGTATCACATTTATATCGTGACTTCGGTCACCGGTGGTTTAGCACCACCAGTGGTTTTGGTACCACACTGGGTAGAAAAGGAGTTATGGATGGCTAGGTTGGGTGCATTATACATATATGTTGCTTTGTTATAATTTGTGTAAGTATGTGGTATTTACCCGGAGAGGGAATATGCACTGAGTCTTGGTGACTCACCTTCTCCTTTATCTTTTCAGATGATTCGTGAGATCGTGGATGTGGAGCCGGATGAACTCGAGGAGGCCATGCAATAAAATTTGGTTTTACATGAACTTCCATTTGGGTACTTTATTTTAATTTGGTTTTCATATTTTATGGATTTGTAATAAGGCCTGTTTAATTATGTTTTGGATTATTTTTATGTTTTGAATATATTTAAAATATGGCTTATAAATTACTTGGTTAATCTAAAAATTGAGCTCAAAGTTTTCTAAACTAAAAACTCGTAATGGTTTTAAAAATCTTACCATCGGGTAATATGAATAGTTCGATAGAAAAATTACAAGTTGAGTGTTTTCAACAAATTAAGTGATTTCTAAAATTCAAGTTTCTAAACTCAATTGCAAACGGATTTTCAAAGTGATATTTCAAATTTTATTAAAAAGTATAAATGTTTTCTATCCTAAGATTTATCAACTAAGTTTTAATGTTTTATGTAATTCAAAGTGAATCTCGCTTTTAACTTATTTTCGAAAAATAAAGAATTTGAGAGAGTTTTTCACAAAATTTAATTGTTAATTCGATTCTTTCAAAAATATTTTCTTAGTGACATGCCGTTCGATCGTGGCGTATTGGCCGGTTTGGGGTGTTACAAATTAGTATCGAGCCAAGTTCAAAAGCTCGGTTGTGGGCCGAGGCCCAAAATGTTTTAAAGAATGGATTTTAAAATGTTTTTGTTGAAAATTATATGGTTGGAAAGGCATGGCCCCGAGTCTCAGACATCAATCATACCGTGTAAGTACATCAAATGTTGATTTTGATGATATGATATGATGATGTTGGCATGATCAGTATAGTAGTAGGAACTACTCTAGAGACCCAAACTATAGGTTGAATGTACTCGCATGAAACAACTTCTTATTAAAATTATTCATAAAATCGTGCTTTAAAGAAAGTGGAATATTAACTAATGCATAACACTTTTAAATCGGATAAGTCGAGACTTTAGACATGAGTACTGTGGTCGAGGTCGTATTACTCGTGGACGTGGTTGGGGTAGGATGGCTGCGTATGCAGGCGGTGAGGTCCGATCAAGGATCCGAAAATGAGGTACCACTACCCCACGACCGGCGATTGGAGTTGAGCAACAGAGGATCAAACGGGGATGACGCAGTTGTCTCGAGCGATCTTCGCGAGTTCTTGAAAGGGTAGCCGGAATAGGTGGAGGCATGGGAGTTCGGAAATCAGATCTGAGCGACTCCGATCCAATAGAGCGGAGGTATTTTGAGGTGTTTCAGGCGTAGCTCCCAGTACGGCTGAATATTGGATAGAGGCGATGGAGCGAATCATGGATGACTTGGATTTGAGTGCTGAAGACAAGCTGAAAGGAATCGTATCGCTTCTTCGGGATGAGTCATATCGGTGGTGGCTCACGATGCTGAATGGTGCTTTGCGCGGAGGATCTCACTTGGGATTATTTCAAGCGCGTATCGTGCGAAATCGTTGGGTCTAATTACATTGATGTGCGGCGTAAAGGCATTTACGAGTTTGATCCAAGGTAGTAAGTCTATGTCGAAATATGAGGCAAAATTTTTAAGACTGAGCCGGTATGCTTTGGAGGTATTGTGGCATCGGAGCACGAGCGATGTGTTCGATTCGAAGATGGTTTGAAGGACGAGCTAAGATTGTTGATTGCTCCACATCAGGAGCGAGAGTTTGCTGCTTTGGTTGAAAAGGCTAAGATAGCCGAAGGAATCAAGGAATCTGCAAGGCAGAGTTACGACCGGAATAAGCATAAGAGAGGTTACGGATCATCGGGATCAGCCGGTAATTCTCAAAAGAGGGCTAGGCAAAGTGGGCCGAATCGATGCAGGGAGGCACATTCTGCTAATTAGGGACCAAAGACGCGGTAATCGATGTGGGAAATATCATTGGGGCGAATGTTGGACCGGAGGGAAAGGATGTTTCGAGTGTGGCTCGTTGGATCATCGTGTGAGAGACTGTCCACGTAAGCTAGCCAGGAATCAGTCCGAGGGTCAAGGTCGTGCTCAGTTCAGAAATGAGGGACCGCCACCACAGAGAGGTCGTGGTAATGGTAGAGGAGGTAATGGTTACAGTCGAGGCCGAGGAGGCGTCTGCGAGGTGCCGCATCTTGAAGCAAGACGGCTGGTTTGGTGTATCTTTGCGAGACGCCGAGAGGAGGGCGACGACCGGACGTCATAACCGTGCGTTCTTAATCTTTGGTGAACCATATCTTTGCTTTGATAGATGTGGGTTCGACACATTCGTATGTTGCCGATAACATAGTAGAGACTATGAATTTAGACTCGAGACTACTTCTAGGAAGATGACGATGATTTAGCCCTTTGGGTCACTCTGTAGAAAGTAAATAAGTCAGTATAGAGATGTACCCCTAGAACTCCAAGGGGTAGTGCTCGTGGTGATCCGATGGAATTGCCATTTGAGGAGTTCGATCTGATACTTGGGATGGACTGGTTGGCCAAGTACCGAGCAAGTTTAGATTGCGCTGCTAAGCGCATGGTTTTGAAGTCAGTTGAGGGCGAAGAGGTGGTCATGATAGGTAATAGAAGAGATTATCTATCCAACGTGGTATCTGCGCTGAAAGTCGTAAAGTTGGTTAGGAAGGGTTTGTGAGGCATTCGTGGTCCATGTGTGTGCGTTGGAGGCTAAGGAGTCTAATGTGGGGAATGTCCACACGGTAAAGGAATATGTTGACGTATTTCCTGAAGAACTTCCGGGACTACCTCCGGATCGTGAAGTTGAATTTGGTATAGATCATTTGCAGGACAGCGCGGTGTCTATAGCTCCGTTTAGGATGGCAATCAAAGGAATTGATGGAATTAAAGGCTCGATTCGTGGAGTTGTTGGATCGAGGTTTCATTCGACCAAGTGTTTCGCCATGGGGAGCGCCGGTACTTTTTGTCAAGAAGAAAGATGGTACGATGCGGATGTGTATAGACTACCGCCAGTTGAATAAGCTGACGATCAAAAATAAGTATCCTTTGCCGAGGATAGATGACTTGTTTGATCAGCTTAAGGGGGCAACGATTTTCTCCAAGATTGATTTAAGGTCTGGATATCATCAGCTAAAGGTGAAAGAGGTGATATCCATAAGACGGCTTTTCGCTTTTCGGTATGGGCACTACGAGTTTACGGTGATGCGATTTGGGTTGACTAACGCGCCGGCTGCATTTATGGATATGATGAATCGAGTATTCCAGCAGTTTTTAGACCAGTTTGTTGTGGTATTTATAGACGATATTTTGGTATACTCAAAGTCAAAGGAGGAGCATGATGCGCATTTGCGAGTAGTGTTGCGGTTCTGAGGAAAAGCAAAAATTGTCGCCAAATTTAGTAAGTGCGAGTTACGGCTTAGGAGGTGACTTTCTTGGGTCACGTAGTATCACCGAGGATTAGAGTGGATCCTCGGAAGATTGAGGCGATGTTGGATTGGAAGCCGCCTAAGTCAGTGGCTACGATTCGGAGTTTTCTAGGTGCAGCGGGGTATTACCAAGATTTGTAGAGGATTTTCTTTGATAGCAGCACCTATGACCAAGTTATTGAGGAAAGGAGTTCCATTTGTGTGGACCGAGAAGCGACAAGGAAGTTTCGACAAGTTGAAGAAGATTCGATGAAGCTCCGGTTTTGATTCAACTTTGAGGCGAGCAAGGAATTCACGGTTTCTTGTGATGCATCACATCTTGGTTTGGATGTGTCTTTGATGCGGAAGGAAGGTAGTGGCTTATGCATCTCGGCAGTTGAGACCACATGAGGTTAATTATCCGACGCATGACTTGGAATTAATCTTTGTGGTTTTTGCTTTGAAGATATGGAGACATTATTTGTATGCGGAGAGAAGTCGATAGTCTACACGATCACAAGAGTCTTAAGTATCTTTTGACTCGTAAGGATTTGAACTTAAGGCGTAGATGGATTGAGTTGTTGAAGGACTACGATCGTTCGATTGAGTACCATCCGGGCAAGGCTAACGTAGTGGCGGGCGCGTTGAGCCGTAAGGTTGTGTCGACTTAAGATCGATGTTTGCTCGTCTTAGCTTATATGACGATGGGAGTCTTTTGGCTGAACGCAAGTCAAGCCGACTTGGTTAGAGCAAATCAAGGAGAAGCGATTAGAGGATGATGGTTTAAATGATCGGAGGTTGCGGGTTGAGCGGAGGTTTAGAGGAATATAGTTTGTCCAAAGAATGGAGTCTTGTGTTTTAAAGGGAGAGCTTGTATGCCAAAGGATGTTGAGTTGAGGCAAAGGATTCTTGGGATGCACATAACAGCCATATGCTATGCATCCCGGAGGAAGCAAGATGTATCGGGATTTAAGAGAAGCGATTTTGGTGGCCAAGTCCAAGCGTGAGGTAATGGCGAGTTTGTGGGTAAATGTCGACATGTCGGCGAGTCAAGGCGGAGCATCGATTCACCGTCTGGGTTACTTCAGTAGGTGAAGATTCCACAATGGAAGTGGGAAAGAATCACTATGGACTTTGTCAGTGGATTACCTCTTACACCTAGTAAGAAGGATTCAGTTTGGGTGATTGTGGATCGTCTGACTAAGTCAGCTCATTTCAATCTGGTAAGGATGGATTATTCGCTTCAGAGGTTAGCTAAGTTGTATGTAGCGGACATAGTGAGGTTGCACGGTGTGCCAGTGTCGATCATCTCAGATAGAGATCCTAGATTTACGTCGAGGTTTTGGAGAGCGTTACATCAGGCTTTGGGTAAGCGGTTGGATTTCGATCGCATTTCATCCACGATCGGACGGCGATCGGAAAGGGTTATTCAAATTTTAGAGGATATCTTTGAGAGGATGTGTTTTGGACTTCCGAGGCAAAATTGAAGAGTTTTGCCGTTAGCTGAGTTCGTATACAACAATAGTTACCAAGCAAGCATTAAGATGGCACCATATGAGGCGTTGTATGGTAGGAGGTGTCGCATGCGCCTACATGTTGGACAGATTTGGGTGGCGTCGGATGTTAGGACCAGAGTTGGTTGCGGAGGCGATGATAAGGTTAAGATGATTCGTGCTCGTCTGCAAGGAAGCTTCTGATAGGCGAAGTCATATGCCGATCTCAAGCGGAGGGATATAGAGTTTGCCGTGGGTGACAAAGTTTTTCTGAAGGTCTCGCCATGGAAGAAAGTGTTAGGATTTGGGAGAAAAGGCAAGTTAAGTCCAAGGTTCATTGGACCGTATAAGGTGTTGAGACGAGTGGGACCAGTAGCCTATCAGCTCGAGTTGCCATCGAGAGGTGAGTCGATTCACGATGTGTTCCATGTCTCCATGCTTAGACGCTATCGTTCTGATCCATCGCATGTTGTGGCAGTAGATGAAATAGAGGTGAGCCCAGATCTGACAGTAGAAAAAGAACCTGTGCAGATTCTAGATCGAGATGTGAAAGTTTTGTGTAGGAAGTCTGTTCCTTTAGTGAAGGTTTTATGGAGGAATCATGGCGTGGAAGAAGCTACGTGGGAACCGGAGGATGCGATGAGGCGGCGGTAGCCTCAACTCTTTTGAGCGAGGTAATTTCGAGGACGAAATTTTTTTAAGGAGGGTAGAATTGTAATATCCTAAAATTTGAGTATCTCATGTTGTGTTGGTTTGGGTATGAATTTTGTGTGTTAGCATAGTCTTATGAAGGCTTGATTTTATTTAGGAAGCTAGAATAAATTTTAGTATGGTTTATTTAATGAAGTGGATTAAGTGAGCTTGACACTTAAGTTAATTTAAGTGTTATATTAAAGCACAACAGGAGTAAGTGGCAAGATGGTTAAGGAGCTTGAAAGGTTGTTTGAGGTTAGAGGTTCGAGTAGCATGTTTAGCATTTTGAAGGTTTATTTTTGAATCCTAGCATTTATGGACGGTCAACCTTTGTTTATGATAGGTTGGACTCTTAATTTTGGTAAGTTGAATTTTTGTTTAAGGGAAGCTTGAAATTGGGGATAAGAATCTTAAGGTTATGGAAGGTTATCTTAAAGTTATGGTATTATGAGGGGACAAAAGGCATGGAATATGGAGGATGTTTTGGAAACTTTATTCAAGGCTTTAGTGCATGTATGTGGACGGCATGTATGGCTAGGGGGGGTGGCCGAATGTAATAGGTAGTTTGGGGGGGGAATATTGGCCAATTTTTTGTCATTTGAACATCTTTTTGCATTTTTGTTTTCCATCTCCAAAAACTCTTTCTTTGGCCGAATGTCATTGTGCATTTTGTGCAAATTTAGCTTTCGTTTTAGCTCTTATTTTGTTGAACCAAAAATACTATTTTCTTTCTTTCATTTGTCCTTTTGAACCAAAACTACATTTTTGTATTTTGTGCATTTTCTTCTTTGGTAAAATAGGTGTTGACCGAATCTCATTTCTCCCATCCCTCTTCTTTTCTTCTTTTGATATTTTCTCAACCACATTCCCTTTCTCTTTCTTTTTGGCCGAACCTTCTCTTCCCTATCTCTACTTGATTTTCTTCCATTGTTTACTAAAACCAAATTCTCTCTCTCATTTTATCTTCTCTTCTACTTTCGTATTTCATATCCTATTAGACTCAAATCAATTGTTTTCTTCTCTCATAAGCAAATAGCCGAATCTTCTACTTCCTTTTAGTATTATTTTTGGCCGAATATTCAGGGGTAGACTCTCCTTGGTTTTCTTCTATCGATTTTGGATAAAAAGGGGTAAGTGTTCATGGACGTTTTTCTTTCTTTTCTTTCTCGTTTCTATGATGTTTTCTTGTGGACAAAGGCCGAACCTTTGGGCATTGTTTGCAAGGTTCTAACCATTTTTTTAGGATTCGATTATTCTCTTAGGCTCATTGGGATTTCGGAAGCAATCGATTTAAACCATACCATTAGCAATCGAAGTTGGTAAGTCAAGTGGTAAGGATTCTATACTCTTAAAGTTGGTTGAGGAAGCCTAAGGTTATTTGGATTAAGATATGTTGTTGGCCGAATGGTTTTCATTAAAATATTGTGATATGGCCGATTGTAGGACAAAGTGATCTAGTGCGGTAGATCGGATCATCGGATTTTAGTATTGCTTTGGTGAAAGGTGTGTATCTTACACACTTTATAACTTGGTTTATATATGTATATTTGTGTGTTATATAACTAATCATATTATGGAAGTGGGTAAATCGATGAGATCTGGATATGATACCATGATGGTATGAATGAGGATTTGGGTAAGTCTGTTTCAATATGTTGTTAATACATGTGGATTGAAATCATGATCTACGATTTATGATATATTCGTTATGAGATACATATCAAAGTTTATTGACATGATTTGTCTATCTATTGCATTGGTATGGGCAATATGAGAGGAGGAGGAAGATTGATATCGTGTCTTCTGACACGGAGGTTTGGTACCTCCGGTGATTTGGTATCACATTCGTGTCTTCGGACACCGGAGGTTTGGCACCTCATAGCGACTGCGTCCACCCGTGGTTAATACCACCGTGGGTTGGCCCCACTTTTGAGATATGGGATTGTCGCCAGTGATTTGGTATCACACGTGGGTTGGCCCCACAACTTGATAATTGTGTCTTGGACACCGGTGGTTTGGCACCACCGGTGATTTGGTATCACATTCGTGTCTTCGACACCGAGGTTTGGCACCTCATAGCGACTCGTCCACAGTGGTTAATACCACCGTGGGTTGGCCCCACTTTTAAGATATGGGATTGTCGCCAGTGATTTGGTATCACACGTGGGTTGGCCCCACAGATGGATTATTTGTGACTTTGGTCACCAAAGATTTGGTATCATATTTATATCGTGACTTCGTCACGGTGGTTTAGCACCACCAAAGTGGTTTGGTACCACACGGGTAGAAAAGGAGTTATGGATGGCTAGGTTGGATGCATTATACATATATGTTGCTTTGTTATAATTTGTGTAAGTATGTGGTATTTACCCGGGAGAGAGAATATGCACTGAGTCCTGGTGACTCACCTTCTCCTTTATCTTTTCAGATGATTCGTGAGATCGCGGATGTGGAGCCGGATGAACTCGAGGAGGCCATGCAATAAAATTTTGTTTTACATGAACTTCCATTTGGGTACTTTATTTTAATTTGGTTTTCATATTTTATGGATTTATAATAAGGCCTGTTTAATTAAGTTTTGGATTATTTTTATGTTTTGAATATATTTAAAATATGGCTTATAAATTACTTGGTTAATCTAAAAATTGAGCTCAAAGTTTTCTAAACTAAAAACTCGCAATGGTTTTAAAAATCTTACCATCGGGTAATATGAATAGTTCGATAGAAAAATTACAAGTTAAGTGTTTTCAACAAATTAAGTGATTTCTAAAATTCAAGTTTCTAAACTTAATTGCAAACGGATTTTCAAAGTGATATTTCAAATTTTCTTAAAAAGGTATAAATGTTTTCTATCCTAAGATTTATCAACTAAGTTTTAATGTTTTATGTAATTCAAAGTAAATCTCAGTTTTAACTTATTTTCGAAAAATAAAGAATCTCAGAGAGTTTTTCACAAAATTTAATTGTTAATTTGATTCTTTCAAAAATATTTTTCTTAGTGACATACCAGATTCGGTCGTGGCGTATTGACCGGGTTTGGGGTGTTACAGGAGCAATGGACACCGGAGCCGTTCTTGGCAATAACTCAATGCCAAACTCTACTTCCCGATCCGGAGGCAATCCTGGAAGCTCCTCGGGAAAGACGTCTGAAAACTCTTTCACCGTTCTAACACTTTCCACCAACAATTCCTTAGAATCCAAAGCACTAATGAAAGCTAGGAATGCTCCACAACCCTTTCTCACCAACTTTTTTGCCTTTAAAGTAGATACCACATTAGATAGATAGTTTCTTCTTTCACCTATCACCATCACTTCCTTATCCTCCGAACTTCTTAGTAACATCTACTTTGCAGCACAATCCAAGTTCGCACGATGTTTCACCAACCAGTCCATGCCAAAAATATGGTCGAACTCGCCGAATGGCAGTTCCATCAAATCCGCCAAAAATATTTCCCCCTGAATTTCTAAGGGCACATCCTTAAACAGCTTATTTAATACCACCGACTATCCTAGAGGGCTAATTATAGTTGTTTCTCTAGCAGTAATCTCAGATCTAATGTTTAAGGTTCCAGACACATCACAAGCAACATACGAATGGGTGGATCCAATATCAATCAAAGCAGTAACAGGTACATCAGCTATGAGAAACGTACCGTTATGACATCCGGTGCATCGCCATCCTCCCGACGTCTGACCGCATAGACCAACCCTGGCTGTCTTGCCTCCGCGTTACCCCTATTACCGGTACCTCTACCCGGTGCACCCTGACCTCGTCCTACGCCATTATCACCTCGACCTGGCCCACGGCCTCTCGGTGTGGTCTCTTTGAACGCCTCTAGCCGGGCAGGCATCATAGTTCACGAACATCCTGAGTCTGAGCAGTCTGTCGAGGGAAATCTTTAAGCTGATGGTCCTTGGAACCACATTTAAAACAACCACCGGTTCTCTTCCAGCATTCACCCGAGTGTTGTTTTCTGCAATCCACACATGGCTGTAACTGATTGGTAGCAGCTGGTACTCTAGCTCGAGCTGGCTCCTCATTCCTAGGCCTCTTCTGAAACCCTCTAGCAGGACCTGAGTACCTAAAGTCCCTCTTGCTCCTGCCCCTATCCTTGTCTCGATTTTGCCCTCCGAGTGCTTAGCCTCTTTAGCTATCTTGGCTTTCTCCACCAGTGTGGCAAAATTTCTCTCCTTTTGTGGGGCTATCAGTACCCGCAACTCATCACGCAACCCGTCCTCAAAATGCACACAGCATTCGTAGTCAGTTGGCACTATTCCCCGGGCATACCGACTCAGACGCAGAAATTCTGCCTCGTAAGCTGCCACAGTCTTACCTCCTTGGACCAGATTTAGAAATTCCTTCCTTCGGGCATCCACATAGCTAGCCCCGACATACTTTCCCTGGTATGTCGTTTTGAAGAAATCCCAGGTAATACGATCAGCCTGAGTGCCTTCCCGAATAGTGAGCCACCATCGATACGCTTCGTCTCTCAGCAATGACACAGCTCATTTCAGTTTCTGCTCGGCGGTGCAATCCAAATCGTCCATCATCCGCTCCACTACCTCAAGCCAATACTCCGCTACATTTGGGGCCACACCCGAGATACCCCTAAAAACCTCAGCACCATTCGATCTGAGTCTTTCCGAAATTGACCCACGAGCCGCCAATTTGATTCTTGCCCCAAAGAACCCTTTCCAGAACTCGCAACATTGCTTGGGACAGAGTGTTGTCCTGCCTCATACGATCATGTGACCCAGCTTCAGTCACAGGTGACGCAGGTCCGTCCATTTCTGGCATATGCCCTGATGCCTCAGACACAACTCTAGCACCTCGGCCTCTACCACGGCCACGTCTACCGCGTCCACTATAACACCCCAAACCCGGTCAATACGCCACGACCGAATCTGGTATGTCACTAAGGAAAATATTTTTGAAAGAATCGAATTAACAATTAAATTTTGTGAAAAACTCTTTGAAATTCTTTATTTGTCGAAAATAAGTTAAAACTGAGATTTACTTTGAATTACATAAAACTTTAAAACTTAGTTGATAAATCATAGGATAGAAAACATTTATATCTTTTTAAGAAAATTTGAAATATCACTTTGAAAATCCGTTTGCAATTGAGTATAGAAACTTGAATTTTTGAAATCACTTAATTTGTTGAAAACACTTAACTTGTAATTTTTCTATCGAACTATTCATATTACCCGATGGTAAGATTTTTAAAACCATTGCGAGTTTTTAGTTTAGAAAACTTTGAGCTCAATTATTAGATTAACCAAGTAATTTATAAGCCATCTTTTAAATATATTCAAAACATAAAAATAATCCAAAACATAATTAAACAGCCTTATTACAAATCCATAAAATATGAAAACCAAATTAAAATAAAGTACCCAAATGGAAGTTCATGTAAAACCAAATTTTATTGCATGGCCTCCTCGAGTTCATCCGGCTCCACATCCGCGATCTCACGAATCATCTGAAAAGATAAGGGAGAAGGTGAGTCACCAAGACTCAGTGCATATTCCCTCTCTCGGGTAAATGCCACATACTTACACAAATTATAACCAAGCAATGTATATATATGATGCACCCAACCTAGCCATCCGTAACTCCTTTTTCTACCCCGTGTGGTACCAAACCACTGGTGGTGCCAAACCACCGTGACCAAAGTCACAAATAATCAAGTTGTGGGGCCAACCCACTTGTGATACCAAATCACCGGCGGCGATCCCATATCTCAAATGTGGGGCCAACCCACGGTGGTGTAAATCCACGTGGGCGAGTCACTATGAGGTGCCAAACCTCTAGTGTCCCAAAGACACAAATGTGATACCAAATCACTTTGGTGACCAAAGTCACGAATAATCCATCTGTGGGGCCAACCCACGTGTGATACCAAATCACCGCGATGATCCCATATCTCAAAAGTGGGGCCAACCCACGGTGGTGTAAATCCACGAGGACGAGTCGCTATGAGGTGCCAAACCTCAGTGTCCCAAAGACACAAATGTGATACCAAATCACCGGAGGTGCCAAACCTCCGGTGTCCAAGACACGAATATCAATCTTCCCCTCCTCTCATATCGCCCATACCAATGCAATAAATAAACAAATCATGTCAACATACTTTATTATGAAACACATAACAAATATATCGTAAATCGTAGATCATGATTTCAATCCACATGTATTAACAACATATAGAAACGGACTTACCCAAATCCTCATTCATACCATCATGGTATCATATTTAGATCTCATCGTTTTCCCACTTTAATAATATGATTAGTAACTTAATATTATAAAAACATATACAAAACCGAGTTATAAAGTGTGTAAGATACACACCTTTCACCAAAGCAATACTAAAATCCGATGATCCGATCTACCGCACTAGATCACTTTGTCCTACAATCGGCCATATCACAATATTTTAATGAAAACCATTCGGCCAACAACATATCTTAATCAAAATAACCTTAGGCTTCCTCAACCAACTTTAAGAGTATAGAATCCTTACCACTTGACTTACCAACTTCGATTTGCTAAAGGAATGGCTTAAATCGATTGCTTCCGAAATCCCAATGAGCCTAAAAGAATAATTGAATCCTAAAAAATGGTTAAAACCTTGCAACAAATGCTCATAGGTTCGGCCCTTGTCCACAAGAAAATAACATAGAGAGGAGAAAAGAAATAATAGAAAAATCGGCCAAGAATACTTACTTATTAACCAAAATTGATTGAAGAAACCAAAGAGAGTCTACCCTTGAATATTCGGCCAAACTAAAACTAAAAGGAAGTAGAAGATTCGGCTATTTGCTTATGAGAGAAGAAAACAATTGATTTGAGTCTAATAGGATATGAAATACGAAAGTAGAAGAGAAGAAAAAGAGAGAGAATTCGATTTTTAGCAACAATGGAAGAAAGAATAATGAGTTTGGAGAAGAGAGAGATTCGGCCAAAAAGGAAGAAAAAGAATAAGAGAGAAAATGGGGTTGAGATATTCGGCCAACTCCTTGTTTGCCAAAAAGAAAAGTGCACAAATTGACAAAATGAACTTTTGGTTTCAAAAGCAAAGATGAAAGAAAGGAAATAGCATTTTTGGTTCAACAAAATGAAGGCTAAAATAAAAGCAAAATTTGCACAAATTGCACAATATACATTCGGCCAAGGTGGAAGTTTTTGGAGAGGAAAAACAAAAATGTAACAAGATGCACAAAAGAAAAAAAATTGGCCAACTATTCCCCCCCAAGCTACCTAACAAAAATTCGGCCACCCCCCTAGCATTACATGCCGTCCACATACATGCTCTAAAAGCCTAGGAATACTTTCCAAAACATCCTCCTAAAACCAAGCCTTATGTCTCCCCAACCTTCCATAACTTTAAGATTCTTATCCCCAATTTCATGCTTTCCTTAAACCAACATTCAACTTACCAAAAGATGAAAGTCCAACCTATCATAAACATAGGTTGACCGTCCATAAATGCTATGATGAAAGAAAAATCCTCAAAATGCTTTCCTTGATACTCGAACCACAAACCTCAAGCAACCTTTCAAGAGCCTTAACCATCTTGCCACTAACTCTCTTGTGCTTTAATTTAACACTTAAATTAACTTAAGTGTCAAACTCACTTAATCCACTTCATTAAATAACCCATACTAAAAATTATTCTAGCTTCCTAAATAAAATCAAGCCTTCACAAGACTATGCTAACACACAAAATTCATACCCGAACCAACACAAATAATACTCAAATTCTTCCTAAAGCCCAAGGTCCAATTGGCCCAATCCTACTAGGCCCAATTTCGGGATATTACAGTTCTACCCTCCTTAAAAATAATTTCGTCCTCGAAATTACTTACTAACGATCAATCGTACATTCTAACTCACCGCACTACGCTCTTGCTGCGCACTCTGATCTAAGTCATCCATGATTCGTTCCGTCGCCTCTAACCAATACTCTGCCGTACTGGGAGCCACACCTGAAACACCTCAAAATACCTCAGCTCCATTGGCTCGAAGTCGCTCAGATACGGATTTCTGAATTCCCGCGCCTCCACCTATTCCATCTACCCTCTCAAGAACTCGCAGCATCGCCTGAGACACTGCGTCATCCCCCGTTTGATCCTGATGCTCAACTCCAACCGCTGGTGGTGGGACTGGTGGTACCTCATTCTCGGATCCTTGACCCGACCTCACTGGCTTAGACACAGCCATCCTACCTCGACCACGTCCACGCATAACACGACCTCGACCTCGAGTACTCATATCTAAAGTCTCGACTTATCTGATTTAAAAGCGTTATGCATTAGTCATTATTCCACTTTCTTTAAAACACAGTTTTATGAATAATTTTAATAAGAAGTTGTTTTGCGAGTACATTCAACCTATAGTTTGGGTCTCTAGAGTAGTTCCTACTACTATACAGTCATGCCAACATCATCATATCATATCATCAAAATCAACAGTTTGATGTACTTACCAGGGCGGATTGATGTCGGAGACTCGGGGCCATACCTTTCCAACCATACAATTTTCAACAAAAAACATTTTAAAACCATACTTTAAAACATTTTGGGCCTCGGGCCCACAGCTGAGCTTTTGAACTTGGCTCTGATACCAATTTGTAACACCCCAAACCCGGTCAATACGCCACGACCGAATCTGGTATGTCACTAAGGAAAATATTTTTGAAAGAATCGAATTAACAATTAAATTTTGTGAAAAACTCTTTGAAATTCTTTATTTGTCGAAAATAAGTTAAAATTGAGATTTACTTTGAATTACATAAAACTTTAAAACTTAGTTGATAAATCATAGGATAGAAAACATTTATATCTTTTTAAGAAAATTTGAAATATCACTTTGAAAATCCGTTTGCAATTGAGTATAGAAACTTGAATTTTGGAAATCACTTAATTTGTTGAAAACACTTAACTTGTAATTTTTCTATCGAACTATTCATATTACCCGATGGTAAGATTTTTAAAACCATTACGAGTTTTTAGTTTAGAAAACTTTGAGCTCAATTATTAGATTAACCAAGTAATTTATAAGCCATCTTTTAAATATATTCAAAACATAAAAATAATCCAAAACATAATTAAATGGCCTTATTACAAATCCATAAAATATGAAAACCAAATTAAAATAAAGTACCCAAATAGAAGTTCATGTAGAACCAAATTTTATTGCATGGCCTCCTCGAGTTCATCCGGCTCCACATCCGCGATCTCACGAATCATCTGAAAAGATAAGGGAGAAGGTGAGTCACCAAGACTCAGTGCATATTCCCTCTCCCGGGTAAATGCCACATACTTACACAAATTATAACCAAGCAATGTATATATATGATGCACCCAACCTAGCCATCCGTAACTCCTTTTTCTACCCCGTGTGGTACCAAACCACTGGTGGTGCCAAACCACTGGTGACCAAAGTCACAAATAATCAAGTTGTGGGGCCAACCCACTTGTGATACCAAATCACTGGCGACGATCCCATATCTCAAAAGTGGGGCCAACCCACGGTGGTGTAAATCCACAAGGACGAGTCGCTATGAGGTGCCAAACCTCTGGTGTCCCAAAGACACAAATGTGATACCAAATCACTGGTGACCAAAGTCACAAATAATCCATCTGTGGGGCCAACCCACGTGTGATACCAAATCACTGGCGACGATCCCATATCTCAAAAGTGGGGCCAACCCATGGTGGTGTAAATCCACAGGGACGAGTCGCTATGAGGTGCCAAACCTCTGGTGTCCCAAAGACACAAATGTGATACCAAATCACTGGAGGTGCCAAACCTCTGGTGTCCGAAGACACGAATATCAATCTTCCCCCTCCTCTCATATCGCCCATACCAATGCAATAAATAAACAAATCATGTCAACATACTTTATTATGAAACACATAACAAATATATCATAAATCGTAGATCATGATTTCAATCCACATGTATTAACAACATATAGAAACGGACTTACCCGAATCCTCATTCATACCATCATGGTATCATATTTAGATCTCATCGTTTTCCCACTTTAATAATATGATTAGTAACTTAATATTATAAAAACATATACAAAACCGAGTTATAAAGTGTGTAAGATACACACCTTTCACCAAAGCAATACTAAAATCCGATGATCCGATCTACCGCACTAGATCACTTTGTCCTACAATCGGCCATATCACAATATTTTAATGAAAACCATTCGGCCAACAACATATCTTAATCCAAATAACCTTAGGCTTCCTCAACCAACTTTAAGAGTATAGAATCCTTACCACTTGACTTACCAACTTCGATTTGCTAAAGGAATGGCTTAAATCGATTGCTTCCGAAATCCCAATGAGCCTAAGAGAATAATCGAATCCTAAAAAATGGTTAAAACCTTGCAACAAATGGCCATAGGTTCGGCCTTTGTCCACAAGAAAATAACATAGAGAGGAGAAAAGAAATAATAGAAAAATCGGCCAAGAATACTTACTTATTAACCAAAATCGATTGAAGAAACCAAAGAGAGTCTACCCTTTAATATTCGGCCAAACTAAAACTAAAAGGAAGTAGAAGATTCGGCTATTTGCTTATGAGAGAAGAAAACAATTGATTTGAGTCTAATAGGATATAAAATACGAAAGTATAAGAGAAGAAAAAGAGAGAGAATTCGATTTTTAGCAATAATGGAAGAAAGAATAATGAGTTTGGAGAAGAGAGAGATTCGGCCAAAAAGGAAGAAAAAGAATAAGAGAGAAAATGGGGTTGAGATATTCGGCCAACTCCTTGTTTGCCAAAAAGAAAAGTGCACAAATTGACAAAATGAACTTTTGGTTTCAAAAGCAAAGATGAAAGAAAGGAAATAGCATTTTTGGTTCAACAAAATGAAGGCTAAAATAAAAGCAAAATTTGCACAAATTGCACAATATACATTCGGCCAAGGTGGAAGTTTTTGGAGAGGAAAAACAAAAATGTAAAAAGATGCACAAAAGAAAAAAATTGGCCAACTATTCCCCCCCAAGCTACCTAACAAAAATTCGGCCACCCCCTAGCCTTACATGCCGTCCACATACATGCTCTAAAGGCCTAGGAATACTTTCCAAAACATCCTCCTAAAACCAAGCCTTATGTCTCCCCAACCTTCCATAACTTTAAGATTCTTATCCCCAATTTCATGCTTTCCTTAAACCAACATTCAACTTACCAAAAGATGAAAGTCCAACCTATCATAAACATAGGTTGACCGTCCATAAATGCTATGATGAAATAAAAATCCTCAAAATGCTTTCCTTGATACTCGAACCACAAACCTCAAGCAACCTTTCAAGAGCCTTAACCATCTTGCCACTAACTCTCTTGTGCTTTAATTTAACACTTAAATTAACTTAAGTGTCAAACTCACTTAATCCACTTCATTAAATAACCCATACTAAAAATTATTCTAGCTTCCTAAATAAAAGCAAGCCTTCACAAGACTATGCTAACACACAAAATTCATACCCGAACCAACACAAATAATACTCAAATTCTTCCTAAAGCCCAAGGTCCAATTGGCCCAATCCTACTAGGCCCAATTTCGGGATATTACATCCACGTCCTCTAGTGCTCATATTTGCTAATTCGATTTAATCTGATTAAGAGTCTTATGAATCAGTTATACTATTTCAGTGTTTATTAAACAATATTTTATGAAGTATAAGAAGTAAAGTCGTTTTCGTAAACGCATCCTATAGTCTCAATCTCTATTGTTTCAATACTTAAAACTAAAAGTTCTAGAGTATTCCTACAATCATACCAAAATAATCATAATCATACAATGATAACATATACTTACTTGACTTGGTGCCGGATACCCGTGGTGCCATTCTTCCTTTAGAAAATACATGTATAATTTAAAATTTAAACGGCTTTGAAAATGTGTTTGAACCCAAACCATAGCCGAGTTTTGCAACCGAGCTCTGATACCATAAAATATAACACCCCAAACCCGACCCATGCGTTATGGCTGAATCTGACATGTCACATGAGAAAAATCTATTTAAGTCCTTTTCATTCGTACGTAACTAGATTTGTTAAAATAAAAAAAACAATTTTGATTTAAAATATTTGACAAAATATTACTAACTTCGAAGATTGATTGATAAATCGATAAATTTGAACTAATGATTTTACAAACCGTGACTTTTGAATAATATTGATGAAAATTTGAGAGAAAATTTCTGAGTTACAAAAAAAATATTTATAAAAGTTTATTATAAAATCCACTTGTGTATCCATTTTAGAAAATCTTTATTTAAGTTTTTAGAAAAATTCCATTTTAAGTAATTGAGCAAAATATAAGTACGTCAAACTTAAAGCAAAATAAAATAAACCAGAGGCCTTATTACATCATTTAACTCAAAATAGTAATGTAATAAAGTGAACGAAATAGAAATTTAAAGTCCAAATAAAACCATTTCTGAAGTATGGCCCCCACCAAGTCATCCATGGCCCAAGTCCACGTCACTGAGCATTACCTGCAAGGGTTAAGGAAACGGGGTGAGTTACTAGAACTCAGTGCATAAACCCCTTACCGTTTTCCACTGGGCCTGAAACCCATTTAACAATATTTTGGGCCTAAGCCCCTTTTTACATAAGAATGTATCAAATATATCATATGAATGTAATGCAATCCCAAACCAACCTAATAATCCATCCGCTACACACCACCCGTACCATCCCATCACACCTGTGGGGATCAAGTCAACCCACCCCGCCAAACACACCAATCGCAAGCATTATGCCATTTATAACAAATTTTGATTGTGGTCGAGCCACCAGAATCATAGTATCATATTAACAAACATTTTTGTGGCAGTGCCACCGGAATCACTTCTCTTCAACATTTTCCCATCCCATGCAAAATCATGTAAATGCATCATACATAGCAAATCATGATATTTACAAATATAAACAACAATAATTAATTCAGAGATTCATTACAAAAATTCAGCCCATTGTAGCACTTGCAAATAAGTCCATTAAGACCATATATCAAATCGGCCCATTATGGCAATATATCAAATCGGCCCATTTAAGCAATATATCAAATCGGCCCATTAAGGCAATATATCAAATCGGCCCATTAAGGCAATATAACAAATCGGCCCATTAGGGGTAATATAACAAATCGACCCATTAGGGGCAATTTCGTAATTCGGCCCTTTAGGGCGTTTTTGTAATTCTCATAGTGTTAATACCGATTTTGTCAATTTTATCAAAAATAGTGTAATTTAGGCCAGTTTTCTCGGTTTACTCCATAAAACGATTTTAATCGTAGCGATATATTTCCAATATGATATCAATCTTAAAACCCACGGAAAACGGTGTGAGATTACACACCTGATTATGGTAAGTACTAGGCTTTCTTGATCTTCGACACCCTTGGAATCGTGAACGACCACGATTTGTCGATTCTCCCCGGATGATGGTCCACAACCCGGTGGAAAATCCTGAACCGCCGATACTGCCCTTCGTTTGAATTTAGGAGTATGGATCGCAAATCCGCTCCTTTTACGATCTCCAATCACTTTCCCTTTCGATTCGATATTGCTTGCCTCCATTGAATAAGATCTTAGTCAAAACGATATTACGATATAAATATGGATTGTCAAATGACAAAGGGTTCGGCTTACCACTATAATCGTTTGATCAACAAGAGGATAGATCGAGCAATTAAGTCCCTAAAAATATAATCGATTAGTCACAACCACTATTATCCCGATAACAACTTAAACGAATACAGAACGATTTCAAATAATCCATGGAGAATTCCTTACCTTATCATTATTGGATCCGATTTTCACCGTTCAACTTAAGGCTAGAATAATGTTCGACCTCGCACTAGAATATGATTCGATCAAGAAGATAGTGTCCAACACGAAGGAAAAAGAGATAGGGAGGAGACAAGATGTTAATAGATTCGACTATGGAGAAAATGAATAAAGAGAATTCGATTACAATGAAATTTTAATTTTTAAGAAATGAAAGAAGGGTTGAGAGATGATTAAAAAAAAAGAAAAGAGAAGATGGACGAAAGATGTTTGAAGTGTTTCAGCCAACACCAAAAAAAAAATATGAACCAAAGAAGAATGTGAGTATTTCAGCAACCAAAGAAGAATGATAAATGATGGATTAAGATTTCGGCACAACAAGAGAAAAAATGTAACACCCCAAACCCGGCCTAGAAGTTAGGCCCGAATCTGGTGTGTCACATGGAAGTAAAAACTTGCTTGAGAAATACAAACCTCTTTGTTAAAACCCAAAACACTTAAGCAATTGATGTCTACTTGAAAACGTAATTATCTTTAAAAACCTTTTACGTTTATGGGAAGCATATTTGAAATAAACAATTTACGAAAATGTGACGTTTATAAATAGAGTTGCAGAAGCATTTTGAAAACGTTGCGGAAACGTAGATAAAATACAATTATTTTTGAGAGGTTGTTTGATAAATCGATAATCGAACTAGTAATCTTTTAAAACCGTGACTTTTGAAAATGTCGTTGATAATTTGAAAGAAAATCCGAGTTAAAATTATTTATAATAGTTTGTTATGAAATCCTTTTGTTAATCAATTTTGGAAAATCTTTATTTAAGTTTTTAGAAAAAATTCCCATTTAAAAAAACAATTCAAGCAAAATTAAAGTACGTCAACATAAAGCAAAAATAAATACTCCAGAGGCCTTATTACATCATAAAAACCAAAATAGTAAAGTGAACGAAAATAGAAATCTAAAGTTTAAAATAAACACCATTTCTGAAGTATGGCCTCCACCGAGTCATCCATGGCCCCAAGTCCTCGTCATGGAGCATTACCTACAAGGGTTAACAAAAAGGGGGTGAGTTACAAGAACTCAGTGTATAATCCCCTTACCGTCATCCACTGGGCCTGAACCCATTAGTAATATTTTGGGCTTAAGCCCATTTAACGTACACTTGGACCGAAGCCCATTTACAAAACAATCTTAAAATGAAGCAAATGTATGAATGTATGCAAACCAAAACCATCCTAATAATCCATCCGCTACACACCACCCGTACCATCCATCACACCTGTGGGGATCTTTTGTCAACCCACCCCGCCAACACACCAATCGCAGGCATTTAGCCATTTATATCAAATTCTAATTGTGGACAAGCCACCAGAATAACATAATATACGTGGCTTAGCCACCAGACAAAATGTGACAGAGTCACCAGAATATGTGGTAGAGCCACCAAATTTCACTTCCCCGATCATCAATATCCCAATCCCATGCAACTTATGTAAATGCAACATACATCGTAAATCATAATATTTACAATATAACCACGATAATTAATAACTCATAGATTTATTACAAATAATTTGGCCCATTAACACTTTACAAAATCGGCCCATTAGGGCATTATATCAAATCGGCCCATTAAGCCATAAATCATATCGGCCCATTTAGCAATATATCAGATCGGCCCATTAAGCAATATATCAAATCGACCCATTATGGCTATATATCAAATCAGCCCATTAAGGCAATATAAAAAATCGGCCCGTTAAGGCAGTATAACAAATTGGCCTGTTAAGGCAGTATAACAAATCGGCCCGTTAAGGCTGTATAACAAATCGGCCCATTAGGGGCATTTCTGTAATTTGGCCCATAGGGGCATTTCCGTAATTCGGCCCATAGGGGCATTTCCGTAATTTGGCCCATTAGGGCATTTTTGTAATTCGATAATCTTACCCACTAAGGGTAATTTTGTAATCTCACAATCTAGGGGTATTTCGGTAATTTACCCTCTAAGGGTATTATGGTAATTCCGCAACCTAGACTTAACTACTAATGTAGGGCATAAAAATCGAAACTGTCTATGTGCGTCGTACTAACTAAATTGACTATAATTCGAGTTAGGAATCTCGAAATCTAAATCCGTAATTTTTTCTTGAAACTAGACTCATATATATTCTTACTACTAGTTTTCAAAAATTTTTGGCTTAACCATTTAGTACAGTTTATTCCTTAAATTTTCCCTTGTTTCACTGTCCAATGATTCTGACCTCTCTTACCTTAATTTCAAATATCTCACTGTACAGTTTTCATATGTTGCTCCCAGTTGTTTCTATTGAAAATAGGCTCACTAAGGAATCCATACATATAACTTATAACTCATAATTCCTTTTGTACAATTTTAAACGATTTTTCGAAGACAGAACAGAGAACCACGAAGTCGATCAGAACCAGTCTCACTAAAATTAAGATATCATGGACTTTAAAATTCCTTTTCCTTTTCCTTTTCCACTTATTCCATATAAAAATAGACGCAGTAAGCTTTAATTCAATATCTTATTCACTTATTAATCCCTTTTATCCTATTTTTCTTGATTTTTCAAAATCACGTCACTGTTGCTGACCAAAAACTGTTTCATTGCAAACTATGGTTACCACTACGAATATACGCACGCCCGAGTGGTCACGGATGCCGGTTTCTAGTTTTCTTCGGTATTTTGACTGAATCATAGAACATATCATACAAACATTCAGAGAGGTATGAGATTACATACCATTTCAAACATGTATTCAGAAGGGTACGGGATTACACACCTTGATTACGAGTTGTGCTTTCTCTGGATTTCAACACCTATAATGATATTTGATAGAAGGTTAGTCTCAACTTTGATAATCGTAACTAGAAACACTTTATTAGGCTAACTCCACTTACCACGAATGTTATCTCCCTCAGTGCACCAAGAATCGATTGTAACATTCCGGTTTAGGGCCTAGTCAGAATAGTGGTTTGAGACCACAAATCTGAGGGTCATGAATGAGTTTTTGAGGCTTATAATATGTTTGCATGCTAGTGTGAAAGTTTCATGAAGCAATTTTGTGAAATTGTGGTTGAATTGTCCAAAAGGACTAAATTGCAAAAGTTGCAAAATGTGTGTTTCTAGAAGCTATATGTGTGAAATAGCTTTAGATTATTAATTTGAGGTCCTTAAATAGAAATTTATCCAAATTCTAATTTTTGGACAAAAATGGGCATGGATGAGTTAAAATTGAAAGTTTATCAAAAAGGGCATTTTGGTCATTTATCAATTAAGTGATTAAAATAGGTGAAAAGATGATAGAAATTCATTCATCTTCTTCCCATAGCTGTCGAAAATTTGAGAAGCCATTGTGAGGGTTCTTTCAATTTTTCAAGCTTGCTAGTAAGTGCTCCTAAGCCCGGTTTTTGATATTCTTCGTATTTTTGAAGTCCCGGTAGCATGAGTAAGCTATTTATAGCTATTTGGTGAGCTATCATGGATGTTAAAAAATGTACATATGTATGACATGCATGTATTTTGATGTTTTATGGAAGAATATGAAGGCTTGATGTAGTAGAAACATCTTTTGCTAAGTGATTTTCCATGAAAATGCATGTAGGGACTTAGTTGTGAAAATCTTAAGTTTGGTCATACATGGGTGATTTAGCGAGATTTGATGAATGCTTTAGTTGAATAAGTGGTTCGGCTAAGCATGAAAGAGTAGAAAGTTGAATAAAAATCACTTTACGAGCCTTTGGGACTAAAGTGTAAATATGATGAAGTTTAGGGGCAAAATAGTAATTTTGCTAAAGTATGAGATGTGGGTCAATTTAGTCAATGTGTGTATTGAATAAGCTGATTCATTCATTATAGATCAAGAAAGACGAAGCCCGGATCGAAACCGAGGCAAAAGCAAGGTGGTGGACTAAATTGCACATTTCAATACTTTTGAGTATCGAGGTAGGTCTATGCATAAACAATGCATTCATACTTACAATTTGTAAATGCTAGCTAGGGTGTAGCATGAATGAGAATGAATGAGAATGATTGGGAACCTATGTGGTTCAAGTAGAATGAATGCAATATAGATGTGAATGGATGAATAATTGTGTAAATAGACTTGTGCATGTGTTGTGATAATGCTAGATGGTGGGCTAAGTGTGATACCATCCAAATGCATATTGATGATGAGCTGGCTATGTGCGATGCTATCGTTAGGTATATCGTTTAGTTGTTATGTGCGAGATCACGATGATTACCTTTGTGGTAGGCTAAGTGCGATACCACCTTATAAATTGATTGTGGTGTGCGAAATGCAAAACCCCGAGATATTGGCTGTGTGGATTAATTGTGTATATTAGCTGTGTGTAATAGCTGTGTGGATAAGATATGTGGATTAGCTGTGTGGATTAGCTATGTGAGTTAGCTATATGGATGCATTATTAAGCAATAATGACGTGTTGTATATTGTGTAAATGTGATATTGAATGCAGGGGTGCATTTCAATAATTATGAGCATGTGACTCATGATGTGTTTGTAATATGGTAATGGATAGAAAGAGTAAGCATAGTTGTATATTATATGTTGGTATAATGCTAATTGTGGTTGGGCTTATACTATGATGCTTAATTGTTTATGTGTAAACTTACTAAGCTCAAAGCTTACTCTCTTTATTTTCCCTTGTCTTATAGATTAAAAGCGTTGAACCGAGATACGAGGATCATCAGAAGATAGCCCACATATCAGCACACTTTGGTACATGAAACTTAATGTTTTGTATATGGCATGTATAGGGGCTAGATAAGTTAGTAAATTTTGTTGTAAATGGCTAAGATGTGTTGGCCTATAGATGGATAGCTTATTTTGTATAATGCCATGATTGTTGGCTATTACATTATATGAAAGAAAGATGTAGTTTTCTATGTGAGAATGCACTTCAATTTGAGTTGATTATGATGGTGTTAGATGAGTATATGTTGTGTATGTTAGAAGGGTGAAAAGAACTTGACACTTAGTCTTGTTCTTGACCATGTGGGTATACACACGGGCGTGTGTCTAGACCTTGTGTGACACACGGTCAGCCCACGGGCATGTGCTGTGGCCGTGCGTCCTCTGCATGTTAATATTTGAAAATAGAATAGACCACGGACTAGTCACACGGGTGTGTGCCTAGAGCGTATGGGATTCATCAGTGTTGGCCACGGGATAGCCACACGGGCGTGTGTCAAGACTCTAGGCCGTGCGAGGGAAGTCAGTGTTCACCACGGTTGGGGAGCACTGGCATGCCATGGCCGTGGGGCAATTGGCAGAATGCTCGAGTTTTTAGCACGGCTAGGAAACATGGGCGTGTGTATCCATGCACGGGCGTGTCTAATCTTCCACGGGCGTGTGAGACCTGTATATAAGAGAAAAATTTTAAGGATCGTAAAAGTTCCGGATTAGTCTCGAGAGCCCTCATGTGTATGAGTGAGGCCTCGTAAGTCGAGAATGAGGTTATATCGAGTAATGACGTTCAACCTAAGTGGTGGTTAAGCGGTTTGAGTTCGGTAATGCCTCAGGCGCAGTTCTCGGCATAGAACCCGGGTAAGGGGTGTTACATCGATCCTATCCTTTGACTACTGAAATCCCGTCCTAACAATATTTGGTGAGCGAAAGAGTTGTTAGCAATTATCCCACCTTTGGCCAAAACAAATCTCATAACAACGTTCTTACCCCACTTGCTTGACGAGTCGACGATAATGATTTGGTTAATACAAATCACTTGTGCTCCTTTACCTTGAAGATTTTTAGGACCGATTCCCAACGATTGTACGATAACTTCGGAAGATTCAAATTTTTGGCCTTCTACTATATCACTATGAAGAAGGAAAATAATCTCATTTGAGAGAGAAATAAGGTGATGGTCTTGGTCAAAATGACCATCCCAAACCAAAACATAGATTCGGTATTAAGAGAAAGAAAATAAGAAATGTTGAGATGAACACTTACCGATTAATCAAGGATTGAGTGTAAATACGGATGAGAAGAAAAGATAGAAAAGAGATGAAGGTTCGGTTATAGAAGAAAATGAATATTGATATTCGGCTATGGAGGATAATCAAACAAGAAAATGTGATTTTATGGTGGTGTCGATTTAGAAAAGAGAAAAGATTAGAGGAATGGTTAAAAGAAAAGGATGGAAGGTTGGATGGATGCTAGGTGATTCGGCTATCAAAGGGAGATGAACATCTTGCACAAATGTGCTAGGAGGTTTCGGAAAAGAAGAAAGAAAGAAGAAAAACTAAAACTTACAAAGAGTAGCAATTTGGAGAAAATGACACTATTGAAGCCAAAGGTATTTTTGACCAAAACAAACACATAGTTTTACCAAAACACCAAGTAAAATTCGGCTACCTCCCTTTTACCACAAAACCGTCCACATTCATGACCATAATGGTCAAAAATTGGCCAACCACACTTTCCATAACACTTCCCTTGAAAAAGGCCATATGTTCCCCTTACTTTCCCCTTTCTCTTGATTTCTTTCCTCACCTTCATCCTTTCCTATTTTCCTTAGCCATCTTGCAAAAAATAAAAAGTCCACCTTGCCTTATTTTCAAGCTTGGCCGACACTTAGGGAAAGAGTACAAAAAAAATAGTCAAAATTTTGCACTTGATGGGATTTGAACCTCTTCCCTCCATGCTCTTCACTTGATGCCTTAACCTCCTTACCATATGCTCTCTTATGCTAGCAAAATACACACTTATTACCTTAAGCCTTGATGCCACTTGCCTTTTCCCCTTAAGTACTCAAATACTAAAATTTACCTATAGCCTAACTTGAACCCGGAACTTCCTAGAAACCTCGTAACTTTCCAAAATCACCTTCCTAATAAGTCCAATTTGCAATAATGCCATTCTCTTGTTCTCAAAAAATTTAAACACTCCTACGTCCAAGGCCCATTGGGCCCAATCCTACTAGGCCAAATTTCGGGTCGTTACAATTCTACCCACCTTAAAGAAATTTCGTCCTCGAAATTTCCAACCAACTACTAAACGCATCGCTCAAATCACACCACTATGCTTTCGCTGCGCACTCTGATCTTAATAACACCAATGTACTTTTAACATAATCTTGAATCCTCTTTCACGCAACCAAACATCTAACCACAGAAGCAAACAGTTATCTACCACTTATACCTAAAATTTTCTACATTCAATCATCACGTCCAACCAAAACATACCTGACTTGATGGTGATGAAACAATCCGGAGCCTTATGCTCCTTAGACCCGCATCTCAAGCATACTCCTAACCTCCTCCAGCATTCTCCCAGATGACGCCTCTTGCAAAAAATCACAAGCCGGAAAGTTTGGTCGTGCCTTGACATGCTTTACAGAACGAGACTGCGACCCAAAAGAACTGCGATCTAATTTCTTCTTACAGCTCACAGACCCAACTCGAAGTGCTTCACCAATTCCTTTAACCTCTTCCAATACTTCCTTATCTATCTGAGTCAGCTCGTCAACCCCAGCTCGATCATGAGATCCCGTCTCAGCCACTGGCGATGCCAGCGCCTTCCTTTCGGGCACATGTCTCGGTGCCGAAGATCTAGCCTTAGCACCCCGGCGTCTACCACTTCCACATCTATCGCGTCTACGTCCTTTAACGCCCATACTTGCTAAATCGATTTAACCTTATTACGAGTCTTATGAATCAGTATAATTATTTAATGTTTATTAAACAATGTTTTATGGAGTATTGGAAGTAAAGTTGTTTTCGTAGTACGTATCTAAGGTCTCAATTTCTATAGTTTCAGCTCCTAAAGCTAAGAGTTCTAGAGTATTTCTACAATCATATACACAATAATCATAAATTGAAAACATAAACTTACTTGACTTGGTGCTTTGGATACCCGTGGTGCCATACTTCCTTTAGAACATACATGTATAATTTAAAATTTTAAACAGACTTTGAAAACGTGTTTGAACCCAAACCACAAAAGAGTTTTGAATCGGCTCTCGATACCATAAAATGTAACACCCCAAACCCGCCTAAAAGTTAGGCCTCGAATCACAGTGTGTCACATGGAAGTAAAACTTGCTTGAGAAATACAGACCTCTTTGTTAAAACCCAAAACACTTAAGCAATTGATGTCTACTTGAAAACGTAATTATCTTTAAAACCTTTTCGTTTGCGGAAGCATATTTGAAATAAACAATTTACGAAAATGTGACATTTATAAATAGAGTTGTAGAAGCATTTTGAAAACGTTGCGAAAACGTAGATAAAATACAATTATTTTTGAGAGGTTGTTTGATAAATCGATAATCGAACTAGTAATCTTTTAAAACCGTGACTTTTGAAAATGTCGTTGATAATTTGAAAGAAAATCCGAGTTAAATTAGTTGTAAAATTTTGTTATGAAATCCTTTTGTTAATCAATTTTGGAAAATCTTTATTTAAGTTTTTAGAAAAAATTCCCATTTAAAAAAACAATTCAAGCAAAATTAAAGTACGTCAACATAAAGCAAAAATAAATGCTCCAGAGGCCTTATTACATCATAAAAACCAAAATAGTAAAGTGAACGAAAATAGAAATCTAAAGTTCAAAATAAACACCATTTTTGAAGTATGGCCTCCACCGAGTCATCCATGGCCCCAAGTCCTCGTCATGGAGCATTACCTACAAGGGTTAAGAAAAAGGTGGTGAGTTACAAGAACTCAGTGTATAATCCCCTTACCGTCATCCACTGGGCCTGAACCCATTAGCAATATTTTGGGCTTAAGCCCATTTAACGTACACTTGGACCGAAGCCCATTTACAAAACAATCTTAAAATGAAGTAAATGTATGAATGTATGCAAACCCAAACCATCCTAATAATCCATTCGCTACACACCACCCGTACCATCCATCACACACAGTGGGATCTTTTGTCAACCCACCCCGCCAACACACCAATCGCAGCATTTAGCCATTTATATCAAATTCGAATTGTGGACAAGCCACCAGAATAACGAGAATATGTGTGGCTTAGCCACGAAAAAATGTGACAGAGTCACGGCAGAATGTGTGAGCCACCAAATTTCACTTCCCCGATCATCAATATCCCAATCCCATGCAACTTATGTAAATGCAACATACATCGTAAGTCATAATATTTACAATATAACCACGATAATTAATAACTTAGAGATTTATTACAAACAATTTGGCCCATTAACACTTTACAAAATTGGCCCATTAGGGCATTATATCAAATCAGCCCATTAAGCCATATATCAAATCGACCCATTTAGCAATATATCAGATCGGCCCATTAAGCAATATATCAAATCGGCCCATTATGGCTATATATCAAATTAGCCCATTAAGGCAATATAACAAATCGGCCCGTTAAGGCAGTATAACAAATCGGCCCATTAAGGCAGTATAACAAATCGGCCCGTTAAGGCTGTATAACAAATCGGCCCATTAGGGGCATTTCCGTAATTCGGCCCATAGGAGCCTTTCCGTAATTCGGCCCATAGGGGCATTTCCGTACTTCGGCCCATAAGGGCATTTTCGTAATTCGATAATCTTACCCACTAAGGGTAATTTGGTAATCCCGCAATCCAGGGGTATTTCGGTAATTTACCCTCTAAGGGTATTATGGTAATTCCGCAACCTAGACTTAACTACTAATGTGGGGCATAAAAATCAAAACTGTCCATCTGCGTCGTACTGACTAAATTGACTATAACTCGAGTTAAGAATCTCGAAATCTAAATCTGTAGATTTTCCTTGAAACTAGACTCATATATATTTTTACTACTATTTTCCAAAATTTTTGGCTTAACCATTTCGTACAGTTTATTCCTTAAATTTTCCCTTGTTTCACTATCCAACGATTCTGACCTCTCTTACCTTAATTTCAAATATCTCACTGTACAGTTTTCATATGTTGCTCCAACTTTTTATATTGAAAATAGGCTCACTAAGGAATCCATACATATAACTTATAACTCATAATTCCTTTTGTACAATTTTAAACGATTTTTCCAAGACAGAACAGAGAACCGTGAAGTCGATCAGAACCAGTCTCACTAAAATTAAGATATCATAGACTTTAAAATTCCTTTTCCTTTTCCGCTTATTCTATATAAAAATAGACACAGTAAGCTTTAATTCGATATCTTATTCACTTATTAATCCCTTTTATCCTATTTTTCTTGATTTTTCAAAATCACGTCAACATTCTTGACCAAAAAGCTGTTTCATTGCAAACTATGGTTACCACTACGAATATACGCACGCCCGAGTGGTCACGGATGCCGGTTTCGATTTTCTTGATATTTCGACCGAATCATAGAACATATCATACAAACATTCAGATAGGTATGAGATTACATACCATTTCAAACATGTATTCGGAAGGGTACGGGATTACACACCTTGATTACGAGTTGTGCTTTCTACCGATTTCAACACCTATAATGATAGTTTATAGAAGGTTAGTCTCAACTTTGATAATCGTAACTAGAAACACTTTATTAGGCTAAATCCACTTACCACGAATGTTATCTCCCTCAGTGCACCAAGAATCGATCCTATCCTTTGACTACTGAAATCCCATCCTAACAATATTTGGTGAGCGAAAGAGTTGTTAGCAATTATCCCACCTTTGGCCAAAACAAATCTCATAACAACATTCTTACCCTACTTGCTTGACGAATCGACGATAATGATTTGGTTAATACAAATCACTTGTGCTCCTTTACCTTGAATATTTTTAGGACGATTCCCAACGATTGTACGAGAACTTCGGAAGATTCAAAGTATCGGCCTTCCACTATATCACTACGAAGAAGGAAAATAATCTCGTTTGAGAGAGAAATAAGGTGATGGTCTCGGTCAAAATGACCATCCCAAACCAAAACATAGATTCGGTATTAAGAGAAAGAAAATAAGAAATGTTGAGATGAACACATACCGATTAATCAAGGATTGAGTGTAAATACGGATGAGAAGAAAAGATAGAAAAGAGATGAAGGTTCGGTTATAGAAGAAAATGAATATTGATATTCGGCTATGGAGGATAATCAAACAAGAAAATGTGATTTTATGGTGGTGTCGATTTAGAGAAGAGAAAATATTAGAGGAATGGTTAAAAGAAAAGGATGGAAGGTTGGATGGATGCTAGGTGATTCGGCTATCAAAGGGAGATGAACATGTTGCACAACTGTGCTAGGAGGTTTCGGCAAAGAAGAAAGAAAGAAGAAAAAACTAAAACACACAAAGAGTAGCAATTTGGAGAAAATGACACTATTGAAGCCAAAGGTATTTTTGACCAAAACAAACACATAGTTTTACCAAAACACCAAGTAAAATTCGGCTACCTCCCTTTTACCACAAAACCGTCCACATTCATGACCATAGTGGTCAAAAATTGGCCAACCACACTTTCCATAACACTTTCCTTGAAAAAGGCCATATGTTCCCCTTACTTTCCCCTTTCTCTTGATTTCTTTCCTCACCTTCATCCTTTCCTATTTTCCTTAGCCATCTTGCCAAAAATAAAAAGTCCACCTTGCCTTATTTACAAGCTTGGCCGACACTTAGGGAAAGAGTACAAAAAAAATAGTCAAAATTTTGCACTTGATGGGATTTGAACCTCTTCCCTCCATGCTCTTCACTTGATGCCTTAACCTCCTTGCCATACACTCTCTTATGCTAGCAAAATACACACTTATTACCTTAAGCCTTGATGCCACTTGCCTTTTCCCCTTAAGTACTCAAATACTAAAATTTACCTATAGCCTAACTTGAACCCTGAACTTCCTAGAAACCTCGTAACTTTCCAAAATCACCTTCCTAATAAGTCCAATTTGCAATAATGTCATTCTCTTGTTCTCAAAAAATTTAAACACTCCTACGTCCAAGGCCCATTGGGCCCAATCCTACTAGGCCTAATTTTGGGTCGCTACAAAAATGACCAAAATGAAATGAGAGTTTTGGCCAAAACGGAGAAAAGAGACTCTCTTATGGCTTTGGGAGTTACGGCTAAGAGAAAGAATTGGAGAAAGAAAATGACACTAAAAAGCTAAAGAGAAAACAACCTCTCAAGCACCAAATTTGCCAAAATGCTACTAGCAAAATTCGGCTACCCTCTCCCTATACCAAAACCGTGCATAGCATGACAATAAGGTCAAAATTTGGCCAACCAAAACTTTCCAAAACATCACCCTTGAAAAAGGCCAACATGTTCCCTATACTTGCTTTTTATTTTTATTTCTTTCCCTACCCTCATCCTTTCCTTATTCCTTAGCCACCTTGCCAAAATTAAAAGGTCCACCTTGCCTTATATACTACCTTGGCCGACACTTAGTGAAAGAACACAAAAAAATAGTCAAACTTTTGCACTTGATGGGATTTGAACCTCATCCCTCAAAGTCCTTCATGTGGCGCCAAATCCCCTTTCCCATAAGCTCCTTTGTGCTAGCAAATTACTCATTTATTTCCATAAGAAATTAGGCCACTTACTATATCTCCTTAAAGTGCTAAAATACCAAATTTTTACTAAGGCCCAATTAAACCCCGAGCCTTCTTAAGACCTTAAAACATACACGATTAGTAATTTAACTAGCTTAACGCAAGAAATAATGCAACACATAAAATTCCAAATTTTAGGATGTTACACAAACACAATAGCAAGTAACTCTTTCTCTGTTACTGCATAATTCAGTTGAGCTTCCGTCAGAACCCGACTTGCATAGTAGATGAGATGAAGAACTTTGTTCCTTTACTGGCCCATCACAACTCCTACCGTGAAGTCACTTACGTCACACGTTAACTCAAATGAAAAATCCCAATCCGGTGTGACGATAATTGGTGCCGAAACTAATCGATTCTTTAGATTATTAAAAGCTTTCAAACATTCTTCATCAAATTTGAATGTTGTGTCCTTCTCTAATAATTTACATAAAGGTTTAGCAATTTTGGAGAAGCCTTTGATGAATCTTCGATAGAATCTGACATGTCCCAAAAAGCTCTTAACACCCTTTACAGATGTTGGAGGTGGGAGTTTCTAACGCTTTTGAAATGGTATATGAATTGTACAAGTATACACATTTAATCGAGTAATAAAGTGATAAGTGAGATAGTCTTCACAGGGATCGATTAGGTATAAAATGGTCGAGTTATTATAATGAATATGATTAATGTTATGGAAAAAAATAATGATAAAAATGCAGTGGTAATTTGAAGGAATAATGATGTGTGTAATATGTGTAATTGATAAATAATGGAAAATGCTATGACAAGGCAAGAGTAAGAATGTAATGGCAAATTCTAGAATAATTACGTGAATAATATGCAAACGAACAAGTGAACAACTAAAAATGCTATGGCGAAGTTACTACGGTAAATGATAAAGGGTCTACAATGTTGATTTGGAAGGTCGGGATTACTAAGAATATGCCCTTACTGACCGTAATCCCTCAGCAAAACCATACTCAATCTACTGCTTAGAAGAGTTCTAAAATGGTCTGCTTCTTTCGAGAACAATACCTCAAGTTACCTTCCCTTCAGCGATATATGTCTATAAGCCTTTAGCATAGTACCCTGCACTGTTTTGTTTTCTTTCTGTATGAATTCTGCTCTATGTCTAGAGGCTGCTAAAAGTATTCAGTCGAACACTTGCTCATATCATTCAATTTCAATCTCATTAACCTAACCTTGTCAGAATTAGATTAATTTAATGAACATGCTGTACATCCATCTATGTCTAGAGTTTGCAAACATGCAAATTTGTAAAAAAATCATTCAATGAAACAGTGTATTAAAGCAAATCTACGCTTTAGTCATTAAAGAAAATAAGAGTTTCATCAAGTAATCCCAACCCTATGAGATTTAGCTCATAGGTTGGTAATTAAAATTCAAATCCAAAGTATCATTCAATATTGTTTTCATCAAATAAATTCATGAAGAGTAATCAAGAAATAATAGAAGAACTTCAGGAAGATAGCTTCCGCTTATCCAGCCCACACTCCAATGATATAGTGTCCTGTTACGGTTGAGGGGGATTGCCTTGGTCTTCCTCTTCCTGTCTCTACTCAGCCTCTTCCCTCTATTTTTTTCCTAAGTTTGTTTTTTTCCCTTTTTTCTCTTTTGTTTTTTCTGCCCCTTTAGGGTTTCCTCCTTTGGCTTTTATAATAGTTTTCCCTAGGGTAAATCCAATAACCCATGATTTTCTTCCCTCTTTTTCAGGTAGATATAACTTGTACGAGTTCAACTAGGCCTAAGACTTGTACGCTTTGAGTGTTGACTAGACATCTTCCCGGCATTACCACGACATTCGTGTTAACTAACTGTCCAACCCTTTGCCCCGGCAAACCTTCACTCTTTACTTCTTATTCCTCATCCTGCACCTGCCAATCCACTACCACACACAACCCTTCCACAAGCAATTTAAAAATAACTAACATTTAAGTACAATCCAAGCTCTTAATGTAATGATAAAACAAGAAAAATACTAATGGAATATCCTAAAATGTAACCAAATGTAACTAAGTACAGGCAATTAGCTATATCTAAAGGCATGAAATATTACTATTTTCAAGAGTTATAAGTTTCTCAATAACATCCACCTTTGCTTTATCTACCTCGATTCCTTGTCTCCTTATTTGGTGCCCCAAAAAACTACCTTCTCGTGCCATGAAATGACACTTTTCCCAGTCGAGTACTAAGTTTGTTTCTTTGCACCACCTTAGTACCTTGGCTAGATTTGCTAAGCAATCATCGTAAGTGTCTCCAAACACTAAAAAATCATCCATGAAAACTTCCAAAAAAATTCCACCATGTCAGTAAGAATAGCCAATTATACATCTTTAAAATGTAGCAGGTGCATTACATAAACCAAATGGCATGCGCCTAAATGCAAACGTACCATACAGGCATGTGAATGTTGTTTTGTGTTGATCCTCTGGTGCTACTATGATCTGATTGTACCCTGAGTATCCATCTAGAAAATAGTTTTAGTCTCACCCCACGAGTCTATCTGGCATTTGATCCAAGAACGACAAAGGGAAGTGATCTTTCCTAGTCGCCTTGTTCAACTTTTCGTAATCTATACAAATTTTCCATCCCGTAACCGTTTTGGTCGGTCAACTTTTTATTTTCGTTCTCTACGACCATAATACCTCCTTTCTTTGGCACACACTGGACCAAACTTACCCATGAACTGTCTGAGATGGGCTAAATTATACACGCATCTAACCACTTAATGATTTCTTTCTTTACCACATCCTTCATAATAGGGTTCAGCCTCCGTTGTCCATCAATAGTCCCTTTCTCGCAATATTCTAGGATGATTTTGTGTGTAACACCCCAAACCCGGCCCAAACATTACGACCGAATTTGGTATGCTACGGAGGAAAAACCTTTGAAAATCCCTTGTTAAGTCGTTTTAAATTTTGATAAAAGATATTGTTTCGATTTAAAACAATTGAGGTGTTATGAAGGAAGCATTACTTAATGTCATTTAAAAATATACTAAGTTAGGTGGTTACAGTTTCAAATGTACCCGATGGTATTTTAAAAACATTTTGCGTTTAATTTGAGAAAACATGTGCATCCGTTTTAACATCATCAAATAGTTTAAACAAAACATCCAAAACATGCAGCAATAATAAAATAATCCTAGGAGGCCTTATTACAATTAAGCAACATAAACCCAATGAGAAAAAAATAGATAAAATCCAAAATTCATTTATTAAAAATCTCCACTGCATGGCCACCTCGAGTCCATCCGGCTCCTCATCCGCGATCTCACGAATCACTGAAAAATTAAAGGAGAAGGTGAGTCACCAAGACTCAATGTGTAACCCTTCCCCAATTTAATGCAATCACATACACAAATCATAACCAATTAACATGCATAAGTTTAAATGCACCCAACCTAACCATCCATACGCCTTTTCTACCCCTTGTGGTACCAAACCACCGGTGGTGCTAAACCACCGTGACGTATAGTCACAAATGTGATACCAAATCACCGGAGATACCAAATCTCTGGTGTCCAAGACACAATTGTGTTACCAAAACACCGTGACCGAAGTCACAAATAGATGATGGGGCCAACCCATCGTGTGATACCAAATCACCGGCGATACAATCCCATATCTCAAAGTGGGGCCAACCCACGGTGGTATTAACCACGGGGACAAGTCGCTATGAGGTGCCAAACCTCTGGAGGTACCAAACCTCTGGTGACCGTAGTCACGATGTGTTACCAAAACACGGTGTCCGCTCGACACGAATATCACTGCCCCCTCCTCTCATCAACCCATAACAATCATTTATATGCATGTACCACAAATCATGTTGATAGATTTATTTAACAACATCCAATTGATTTATCATAAGCCATATATCAAATAATACACATACCAAATGTGTCATGCTTCCCAAAAGCATCAAATAATAATCACATAGTAATAGGAACTTACCCAAATCCTTGTTAATACCATGAAGGTATTTCATCCATGTCTACACAAAACGTTTAGGCATAAAATAACACTTAGCATATTAAAAAGTTATAAGATGTGTATGTATACACACCTGGCACCAAAAAGAGTTCTAAATCCCGAATAGACAAATCGGCCACACAAGTATTCTTGCCCCTATATTCGGCCAAAAATGAATATTAGAACCATGGCCTAATCGGCCAAACCAAAATAATTGAGAAAGGTTCCTTGTGAACCTAAAATCTTACCCAAAGCCTTCGAACACTTATCCAACACACTCCTAAAAGAATCGGCCTCACTTCCCTACAATCAACCATCATCAATAAGGTTTATTAGCCTTCGGCTTAAACGAAAACTTAAAAGAGCAATCCTTTGAAATAAACCTTACCACCTTACCAAAACCAATTTCTAGAGAAGTCCCGATGATAACTATCTTACCTTCAATATTCGGCCAAAGATAAATCTAAAGAAAGTAGAAGATTCGGCTATATGGTTATGGAAAATGAAGAATATGTGAAAGAAAAGAGAATTGAAACGAGAGAGAATTCGGTTTAATCAACAAAAGAAAAGAGAGAGCAACAAGAAGAGAATGGTTCGCCCAAAAGAAAGAGAAAGAGAAAGTGGTTGAGCAATATTGAAAGAAAGAAAAAGAGAGAAAAGGGAGTAAGAGTTTCGGCCAACACCTAGTTATCAAAGAAGAAAAAGATGCACAAAAGTTCCCATGTTGTTTCGGTTTCAAAAAGGACAAATGAAAGAAAAGAAATGGTATTTGGTTCACATGAAATGAGGCTAAAAACCAAAGAGAAAAATTGCACCAAAATGCACAAGACACTTTCGGCCAAAGAGAGGAATTTTGGAGAGAAAGAAAAACAAAGCAAAAAGATGTTCAAATGACAAAAATTGGCCAACTATTCCTTCCCCCAAGCTACCTATCAAAATTCGCCACCCCTAGCCATACATGCCGTCCACATTCATCCACTAAAGGCTTAGGAAACTTTCCAAAACATCCTCCACCCTTCATGCCTTTTGTCCCCTCATCATACCATAACTTCAAGATTCTTATCCCTACTATCAAGCTTTCCTTAATCATATATTCAACTTACCAAAAGAAATAGTCCAACCTATCATAAATAAGTTTGACCGTCCCATCAAAGCAAGGATATAAAAATAAACCTTCAAATTGCTAAACATGCTACTCGAACCTCTAACCTCAAGCCAAACTCCATGCGCCATTACCAACTTGCCATGCACTCATCTTGTGTCACTTATTGCTACTTAAATTAACTTAAGTGCTAAGCTCATTTAATCCTCTTCTTTAAATAAGCCTTACTAAGAATTATTCTACTAAACCGAGCTTACTCAAGACCCCTAATTAAGCCTTATATCATCACGCATAATATCACGAAAATTCAAATACAAGAAAAATAATTCAATCACAAATAACCCCTATTTTGGGATGTTACAGCTTCTACCCCTTAAAAATAATTTCGACCTCGAAATTACCCGATCGTAAAAGGTGGGGGTATTGCTTTGCCGCATCACCTCCTCGTTCCCACGCCGCTTCCTCCGCACTCATGGTTTCGCCATAGCACTTTCACTAAGGGTACCGACTTTCTACGCAACACCTTGACATCACGATCTAAAATCGAATCGGTTCCTCCTCGAATGATAAGTCGGAGTTAACCTCAATCTCGCTCATCGCACGATGTGCGATGGATCCGACCTATACCGCCTAAGCATCGACACATGGAAGACATTGTGAATCGACTCAACTCTGCGGCGATTCGAGTGATAAGCTACCGGTCCTACTCGCTTCAACACAAAGATACGGTAGATGAACCTTGGGCTTAGCTTCCTTTTCGCCCAAAACGCAACACCTTCTTCCAAGGCGACACCTTCGAAAGACTTTATCTCCTACCTCGTATTCCATCTCCTTGCGCTTGAGATCGGCGTAAGACTTTTGCCTATCCGATGCTTCCTTGAGACGAGCCCGAATTACCTTAACTTTGTCCTCGCCTTTAGTCACCACCTCTCGGACCCAAGACATGTCGTTCACCTAGTTCCGTCCAACACGTAGGAGTACGACATTTTCGTCCATACAGTACTTCATATGGAGCCATTTGGATACTCGCTTGATAACTATTGTTATAAGCGAATTCCGCCAACGGTAGATACTCCTCCCAACCGCCATCAAATCCGTAACGCAACCTCTCGAGCATATCTTCTAAAATCTGAATCACTCTCTCCGATTGTCCGTCGGATTGCGGATGAAAAGCTGTGCTGAAGTCCAATCTCGTACCCAAAGCTTGATGCAACGCTCTCCAAAACCTCGATGTAAACCTCGGATCCCTATCCGAGATAATCGATACTGGCACACCATGCAATCTCACTATCTCAGCTACATATAACTTAGCTAACCTCTGAAGCGAATAATCTACCCTTACAGGTATGAAATGCGCTGATTTAGTCAGACGATCCACAATCACCCAAACTGAATTCTTCTTGCTAGGCGTAAGAGGTAATCCACTGACAAAGTCCATGGTGATCCTCTCCCACTTCCACTGAGGAATCTTCACCGGCTGAAGTAAACCAGATGGCAACCGATGTTCACCTTGACTTGTTGACACGCGTGGACACTTACCCACGAACTCGCCATTTCCCGCTTCGGACACTGCCCACCAAAATTGCTCTCTCAAATCCCGATACATCTTGCTACCTCCGTGGATGCATAGCATATGGGTCTATATGCGTCCCAAGAATCCTTTGTCTCAACTCCACATCCTTCAAAGATACAAGCTCTTCCTTTAAAGCACAAAACTCCATCACCGGGATGCACTAAAATCCTCTAATCCACCATTCGGACTTGCAACCTCCGATCATTCAAACTATCATCCTCTAACCGCTTCTCCTTAACTCGATCTAACCAAGTCGGCTTGACTTGCAATTCGCCAAAAGACTCCCATCATCGAACAGACTAAGTCGAGCAAACATCGATCTTAAATCCAAACAACCTTACGACTCAACGCGTGCGCCACCACGTTAGCCTTACCAGATGATACTCGATCGAACGAATGTAGTCCTTCAACAAACTCATCCATCTACGCCGCCTCAAATTCAAATCCTTCCGAGTCAAGAGATACTTAAGACTCTTGTGATCCGTATAAACTATCGACTTCTCTCCGCACAAATAGTGCCTCCATATCTTCAAAGCGAAGACTACAAACCGCTAACTCCAAGTCATGAGTCGGATAATTAGCCTCATGTGGTCTCAATCGCCGAGATGCATAAGCCACTACCTTCCTTCTTGCATCAAAGACGCATCCCAAACCAATATGTGATGCATCGCAATAAACCGTGAATTCCTTTGCACGCCTCAGTTGAATCAAAACCGAGCTTCAAATCGAATCTTCTTCAATTTGTCGAAACTTTCTTGTCGCTTCTCGGTCCATACAAATGGAACTCCTTTCCTCAACAACTTGGTCATCGGTGCGGCAATCAAAGAAAATCCTTCCACAAATCTTCTGTAATACCCCGCTGCACCTAGAAAACTCGAATTTCACCACAGATTTAGGCGGCTTCTAATCTAACATCGCCTCAATCTTTCGAGGATCCACTCTAATCCTCGGTGAAACAACGTGACCCAAGAAAGTCACCTCCTTAAGCCACTCGCACTTACTAAATTTCGCATACACCGCTTTTCCTCGTAATCGCAACACCACTCGCAAATGCGCATCATGCTCCTCTTCCGACTTCGAATACACCAAAATATCATCTATAAAGACCACAACAAACCGATCCAAAACTGTTTGAAATACCCTATTCATCATGTCCATGAAAGCTGCTGGTGCATTAGTCAAACCAAACGGCATCACCAGGAACTCGTAGTGTCCATACCGAGTACGAAATGCCGCCTTATGGATATCACCTCTTTCACCTTCATTGATGATATCCGGACCTTAAATCAATCTTAGAGAAAACCGCAGCCTTTTCAAATGATCAAACAAGTCATCTATCCTCGGCAAAGGATACTTGTTTTTAATCGTCGACTTATTCAATCAAGCGGTAGTCTATACACATCCGCATCGTACCATCCTTCTTCTTGACAAAAAGTACCGCGCTCCCCAAGGTGAAACACTTGGTCGAATGAAACCTCGATCCAACAACTCTTGTATCCGAGCCTTCAATTCCAACAATTCCTTCGGTGCCATCCTATATGGAGCTATAGACACCGGCGCTGCCTGCAATGATCTATACCAAATTCGACTTCACGATCCGGAGGAAATCCCTAAGTTCTTCAGAAATACGCCAAAAATTCCTTTACAGCTTTGAACATTTCCCACGAAGACTCCTTAGCTTCCAAAGCACACACATGAACTACGAACGCCTCACGCCCTTCCCGACCATCTTTATCGCTTTCAACGCAGATACCACGTTGGATAGATAATCTCTCCTATTACCTATCATGACCACTTCTTCACCTTCAACCGTCTTCAAAACCATGCGCTTAGCGGCACAATCCGCACTTGCTTGGTACTTGACCAACCAAACCATCCCAAGAATCGATCAAACTCCTCAAACGGCGGTTCCATCAGATCGGCTACAAACACTACCCCTTGGAGTTCTAGGGGTATATCTCTATACTGCCTTATCTACTTCTACAGAGTGACCTAAAGGACTAAGTACGGTCATCCTCTTAGAAGCGCCTCTGAACTAAACTCATGGTCTCAACTATACTACTAGCAATGTAAGAGTGCGTCGAACCCACATCTATCAAGGCGTATATGGGACACCAAAAATTAAAAACGTGCAGGTTATGACGTCCGGCATGCGTCTCCTTCCTCACGACGCCGCAAAGATACACCAAACCAGCCGCCTAGCCTCCGTGTTGCCAATACCTCTGCCACTGCTCCGCGACCTCCACTAGAGCCATAACCACCTCTACCATAACCACGACCTCTCTGCGGTCTTTGGTCCCTCCTTTCTCGAATCGGGCACGACCTTGACCTTCGAGATCGATTCCTAGCTTGCTTACGCGACGATCCCTCACACGATGTTCTAGCGAACCACACTCGAAACATCCTTTCCCTCCGGTCCAACATTCACCCCAATGAAACTTTTCACAATGGTTACACTGGGCCGGTCTTTGATTAGCAGCTGTGGACCTCCCTGCCTGATTTGACCCACTCGCCTAAATCTTTTCTCGAACATTACCACGACCTGCACGATCCAAAGCCTCTCTTCACTTTGCTCCTATCATAACTTTGCCTCGCGGACTCCTTTGATTCCTTCGGCTACCTTGGCCTTCTCCACCAAGACAAAGAAAACTCACGTTCTTCTTTGTGGAGCAATCAGCAGCCTTAACTCGCTCTCTAAGTCCGTCTTCAAAACGAACACAACGATCATGTTCTCGATGCCACTATTCCCCGAGCATAACGACTCATTTTTAGGAATTCCGCTTCATACTCCGAGACGCACTTATTCCTTGCACTAACCCCGAAAAGCTTTCCTTTGAGCGTCAATGTAGCTTGATCCAACATACTTCTTCCGATATGCGACTTTGAAGTACTCCCAAGTGAGATCATCTGCCGTAGCACCATCTCGGACCGTGAGCCACCATCGATATGACTCATCCTTGAGAAGCGACACCGCTCCTTTCAGCTTCTCTCCTCATTTGTCAAATCTATCTCATCCATGATTCTTTCTGGTCGATTCCAAACCAATACTCACCAGTATTGGGCGCTACACTGCACACACCTCGGAAAAATTCAGCTCCGTTAGCTCAAGTCTCTCAGAACCGACTTCCGAGCTCCTCCACTTCCACCAATTCCACTACCCTTTCCGTAACCCGTAGCATCGCTTGACACACAGCGTCGTCACCCGTCCCGATCCTCGCTCTTCACTCCAAAGGTTGGGGTGGTGGTGGCGGTATCTCATTCTCGCATCCTTGACCCGACCCGACAGTGTTCTGGATCGGCCATCCTACCCTTCCACGCCCACGACGGCCACGTCCTCTAAAGCTCATTCTAACTATCGCGCTTTAACTGATTAGAAAATTTTTATGAATTAGTACATGTTTCACTTGATTATCCGCGAAGAAATTTTATGAAAAGAGTTTAATAGAGATTCTTTCGATCAAACAAGGTTTTAAGTCTTCTATCTTGGTTTACACAGAATAATACATCCATTTCCTATACCTTTCATACCTATGCACTCTTCAGGCATTATCATTCTGCTTCTAACCTGTATTTTTCGTCATTTTTTTTTCTAAAGGGTATTTTTGTAATAAACCAAGAAATTTGAAAACTTTAACAAATCGAGATATTTTGAAAATTTTCAAGATAAATTTGTCCTACCATCTAAAAAATAATTTAATGATTTTAAAACCGTTTTCCTTAAAACATGGCTAATCCCTTTCGGTTTTATTTAGGATTTCGCCTATGACCGAGTCCTCTTGGTTAGGGTGAACCGAAGCTACGCACCAGGTAGGAATCCCGCGAAGAGGAGGTGAGTCACGAGGACTGCTTAAGTACCAAGCTCTTCCGGATCCAATCCTAGACATGCGCACTGCTGGTTACCACACCCTAACTCGGCGACTTGGTCGTAGGTTGATTTAATTAGGCTCTTAAAGTCTTATGTCTTTGTTTGGAGTAAACTAGTCCTAAAGTTTAAAATACTATCACTATCTACGTCCCATGCTTCCTACCCTTCTACAAGAAATAATTCATACAAAAAGTTAGTGGTACTTACAGGCGGATCGGTGCAGGAGACTCAAAGTGCCATGCTTATTCAAAACCATAATATTTCAAATAGACCTACTAAAACATTTTTGGGCCTTGGGCCCCACACACCAGCTTTGAACTTGGCTCGATATCAATTTTGTAACACCCCAAACCCGCCCAAACATTACGACCGAATTTGGTATGCTACGGAGGAAAAACCTTTGAAAATCCCTTGTTAAGTCGTTTTAAATTTTGATAAAAGATATTGTTTCGATTTAAAACAATTGAGGTGTTATGAAGGAAGCATTACTTAATGTCATTTAAAAATATACTAAGTTAGGTGGTTACTGCTTTCAAATGTACCCGATGGTATTTTAAAAACATTTTATGTTTAATTTGAGAAAACATGTGCATCCGCTTTAACATCATCAAATAGTTTAAACAAAACATCCAAAACATGCAAAGAATAATAAAATAATCCTAGGAGGCCTTATTACAATTAAGCAACATAAACCCAACAGAAAAAAAATAGATAAAATCCAAAATTCATTTATTAAAAATCCCCACTGCATGGCCACCTCGAGTCCATCCGGCTCTCATCCGCGGTCTACGAATCACCTGAAAAATTAAAGGAGAAGGTGAGTCACCAAGACTCAATGTGTAACCCTTCCCCAATTTAATGCAATCACATACACAAATCATAACCAATTAACATGCATAAGTTTAAATGCACCCAACCTAACCATCCATACGCCTTTTTCTACCCCTTGTGGTACCAAACCACCGGTGGTGCCAAACCACTGGTGACGTATAGTCACAAATGTGATACCAAATCACCGGAGATACTAAATCTCCGGTGTCCAAAGACACAATTGTGTTACCAAAACACTGGTGACCGAAGTCACAAATAGATGATGGGGCCAACCCATCGTGTGATACCAAATCACCGCGCAGACAATCCCATATCTCAAAGTGGGGCCAACCCACGGTGGTATTAACCACGGGGACAAGTCGCTATGAGGTGCCAAACCTCTGAGGTACCAAACCTCTGGTGACCGTAGTCACGATGTGTTACCAAAACACCGGTGTCCGCTCGACACGAATATCACCGCTCCCTCCTCTCATCAACCCATAACAATCATTTATATGCATGTACCACAAATCATGTTGATAGATTTATTTAACAACATCCAATTGATTTATCATAAGCCATATATCAAATAATACACATACTAAATGTGTCATGCTTCCCAAAAGCATCAAATAATAATCACATAGTAATAGGAACTTACCCAAATCCTTGTTAATACCATGAAGGTATTTCATCCATGTCTACACAAAACGTTTAGGCATAAAATAACACTTAGCATATTAAAAGTTATAAGATGTGTATGTATACACACCGGCACCAAAAAGAGTTCTAAATCCCGAATAGACAAATCGGCCACACAAGTATTCTTGCCCCTATATTCGGCCAAAAATGAATATTAGAACCATGGCCTAATCGGCCAAACCAAAATAATTGAGAAAGGTTCCTTGTGAACCTAAAATCTTACCCAAAGCCTTCAACACTTATCCAACACACTCCTAAAAGAATCGGCCTCACTTCCCTACAATCAACCATCATCAATAAGGTTTATTAGCCTTCGCTTAAACGAAAACTTAAAAGAGCAATCCTTTGAAATAAACCTTACCACCTTACCAAAACCAATTTCTAGAGAAGTCCCGATGATAACTATCTTACCTTCAATATTCGGCCAAAGATAAATCTAAAGAAAGTAGAAGATTCGGCTATATGGTTATGGAAAATGAAGAATATGTGAAAGAAAAGAGAATTGAAACGAGAGAATTCGGGTTTAATCAACAAAAGAAAAGAGAGAGCAACAAGAAGAGAATGGTTCGCCCAAAAGAAAGAGAAAGAGAAAGTGGTTGAGCAATATTGAAAGAAAGAAAAAGAGAGAAAAGGGAGTAAGAGTTTCGCCAACACCTAGTTATCAAAGAAGAAAAAGATGCACAAAAGTTCCCATGTTGTTTCTGGTTTCAAAAAGGACAAATGAAAGAAAAGAAATGGTATTTGGTTCACATGAAATGAGGCTAAAAACCAAAAGAGAAAAATTGCACCAAAATGCACAAGACACTTTCTACCAAAGAGAGGAATTTTGGAGAGAAAGAAAAACAAAGCAAAAAGATGTTCAAATGACAAAAATTGGCCAACTATTCCTTCCCCCAGCTACCTATCAAAATTCGCCACCCCTAGCCATACATGCCGTCCCACATTCATCCACTAAAGGCTTAGGAAACTTTCCAAAACATCCTCCACCCTTCATGCCTTTTGTCCCCTCATCATACCATAACTTCAAGATTCTTATCCCTACTATCAAGCTTTCCTTAATCATATATTCAACTTACCAAAAGAAATAGTCCAACCTATCATAAATAAGTTTGACCGTCCATCAAAGCAAGGATATAAAAATAAACCTTCAAATTGCTAAACATGCTACTCGAACCTCTAACCTCAAGCCAAACTCCATGCGCCATTACCAACTTGCCATGCACTCATCTTGTGTCACTTATTGCTACTTAAATTAACTTAAGTGCTAAGCTCATTTAATCCTCTTCTTTAAATAAGCCTTACTAAGAATTATTCTACTAAACCGAGCTTACTCAAGACCCCTAATTAAGCCTTATATCATCACGCATAATATCACAGAAATTCAAATACAAGAAAAATAATTCAATCACAAATAACCCCTATTTTGGGATGTTACATTGTGCATGTACATGGATGGACTAATACCACGAATATCAGCTATGGTCCATTCGGTAGCCTTCTTGAATTGTTTCAGCACTAATAACATGGACTAGTCAGTAATTTTTCCTTTCCCTCGTACGTCCTCCGATTGTTAAAATTCTTGATCTAAATCATAATTTGACTCGATTAACTATTCCAATTAACATTTAACTTCATATAAAGTTCATACAATTGCGCAATTTCATTTATACAGTAATTCTTTAATTTTTGTATTTATCTCAATTTAGTCCCTAAAACCAAAAATACTACAACTTTCACATTTGAGCTTCGATTTCGAAATCGATCTCAATTTCATACACATTTCAAATTTATTGCATTTTAGTCTCTAATTTCAAAACTAACAACTTTTACTTTACAAACTAGTTCATTAACATATGTAAGCTTCAAAAATAATAAAATAACCATAAAGCTTCAAGAAGTATCAATGGTAACTTTTATAATCTTCAACGTTTCTATAAAATAGTCCTTGGGCTAACTAAATCAAGCTCTCAGGATTCCAAAAACATAAAAATTACAAGAAACGGATTAAAAATGGCATACCAATTTGGAAGACAAAGCTTGCCGTAAGTTAGGTTTTCTCCCCCTTTTGAAACCATTTTTTTAAATCATGAGGATGAATGAATGATTTTTTTTTCTTTTCTTTACTTATTTTAACTATTATAAGATATAATAATGTTTTATATTATAATAAAGATCAAATTATAACTAAATAAATCCCACTAATCGTCCATCATGAATAAAAATGGTATAATTATCATTTAAAACCTTAAACAAACTTTAATCCTGCATTTTAGCTAATAGAAACCAATAGAGATCAAGTTTTACGTCTTTTACGATTTATTCATTTTTCCTTCATTAACTAGCCAAACGAAAAAATTACCAAGCCAAACTCTAAAGCATCACTTAAATAACTTCATAAATATTAATTAAATAATATTTATGGACTCACACATTAGATTTGTGGTCCCAAAACCGCTATTTATGACACCACTGAAATCGGGCAGTTACATTCAAAATCTGCGTCTGAGAAGGCATGCATGTTAAAGGATAAATCTCTATGATACCTAAGTCCTACATTAGGAGTGTCTCTAAGGTACCTAAAAGTTCTCTTAACAGCTTGTAAATGTGATTCCTTATGGAATGATTGATAGCTAGCACACAAGTAAACACTAAACATAATATCCAATCTACTTGTGGTAAGATAAAACAAAGAACCAATCATAGACCTATATAATTTAATGTCTACACATTTACCTTCTTCATCTTTTTCAATCTTTGTGGAAGGGCTCATAGGAGTCGCTTCAGGTTTGACGATGTCCATCCCAAACTTCTTGAGCATTTCCTTTGTATACTTGGCTTGATTGATGAAGATTTCATCCTTCCTTTGCTTGATTTGAAGCCCCAAAAAGAATAAGAGCTCTCCCATCATGCACATCTCAAACTCACATTTCATTAGCTTTGAGAAATCCTCACAAAGAAATTCATTAGTAGTACCAAAAATAATGTCATCAACATAAATTTGCACTACTGATAAATAATTTCCTTTTATCTTAATAAAAAGTGTTGTATCAACCTTCCTTTTTGAAAAACCTTTTTGAACAAGAAAACTTGAAAGTATTTCATACCAAGCTCTAGGATGTTATTTCAAACCATACAAAGCTTTTGAAAGTTTAAAAACATGGTTTGGAAATTTTGGATCTTCAAATTCGAGTGTTTGTTCAACATACACTTTTTCATTAATAAAACTATTTAAAAAGGCACTTTTGACATCCATTTGAAATAATTTAAAATTATTAAAGCATGCAAAAGCTAAAAGCATTCTAATGGTTTCTACTCTAGCTACGGGAGCATATGTTTCATCATAGTCTATTCCTTCCTCTTGAGTGTAGCCTTGAGCAACAAGCCTAGCCTTATTCCTCACTATGTTGCCACTCTCATCTAGCTTATTCCTAAAAACTTTCTTAGTACCTATGGTAGATTTTTCACTAGGTCTTTCAACTAGGGTCCATACATTACTTCTCTCAAATTAATTTAACTCATCTTGTATAGCCAACATCCAATATTCATCATTTAATGCTTCTTTAATACTTTTAGGCTCTATGCATAAGATAAATGCAACATAATTGCATGTATTTCTAAGAGAAGATATAGTTGTTGCCTTTTTGGATGGATCTCCCAAAATCTTGCCATCCTTCACATAGTTAAACTTCCTTGGATCAGTGACTTCTCTCTCCTCTATAGTAAGCTCCTTTAGAGTATCTTGAGTTTGTTCTTGTATCTTCTCACTTGATGATTGATCCACTTTCTCATCATTATTAAAAAAATTGCATCATCATCATCAATACAAGAATCCTTTCTAAAAGGAAGGTTAGAGTCATAAAAAACAACATGTATAGACTCTTCTACTTCTAAAGTTATTTTGTTAAAGACTCGATAAGCTTTAGAATTTAAGGAATAACCAAGAAAAATTTCTTCATCACTTTTTGCATCAAATTTTTCAAGATTATCTTTTCTATTATTTAAAACAAAACACTTACATCCAAAAGGATGAAAATAACTAATGTTAGGCTTTTTATTTTTGAAAACTTCATATGGAGTTTTCTTCAAAATAAGCCTAATCATTAATCAATTTACAATGTAACATGCAGTGTTTGTGGCTTCCGCCCAAAAATATTTTGGCAAATTATTTTCACAAAGCATGGTTCTAGCCATTTCTTCTGAAATTCTAATTTTCTTCTCTTCAACTCTATTTTGTTGAGGGGTTTTAGGTGTTGAGGAGTTACAAAAATTATTGATGAACCATAAAAGAAACATATTTAAAGCCCACATTTAATATGCTTTTGGATGATTTAAGCCTCAATTTAAGTAAAAAGGTGCTCTTAATCCTTTCTTTTCATGTTTTATACCCAGGAAAGCACCCGATGACGAAAAGAACGAGAAACGGGCTTAAAATGGACTAAATTGGGCCAAGCCACGAAATCAGCACGGCCTGGACTTCAAGCCACACGGCCGTGCCTCCTTAATTATCTAGAACACGGCCTAGCCACGATTTACACGGCCGTACCTCATCAACGAAGTCCAACACGGCCTGGCCATGATTCACATGAGCGTGTGCCATGGCCGAGTCCCTACTGCGGGAAAGAGGAATTTTACTCGGATTTGGATGCTTGGAGGCAAAGAAACACATTCCTAAGTATACTTAAACTCCCAAATAAGAATTGCACTCAAATTAGGATACTTGGAGGCCAAGTAACACATCTCGAAGCCTATATAAACACCCCAGGTAGCAACTTAGAAGGGGAGTTCGGCAGAAGCCTTCTGCCAGGGCTTTTGTCTAGGGGCGTCTTGCTAGGCCAGAGAAGGCAGATCTGTGGGGATTCACTCAGGGATAGCCAGTTGATCCATCTCAAGAAGCCGGAATTCTACTCAAGACGGAGGATCTCTCTTTCAATTCCTTCAGCGGGTTTTACGGATTTCTTATGTTTTGTTTTATCTTTTCTCTTGAGATGTTTTCCTTTATTGTTATGAACTAAACCCTTCGGATACCCGAAGGGGATGAAACCTATGATAAATCTTGTTATTGTTTTCTGAATAATATGATAAATACTTAGTTTGTTCTTAATTATGTGATCTTAATCCAAATTTAATGTGCTTAGGTGGAGGAGGAATAGACCCTGCATAAGAGTAGATCCAACATAATTAAGCGGAGTTGATCGCATGACTAGAGATAGGGTGACGAGATTTTGCCGGATTAGGGTGAAACCTAATATGGGAGTCCATAGATCGATTTACTGCTATTCTAGGGGGTTATTATAAGAGAACGAGAGTTCCACTAATTAACCTAGGGTTAGACGTTATTCGCCTCGAAAGAGGGTTTAATATACGTTAGGGAGTCTTAGAATCAAACTAAGTGAATAAATCGTATGGTTCAGTGTTAGATAACAAGTGAAGTCTAGGTGGATTCTTCCTAGGGTATTGTCTAAATCAACTGAGTTTTTCCCAAGTTATTTTCCAAATTCATTCTTCTTTGTCTTAGAGTCTTTAGTTTAGTAGTTAATTAATTTAGTTTAATAAACAAACTTCACTTATTTTAGGCTAAATAATAAAAAGAAAGTTAGTATTAGTACTTTTAGTTCATTTGGGTTCGATAATCCGGTCTTGCCTAAACTATACTACTGTTCGATAGGTGCACTTGCCTTTATTCGTTGTCGAGTTAGTTTCGTGTTCGATCATTCTTTTATAAATTTTAAAACTCGATTTACAAATGATCAAGTTTTTGGCGCCATGTTGTTGGGAACTAAAATATTAAGAAAGCTCTATTTTTATTACTTTAGCCATTTTTTTTATTTTCTATAATTTATTTTTTTATTATTTTTTTATTTATTACTTTGCTAAATTTTCTTTTATTTGATTTTGTGAGATAGAGGAGATGGCAATCAATAACTATCGCTGGCAAGTTACGAGGACAAAGCCAACAAAAGCAAATGATATCTACGACCTCGACCCAAAGAACTGTGCTATCAAACCAGCTTAGAGATGTTACATAAAAATTGATGGTTTATACGGTTCATCGCGGTACATCCAGTTATGCAATGTGAAACAAGCGGGGCGTGGCGAATCCTCGAGTACCCACCCTACGGACATGGCATGGAAAGCGAACAAGTCCACTATATGAGTAACTATTCTAAACCTCAAAATAATTTTTATAGTGACACTTATAATGCAGTTGGAGGTACCATCCTAATTTCTCGTGGGATGATCAAAGTAGCCAAAGACAGAACTTCCTTTAAATTTTCAACAACCACCTTACCAATAGGAAGAGGAGTCGAACCTTGAAGAGATGTTGATAAAATTCATGGCAACTACACCGATAACCGTCTCCAAGACACCAAAACCACCCTTGAGACCCAACAAGCATCGATTAAAGGGATCGAGAGCCAACTTAGGAAGTCACCGAGTCGGTTGGGGAACTTACTAAGTCGCTTATACAACTTGCTGGGCGATCTCGAAACTACCACAAGAAAGCTTGCCACGCAATACTAAAACTAACTCGAGTGTGAGCAAAATCAAGCCATTTACGATAGTGAAGGGTTAGACGAACCAAACCCAAGGGAAGAACATGTGGTAGCGAAGGTAAGGTTGAAGTGTGCCATGATATATCAAAACCGCATTACAGAGTACCAACCTCGTGTGCCATATCCCGATGCAATAAAGAAAGACCACACGTAAGAAGAAGCGGGTGAACTCACACTTGTGTAGACGCACTTAAACAATCACTCTTCAAGCTCTTGACTCGGCTAGGACATCGAGTAATAAAGGTACAAACATTAATTCTATTGATAACCATTTGGTTCAACTTTCTTTACAGGAAGCATCACGAAATCACCTAGCTGAGCTAGATCTTAGACATCGTACCCATAAAGAAATAATTCATCAAGGACTAAGGCTTCAGGTCGAGGAACTAGACAAGTGGAAAACACACTTTAAAGAGAAACTAAGAATACACGAAGTGAAACCGAAGGAAACCCCAGATGAGCTGATAGGAACAACAAATCACTTCAAAATAGGGGATCAGGTATTGTTGAATAAGGAAGACCCTCGAATAACCAATTCAGACCTCAAGGCAAACGAAGAAATCACTTTTGAGATACTTAATGTCTTCCTATACGGCACAGTCGAGGTAAGCACTCCTAAATCCATCACTTTTGAGGTAAACGCTACTCGACTTAAACTTTATATCCATAACCGAATTGATCGCATGAGAAAGGATTTTCACCTCCTCAAACCACCTTGGCCATACGAATGAGAGGTAAAGTCTAGCTTAAGACTATAAACGAGCGCTTCTCGGGAGGCAACCCGAGCACTAATCCCATTAATTTTTACATTTTTTTCTTTCTTCTTTTACTTTTATTTTCCCATTTTAGCACCTAACTATAAACTAACCAAAGTGAAGATTTCCAGACCACACGGCCTTACACACGGCCGTGGCCGTGGCCGTGTGGCCACCACAGGAAGGTACAAGAGCGGGGGCAACCACCAGATCCATAATTTTTATTTAACGCCCTTCCTCCTTTTTCTTTTCCAGTTGTTTTTCTTCTTTCATTTTCCATTATTTACTTTTATTTTTATTTTCATTTTCATTTTTATTTTTATTTTTATTTCTTTTAATTTTCTGTTATTTTCTTTATTATTTTCTTCTTATTATTTTCTTCTTATTATTCATTCCATTTAGATTTAGCTTAGGATACAATAAAACCAGTCTGGCTACTTCGAGGATTCAAATTCAAACGGTTCGAGACGCTTTCCCATGTTCACCTCCAGTCCTATCCGGTTTTTTTCATTGACTTCATCCAAAATTCAGGAAGTTTCACTTCTCTCCCTATCTTATGATTTTATGATTATTTTGCTATTATCTATCTTTGTACATTGAGGGCAATGTACATCTTAAGTGTGGGGGGTTAACTATAGTATTATTTGAAAATCCCTGAATTATGCCTTATCCTAAAGTAAGTTTCTCATATTATGATTAGAATGAAATTTCCCTTGAATTATGATTTTTATTGATATGTTTTAGATTAAGTCATTGATAATTGTGCATTGATAATTAAATTCTAAGAATACTAGAGAATCAGGCATGATAAGTCTATTTTTCAAGAATTAAAAATTTTTTAGGATGTCTACCTGAAGTTTAAATATTACTTTGAAGTTTGGAATTTACGAGGTTGACATCAAAATACCCATAATTTTTGTGAGTTTTTGAGCCTTATAGAGCATATATTCTTTTTCTTGCTCACTTTATTGATTATGAGTGTGTCAACATTGATTTGTTATTCTAGAACTTGCATCGATTATACATGTCGAGACCACACCATTGATTTGATATACAGAGATGATAAAGGCACCTAGGATTTAACCCACTCACTCCACTAAAAGCCTACCTTCGTAATTAACCCCTAGTGAACCCCTTATAATCCTAACAACCCTATTTATTGACATAACCGCTAATATTAACCCAGAACCCCTTTGTTTTTGTTATCACCATTCCTTTTGACTACCCTTATATCGAGATTTGATTTGATTAATAGCCTAACTATGCTTTTATTTCAGTAATTTATCTTCTATTATGTATTTATGATTGTTCTTAAAAAAAACAAAGTATATCCATTATTCATTATTAGTTATGTGATTAAATGAGTTTATACATAAATTCCAAATATCGAAGAAGAAGCTCGTATTATTAGTTTCCAATTGATGTAATTATTATTATTAGTTCATTAGTTCTTAGTTAGGTAATTTGTCAATTCAATCTCGATTCTAACCTCTAATTCACCTTATTCCACACCTTAACCCTAGCCCCAATTACAACCTCATTAAAGACCTTTTGATTTGTGTTTCATCTCATATTTCAGTGGTGGAGATTTGATTTTCATGCAATCCTATGGGATTAACTCTTCATGTTCGACTTTTGAGTGCCTAATTTTGAACCTTAAACACTTTGAGTGATTTGAGTGAATCTTTAGTGAGGATGTCAACCCTTGTAGGTTTTGGATTAGAGGTAATTATTTAGATGAAGGGAAACACCTATGTTTTGTGCTACAAATGTATGACTTAGATTGTTAGAATCTTTAGGACTCTTTGAGTTGAATCATCCATGTATGAATTATCCTTGAATTATGATGAAACATTATCAATGACTATTATGAATTGAGGGAAGTTTGTTTTAATTATGAGTTGAGAATTTCGCTTGAGGACAAACAAAAGCTTAAGTGTGGGGGTATTTGATGAACCATAAGAGTAACATATTTAAAGCCCACATTTAACATGCTTTTGGATGATTTAAGCCTCAATTTATGTAAAAAGGTGCTCTTAATCCTTTCTTTTCATGTTTTATACTCAGGAAAGCACCCGATGACGAAAAGAACGAGAAACGGGATTAAAACAGACTAAATTGGGCCAAGCCACGAAATCAGCACGGCCTGGACTTCAAGCCACACGGCCGTGCCTCCTTAATTATCTAGAACACGGCCTAGCCATGATTTACACAGCCGTGCCTCATCAACGGATTCCAACATGGCCTGCCACGATTCACACTCAGGCGTGTGCCATGGTCGTGTCCTCGCCATGGAAAGAGGAATTTTACTCGGATTTGGATGCTTGGAGGCAAAGAAACACATTCCTAAGTCTACTTAAACTCCCAAATAGGAATTGCACTCAAATTAGGATACTTGGAGGCCAAGTAACACATCTCAAAGCCTATATAAACACCCCAGGTAGCAACTTAGAAGGGGAGTTCGACAGAAGCCTTCTGCCAGGGCTTTTGTCTAGGGGCGTCTTGCTAGGCCAGAGAAGGTAGATCTGTGGGGATTCACTCAGGGATAGCCAGTTGATCCATCTCAAGAAGTCAGAATTCTACTCAAGACGGAGGATCTCTCCTTCAATTCCTTCAGGGGGTTTTAGGGATTTCTTATGTTTTGTTTTATCTTTTCTCTTGAGATGTTTTCCTTAATTGTTATGAACTAAACCCTTCGGATACCCGAAGGGGAGGAAACCTATGATAAATCTTGTTATTATTTTCTGAATTATATGATAAATACTTAGTTTGTTCTTAATTATGTGAGCTTAATCCAAATTTAATGTGCTTAGGTGGAGGAGGAATAGACCCTGCCTAAGAGTAGATCCAACATAATTAAGCGGAGTTGGTCGCACGCCTAGAGATAGGGTGACAAGATTTTGCCGGATTAGGGTGAAACCTAATATGGGAGTCCATAGATCAATTTACTGCTATTCTAGGGGGTTATTATAAGATAATGAGAGTTCCACTAATTAACCTAGGGTTAGACGTTATTCGCCTCGAGAGAGGGTTTAATATACGTTAGGGAGTCTTACGGATCAAACTAAGTGAATAAATCGTATGGTTCAGTGTTAGATAACAAGTGAAGTCTAGGTGGATTCTTCCTAGGGTATTGTCTAAATCAACTGAGTTTTTCCCAAGTTATTTTCCAAATTCATTCTTCTTTGTCTTAGTGTCTTTAGTTTAGTAGTTAATTAATTTAGTTTAATAAATAAACTTCACTTATTTTAGGCTAAATAATAAAAAGAAAGTTAGTATTAGTACTTTTAGTTCCTTTGGGTTCGATAATCCAGTCTTGCCTAAACTATACTACTGTTCGATAGGTGCACTTGCCTTTAATCGTTGTCAGAGTTAGTTTCCAGGTTCGATCATTCTTTTATAAATTTTAAAACTCTGATTTACAACGATCAATTATCGAAACCAAGATTCTGAAATTCAGTTCCATGGTCACTCCTTACACTAAAAATAGAGTAACCTTTTTCATTTTGATTCATTTTTGAAAATGTGATGAATTTTTCTAAAGCCTCATATTTAGTACTTAAGAGAAGAGCCTAAATAAATCTAGAATAATCATCAACAAGCACAAATTCATATTGTTTTCCACTCAAGCTAGTTGTTCTAATAGGACCAAAAATATCTATATGAATTAGTTTAAGACACTACTAGTTGATACATCATTAATAAGTTTAAAGGAAACTCTTCTATGTTTACCCTTAGTACATGCATCACAAATTTTGTCTAAATCAAAGTCAATTTTAGGAAGTCCTCTAACTAAGTCATTTCTATCTAATTTTTGCAATATGCTCATACTAGCATGTCCTAGTTTTCTATGCCATAACCAAGAATAATTTTCATTTTTGTCAATAAAACAAACATTTGAATTATGCAATTCATCTAGATGCACCATATAAATGTTTCCTATTCTGTGACCTATAAGCATAATCTTATTAGACACAATGTCAATAACTTTACAACCATTAGACTCAAAAATGACATTGAGACCTTTATCACACAATTTACTAATACTTAATAGATTATGCTTAAGATTGTTGACATAGAAAACATTTTCAAGAAATATTGAAGAGGTTTTACCAATAGAGCCAAATCCTTCTATTTGTCCTTTGGAGTTGTCACCAAACATAACTTCTCCATTTTTTGGCTTCAATTCAATAAAATGACTCTTTTCACCAGTCATATATATTGAGCGTCCACTATTAAGGTACCATGAGTTTGTAATTGTGTTGTTCATCTTGAAGCAATACTCTTTTCTCTACAAACATAGAATTAAATTTTTGTTTTTGGTACCCAAATTATTTTGGGTCCATAAGTATTAGTTCCTGAAATTTTTGTCCCTTTGGGAATCAATTTTGAAAGAATCTCTTTGTCTTGAGTAATACTAAGTCCTTTAAGGACCCATATACTCTTAAAAGTTTTTCCTTTATAAAATCTTGAAGGAATTTTATGTTTATAGAAATTAAAGCTTGTTCTAACAAAGTTTGTTTTTTAGCTCTCTCCCTTTTTAAAACCTTTTAGAGATACTTTGTTAGATAAAGCTCTTTATTTTTCAAAAACCTCAAGTTGTTTTTGATAATCATCATGAACTTTTGAAAGCAAATTATGCATGTATTGGTTCTTTTTCTCAAAATCATTTATAATAGCTTACATACCATGAATTTTACTTTCAAGTTCATGATTGGTTTTGGAAAGTGAACTATTTCCATCTTTTAATTTTGAAATGTTTTTCTTATATTTTAAAACCCGTAATTTCAAAATACAAACCCAACTTATCATAGGAATCTTGTAACTTGTAACACCCCAAACCCGGCCTAGACGTTATGGTCGAATCTGGGAGTGTTACAAGGAAGGGTTTTGAAAATAGTGTTATTTCGATAAAGCTTTGTATAGTTGTTCAATAAACCATCCAAGTTTTAAAACCCATATTCGTTTATATAACTATTACTGAAAGCATTATTTGATTAATTCATTTGGCAAAACATAATTTACAGCGAAAGTCTTAGAAACAGTTATATTTTGGAAATCCAGTTCGTATTTTCAGAAACACCTTTGTTTTCGTAAAACCGTGATTTTAGTCAAACGTCGCAATAAGAGTTAAAATGCATCCAAAACCAAAATAAAAATCAAACAGTCCGAAAAATCCAATAATTAAAAAACTCTCATAAAATAATCATTAAATTAAATAAAAACCATTATTTAAAATAGATCACAAACTCGTGGTCACTGTGAGACTCTGTTGCACCGATCCGCCTAAGTCTGTGGATTACCTGAACAGAACAGACAAACAGATGTGAGTTTTCATAAACTCAGTGTGTAACCCAATAGAAATAGACATGCAACATACACAGAATTTCATGATCAGTCAGATACATATTCGGACCTAAGTCCATAACAGATAAAGTTATCAGAATCAGATAAACAGAACAGATATAGTGAGTCCTACCCCCATCCTCTACACACCATCTTCGACCATCCCATCACACCATGTGGGGATAAAAACACCCACCCATCCCTACACACCATATACTGTCAATGTGACACATTACAGATAATATGCAGTCAAGATACCAGAATATAGGCAAAGTGTCGCCATACAGATCACTTTCTCCACAAATACAAGACCCACCCCAAACACAGATATAGAATACAGATATAGAAATAACAGATTTAACATGCTTGTATACAGATAACATACATACTTAAATAGTACAGTCAGACATAGATTTAGTATCCTACTCAAATCAGTGTATCAGAATACCATAGCACACATAATAGGGTTTGGTTAGCCCTTACCGATCCTACGGTAGGCCCACAGTCGATCGGAATGACCCATGCGACCCTAGGAAAAATTACAGAATTATGGGTAGACATTCTCGTGTGGCCCACACGGCCTGGCCCTAAACCCACACTCCCGTGTGGCCCACACGGCCACACTAACACCGTCACACGGTCGTGTCTCGCACACGACCAACCACACGACTGGCACACGCCTATGTGGCGTCGACAAAATGCTTTTTCAGCTTTTGTCGAAACTCAGTTTTTCACGTTAGGGTTACACACCTGGTACGATTTTGATGCGAAATCACTCCCGAGACCACCAGCACCAGAACAATTACGACAGCCCTAACACCAGAATACACATCAATAACACAACCAAAATGACCTATAATCGTACAAAACTTCAAGAGTACTTACCAAACACAACCCGAGCAAAAAAAAAATAGAATCAAGCGCAGAGATGGACGACAGTTTGAACGGAAAAGGAGAAGGTAAAAAAATAGAGAAAACGAGAGTGCCAAGAATGGGAGAACAAACTGACGTCAAAATTTTCAGGGAGAGAGAGGGAGCCGAAATTAAAAAAACAAAAAAATCAGATAAAAATAATATCTCAACTCCCCCCATTATTCCACTAACAAACCGCCCCCACTATCTCACAACTTGATTCTCACCCAACAACTTTAGAGTTTCAGTTATATCGAGCCTCTGTCACATAACCGAAGCAAAAATTAATACTGATGCTCGCGTAGGGATTCGAACACAGGACCTCCAACACTAACTCTTACCACTCGAACTAGAAGGCTCATTCTGATATGGATTTACTAAAGATAAAATATAACCCAACCCACCAAGGATAAGGCTAGAATAAAAAATAACCAAAATTTTCCAAATGAGGGACTTGAACCTAAAACCTCATACACACACCCAAAAACTTTAAACACTGAAGCAGATACACATTTTGTGTCAGATTACACAAAAACAGACTTAAATTATTTAGGGCGTTACATAACTCATCAAATGACTAAGAAATTGAATTAGACAAGTTAGAAGTTGCCTTAGAGTCATCAATGGTCATAAGGCAAAGGTTGGCTACTTCTTGATCTTCATCATCGGATGAATCCTCATCAATCCAAGTAGTAACATGAGCCTTGAGCTTTTGTTTGCTTGATCCATTTTTTCTTCCATTGAGGACAATCGAACTTGATATGTCACAGTTTGTAACACCCCTTACCCATATTCAATGCCGGAACAAGGTACGAGGCATTACCGAACATAATCATAAGCAAACTTATAAAATCAAGACATAAATTTCCATCCAAGTTTAAAAACTTTCACATACATTCATATCGTCCCTATCACGAGCCTACGAGGCCCAAAACATGCATCGGAAGTGGTTCGGGACTAAATCAAGAACTTTGGAAACTTTTGGGAAACTTAGAAAAGTTTTCATGTAAAAAGGGGTCACACACCAGTGTGGGTTCGGGACATGCTCGTTTGACCCTAAGACACACCCGTGCTTCGGGCCGTGTTCAAATTAGGGAGCTTTCTGTTTATGATGTCATCATCAAATTGAGGTCACAAGGCCAAGTCACACGCCCGTGTGCTTAGGCCGTGTGATTGATTATATTTTCATAAATTTTCATAAAATAGGTGCAGACTTCACACGGCTAGGGGACACGCCCGTGTTTGAGGCCGTGTCGTCCACACGACTGAGACATACGCCCGTGTCTCTGGCCGTATGGTCAATACTGAGCATTCTATTTTGCAACAATTACGGTGCAGGGGACACACAATTGAAACACATGCCCATGAGGCAGACCGTGTGTCGCACACGACCTAGACACATGCCCGTGCGTCTACCCGTGTGGACAAAAATAAGGCTATTTACCTGTAATATCTGGGATTTAGGGCTTGTGCATTATTGCTTAATTATGTGAAGTAGCATGTCTGTGTGTGTTGTAAATATGTTTTATGAATTTTTAGAACCTTAAGAGTGTAGGTGAATGCCTTAGAAAAATATTGAATTTTAAGTTTTAAAGGGGAACTAAGCATGATAGGCCTTAAGAGAAATTGTAGGGGAAATTGGAGATAATATTTGGGCTTGGTAAAGTGGCATGGAGGCGCCACTTAGGGGCCTTGGTAGGTGACGCCATAAGCTGAGAGGAAGGGCTTAGGTTCGAGTTGTAGAGGAAGCAAATGGGAGTTTGTTTTTTTGCGTCAAGGGGAAGAGGTGTTGACTGGCAATGGGATTCTAGGTGGATGAACATTTGATCAAGTCAAATGCATTCAAATATCGGCTAAGGAGGGTGGATGAAGGTTGGACTCATTCAAATTCTTTGAATGAGAGGCAGAGAGAAAAAAATTAGGAGCAAAATAAGGGATAGGAGAGAAGGAAGGCTAGTGGCCGAATGTAGGACTCTAGGGGTGCCAAATTTAGTTGGTAGGATGCTCATATTCTCCAAGTTTCGGTCATTTAGTGCATTAAGGTGTTGCGAAATTCTTCCACTCTTCTCCTATTCTTCTTTTCGTTCTTTCAAACTCCAAATCCATACTTATTTTCCTTCCGCCGAATACCCTATTTGCACCTAGAGTCATAGCCGAATTTGGTAGCTTCTTTTTCTCTTTTCTTTACTTGACACCTTAAAGAAACACCATAGCCGAAACCTCTCTCTCTCAAAGTAAACCATTGCCGAATTCTCCTAGCTCACTTCCATACTTCTTTTCTTCCACTCAAACTCAAGTCTATATCTATTTTTGGTGATAGCCGAATATCCTCATCATCATTTGGGAGCCTAGCCAAATCTTTTAGCCCCACATTCTCTCTTCTTTGTCGCAAGTCTTAAAAGCCGAAACCTATTGATCAACATCTAGCCTATATAGCCGAATCTCTTTGTGATTTCAAGCAAGGGTGTAGTCGATTTCATCATTAGGGGGGTAAGATCAAATGTTATTCGATTTTCATTCCTTTTTCTTTTAGCCGAAACTTAGGAACTAATCCCAATATCACACTTTGGTCGAAACTTTGAAGGAGGAATTTGGGATTTGGTTGTTGTCGACTACGAGGAGGAGATCATTCGGGATTTCAAAATCTAAGGTAAGAAAAGTGTGGTTTAGGCCGAAGGCCATTTATTCAAATGTTGGATTCGGATCTAACATACACCATGTAGGTATTGCGACATCTTCAAAGACAAGGGATAAATTTGGGGTTTAGATCCGCAAGGTAAGAGAGTGTTAACATTCGGTCAAGGCTATATTTAGTGATTATTTGAGTGGCCGATTCTAACTTTGACTGTTTAGGGAGGAGTACAATCTGATTCGATAGACTTTTGGGATTTCAGTGAATTCGTTAAGTAAACCAGGTGTGTACCCCACACTAACTCTTAATAGATTTATGGCATCAATTTAATATATGTGTTTATAATAATGTGAAAAGTGGGCAAAGGTACCATGTGATGGTACAAAGTACTCAGGTAAGTAACCTTAACATTATGTTAATAAATGATATGAATATTTGGAATATGGTACATATGTGAATATCGATAAGAATGTGGAATAAGGCATAAGGCATGATATTGCATATTCTCATGTGACATGGGGCATATGGGTTATATGGAAAGGGAAGTGATCTCGTGGTTTATACCACAATATCTCGAATGTGGTGACTCATGTCATGAAATCGAATGTGGTGACTTATGTCACAAAATAATGTCTGTGGCTATGCCACAAAATTTATAAGGGCGATGAGCAAGTCGTCTGCAGCTGATCGCTTTCGATGATGTGTAGCGGATGGAGGGTCGACTTAGTAGTCCCCACGGTGTGATGGTTGGTACGGGTGATGTGTAGCGGATGGTTATCTAGGTATGGGTTCGGGTTTGCATCATTATTTCTATCTCATATATATACGTATGATATGATATGATATGCCCGAATCGTTGGGGCTTAGTGTTGGTTATACACACCGAGTCTGCTTGACTCACCTCGTTGTGGGATATTTTTCAGTGACACTCGAAGAACGGACCGGCCGGCAGGAGCTTAGTGGTGGCCATGTTCAACTCGGACTTTATTTTAATTTTGGACTTTTTATTTCTAATTATTTTTGATTTATTCGGGTTTTTTTAATGTAATAAGGCCATAGCTATAAACTGATTATGCATGCATTTTTATTTATTTTATTATGATACAATTTTTATCAATTTAAAGTTTAAGCAACTTTTCTTAAAAATAAATCTTTAAATGTTTTAACACCTAACACAAATGATTTTCAATTTAAATAGTAAACTCTAAAAACTCGACTTTTTCCTTTAACTTATGGTTTTGAAATATAACAATAAAGTCTTAATAAAGCCTAATCTTCGAGAATAACGATGTTTTCAATTTGAACCCAATCCAAATTTTTCTCCTAAATCACCCAAAGTTTTCCAAGAAACAAACAAGTTTTGAATTGTTTTACTCCAGGAACATACCAGATCCGGTCAGGGTTCGTGGGCCGGGTTTAGGTTGTTTCAATTTGGTATCAGAGCCCAATTTTAAACTCTCAGCCTTGGGTTTAAAGCCCACAACGTTTTCAAAAATTGAGCCCAAATAAGTTTTGTAAAAAATTTGTGAAATAAGTAGGTTTTTCTGGCATGGCACCTAAGTCTCCGGCCCGAAGTCCACCAGGTAAGTACCCCTAACCGTTGTGTGAATTAATGTATGATTTGTGTAACAACCCAAACCCGGTCAATACGCCATGACCGAATCAGGCATGCCACGAAGGAAAACGTTTTGAAGAAAAACAAGTTAACGATTAAATTTTAGTGAAAAACTTTTTGTTGTTCTAAATTCGTAGAAAATTAAGTTGAAAACTGATATTTTATTTTAAAATTCCGTAAATAGATTTTTTAATACTTAGTTGCAGATCCATAGATTAGAAAACCTTTTATAATTTTAAAAGAAACCCAAGCGATTATTTTGAAAACCGTTTCTAATTGAAACTTGGAAACTTAAGTTTTTGGAAAATAGTATGAATTATCGAAAATACTTAAGTTGTTAAAAAATTATCAATTTATTTAGGTTACCCGATGGTAACGTTTTAAAAACCATCGCGCTTTGTATTTTAGAAAACTTTGTTCACATATCATTAAATCAATCTTGTAATTTGCAAGTTATTCTTAAAATAAATCCAAAGCATATAAATAATACAAAAAATAAAAACATAATTAAAGAGGCCTTATTACAAACCCATAAAAATGAAAACCAAATTAAAATAAAGTACCCAAACGGAAGTTCATGTAAAACCAAATTTCATTGCATGGCCTCCTCGAGTTCATCCGCTCCTCATCCGCGAATTTACGAATTACCCGAAAAGTAAGGAGAAGGTGAGTCACCAAGACTCAAGCATATTCCCTCTCCGGGTGAATACCACATACTTACACAAATTATAACCAAGCAATGTATATATATATGATGCACCCAACCTAGCCATCCATAACCCATTTTCTACCCCGTGTGGTACCAAACCACCGGGTGGTGCCAAACCACCGTGACCAAAGTCACGATATTCAATATTGTGATACCAAATCACCGGTGACCCAAAGTCACAAATAATCAAGTTGTGGGGCCAACCCACTTGTGATACCAAATCACCGGTGACAATCCCATATCTTAAAAGTGGGGCCAACCCACGGTGGTGTTAATCCACGTGGACGAGTCGCTATGAGGTGCCAAACCTCCGTGTCCCAAAGACACAAATGTGATACCAAATCACCGGAGGTGCCAAACCTCTCCGTGTCCGAAGACACGAATATCAATCTTCCCCCTCCTCTCATATTGCCCATACCAATGCAACATTTGTACAAATCATGTCAACATAATTTATTATGAAACACATAACAAATATATCATAAATCGTAGATCATGATTTCAATCCATGTAACACCCCAAACCCGGACAAGACACCACGTCCGAATCTGGTGTGTTACGAGGGAAAATATTTTTGAAAAGTTAGATTTTCCATTTAAAAGCTGAGTGAAAACATAGTGTGTTTGAAACAAGTTTGAGTAGTCTTGTTTGAAAACAAGAGGTGTATTTGAAACCCGGAGATTTTGAAAACCTAGCCAGAATTTGTAGTTAAAACGAGTTTAACCATTAAAACCTCATTAGTTTCTTAGTGACACATAAAACACTTTTAAACTTAGGAGAACTACACGTTTGAATTGGAAACCGGTTGTATTTGTTTCAGATGAAAACTCAAGCAGTGATACCGATGGTATGGTTTAAAAACCCAGTCGCTTATAGTTTTGAAATCATTATCTTTCCAAGTTTTAGTAAAACTTACTCCAAGTTACTTTGTTTAAGGCATGTCAAAATCAACTTAAAACATCAACAACATAAAACATAACTTTAAAGGCCTTTACAAATCCAAAATAAAACCCAATTAAAAGTAATAAACTAAAGTACCCAAATAGTGGAGTCTGAGTAAAGCTTTATTAAGGAATGGCATGTGCACCCCGAGTCCATCCCGGCTCCATGTCCGCGTCTACGAGTCACCCGAAATGTCAAAGGAGAGGGTGAGTCGAGTGACCCAGCAGCAAATCCCGCTCCCGAAGAAACAACATGCTAACACACATCATACATAGCAACATAATTAATGCAACCCGATCCTAACCATCCATATCGCTTTTTCTACCCCGTGTGGTACCAAACCACTAGTGGTGCCAAACCACTGGTGACATATAGTCACAATGTGTTACCAAAACACTGGTGTCCCAAAGACACAATATCCGTCATTGTGGTACCAAACCACCGGTGTCCCAAAGACACGATGTGCTACCAAAGCACCGTGACCGTAGTCACAAATCCGATGATGATGGGGCCAACCCATCGTGTGATACCAAATCACTAGCGACGATCCCATAACTCAAGTGCGGCCAACCCACGGTGGTCAAACCACGTGGACAAGTCGCAATGAGGTGCCAAACCTCTGGTGTCCCAAAGACACAATGTGCTACCAAAGCACCGTGACCGTAGTCACAAATCGGTGATGGGGCCAACCCATCGTGTGATACCAAATCACTGGCGTCAATCCCGTATAATCATCCGTGGGGCCAACCCACTGTGGTACTGAGCCACTGGGACGAGACGCTGAGGTACCAAACCTCTGGAGGTGCCAAACCTCTGGTGACCCAAAGTCACAAAGTGTGCTACCAAAGCACCGGTGCTCGTCACAAGACAACATACCACCGCTCCTCCTCCTCTCGTATCACCCACACATATCATACTCATGGGATTATGCATCTCATACAAGCCATGCATATCATGCCAACATATCAAGCATTACAACTCATAACATGCATAACATAAATCATGATATCATGTATTATCATTAATACTCATCATAGAACAGACTTACCCGAATCGTACACATACCCCTTTTTGGGTATCCAATTATCCTTCTCACTGTTTCAATCTTATTAAGCAATCAAGTTTATTAACAACGTTACTAAATAGAGAGTGTGTTAGCTACACACCTGATAATACGAGTCTAGAACTCCTGACCAAAGCGATCTAAGCCCCTCGATTGCTAACTCCTACAATCGGCCAAGAAGGAGTTAGTCACTAAGACCATTCGGCCAACACAGAGACACCAAAAAGGGTTAATTTCAATCCCTTACCTTGAAGATGATCTGGTTTCCTACCAAATCTGAATCAAGCAGTGATTCCTCTTCCAACAATCGGCACTCTAACAAACCAATAGTTAATCACTAATCACTTTAAACTTAATCGAAATCAACTGATTGCACTAACAAAAATATACCAACTGCTACCCCTTTACTTACCAATCGGTTAACAGAAAAAGATGACTCCTCCCGCTTGATTTCGCAATCCAAAGACCCTATAACGAAGAGATTAAACCAACCGGTTAACACCCTTCCAACCTGACCATAATCGGCCCTTGACCAAACCATAACCAACAAAGATCGCAAGAGGAGATATGGCCATTCGGCCTTGCACTTACCAACACCCAATATTCGGCCAACTAGGACTTCTAGGAGAAGGAAAAATATTCGGCTATGTTGAAAACAAAGAAAGAAAGAATCGGCACAAGGTGTTTAACACTCTATTTTCGGTTTTGAGGAAAACAATGTGAAATGGGAGCAAAGTTTCAGCAATTAAGCTTAGGAAAAGAAAATGAAATTTGAGAAGTAAGGTGATGGTAGTTTCGGCACACAAGAAATGGGGAGAGCATATGGGTGATTCGGCTATCACGGTTTCAAGAAGAAAAGAGATGAAAATATGACAAGAAAAGATGTTAGTTTCGGCAAACCAAAGTTTCAAAAGAAAGAGAAATGAGGTTGAAGAAGAGAGTGCTCGATTTTAGCACAATTGAGCAAAAGAAGAGGAATGGAAAAATCTCTTGAAATTTCGGGTGGCTTTTTGACAAAAGAAAGAAAAAAAAACAAAGATGCTTCACAAAAGCTTTTTGGCCGAAAATGCACAAAGTGAGAAGTGCATTTCGGCACACCTCCCTTCCTACTACCCAAACCGTCCACATCCCCACTCCAACACCCCACAAATCGGCCAAATCCCCTAATTCACTCACATCCACACATTCAAACATCAAGACCAAGTCTCCCTCCTACAATTGCTCTCCACCCTCCTTTTGAATGTGAAGACTTGGTCCAAGCTAGAGTTTCACTAGCCTTCTACCTCTCCTCCATGCCGTCCCAAAAAGAAGTAAAAAGGAGAACTCTGCAGCTCGAACACTGGACCTCCCTCTCCTGAAGATGACGCCACATCAAGCTCCCCCATGTGGCGCATGCTTTGCCACTTTTCCAGCTCTTCCTTTGTGCAACAAAACCTCAAATAAAATTCTTAAACCCCAGCTTCCTCAGCTCCCTTCACCTAACACCCCAAAAACCAAAATTTACCCACTCACTCAGGCACACTCCTAGCCTACAATTAAGCTCCTAAAACACCGAAATAACCACACAGCACACTAACACATGCAATATCGTGCAACAACAAAATAGCCCCCTAACCCGGGATATTACAATCCACATGTATTAACAACATATAGAAACAGACTTACCCGAATCATTATTCATACCATCATAGTATCATATCAAGATCTCTTCGTTTTCCACTTTGATAATATGATTAGTAAATTGAAATTATATATACATATACATAACCGAGTTATAAAGTGTGTAAGGTACACACGACACTACATAAGTACTAAAATCAAGACCGATCTACCGCACTAGATCACCTTGTCCTACAATCGGCCAATATTTAAATTATAAACAAAGGCCATTCAGCCATACCACTAAATCCCAATGAGTTATCACTTGAAATTCCAAGTCTTACCTAAAGCTTACCCAAAACGATTTGACAAAGAAACGAGGCTTAGATTGATTGCTTCCAACGTCCCGAGGAGCCTAAAAGAAATCGGTTTCTAAGAATGATTAGAACCTTGCAACAATTGTCCAAAATTCGGCCTTTGTCCACAAGAGGAACAACATAGAAACAATAAAAAGACTAAGGAAAAACGGCCATAACACTTACCTATCTTCCAAAACCGTTTGAAGAAAACCAAATGAAGTCCTACCCTTGGAGAAATTCAGCCAAGACAAATCAAATAGGATATGAGAGTTTCTGCTATGATTTTGAAAGAAAACAATTGATATTCGGCTCAAAAGAGATGAAGAATTAGTATGGCAAAGAAAAGAAAAGAAAAAATGAAAAGGGAAGAAGGATGATTCGGCTATAGCAACTAATGAAAGAAAATCAAGGGAAAGGGGAAGAAAGAGATTCGCCAAGAAGAAAGTAAAAGAAATGTTGTGATTTTGAACAATATTCAAAAGAAAGAAAAGAGAGAAAATGGGATTAAGAGATTCGGCCAACACCTATTTTACCAAAGAAGAAAAGTGCACAAAAATGCACAAAGTTCAAATGTAGTTTCGGTTTCAAAAGGAAAAATGAGAGAAAGAGAATGGTATTTGGTTCAACACAAAAATGAGAGCTAAACTCCAAAGCAAATTTGCAAAAAAATGCCTAGGTACATTCGGCCAAAGAATGAGTTTTTGGAGAGAAAAGAAACAAATGCAAAAAGGTGCACAAATGCTAAAGTTGGCCAACTATCCTTCCCCAAACCTCCTATCAATATTTGGCCACCCCCCTAGCCATACATGCCATCCACATACATGCACTAAAGGCCTTGGAATAGTTTCCAAAACATCTCCCTTAAGCCAAGCCTTGAAATCCTCTACATTCCCAAAGTTGAAGAAATTTTATCCCCAAAATCTAGCAATTCTATCCCTTATTTCATGCTTACCATAACCTTAAGTCTTCTTGCCATAAAAGAAAATTGTCCATCTTATCCATATATATAGTTGACCGACACTTAATGCTAGGATGTACAAAAATAAAATCCTCAATATGCTTTCCATGCTACTCGAACCACTTCCCTCAAGCAACCTTTCAAGCTCCTTATCCACTATGCCACTAACTCCTCATGTGCTTTAATTTAACACTTAAATTAACTTAAGTGTCAAGCTCACTTAATCCACTTCACTAAATTTTCCACACTAAAAATTATTCTAGCTTAGCTAATATTTCCAAGCCTTCACACAAATATACTAAGCACACAATAACAATCATATCCGAGCTAATACAGATAACAAGATGATACTCTAATATTTTTAGGATGTTACAATTTGTATATGGGTATAACGGGAACGTAGAGTAGTATATTAAGTTATGGAACCCTAGGATTAGCCTACTTCAATACAGAATTACATAAAACTTTAAGGCCTAACTAAACAAACCTGTGACTAAGTCGCCGAGTTAGGGTGTGGCAACCATTTTGCGCATGTCTAGGATTGGATTCAGGAAGAGCCTGGTATTTAAGCAGTCCTAGTGACTCACCTCCTCTTCACTCGAATCCTACCTGGTGCGTGGTAACGGTTCACCCTAACCAAGAGGACTCATTCACAGGCTAAACTCAATAATTAAAACCCAAAAGGGACTAGCCATATTTTTATAAAAATCTTAGTTTTAAAATCACCAAATTACCCCTTTGATTTGTAAAAACTATTTTAGACCTTAAAAAGAAATTTTTTTGAAATATTCCTGATTTACAAAAAATTACGAAAATACCCCTGGGATTAAAACGGACAAAAATGTACAAGTGATGAATGTGTGTAGTAGATACTACTGAATGAAGGTGCATCTTTCTCTGAACTGGGATAGAAGACTTGAAACAAAACTCTGAAATGATCGAAAGAACTACTACTAAACTTCTTTACATAAAACTTGTTCGTGGATATCCATAAGACAGCTTTCCAGACAGGATACGAGCATTTTGAGTTCGTAGTAATGTCGTTTGGATTGACAAATACCCCAGCCGCATTCATGGAAATGATGAACCGGGTTTTTCAACCTTACTTGGATCGGTTCGTCGTTGTGTTCACAGACGACATCCTAGTGTATTCCAAGTCGGAGGAGGAACATGACGAGCATCTCCGGATAGTGTTGCAAGTGTTAAGGGAGAAGAAGCTCTATGCCAAATTCAGCAAGTGTGAATTTTGGCTTAAGGAGGTTGCATTCTTAGGGTATGTAGTGTCTGCAGAAGGAATAAGGGTAGATCCTAGGAAGATCGAAGCAGTGCTGGATTGGAAACCACCTAAGTCTGTGGCTGAGGTTCGTAGTTTCTTAGGATTGGTAGGTTACTACAGAAGGTTCGTAGAAGGGTTCTCATCAATAGCCGTAGCTTTGACAAAATTATTGAGAAAGGAAGTACCTTTTGTATGGACAGATAGGCAACAGGAGAGCTTTGAGAAGCTTAAGAGGGTTTTGACTGAAGCTCCGGTTTTGATTCAACCTGAGGCAGGGAAGGATTTCGTGGTGTATTGTGACGCTTCTCACACAGGATTAGGATGTGTCCTGATGCAAGACGGGAAGGTAGTCGCTTATGCGTCTCGGCAGTTGAGGCCACATGAGGTGAACTAGCCGACGCATGACCTGGAATTGGCGGCGATGGTCTTTGCTCTTAAGGTATGGAGGCACTATTTATATGGAGAAAAGTCAGTGATTTACACAGACCACAAGAGCCTTAAGTATCTGCTGATTCAGAAAGAGCTGAACCTGAGACAGCGAAGGTGGGTGGAGTTATTAAAGGATTACGATTGTTCTATAGAGTATCATCCGGGCAAGGCGAATGTAGTGGCAGATGCCCTAAGTCGAAAAGTAGTGTCGGATCTGAGGGCGATGTTTGCACATCTTAGCTTGTATGACGATGGAAGTCTGGCGGCGCACTGCAAGTTAAGCCGACATGGTTGGAGGAGGTGAAAGAGAGTCAGTTGGCAGATGATGATATAAGTGCTAAGTTGCGGCAGGTGCAGAGGGGGGAGTTAGAGGATTATGGAGTTAGCAGCGATCGAGTATTGTGTTGCAAGGGTAAGGTCTGTACGCCTAAGGATAAGGAGTTAAGGCGGAGAATTCTTCAGGAATCGCATAGTAGCCCCTATGCTATGCATCCTGGAGGTAGTAAGTTGTATAGAGATCTAAGGGAACAGTTTTGGTGGCCTGGTCTTAAGAGGGAAGTTACCGAATTTATAGGGAAATGCTTGACGTGTCAGCAAGTCAAGGCTGAACACCAAGTTCCGTCAGGATTGCTTCAGCCGATAAAGATTCCGCAGTAGAAGTGGGAGAGAATCACCATGGACTTCGTTAGTGGGCTTCCCCTTATGCCTACTAAGAAGGACTCGGTATGGGTGATAGTGGATCGATTGACAAAGTCCGCGCATTTCTTACCAGTGCGGGTTGACTATTCTTTACAGAAGTTGGCGAAGTTATATGTGGCAGAAATTGTGAGGTTGCATGGGGTGCCAATTTCGATTATCTTAGATAGGGATCAAAGGTTTACGTCTCGGTTCTGGAAAGCACTACATCAAGCTTTGGGCACCAGATTAGACTTCAGTACGGCATTTCATCCACAGTCAGACGGCCAGTCTGAGCGAGTGATCCAAGTGTTGGAAGATATGTTGAGAGGCTGTGTAATAGACTTTAGAGGAAGTTGGGAAGAATACTTGCCTTTAGCAGAATTTGCATATAATAACAGCTATCAAGCCAGTATTCGGATGGCACCGTATGAAGTGTTGTATGGATGGAAGTGACGCACTCCTACGTGTTGGACAAAATTAGGAGAATGTCAAGTTTTGGGTCCAGAGATTTTGGTAGAATCCGAAGAAAAGGTTAAGTTAATTCGGGCACGATTAAAGGAGGCATCTGACAGGCAGAAGTCGTATGCGGATCTTAAGCGAAAGGAAATAGAATTTGCTGTGGGAGATCGAGTGTTTCTTAAGGTTTCGCCTTGGAAGAAGGTGATGAGATTTGGTCGCAAAGGGAAATTAAGTCCAAGGTTTATAGGACCTTATCGGGTATTGAAGCGAGTTGGTCCAGTGGCATACCAGTTAGAGTTGCCTTCGGAATTGCAGCAGATGCACGATGTATTCCACGTTTCTATGCTACATCGTTACCGATCGGATCCATCTCATGTAGTACCGGTTGAGGAGGTGGAGCTAAGGCCAGATTTGTCCTACGAGGAAGAGCTGATTCAGATTTTGGAACGAGATGTGAAAGTGCTACGAAGGAAGTCAGTTCCTTTAGTCAAAGTGTTATGGCGCAATCATGGATCGGAAGAAGCTTCGTGGGAGCCAAAAGAAGCAATGCGACAGCAATACCCTCACTTATTTCAGCCAGGTAATTTCGAGGACGAAATTATTTTAAGGGGGTAGAACTGTAATATCCGGGATTTAGGGCTTGTGCATTATTGCTTAATTATGTGAAGTAGCATGCCTGTGTGTGTTGTAAATATGTTTTATGAATTTTTAGAACCTTAAGAGTGTAGGTGAATGCCTTAGAAAAATATTGAATTTTAAGTTTTAAAGGGGAAATAAGCATGATAGGCCTTAAGAGAAATTGTAGGGGAAATTGGACATAAGATTTGGGCTTGGTAAAGTGGCATGGAGGCGCCACTTAGGGGCCTTGGTAGGTGACGCCATAAGCTGAGAGGAAGGGCTTAGGTTCGAGTTGCAGAGGAAGCAAATGGGAGTTTGTTTTTACGTCAAGGGGAAGAGGTGTTGGACGGCAATGGGACTCTAGGTGGATGAACATTTGATCAAGTCAAATGCATTCAAATATCGGCTAAGGAGGGTGGATGAAGGTTGGACTCATTCAAATTCTTTGAATGAGAGGCAGAGAGGAAAATTAGGAGCAAAATAAGGGATAGGAGAGAAGGAAGGCTAGTGGCCGAATGTAGGACTCTAGGGGGGTGCCGAAATTTAGTTGGTAGGATGCTCATATTCTCCAAGTTTTGGTCATTTAGTGCATTGAGGTGTTGCCGAAATTCTTCCACTCTTCTCCTATTCTTCTTTTCGTTCTTTCAAACTCCAAATCCATACTTCTTTTCCTTCTGGCCGAATACCCTATTTGCACCTAGAGTCATAGCCGAATTTGGTAGCTTCTTTTTCTCTTTTCTTTGCTTGACACCTTAAAGAAACACCATAGCCGAAACCTCTCTCTCTCAAAGTACACCATTGTCGAATTCTCCTAGCTCACTTCCATACTTCTTTTCTTCCACTCAAACTCAAGTCTATATCTATTTTTGGTGATAGCCGAATATCCTCATCATCATTTAGGAGCCTAGCCGAATCTTTTAGCCCCACATTCTCTCTTCTTTGTCGCAAGTCTTAAAAGCCGAAACCTATTGATCAACATCTGGCCTATATAGCCGAATCTCTTTGTGATTTCAAGCAAGGGTGTAGTCGATTTCATCATTAGGGGGTAAGATCAAATGTTATTCGATTTTCATTCCTTTTTCTTTTAGCCGAAACTTAGGAACTAATCCCAATATCACACTTTGGCCAAAACTTTGAAGGAGGAATTCAGGATTTGGTTGTTGTCGACTACGAGGAGGAGATCATTCGGGATTTCAAAATCTAAGGTAAGAAAAGTGTGGTTTAGGCCGAAGGCCATTTATTCAAATGTCTGAATCGGATCTAACATACACCATGTAGGTATTGCGACATCTTCAAAGACAAGGGATAAATTCGGGGTTTAGATCCGCAAGGTAAGAGAGTGTTAACATTCGGCCAAGGCTATATTTAGTGATTATTTGAGTGGCCGATTCTAACTTTGACTGTTTAGGGAGGAGTACAATCCGATTCGATAGACTTTCGGGATTTCAGTGAATTCGTTAAGTAAACCAGGTGTGTACCCCACACTAACTCTTAATAGATTTATGGCATCAATTTAATATATGTGTTTATAATAATGTGAAAAGTGGGCAAAGGTACCATGTGATGGTATAAAGTACTCAGGTAAGTAACCTTAACATTATGTTAATAAATGATATGAATATTTGGAATATGGTACATATGTGAATATCGATAAGAATGTGGAATAAGGCATAAGGCATGATATTGCATATTCTGTGTGACATGGGGCATATGGGTTATATGGAAAGGGGAAGTGATCTGGTGGTTTATACCACAATATCTGAATGTGGTGACTCATGTCACGAAATCTGAATGTGGTGACTTATGTCACAAAATAATGTCTGGTGGCTATGCCACAAAATTTATAAGGGCGATGAGCAAGTCGTCTGCAGCCGATCGCTTCGATGATGTGTAGCGGATGGAAGGTCGACTTAGTAGTCCCCACGGTGTGATGGTTGGTACGGGTGATGTGTAGCGGATGGTTATCTAGGTATGGGTTCGGGTTTGCATCATTATTTCTATCTCATTATATATACGTATGATATGATATGATATGCCCGAATCGTTGGGGCTTAGTGTTGGTTATACACACTTGAGTCTGCTTGACTCACCCCGTTGTGGGATATTTTTCAGTGACACTCAAGAACGGACCGGGTCGGCAGGAGCTTAGTGGTGGCCATGTTCAACTCGGACTTTATTTTAATTTTGGACTTTTTATTTCTAATTATTTTGGATTTATTCGGGTTTTGTTTTAATGTAATAAGGCCATAGCTATAAACTGATTATGCATGCATTTTTATTTATTTTATTATGATACAATTTTTATCAATTTAAAGTTTAAGCAACTTTTCTTAAAAATAAATCTTTAAATGTTTTAACACCTAACACAAATGATTTTCAATTTAAATAGTAAACTCTAAAAACTCGACTTTTTCCTTTAACTTATGGTTTTGAAATATAAAAATAAAGTCTTAATAAAGCCTAATCTTCGAGAATAACGATGTTTTCAATTTGAACCCAATCCAATTTTTTCTCCTAAATCACCCAAAGTTTTCCAAGAAACAAACAAGTTTTGAACTGTTTTACTCCAGGAACATACCAGATTCGGTCAGGGTTCGTGGGCCGGGTTTGGGTTGTTTCAATTTGGTATCAGAGCCCAGTTTTAAACTCTCGGCCTTGGGTTTAAAGCCCACAATGTTTTCAAAAATTGAGCCCAAATAAGTTTTGTGAAAATTTTGTGAAATAAGTAGGTTTTTCTGGCATGGCACCTAAGTCTCCGGCCCGAAGTCCACCAGGTAAGTACCCCTAACCATTTGGCTAAATCAATTATGACACATAACAAAATGACCAAGTCCCTATACATGCCATAACTCAAAATGTTGTAATCATAAGTACCCAAAATGATAATTTGATAGTGTGAATGGATCTCCGACAGTCTCTGATCCCCGAGCTGGCTTGGTGACACTATAAGACAAAGGAAAAGAAAAGGGAGTAAGCTTTAAATCTTAGTAAGTTCCTATGCAAATAATAAGCATCATAAGCACACATTTATCATGCAACTAACATGAAATGAATTAACATAGATGTCATTAAAAATTTCATAGTCCAACTTGGCATGGATATTATTAGAATTCTCAATATCATATCTTGCACAATCATAACCTTACCGAGAGATTCTTCACATATCAAGTTCATTAGGCATAAGTTCTACGTACATACCTGTACCAATTGGCAACTCACCATGGTCTTTCGCAATGTTAACATTTCCGTTACGTTTCCCGTTGAACCACTTGGAATACTAAAGGATACTCGGGAAATCTCACACACATAGTACCATACCAATGCCATATCCCAGATATGGTCTTACATGGGATCTCATATCATTTCCAATAGCCCAGCTATGGTCTTACACGAAATCTCATATCGATGTCATATCCCAGATATGGTCTTACACGTAATCTTAAATAACCCTAATGTCATGACATTTGTATCCTACCTATTCCTAAGGTTCAACCGGGATTTCTCGTTTGTTGAACTTGTCGATTTCGTTCAAGAGTAAATCACAATTCATATAATAATATAGCAATTAAAGCAAGAGTAACAATGCATTATTTACATACGAACTTACCTCTGTACAAAAATAGTATGAATGAGACCTAATCATCAAATACTTTATTTTTCCCCCGATCTAGGTCCGAACCTCGTTTCTCTTGATCTATAATAGTAAATTTAACTCATTCATTATTCACATTACTCAATTCAGTCCAAAAATCACATTATGGAAAAATTACATTTTTGCCCCTAAACTTTGACATATTTACATTTTTGCCTCTAGGCTCGAAAAATGAAATTCATTCAATTTCATCGATTCCCAAGCCTAGCCGATCCTCTTTTATACTTATAGCAGTCCATATTTTTCATTTAATCACACTTTTACACATATTTTATAATCTTTTTACAAATAGGTCATTTTGACATTTTCATCAAAAACCACCTAGCAAAAGTTGTTTATCACACATCAAACATGCATAATCTACCATTAGACATCAAAATACAAAAATATCAAACATGGGTCAAACCCTAGACCTTGATCTTTTCTTAAATTAATGGTAAAAATAGGTAGATCGAGTGTGTACAACCCAATTTTTGCCCGGCCCAATAATACCTAAAACCCGTTAAACCAACCCAAACCTAAACTAAATTACCCCAACCCAATAAAAACCCAGTCAAAACCCAAACAGACACTTAACCCTAAAGCCCACTAACAAAAATCAGAATTTTCAAACCCTAGGTGTGCCGCACCTAGGGCCTTCACATCAACCACTTGCTCTGACCTCTGAGCACTGCTCTACCGGCCACCACCCATGTGCAGCACCACCACTTACCTGCAGGAACAATAAAAAGGAAAAGACAGCATAGAATAGTCCAAAAAAATCGTGTAAAAATGGCTATAAAGCCAAGCAAAAACCATGTAAACAGGGACTTTTTTTTAATACAAAAAACACAACCAGATTCGAACATCAAAATACAAATTTAGAGATTAAAAAAAAAGCTGAGAAAAACACGAAATAGAGAAGGGTTCTAACGAAAATGTTGTTCATCTGTTTTTACCTTTCTTTTCTTTTCTTTTCTTTTTGAAACTATTCATATCCAAACTAGGATTTTCTTTTTAAAAAACTATATATATATACATGCTAATATATTTTATAAAAAAAGAGAGAAAAAAAAAGAGATTTTTTTTTTTTTCGCCACCGTGCGCAGTGGCTTTAAGCGCCAACGACGGCGGCTCTCTCGCCGGATTCTGGACCTGGTCCAGAGAGAAAATCCCCCTTTTTTCCCTTTTTTTACCAACAGCAATCAAATAATTTTTTTTCAAAAAAAATCGGCCTTTTATAGCAACAGAATACGGCGTCGTTTTGCTTCAGGCTGATAAACGTCAAAACGGCGCCGTTTTTGGCAAGACCCGCTCGCGCGACCCGACCCAGCCAGAGGATCCGCGTGTTTTTGATTAATGGGATATTTATGCTCATTGCCCTTCTGCTTTTTATGTTCTTTTAAATTAATTTTATTATATTTCTTAATTTCGCCCCGAAAATTTATTTGATTTTCAATCGGGTCCACACCAATGCTGCGCGTTTTGGTGGGAAAGGGTTATTCCCCTTTTTAGTCCCCCATGTAATCCGCGCGTTTCAAATAGGCCCTTTCCTTTATATTTTGTTTCGAATCAGCCCCCAAACCTTTGTTTTAAATGCAATTTGGTCCCTCTTTTAATTATTTTGCAACTTTATTATTTACTATTATTATTTTTATTATTACTATTATTTTATATTTTATTACTATTATTATTATTATTATCATCACTTTATTTTCATTATTACTTTGTTATTGTTATTATTTTTAATATTTTTTTTATTATTATTTTATTATTACTATATTATACTATTATTGTTAGTATTATTACGATTATTTTATTATTAATACCATTATTATATTATTATCTTTATCTATTTTACTATTATCTATTATTATTACTATCACTATATTTTTTTATATATATATTCTTATTATTTATTTATTATCACTATTATTATCATTACCATTATTATTATTTTATGTTTCTTTATAATACCATCGTTATTATTTTGTTATTATTACTCCTCATTTTATTATTTTATTTCTACTAGTACTTTATTATGATTGCTATTATTATTACTATTATTTCTATTTATGTTATTTCTCCTATTATTATTATAAATTGTGTCATTGTTATTATTCTTTGGTTTACTATTATCGCATTTTTATCGTCCATATTAGTGCATCTACTATTATTCTGCTGAATCCATTAATATTGTAATTTGTCTTTATATTTTATGGTTATATTAACTTTTACAAAATCGAGATCTTTCACAAATGCAATATTCCGTATTTAGAAATTCGAGAGATCGTGCCCTAAAGTATTGGGTTTCAATTTTTCTCATTTAATCTAAATAACCGAATATCCTTTTAAAACAAATACATTTTTAAACAAAAAGCTTATTCTCGAGAACTCGAGATGTCGTGTCCTAATGCACTGGATGTGATGTTTTGTTATTCTGAGATAAGATTTTCTAAAACCAAGGCAATGTTCTGTATTTAGAAGCTCGAGAAATCGTGCCCTAAAGTATTGGGTTTCGATTTTTCTCGTCCATTCTAAATAACAGAATATCCTTTCAATTAAATTCATAAGTTTTGAATAAAATGCAAGTTCAACTTCGAAGGTCGAAATGTGGTGTCCTAAAGTATTGGATATAACACTTCACCTTCAAATGAGACGGCCTTTGGCATACATTTTCAATTTATCCAAATTTATTCTTCAACAATAAGAGGGATCGTATTTTGAATTCTTAAGTTTTCAAATATTCGACACTAAGACATTAGATAATCAATTAGGTACCAATTTTGGGCGAATCGAGGGTGCTAACCCTTCCTCGTACATAACCGACTCCCGAATCTATTTTTCTGAGTTTCGTAGACCAAAATCGTTGTTTTGATAAATCAAACTGTTTATTAAAAACAACCGTTTTACAAGGTGACCCGATCACACCTTAACAAAAAGAATTGGTGGCGACTCCCGTTTTATTTTCGTTTTCAAAACCAAAGTCGATCCCTGTTTTTTTCAAAAAAAAAATGGTTACGACAGAGTGATAATGACTTCAAAAACATAAAGAGCATTAAAAACGGGGCTAGGATGTACTTTCAATCAAGCTTGAAAGATGACAAAACCCTAGCTATGGTGCTCTCCTAAGTTTCGGCCAAGGTTGAAGAAAGATGAGTAAATTTTGGCTTTAATTTCCCTTTTTATTCTTTTATTTACCAAATAACCAAAATGCCCTTCACTTAAAACTTTGAAAATTTATCTCACCATGTCCATTTTTGTCCACTAACTTAACAAATGGTCTAATTACCATCTAAGAACCTTCAATTTAAAATTTCATAGAAATTAGACACCTCTAGGATGTAGAACTCAACTTTTGCACTTTTACAATTAAGTCCTTTTTACTAAATTGAGTGCCCAAACGTCAAAATTTTTGAACGAAATTTTTACGAAATCATTTCGTAAAATTGTAGACCATAGAAATGTAATAAAAATAAATTTTTCTATGTCGGATTTGTGGTCCCGAAACCACTGCTTCGACTACCCCAAAATCGGTCTGTTTCACAGTTTTTTGCATTCATAACATATTATGGGATCCTTCTCCTTGGTACAATCAAGCTTAAGTCCTTTATTTTGAAATTTTCTACGTTTATTGGACCTCATAAACCTTTTGAATTTTAACAACCTAAACCCGGCCTAGACGTTACGACCGGATCTGACGTGTCACATCAAGTGACGTTTGTAAACCGGCAAGCTCGAAAAAACCCAACACAAAACATTTATTCTCTTTAAGACTTTTAGGATAGTAATTTCATAAACACATTATTTCCCTATTAATTAAATCATTTGTTATCCAGATTTCAGAATCGCGGAAGCTCGCTTGGGTTGTATATTTTTATTTTTTTAAGGTTTGAAAATCGTAATATCCTTTAAAAACCGTTGTCATTTTAAAACTCGCGTTTCCTAGTCTAGCAGGTAGTAATGAAAAGAAAATACCAATTAAAAGTTAAAAATCCCCAATTGGCCTTATTACAGAATCATTAGCCCAATATATTAAAACTAAATTAAATAAAATAACTAAGTTTGCGATTAACACATATCGAGCGTGTGGCCACCTCCGAGTCCCTCCCGGCTCCAAATCGTCTACGACTGGGGATTACCTGCACAGTTAAGGAAAAAGGGTGAGTTACGAGAACTCAGTGTGTAATCCCCTACTAAAGTATCAGTCTGGGCCCAAGCCCTAATCAATACTGATTCGGTGCAGGGCCTTAGCCCTATATGTGAGAATCGAGTGGGTCCAAGCCCAATATTATGTCAATGCAATGTAATGCAACCCAACCCACCCAACCATCACACCACCCGTACCAACCCTACACACCATGTGGGGACCAAGTCGACCCACCCAAATTTCACACACACCAATAACGCAAATGAGCCGCTAATATCAACGCAACAAAGCCGCTAATAACGATGAACGCGTGGCTGAGCCACTAGAATCGATATCGTGGCAAAGCCACTAAATCGATAAATCGTGGCATAGCCACCGCGATGCGATATTTCCTCCAAAATACGTAACCCAACCCAATGCAAAGATGTCATGTCATATATAACCCATGTATGCGTTATATCACAATCATAATCAGTCATACAAAAACACATACATCACTTATACTACCACTAAGGGTATAACGCTCATTTGGTCGGTTGGGGGTAAAACGGTAATTTACCCCTCGGGGGTATTCCGGTAATTTTACCCATCGAGGGTATTTCAGTAATTTAGTCATCTAACGACCTCTCCAAATGCCTACAATTGCATCGAGCGACACAGGTACCCTTTCTAGTCAAAACGATGCAATTGGGCCTAAAGCCAAGCGGGTCCACATGCTCGTGTGGCCCATTCAGCCCATTTTAGATCACGATTCTGTGAACCTCACAGCCGTATCTATTATCCGGCACTTACCATAGATTTCAGCCCTGTGACCCGTTAGCCCATTGGGCCTACTTCGGCCCAACAAGGCCCATTACGACCTAGGCCTCCAAGAAAATTCGTGGCATTCCCCACTGTCTATCGCCAACGATTGTGGCTCAGTTTACCTCTACAAGCTCTCGCACGCTCGAGTGATCTTGGATGCCGAAGTTTCGGCTTATCGGTTTTCAGCTTTAGCCGATTCATAGTTTATCAGGGTGTGAGTGCACACCTTCATTCATAGCATTGACAGAAACTAGAGTGGGTGTACGATTACACACCTGCTTTGGATTACAGTTTGAGACACTTCCCGAGGCACCTATGATAACAATTGACCATTAGTTAGTCTCAACGCCTTTGGAGATCCATAATATTGAAATACTCTACTCAACTAACTTCACTTACCACGAGACGCAATCTCCTACAGTGCAACGGTAATCAGCTCTATTCCTTAGCTAATGAAAATGAGTCCCTAGCAATATTTAATGGACAAGAGAGTGTTAGCAACCATCCAACATTTGGCCCCCACAGAGAAAAGAGAGAGACCGACGTTTACTGATGAAGTCACCGGAATTCTAACTAGCAACGAATTAAGAAAATATTTGCATTACTCCACCCTTACCAACACCAATAAACGACAAAAATTATCAATTGTCTAACAACAGGATTCGGCCCCAACCACCGAGAACAAAAGATTCAGGATGAAGAGAGTATGTAGATTCGGCTTACAAGATTTGGCCAGCAGAAGGAGAACCAAAGCTTTAAGAAGAATTGTATTTGGCTAAAGGAAAATCGAAAAGGGAGAAGTGTAGCTATACGGCTTGGAGGAAAAGGAAAGAAGACGAATGAAGTGTAAAGAGAAATAGGAAGAAGGGCAAAGGTAAGAGAAAAATGCACGAAATGCTTCAAAGAAGAAATCCCGAAATGTTTCCCAAAAAACCCTTCAGCCGAAATTTGCTTCATACATATCCCCTAGCTGAAATTCTCTTCCTACCTAGACTCCCAATTTCGGCCAACACTCCCACACACGTCCACTTCCCCGATTTTGTCCACTCTAATCTCCTAAAATTCCTCCCATCCTTCCATTTGAAATTTTTGACCAAGTCTTCAACCTCCCTTGTAGAGTTTGATCCAATCTCTACTTCTTCCACTCCCATGACATAAACTAAAAGCTCTCATTTGCTTTCCATGGGATTCGAACCCCACTCCCCCATGCTACTTCATTGACGCCACAGCCATAAGTCACATGCTCATCTTGTGACACCTAAACGCACAAAAATATACTTAAGTCCTACTGCTAACAGCCCTCTCCTCTTAAGGGCCAACAAATAAATTTTTTCCAAATCTCAGACTCGAACCCAGGCCTCCTTAGAACCCCTAAATACACTCAAATAGCTAGCCATTCAAGCACAACATGAATTTTAAACAAAATTACAGCCCCTAGTTTATGGGACGTTACAACTATACCCCCCTTAAAAAAAATTTCGGCCTCAAAATTTACCTGATCAGAAGAGGTGAGGGTATTGCCGCCGCATTGCCTCCTCAGGCTCCCACGTGGCTTCCTCTGAACCGTGATTACGCCAAAGCACCTTGAATAACGGGACAGATTTTCTTCTTAACACTTTAACATCATGATCCAATATTTGCACCGATTCTTCCTCAAAAGTCAGATCAGGTCTTACCTCGATCTCCTCCACCGGCACTATATGAGAGGGATCGGAACGGTATTGCCTCAGCATAGAGACGTGGAACACATCATGTATACAATTTAACTCAAGAGGCAGCTCCAGTTGATAGGCGACCGGTCCCACACGCTTTAATATCCGATAAGGCCCGATGAACCTAGGGCTCAGCTTGCCTTTCTGTCCAAATCTTAGAATCTTCTTCCATGGTGAGACCTTCAAGAAGACAAACTCCCCCACCGTGTACTCAATCTCTTTATGCTTTAAATTAGCATACGACTTCTGCCTATCCTATGCTTCTTTTAACCAGTCCCGAATCAACTTAACTTTTTCCTCGGTTTTAGAAACTAGTTCTGGTCCCAACATTCGCCGCTCACCCAGTTCTGTCCAACAAGTAGGGATACGACACCTATGACCATATAACGCCTCGTATGGTGCCATCTGAATGCTGGATTGGTAGCTGTTGTTATAAGCGAATTTCGCTAGTGGCGAATAGTCTTCCCAACTGCCCTTGAAATCGATTACACAGCTTCTTAGCATGTCTTCCAAAATTTGAATTACTCTCTCCGACTGTCCATCAGTCTGAGGATGAAATGCCGTGCTGAAATCTAACCTTGTACCCAAAGCTCTGTGTAACACTCTCCAGAATTGTGATGTGAATCTAGGGTCCCTATCCGAAATCATAGACACTGGTACCCCATGCAGCCTTACAATCTCAGCCACGTATAACTTGGCCAACTTCTGCAACGAATAATCAATGCGAACCGATATAAAGTGGGAGGACTTAGTCATTCGATCAATAATAACCCATACCGAATCTTTCTTAGTAGGCGTCAGTGGGTAGCCCATTAACAAAATCCATGGTTACCCTCTTCCACTTCCAGAGTGGAATTTTAACAGGTTGCAGTAATCCAGAAGGTAGTTGATCCTCAGCCTTCACTTGCTGGCATGTCAAACACTTGCCTATGAAATCGGTATCCTTACGCTTAAGCCCTGGCCACCAGTATAGTTCACGCATGCCTCGGTATAACTTTCTCCCACCAGGATGCATAGCGTATGGACTACTATGCGCCTCCCGCAGTATAGACTGCCTTAACTCAGAATCCCTCGGTACACAAACTCTCCCACGGAAGCATAATACTCCCTCACTATTCAGCCCAAAGTCTACAGTCTCTCCCTTCTTCACCAGTCGAAAATAAGGAATCAACGATTCATCCAGCAACTGCTTCTCCTTAATTTGCTCAATCCAAGTCGGTTTCACTTGAAGTTCAGCTAACAGACTACCATCCTCAAACAGGCTGAGACGAGCAAACATTGCTCTTAGATCAGATACAACCTTACGGCTCAATGCATCCGCTACTACGTTAACTTTTCCCAGATGATACTCAATCGAGCAATCATAATTCTGAAGCAACTCTATCCATCTTCGTTGCCTAAGATTCAACTCCTTCTGAGTAAGGAGGTACTTGAGGCTTTTATGGTCGGTATAAATGATCGACTTTTCCCCATACAAGTAGTGTCTCCAAAGCTTCAGTGCGAATACCACCGTAGCTAATTCCAAGTCATGAGTGGGGTAATTCACCTCGTGCGGCCTAAGCTGACGCGACGCATACGCCACCACTTTACCCTCCTGCATCAGCACACAACCCAAACCAGTGTGCGACGCATCACAGTAGACAATGAATTCCTTTCCAGACTCTAGTCAGATTAATACCGGCTTCAATGTAATTTTCCTCGCCAAAAACTCTCCTGCTGTTTATCAGTCCAATTAAACGGTACCCCTTTACACAGTAACTTAGTTAGGGGTGCAGCAATTAGTGAGAATCCCTCAACGAACCGTCTGTAATACCCAGCCAGACCCAGAAAACTCTGAATCTTAAATACAGTCTTTGGTGGTTTCCAGTCCAATACGGCCTCAATTTTTCGAGGATCAACCCTAATCCCCTCGGCATACACTACATGACCCAGAAATGTCACCTCTCGCAGCCAAAACTCGCACTTGCTAAACTTGGCATAAAGTTGCTTTTCTCTCGGTATTTACAAAATAATTCGGAGATGCGAATCATGATCCTCATCGGTTCTTGAATACACCAGGATGTCATCTATAAACACCACTACGAACCGGTCCAAATAGGGTTGGAAAACCCGGTTCATCATACCCATGAAAGTAGCTGGTGCATTCGTCAACCCAAATGGCATAACCAGAAACTCGTAATGTCCATAACGAGTCCTGAATGCAGTCTTGTACACATCCGTCTTCTTAACTCTTAGCTGACGATACCCCGATCTAAGATCTATCTTGGAGAAGACCGAAGCTCCTCGTAGCTGGTCCAACAGATCGTCTATCCTTGGTAATGGGTACATGTTCTTAATCATCAGTTTATTCAATTAACGATAATCAATACACATGCGCATGGACCCATCCTTCTTCTTCACGAACAATACTGGTGCTCCCCAAGGAGACACACTTGGTCGGATGAATCTTCGGTCCAACAGCTCTTGGATTTGAGCCTTTAACTCTACCAACTCCTTCGGCGCCATCTTATAAGGGGTGATGGACACTGGAGCCATTCCAGGTAGAAGCTCAATGCCGAATTAGACCTCACAATTTGGAGGCAACCATGGAAGCTCTTTGGGGAATACATCCAGAAACTCCTTTACAGTTCTGACATTCCCAACCGACGGACCCACAGAATCAGAAATGCTGACATAAGCTAAGTATGCCTCACAACCCTTGTGAATCAGTTTCTCGACCCTTAGTGCTGAGATTAAATTAATTAAATAATCCCTTCGCTCCCCTATCACAATCACCTCCTCATCCTTCGAAGACTTCAATACCATACGCTTAGCAGCACAATCCAAATTCGTACGGAGCTTCACTAACCAATCCATGCCCAAAATAAGATCAAATTCGCCAAACGGCAGTTCCATCAAATCCGCTAAAAAGACAACCCCTTGGACCTCTAGGGGTACATCTCTAAATAGTTTATTCACTTTAACCAACTGTCCCAGAAGACTTACCACCGACATTTCTCTGTCAGTAATTACGGACTGTATACCCAACAACCCCGACACAGTACATGCAACATACGAATGTGTAGACCCAATATCAATTAAAGCGGTATATGGTATATTGTAAATGAGGAACGTACCAGTTATGACATCAGGGGCATCGCCATCCTCTCGGCGCCGAGCAGTATAGACCAACGCTGGCTGTCTCGCCTTCGTGTTACCAGCACCTCTGGCCGGTGCTCCACGACCTCGTCCCAAACCATTACCCCCTCTGGCCTGACCCCGACCTCTCGGTGGTTGCTGACCACCTCTCCCTGGCTGAACATAGCCTTGACCCGCAGCTTGCATCTGACCAGGCCTCTGAGTACAGTCTTTAACCCTATGGTCCCTAGACCCACATCTGAAGCACGCTCTAGTTCTTTTCCAATACTCACCCTGGTGCGATCTTCTACACACAGCGCAAGGCTGCGGTCTGACAGCAACAGCAGGAACCCCAGCTTGGACTAGCCCTTCGAATCTAGGCCTCTTCTTAGGCCCACCAGAAGAACTTGAGGGCCCAAAATCCCTCTTATTTCTGCCCCTTTCCTTCTCATGGTTTTGACGCTCTGAGCGTTTCACATCCTCGATAATCTTTGCCTTCTCAATCAGGGCAAAAAGTCTCTTTCCCTCTGCAGAGCTATCAGCACTCGCAACTCATCTCAGAGACCATCCTCGAAACGCACACAACACTCAAACTCAGTCGCGACTATGCCCCGAGCATACCGGCTCAACCGTAGAAACTCTGCCTCATACTCTGCTACAGACTTATTCCCCTAGATCAGACTCAGAAATTTCTTCCTCCAGGCATCCACATAACTCGCCCTAACATATTTTCCTTAGAAGGCCGTCTTAAAAAAGTCCCATGACAAACAGTCGACCTGCGTACCTTTCCTCACGGTAAGCCACCATTGGTACGCCTCATCTCGCAGTAAAGACACTACTCCTTTCAATTTTTGCTCCGCTGTACAATCAAGGTCATCCATTTTTCGCTCGACAGCTTCCAACCAATATTCTGCCACGTTCGGGGCTATACCAAAGATGCGCCTGAAAATTTTTGCCCCATTCGATCAGATTCGATCAGAAATTGACCCTCGGCCCACTGACCCAGTACTTGCTCTAGCAACCCTTTCCATAACATGCAACATCGCTTGGGATAGGGCATCACCCCCACCAGCTCGGTCATGAGACCCCGTCTCAGTCACTGGTGAGGCTGGCACTTCCCTAGCAGACATGTGTCCTGATGCTGAAGACCCAGCCTTAGCACCTCGGCCTCTACCACGACCACGTGTACCCCTTCCGCGACCTCTTGTGCTCATATCAGTATAGCATATTTATCTACTTTAAGAGTCTTATGCATCAGCTTATAATTCTCATAATTATTAACAGATATCTTATGATGAACCGTAATTAGGGTTGTTTTCACGAGATCAAATTTTTACTACGCTTTTGGTCTCCTATGGTCTCGCTCTAACTAAAGAGTTTCAAATATACTACTACTATCACTAGTAGTTTCTCAAGATAGTCATTTCAATGCATGCAGTGCGATACAAAGGTCGAGAACTTACAGATTTGGTACCGAAGACTTGGTGTGCCACACTTTCGGTAACGACATTACTTTCTAAACCAAAATTTAAACAGATTAAAAATTTTCAAAACCCATTCCACAGCCGAGTTTTGCAACCTGGCTCTGATACCACTAAATGTAACAACCCAAATCCGGCCTAGACGTTACAACCGGATCTGACGTGTCACATCAAGTGAGGTTTATAAACTGGCAAGCTCGGAAAAACCCAACACAAAACATTTATTCTCTTTAAGACTTTTAGGACAGTAATTTTGAAACACGTTATTTCCTTATTAATTAATTCATTTGTTATACAAATTTAAGAATCGCGAAAGCTCGATTGGGTTGTATATTTTTTTAAGGTTTGAAAATCGTAATATCTTTTAAAAACCGTTGTCATTTTAAAACTCGCGTTTCCTAGTCTGGCAGGTAGTAATGAAAAGAAAATACCAATTAAAAGTTAAAAATCCCTAATTAGCCTTATTACAGAATCATTAGCCCAATATATTAAAACTAAATTAAATAAAATAACTAAGTTTTCAATTAACACATATCGAGTGTGTGGCCACCTCCGAGTCCCTCTCGACTCCAAATCGTCTACGACTGGGGATTACCTGCACAGTTAAGGAAAAAGGGTGAGATACGAGAACTCAGTGTGTAATCCCCTACTACAGTATCAGTCTGGGCCCAAGCCCTAATCAATACAGTTCGGTCTGGGCCTTAGCCCTATACAGAATTAGAGTGGGTCCAAGCCCAATATCATATCAATGCATAAGAATTCAGCCCAACCCAGTCCAACCATCACACCACCCGTACCAACCCTATACACCATATGGGGACCAAGTCGACCCACCCAGCCCTACACACTAATAACGCAGCCGAGCTGCTAATATTAACGCAGCAAAGCTGCTAATAACAGTAAATGTGGCTGAGCCACTAGAATCAGTATACGTGGCAAAGTCACTAAATCAGCAAATCGTGGCATAGCCACTAGTATAGTACTTCCTCCAAAATACAGAACCCAACCCAATGCAGCATGTCATGTCATATATAACCAATGTATACAGTATATCACAATCATAATCAGTCATACAAAATACACATACATCACTTATACTACCACTAAGGGTATAACGGTTATTTGGTCGGTTGGGGGTAAAACGGTAATTTAGCCCTCGGGGGTATTTCAGTAATTTTACCCATCAAGGGTATTTCAGTAATTTAGTCATCTAACAACCTCTCCAAAGGCCTACAGTCGCATCGAGCGAGACAGGTACCCTTTCTGGTCAAAACGGTGCAATTGGGCCTACAGCCCAATTTTTGGCCTAAGCGGGTCCACACGCTCGTGTGGCCCATTCAGCCCTTTTTCGGTCACAGTTCTGTGAACCTCACAGCTGTATCTATTATCCAACACTTACCATGGATTTTCCCCCTGTGAGCCCGTTAGCCCATTGGGCCCACTTTGGCCCAACAAGGCCCATTATGGCCTAGGCCCCCAAGAAAATTCGTGGCATTCCCCATGGTCTATCGCAAACGATTGTGGCTCAGTTTACCTCTACTAGCGCTCGCACGCTCGATTGATCTCAGATGCAGAAGTTTCGGCTTATCAGTTTTTGGCTTTAGCCGATTCACAGTTCATCAGGGTGTGAGTGCGCACCTTCATTCATCGCATTAATAGAAACTAGAGAGGATGTACGATTACACACCTGCTTTGGATTGCGGTTTGAGACACTTCCCGAGGCACCTATGATAACAATTGACCATTAGTTAGTCTCAACACCCTTGGAGATCCATAATATTGAAATAGTCTACTCAACTAACTTCACTTACCACGAGACGCGATCTCCTACAGTGCAACGGTAATCGGCTCTATTCTTTGTCTAATGAAAATGAGTCCCTAGCAATATTTGATGGACAAGAGAGTGTTAGCAACCATCCAACATTCGGCCCCCACAGAGAAAAGAGAGCGACCGACGTTTACTCATGAAGTCACCAGAATTCTAACTAGCAATGAATTAAGAAAATATTTGCATTACTCCACCCTTACCAACACCAATGAACGACGACAATCGTCAGTTGTCTGACAATAGGATTCGGCCCTAACCACTGATAACAAAAGATTCAGGATGAAGAGACTATGTAGATTCAGCTTACAAGATTCGGCCAGCAGAAGGAGAACCAAAGCTTTAAGAAGAATTGTATTCGGCTAAGGGAAAATTGAAAAGGGAGAAGTGTAGCTATACGGCTTAGAGGAATAGGAAAGAAGACGAACGAAGTGTAAAGAGAAATAGGAAGAAGGGTAAAGATTCGGCCAACCAAATGTTTGTAAACGAAAAGCTAAATCGAGTAACGAAAGTATATGAAAGGCTATTAGCAAGAAGAGAAAAATGCACGAAAGGTAAGAGAAAAATGCACGAAATGCTTCAGAGAAGAAATCCCGAAATGCTTCCCAAAAAACCCTTCAGCCGAAATTTACTTCATACAAATCCCCTAGCCGAAATTCTCTTCCTACCTAGACTCCCAATTTCGGCCAACACTCCCATACACATCCACTTCCCCGATTTTCTCTACCCTAATCTCCTAAAATTCCTCCCATCCTTCCATTTGAAATTTTTGACCAAGTCTTCAACCTCCCTTGTAGAGTTTGATCCAAACTCTACTTCTTCCACTCCTATGACATAAAATAAAAGCTCTCATTTACTTTCCATGGGATTCGAACCCCACTCCCCATGTTACTTCATTGACGCCACAGCCACGAGTCACATGCTCATCTTATGACACCTAAATGCACACAAATATACTTAAGTCCTACTGCTAACAGCCCTCTCCTCTTAAGGGCCAAAAACTAAAATTTTTCCAAAGCTCAATCTCAAACCTAGGCCTCCTTAGAACCCCCAAATACACTCAAATAGCTAGTCGTTCAAGCACAATATGAATTTTAAACAAAATTACAGCCCCTAGTTTTTGGGACGTTACATGAATAGTCTATCAAACATTTCTATTCTTTATATTCATCCACCTTTTCACTTGAATCTACCACACCCCAAATTTGGATAACCTAAATTTTAAGCACTTAGATGAGAAGATGTTTGTTCCAGCGCATTTTGAAAGTTAGTTTGCCAAATCATAGCTTTTGGTTGCTCTTCTTATGTAATTTGAAAGCTAAGGATTCTTGAATAAAATTAAGGTGTTTCATCTCCCAGTAAGTCTGGTAACTTTGCATGTTAAGAATAAGGATGCTATGAAGTATATGGGTAGTAAGTTACGAATAAGAAGCCCTGCATGGGGATTTTCTGTAATTGAAATTGTAGCAATCTGTCTGTAAATGGGTTTAATGATGAATTCATGGTTTTTTAAGCTGTTGTTGCTACTGGTTCAGATTGGATGTTCAAGTTAGAAGTTGGTAGCTGCAATAGGTTAGTCTCAAATGAGTCCCTAATATCTATTCCTGCAAGTTTTTGTAGTCAAGTCTTATGTGTTTGATGTCTCAGAAATGATGAGTGTGTAAATGAATGATTGCTAAAAATAAGTAAGTATCTTTGATATTGGTCCCTGTGAGTCTAGAACATAATGAACTATGTGTACGGGTGAATATGATTCTGTGGAACAACTAAGTGTATGTGTTTGGAATATGTACTGTGAATATTATTTTGATAATGTGTATGTAGTATGTAATGAAGTATGATTTGGTTAAGAAGATGAGTTAGTCCACTTGAATGTGTAATATATGATTGGAAATTGTTTGGGGAAATGAGGGTATCTATGAGTGTGGAGAGGTTGAGTTGTGAGTTTTTTCACTGCGATGGTATATGATGAAGTCCATCATAATAGTAAATATGAATCTTGATATGTAAATTCTGAAGAAAGTTCATGGCCATGGCATATTTTGGAATGGGCGGATGAGCCACAATTATCGATTGGGGTTCTTTGTGTCCTAGGGCGATGATAGGCAAACCTCAAACGATGTGAGTTTAGGCAAATCCATATCACAAACACATCAGTTATGGGGTGCCTAGGTGGCATTCTACTATCCTTTATGGCGTACTCTGATCTAACCTTTATGGTGTACTCTGATCTAACCTTTATGCGTATTTTGATATAGCCTTTATGGCATTCTATTAGCCTTTGTGGTATTCTGTTAGCCTCTGTGGTATTTTGATATGGCCTTTTTGGCATTCTGTTAGCCTCTATGGTATTTTTATATAGCCTTTGTGGCATTCTGTTAGTCTCTATGGTATTCTAATATGGCCTGGGTGGCATCCTACTAGCCTTTGTGGCATGCTCTGTAAATTGCCTTTGTGGCGTAGTCTGTCTGGCCCTAGTGGCACACTATGGTAAATCTGTAACAAGAATATGTTCTATCTGAAGCTTTAGTATGTGAAGTTTGTGATAAATACGAATAAGTATTAAACAAAGTATGATTCAGTCTGTTCAGTAAAAGTAGCTGCTGTGGTTATTTTCCAACCTAGTATATGGGCATATTCAGTACAAGAGTCCATAAATTCGAGTTACAGCTACTATGGTAATGGTTCGCGATAGAATGTGCAAGTGTACACAGTCATTATCAAGTAATAAGTAATTATAAGAGTTATCATCTCCAGAAGGACTGTATTTAAATCGATGATTGTAAAATTACTATTCACAAATTGGTTAAGAAAAACACAATAATTTTGAGTGATAAGTGTCAAATTAAGTTAATTAACTAAATGCAAGTTAACCTAAATGCAAATGAAATGAAAAGCAAGGTGATGGTTTAGTAGAAATTTTCATGAGTTAACAACAATAACATGAATAGGCTAGAATAATTACAACCTTTAACTAAATTTATTTTTCATCATGCTTAACAATGTTCCGAAAAAATTCCATGGCAACTCGATCGTTTATTAAATTGGAGTCTAGTATAAGTTCTTTTGAAATCTTATACTTAGAAAAACATGTATACTTCTATGTCCATATTTTTACTAAGGATTCCTTAGAATTAATGTGAAGTAACAGGGACGGATCAGGTTTGAAACAATTCAATCACACAAACCTAAATTTATGCAAGGTAATAGAGTTCTCCCAAGTTATTATGAACCTTTAATTTAATCATATCAGGATCTAAATTAAGCAAGCACCTTCCAATTATCGTTTCCATTAATTGCCATTTGGTCAGGATTGATCAACTAATTCTAATACATTCAAACATGTTTTAATGCATGAAATACATAAATTATTTTAATTGGAAACATGAACAATTGAGGCACAGAACACCATAAACATGAATCAAATGAACTTCATCAAATTAATGCAATCCTTCTAGCCAAAACAAAATTAATCCATCATTGTCAATGGAAAAACATCAAAACAATTTGCCAACATGTTGAATAACTAAGAACAAAATTAAAGAATGGGTAACAAGAAACTCTTGATGATGTCGTTGGTTCCCGAAAATCGATCGTGGTGGCTTCCTCCAGATCTCGTGATTGCTCATTCATAAAATTCTCCTCAAGGTGGCCGGCCAAGAGTGGTTTTCCTCAAGGGAAAATGCTAGCTAAAGGAAATGGGGAAATAGAAAGGCTTATGCGTAGAAGGCAGAAGAGAAATGTTATGAATGGAATATGAATGAATGGTAAGTGATGAGGGATGACGGATGAGAGGTGGTATTTATAGTAAAGGGATGGTATGGGAGTTTGCTAAAAATATCTTGGAGATCCCTTGGTTTTCTCCTTTGCTTGGTCGAACATGAAATGTGGAGAAAGAGGTTGGTGGTTTCTTGATTCATGCTTGATTTCATGCATGAATCATGGAAGGGAGTGGGCGATAGTCAAGGTGGAAGTTGGGGGCTGATTTGTAATTTCTTTGCACTAGGTACCTTCAAATTAATTCTCCCAAAGTTGATTTGGGCTACTCTCATGCCTTCACCAAATTTGGGCCATTCTACCCCTTTATTGGATGGTTTTGACAATCCAATTAAGAGCAGACTTCTTTTTTTCTAGCAACCATCTTCCAATTTGGGTTGAATTGAATTTATGTGTCCAAATGGTGAGCTTGTCATCCACATGAAGTAGAAATTAACTTGTGTTCATGTGTGATATTGTTGACTCCCACATGAATTAATTTAATGGTCCGGCTACATCAAATTGAGTAAAAATTAGCATATAGCATAAAATAGCAAAATTATGTAAAGTTAATACTAAATTGCATACAATTAAAAACTTCACTCATTTTATGTCTAATGTCTTAATATGGATTAAAATGACTTAATTAGCTACCCACATGCTCAGAATTTGTATAAATTATGAGTAAAAAGGTGCTAATAGAACCTATATAATTTAAACGTATCAGGTAAAATTCTGAGCTATCTGACATATCTGTTAAAGTAATGTCTTTGTAACACCCTAAACCCGGCCTAGACATTACAACCGGATTTAACGTGTCACATCGAAGTGTCGTTCGAAAATTGGGCTTGTCGACAAAAGTTCATTACTAAATTTTGGAACCTATTTAAAATATTTCTATTTAGTGTTGAAAAATCATGTTGTCCATTTATAGGTCATATCAATTGTAACAAGCTGTTTTATCTGGAATAAAAACCGCGGAAGCCTTTTCTAGTTGTAAACTTTAAGATTTGAAAAACGTGATTTTCTTAAGAACCAATTATTTTTTTAAAAACTTGTGTTTCCTAGTCTAGCAGGTTGAAATAAAGAGAAAACACCAAATAAAAGTTAAAACCTCAAAAGGCCTTATTACAAAATTATTAACCCAATATAAAAAATAAAATAACTAAGTCTAAGATTAAATCATAACGAGCGTGTGGCCACCTCTGAGTCCCTCGCAACTCCAAATCATCTGAGGATGGGGATTACCTGCACAGATAAAGGAAAGGGTGAGTTACGAGAACTCAGTGTGTAATCCCCAATCATGCAATAATAGTTTGGCCCTGTAACATCCTGAATTTTTGGGCCTATGCATTTAACGGGTGAATATGTGTAATGAGTTAATTTGAGCATTAGGGGTCCAAATTGGGCTCAGGATTGGGCTGAAGCCTTAGTTAAATTTTTGTTTGGGCACTATAGGGTTTAAAAGGTGGTATCTGAGTTTAAAATATCAAAATGGGTTTGTGGCCCAAAGGTCGATGGCGCCACTTAGGAGCAAGGTGGTGACGCCACACAAGGGAGTAAGGGGCCCAAATTTAAGTTACATGGAGCCCAACTCTTTTAATTTAAGTTAGCTAAATTTCGGCATTAGGGTTAGGTAGAGTGGACGGCAACAAGGCTCAAAAATAGGAGGATTTATGTGAATGGGATAATGTAGATAATATAGTTGATAATATGGAAGAAAAAAAAGGAGAAAAGATAAGAGCTATCTACAAGGCTAGGAGTTGGCCGAAATTCCATCACCTAGAGAAGTGAAGAAATCTGTTTCTTTATGGCAAAGGGGGTGCCGAATTTTCCCTTTTTATTTGATTAATTTTTAGTTATCAGGAAGGGCACTTTCGGTTTTTCATAGGTAAGTGCCAAAATTTCTATAAATAGGGAGGGTTCTCTTCTTTATTTTTCGGTATTTAGGGTTTCCACCTTTTCTTTCTCTTCTTTCTCCTAAAAGTCGGAAACTCCATTATTCTTTTCTCTTCTTTCTTCTAAAAGCCGAATCTCTATAGATTTCTTCGAATCATCTTCTCTTCTTGATTTTTCGCAAAAAGCCGGAATCCTCTAGGAGTAGCCGAATCTTCTTTAGTAAGATCTCTTAGATCTAAAAGTCAGAAACACTAGTTCCTGAATCTCATATCACTTTTCGGGATTTCAAGGCAGATAGCGGTGGTGTTGGCTACGGATAGCGTCGACTTAGAGGGTCTCGTTCTAACAGTAATCAGGTGTGTAGATCTCTAACACACTAGTAATCTGTACTAAATATATGTTATGGGCTAAAAGCCAGAAAAAGACTGTATAGTAATCTGTACTAAATATATGTTATGGGCTAAAAGCCGAAAAAATGCTGTATAGTAATCTGTACTAAATATATATTATGGGCTAAAAGCCGGAAAAAGGCTATATAGTAATCTGTACTAAATATATGTTATGGGCTAAAAGCCGGAAAAAGGCTGTATAGACAGTCGGATTACCCAAAAAGGGTAGGTAAGGGATGTCAGGTACGTAATCATAGAAACTTATCTATGTGTATCGATGAATGTGATAGACTGTGAACTTTTAGGTAGTATATTGTTTTGATTCTGCATGTATGTATGCATGGGATGGGATTGATACGATGAAGGGGAAGAAGGTCGCATAGCGATCGGTGGCTTTGCCACATAGGTCACATAGTGATCGGTCTTTATGACAACGACTCAATTTGTCGAAATGCTACGATGTATTATTAAGGTCGCATGGCGATCGGTGGCTTTGCCACATAGGTCACACACGATGATCGGTCTTTAAGACAGAGCGAGACAAATTGCCGATATGGTGTGTAGCGGTTGGAGGGTTGATTGTAGAAATCCCCAAGGTGTGATGGTTGGTACGGGTTGGTGTGTAGAGGATGGATTTTTAGGCTGGGATGGGTCATGATGCATAGTTAGTTACCCTTGTATGGGCCAAGGCCATAATGTGTTTGTGGGCCAAGCCTTTGATGTGTTTTCGGATTTACACACTTTGAGTCTTGGTGACTCACCCTATTATTTTTCCCTAACTTTGCGGATGAGCGAGAGATCGTGGACATGGGAGCAAAGGCGGACTCGAGGCCATCAAGTTTTTATTCCTATAGATTATTTCGGTTTTCCTTAAGTTTTTAATTTTGGAAACATTTATGTAATAAGGCCCCATAGTTTATACTCACTACTTAGTTTTTAATATTTGCAACTTATGGAACTTTGTCAAAGGTTTTATTATTCAAAATAATAATAATACAAGGTTTTTTTTTTCCAAAAGTCACTTGTTTATTCGAATTTTGCCTAATAACTTATGATTTACTAATACCAACTTAGCAAAAGTTTTCAACGTACAACCCGTAGCATACCAGATCTGGTCGAAACTTATGGGCCGGGTTTGGGGTGTTACAGGGCCTGAGCCCTATTCAGTATCAGTTCAGTCTGGGCTTTAGCCCTATACAGTAGCAGTGTGGGCCTAAGCCCAAATGATCACAGAACAGAATAGTAATGCAACCCAACCCAATCCAACCAACACACCACCCGTACCAACCAACACACCATGTGGGGACCAAGTCGACCCACCCAGCCAACACACCAATATCGCAGCATAGCTGCTAATAGTAATGCAGCAAAGATGCTAATGGCAGTAAACGTGGGCCAAGCCACTAAGATCAGAATACGTGGCGAAGCCACTAGAACAGTAAAAACGTGGCAGCGCCACTAGTACGATACTTTCTCCAAATCAGAAACCCAACCCCAATGCAGAATGTCGTGTCATAATTATTACATGTATGCATTACGTCATACTCATGATCAGCCATATAAATATCATACACACATCTCTTAAACTACCACAAGGGGTATAATGGTGATTTTTTCGGTTAGAGGGTAAAACGGTAATTTTCACCCTCAGGGGTATTTTCGTAATTCTACTCTACGAGGGTACTTCGGTAATTTTACCCTTCGGGGGTATTTTGGTAATTTTACCCTTCAAGGGTATTTCAATAATTTTACCCTTCGAGGGTATTTCGGTAACTTTACCCTTCGAGGGTATTTCGATAATTTTACCATTCAGGGGTATTTTGCTAATTTTACCGTTCAAGGGTATTTCAGTAATTCTTATGACCTTTCCAAAGGCCCCAAGTGGGCCCACACGCTCGTGTGGCCCATTCAGCCCAGTTTCAGTCACTGCTTTGCAAACTTTGCAGCCCAATCCAATTAATAGTCACTTACCATGGATTTCGTCCCTGTGGGGCCCATGAGCCCATTGGGCCCACATGGCCCATTTCGGCCCAACAAGTCCCATTACGACCTAAGCCCACGAGAACGTTCGTGGCGGCCTCTACAGTCTAACGCCAATGATTGTGGCTTGATTTATCCTTACGAGCGTTTGCACGCTCGTGGGCCCTTAGATTTCGAAAGTTCAGCTTTTCGGCTTTTACCGATTCATATTAGCACAAGGGTGTGAATACACCTTTATCCAGCATTTTAGCAGTACGGTATTGGGTGTACGATTACACACCTTTTTTGCTGCTCACACAAGCAACTCACAGACGTCAAACCTACATCCAACAACGTTTTTCCTTCGGTTAAAATAAATATCTAATACTAACGTTCAATCCCATCGAGCATGGAATTGATACTCACATTCACCCAAGAATGCTGTCCAACTCACTTATGGTGCTAACCGAAGATGTCTATACCCCTATCCCGCCGAAATGCTGCATTAATCAAAAGAATCCAACACAAGCGAAAGGTCCAAGAGTTAGCAACCTTAAACCGAATCATTCGGCTTTGTCAGTGAAGAGCCATCAGAAAGGGACCAAGAACCAAATGAATACAAGGAATACTTACCAAAATTTGTCGATAGAGTCAGTAGAATAAAGCAACAATCAGCCACTTGACAGAGGTTGGCGTCACAAGGGATAGAGACTAATTGGCTGAGGGAATCAAAAGAGGCAAGGAGTTAGATTCGTCGAAAGGAGAAAACAAAGAGAAGAAGAAGAAGAAGAAGAAGAATCAGATTCGGCAGAGAGAAAGATGTGGAGAAGAAGGGTAGGTTTCAGTGATGAATTTGGCAATTGGAAATTGGTATTGTGTTTGACAAAAAGAATGACAGTTGAGGGCAAAAAAGAAAATAGAAAGAAGAAAGACCGGAATGGTCGAAAAGTTGCACGAGATGCCACGAAGAATTAAATCTCGAAATGAAAAATAAAGAGAAACCCCAAATTACAGAGAGAGTTTTTGGTTTCTATCCTCCCACCAAGCTACCGAAAATGCTCCAATAAAACCCCTTAAGCCGAAATCCTCCCTTACTCAAACTCTCCCATTCGGCCAAGACTCATCCACATCCCAACTCCTTCAACTCTCCACCAATTCCTCCTTGAATTGCTCCCATCCTCCCATTCAGATTTGTTGACCAAGTCTCCAACCTCCTCTGTAGAGTTTGATTCAAACTCTACCTCTCACACTACCAAGTCGTAAAATAAAAGCCTCTTATTTGCATGCCATGGGATTCGAACCCCAACTCCTCTTGCCACTTTAGTGACGCCACCACCATCAAGCCACAAGCTCTTTTTGTGACACAAAAACACACACATTTATACATAAGTCCTACTGCTAACAGCCAATTCCACTTAAGAGCAAAAACTAAAAATTTTCCAAGGCCCAGACTCGAACCCAGGCTTCCCAAAAACCCTCAAATACCCTCAAATACCTAGCCATTCAATCACATTATGGAATTTAAGCCAATTCAGTAAAATTACAAACCCCACATTTTTAGGGCGTTACAACTCTACCCCCTTAAAGAAATTTCGACCTTGAAATTTACCTGGTCAGAAAAGGTGAGGGTATTGTTATCGTATCGCCTCCTCAGGCTCCCACGTGGCTTCCTCTGAACCGTGATTACACCAAAGCACCTTGACCAACGGAATAGATTTCCTCCTTAATACCTTAATGTCACGATCCACTATCTGCACCGGTTCTTCCTCAAAAGTCAGATCAGGTCTAACCTCAATCTCCTCTATCGACACTATATGTGAGGGATCAGAGCGGTATTGCCTCAGCATAGAGACATGGAACACATCATGTATCCGATTTAACTTAGGAGGCAGCTCCAGTTGATAGGCGACCGGTCCCACACACTTTAATATCCGATAAGGTCCGATGAATCTAGGACTCAGTTTGCCTTTCCGGCCAAATCTCAAAATCTTCTTCCATGGTGAGACCTTCAAGAAAACATAATCCCCTATAGAGTATTCTATCTCCTTATGCTTTAAATCAGTATACAACTTCTATCTATCTGATGCTTCCTTTAACCGATTCCGAATCAACTCTACTTTTCCTTCGGCTTCAGAAACCAACTCTAGCCCTAAAACTCGCCGCTCACCTAGTTCAGTCTAACATGTAGGAGTACGACACCTACGACCATATAACGCCTCGTACGGTGCCATTTGAATACTGGACTGGTAGCTATTGTTATACGCAAACTCTGCCAGCGGTAAATAGTCCTCCCAGCTACCCCGAAAATCGATGACATAGCTTCTTAACATGTCTTCTAGTATCTGAATCACCCTCTCTGACTGACCATCTGTCTGAGGGTGGAACGCAGTATTGAAATCCAATCTTTTACTCAAAGCCTCTTGTAACTTTTTTCGGAATCGAGATGTGAATCTAGGATCTCTGTCAGATATGATAGAAACCGGTACACCATGCAGTCTTACAATCTCGGCCACATACAACTTAGCCAACTTCTGCAACGAATAATCAGTACGGACCGGTATGAAGTGGGCAGATTTAGTCAGTCGGTCTACAATAACCCATACCGAATCCTTCTTAGCAGGCATCAAGGGTAGCCCACTAACAAAATCCATGGTTAGCCTCTCCCATTTCTAGAGTGGAATCTTAACGGGTTGCAGTAATCCAGAAGGCAGTTGATGCTCAGCCTTAACTTGCTAGCATGTCAGACACTTACTCACAAAATCTATAACCTCGCGTTTAAGCCCTGGCCACCAATACAGTTCACGTAGATCTCGGTACAACTTATTTCCACCAGGATGCATGGCATAAGGACTGCCATGTGCCTCCTGTAGGATAGACTGCCTTAGATCAGCATCTCTCGGCATACAAACTCTCCCACGAAAACATAGCACTCCCTCACTATTCAACCCAAAATCCGCAGTCTCCCCCTTCTCAACCAGTCGGAAACGAGGGACAACCGATTCATCCAATAAATGCTTCACCTTAATTTGGTCAATCCAGGACGCTCTCACTTGGAGTTCAGCCAACAAACTACCATCCTCCAATAGGCTGAGATGAGCAAACATTGCTCTCAGATCAGATACGACCTTGCGGCTTAGTGCATCTGGTACCACGTTAGCTTTACCCGGATGGTACTCAATCGAGCAATCATAATCCTTAAGAAACTCTATCCATGTTTGTTGCCTAAGATTCAACTCCTTCTGAGTAAGGAGATACCTGAGGCTTTTATGGTCGGTGTAAATAATAGACTTCTCACCGTATAAGTAGTGCCTCTAAATCTTCAGTGCGAAAACCACCGCAGCTAACTTCAAGTCATGAGTGGGGTAATTCTCCTCGTGAGGCTTCAGTTGACGAGACGCATATGCAACCACCTTACCCTCTTGCATCAACATACAGCCTAAACCAAGAAGTGCGGCGCCATCAGAGACAAGTGAATTCCTTCCCGCACTCTGGTCAGTATAACACATGGGGGCTTCCGTCAAAACTTTCTTCAGTTTCTCAAAAATCTCCTGCTGCTTATCGATCCAAATAAACGGTACCCCTTTACGCAGCAACTTAGTTAGAGGTGTAGCAATCAATGAGAACCCCTCCATAAAACATCTCAGAATAATACCCAGCCAGGACCTGAAAAACATTGAATCTCGAATACGATCTTTGGTGGTTTCCAATCCAATACAGCTTCAATTTTTCGAGGATCAGCCCTAATCCCCTCGACAGACACCACGTGACCCAGAAATGTCATTTCTCGCAACCAGAACTCACACTTGCTGAACTTTGCATATAGCTGCTTTTCCCTCAGAGTTTGCAAAACAATTCAAAGATGTGCATCGTGATCCTCCTTGGCTCTTGAATACACCAGGATGTCATCTATAAACACCACTACGAACTGGTCCAAATAGGGCTAGAATACCCAGTTCATCATATCCATGAAAGCAGTTGGTGCATTTGTCAACCCAAACGGCATTACTAGAAACTCGTAATGACCATAACGAGTCTTAAACGCAGTCTTATACACATCCGCCTCCTTAACCTTTAGCTGATGGTACCCAGATCGAAGATCTATCTTGGAGAAAACTGAAGCTCCCCGCAACTGGTCAAACATATCGTTTATCCTTGGTAAAGGGTACTTGTTCTTAATCGTCAGTCTGTTCTGTTGACGATAATCTATGCACATGCGCTTGGATCCATCCTTCTTCTTCACGAATAACACTGGTGCTCCCCATAGAGACACACTCGGCCGAATAAATCCTCGGTGCCATCCTATAAGGGGCGATGGACATCGGAGCTGTTCCAAGTAGGAGCTCAATACCGAATTTAACCTAACGACCTGGGGGCAACCCAAGAATCTCTTCGGGAAATACATTTAGAAACTCCTTAACAGTTCTGACATCTCCAACAGAAGGACCATTAGAATCAGAACTGCTGACATAAGCTAAAAATGTCTCGCAACCCTTACGAACCAGTTTCTCGGCCTTTAATACTGAGATTACATTAGACAGGTAATCCCTTCGCTCCCCCAACACAACCACTTTCTCATCCTCATTAGACTTCAACACCATACGCTTAGCAGCGCAATCCAAATTCGCACAGTGTTTCACTACCCAATCCATGCCCAAAATAAGATCGAATTCGCCAAACAGCAGTTCCATTAAATCTGCCGAAAAGACAACCCCTTGAACCTCTAGGGGCACGTCTCTAAATAGCTTATTCACTCTAACCGACTGTCCCAGTGGACTTATCACCGTTATTTCACTATCAGTAATTTCGAATTGAAAACCCAACGTCCCAGACACAATGCATGCAACAAACGAGTGTGTAGACCCAATATCAATTAAAGTTATGTATGCTACATTATAAACTAGTAACGTACCAGTTATGACATCGGGAGCATCGCCATCCTCTCGGCGTCGTGCAGCATAGACCAAAGCTGGCTGTCTCACCTTAGTATTACCAGTACCTCTGCCCGGTGCTCCACGACCTCTTTCCAAACCATTTCCTCCTCTGGCTTGACCATGGACTCTCGGTGGCTGCTGACCACCTCTCCCTGGCTGAACATAGCCCTGACCTGCGGCTTTCATCTGAACAGGCCTCTGAGTACAGTTCTTGACCTGATGATCCATGGACCCAAATATGAAGCACGCCCCAGTTCTTTTCCAGCATTCGCCTTGGTGAGATCTCCCACAATCAGCGCAAGGCTGCGATCTTGCAACAACAGCAGGAACCCCAGCTCGGACTGGCCCATCAAATCTAGGCTTATTCTTAGGCCCACCAAAAGAACTTGAGGGCCCAAAGTCCCTCTTGTTTCTGCCCCTATCTTTTTCACGGTTCTGGCGTTCTGAGCTCTTTACATCCTCGATAATTTTTTCCTTCTCAACAAGGGCAACAAAGTCTCGTTCCCTCTGCGGAGCTATCAGCACCCGTAACTCATCCCGGAGCCCATCCTCGAAATGCACACAACATTCATGCTCAGTCGCGACTATGCTCCGAGCATACCAACTCAACCGCAGAAACTCTGCCTTATACTCTACCACGGACCTATTCCCCTAGACCAGGCTCAAAAATTCCTTCCTCCGGGCATCCATATAACTCGCCCCTACATACTTTCCTTGAAAGGCCATCTTGAAAAAATCCCACGTTAAATGGTCGGCCTGTGTACCCTCTCTTACAGTGAGCCACCATTGATATGCCTCGTCTCGCAGTAAGGACACGGCTCCTTTTAATTTCTGCTCCACAGCACAGTCGAGGTCATCCATTATCCGCTCGGTGGCCTCTAACTAATACTCTGCCACATTCTGGGCTACACCAGAAAAACCCCTAAATATTTCTGCTCCATTGGACCAGAGTCGTTCAGAAATTGACCCTCGGCCCACTGATCCAGTACTTGCTCCAGCAACCCTCTCGAGAAACTGTAACATTGCTTGGGATAGAGCATCATCCCCAACTACTCGGTCATGGGACCCCGTCTCAGTTACTGGTGAGGCTGGTGCCTCCCTAGCAGGCATGTAGCCCGACGCTGAAGACTCAGCCCTAGCACCTCCTCGGCCTCTACCGCGACCACGTGTACCCCTTCTGTGACCTCTTGTGCTCATATCGATATAGCGTATTTATCTGTTTTAAGAGTTTTATGTATCATATTATAATTCCAATAATTAATAATGGATATTTTATGATAAACAGTAATTAGGGTTGTTTTCGCATATCGAGACCTCACTACAGTTTTCAGTCTTCTATAGTCTCAGTTTACTCTAACTAAAGGGTTTCAGTACAACACTACTATCCATAGTAGTTTCTCAGTATAACATTTCAGTATATAACAGAAAACAGTGTCAAAGAACTTACAGATTTGGTGCCAGAGACTCGGTGTGCCACACTTTCAGTAACAACCTTTCTTTCCAAACCAAAAATTTAGATAGGTTTAAAAAATTTTCAAAAACCCATTCCACAGTCGAGTTTTGCAACTAGACTTTGATACCACTAAATGTAACACCCCAAACCCGGCCTAGACATTACAACTGGATTTGACGTGTCATATCAAAGTGTCGTTCGAAAATCGGGCTTGTCGACAAAAGTTCGTTACTAAATTTTAGAACCTATTTAAAATATTGCTATGTAGTGTTGAAAAATCATGTTGTCCATTTATAGGTCATATCAATTGTAACAAGCTTTTTAATCTGGAATAAAAACCGTGGAAGCCTTTTCTAGTTGTAAACTTTAAAATTTGAAAAATGTGATTTTCTTAATAACCAGTTATTGTTTTAAAAACCCGTGTTTCCTAGTCTAGCAAGTTGAAATAATGAGAAAACACCAAATAAAAGTTAAAACCTCAAAAGGCCTTATTACAAAATTATTAACCCAATATAAAAAATAAAATAACTAAGTCTAAGATTAAATCATAACAAGCGTGTGGCCACCTCTGAGTCCCTCGCAGCTCCAAATCATCTAAGGCTGGGGATTACCTGCACAGTTAAAGGAAAGGGTGAGTTACGAGAAATCAGTGTATAATCCCCAATCATGCAATAATAGCCTGAGCCTGAGCCCTATTCAGTATCAGTTCAGTCTGGGCTTTAGCCCTATACAGTAGTAGTGTGGGCCTAAGCCCAAATAATCACAAAACAGAACAGTAATGCAACCCAACCCAATCCAACCAACACACCACCCGTACCAACCAACACACCATGTGGGGACCAAGTCGACCCACCCAGCCAACACACCAATATTGCAGCATAGCTGCTAATAGTAACGCAGTAAAGCTGCTAATGACAGTAAACGTGGGCCAAGCCACTAAAATCAAAATACGTGGCGAAGCCACTAGAATAGTAAAAATGTGGCAGCACCACTAGTATGGTACTTCCTCCAAATCAGGAACCCAACCCCAATGCAGAATGTCGTGTCATAATTATTACATGTATGCAATACGTCATACTCATGATCAGTCATATAAATATCATACACACATCACTTAAACTATGACTAGGGGTATAATGGTCATTTTGTCGGTTTGGGGGTAAAACAGTAATTTTTACCCTTAGGGGTATTTTGGTAATTCTACTCTACGAGGGTACTTTGGTAATTTTACCCTTCGGGGGTATTTCGATAATTTTACCCTTCGAAGGTATTTCAGTTATTTTACCCTTCAAGGGTATTTTGATAGCTTTACCCTTCGAGGGTATTTTGGTAATTTTACCCTTCGGGGGTATTTCGGTAATTTTACCCTTCGAGGGTATTTCGGTAACTTTACCTTTCGAGGGTATTTCGGTAATTCTTACGACATTTCCAAAGGCCTACCGTCATCTCGAACGACTCGAATATATTATAAGCTAAAACAGTGTAATTAGGCCCAAAGCCCACTATTCGGCCCAAGTGGCCCACACGCTCGTGTGGCCCATTCAGCCCAGTTTCAGTCACGGCAATGCGAACTTCGTAGCCCAATCCAATTATTAGTCACCTACCATGGATTTCGTCCCTGTAGGGCCCATGAGCCCATTGGGCCCACATGGCCCATTTCGGCCCAATGAGGCCCATTACAACCTAAGCCCACGAGAACGTTCGTGTCGGCCTCTATGGTCTAACGCCAACGATTGTGGCTCGATTTATCCCTACGAGCGTTCACACACTCATGGGCCCTCAGATGCCGAAAGTTCAGCTTTTCGGCTTTTGCCAATTCACAGTAGCACAAGGGTGTGAATACACCTTTATCCAGCGTTTTAGCAATACGGTATTGGCTGTACGATTACACACCTGTTTCACTGCTCGCACAAGCAACCCATGGACGTCAAACCTACATCCAACAATGTTTTTCCTTCGGTTAAAATCAATATCTAATACTAACGTTCAATCCCATCGAGCAAGAAATAGATACTCACATTCACCCAAGAATGCTGTCTAACTCACTTATGATGCTAACCGAAGATGTCTATACCCCTATCCTGCCGAAATGATACATTAATCAACAGAATCCAAAACAAGAGAAAGGTCCAAGAGTTAGGAACCTTAAACCGAATCATTTGGCTTTGTCAGCGAAGAGCCATCAAAAAGGGACCAATAACCGAATGAAGACAAGGAATACTTACTAAAATTTATCGATAGAGTCGGTAGAATAAAGCAACAATCGGCCACTTAAAAGAGGTTGGTGTCACAAGGGATAGAGACTAATCGGCTGAGGGAATCAAAAGAGGCAAGGAGTTAGATTTGTCCAAAGGAGAAAACCAAGAGAAGAAGAAGAAGAAGAAGAAAACGAAGAAGAAGAAGAAGAAGAATCAGATTCGGCAGAGAGAAAGATGTGGAGAAGAAGGGTAGGTTTCAGTGATGAATTTGGAAATTGGCAATTGGTATTGTGTTTGGCAAAAAGAATGACAGTTGAGGGAAAAAACGAAAATAGAAAGAAGAAAGACCCGAATGGTCGAAAAGTTGCACGAGATACCACGAAGAATTAAATCCCGAAATGAAAAATAAAGAGAAACTTCAAATTTCAGAGAGAGTTTTCGGTTTCTATCCTCCCACCAAGATGCCAAAAATGCTCCAATGAAACCCCTTAAGCCAAAATCCTCCCTTACTCAAACTCTCCCATTCGGCCAAGACTCCTCCACATCCGAACTCCTTCAACTCTCCACCAATTCCTCCTTGAATTGCTCCCAGCCTCCCATTCGAATTTGTTGACCAAGTCTCCAACCTCCTCTGCAGAGTTTGATTCAAACTCTACCTCTCACACTACCAAGTCATAAAATAAAAGCCTCCTATTTGCATGCCATGGGATTCTAACCCCAACTCCCCTTGCCACCTTAGTGACGCCACCACCATCAAGCCACAAGCTCTTTTTGTGACACAAAAACACACACATTTATACATAAGTCCTACTCCTAACAGCCAATTCCACTTAAGAGCAAAAACTAAAAATTTTCCAAGGCCCAGACTCGAACCCAGGCTTCCCAAAAACCCTCAAATACCTAGCCATTCAATCACATCATGGAATTTACGCCAATTCAGCAAAATTACAAACCCCACATTTTTGGGGCGTTACAGTCTTGTTCTAAACTCTTTTAGAATCTATAATGTTGATATATTTGATATCTAGTGTTCATTACAAAGATTTGTATAATTCTTCTAAATGATCTGGAGAAACTCGAATCTGTATGGTTATGTGTTGGGCTGAATCAGGGTTCAGTTTGGATTATGATTCGATTTATCTAGATCACTAAAGGTATCCACCAAAAAGTATGATCAGTAAGGGTATCTGCCAAAAGTGTGATCAGTAAGTGATATCTGCCAAGAATAGTGCTTGCAATTAATTGTTCGAGAATAACTATTGAAAGTTGTTTGAAAGGAAATGAAAAGTGTGTTGTTCGAATGTTGAGACCTAAATCTAGCTAAATAGTTGAATGAATGAGGATATGGTAAGAATGATGAAAGGCGTATAAGTATGAAAGCATACAAATGAAAATGGGAAGGTATTCACCAAAGATAGATACAGGAAAGTCCAATTATTCAAGATGAAGAATTTCATGAAAAGTTAAAAAGGTAAGTTGGGTTCATAACTCACTAAGTTCCTTTGAACTTATTATGTTTATGTTTCAGGTATTGAAGTGTGACTGTAAGTACTTGAGAAGATGATGCCAGGATTATGCTAGAGAAGCAACATAAGGGGGAAACTATGCATAAGTGGGTGTACATGATAATGTACTTGAGGAGACGATTAACCTCTTGAATAGTCTAGAAAACATTGTCATTTCTTTATCTTCATCCACCTCTTCACTTGACTCACTATCTTCATTAGTGGTGGATTTAAGAGAAACACTAACCTTTTTCTTCTCAAATTTAGCTTATTCAACCCCCTCTTTAAGCCTCATCTCATGTGTAAGAAAAGAATTGATGAGCTCATCCAAAGTCAATGTTTCTAAATTCTTTAATTCTTCAATTGCAGTTACCTTGGCTTCCCATGATTTAGCAAGATTCAAAGCATCTTTCTTGTCACCCTTTTATTTGGATATGTTTTCCCAGAAGACTTTAATCCATTGATGATGATAGTAAACCGATCAGGCATCGCCTTGATATCTTCCTCATGCTTCATTTTGAAGGTTTCATAATTTAGATTAAGAATTCCAACCTTAGACTTCTTTAGTTGGTTGGTACCTTCATGTGTGACTTCAAGCTTATCCAATATTTCCTTGGCATTAGAACAAGATGATACTCTACTATATTCTTTCGGGCCAAGTGCAAAAAATAAGGTGTTCATAACCTTGGCATTCAATCGAATACTCCTTCTATCTTCTTCATTTTACTCTTTTTTACTTTTTAGAATAAAGAGCTCCCCTTCTATCTTGAAAGGTATGGAGGGATCATCCATGATAATGTCTTATACGACAAGATCATTTGCTTGTATGAACAACATCATTCTTGTCTTCAAATACGAATAGTTGGCACCGTTGAAGTAAGGAGGATTGGAGATAGATTGTGATTCTCCAAGAAAAATTGAATCGGATGTAGACGTCATATATTTTGGATTGGCTGAAAGTTGAGCTACCTCAAAGATTTAAATCGTCTAAAAGAGACTAGCTCTGATACTAATTGTTAGCTCAAATAATCAAATTGAAATTTCCAAGAGGGGGTAAAATGGCTATTTAAAATTTTTTGGATGCTAAAGAATAAGGATAGAAAAATTAAACACAAGAATTTAGATTAGTTCGGCACCAATTGCCTACTCTACTACCTTAGCTTTTCACTCCTAAGGATTTTCCCAAATTCACTAATTTGACAACCTTTAACGACAATGTTTAATCTTAGAAACTCCCTTAAGGTTTCTACCCAAACCTTAAGACACAAACCCTCTAAAAGAGATTCAAATAAGCAAACAAAGAAATAACCCTTACAAGATCAAAATGTTTGCAAATTAAGCTCAATTACAAAGAGAAACACTTGAGCTAAATGAAAACAAATAAAGCTCACAAGTATGTTTAAAGAAAATTGTTAAGAATTGTAAGCACAATGTTGTTTATTATTATTATTATTGATCTTTAAGCTTGATAATCTCTCTTGATGTTGTAGGTGTAACACCCCAAACCCGGCCCATGCGTTACGAGCAGATCTGGTATGTCACAGGAAGAAAGTGTTTAAAGAACTTGTAAATGTACTAAAGGTTTACGTTAATTTGATATAGTTAAGAAAGCAAGTTTGGTTTATAAATATTCGATGAAATACTAAAAATTTTGAGAAGTAGATTGACGAATCAAGAATCGAATTATTGAACTTTAAAACCATGACTTTTGAAAATACTGTTGATAATTTGTAAGAAAAACCAAGTTAAATTATTTGTACAAGGTTGTTATGGAATCCATTTGTTAATCAATTTTGGAAACCGTTATTTATGATTTTAGAAAAACCCCTTTTAAAAAAAATTTAAGAAAAATAATAATTACGTCCCAAACATAAAGAAAATTAAAGTTTATCCCAGAGGCCTTATTACAACCTTAAACCCAAAATAGTGAAAGTAATGAAATAAAGCGGAAAATGAAATTTACTAAAGTTCGAAAACACCATTTCTAAAGTATGGCCTCCACCGAGTCATCCATGGCCCAAGTCAACATCACTGAGCATTACCTGCAAGAATTAAGAAGAAAAGGGTGAGTTACTAAAACTCAGTGTGTAATCCCCCTTACCGTCATCCACTGGGCCTGAACCCGTATAGTATCATCTTGGACCGAAGCCCATTTACATAGCAATATCTAAATGAAGTAAATGTATGCAACCCAACCCATCCATCCATCACACCCCCGACCAGCCAATCACACCTGTGGGGATCAAGTCAACCCACCCCGGCTACACTGCTATCATATAGTATTTTTGTGGTCAAGCCACCGAAATCATATTTAAGCACAGTAATATACAAATTGTGGCAATGCCACCAGGCTACACTGCTCTCCATACAATTTTTCCCATCCCATGCAATATGTAAAAATGCCACATACATAATAAAATAACATAAAACATCCACATATAAATATCAACCATTAATCAAGTAATTTATTAAGGTGAATCGACCCATTATGGTTCTTTGGTAATTCGACCAACTAAGGCATTCTAGCAAATCGGCCCGTAGGGATATTTTGGTAAATCGGCCCATAGGGCATTTTCGTAATTTGGCCCATAGGGGCATTTTCGTAAATCGGCACTTTAAAGACATTTAAGCAATTCGGCCCGTTAAGGCATTTTGATAAAAATGGCTCATTGAGGGTATATTCGTAATTCGGCCCATAAGGGTATTTTCGTAATTTATCAAATTTCATACTGAATTTAACAGATTTTTAGAAATACTGACGTTTAAGCTAATTACTCGATTCATGCTATATTACGGTTATTAGACTTGTAAAACAACAACAATCTATTTGTCCAACCATAATGGTGAATCCTGAATCAACGGAATTTCGGTGTGAGATTACACACCTAATTAAGGTAAGGACTAAACCTTCTTGATTGTCGGTACCTAAATCACCATTACACTCGATTAACCAACAAACATGATTTTATTAATCCAAATCTAAATCAGACGATCTAAAAATGCTTACCCCTAGTATCGTGAACGACCACGATTTGTCTATTCTCACCGGATGATGGTCCACAACCCGTGGAAAATCCCGAACCGCCGATTCCGCCCCTACGTTTGAACTTAGGAGTAGGAATTACAAATCCGCCCCTTTTTTCCCTCCAATCGCTTTTCCTTTCAAATCGTTACCACTTGCCTCCATTGGAAAAGTCTCGGTTAGAAAATACTATGATGAGTGCAAGTAGTTGTTTAGGGATAGGATTCGGCTTACCACTACTTCCGAAGGATCAACGAATATAGAAGAACGGGCGATTAGTCCCTAAAATAAATGTTTAAACATAATCATCGATTCCTTTTAGGGGAATAACCAAGAATTGAGAGATATCGAAATGAACCTTGAAGAAATCCCTTACCTTAACGATTATAAATCCGACTACCACCGTTTGACTTAAGGCTAGAGGTGAATCGGTAAGGATGTGATATACGGCCACCCACTAGAACATGACGAAAAAGAAAAGATTATCACGATTTGAGGGAGTAGGAGAAAGTGATATTTCGGTTTAGAAACAAAATAGAACCACCGAATAATGATGGACACACATTCGGCTAGGGAGAAAAGAAAGTGAAAAGAGAAGAAAGAAACCACTTACCGATTCGATCAAAGAAGAGACTGCCAACACGAAAGAGAAAGAAATAATGAAGAAGAGATTAAGGGTCAAAAGGTTCGGCTATGGAGAGAAATGAACAAGAAGATTCGGCTACCAAAATGTTGATTAAAGAAGAAGAAAGAAGGGTTAAAGAAATAGTGAAAAAGAAAAGAAAAGATGGAGAAAGAGTGCTAGATAGTTTCAGCTAACAAAGGAAAAAATGAGCAAGAATAGATTGAGGGTTTCGGCTAAACAAGGGAGAAAGATGAAAAAATGCACTAGAGTGTTTCGGCCAAAATAAGGGGAAAAAGAAGTTGGAAAAGAAAAGTACCCAAAATGCTAAAAGAAACCAAAACCTTTCATGCACAAATTTGCACAAAAACCATAAGAAAATCGGCTCCCTCACTCCCCCTACCAAAACCATGTACTTCATTCACCAAAAAGGTCATGGTTGACCAAAAATTCTATCCCAAGGACCTTTCAAATATTCGGCCAACATATCCCCCTTCTTACTCCTTTCCTTTACTTCTTTCCTTACTCTCCTCCTTACCTTATTTTCTTAGTCTTCTTTCCATCAGTAAAAAGTATTCCTCACCTTATTTAAAGCCTTGGCCGACACTTTGGAAAAGAAGCACAAAATAATCCAAAAAATTTGTAAAAGGTGGGATTCGAACTCCACCCCTCTAGCCTATTCATGTGACGCCACACCACTCTACTACTAGCTCTTCTTGTGCTAGCAAAAAAACACACTTATTTCCTTAAGTCTTAATGCCACTTACCTTCTCTCTTTTAAGTGCTTAAACACAAAAATTTTACTAAGGCCCAACTCAACCCAAAGCCTTCTTAGGACCCCTAAACATAAAAAAATTAGCATTCTTAACTAGCCTAACGCATGGTATAAAGCAAAACATAAAATTTCGAATTTCAGGATGTTACAATTCTAGTCCCTTAAAGAAATTTCGGTCTCGAAATTTACCTGATTAGAAGAGATGAGGATATTGCTGCCGGATCGTGTTCTCTGGCTCCCATGTAGCTTCTTCTTATCCGTGATTACGCCATAATACTTTAACTAATGGAACCGACTTCCTTCTCAACACCTTAATATCCCGATCTAAAATCTGCACTGGCTCTTCTTCAAAGGACAAGTAAGGTCTTATCTCAATTTCCTCCACTGGTACTATATGAGACGGATCCGAACGATAACGCCTTAACATCGAGACATGGAATACGCTATGTATCTGACTTAATTTCGGAGGTAACTCAAGCTGATAAGCCACTGGTCCAACACGCTTCAGTACACGGTACGGTCCGATGAACCTAGGGCTCAACTTGCCTTTCCACCCAAATCTTAAAATCTTTTTCCAAGGTGAGACCTTCAAAAAGACCTGATCTCCCTCAGAGAACTCTATATCCTTACGCTTCAGATCTGCGTATGATTTCTGTCTGTCCGAAGCTTCTTTTAACCGAGCCCGAATTACCTTAACTTTTTCTTCCGTCTCCGAGATCAACTCAGGACCCAATAACTGTCGCTCCCCCAACTCAGTCCAACAAGTAGGAGTACGACACCTACGTCCATACAATGCCTCGTAGGGTGCCATCTAGATGCTGGATTGATAGTTGTTGTTGTATGCAAACTCTGCCAACGGTAGAAAATCTTCCCAACTATCCCTGAAGTCGATCACACAGCCCCTTAACATGTCTTCTAGAATCTGGATTACTCTCTCCGACTGACCATCAGTCTGCGGATGAAATACCGTGCTGAAATTTAGTCTTGTACCCAAAGCTTCATGTAAAGCCCTCCAGAATCGTGATGTAAACCTAGGATCCCTGTCCGATATAATAGACACTGGTACCCCATGCAACTGCACGACTTCTGCTATATACAACTTGGCCAACTTCTGCAATGTATAATCCGTACGAACTGGTAGGAAATGAGCAGTCTTTGTTAACCGATCCACTATAACCCAGACAGAATCTTTCTTAGTAGGCGTTAAGGGTGACCCACTAACAAAGTCCATCGCTATCCTTTCCCATTTCCATAGTAGAATTTTCACCAGTTGTAGCAACCCTGAAGGTAATTGATGCTCCGCCTTCACCTGCTGACATGTCAAGCACTTGCTCACGAAGTCGGTAACCTCCCGTTTCAACCCTGGCCACCAATACTACTCACGGAGGTCTCGATACATTTTGTTTCCCATGGGGTGCATAGCATATGGGCTACTATGCGCCTCACGAAGAATCATTTGCCTCAATTCTGAATCCCTGGGCATACAAACTCTTCCGCGAAAACACAATACTCCATCACTATTCAATACAAAATCCCCTATCTCACCACCTTCCACTTGCTCAAGCCGATAACTCAACTTTTCATCTGACAACTGCTTTTCCTTAATCTGATTTACCCATGCAGGCTTCACCTGAAGTTCGGCTAACAGGCTACCATCTTCATAAAGGCTGAGATGAGAAAACATCACTCTCAAATCCGATATCACCTTACGACTCAACGCATCTGCCACTACGTTAGCTTTTCCTAGATGATACTCAATTGAGAAGTCATAATCTTTCAATAGTTCTATCCACCTCCGCTGTCTTAAGTTCAACTCCTTCTAGGTAAGGAGGTACTTCAGACTTTTATGATCCGTATAGATAATCGACTTCTCCCCGTACAGATAGTGTCTCCAAATCTTTAAAGCAAACACCACTGCAGCTAACTCCAAATCATGAGTGGGATAATTCACTTCATGCGGCCTTAATTGACGAGATGCATAAGCCACCACTTTCCCCCTTGCATCAACACACATCCCAAGCCCGTGTGTGACGCATCACAATAAACAATAAACTCCTTACCAGCCTCAGGCTAAATCAATACCGGCGCTTCTGTCAAAATCTTCTTCAATTTCTCAAAGCTCTCTTGCTACCTATCTGACCACACAAACGGTACTCCCTTACGCAACAACCTAGTTAGGGGTGCAGCAATCAACGAAAACCCCTCAACGAATCACCTGTAATACCAAGCCAAACCTAGAAAACTTTGGATTTCTGCCACTGACTTCGGTGGCTTCTAGTCCAACACAGCCTCGACCTTCCGGGGATCAACTCTAATTCCTTTGACAGACACAAAATGCCCCCAAAAGGTCACCTCCTTCAACCAAAATTCACACTTACTGAATTTGGCATACAGCTGCTTCTCCCTCAAAATCTGCAATACTACCCGTAGATGCGAATCATGCTCTTCTTCAGTCTTTGAGTACACCATGATGTCATCTATGAACACAACCACAAATTGGTCTAGGTAAGGTTGGAAGACTCGGTTCATCATGTCCATAAATGCAGCTGGTGCATTAGTCAACCCGAACGGCATCACTAAGAACTCGTAATGCCCATATCGGGTTTGAAACGCAGTCTTATGAATATCTGCCTCCTTGACTTTTAACTGGTGATAGCCCGATCTCAAGTCTATCTTCGAGAAAACTGAAGCTCTTCGCAGCTGATCGAACAGATCATCGATCCTCGGTAACGGGTACTTGTTCTTGATCGTCAACTTATTCAATTGTCTATAATCGATGCACACACGCATCGACCTATCCTTTTTCTTAACAAACAAAACCGGCGCTCCCCACGGTGACACACTTGGTTGAATAAATCCATGATCCAACAACTCCTGGATTTGAGCTTTAAGTTCCACAAGCTCCTTCGGTGCCATTCGGTAAGGAGAAATGGACACCGGAGCCGTCCCTGGCAACAGCTCAATACCAAACTCCACTTCCCGATCCGGAGGCAATCTTGGAAGCTCCTCGGGAAAGACATCTGAAAAACTCTTTCACCGTTCTAACATTCTCTACCGACGACTCTTTGACATCCAAAGCACTGATAAAGGCTAAGAATGCTCCAAACCCCTTTCGCACCAACTTTTCTGCCTTTAAAGCAGATACCACATTAGACAGATAATTTCTTATTTCACCTATCATCATCACTTCCTTATCCTCTCAAGTTTTTTAGTACCATCTGCTTTGCAAAGACACCAAAGTTTGCACGATGCTTAACCAAATACCCATGCCCAATATAAGATTGAACTCCCGAACGGCGGTTCCATCAAATCCGCCGAAATACTTCCCCGAACTTCTAAGGGCACATCTCTAAACAACTTATTTACTATCACCGATCGTCCTAAAGGACTAATCACGCTTGTTTCTCTAGCGATAATCTCGAGATCTAATATTCAAAGTTCCGCACACGCGCACATGCAACATACGAATGAGTGGATCCAATGTCTATCAAAGCGGTAAAAGGTACATCAGATATGAAGAACGTACCGGTTATGACATCCGGTGCATCGCCATCCTCTCAACGTCTGACCGCATAGACCAACCCTGGCTGTCTCGCCTCCGTGTTACCCCTATTACCGGTACCTCTACCTGGTGCACCCTGACCTCGTCCTACGCCATTACCACCTCGACTTGGCCCACGGCCTCTCGGTGGCTGCTGAGCGCCTCCTGCTGGCTGCACGAATCTGTTACGAACTACCTGAGTCTAAGCAGGCTCTCGAGGGCAATCCCTAAATTGATGGTCTTTGGAGCCACATTTGAAATAGCCACCAGTTCTCTTCCAGCATTCACCCGAGTGAAGTTTCCCACAGTCAACACAAGGCTGTAACTGATTGGTATTAGCTTGAACTCTTACTCGAGCTGGCTCCTCATTCCTGGGCCTTTTCTAAAACCCTCTAGCAGGACCTGAGTACCCAGAGTCTCTCTTGTTCCTGCCCCTATCCTTGTCTCGGTTTTGCTGTTCTGGGTGTTTAACCTCATCAGCTATTTTAGCTTTTTCCACAAGTGTGGAAAAATTCCTCTCCTTCTGTGGGGCTATCAGTACCCGCAACTCATCACGCAACCCGTCCTCAAAACGTACACAGCGTTCATAATTAGTTGGCACTATTCCCCGGGCATACCGACTCAGACGTAGAAATTCTGCCTCGTATGCTGCCACAGATTTACCTCCTTGGACCAGATTCAGGAATTCCTTCCTTCGGGCATCCACATAGTTAGCCCTGACATATTTTCCCTAGAATGCTGTCTTGAAGAATTCCCAGGTAATACGATCAGCCTGAGTGACCTCCCGAACAGTGAGCCACCACTGATACGCCTCATCTCTCAGCAATGACACAACATCTTTCAGTTTCTATTCAGCGGTGCAATCCAGGTTGTCCATAATCCGCTCCACCGCTTCAAGCCAGTACTCCGCTACATTAGGGGCTACACCCGAAATACCCCTAAAGACTTCAGCCCCATTCGATCTGAGTCGCTCCGATATCGACCCATGAGCTGCCGACCCAGTTCTTGCCCCAGTAACCCTTTCCAGAACTCGCAACATCGCTTGGGACAGAGCGTCGTCCTCTCTCATTCGATCATGTGACCCGGCTTGATCCACAGTGTGGCGAGTGCGTCCCATTTCGATATATGTCCTGATGCCTCAGATACAACTCTAGCACATCGACCTCTACCACGTCTACATCCTCTAGCACTCATGTTTGTTAAGTCGATTTAATCTGATTAAGAGTCTTATGAATCAGTATGCTATTCAATGTTTATTAAAAATATTTTATGGAGTATAGGAAGTAAAGTTGTTTTCGCAAAACGTGTCCTAAAGTCTCAATCTCTATAGTTTCAGCTCTTACAGCTAAAAGTTCTAGAGTATTTCTATTTTTGTGGAATTTTCTTACCACATAATATCACAATAATCATAAAATGAAAACAAAACTTACTGACTTGGTGCCGGATACCCGTGGTACCATACTTTCTCTAAAATATGCATTTAAAATTTAAAATTTAAACAGCTTTGGAAAACGCTTTTGAACCTAAACCACAACTGAGTTTTGCAATCGGGTTCTGATACCATAAAATGTAACACCCAAACCCGGCCCATGCGTTACGAGCGGATCTGGTATGTCACAGGAAGAAAGTGTTTAAAGAACTTGTGAATGTACTAAAGGTTTACGTTAATTTGATATAGTTAAGAAAGCAAGTTTGGTTTATAAATATTCGATGAAATACTATAAATTTCGAGAAGTAGATTGACGAATCAAGAATCGAATTATTGAACTTTAAAACCGTGACTTTTGAAAATACTGTTGATAATTTGTAAGAAAAACCAAGTTAAATTATTTGTACAAGGTTGTTATGAAATCCATTTGTTAATAAATTTTGGAAACCGTTATTTATGATTTTAGAAAAACCCCTTTTAAAATAATTTAAGAAAAATAATAATTACATCCCAAACATAAAGCAAATTAAAGTTTATCCTAGAGGCCTTATTATAACCTTAAACCCAAAATAGTGAAAGTAATGAAATAAAGCGGAAAATGAAATTTACTAAAGTTCGAAAACACCATTTCTAAAGTATGGCCTCCATCGAGTCATCCATGGCCCAAGTCCACATCACTGAGCATTACCTGCAAGAATTAAGAAAAAAAGGGTAAGTTACTAGAACTCAGTGTGTAATCCCCCTTACCGTCATCCACTGGGCCTGAACCCGTATAGTATCATCTTGGACCGAAGCCCATTTACATAGCAATATCTAAATGAAGTAAATGTATGCAACCCAACCCATCCATCCATCACACCTCGACCGTACCAATCACACCCGTGGGATCAAGTCAAGTCAACCCACCCCGCCGCTCACACCAAAATTTGCAGTCAAACTGCTATCATATAGTATTTTTGTGGTAAAGCCACCGAAATCATATTTAAGCACAGTAATATACAAATTGTGGCAATGCCACCAGGCTGCACTGCTCTCCATACAATTTTTCCCATCCCATGCAATATGTTAAAATGCCACATACATAATAAAATAACATAAAACATCCACATATAAATATCAACCATTAATCAAGTAATTTATTAAGGTGAATCGACCCATTATGGTTCTTTTGTAATTCGGCCAACTAAGGCATTCTAGCAAATCGGCCCGTAGGGATATTTTGGTAAATCGGCCCATAGGGCATTTTTGTAATTTGGCCCATAGGGGTATTTTCGTAAATCGACAATTTAAAGGCATTTAAGCAATTCGACCCATTATGGCATTTTGATAAAAATGGCTCATTGAGGGTATATTCGTAATTCGGCCCATAAGGGCATTTTCGTAATTTATCAAATTTCATATCGATTTTAACAGATTTTTAGAAATACTGACGTTTAAGCTAATTACTCGATTCATGCTATATTACGGTTATTAGACTTGTAAAACAACAACGATCTATTCGTCCAACCATAATGGTGAATCATGAATCAACGGAATTTCGGTGTGAGATTACACACCTGATTACGGTAAGGACTAAACCTTCTTGATCGTCGGCACCTAAATCACCATTACACTTGATTAACCAACAAACATGATTTTATTAATCCAAATCTAAATCAGAGGATCTAAAAATGCTTACCCCTAGTATCGTGAACGACCACGATTTGTCTATTCTCACCGGATGATGGTCCACAACCCGGTGGAAAATCCCGAACCGCCGATACCGCCCTACGTTTGAACTTAGGAGTAGGAATTACAAATCTGCCCCCTTTTTGTCCTCCAATCGCTTTTCCTTTCAAATCGTTACCACTTGCCTCCATTGGAAAAGTCTCGGTTAGAAAATACTATGATGAGTGCAAATAGTTGTTTAGGGATAGGATTCAGCTTACCACTACTTCCGAAGGATCAACGAATATAGAAGAACGGGAGATTAGTCCCTAGAATAAACGTTTAAACATAATCATCGATTCGTTTTAGGGGAATAACCAAGTATTGAGAGATATCGAAATGAACCTTGAAGAAATCCATTACCTTAACGATTATAAATCTGACTTCCACCATTTGACTTAAGGCTAGAGGTGAATCGGCAAGGATGTGATATACGGCCACCCACTAGAACATGACGAAAAAGAAAAGATGATCATGATTTGAGGGAGTAGGAGAAAGTGATATTTCGGTTTAGAAACAAAATAGAACCACCAAATAGTAATGGACACACATTCGGCTAGGGAGAAAAGAAAGTGAAAAGAGAAGAAAGAAACCATTTACTGATTCGATCGAAGAAGAGAGTGACAACACAAAAGAGAAAGAAATAATGAAGAAGAGATTAAGGGTCAAAAGGTTCGGCTATGGAGAGAAATGAACAAGAAGATTCGGCTACCAAAATGTTGATTAAAGAAGAAGAAAGAAGGGTTGAAGAAATAGTGAAAAAGAAAAGAAAAGATGGAGAAAGAGTGCTAGATAGTTTCGGCTAACAAAGGAAAAAAATGAGCAAGAATGGATTAAGGGTTTCGGCTAATCAAGGGAGAAAGATGAACAAATGTACTAGAGTGTTTCGGCCAAAACAAGGGGAAAAAGAAGTTGGAAAAGAAAAGTACCCAAAATGCTAAAAGAAACCAAAACCTTTCATGCACAAATTTGCACAAAAACCATAAGAAAATCGGCTCCCTCACTCCCCCTACCAAAACCGTGTACTTCATTCACCAAAAAGGTCATGGTTGACCAAAAATTCTAACCCAAGCACCTTCCAAATATTCGGCCAACATATCCCCCTTCTTACTCCTTTCCTTTACTTCTTTCCTTGCTCTCCTCCTTACCTTATTTTCTTAGTCTTCTTTCCATCAATAAAAAGTATTCCTTACCTTATTTAAAGCCTTGGCCGACACTTTGGAAAAGAAGCACAAAATAATCCAAAAATTTTGTAAAAGGTGGGATTCGAACTCTACCCCTCTAGCCCCTTCATGTGACGCCACACCACTCTACTACTAGCTCCTCTTGTGCTAGCAAAAAAACACACTTATTTCCTTAAGTCTTGATGCCACTTACCTTCTCTCCTTTAAGTGCTTAAACACAAAAATTTTACTAAGGCCCAACTCAACCCAAAGCCTTCTTAGGACCCCTAAACATACAAAATTAGCATTCTTAACTAGCCTAACGCATGGTATAAAGCAAAACATAAAATTCCAAATTTCAGGATGTTACATTAGGACCTTTGGAAGTTGGTATATATACCCCTAATTAGTTTCCAACCGTTGTGGTTGTTAGAGACATGAATAGAGTCGTTAGGGATGAAATAACCAGTGCATTTAATTCACCTGCAACTACGAGAATCAATATTGGCTAAAAGGTATCAATATTTTTTTGCATTTAATACAAAATTAAATGACTATTGGAGCTAAAGATATCGATACCAATGGACTTTTATCGATACAACATGAAAAAGTACCGATACTGGATTGATATTTAGCTAAATTGGTTGAGAAACATAATGTCAATTTGGTACCGATTTTTGAAGGGGTATCGATATTTTGGAAAGAATTGTTACTTGGCCAAAAAGTATAGATACATTTTGGCTAGAGCTATTCTGACTTGTTTTAAAAACAGTTTAATTGATTGACAAAATTCTAACTTGATTGAAATCATTTTAACTTGATTTAAAAATCGGTTCAAAAATTTTCAAATAGTTCAAAGTATAAGATTCAAAATTTTATCTCTTAGACTTCATTTCAAAAATCATTTTGCCAATTTTGTTCAACTTTAACTTTTATTAAAAAAATTAATTTGTTATATCAAAACTTATTATCAAATAAAGCTTGGTATAATAAGGGTAACACCAACTCAGTGAAAAGACTAAAATACTCTCAGATAATATTACTTATTTTAATTACGGAAGGGCATTCCGGTAACTTCCTAACAGAGTTGATGTCCCAGTTGAGGGTAACACCAACTCGATCATGAGCTTAAATAGAAGTAAGTATAGATATACAACTGATAGAGGTAATAAAGTGTGTATAATAAAATTAAAATGTTAAAAATATCAAAATAAAGCTTTAATTGAATGAAAAATTAAAAGATCTAATAATGCCATTGGCGTTGGTTCAAATCCCACCATATGCATATTTTTATTGATTTTTAAAGTGAAAAGACTAAAATACCCTTGGATAATATTACTTATTTTAATTACGAAAAGATATTCCTGTAACTTCATAATCGAGTTTGTCGAAACCATTTTTTTCGTTGAAAACGGGGTCGACTTTGAAAGCGAAAATGGAGTCACCACCAATCCTTTTTCGAGGTGTGATCGGATCACCTTGAAATTAAAACATTTTGATTTATCAAAACCATGATTTTGGCCTACGAAATTCGAGAAAACGGGTTCGGGAGTCGGTTACGCACGAGGAAGGATTAGCACCCTCGTAACGCCCAAAATTGGTACCGAATTGATTGATTAACGTCTTAATGTCGAAAATTTGAAAAGGATTTTAAAATACGATCCTCTTTGTTTTTTTTTTAAAAAAACTTGAATAAATTAAATTGGATGCTGAGACCCGCTATTTTCGAAGAAGTAAAATTTCATGCCCAGTGAGTTAGGATACGACATTTCGAATCTTCGAAATTAAGATTGTCTTTTGACTGTAAAACTCATGCATTTAATATTTAAAAAGGATATTCGGTTATTTGGGTCAAATGAAAAATCGGAACCCAGTAAGTTAGGGCACAATTTCTCAAAATTCCAAATACAGAATATTGCCTTTATTTTTAGAAATCCTTACCTCGAGATAACAAAATGTCACATCCAGTGAGTTAGGACACAACGTTTTTGAATTCCCAAGTATATGTTTTTATTTAACTTATGCTTTGATTTTAAGAAAATAATTGGTTCTTTAGACTCGATGAGAAAAATCGAAACCCAGTAAGTTAGGGCACGATTTCTTTCGAATCTTAGAACGCGGAGTATTTGCTTATTTCAAAAAATTTTAATGTATCGGATAAAAATGTAATATGATCGTAATAAAATGAAAAATGAATTACAATACCGATATGCACAATTGAATAAAAGTGAGGGCAATAATAAAAATAAAAATTGTAAAAATAAAATAAAAGCTAAAGCAAGCACTTGCATAAAATCATAGGTAACAGTAAAAAGGTAATAAACAAATAAAAAAATGATTAAAATAAAATAAAATAATAATAAAAATAATAGTAAAAGATAATAGTAAATCAATTTTTAAAAAAAATACTATGTACAATAGTTTAAAGATAATAAAAAAATAATAAAAAAATACAATAATAATGATAATAAATTATAATGAAAATACATTAGTAACGAATAATAATAATCAAAATAAAAAAAAAAAAAATAAATATTCAACATCAATTTAATAATATACTAATAATAATAATAATAATAGTGGTAGTAATAAAATAATAATAATAGTAATAATAATAATAAATAAAGTAATAATAATAAATATAATAATAGCAATAATATTATTGAAAATAATAATAATGAAAAATAATAATAATAATACTAATAACAATAATAATACTAATAACAACAACAACAACAACAACAACAACAACAATAATAATAATAATAATAATAATAATAATAATAATAATAATAATGATAATATCAAAATACACAAAATAAAATGTGAACAAATAAAAAAAAAACATAAAGTAAAAATAAAGACTACATGTATGTGTAAACAAAATGAAAATAATATATACAAATATATAAAAAAAAATGACAATAGTAATGAAATATGCACAAAATAAAAGGAAAAAAAAATGGATTAAATAAAATAACACAAAACAAAAAAAAATAATCAAAGTAAAAATAATGGGGATCAAATTGGGATTAAAGCAAAATTATGGGGCTAAATTATAATAAATAAATAATTAAAGGACTAAATTGATATTAAAATAAAGTTTAGTGGCCAGATTTAAAAAGAAAAAGAAAGAATCAAGGCAAATTAGAAATAAAAAATAAAAAGGGACTAAATTGAAACGCGCGCCATGGATGAGGGACTCACTGGCCAATTTCACCCTTTTCCCAAAACGACGCCATTCAAATGGGGATCCAATTGAAAATAAAACAAAATTTTGGGTCAAAATTTAAAAAATAAAAATAACTTAATTGCAAAGTAATAAAAAAGCGGAAGGGCTAAAAGTGCAATTAGCCCTTCTGTTAAAAAACACGCGGATCCTAGGCCTGGAGCGGGTCGGATTCGGGTCGGGTTACATGAAACGATGTCGTTTTGGCACTGCTGCTTAAGTCCAAAACAGCGCCATTTTGAACCCTGAAGTTGCAGATTACGGCAGATCTTATCCTTCTGAAGTTGTAGTGAAGCAGATTGAAGCCACCAGCCTTATCTCCCTGAAGTTGCAGCGGAGCAAACTAAAGATAGTAAATCTTATTTCTCGGGCGTTGCAGTGGAATAGATTAAAGCTACAAATTACGGTGAATCTTATCTTCCTGAAGTTGCAGTGAAGCAGATTGAAGCCACCAGCCTTATCTCCCTAAAATTGCAATGAGCAGCATCAAGATAGCAAATCTTATCTCCTCGGTTGCTTTGAGCGATTGAAGCTACAAGGCTAAATTCCTTGAATTGGAACGAAGCACTAGTTCTCATGCCCCTGAAGATGCAGTGGGATGGATTGAAGCCACTCGAAGAAGAAAAGCACCGAAAGAAGTCAAAGATTCGAAGACCGGGCAAAAATGGTCCTTTTTGAAGTCTTTGCTCCATTCTCGTTACACGACAACGAGCAAAGAGGGGCAGCTGTAAAAGCCCATTTTCGCCCAGGGCCCATTTAAACCAAAAAAAAAAATTGAAAAACCAAAAAATAATAAAATAAAAAACCCAAATAGCAACAGTCCAATAATAAATATCCAATAATGTCCAGTCCATTAAAACCCAAATACTAAACCCAATAACAAATCTAGCCCAAATTAAACCTAAGCCCAAAGCCTAAACAAATCAAAAAATCAGAAGAAACCCTAGAGGTTTCCAGATTATTCTGGCGCTGCATGCCTCAACGGCCGAGCCCACACGTGCGCCGCAGCCCCACGCCAATCGAGCACTCGGGCCACCCCACGCCCGACGGTTACACCTGCAAAAGGAAGCGAAAACACAGCAAAGGCTAGCAAGGATAACAGAATCCAGGGGTTTTTTTAGATTTTTATTTTATTTATTTTTTTATCGGCTATAAAACAGAGGCCGAAGGAAATTTGTAACCCCCTACAATCTTTACGGATGAAAATCAATACGAAAGGAAATTGAGCAAAGGTTTTTTTCGACATTTTTCTTTTTCTTTCTTTCTCTTCGAAACCATGTACATACATACACAGATTTTGGTTTTTTTTCATATATATATAATAAAATATAGTATATAAAAAATAAAAAAATAATACCTTTTTAATCTTCGCCACAGCGCACGCAAGCTGCTTGACGATGGTAGATTTGCGCTGAGCTCTCACCAAACCTCACCGACTGCAGAGAGCGAGAGATAATCTGAGGGCTCTCAAAAATTTTTTGAAAAAAATGAAGAAGAAACTGTTTTTTTTTCTGATTTCAGCTATTTATATTGGGTTCAAAATGGCGCCGTTTTGGACTTAAGCACCAGTGCCAAAACGACGTCGTTTCATGTAACCTGACCTGAATCCGACCCGCTCCAAGCCTAGGATCCGCGTGTTTTTAACAGAAGGGCTAATTGCACTTTTAGCCATTCCGCTTTTTTATTACTTTGCAATTAAGTTATTTTTATTTTTTAATTTTGACCAAAAATTTTGTTTTATTTTCAATTGGGTCCCCATTTGAACGGCGTCGTTTTGGGAAAAGGGTGAAATTGCCCAGTGAGTCCCTCATTCATGGTGCGCGTTTCAATTTAGTCCCTTTTTATTTTTTATTTCTAATTTGCCCCGATTCTTTCTTTTTCTTTTTAGATATGCCACTAAATTTTATTTTAATATCAATTTAGTCCTTTAATCATTTATTTATTATAATTTAGCCCCATAATTTTGCTTTAATCCCAATTTGATCCCCATTATTTTTACTTTGATTATTTTTTTTTGTTTTGTGTTATTTTATTTAATCCATTCTTTTTTTTCTTTTTTTTTTTGTGCATATTTCATTACTATTGTCATTTTTTTTATATATGAATTTTTATATATTTGTATATATTATTTTCATTTTGTTTACACATACATGTATTCTTTATTTTTACTATATGTTTTTTTTTATTTGTTCACATTTTATTTTGTGTATTTTGATATTATCATTATCATTATCATTATTATTATTATTATTATTATTATTATTATTGTTGTTGTTATTAGTATTTTTATTTTTATTTTTCATTATTATTATTTTCAATAATATTATTGCTATTATTATATTTATTATTATTACTTTCTTTATTATTATTATTACTATTATTATTATTTTATTACTACCACTATTATTATTAGTAGTAGTATATTATTAAATTGATGTTGAATATTTATTTTTTTATTATTATTATTATTATTATTATTCGGTACTAATGTATTTTCATTATAATTTATTATCATTATTATTGTATTTTTGTTATTATTATTATTTTATTATCTTTAAACTATTGTACATAGTATTTTTTTTAAAATTGATTTACTATTAGCTTTTACTATTATTTTTATTATTATTTTCTTTTATTTTAATCATTTGTTTATTTTTTTATTACCTTTTTACTTTTACCTATGATTTTATGCAAGTGCTTGCTTTAGCTTTTATTTTATTTTTGCCATTATTATTTATATTATTGCCCTCACTTTTATTCAATTGTGCATATCGGTATTGTAATTCATTTTCCATTTTATTACGATCATATTACATTTTTATCTGATACATTAAAATTTTTTGAAATAAGCAAATACTCCGCGTTCTAAGATTCGAAAGAAATCGTGCCCTAACTTACTGGTTTCGATTTTTCTCATCGAGTCTAAAGAACCAATTATTTTCTTAAAATCAAAGCATAAGTTAAATAAAACTTATACTCGGGAATTCAAAAATGTTGTGTCCTAACTCACTGGATGTGACATTTTGTTACCTCGAGGTAAGGATTTCTAAAAATAAAGGCAATATTCTGTATTTGGAATTTTGAGAAATTGTGCCCTAACTTACTGGGTTCTGATTTTTCATTTGACCCAAATAACCGAATATCCTTTTTAAATATTAAATGCACGAGTTTTAAAGTCAAAAGACAAGCTTAATTTCGAAGATTCGAAATGTCGTATCCTAACTCACTGGGCATGACATTTTACTTCTTCGGAAATAGCGGGTCTCAGCATCCAATTTAATTTATTCAAGTTTTTTTTTTAAAAAAAACAAAGAGGATCGTATTTTAAAATCTTTTCAAATTTTCGACATTAAGACGTTAATCAATCAATTCAGTACCAATTTTGGGCGTTACAAGGGTGTTAATCCTTCCTTGTACGTAATCGACTCCCGAACCCGTTTTCTTGAATTTCGTAGGCCAAAATCATGGTTTTGATAAATTAAAATGTTTTAATTTCAAGGTGATCCGATCACACCTCGAAAAAGGATTGGTGGCGACTCCATTTTCGCTTTCAAAGTCGACCCCGTTTTCAACGAAAAAAATGGTTTCGACAGAGTTGACATCAACTCAGTCAATAGCTTGAATAATAATAGTATAGATAAAAAAAAGTTGTAATTTAGAATAAGTTTTTTCTCCAAATTAAGTTTATATGATTTTTCATAATAAAAACAACAGACTTTTTGCACCGTGAACCCAAATTTTATATGGTAAATGCTAGTTATTCAAATACATAAGTTTTTTTTGCACCATATCGTAGGGTATGATATAATTTGAGAGAATGGAGCCAAATACAAGCATTAGAGATGACTTGAGAAATCTTAAATTTTAGACATTTAAAGCTTCAAAATCTGGTTGAGAGGATATTTGTTGTTTAAAAAAGTTTTTCATATTAACAAAATCACTTCAATATAACATAAAAAATAAGGTTCGATCGTACTAACATATTGAATACTTCATAACTTCATTTGTAGGTGAAATTGAGATGATCCATACTTTGAAGAGCACATGGAAGAATGAGATCTTTATAATTTTAATGATCTTTATTTAGATTCAAATGATGAAGAATCGATCAAGGGCCTACATATGATGATAAATAGTATATGTTAAATGTTAAAGAAGGAATAGCCCAACAAATATGGAATGCTAGATCAATTACATAAAATTGCACATGATGTTTATTTTTCTTATTATTTTTATTAGTAATCGTATTATCGACTACTTTCTTGGACAAATATATTAAATATGATGATTTAATTTTAATTTTTGTTACTTGTTTAGATTTTTTATCATACTGATAATTTTTATACTAATTAATATTTTTTAAAATATATAAATTATGTAATAGTGTAATTATAGTTTATACCACCAAATATGACATATGAAGTTATGATGTAACTATTCTTTATCAGCCAAACACGTTTAGGGAATTATAACTTTTTTGTAATTACAAGAGAGTGTAATTACTAACATAGTAATTACATTTTCATCCAATTATTCAATGTTGTCCAAACAGACTCTTATTCTTAAATCTCTATGTATAAAATCATTTAATAATTAATTAGATATAGCCAATTTAAAAATTATTCAACCTTTAATTTATTATTTATTTATCTTTCTCCTCTAACCATTGTATCGTGTAAAATTAAAATACAGTAGAGATTCATGGACACACATTAGCTCAGCTTAACCACACACCAACTTCACAATAAAGGCTTTAATCAACGACGTTGAGCTAAGCCCTTTACCATTTTCCCTAGCTTCAAAACCAAACCAACAAATAGTTATTAAAATTTCACATTTGTAACACATTTATAACCCAAGTAAACTCATAATTTGAAGGGACAAAATATCGAATTTCCTCATCTTATAGCTTGACCAAAACTTAAACACGACCCTTGTAACGCCCCAAAATATAAGAATTTATTTTTGTATGTTTGTAGCACAAGATATCTGCGTGTCTTAGGAGTTAGGTGATTTGGGTGTGTTTGGGAGTGTCTGAGAAGTCCTGGGTTCAAGCCTGGGCTTGTGCAAAAAGTTTTGTTTTTGGGGAATAAACCCTTGCCTATAGTTAGTAGGCTTTTAAATTATTTTGGGTAAAAGCATGACATAAAAAGCCTGCTGGTCTAGGGGGTAAGTGGCGTGTCACCTATGCCAGTAGACTGAGGTTCGAATCTTGGTGGAGGCAAGGGAGTATTTATTTTGCTGCTGTGCCGTGGAGGGAGTTGGAGTTTGACTGAAACACTGAAGTGGTTGAGGAGAATTCAAATGGAGTGGTTAAGGGGAGGTGTAATCAGGTGGAGAGATTTGAGGAGGGATTTTAGGAGAAAATCAAGGGAACTGAGGGGAGAGGGAGAGTTGTGCCGAAACTGGACTGTGAGCACTCAAGAATTTCGGCAAGAGTGGTACTCCTCATTTGGTATGCCTCATTTCAGTTTTGTAGTGTTTTTCTCTCTTTGGCCAAAGGTTGTAGGAGTTTTTGGCACATTCTTTTGTTCACTTTTCTTCGTTTTTGACAACCTTTTGGCCGAAATTACTCCAAGTGCCTCCTTTCTTTTTCACAAATAACACCGATGCTCCCCATGGAGACACACTAGGACGGATGAACCCTCGATCCAGTAACTCTTGAATCTGAGCCTTAAGCTCCACTAGCTCCTTCGGTGCCATTCTATAAGGAGCGATGGTCACTGGAGCTGTACCCGGTAGGAGCTCAATCCCAAATTCAACTTCACGGTTTAAAGGTAGTCCAGGTAGTTCATCGGGAAAAACATCCGAAAAATCTTTGACTGTTCTGATATCTTTAGCAGACGGAACCTCAGAATCAACACAACTGATGTAGGCTATATACGCCTCACAACCCTTACGAACCAACTTCTCGGCCCTCAAGGCAGAAATCACATTTGACAGATAATTCTGACGCTCCCCTATTGGCACCACCTCATCACCCTCCACTGTTTTCAGTACCACCCGTTTAGTAGCACAGTCTAATTTCACTTGATGCTTAACCAGCCAATCCATGCCCAGTATTAAGTCGAATTCTCCCAAAGGAAGTTCCATTAAGTCTGCCAAAAAGATGGTTCCTTGTACCTCCAAAGGTACATCTCTGAACAATTTGTTTACTTTAACTGACTGCCCCAAAGGACTCAACACAGTAACCTCACTCGCAATGGTTTCAACCATTAAACCCAAAGTTTCAGATACTGAGCATGCTATATACGAATGCGTAGACCCAACATCAATCAATACAGTATAGGGTACATTATAGATAAGTAAGTACCAGTAATAACATTTGGGGTATCTCCGTCCTCTCGGCGACGTGCAGCATAGACCAGAGCTGGCTGCCTCGCCTCAGTATGACCAGCACCTCTGCCCGGTGCTCCACGACCATGGCCCATACCATTTCCATTTCTGGCCTGACCATGGCCTCTAGGTGGCTACTACACACATCTCGGCAGCTGAAGAGTACCCTGACCTGTAGCTTGCATCTGCTCGGGCCTCCATGGATAATCTCTGATACAGTGTTCTTATGATCCGCACCTCAAACATGCCCCAATCCTTTTCCAGCACTCGCCCTGATGGCGTCTTCCACAATCAACACATGGCTGTGGTCCAGTAGAAGCATTAGGGGCCCTAACTTTGACCGACCCATCCACTCTGGCCTTTTTCTTCGGCCTCTGAACGGAACTTGAGGGCTCCGAATCCCTCTTATTCCAACTCTTTTCTCTGTTCAGATGCTCAGTACGCTTCACCTCCTCAGCGATCTTCGCCTTATCTACCAGAGTGACAAAATCTCGCTCCCTCTGTGGAGCTATCAAAACTCTCAGACTATCCCTGAGGCCATCCTTGAAACGAACACACCACTCATAATCAGTTGCCACCATCCCACGTGTATAGCGGCTTAATCGCAAAAATTCAGCTTCATATTCAGCCACTGATTTATCCCCCTGAGTCAAATTTAGAAATTCCCTCCTCCGGCCATCCACATAACTAGCGCCCACATACTTCCCTTGGAAAGCAGTCTTGAAGAATTCCCATGTCAATCGGTCAGCCTGAGTACCCTCTTTAACTGTAAGCCACAACTGATAGGCTTTATCTCGTAACAATGACACGGCTCCTTTTAGTTTCTATTCGGTGGTGCAGTTGAGGTCATCCATGATCCTCTCTGTGGCCTCAATCCAATATTCAGCCACGTTAGGGGCAACTCCAGCGATACCCCTAAAAATCTCAACCCCATTAGACTGGAGTCGTTCTTTGACCGACCCACGGCCCACAGTACCAGTATTAGGCCCAGCGACCCTCTCCAGAATTCGTAACGTAGCTTGGGGAAATGCGTCGTCCCCAGCCGCTCGATCGTGAGACCCAATCTCAGTCACAGGTGAAGCCGGTGCCTCTCTAGCTTCAACGTTAGGCATGTGGCCCGATGACGAAGACCCAGCCCGAGCACCTCTACGGCCTCTGCCACGGCCTCTTGTACCCTTCCACGAGTACCTCTGGTGCTCATTATCTATTTGCGTATTATCTGTTTTTAACAATTTTATGTATCAGTTTACAGTTCCAGTTTTGGTTAACAGATATATTATGTAAAGCAGTATCAGTAATTAAGAGTTTGTTTTCGTAGAATGCAGTCTTACTATAGGTTTAGTTTTCCCTAACCAGAATATTTCAGTATAGTCTACTATCTATAGTAGTCTTAATATTTCACTTTAAACAAACAGAAGTTTCAGAGGACTTACAATATCGGCACCGGAGACTCGGTGTACCACACTTCCAGTAAAACTATTTCAAAATACTTTTAGATCGTTTGGAACAGTTTTTGAAAATTTCAAGTTTCAAAAGAAACCCAAAAACCACAGCCGAGTTTTGAACCTGGCTCTGATACCACTAAATGTAACACCGTAAATTCGGCCTAGACGTTATGGCCGAGTCTGGCGATATCATATTGAAGTGTTTCTTGAAAACATACTTTCATTGGAAAAACCCGTTCTATATTAATTCTCGTTTATGATCATAACGGACATTTAAGGGTATTTTGTTCATTTAAAATTCAAGTTGTTTTTAGCAGTTTGTCGATCATATTAGTTTGTTGCTATATTTAAAACAATGTTTGATGAGGAAGCTTTTATCGAATGTTACAAAAACGTGGTGTTTTGAAAAACATTTATCTTTTGAAAATCCGCGTCCTACTTCTTTCAGATATGAATTAAATAAGTAAAATCTCAAATTAAAAGTTAAAATTTAAAGAGGCCTTATTACATAACCAAAAACCCAAATTAAATTTATTGGAAATAAAACTCAAATATAAAAGCAGTGCGCTTGTGTGGCCACCTCCGAATCCTCACAAAGACCAATCCGCCTAAACTGGGATTACCATGCATGATAATAAGCAGGGGTAAGTTTACGAAAAACTCGATGTGTAACCCCATGTAAGTAAATAGCTAATCATGCCTTAGGCAGCAAATGCTGATGGGCCTACGCCCAAATCAATAATAGTTCGATTCAGTGGGGCGATGACGATGATCGGTGTGGGCCTTAGCCCATTCCAAAGGATGCGAGTGAGCAAATACCATGCAAACAGAGATCCTACCCAACCAGCCTCTACACTCCACTCGGTCTAGCCCTACACTCCATGTGGGGATAAAATCACCCACCCATCCCTACACTCCAAAATTAGCACAGGTTGCAGCACTAAACAGTATTTGCAGCAGAGCTGCTAGTACAGTACACTTCCTCCAATCATAATAATCGATTCCCATGCAACATATCACACATGTATGCAACATATCTATATCATGGCATGCTCAAATACAGCCATACATAACATAAGGCATACAATCATTTTATAATATAGGGGCATAATAGTCATTTTCTATCATAGGGGCATAACAGTCCTTTATCAGTTTGGGGTCTAAGTATACTTATCGACACATCAGTAGGTCCACAGTCGTCTCGAGCGACCCGTGCAACCTTTACAGTCAAACAGTGAAAATGGGCCCAAGGCCCATAATGCGGGCCCATGTGGGCCCACACGCCCGTGTGGCCCACATAGCCCAGAATTAGTCTCAGTCATTAAAATTACACAATTTGGCCCAATTTTATCCACACGCCCGTGTGGTTTACCCGCGTGGGGCCTACAAGCCCGTTGGGCCCACACGGCCCATTTTGGCCCAACATGGCCAAAAATGACCCAAGACCATGAAATTGCTCATGGTGGCCTCAACAGTCGAACGCCCACATTTTACGCGTTCCGGTTACCACACGAGTGAGCGTATGCTCGTGTAGTGCCAATGGTCATATTTTTCGGCTTTTGCCGATTCACGCTGTAGGCAGTGTTTACACACCCTTTTCGGTATTTCACCGATATCGTTTAAAAAGTGCTGTTACACACCTGGGTTCTATTTGCTGAGAAAAACGCCCATGCCTTTGAAACCTACACTTGACCAACAATCCTCAATTATTCACTTAAGCAGTTACTTGATCGAATAAGCATAAGTTATCTCAATCATTATACTCACAACAACTTACCTTTGACCGAGTGATGAAAGAAAGTTTTCGAATGCTTCAATACGACTTGCAAATCCTTCACTCCTCGAGAAGTTCTAAAAACTGAAAGGAACACAAGTGTATTCTTCTTGTCAATGTAAGAAAAGAGGAGACTTGTTACAGATTAAGAGAAAACAAGAAGAAGTCGAGTGCTCTTACCAATTTGTCAGAGAATAGTCACTACACCGAAGACACAGTAGCGATACAAAAATGAAGTAATCCACCTGAATACCAAGATGATAAGAGAAATTGGTTTAAGGGAGAAAGAGAAAAGAAAACGAAGGAAGGGCAGAAGGTATATTCGGCCAACAACAGAAAAAGAAGAGAAGAGGACTAGCCAAACACACACCTTACGCAATTCAGAAAAATAAGAAGAAAGAAAGAGAGATACGGTAGACTTGAGCAGAGAAAGCAATTACAAACGAGGGGAAAAGAAAGGGGGCACTTGGAGTAATTTCAGCCAAAAGGAAGGTTGTCAAAAACGAAGAAAAGTGAACAGAAGAATATGCCAAAAACTCCTACCACATTTGGCCAAAGAGAGAAAAACACTACAAAACCGAAATGAGGCATACCAAATGAGGAGTACCACTCTTGTCAAAATTCTTGAGTGCTCACAGTCCAGTTTCGACACAACTCTCCCTCTCACCTCACTTCCCTTGATTTTCGACTGAGGAGATTGAGGTTAGACTGGACCTGACTTTTGAGGAGGAACCGGTTCAGATTTTAGATCGTGATGTGAAAGTTTTGGGGAAGAAGTCTATCCCACTAGTTAAGGTACTTTGGTGCAATCACAGCTCAAAGGAGGCCACGTGGGAACCCGAAGAGGTGATGCGTCAATAATACCCTCAGCTGTTTTGATCAGGTAAATTTCGAGGCAGAAATTTTCTTTTAGGAGGGTAGAGTTGTAACTCCCCAAAATCTAAGAATTTATTTTTGTATGTTTGTAGCACAAAATATCTGCGTGTAACACCCCAAACCCGGTCTATGCGTTTAGACGAGATTTGGTTTGTCACACCAAACATACTTTCGTTTCTTTTCAAGATTTACGATAAAATAATGAGTTAAAGATGTAGTACGAGGTTTTGAAAATAATTTTAAGAATATACTTGTTTAAAACTTATCTTAAATAAAATGTTTATCGAAACTTTAAAACTTCTTAAAAGAATTTGGAGGAAAATTTTAAAGAAAATCGTCTAATTGTCAAAATATTAAATAAACGATATTTTTAGGAAAAACCAAATGATTTAACATAAACTCATAATTAAAGTCTCAAAATAAAGATTATAAAACCATCCACACGATAAAATCCATAAAACATACTTAGAGGCCTTATTACATCAACCCAATAATAGCAATTAAAATAAAAACTTAAATAAAGTCATAGTTTATAAAAAAACCCAAATTCGTAGTATGGGCTCCACCAAGTCATCTCCTACCCAAGTCCACGTCAATTTCCATTACACAAATGGTTAATAAAAATTGGGTGAGTTACAAAGAACTCGAGCAGTAACTCACTTACCACCATTTTTAGGCCGGATCGTCAAGATATCATCTTTGGGCTTGAGCCCATTAATGATTTCAACCATACATTGTAAAGTAACATAATTTAAAGAAAAGAATGCATGAAATATGAATTTCCCAAACCAACCTAGTATCCATCCGCTATCACCCCGTACCAACCAACACACCCGTGGGGATCAAGTCAACCCACCCCGCCAAACACACCAATCATGGGCTTAAAGCCCTTAAATAATTTCGTAGTGCACTCACCAACTAGATTGTGACATTGTCACCGAACTAGAGGCATTTAGTCGAATTTGTGGCAGAGCCACCGAACTAGAGGCAATGAGCCATATTGTGGCAGAGCCACCGAACTAGAGGCAATGAGCCATATTGTGGCAATCGCCATTCTTCTCTTCATATAACCCACCCCATGCAATCATGCGTATATAACAAATATAATCATATAACAGATTTTCATTAATCCATATCATCGGTGGGCTTATCAATTAACCCTTCATTAGGCTCATATAAACAATTTATCAACTAGCCCATTTAGTAGTTTAGTGACTTTGGCCCATTTTAGCCCAATTTATCGAAACAGAGTATTTTCGGCCCATTTAATCGAACTAGAGTAATATCGCCCATTTTATCGAACTAGAGTTTTATCGACCCATTTTATCGAACTAGAGTATTATCGCCCATTTTATCGAACTAGAGTATTATCGCCCATTTTATCGAACTAGAGTATTATCGGCCCATTTTATCGAACTAGAGTATTATCGCCCATTTTATCGAACTAGAGTATTATCGCCCATTTTATCGAACTAGAGTATTATCGTATTTTATTTTCTCGGTTTTAACGCTTTTCATGCATTTACTCAAAAATATGAGTTACTACGTATTTTTCCCGCTTTTTACTATTTTACGAATTTATCACGTAACTTACAACATGATGTCCAACCCGAAATGAGTGTGAAGTTACACACTGGTTATGGAGAGAACTAAACTTTCCGCTCTTCAACACCTATACGTATTGTGTTAATTAAAACACTATAATCTATAATAAAACCGATCTAAATATAGCGATCTAGAAATTTACCCTCGGATTTTCGTAAGACTTCTACTTGCGATTTCTCTCCGATTGATGGTTCGCTAACCGAATCGAATCCACGAACAAATAATGGTTCGGAGTACGAACGACTTGAGCAGCTTGATTTTCCTCGGTTGAACGTCCGCAACCCGGTGGAAAATCTCGGATTCCCGAAATAGTCCTTTGCTTGTACTTAGGGGAATAATGAGAACCTCCTTCTTCCAAGGCTAAACACACGCCCGTTTCTTCCCTATGTTGAATGTCTTCAAAGGCAAAGAACATTAATCTAATGATATCGAAAAATTTCTAAAGTTTAAAAGATGTGATTTCCTTACCACGAGAATCGATTCCTATGCTTTGTCACCCACCACTTCTTGATTCCAACTTTCCGTTATCGCACTAAAGTTTAACAAAATAAACGTTAATAAAATAAACGCTTATTTTGATCCAAATAATGCCTTCAAGCCAACATTAATATTCGGCACTAACCACTAATAACTAATCGAAACAAAAAGAACTCTTACCTATATTCCACGTCGAAAGAAAGGATTTGAGAATAGTATGGTTTTAAGGAGGATTCGCTATGAAAGATTAAAGAGAAAGGGAAATAATTTGGCTTATGAACACCTTAGCATTCGGCCATGAGAAAAATATTGGAGAGAAATATTGATTGATAATGAATAAAAATAAGAAAATGGAGATGATGATGAATTCGGTTTTCAAAGAAAATAAAAGAGAAAGAAAGAGAGGAGATTAGAATCAAGACACATTCGGCAATGAAGAAAAGAGAGAAAAGAAAGGAATGGTCATTTGATGTAGGTGATTTCGGCACTCAAATGAAATAAGGCACAAAAAGAATACCAATTGATGTGCAAAAATGACCAAATGGTCAAAAACTTTAGGACTTACCAATGCTCAAATTCGGCAAAAGGGAGAAAAGGTTGAGAGAGTTTTCAAAACTTGCACAAACTAACAAAAATGACCAAAACAAGACTAAAATTCCTAGCCAAAACTATCACCAAAATTCGGCTCCCCTATAGCCATATTGCCGTCCAAGTACATGGTCTTTAGGCCAAGATATTGTTTCCAAAAATTCTTCCTTGATTCATGCCTCATATCTTCACATTTTCCTTATTCTTTTGATACCCTTCCTTAAGTTCAAAATTTCCTTATTCCCTTGATATTTTAACCAAAAATAACAAGTCAACACCTTCCATAAAAGCTCTTGGCCGACACTTGCTATATTGGTGCATAAAAATTCAAAATAAAATTCACCTAGATGCTAAACATGGGATTCGAACCTTCAACCTCATGCACAAGCTCATGCGCCATCACCACTTGTCCAATAATTCATCTTATGCCTCACTTTGACACTTAAATTAATTTATGTGTCAAAGTCACTTAATCCACTTCCATAAATAATTTCTTAAAATTAATAATATTCCTTCTAAAAAATTTTAAACCCTTCTTCAGACTATACTAACCACGAAAATAAATCGAGAAAATTTTACTTTCTAGAATAATTACTCAAAGCACACATAGAAAATAAATTACTCAAATTTTCGTGGTGTTACAACTCTACCCCTAAAAGAAAATTTCGTCCTCGAAATTTACTCAGCTGAAAAAGGTGAGGGTATTGTTGCCGAATTGCATCCTCAGGCTCCCACGTAGCTTCCTCCACTCCGTGGTTACGCCACAACACTTTGACAAACGGCACGATCTTCTTTCTTAGCACCTTCACGTCTCGGTCTAAGATTTCCACCGGTTCCTCCTCAAAAGACAAATCCAAATTCAACTCCACTTCTTCTACCAGGTACTATGTGCGAAGGATCCGATCTATAGCGCCTCAACATGGACACGTGGAAAACATTATGAATTTGGCTCAATTCCGAGAGGTAACTCAATCGATAGGCCACTGGACCAACTCGTTTCACCACACGATATGGTCCAATGTATCTAGGACTCAACTTGCCCTTCTTCCCGAATCTGAATATCTTCTTCCAAGGTGAGACCTTCAGAAGACTTGATCTCCTACGGCATACTCGATCTCTTTACGCTTGAGATCCGCATACGACTTACGTCTATCCGAAGCTTCCTTTAACCGCGTGCGAATAACTTTCACTTTTTCTTCCGTTTCGAAATCATCTCGTGTCCTAACAATCGCCGATCACCCAACTCACCCAACAAATAGGAGAACGACACCTACGACCATACAATGCCTCGTAGGGTGCCATCTGAATGCTAGACTGGTAGTCGTTGTTGTACGCAAATTCCGCTAACGGTAGAAAATCCTCCCAACTACCTTTGAAGTCGATTACACATCCCCTTAACATGTCTTCCAGAATCCGAATCACTCTCTCCGATCGACCATCGATCGAGGATGAAAAGCCGTACTAAAATTAAGCTTTGTACCCAAGGCTTCATGCAAAGCTTTCCAAAATCGAGATGTAAACCTAGGATCCCTATCCGATATAATCGATACAGTACCCCATGCAACCTCACGATTTCGGATACATACAACTTTCGCCAACTTCGCAACGAGTAGTCCGTGACGCCTTTGGTAGAAAATGAGCGATCTTCGTCGACGATCAACAATTACCCAAACAGAATTTTTCTTAGTAGGTGTTAAAGGTAACCCACTAACAAAATCCATTGTTATCCGCTCCCATTTCCAAAGAGGAATCTTAATCTGGTTGCAAAAGACTGACGGCAATTGATGCTCCGCTTTCACTTGTCGACAAGTTAAGCATTTTCCCACAAATTCTCAAATCTCCGCTTTCAATCCAGGCCACCAAAACCGCTCACGAAGATCCCGATACATCTTATTTCCTCCGGTGCATAGCATAAGGGCTACTATGCGCCTCCCTCAAAATCATTTGCCTCGGATCTGAATCCTTAGGCATACTGCACCCTTTCACGAAAACACAATACACCTTCTCGAATTTATTCCAAAATCCTCAATTTCACCATTTTCCACTTGTTTGAAATAAAAGTCTCAACTTCTCATCTAAAATCTGTTTTTCCTTAATTTGTTCCAACCACATAGGCTTCACTTGAAATTCCGCTATCAAACTACCATCCTCATACAAACTCAAATGGGCAAACATAGCTCTCAAATCAGATACCACCTTACGACTTAATGCGTCCGCCACTACATTAGCCTTTCGGGATGATACTCAATAGAGAAATCATAGTCCTTTAACAGCTCCACCCATCTTCGTTGTCTCAAGTTTAACTCCTTCTGAGTAAGAAGATACTTAAGACTCTTGTGATCCGTATAGATGATAGACTTTTCACCATAGAGGTAATGCCTCCAAATCTTTAAGGCAAACACCACTGCTGCTAACTCCAAATCATGAGTAGGGTAGTTCACTTGCGTGCGGTCTCAATTGACGAAGCGTAAGCTACAACTTTCCCACTTTGCATCAATACGCACCTAAACCCGTATGTGACGCATCACAAAAATCAGAACTCCTTCCCACCTCTCAGTTGAATCAATACCGGCGCTCCGTTAAAACCTTCTTGATCGCTCGAAACTTTCTTGCGCTTATCACCATATAAACAACACTCCCTTCCGCAAAAAAGCTTAGTTAGAGGTGCAAAGAATCAATGAGAATCCCTCAACAAAGCGTCTATAATATCCACCAAACCCAAGAAACTCCGAATCTCACTCACCGACTTGGTGGTTTCCAATCCAATACCGCCTCAATCTTCCGAGGATCCACCCTTATTCCTTCTACCGATACCACATGACCCAAGAAAGTCACTTCTCTTAACCAAAATTCACATTTATCGAATTTGGCATACAACTGATTATCTCAAGCACTTGCAATACAATCCGCAAATGCGAGTCATGTTCTTCTTCGCTCTCGAATAAACGAGATGTCATCTATGAATACCACCACAAACCGATCTAAGAATGGTTGAAAGACCCGTTCATCATATCCATAAATGCAAATTGGTGCATTGGTCAACCCAAACGGCATCACTAAAAACTCATAGTGTCCGTAACGGGTTCTAACGCCATTCTTGTGAATATCCGCTTCTTTCACCTTAAAGTGGTGGTAACCCGACCTTAAATCAATCTTGGAGAAAATGAAGCTCCCTTCAATTGATCAAATAGGTCGTCAATCCTCGGCAGAGGGTACCGATTCTTGATCGTCGCCTTATTCAATTGCCTATAGTCAATACACATACGCATTGACCCATCCTTCTTCTTAACAAACAAAACCAGGTGCTCCCCACGGAGACACACTCGGTCGAATAAAACCCCGATCTAGCGGTTCTTGAATTTGGGCTTTAAGCTCCGACAACTCCTTGTGCCATTCTATAAGGAGCAATGGACACTTTGAGCGATTCGGCAAAAAGCTCAATACCAAATTCCACTTCCGATCCGGAGGTACACCAGAAGTTCTTCAGAAAAACATCGAGGAACTCCTTCACCGTTCTCACATCTTCCACCAACAAATTTTTTGGCATCTAAAGCACAAATAAATGCTAAAAATGCTCCGTATCCTTTTCGCACTAACTTCTCCGCCTTCAACGCAGTAAATCATGTTTGCCAAGTAATTTCTCCGCCGCCTATCATAACTATCTCCTTATCCTCCACATTTCTTATCGACATACGCTTTTCAAAGATAGTCAATTTCGCCGGCTGCTTAACCAACCAATCCATGCCTGAGAATAATATCGAATTCGCCAAAAGGCGCTTCCATCAAATTTGCCAGGAATGTTTCTCCTTGAATTACTAAGGGCACGTCTCTAAACAATTTATTAACCAACACCGACTGTCCTAAGGGACTAATCACCCTCATCTCTTTATCGGAAATTTCAGAGTCTAATTTCAAGTTTCCAGTTATGGTGCTAGCAATGTACGAATGAGTAGAACCAATATCTATCAAGGCAATAACGGGTACATCAGAAATGAAGAATGTACCAGTTATCACATCAGGTGCATTGCCATCCTCACGACGTCTGACCGCATACACCAATCCTGGCTGTCTTGCATCCGCGTTGCCCCTAGGACCATTGCCTCGACCATTGCGCACCTTGACCACGCCCACCCCATTACCACCACGACTGGTCCCCGACCTCTCGGTGGTTGCCGAACTCCTCTTGCGGTGGTACATCAAGAGTACGAACTTCTTGAGTTGTATCCATACGTCGAGGGCAACTCCTATATTGATGCTCCGTCGATCCACATTTATAGCAAGCACCCGCTTTCCTCCAACATTCTCCTAATGTCTTTTCCCACATTCAAAGACAATCCCGACTGATTAACAGCCATCGGTGCTCTTCCTTGAGCTGGGTTCCTCATTCCGGGCCTCTTCAGAATCTTCTCGAAGAACCCGAATGCTTCGAGATCTTTCTTGCCTCGAATTTGCTCCCGATTTTGACGTTCGAGTTCTTAGCCTCTTCGGCTATCTTGGCCTTCTCCACAAGAGCGGCAAAAGTTCTAACTTGTTGTGGGGCTATCGTAACCCGCAACTCGCCTTTCAAACCGCCCTCGGCGCACACAACGCTCATGGTCCGTTGCCACTATCGTTCGAGCATAGCGACTCAAACGTAAGAACTCACCTCATATGCTGCCACCGCCTTATTTCCTTGCACCAAAGTTCAAGAATTCCTTCCTTCGCATCCACATAGCTTGTTCCCACATATTTCCCTTGAAAGGAAGCCTTAAAGAACTCCCAATTAACCAAAGCAAAGATCGCCCATCTCGGATAGTAAGCCACCATTGGTAAGCTTCGTCTCTCAACAAAGATACCGCTCCTCTTAACTTTTGTTCCACAAAGCACTCAAGATCGCCCATAATTCGCTCACCGCCTCAAGCCAATATTCAGCGACATTGGGAGCTACACTGAGAGACACCTCTCAAAACCTCGGCCACTCGGATTTCGGGCGCTCGATATCGAACCACGAGCGGTTGGTCCAGCCTGATCCAAAGAACCCTTTCAAGTACTCGCAGCATTGCTCGTGTCACAAAGATTATCCTCTTCCATATGGTCGTGCGATCCCGTCTCACTCTCGAGTGACGCAGTGCATCCATTTCCGACATATGACCCGGCACATCGGGCCGCGCCCCTAACACCTCGTCCTCTACCACGGCCACGCCTACCGCGGCCCACGACCACGTCGCCTCTAGTGCTCATGGCGACTAATTTGATTTAACTGATTTAAGAGTTTTATGAATCGAATAATATTTCAATTGTTTATTAACGATATCTTATGATATGAAAGAGATAGAGTGTTTTCGCATCAATATCCTATTGTCTCAATCTCTACGGTTTTAACACCTAAAACTAGAAGTTCTAGAGTGTTTCTTATAATCATATCACAATGATAATAAACATACAAAGATATCTGAGATACTTACTTGACTTGGCGCGGGATGTTCATGGTGCCATACTACCTTTAATCAAAACTCTAGAAATTATTATCAAACAAATTTCTTTATTGAACCCAAACCACACCGTGAGTTTTGAAACTGGCTCGATATTACTAAATGTAACACCCCAAACCCTGGTCTATGCGTTTAGACGAGATTTGGTTTGTCACACCAAACATACTTTCGTTTCTTTTCAAGATTTACGATAAAATAATGAGTTAAAGATGTAGTACGAGGTTTTGAAAATAATTTTAAGAATATACTTGTTTAAAACTTATCTTAAATAAAATGTTTATCGAAACTTTAAAACTTCTTAAAAGAATTTGGAGGAAAATTTTAAAGAAAATCGTCTAATTGTCAAAATATTAAATAAACGATATTTTTAGGAAAAACCAAATGATTTAACATAAACTCATAATTAAAGTCTCAAAATAAAGATTATAAAACCATCCACACGATAAAATCCATAAAACATACTTAGAGGCCTTATTACATCAACCCAATAATAGCAATTAAAATAAAAACTTAAATAAAGTCATAGTTTATAAAAAAACCAAATTGTAGTATGGGCTCCACCAAGTCATCTCCTACCCAAGTCCACGCCAATTTCCATTACCCGAAATGGTTAATAAAAATTGGGTGAGTTACAAAGAACTCAATGTGCAACTCACTTACCACCATTTTTAGGCCGGATCGTCAAGATATCATCTTCGGGCTTGAGCCCATTAACAGATTTCAACCATACATTGTAAAGTAACATAATTTAAAGAAAAGAATGCATGAAATATGAATTTCCCAAACCAACCTAGTATCCATCCGCTATCACCCCGTACCAACCAACACACCGTGGGGATCAAGTCAACCCACCCCGCCAAACACACCAATCATGGGCTTAAAGCCCTTAAATAATTTCTCAGTAGTGCACTACCAACTAGATTGTGACATTGTCACCGAACTAGAGGCATTTAGTCGAATTTGTGGCAGAGCCACCGAACTAGAGGCAATGAGCCATATTGTGGCAGAGCCACCGAACTAGAGGCAATGAGCCATATTGTGGCAATCGGCCATTCTTCTCTTCATATAACCCACCCCATGCAATCATGCGTATATAACAAATATAATCATATAATGATTTTCATTAATCCATATCATCGGTGGGCTTATCAATTAACCCTTCATTAGGCTCATATAAACAATTTATCAACTAGCCCATTTAGTAGTTTAGTGACTTTGGCCCATTTTAGCCCAATTTATCAAACAGAGTATTTTCTACCCATTTAATCGAACTAGAGTAATATCGCCCATTTTATCGAACTAGAGTTTTATCGACCCATTTTATCGAACTAGAGTATTATCGCCCATTTTATCGAACTAGAGTATTATCGCCCATTTTATCGAACTAGAGTATTATCGGCCCATTTTATCGAACTAGAGTATTATCGCCCATTTTATCGAACTAGAGTATTATCGCCCATTTTATCGAACTAGAGTATTATCGTATTTTATTTTCTCGCTTTAACTGTTTTCATGCATTTACTCAAAAATATGAGTTACTACGTATTTTTCCGCTTTTTACTATTTTACGAATTTATCACGTAACTTACAACATGATGTCCAACCCAAAAATGAGTGTGAAGTTACACACCGGTTATGGAGAGAACTAAACTTTCCCGCTCTTCAACACCTATACGTATTGTGTTAATTAAAACACTATAATCTATAATAAAACCGATCTAAATATAGCGATCTAGAAATTTACCCTCGGATTTTCGTAAGACTTCTACTTGCGATTTCTCTCCGATTGATGGTTCGCTAACCGAATCGAATCCATGAACAAATAATGGTTCGAGTACGAACGACTTGAACAGTTGATTTTCCTCGGTTGAACGTCCGCAACCCTGGTGGAAAATCTCTGATTCCGAAATAGTCCTTTGCTTGTACTTAGGGGAATAATGAACCTCCCTTCTTCCGAAGGCTAAACACCGCCTGCTTCTTCCCTATGTTGAATGTCTTCAAAGGCAAAGAACATTAATCTAATGATATCGAAAAATTTCTAAAGTTTAAAAGATGTGATTTCCTTACCACGAGAATCGATTCCTATGCTTTGTCACCCACCACTTCTTGATTCCAACTTTCCGTTATCGCACTAAAGTTTAACAAAATAAACGTTAATAAAATAAACGTTTATTTTGATCCAAATAATGCCTTCAAGCCAACATTAATATTCGGCACTAACCACTAATAACTAATCGAAACAAAAGAACTCTTACCTATATTCCACGTCGAAAAGAAAGGATTTGAGAATAGTATGGTTTTAAGGAGGATTCGGCTATGAAAGATTAAAGAGAAAGGGAAATAATTTGGCTTATGAACACCTTAGCATTCGGCCATGAGAAAAATATTGGAGAGAAATATTGATTGATAATGAATAAAAATAAGAAAATGGAGATGATGATGAATTCGGTTTTCAAAGAAAATAAAAGAGAAAGAAAGAGAGGAGATTAGAATCAAGACACATTTGGCAATGAAGAAAAGAGAGAAAAGAAAGGAATGGTCATTTGATGTAGGTGATTTCGGCACTCAAATGAAATAAGGCACAAAAGAATACCAATTGATGTGCAAAAATGACCAAATGGTCAAAAACTTTAGGACTTACCAATGCTCAAATTCGGCAAAAGGGAGAAAAGGTTGAGAGAGTTTTCAAAACTTGCACAAACTAACAAAAATGACCAAAACAAGACTAAAATTCCTAGCCAAAACTATCACCAAAATTCGGCTCCCCTATAGCCATATTCTGCCGCCCAAGTACATGGTCTTTAGGCCAAGATATTGTTTCCAAAAATTCTTCCTTGATTCATGCCTCATATCTTCACATTTTCCTTATTCTTTTGATACCCTTCCTTAAGTTCAAAATTTCCTTATTCCCTTGATATTTTAACCAAAAATAACAAGTCAACACCTTCCATAAAAGCTCTTGGCCGACACTTGCTATATTGGTGCATAAAAATTCAAAATAAAATTCACCTAGATGCTAAACATGGGATTCGAACCTTCAACCTCATGCACAAGCTCATGCGCCATCACCACTTGTCCAATAATTCATCTTATGCCTCACTTTGACACTTAAATTAATTTATGTGTCAAAGTCACTTAATCCACTTCCATAAATAATTTCTTAAAATTAATAATATTCCTTCTAAAAAAATTTTAAACCCTTCTTCAGGACTATACTAACCACGAAAATAAATCAGAAAATTTTACTTTCTAGAATAATTACTCAAAGCACACATAGAAAATAAATTACTCAAATTTTCAGGGTGTTACACTGCGTGTCTTATGGGTTAGGTGATTTGGGTGTGTTTGGGAGTGTCTGAGAAGTCCTGAGTTCAAGCCTGGGCTTGTGCAAAAAGTTTTATTTTTAGGGAATAAACCATTGCCTATAGTTAGTAGGCTTTTAAATTAATTTGGGTAAAAGCATTACATAAAAAGCCTGCTGGTCTAGGGGGTAAGTGGCGTCTCACATATGCCAGTGGACTGAGGTTCGAATCTTAGTGGAGGTAAGGGAGTATTTATTTTGCTACTGTGCCGTGAGGGGAGTTGGAGTTTGACTAAAACACTGAAGTGGTTGAGGAGAATCCAAATTGAGTGGTTGAGGGGAGGTGTGGTCAGGTGGAGAGATTTGAGGAGGGATTTTAGGAGAAAATCAAGGGAAGTGAGGGGAGAGGGAGAGTTGTGCCAAAACTGGATTGTGAGCACTCAAGAATTTCGGCAAGAGTGGTACTCCTCATTTGGTATGCCTCATTTTGGTTTTGTAGTGTTTGTCTCTCTTTTGCCGAATGTGGTAGGAGTTTTTGGCATATTCTTCTGTTCACTTTTCTTCGTTTTTGACAACCTTCCTTTTGGCCAAAATTACTCCAAGTGCCTCCTTTCTTTTCCCTTCGTTTGCAATTACTTTCTCTACTCAAGTCTATCGTATCTCTCTTTCTTTCTTCTTATTTTTTTGAATTGTGTAAGGTGTGTGTTCAGCTAGTCCTCTTCTCTTCTTTTTCTGTTGTTGGCCGAATATACCTTCTGCCCTTCCTTCGTTTTCTTTTCTCTTTCTCCCTTAAACTGATTTCTCTTATCATCTTGGTATTTAGGCAGATTACTTCATTCCTCTATCGTTACTGTGTCTTCGGTGTAGCGACTATTCTCTGAAAAATCGGTAAGAGCACTCGACTTCTTCTTGTTTTCTCTTAATCTATAACAAGTCTCCTCCTTTCTTACACTGACAAGCCGAATACTCTTGTGTTCCTTTTTGTAACATCCCAAATATGGGGTTATTTGGAATTTAATTATTTTTCTTATTATGAACTGCTGTGATATTATTTATGGAATGTTAAGGCTTAATTAGGGATTTTTAGTAAGCTCGAGTAGTGGGAAAAATATTATTTTCAAGCTTTGAGGTAGGAGCCTTAACAAGTGGGGGTTATAAGAATAAATGGGGATAATTTGGACATAAGATGAGCCTAGAATAAGTGGCAAAGTAAGCCCACTTAAGAGCTAGCATGTGACGCCACAAGGGATAGGGGAGAGCCTTGGTTCTGAGTCACAAAATTCCCTTTCTTTTGCTCTTTATTTGGACGGCACAAGGGAGAAATTCTCTCCTTGAATTCTTTTATTATTATTATTAAAAGATAATATGAGCATTTAAAATTTGATTTTTATTTGTTCAATTTTAAGGATAATAAGGAGGCTATTTTTATTCAAGGATAATGGGAGATAAATGAGGTTATTATAAGGATTATTAGGAGATTATTTTTTTTTATTAATTCAAATTGTTTGAATTAAATCAAATGAGTGGCCAAGAGAAAAACTAGGAGTTGGCTAGGAGTTGAACTCCTTGTTGCCAAGGGTGGACGGCAAGCTTAAGGAGGGGGGGGGGCGAATGCTTATAAAAACCTCACCCTACCACCTTGTTTTGTTTTTTTTCCATTCTTGCGAGTTGCCGAAAATCCCTCACCCCTCTCCCTTTGTGCTCTTTTATTTTCTTTGTTCTCTCAAACCCCTTCAAGCCGAAATTTCTAGCACCTTTCTTTCCCATTATTTTCTTTCTCCCCTTGGCCGAATACACTCCCTTGGAAGTGCTGATTTCTTTTCCTCTTATTAAACTCTCTATTGGCCGAATACAATCTAGTAGTTTGCCGAAACTCCCTTCTTCTATTCTAGTGTACTCTGGCCGAATACCAGGAAGTCATAAGGGTTCCTCGGGGTTTCTTCTTCAGACCGATTAGCAAGGGGTAAGTATGCCGGAAATCTTTCACCTTATTATCTCCCTATGTCGACTTGGTAAAAAGGGAAAAGCCGAATTATCATGGTGGCTAATCAATCGATTCTGTTTAGGTGCCGGGATTTTAAGGTATTCGATCTAAGTCTCCATCCTCTGTCCACCGAAGTTGGTAAGTATGGGTAAGGCCTATGTTAGTATTCAAAAGCCGAAAGCTTTGGTTATGAGTAATAGTGACTAATCGATTATTTTGGAAAAGCGATTCAAGTAACGAGTCGTGCGTAAGTAGTAGCAAAGTGTGAAGGTAAGATTTCGGGTTCACAAGGAACCCCTCTCTAATAATTGAATTTGGCCGAATAGGCCATAAGACTAACCCATAAATTTGGCCGAATATAGGACAAGTAGATCTGTGGTGACCAACGTTTCTTTTCGGATTTTAGAACATCCAAGGGTGACAGTGTGTACATACACACTTATAATTAATTAAATGTACTAAATCATTGTGTGTGCTAACTTGGATCTGTGTAGATTCGGGATTAATACCATGAATGGTATAAGCAAGGAACCAGGTAAGTCCTTGGTGACTATGAAATATTTTAAGATGCTTTTGGGAAGCATGGTGTGTCTAGTACACGTTGCTTATTGCTGATGATAAAACCTGTACATGTGATTAAGTATATGGTAGCATAAATTATGTGATATAAATGTTGATGTGGGATTGATGAGTGGAGGGGGTATATTCGTGTGTAGACGGGCACCGATGTTTTGGTAACACACTTGTGACTATATGTCACCGAGAGGTTTGGTACCTCGGAGGTTTGGTACCTCATAGCGACTCGTCCCCTGTAGGTTAACACCACCGTGGGTTGGCCCCACTTGAGATATGGGATCGTCGCGGTGATTTGGTATCACACGATGGGTTGGCCCCATCACCCGATTTGTGTCTCTTGACACCGTTGTTTTGGTAACACATCGTGACTATATGTCACCAGGTGGTTTGGCACCACCGGTGTTTTGGTAACACATTGTGACTACGGTCACCAAAGTGGTTTGGTACCACATGGGGTAGACAAAGGCGTTTGGTTGGCTAGGATGGGTGCATGACTTAGTACATGATGATTGATTATATGCTGTGTATGGAATTGTTTACATACGGGGGAAGGGTTACATACTGAGTCTTGGTGACTCACCTTCTCCTTTAACATTTTTCAGGTGACTCGTAGATGGCGGTTGAGGAGCCGGTTGGACTCGAGGTGGCCATGCAGTGGACTTGAATAAATCAAACTTTAAACTTAGCTATTTTATTTTATTTTGGTTGTAATAAGGCCTCCATAAACTTTACTTTTGTTATTTCTTATATGTTGGATACTCTGTTTAAACTATATTATTAAAATTAAATTAAAATCACACGTTTTCCTTAAATTAACACGAAAATGTTTTATCGTGCCATCGGGCACATTCGAAATTTGTATAATAACCGGACTCAATTAAATTTCCAAATTAATTCTAAGTATAGTTTCGGCAAGATAACCAAAAACGAGAAGTTTTCAACAAAACTTAAATTGGCTTTAAAAGGGTGTTCAAAAGGATTTTCTCCGTAACAAATCAAATTCGGTCGTAATGTTTGGGCCGGGTTTGGGTTGTTACAAAATTAATATCGAGCCAGTTCAAAGCTTCATTGTGGGGGGCCCAAGGCCCAAAAATGTTTTAGTAGGCCTTATGGAATGATTTTTGGTTTTTTTTTAACAGCATGGCCCGAGTCTCCGGCACCAATCCGCCCAGGTAAGTATATCTAAACCTCTTTGTGAATTATATTTCGTAGAAGGGTAGGAAGAATGGAACGTAGATAGACTTATAGGACTTGGACCCTAAGGTTAGATTACTCAAACACAAACGAAGCATAAGACTTAAGGAACTAAACCAACCTATGACTTAGTCAATGAGCTAGGGTGTGGTAACCCCATGACGCATGTCTAGGATTGGATCCGGAAGAGCACAGTATTTAAGCGATCCTCGTGACTCACCTCCTCTTCGCGCAGTATCCTGCAGTGCGTAGCTTCGGTTCACCCTAACTCGCAGGGCTCGGTGGTGTGGTAACCTCTGTGCGCATGTCTAGAAAGGATCGGTGGGAGCTTGGTATTTAAGCGGTCCGCGTGACCCACCTCCTCTTCACTCACCGCACAGTGCGTAGCTTTGGTTCACCCCGACCAGGAGGGCTCGGTCATAGGCTAAACACAATGATTAAAACCCGAAAAGGGAATTAGCCTTGTTTTTCGAAAAAGGATGAAACAACAAACCCTAATGTTTTCAAAACCTGTGCAATAACTTTTTCAAATCCTAGAACATTACTTTTACAACGTTTTTCTCGAAAAACTTGACTTGTGAAAAATTACAGAAATACCCTTAGGAGTAAAATTACCAAAATGCCCCTGACCCATAAAATATTAATTCAATGGTTTTGCCCAAAAATTTCAATGATTTTGCAGACATTCAAAAACCTTGCTTTGAAAATCATCAGCAAAATATTTTGGTTCTAGAAAATTACGAAAATACCCCTGTAGGAAAAAGACAAAAATACCCCTGGGTTAGAAATGGGCAGAAATGTCCGATGAGCGAATAGGTATGGAAAGTATTAAGGAATGGATGCATGAACTTCTTTGTGTGAACTAGGAAAGAAGACTGAATCATTGTTTGCTCGAAAGAATCTCTGATTAAACCTTATCCATAAAATTTCTTCGCGAGTAATAAAGTGAAACAAATGCTAACGCATAAAATTTTTCTTAATCGAGTTAAAAGCGCGGTAGATAGAATGAGTTCTAGAGGACGTGGACGCCGTGGACGTGGTAGGGGTAGGATGACGGTGTGCGAACCCGTCAGTCGTGACAAGGTTCGAAAATGAGGTACCATCGCCACCACCACCTCCTACTTTTGGGCCGAGGAGCCGGATCGGACCGGTGGCGGCGGTATCGCAAGCCGTGTTGCGAGTCTTGGAGATGGTGGTTGGGGCTGGTGGAAATGTGGGAGCTCGGAATCTGTTCCCGGCGACTCGATCTAACGGAGCGGAGTATTCGAGGTGTGTCGAGAGTGGCACCCGGTCTGCGGCGAGAATCATCGCTAGAGTCAATCGAAAGAATCATGGATGACCTTGACTTTGACCGAGGAAGAAAAGCTTGAAAGGCGATGTCGTCGCTTCTAAAGGATGAAGCGTATCGATGGTGGCTTACGGTTCGAGATGGGGCCACAGAGATGATTTGACTTGGGAGTATTTCGAACCACCTATCGGAAGAAGTATGTGGGTACCACTACACCGACGCCAGCAGAGAAAGGCTTTTCTCGGATTAGTGCAAGGAACTAAGTCCGTGTGTCGGAATATGAGGCGGAATTTTTAAGGTGAGTAGGTATGCGAGAGGCATCGTGTCTCATCGAACATGAGCGCTGTGTCCGCTTTGAGGACGAACTCCGAGATGATTTAAGGTTCTTGATTGCCCCACAAAGAGTTCGTGAGTTCTCATCCCTAGTGGAAAAGGCTAAGGTAGCCGGAAGGGATCAAGGAGGCTGTGAGGCAAAGCTATAGTAGGAATAATCGGAAGAGAGGATTTGGGTCACCGGATCAAGCGGTAGTGTTCGAGAAAAGGCTAGGCCGAGTGGGCCCAATCAGCGGCAAGGCCCACGACTACTAATCGAGGCCGATCGAGTGTAACATTGTGGAAAGACCCATTGGGAGGTTGTTGGACCGGTGATAAAGGATGTTTTGAGTGTGGGTCTTTGGAGCATCGTGTCGAGATTGTCCCCGAAACTAGCTAAGAATCACCGAGGAGGCGAATCGTACTCAGAATAGAAGTGTGGGACCACAGAGGGGTCGTGGTAATGGCAGAGGAAACAACGGTCCTAACCGAGGTCGTGGAACTCAAGGCAGAGGTTCAGGCAACACAGAGGCTAGGCAGCCTGGCTTAGTTTACGCAAATGAGGTGTCGCGAGGAAGGTGACGTCATCGGATGTCATAACCGTGCGTTTCTAATTTTTGGTTTTCCTTATGTTGCATTGATTGATGTGGGCTCGACGCACTCGTACATTGCTAGTAGTGTGGTAGGAACTATGGACCTAAACTCTAAAACTGCTTCTAGGGAGATGACTGTAGTTAGCCCTTTAGGTCACTCTGTAGTAGTAGACAAACTTTATAGAGGCGTACCCCTAGAACTTCAAGGGGTAGTATTTGTAGCTGATCTGATGGAACTACCGTTTGGGGAGTTCGATTTGATCCTCGGTATGGATTGGTTGGTTAAGTACCAAGCGAGGTTGGATTGCGTTGCAAAGCGCATGGTCCTTAAGGGGGCTGAAGGGGACGAAGTGGTTATGTTTGGTAATAGAAGGAATTACCTATCCAATGTAGTGACTGCCTTGAAGGCTGAGAAGATGGTCAGGAAGGGTTGTGAGGCGTATTTGGTTCAAATCTGTGCTTTGGAAGCTAAGGGGTTAGTAGTTGGAAAGGTCCGAACGGTTGGGGAATTTGCTGATGTGTTCCCAAAAGAACTTCCGGTCCGCCTCCGGTCGGAAGTCGACCGGTATAGACTTGCTACCTAGAACGGCACTGTGTCTATAGCACCATACCGAATGGCACCAAAGGAATTGGTGGAGTGAAGGCTCAAATTCGGAGCTCTTGGATAGAGGGTTTATTCGACCAAGTATATCCCCGTGGGGAGCACCTGTGTTGTTTTTCAAGAAGAAGGACGGTTCTATGCGGATGTGCATCGACTACCGCCAGTTGAACAAGCTAACGATCAAGAACAAGTATCCGTTGCCTCGGATCGATGACTTGTTTGACCAACTGAAAGGTGCGTCGGTATTCTCAAAGATTGATCTTAGGTCAGGTTATCATCAATTAAGGGTGAAGGAGGCTGATGTTCACAAGACGGCATTCCGAACTCGGTATGGGCATTTCGAGTTCTTGGTGATGCCATTCGGGTTGACCAATGCACCGGCGGCATTTATGGACTTAATGAATAGGGTATTTCAACAGTACTTGGACCAATTCGTCGTGGTGTTCATAGACGACATATTGGTTTATTCAAAGACAGAAGAGGAGCATGACAAGCATTTACGGATAGTTCTGCAAGTATTGAGGGAGAAGCAGTTATATGCCAAATTCAGTAAGTGCGAATTTTGGCTGAGGGAAGTGGCTTTCTTAGGACACGTGGTCTCGGCGGAAGGAATTAGAGTAGACCCTCGCAAGATTGAAGCAGTATTGGAGTGGAAACCACCTAGGTCGGTGGCTGAAATACGAAGTTTTCTGGGTTTAGCAGGGTACTATCGGAGATTCGTGGAAGGATTCTCTCTAATAGCAGCGCCGTTAACCAAGTTACTAAGGAAAGGTGTCCCATTTGTATGGACGGAGAAGCAGCAAGGAAGCTTTGATAAGTTAAGGAAAATTTTGACGGAAGCTCCGGTTTTGGTACAGCCTGAAGCAGGAAAGTTATTCACAGTCTATTGTGATGCATCTCACACCGGTTTGGGATGTGTGTTGATGCAGGATGGGAAGGTAGTAGCCTATGCATCTCGCCGGTTAAGACCGCATGAGGTTAACTACCCAACGCACGACTTGGAGTTAGCGGCAGTCGTCTTTGCTCTGAAGATATGGAGACATTATTTGTATGGGGAGAAGTCGATAGTCTACACGGATCACAAAAGCTTGAGGTATCTTCTGACTCAAAAGGATCTGAATCTGAGACAGCGTCGGTGGATTGAACTACTAAAGGATTACGATTGTTCAATCGAGTACCATCCGGGTAAGGCTAATGTGGTAGCTGACGCATTGAACCGGAAGGTGGTGACGGACTTAAGAGCAATGTTCGCTCGGTTGAGTCTATATGATGATGGGAGTCTTTTGGCGGAACTCCAAGTAAAGCCGACTTGGATTGAGGAGATTAAGGAAAGCGCTTAGTGGATGAAGGCTTGAGCGCTAAGAGGGTACAAGTTCGTGGATGGTGGTTTGGAAGGGGCACAATCTGTCTAGTGATGGAGTGCTTTGTTTCCAAGGACGAGCTTGTATGCCAAGGATACAGATTAAGGCGAAAAATTCTCCAAGATGCACATAGCGACCCCATACGCTATGCATCCCGGGGCGAAAAATGTATGGAGATTTGCAAAACAGATTCGTGGCCGGGTTGAAGCGTGAGATAACCGAGTTCGTAGGGGAAGTGTCCGACGTGCCGACAAGTTAAGGCTGAACATCGCTACCATCCGGACTACTTCAACCGATAAAGATCCTCAATGGAAGTGGGAGAGGATCACCATGGATTTTGTTAGTGGGCTACCCTTACGCCCGCAAGAAGGATGCGATTTGGGTAATTGTGGATCGCTCGACTAAATCGGCTCACTTCATGCCGGTGAGAATGGATTACTCACTCCGAAGCTAAGCGAAGCCGTATGTGAGTGAAATAGTGAGGTTGCATGGTGTGCCAAGATGTCGATTATCTCGGATAGGGATCCCGATTCACGTCAAGGTTTTGGAAAGTGTTGCATCAAGCTTTGGGTACACGGTTAGATTTCGATGACGGCTTTCCATCCACAATCGGACGGACAATCGGAAAGGGTGATCTGATTTTAGAAGACATGTTAAGAGGTTGTGTCTTGGATTTTAGTGGTAGTTGGGAGGAGTACCTACCATTAGCGGAATTCGCTTATAACAATAGTTATCAAGCGAGTATTCGAGATGGCTCCATACGAGGCCCTATATGGACGAAAGTGCCGAACTCCTACATGTTGGACGGAGTTGGGGGAACGACAAGTTCTGGGAACAGAATTGGTAACAGAGACTGAAGACAAAGTCAAGGTGATTAGGTCTCGTCTCAAGGAAGCATCGGATAGGCGTAAGTCTTTATCCGATCTCAAACGCAAGGAAATGGAGTATGCTGTGGGAGACAAGGTCTTTCTGAAAGTGTCGCCTTGGAAAAAGGTGTTGAGATTTGGACGAAAAGGGAAGCTGAGCCCAAGGTTCATCGGGCCATATACAGTTGTAAAGCGAGTAGGACCGGTAGCTTATCAGCTAGAGCTGCCGGTAGAACTGAATCAGATTCATGACGTATTTCATGTATCGATGTTGAGACGGTATCGGTCAGATCCTTCGCACGTTGTGCCAGTAGCAGAGATTGAGGTGAACTCGGATTTATCTTTTGAAGAGGAACCGGTTCAGATTGTAGACCGAGATGTGAAGGTTCTACGTAGGAAGGCAGTGCCTTTAGTGAAAGTGATATGGCGGAACCACGGAGTGGAAGAAGCTACGTGGGAGCCCGAGGAGGTGATGCGGCAGCAATACCCCCATCTCTTTTGATCAAGGAATTTCGAGGACTGAAATTTATTTTTAAGGGTAGAATCGTAACATCCCAAATATGGGGTTATTTGGAATTTAATTATTTTTCTTATTATGAATCATTGTGATATTATTTATGGAATGTTAAGGCTTAATTAGGGATTTTTAATAAGCTCGAGTAGTGGGAAAAATATTATTTTCAAGCTTTGAGGTAGGGAGCCTTAACAAGTGGGGGTTATAAGAATAAATGGGGATAATTTGGACATAAGATGAGCCTAGAATAAGTGGCAAAGTAAGCCCACTTAAGAGCTAGCATGTGACGCCACAATGGATAGGGGAGAGCCTTGGTTCGAGTCACAAAATTCCCCTTTCTTTTTGCTCTTTATTTGGACGGCACAAGGGGAGAGAAATTCTCTCCTTGAATTCTTTTTATTATTATTATTAAAAGATAATATGAGCATTTAAAATTTGATTTTTATTTGTTCAATTTTAAGGATAATAAGGAGGCTATTTTTATTCAAGGATAATGGGAGATAAATGAGGTTATTATAAGGATTATTAGGAGATTATTTTTTTTTATTAATTCAAATTGTTTGAATTAAATCAAATGAGTGGCCAAGAGAAAAACTAGGAGTTGGCTAGGAGTTGAACTCCTTGTTGCCAAGGGTGGACGGCAAGCTTAAGGAGGGGGGGGCGAATGCTTATAAAAACCTCACCCTACCACCTTGTTTTGTTTTTTTTTCCATTCTTGCGAGTTGCCGAAAATCCCTCACCCCTCTCCCTTTGTGCTCTTTTATTTTCTTTGTTCTCTCAAACCCCTTCAAGCCGAAATTTCTAGCACCTTTCTTTCCCATTATTTTCTTTCTCCTTGGCCGAATACACTCCTTTGAAGTGCTGATTTCTTTTCCTCTTATTAAACTCTCTATTGGCCGAATACAATCTAGTAGTTTGCCGAAACTCCTTCTTCTATTCTAGTGTACTCGCCGAATACCGTGAAGTCATAAGGGTTCCTCGGGGTTTCTTCTTCAGACCGATTAGCAAGGGGTAAGTATGCCGAAAATCTTTCACCTTATTATCTCCCTATGTCGACTTGGTAAAAAGGGAAAAGCCGAATTATCATGGTGGCTAATCAATCGATTCTGTTTAGGTGCCGGGATTTTAAGGTATTCGATCTAAGTCTCCATCCTCTGTCCACCGAAGTTGGTAAGTATGGGTAAGGCCTATGTTAGTATTCAAAAGCCGAAAGCTTTGGTTATGAGTAATAGTGACTAATCGATTATTTTGGAAAAGCAGATTCAAGTAACGAGTGCCGTAAGTAGTAGCAAAGTGTGAAGGTAAGATTTCGGGTTCACAAGGAACCCCTCTCTAATAATTGAATTTGGCCGAATAGGCCATAAGACTAACCCATAAATTTGGCCGAATATAGGACAAGTAGATCTGTGGTGACCAACGTTTCTTTTCGGATTTTAGAACATCCAAGGGTGACAGGTGTGTACATACACACTTATAATTAATTAAATGTACTAAACTGTTGTGTGTGCTAACCGGATCTGTGTAGATTCGGGATTAATACCATGAATGGTATAAGCAAGGAACCAGGTAAGTCCTTGGTGACTATGAAATATTTTAAGATGCTTTTGGGAAGCATGGTGTGTCTAGTACACGTTGCTTATTGCTGATGATAAAACCTGTACATGTGATTAAGTATATGGTAGCATAAATTATGTGATATAAATGTTGATGTGGGATTGATGAGTGGAGGGGGCAGTATATTCGTGCCGACGGGCACCAGTGTTTTGGTAACACACTGTGACTATATGTCACCAGAGGTTTGGTACCTCCAGAGGTTTGGTACCTCATAGCGACTCGTCCCTGTGGTTAACACCACCGTGGGTTGGCCCCACTTGAGATATGGGATCGTCTGCCAGTGATTTGGTATCACACGATGGGTTGGCCCCATCACCCGATTTGTGTCTACGGACACCAGTGTTTTGGTAACACATCGTGACTATATGTCACCAGTGGTTTAGCACCACCAGTGTTTTGGTAACACATTGTGACTACGGTCACCAGTGGTTTGGTACCACATGGGGTAGACAAAGGCGTTTGGTTGGCTAGGATGGGTGCATGACTTAGTACATGATGATTGATTATATGCTGTGTATGGAATTGTTTACATACGGGGGAAGGGTTACATACTGAGTCTTGGTGACTCACCTTCTCCTTTAACATTTTTCAGGTGACTCGTAGATGGCGGTTGAGGAGCCGGTTGGACTCGAGGTGGCCATGCAGTGGACTTGAATAAATCAAACTTTAAACTTAGCTATTTTATTTTATTATTGGTTTTTATTTTGGTTGTAATAAGGCCTCCATAAACTTTACTTTTGTTATTTCTTATATGTTGGATACTCTGTTTAAACTATATTATTAAAATTAAATTAAAATCACATGTTTTCCTTAAATTAACACTTAAAATGTTTTATCGTGCCATCTAGGCACATTCGAAATTTGTATAATAACCGGACTCAATTAAATTTCCAAATTAATTCTAAGTATAGTTTCGGCAAGATAACCAAAAACGAGAAGTTTTCAACAAAACTTAAATTGGCTTTAAAAGGGTGTTCAAAAGGATTTTCTCCGTAACAAATCAAATTCGGTCGTAATGTTTGGGCCGGGTTTGGGTTGTTACACTTTTAGTTTTTAGAACTTCTCGAGGAGTGAAGAATTTGCAAGTGGTATTGAAGCATTCGAAAACTTTCTTTCATCACTCGGTCAAAGGTAAGTTGTTATGAGTATAACGATTGGGATAACTTATGCTTATTCGATCAAGTAACTGCTTAAGTGAATAATTGAGGATTGTTGGTCAAGTGTAGGTTTCAAAGGCATGGGCGGTTTTCTCAGCAAATAGAACCCAGGTGTGTAATAGCACTCTATAAACGATATCGGTGAAATGCCGAAAAGGGTCTGTAAACACTGCCTAAAGCGTGAATTGGCAAAAGTCAAAAAATATGACCATTGGCACTACACGAGCGTATGCTCGCTCGTGTGGTAACCAGAACGCGTAAAATATGGGTGTTCGACTGTTGAGGCCACCATGAGCGATTTCATGGTCTTGGGTCATTTTTGGCCATGTTGGGCCGAAATGGGCTGTATGGGCCCAACGGGCTTGTGGGCCCCACGCGGGTAAACCGCACGGACGTGTGGAGAAAATTGGGCCAAACTGTGTAATTTTCACGACCGAGACCAATTCTAGGCTATGAGGGCCACACGGGCGTGTGGGCCCGCATAATGGGCCTTGGGCCCATTTTCACTGTTTGACTGTAAAGGTTGCACGGGTCGCCCGAGATGGCTGTGGACCTACTGATGGGTCGGTATGTATACCTAGACCCCAAACTGATAAATGACTATTATGCCTCTATGATAGAAAATGACTATTATTCCCCTATATTATAAAATGACTGTATGCCTTATGTTATGTATGATTGTATTTGAGCATGCCATGATATAGATATGTTGTATACATGTGTGATATGTTGCATGGGAATGGGATTATTATGATTGGAGGGAGTGTATCAGTCTTGGCAAACTCTGCTTTGCAAATACTATTTAGTGCATAACCGGTGCTAATTTTGGAGTGTAGGGATGGGTGGGTGATTTTATCCCCACATGGAGTGTAGTAAGTGACAGAGTGGAGTGTAGAGGTGGTTGGGTAGGATCTCTGTTTGCATGATCGAATCGCTATCACATCGGAATGGGCTAAGGCCCACACCGATCTTCGATATCTTGTAATGGGCTAAGGCCCCACTGAACTGAACTTTTATTGATTTGGGCTTAGGCCCAGACTGTACTTGCCTAAGGCATGATTGGCTATTTACTTACATGGGGTTACACACTGAGTTTTTGTAAACTCACCCCTCTGTTTATCTATATAGGTAATCCCCAGTCTTAGGTAGATCGGTGCTGCGAGGGATTCCGAGGTGGCCACACAACCGCACTTGCTTTTATATTTGAGTTTTATTTCCAATAAATTTAATTTGGGTTTTTTGGTTATGTAATAAGGCCTCTTTAAATTTTAACTTTTAATTTGCGATTTTACTTATTTAATTCATTCTGAAAGAAGTAGGACACAGATTTTCAAAAGATAAATGTTTTTCAAAACACAACATTTTCGTAACATTCGATAAAAGCTTCCTCATCAAACATTATTTTTAATATATCAATAAACTAATATGATCGACAAACTGCTAAAAACAACTTGAGTTTTAAATGAACAAAATACCCTTAAATGTCTGTTATGATGATAAATGAGAATTAATATAGAACGGGTTTTTCCAATGAAAGTATGTTTTCGAAAAACACTTCAATGTGATATCGCCAGACTCGGCCATAACGTCTAGGCCGGGTTTGGGGTGTTACAACCCTAGGTTAAAATCTTCTTCTTTATCTTCAATTAGCACCTCAAACAGATGTGTTCACTCTCTACTTTTATTTTGTATAATCAATTTTGCTAAAATCATGTCCAATTCGATTGCCTCACTCACTAAAGAATAAATCATGAAGCTTTCCCTTGTTATTTTCTAAATTTGGCTTCCATTGAATGAAAGAGATAGGGGTGGAAGCTTCCTTCTTTTCTCTCCTTAATGTTCATAATTTAATTAATCCAATTTCTAGAAATCAATCCAACAGTGGAAATTTAGAGTGGGAAGAGATAGTGGCAATGGATGGATGTTTGATAGCACTAGAAATAACATAGGTTTTTCCCCTTACTTATTGGTTAAATTGTTCCCATTTAGTTATCCTTAGCATACATTTTAGCATTTTCAGTTTAGTAAATTGCATTTTATAACTCAATGAATCCTAGCCTATTTTATCCTTAATTTTGCTATCTTTTTGCATTAATGTCGCTGCATGAGTTAATTCCAGATTGCGTCTAGAATTGTCGTTGCACCTGACAGCTGTCCGGATAAGAACTAAAATTGCGTGAGCTGTCCAATCTGGTATAACCAACCTGTACGTACAAGGACAGGATAATTCTGAGGAAAGGACACCTGTACTGTTGGTGGAGGACATAAAAGATGGACATGAGAAAAAAAAGGGAGCCTTTTTGCGGATCATCATCTTCATCATCCCACCTTGAAGTTTGTGGCCATGGCAGCTTAAGCCTCTCACGGGTGAGTGTAACATCCCTAAAGTTAGGGGTTAGTAGTTTTGTGTAAATCCATGTTGTGCTTAATTGGTTTGCTATTTGAGTGTGTTTGGGGGTCCTATAGAGGCTTGGGTTCGAGTTTGAGCCTTGGAAAAATCTTGGATTTTTGGTCTTTAGTGGAGAGGGCTATGGAAAGTAGGACTTAATTTTAATAGTTGGTGTTATGATAACAAAAGAAAGCAAGGTGGCCTAGTGGAGTTGGCGTCACTTGTAAAGCAAGAGGAGTGGGGTTCGAATCCCACATGCTGCATTTTGGAGTATTAATTTTGTGCTCAAGGTGAGAAGAGGTGGAGTTGGTGTGGGACTCTACCAGGTGAAGATTTGAATTGGTCAACTAGTTCAAACGGATGGTGGAGAGTGGGTTGAGGAGCAAGTTGAGGAGAAAATCAAGGGATATGGATGGTGTTGGGAGTGTTTGGCCGAATGTGGGGTTTGTGGGAGGTGAATTTTGGCTAGAGGTTGGTATAGGGAAGCAAATTCGGCATTTGGGGTAAGTAGCAAGAAAGCTAACCAAAAATCTTTTTGGTGTTGTGCCGAATTTCTCTTGTAGCCTGAGCATTTTCGGCATTTCTTTTTGTCATTGTAGGTACTCTTCTTTTTCTCTCAATTGCGTTTTTCGAAGTTGTTTGGGAATTGACCACTCGTGTATTCTTCCTCAACTCTTCTTCTCTTTTCTTGAAACCGAATAGCCACACCTTTATTTTATATTTGTTTCTTTTCTTTAAGCCGAATTCCAACCTCCTTTCTTCTAGTCTTCAATCGATCTTTTCTTTTCTTTCCATTCTTCCCTTGTTGCATTTCTTTTCTTCTACACCATCAACAATATAGCCGAATATTAAAAAGCAAAGTATTTGAGTTTCTTTTGCCTGTCGAAAGTCCCTCTTCATTCGGTTTTTGCTAGTTACAAGGTAATGTCTTTTTCTTAATTTCTTGATCATCGGTTCCAGTTTTTCTCTTCGATTTAAAAGTCGAAATTCTCACTCTGCCCCTTCTTTCTAAGGTCGAACCTGTTGGAGTGCTAGCACACTCTTTTAGCCTCTTCTTAACTTTGGGCTCTCGTAAAGTGGGTGGTAGGTTAGTCTTGGCCGAATATAGGTGATGGATGGACGTCCTTATTCTAAGTATTTGGGCCGAAAGGCCGTTCCTTCGTCATTTTCTGATAACATCGCCAACTCATACTCTTTCTTAGGGACTCGATTTGTGACCGGAGGAAGTGAACCGAACTCTCAAGCGTAGCAAGGAGTTGCTGACGTTCTTGGTGCTTATTCTCGAGGATTCTATCTACATTCGTATTCAGGTGTGTACTCCCACCATTCCGATTATAGATCGAAAAATGTCGGAAAGCCGAAAAACCGGCAATCGTGCCCACTCAAGTGTTCGAGCGCTCATAGTGGCAAAACGAGATACGAATCGTGACGTTAAGTCGTTGAGAGTGTCACAAACACTCTCGCGGTACCGAGGCCGTAACGAGCCCAATCGGGCTTAGCGGGCCCAATGGGCTATTCGACCCACATGGGCAAAAATGATGGAAAATTGTTAAGCAATAAATCTGAATGCGAAATCTGCAAACCTGTAACTGAAATCATGCATTTTGAGCCACACGAGCGTGTGGGCCCGTTTGGGCCTAAAATGGTTTTTAGACCCAATAGTTCCGTAGAGACCTAGAAAGGGTCCCGGGTCGCTCGAGGCAGCAATAGGCCTCCAGAAAGGCTGTTATATGTGAAATTACTGAATTACCCTCGAAGGGTAAAATGATCGATATGCCCTTGAAGAACAAAATGACGAAAATGCCCTACATGTTATATGGTGATTATTGTATGCGAGTTATGATTATATGGTATGTTTATTATTGTATGATGCATTCATGCGTTACTATGCTGCATGGGGATGGGATTATTGATACGGAGGAATTGCTAATAGGATCGCATGGTCGCTTGACAACTGTGGATCCACCGAAGGCTTTTTAGCCACCGAGCAGCCATGCTGCACCAATAAGTTAGTGCCGCAACCGGTGCTACATAGGAGTGTACGGATGGGTGGGTCGATTAAATCCCCACAAGAGTGCACGGTTGGACAGGAGACAGAGTGCAGGGCTGGTATGGGCATTAATGCATTGCATATACAGATTATATTATTGAGATGGGTTTAAGCCCAGATATTTATGATATGTGACATATGATATGGGTTAAGGCTCAATTGCCACCGTTACTGTAACGGGCTTCGGCCCAGATTGTTGTGATGCATGTTCTGACTGATGAGGGATTGTACACACTAAGTTTTCGTAAACTCACTCCCCTCTTTTTATTAAATGTTTCAGGTAATCCTCAGTAGGCGATTCGACGTACTGGAGGACTCAGAGGTGGCCACACTACGAGCAGCTCTGAATCTTAGTATTTTATTTTACTCTATTTTAACCGTTTTCTTATTGGGTTGTAATAAGGGCTCTCTTAATTTTTGGGATTTAATTTGGTATTCCAGTTTACTACGACTTAAATCTGCTAGAAGTAGAACGTGATTTTCTAAAAACGATAACTATTTTTAAAATGTTGCGTTTCTGCAACTCAGTCTTTTTAAATATCACATTTTCGTAAATCAATGGTTTTAAAATTAAGTTTCCGTAGAAAATAAGGTTTTAAAGGTAATAACGTTATAACTTTTTAATAAACGAAAATTGAAAAGATAAACAAACGCAAACTGAGACTTTAGTTTTTTTTTTTTATTTCAAGAAGGGTTTTTAATGAAAATGCGGTTTTCGAAAAACACCTCAATATGGCACGCCAAATTCGGGCCTAACTTCTAGGCTAGGTTTGAGGTGTTACATTAATGGTATCAGAGCCCAGTTGCAAAACTTGGGCGGTGAAATGGTCTTTAGTTTTTATTTTAAAGATGTTTACAAATAATTTTGAAGTGGTTTTGGAAGACTTTTGTGTGGCACACCGGGTCTCCGGCGTTGAACCAAGTAAGTTCTCCTATTTGTTTTAAACTGTTATACTGTAGATAGGTATTGGGCTTACTTTAGATGATAGACTATACTGAGACTCTTGGTTAGAGTAAAACTGAGGCCGTAGGAGACTAAAACTGTAGTGAACTTGCGATTACGAAACAACTCTTAACTACTACTTTCATAAAACATTTGATTAATTACTGGAACTATGAGCTAAATTATAAAATTTCTAATTCAGATAATAAGCGAGGTGATAATGAGCGCTAGAAGGGGTGCAAGAGGCTGCGGTAGAGGTCGTGGAAGTGCTAGGGCTGGGTCTTCGGCGTCAGACCACATGCCCAATGTCGAGGCGAGAGAAGCACCAGCTTCACCGATAACCGAGGCAGGGTCCCATGACCGAGCTGGAGGGGCGATGCTTTTTCCCAAGCTATGCTGCGAGTTTTGGAGCGGGTTGCTGGAGCAAATACTGGATGGGTAGCTTGAAAATCTATTCCTGAGTGGCTCCAGGCAAACGGGGCCGAGGTATTTAGGGGCATTTCTGGTGTGGCCCAAAATGTAGCTGAATACTGGTTGGAGGCGGTTGAGCGGATTATGGATGACCTGGACTGTACAGAAGAGGAAAATTTGAAAGGAGCAGTGTCTCTCCTACGAGATGAGGCATACCAGTGGTGGCTTACAGTGAGAGAAGGTACTCAAGCATATCGTATTACCTGGGATTTCTTCAAGTCCACATTTCAAGGAAAATACGTGGGCGCTAGCTATGTCGACGCTCATAGGAAAGAATTTTTCAATCTGGTTTAAGATGACAAGTCTGTGGCTGAGTACGAGGAAAAATTCTTGCGACTTAGCCGATATTCTAAAGGAATTGTGGCAACGGAGTATGAACCCTGTGTTAGGTTCAAATATGGCCTTAGGGACAGTCTTCGAGTGTTGATAGCTCCACAGAGGGAGCGGGACTTCACTACATTAGTAGAGAAAGCTAAGATCGCCAAGGATGTAAAGCGCTCTGAGCGTTTAAATAGGGAAAGAGAAAGGGGCAGAAACAAGAGGGATTCTGAGCATTTTGATTCTGATCAGAGATTTAAGAGAAGGGCTAGAGTAGACGGGTCGATCAGTGGGGCCCTGTTCTTTGCTCTTCAAGTTATTACCTTGTACTACTTGTGGGAAATGTCATGTCGGCGAGTGCTAGAAAAGGATAGGGGCTTGTTTGAGTTGTGGTTCCATGGATCATCGTCTCATAGGGTGTCCCAGAAGACCAGATCTGAGGCAGGCTTTTGGTAGGGGTAACGTACAGCTACTGAGGGGTGGACAGCAACCGCCTAGGGGTCGTGGGCATGCAAGGGATGGGAACGGTTTGGGCCGTAGAGCTCCGGGTGGAGGTGCTGGTCATGTGGAGGCGAAACAACCAGCATTGGTTTATGCAGCACGTCGCCAAGAGGACAAATTGGCGCTCCGGATGCGAATCTTGACGCGTTTTTTACTCGTAATGTGCTATTCCGTAATGTGCTATTGATCTAGGTTGCAATTAGGACTAGAGTGCGCAGCAGAAGCGTAGTGGTATAACCGGTATTGTGTGGCTATTAGATAGTTGGAAATTTTGAGGACGAAATTTCTTTAAGGGGGTAGAATTGTAAAATCCCTAAAGTTAGGGGTTAGTAGTTTTATGTAAATCCATGTTGTGCTTAATTGGTTTTCTATTTGAGTGTGTTTGGGGGTCCTATAGAGGCTTGGGTTCGAGTTTGAGCCTTGGAAAAATCATGGATTTTTGGTCTTTAGTGGAGAGGGCTATGGAAAGTAGGACTTAAGTTTAATAGTTGGTGTTATGATAACAAAAGAAAGCAAGGTGGCCTAGTGGAGTTGGCGTCACTTGTGAAGCAAGGGGAGTGGGGTTCGAATCCCACATGCTGCATTTTGGAGTATTAATTTTGTGCTCAAGGTGAGAAGAGGTGGAGTTGGTGTGGGACTCTACCAGGTGAAGATTTGAATTGGTCAACTAGTTCAAACGGATGGTGGAGAGTGGGTTGAGGAGCAAGTTTAGGAGCAAATCAAGGGATATGGATGGTGTTGGGAGTGTTTGGCCGAATGTGGGGTTCGTGGGAGGTGAATTTCGGCTAGAGGTTGGTATAGGGAAGCAAATTCGGCATTTGGGGTAAGTAGCAAGAAAGGTAACCGAAACTCTTTTTGGTGTTGTGCCGAATTTCTCTTGTAGCCTGAGCATTTTCGGCATTTCTTTTTGTCATTGTAGGTACTCTTCTTTTTCTCTCAATTGCGTTTTTCGAAGTTGTTTGGGAATTGACCACTCGTGTATTCTTCCTCAACTCTTCTTCTCTTTTCTTGAAACCGAATAGCCACACTTTTATGTTATATTTGTTTCTTTTCTTTAAGCCGAATTCCAACCTCCTTTCTTCTAGTCTTCAATTGGTCTTGTCTTTTCTTTCCATTCTTCCCTTGTTGCATTTCTTTTCTTCTGCACCATCAACAATATAGCCGAATATTAAGAAGCAAAGTATTTGGGTTTCTTTTGCCTGCCGAAAGTCCCTCTTCATTCGGTTTTTGCTAGTTGCAAGGTAATTTCTTTTTCTTAATTTCTTTATCATCGGTTCCAGTTTTTCTCTTCGCTTTAAAAGCCGAAATTCTCACTCTGTCCCTTCTTTCTAAGGCCGAACCTGTTGGAGTGCTAGCACACTCTTTCAGCCTCTTCTTAACTTTGGGCTCTCGTAAAGTGGGTGGTAGGTTAGTCTTGGCCGAATATAGGTGGTGGATGGACGTCCTTATTCTAAGTATTTGGGCCGAAAGGCCGTTCCTTCATCATTTTGTGATAACATCGCTAACTCATACTCTTTCTTAGGGACTCGATTTGTGGTCGGAGGAAGTGAACCTAACTCTCAAGCGTAGCAAGGAGTTGCCGACGTTCTTGGTGCGTATTCTCGAGGATTCTATCTACATTCGTAATCAGGTGTGTACTCCCACCATTCTGATTATAGATCGACAAATGCCGGAAAGTCGAAAAGCCGGCAATCGTGCCCACTCGAGCGTTCGAGCGCTCGTAGTGGCAAATCGAGATACGAATTATGACGTTAAGTCGTTGAGAGTGTCACGAATACTCTCGCGATACCGAGGCCGTAACGGGCCGAATCAGGCTTAGCGAGCCCAATGGGCTATTCAGCCCACATGGGCGAAAATGATGGAAAATTGTTAAGCAATAAATCCGAATGCGAAATCTACAATCCTGTAACCGAAATCATGCGTTTTGGGTCACACAAGCGTGTGGGCCCGTTTGGGCCTAAAACAATTTTTAGGCCCAATAGTTCCGTAGAGACCTAAAAAGGGTCCCGGGTCGCTCGAGGCAGCAATAGGCCTCCAGAAAGGCCGTTATATTTGAAATTACTGAATTACCCTCAAAGGGTAAAATGATCGATATGCCTCTGAAGAACAAAATGACGAAAACGCCCTACATGTTATATGGTGATTATTGTATGCGAGTTATGATTATATGGTATGTTTATTATTGTATGATGCATTCATGCGTTACTATGCTGCATGGGGATGGGATTATTGATACGGAGGAAGTGCTAATAGGATCGCATGGTCGCTTGACGACTGTGGATCCACCGAAGGCTTTTTAGCCACCGAGCAGCCATGCTGCACCGATAAGTTAGTGCCACAACCAGTGCTACATAAGGAGTGTACGGATGTGTGGGTCGATTAAATCCCCACAGGAGTGCACAGTTGGACAGGAGACGGAGTGCAGGGCTGGTATGGGCATTAATGCATTGCATATACAGATTATATTATTGAGATGGGTTTAAGCCCAGATATTTATGATATGTGACATATGATATGGGTTAAGGCTTTATTGCCACCGTTACTATAACGGGCTTCGGCCCGGATTGTTGTGATGCATGTTCTGACTGATGAGGGATTGTACACACTGAGTTTTCGTAAACTCACCCCCCTCTTTTTATTAAAGGTTTCAGGTAATCCTCAGTAGGCGGTTCGACGTACTGGAGGACTCGGAGGTGGCCACACTACAAGCAGCTCTGAATCTTAGTATTTTATTTTACTCTTTTTTACTTGTTTTCCTATTGGGTTGTAATAAGGCCTCTCTTATTTTCTGGGTTTTAATTTGGTATTCCAGTTTACTACGACTTAAATCTGCTAGAAGTACAACGTGATTTTCTAAAAACGATAACTGTTTTTAAAACACTGCGTTTCCGTAACTCAATCCTTTTAAATATCACATTTTCGTAAATCAATGGTTTTAAAATTAAGCTTCCGCAGAAAATAAGGTTTTAAAGGTAATAACGTTATAACTTTTTAATAAACGACAATTGAAAAAATAAACAAATGCAAACTGAGACTTTAGTTTTTTTTTTATTTCAAGAAGGGTTTTTAATGAAAACGCGGTTTTCGAAAACCACCTCAATTTGGCACGCCAAATTCAGGCCTAACTTCTAGGCTGGGTTTGGGGTGTTACAGTGAGCCAACGTGAAAACCAGATGCAGACTAGCTTCTGACGAGGAGACCTAAGTGCAAGACAAGAGGGAATAGAGAGATTCAGTTGAGTTGTCTAGGGATAGTATTCTGCACTTGATTCTTTCTTATTTCTTTCTAAATGCTGGTGATTATTCCCTATTTTCTGTTTGTATGGAAGTACACATGAATTCTTGATTAACTGTTATATTATTCAATCTTGCTTTTATTGTTTAATCTTGGGGTCTGAATGTTTTTTAACACGGAAGTGTTATTGCAGTCGCTGACACTGGAAAGTGCAATGATAGTTTGAGCCAACAAGCATTACAACGGAAGTTGAGTGAGGATTAGAGGAATTTATTAAACTTGTTCTTATTAGTGTCGTATTGCCATCATCAGAAGGTGAGGTTAGTATGCATGTTTAAGTCTCGGATTAAATAGAGAAGTGACGCTAGGTAAGATATACATTGAACTTTATTGCTTTAACAATCACCTATCTTTTTATACCTTATGAGCACTTAGTATTCTGCTAAAGATTCATGTTGGGGATCCTAGTTCATCATTATCATATTTTATTTTATTATTTTCGAGTTATTGCATCGAAAACTATTCTCACAATTTATCTCATTTCCATCTAGTTATTGCACCGGCATTAATAGACAAAAGACTACCATCCCTGTGGGATCGATATCCTATAGACTTACATCTGTCTACTATACTTGTATTGACAGTGTACTCTTGCACATTATTGCTACGACGTTAAATAGCCGATCAAGTTTTTGGCGTCATTGCTGTGGATGACGTTTGTTTGATGTTTATTTTTGTTTTTGTGTGTTTTTGCACTTTTTTTCCATATATAATATTTAGTATTCACTAACTGGTTTTTATTTGTTTCTAATTCTTTAACTTTAATTTAGGTGTTTTATGACCCGAAGCAGGTTAAATTTTCTTCCCGCTTTTGATCCAAAAATTGAAAGGACTGTTCAGAGTAGACTTCGAGAACAAAGAAATATGGCTCTACCAGGGAACAATGCAGCCATACCCCCGATGCAACAACAAAATGTTAATAATCCATTGTTGCCGCAAGATCCTCGCATACAAAATAGGACAATACGAGATTTTTTAGTACTTGTCTTGGATGATTTACAACCAGGAGTTGTTAGGGCAGCAATCTAAGCCGAGAATTTTGAACTCAAGCCAGTAATGTTTCAAATGGTGAATTCTAATGGAAAATATGCTGGACTGCCACATGAAGATGCGAAAGAACATTTTAAATCCTTTTTATGGATCTTCTTTTAGTCAACAAGGCGTTCCTGATGATGCCTTGAAGATGCAATTATTTCCTTATTCCTTACAGGGAGGAGCCCGTACTTGGTTTTTTGGGCTACTTGCCGGATCAATTACTTCTTGGGATGCACTAGCAGCACAGTTTGTTTTGCGATTTAACTCGCCAACAATGAATGCTCATCTTCGAAATGATATTACTTATTATCACCAGCTGGATGATGAAAATCTTCACACCACATGGGAACGTTATAAATGTAACACCCCTAACCCGAATCCGTCGCCAGAACAGGGTTACAGAGTATTACCGAAGTTTACAATTTAAATGGACAGAAAATTCAAACATTTCATAACATATAGCATTCATATCAGAAACCAATCATAACTATGCATATTGTCCCTAATACTAGCCCTCGAGGCCCAAAATACACCTTAGAAACAAATCGGGACTAAATGGGAAATTTAGAGAACTTTTCAGAAACTTATAAAATTCTCAAAGCTGCAGGGATCACACTGCCGTGTGGCCAGGCTGTGTGAGCAGACACGCTCGTGTCTTAGGCCGTGTGGGCATTCAAAATAGGGACACACACCCGTGTCTCAGCCCGTGTCCTTGCCCGTGTAACTCACTGACTTGTGCAACACAGCCAAGCCACACGCCCGTGTGCTAGGCCGTGTGAGCATACTGAATTGCGCTTTTTAAAAGATACAGGGGACACATGGCCGTGTCACTTGGCCGTGTGTCACATACGGATGAGACATACGCCCGTGTCTCTACCTGTGTGGATGAAAATAGGCCATTTTACAACTCATATTTCTCACCCAAATTGGCATCCACCTACACTCAACATTTTGCATATACACAAGTCTTAATTAGGCATCCAAAACAAGCCAAAATCAAGCATTAAACATGTAAAATCATCACATACAACCAATATACCCTTAGGCACCTCAAATGACAATATGCAAACATGTCAACCATGTATCCAAATTTACCTAAGTGACCAAATACATATATGCATAATTGTACCAAAACCTATCATGTAGGTCACCTATCAAGCTCACCCATTTGGTACCCGAAATACCAATTCACAAGGTAAATCATTTTGCATCATTTCATGTCACTTAACTTACTTACCAAAGCATACCAATATTTCCAAATGGTACCAAATATACCATTCTAACTAACATCAATATACCTATAAAATTTCCATAAGAAAGCACTAAATCACACCAAGGTATATAACATATCTTATATGCATATTCAAACCATATTTTACTTTCCATCATTCTATCATATTAAACACACATCAAATATGATAAGGCCACATATATATACAGATCAAAATATACCAAACACAAGCCATATAAGTGGCTAATCTCAACAAAACACTTATATGCCAACATTGCCAAATTAAACTATACATGCCATTATAACTGAAATTAAATAACCGAAAGTGCCAAAAGAGCCGATGGATAGTGTGATATAGCTCCGACAAACTTCCAACCCGAACGAGCTTCTGAATCACTATAAAACACGAAAAATAACACAGAGTAAGCATTTAAGCTTAGTAAGTTCGTATAACATAGAATTTAACTTTCCATTTAGTCACATTTAAGGTAAGCATACAAAGCATATCCAAACTCAATTTGGCTAAAATCCTAGAGACATATCCTCATCAACCATGTTAGTCATGTAATTCATATAAATATCCAGAAACATGTATGAGCTCAACAATAATCAAACTTCCATGTACATATAATTTCCAAATCATGTATCTATATCATGTACAAATCATTTTCATATATCTCATGTAAAAACCTATGGTAGTTTGCATTGAACTAATGTAATCTCGTAACAGAACAATGCCCGTTGAACCATTTAAAATATCGTTGGATAAGCAGGTAGTACACACGAGGTGTACTGAACTGTAATCCGTCAACTCATGTACATGTATGCTCATACGAGCTGTAAACGGTAAGCTCCTCTGAGTTGAATAATGGTAAGCTCTTCTAAGCTGAATAACGGTAAGCTCATACGAGCTGAGTATCAATATGTAACACCCCAAACATGGCCCATGCGGTATGACCGGATCTGGCATGTCACATGAAGAAAACGTATAAAGAACTTGTGATTCTTATTAAAGTAGGCGTTATTTGGTTATAGTTAAGAAAACAAGTTTGGTTATAAATATTCGATAAAATACTACTAATCTCGAAAGGTTAATTGAATCGAAAATCGATCTAGTGAACTTTAAAATAGTGACTTTTGAAAATGACGTTGATAATTCGAAAGAGAATCCAAGTTAAATTATTTGTATATACATTTGTTATGAAATCCATTTGTTATTCAATTTTGGAAAAAAACGTTATTTATGATCTCAGAAAATCCCCGTTTAAAACAATTCAAGAAAAATAATAAGTATATCAAAACATAAAGCAAAATAAAAATATCAGAGGCCTTATTACAACTTTAAACCCAAAATAGTAAAAGTAATTAAATAAAACAGAAAAGAAGTTTACTAATACTCGAAAACATTATTTTCAAAGTATGGCTTCCACCGAGTTATCCATGGCCCCAAGTCCTCATTACTGAGCATCACCTGCAAGGATTAAGAAAGAAAGGGGGTGAGTTACAAGAACCCAATGCATAATCCCCTTACCATCATCCACTGGGCCTGAACCCGTATAGCAACATCTTGGGCCTAAGCCCATTTACATAACAGTATTTAAAAGAAATGAATGCAACCCAACCCATCCATCCATCACACCCCCGACCAGCCAATCACACCTGTGGGGATCAAGTCAACCCACCCTGCCGCTCACACCAATTTGCAGTCAAGCTGCTAAAGTATAATATTTTTGTGGCCATGCCACCGAAATCATAATTAAGCACAATAATAAGCGAATTGTGGCTATGCCACCAGGCTACACTTCTCTCCATACAATTTTTCCCAACCCATGCAAAATGTAAAGATGCAACATAAGAAAAGTATATCCAAATATATAGCAACCATTATTCTAATGAAATATTTTTATGAATCGGCCCATTAAAGCACTTTGGTAAATCGGCCCACTAAGGCATTCTAGAAAATCGGCCCGTTAAGGCATTTTGGTAAATTGACCCATAAGGGCATTTTCATAAAAATAGCCCATTAAAGCTTTTTAGTAATTCGGCCCATAAGGGCATTTTTTTAAATCAACCCATAGGGGCATTTTTGTAATTTTACAAATTAATACCGATTTTGACAGATCTTAAAATTAACGTTGTTTAAGCAAGTTACTCGATTCTTGCCATATTACAGTTATTAGAATCGTAAGCAACAACGATCTATTTCCTAACATGATGGTGAATCACGAATCTACAGGATTTCGGTGTGAGATTACACACCTGATTACGGTAAGGACTAAACCTTCTTGATCGTCGGCACCTATGTCACCATAACACTCGATTAACTAACAAGAGATAGTGTCTTAATCCAAATCTAAATCAAACGATCTAAAGAAATGCTTACCCTTAGTATCGTGAACGACTATGATTTTCCTACTCTCAACAGAAGATGGTCCACAACCTGGTGGAAAATCCCGAACTGCCGATACCGCCCTACGTTTGAATTTGGGAGTAGAGATTACAAGTCCACTCCCTTTTTGCCCTTTTATCGATTTTCCTTTAATAACGCTACCACTTGCCTCCATTGAAAGAGTCTCGATCAGAATAATACTACGATGAGAGAATGTAGTTATCTAAGGAGAGGGTTTCGGCTTACCACTACTTCCAAAGGATCAACGAGTAGAGAAGATCGAGTGATTTAGTCCCTAAAATAATCAATTAGTCAAATCTATCGATCCGTTTAGCAAAATAATCAAGTAGCGATATCGAATGGACTAAAAAGAGACTTCTTACCTTAATCGATGATGAACCCGATCCCCACCGATTCAACTTATGACTAAGGATGAGTTGGCAAGGATGTGAGATTCGGCCAACCCCACAAGAACACTACAAAAAGGAGATGATCACGATATGAGGGAGTAGGAGAGGGTGATGTTTCGGTTTAGAAATAAAGTGAACCAACCGAATGATGAGGGTCACACATATTCGGCTATGGAGAAAAGAGGATGAAAGGAAGAGAATGAAGCCACTTACCCGATTTGGCCAAGGAAGAAAATGCCCCACACGAAAAAGAGAGAGAAAATAAGATGCTTAAGAGATTCGGCTTTTTGGAGATGAATGGACAAGGGAGATTTGGTCTCCAAGTATGTCGTCTAACGAAAAGAGAAAAAGAAAGCTATGGCAAAGATGGGAAGAAGAAAAGAAAATGCTCCCTAATAGTCACGGTTTTAGGCAAGGAAAAGAGGTACCAAATGGTAAAAAAGAAAAGACCTTCAAATGAAACCAAAAACTCCTCAAAAAGTCTAACAAAAATTCGGCACAACCACCCCTTACCAAAACCGATTACACCCTCTTCCAAAAAGTCTTAGTTGACCAAAATTCCTTCCCCAAGTAACTCCTAAAATTCGGCCAACATATCCCCCTTTATCTCTTTCCGTTATTTCTTTCCTTATTTTCTCCTTGATCTCCTCCTTACTCTTCTCCGTAGTGTTCTTTCCATCATTAGAAAGTCTTCCTTACCTTCTTTAGAGCCTTGGCCAACACTTACTATCTTCCACCTGATTAGCACAAAAATTAATCCAAAATTTGCAATAGGTGGGATTCGAACTCCACCCCTTAAGCCCCTTCATGTGACGCCTCACCACTTTCCTACTAGCTCTTCTTGTGCTAGCAAAAATACACACTTATTCCCTTATGCGTTGACGCTACTTACCTTCTCCCCTTTAAGTGCTTAAACACAAAAATTTCTACTAGGGCCCAACTCAACCCCAAGCCTTCTTAAGGCCCCTAAACATACACAACTAACATTTTAACTAGCCTAACGCATGGTATAATGCAAAACATAAAATCCCAAATTTCAGGATGTTACAATTCTACCCCCTTAAAGAAATTTCGGCCTTGAAATTTACCTGATTAAAAGAGATGAGGGTATTGTTGCCGGATCGTGTCCTCAGGCTCCCATGTAGCTTCCTCTGACCCGTGATTACGCCATAATACGTTGACTAACGGAACCGACTTCCTTCTCATCACTTTAATATCCCGATCTAAAATCTGCACTAGCTCTTCTTCAAAAAACAAGTCAGGTCTTATCTCAACTTCCTCCACTAGCACTACATGAGACGGATCCGAATGATAACGCCTTAACATTGAGACGTGGAATACGCTATGTATCTGACTTAACTCCGGAGGTAACTCAAGCTGATAAGCCACTAGCCCAACACGCTTCAATACACGGTAAGGTCCGATAAATCTAGGGCTCAACTTGCCCTTCCATCCAAATCTTAAGATCTTTTTCCAAGGTGAGACCTTCAGAAAGACCTGATCACCCACGGAGAACTCTATCTCCTTTCGCTTCAGATCTGCATATGATTTCTGTTTGTCCAAAGCTTCTTTTAACGGAGCCCGAATTACCTTTACTTTTTCCTCCGTCTCTGAGATCAATTCTGGACCCAACAATTGTCGCTCCCAAATTCGATCCAAAGAAGTAGAGTACGACACCTACGACCATACAATGCCTCATAGGGTGCCATCTGGATGCTGGATTGATAACTATTGTTGTATGCAAACTCTGCCGATGGTAGAAAATCTTCCCAATTACCCCTGAAGTCGATCACACAGCCCCTTAACATGTCTTCTAGAATCTAGATTACTCTCTCCGACTGACCATCAGTCTGCGGATGAAACGCCGTGCTGAAATTTAGTTTTGTACCCAAAGCTTCATGTAAAGCCTTCCAGAACCGTGATGTAAACCTAGGATCCCTGTCTGGTATGATAGACATCGGTACCCCATGCAACCTCACAATCTCTGCTACATACAACTTGGCCAACTTCTGCAATGAATAATCCGTACGAACAGGTAGGAAATGAGCAGAATTCGTTAACCGATCCACTATTACCCATACTAAATCTTTCTTAGTAGGCGTTAAAGGTAACCCACTAACAAAGTCCATCGTTATCCTTTCCCATTTCCATAGTGGGATTTTCATCGGTTGTAGTAACCCTGAAGGTAGTTGATGTTCCGCCTTCACCTGTTGAGATGTCAAGCACTTGCTCACGAAATCAGTAACCTCCCGTTTCAACCCTGGCCACCAATACTGCTCACGGAGGTCTCGGTACATTTTGTTTCCCCCGGGGTGCATAGCGTATGGGCTACTATGCACCTCACGCAGAATTATTTGTCTCAATTCCAAATCCCTGGGCATACAAACTCTTCCGCGAAAACACAATACTCCATCACTATTTAATCCAAAATCCCCTATCTCACCACATTCCACTTGCAGAAGCCTAGAACCCAACCTTTCATCTAACAACTGCTTTTCCTTAATCTGACTTACCCACGCAGGCTTCACTTGAAGTTCAACTAACAAGCTACCATATTCATAAAGGCTGAGATGAGCGAACATCGCTCTCAAATCCGATATCACCTTACGACTCAACGCATCTGCTACTACGTTAGCTTTACCTGGGTGATACTCGATTGAGCAGTCATAATCTTTCAACAATTCTATCCACCTCCGCTGTCTTAAGTTCAACTCCTTCTGGGTAAGGAGGTACTTCAGACTCTTATGGTCCGTGTAGATAATCGACTTCTCCCCGTACAGATAGTGTCTCCATATCTTCAGAGCAAATACCACTACAGCTAACTCCAAATCATGAGTGTGATAGTTCACCTCATACGGCCTTAATTGATGAGATGCATAAGCCACCACTTTCCCCCCTTTCATTAACACACATCCCAAGCCCGTGTGTGACGCATCACAATAAACAATAAACTCTTTACCAGCCTCAGGCTAAATCAATACTGGCGCTTTTGTTAGAATCTTCTTCAATCTCTCAAAGCTTTCTTGCTGCTTATCTGACCATACAAACGGTACTCCCTTACGCAATAATTTAGTTAGGGGTGCAGCAATCAACGAAAGCCCCTCAACGAATCGCCTGTAATACCCAGCCAAACCTAGAAAACTTCAGATTTCTGCCACTGACTTCGGTGGCTTTCAGTCCAATACAGCCTCGATCTTTCGGGGATCAACTCTAATTCCCTCGGCAGACACAACATGCCCCAAAAAGGTCACTTCCCTCAGCCAAAATTCACACTTAATGAATTTGGCATACAACTGCTTCTCCCTTAATATCTGCAATACGACCCGTAGATGTGAATCATTCTCCTCTTCTGTCTTTGAGTACACCAAGATGTCATCTATGAACACCACCACAAACCGATCTAGATAGGGTTGGAAGACTCGATTATCATGTCCATAAATACAGCTGGTGTATTTGTCAACCCAAACGGCATCACCAAGAACTCGTAATGCCCATATCGGGTTCGAAATGCAGTCTTATGGATATCCGCCTCCTTGAACTTTAGCTGGTGATACCCCGATCTAAAGTCTATCTTCGAGAAGATCAAAGCTCCTCGCAGCTGATCGAACAGATCATCGATCCTCGGCAACGGGTACTTGTTCTTGATCGTCAACTTATTCAATTGTCTATAATCAATGCACATACGCATCGACCCATCCTTTTTCTTAATGAATAACACCGGTGCTCCCCACGGTGACACACTTGGTCGAATAAACCCATGATCCATCAGCTCCTGGATCTGAGCTTTAAGTTCCACTAGCTCCTTCGGCGCCATTCTGTAAGGAGCAATGGACACCGGAGCCGTTCCTGGCAATAGCTCAATACCAAATTCCACTTCCCGATCCGGAGGCAATCCTAGAAGCTCCTCGGGAAAGATGTCTGGAAACTCTTTCACCGTTCTAACACTCTCTACCGATAACTCTTTGGTATCCAAAGCACTGATAAAGGCTAAGAACGCTTCACACCCCTTTCGTACCAACCTTTCCGCCTTTAAAGTAGATACCACACTAGATAGATAATTTCTTCTTTCACCTATCATCATCACTTTCTTACCCTCTGAAGTTCTTAGTACCATCCACTTTGCAGCACAGTCCAAGTTCGTACGATGCTTAACTAGCCAGTCCATGCCCAATATAAGGTCGAACTCCCCGAACGGCAGTTCCATCAAATCTGCCAGAAAAATTACCCCCTGAACTTCTAAGGGCACATCCCTAAACAACTTATTTACTACCACCGACTGTCCTAAAGGACTAATCACAGTTGTTTCTCTAGCAGTAATCTCAGATCTAATATTCAAAGTTCCAGACACAGCACATGCAACATACGAATGGGTGGATCCAATGTCTATCAAAGCAGTAAAAGGTACATCAGATATGAAAAACATACTGGTTATGACATCCGGTGCATCGCCATCCTCTCGACGTCTGACCGCATAGACCAACCCTGGTTGTCTTGCCTCCGTGTTACCCCTATTACCGATACCTCTACCCGGTGCACCCTGACCTCGTCCCATGCCATTACCACCTCGACCTGGCCCACGGCCTCTCGGCGGCTGCTGAGTGGCTCCTGCTGGCTGCGCAAATCTGTTACGAACTACCTGAGTCTGAGCAGGCTCTCGAGGGCAATCCCTAAACCGATGGTCTTTGGATCCACATCTGAAACAACCTCCAGTTCTCTTCCAACATTCACCCGAGTGAAGTTTTCCACAATCCACACAAGGTCAGAATCGATTAGTAGTAGCCGGAGCACTCACTCGAATCGGTCCCTCATTCCCGGGCCTTTTAAAATCCTCTAGCAGGACCTGAATACCCAGAGTCTCTTTTGTTCCTGCCTCTATCCTTGTCTTGATTTTGCCATTCCGAGTGTTTAACTTCCTCAGCTATCTTAGCTTTTTCCACCAGTGTAGCAAAATTCCTCTCCTTTTGTGGGGCTATCAGCACCAGTAACTCATCACGCAATCCGTCCTCAAAACGCACACAGCGTTCATAATCAGTCGATACTATACCCCAGGCATACCAACTCAGACGCAAGAACTCCACCACGTATACTGCCACAGATCTACTTCCTTAAACCAGATTCAGGAATTCCTGTAACATCCCAAACCCGGCCCATGCGTTATGACCAGATCTGACATGTCACATGAGAAAAACGTGTAAAATCCTTTTGATTCGTACTAAAATAGGTATTATTTTGTTATAATCAAGAAAAACAAGTTTGATTTGAAATATTTGATAAAATACAACTAATCTCGAAGGTTGAGTGATAAATTAATAATTTGAACTAGTAATCTTATAAAACCGTGACTTTTGAAAATATCATTGATAATTCGAAAGAAAAATTCTGAGTTAAAATATTTGTAAAAGTTTGTTATGAAATCCATTTGTTAATCTATTTTGGAAAACCTTTACTTAAATTTTTAGAAAAATCCCCATTTAAAACAATTCAAGCAATATAATAAGTACATCAAAACATAAAGCAATAATAAAAATATTCCAGAGGCCTTATTACAACATAAAAACCCAAAAATAGTAAAAGTAATAAAATAAACGGAAATAGAAATCTAAAGTTCAAAAAACACCGTTTCTGAAGTATGGCCTCCACCGAGTTATCCATGGCCCAAGTCCACATTACTGAGCATTACCTGCAAGGGTTAAGGAAAAAGGGGTGAGTTACTAGAACTCAGTGCATAATCCCCTTACCGTTATCCACTAGGCCTGAATCCATTTAGCAATAACTTGGGCTTAAGCCCATTTACATAACAATATTAAAATGATATGAATGTAACCCAACCCATCCATCCATCACACCCCCGACCAGCCAATCACACCTGTGGGGATCAAGTCAACCCACCCCGCCGCTCACACCAATTCGCAGGCAAATTGCCATTTATAATATATTTGTTTCGCAGGCAAGTTGCCATTTATAATATTTGTGGCAGAGCCACCGGAGTATCACTGCAGTCAAGCTGCTTTCATATAGTATTTTCGGGGTCAAGCCACCGAAATCATAATGAAACATAATAATAAACATTTTTGTGGCAATGCCACCAGGCTACACTTCTCTTCATCATTTTTCCCAACCCATGCAATATGTAACATGCATCATACACATATATGTACATCAATCATTAATCCAATAATTTATTACGGTAAATCGGCCAACTATAGATCTTTGTAATTCAATCCACTAAAGCATTCTAGCAATTCGGCCCATAGGGGCATTTTTGTAATTCGGCCCATAGGGGCATTTTCGTAATTCGGCACTTTAAAGGCATTTAAGCAATTTGGCCCGTTAAGGCATTTTGATAAAAATGGCCCATTGAGGGTATTTTCGTAATTCGGCCCATAAGGGCATTTTCGTAATTCTACAAACTAACTCCGTTTTTGTCAAATCTTAGTATTAACGATGTTTAAGCAAATCACTCGACTTATACCATAATATCGTAATTAAGTTCTTAAACAACATCAATCGATTTTCTAACATGATGATAAATCACAGATTTACAGGATTTCGGTGTGAGATTACACACCTGATTACGAAAAGGATTAATCCTCTTGATCGTCGGCACCTATGACAACATAATACTCGATCAACCAACAAACGAGATTTTATTATTCTAAATCTAAATCAAACGATCTAATGAATTGCTTACTCTTAGTATCGTGAACGACCACGATTTGTCTATTCTCACCGGATGATGGACCACAACCCGGTGGAAAATCTCGAACCGTCGATACCGCCCTTCGTTTGAACTTAGGATAGGAATTGCAAATCCACTCTTTTTGTCTCCTACTAACGCCTTTCCTTTCAAATCGGTTCCACTTGCCTCCATAGGAAAAAGTCTTAATCAAAACGATATTACGATGATATGAAACGATTGTCTAAGGAGAAGGTTCGGCTTACCACTATCTCAGAAGATCAATGAGTAGATAAGAACGAACGATCTAGTCCCTATAATAATTGATTAGCCAAACTTTCAATCCGATTAACAAAATAACCGAATAGCGAAATAAATCAAAATGAACCATGACGAACTCCTCACCTTAACGTTGATAGATCCGATTTCCACTGTTTGAACTTATGACTACGGATGAATTATCAAGGATGTAAGATTCGGCTTCCCACTATAATACTACAAAAAGAAGATGATCAAGAAATGAGGGATTAGGAGGGAGTGATATTTTGATTGAAAACAAAGTGAAGTTACCGAATGATAATAGACATACATTCGGCTAGAGAGATGAAAATGAAAAGAATAAAATGAAATCACTTACCAATTCGGTTAATGGAGAGAAAAGAACAAGGAAGGTTTGGCCTTCAAATATTTTTGACAAATGAAAAAGAGAGAAAATAAAAGAAATGGTGAGAAAAAGGGAAAAGAGATGGAAAAGAAGTGTTAGAGAGTTTTGCTAACACCAAAGAGAAGATGATCAAAATGAGGTGAGTGTTTCGGCACAAAGGCAAAATGAATAAAATGAATTGGACAAAATGGCTTGATAGTTTCGGCCAAAACAAGAGAAAATGAGGTGAACAAATGGCTTTAGAATTTCGGCAAGCAAAGAGAAAGAATTGGAAAAGAAACACCAAATATGCTAAAAAGAAACAAGCCTCTCATGCACCAAAATTTGCCAAAATGCCTAAAGAAATTCGGCTTCCCCCCTTTACCCCACAAAACCGTGTATCACTTTTGCCAAAAGAATGGATGTTGACCAAAATAATCTTTCCAAAACATCCTCCACAATATAGGCCAACATGTTCCCTTCTCTTGCCTTTTCCTTTTGATTCTTTCCATCATTATCCCTTCTTTTCCTCCATACCATATTTCCTTATTCTTCTTTCCATAAATAAAAAGTCTTCCTTACCTTAATTATCATCATGGCCGACACTTGGAAGAGAAGTACAAAAATTAAATGAAAAATTTTGCACAAGGTGGGATTCGAACTCCACCCCTCAAGCCCATACATGCAATGCCACACCACTCCTTTACTAGCTTCACTTGTGCTAGCAAAATGCACACTTATTTCCTTAAATCTTGATGCCACTTGCCTTCTCTCCTTAAAGTGCTTAAACATAAAAATTTACCTATGGCTTAACTTGACCCCGGGACTTCATAGAAGCCCATTAACCTTCCAAATTGACTTACCCATTAAGTCCACCTCACAATTATGCCATTCTCATATTCTCAAAAATTCTAAAAGGCTTCTACGCTCGGGCCCAATAGGCCAAATTCTGCTAGGCCCAATTTCGGGATGTTACAATTCCTTTCTTCGGGCATCCACATAGCTAGCCCCGACATATTTCCCCGAATGTCAGTCTTAAAGAAATCCCGAGTAATACTGATCAGCCCGAGTGCCTTCCCAAATAGTGAGCCACCACCGATCGCCTGCGTCTCAAAGAATGACACAACCCCTTTCGGTTTACGCTCACCACCAACAATCCGGATCATCCATAATTCGCTCCACCGCCTCAAGCCGATACTCGCTACACTTGGGGCTACACCCGAAATACCCCTAAAAACTTCGGCCCCATTTGATATAAGTCGCTCAGATATCGGCCCACGAGCTGCCGACCCAGTTCTAGCCCCAGCAACCCTTTTTTTAACTCGCAACATCGCTTGGGACAGAGCGTCATCCTCTCTCATTCGATTATGTGACCCAGCTTCAGTCACCGGTGACACAGGTGCGTCCATTTCCGGCATATGTTCAGATGCCTCAGATACAACTCTAGCACCTCGGCCTCTACCACGTCCACGTCTACCGCGTCCATGTCCTCTAGCGCTCATGTTTGCTAAGTCGATTTAATCTGATTACGAGTCTTATGAATCAGTATGCTATTCAATGTTTATTAAACAATGTTTTATGGAGTATAGGAAGTAAAGTTGTTTTCGCAAAACGTATCCTAAAGTCTCAATCTCTATAGTTTTAGCTCCTAAGCTAAAAGTTCTAGAGTATCTCTATTTTGTGAAGTTTTCTTACAGTTATACCACAATAATCATAAAATGAAAACAAATTTACTGACTTGGTGCCGGATACCCGTGGTGCCATACTTTCTCTAAAACATGTATTTATAAATCAAATTTCAAACAGTTTTTGGAAAATATTTTTGAACCCAAACCACAGCCGAGTTTTGCAACCAGGCTCTGATACTATAAAATGTAACACCCCAAACCTAGCCCATGCGGTATGACCGGATCTGGCATGTCACATGAAGAAAACGTATAAAGAACTTGTGATTCTTACTAAAGTAGGCGTTATTTGGTTATAGTTAAGAAAACAAGTTTGGTTATAAATATTCGATAAAATACTACTAATCTCGAAAGGTTAATTGAATCGAAAATTGATCTAGTGAACTTTAAAACCGTGACTTTTAAAAATGACGTTGATAATTCGAAAGAGAATCCAAGCTAAATTATTTGTATATACATTTGTTATGAAATATATTTGTTATTCAATTTTGGAAAAAGCCGTTATTTATGATCTCAGAAAATCCCCGTTTAAAACAATTCAAGAAAAATAATAAGTATATCAAAACATAAAGCAAAATAAAAATATCAGAGGCCTTATTACAACTTTAAACCCAAAATAGTAAAAGTAATGAAATAAAGAGGAAAAGAAGTTTACTAATGCTCGAAAACATTATTTTCAAAGTATGGCCTCCACCGAGTTATCCATGGCCCCAAGTCCTCATTACTGAGCATCACCTACAAGGATTAAGAAAGAAAGGGGGGTAAGTTACAAGAACTCAATGCATAATCCCCTTACCATCATCCACTGGGCCTGAACCCGTATAGCAACATCTTGGGCCTAAGCCCATTTACATAACAGTATTTAAAAGAATTGAATGCAACCCAACCCATCCATCCATCACACCCCGACCAGCCAATCACACCTGTGGGGATCAAGTCAACCCACCCCGCCGCTCACACCAATTTGCAGTCAAGCTGCTAAAGTATAATATTTTTGTGGCCATGCCACCGAAATCATAATTAAGCACAATAATAAGCGAATTGTGGCTATGCCACCAGGCTACACTGCTCTCCATATAATTTTTCCCAACCCGTGCAATATGTAAAGATGCAACATAAGAAAAGTATATCCAAATATATAGCAACCATTATTCTAATGAAATATTTTGATGAATCAGCCCATTAAAGCACTTTGGTAAATCGGCCCACTAAGGCATTCTAGCAAATCGGCCCGTTAAGGCATTTTGGTAAATCGACCCATAGGGGCATTTTTGTAATTTTACAAATTAATACCGATTTTGACAGATCTTAAAATTAACGTTGTTTAAGCAAGTTACTCGATTCTTGCCATATTACAGTTATTAGATTCGTAAGCAACAACGATCTATTTCCCAACATGATGGTGAATCACGAATCTACAGGATTTCGGTGTGAGATTACACACCTGATTACGGTAAGGACTAAACCTTCTTGATCGTTGGCACCTATGTCACCATAACACTCGATTAACTAACAAGAGATAGTGTCTTAATCCAAATCTAAATCAAACGATCTAAAGAAATGCTTACCCTTAGTATCGTGAACGACTACGATTTGCCTACTCTCACCAGAAGATGGTCCACAACCTGGTGGAAAATCCCGAACTGCCGATACCGCCATACGTTTGAATTTGGGAGTAGAGATTGCAAGTCCACTCCCTTTTTGCCCTTCTATCGATTTTCCTTTAATAACGCTACCACTTGCCTCCATTGAAAGAGTCTCGATCAGAATAATACTACGATGAGAGAAAGTAGTTATCTAAGGAGAGGGTTTCGGCTTACCACTACTTCCAAAGGATTGACGAGTAGAGAAGATTGAGTGATTTAGTCCTTAAAATAATCGATTAGTCAAATCTATCGATCCGTTTAACAAAATAATCAAGTAGCGATATCGAATGGACTAAGAAGAGACTCCTTACCTTAATCGATGATGAACCCGATTCCCACCGATTCAACTTATGACTAAGGATGAGTCGGCAAGGATGTGAGATTCAGCCAACCCCACAAGAACACTGCAAAAAGTAGATGATCACGATATGAGGGAGTAGGAGAGAGTGATGTTTTGGTTTAGAAATAAAGTGGACCAACTGAATAATGAGGGTCACACATATTCGGCTATGGAGAAAAGAGGATGAAAGGAAGAGAATGAAGCCACTTACCCGATTCGGCCAAAGTAGAAAATGCCCCACACAAAAAAGAGAGAGAAAATAAGATGCTTAAGAGATTCGGCTTTTTGGAGAGGAAAGAACAAGGGATATTTGGTCTCCAAGTATGTCGTCTAACGAAAAGAGAAAAAGAAAGCTATGGCAAAGATGAGAAGAAGAAAAGAAAATGCTCCCTAATAGTCACGGTTTTAGGCAAGGAAAAGAGGTACCAAATGGTAAAAAGAAAAGACCTTCAAATGAAACCAAAACTCCTCAAAAGTCTAACAAAAATTCGCACAACCGCCCCTTACCAAAACCGACACACCTCCGCCAAAAGTCTTAGTTGACCAAAATTCCTTCCCAAGCAACTCCTAAAATTCGGCCAACATATCCCCTTTATCTCTTTCCTTTATTTCTTTCCTTGTTTTCTCCTTGATCTCCTCCTTACTCTTCTCCTTAGTGTTATTTCCATCATTATAAAGTCTTCCTTACCTTCTTTAGAGTCTTGGCCGACACTTACCATCTTCCACCTGATTAGCACAAAAACTAATCCAAAATTTGCAATAGGTGGGATTCGAAATCCACCCCTTAAGCCCTTCATGTGACGCCTCACCACTTTGCTACTAGCTCTTCTTGTGCTAGCAAAAATACACACTTATTCCCTTATGCCTTGACGCCACTTACCTTCTCCCCTTTAAGTGCTTAAACACAAAAATTTCTACTAGGGCCCAACTCAACCCCAAGCCTTCTTAAGGCCCCTAAACATACACAACTAACATTTTTAACTAGCCTAACGCATGGTATAATGCAAAACATAAAATCCCGAATTTCAGGATGTTACACAATATGCTCATAAGAGCTGAAATCGGTAACCCTAATGACATGTCATTTGTATCCTACAAATTCCTAAGGTTCAATCGGGGCTCGATAATCATCGTACGTCGTTGGATATGCTATTGGCATTCACATATGATGTTAATTCAAATAACATACATCTAATTCAATCAAAGCATATAATTACACAATTTAACTACACGAACTTACCTCGACGAGTGTACGTATATTTGAAGGCGGCTAATCTGATATTTTTCCTTTGCCCTGATCTAAATTCGTACGAGGTCTAACCGGATCTATACTAATGAATTTAACCCATTTCAATATAATTCTTATTCAATTTAGTCCAACATATAATTTTGAAAAATTACCATTTTGCCCATGTACTTTTAATTTCTTTACAATTTAGTCTTTATCTCATAAAAATGGAAATTTACACAATTTCATTACAACTCATCATAGCCTAATTATATACATGCTTATAACAGCCCACATATTTCAAAAATTCATAATTTTACTGCACAATTTATCACATTTTTCAATTTAATCCCTAATTGATAATTTCATTAAAAATTCCTTTACAAAAGTTGTTTATCTAACAACAACCATTCATTTTCTACCATTAAACTTTAAAACCCTAACATGTTCATCAATGGAAAAACTAAAATGCTTTAACATTTTCACAAATTAGTCCCCGGGCTAGCTAGATTAAGCTACAACAATCCGGAAACATAGAAATCATTAAAAACAGGTTAAAATTGCATACCTAATTGAAGAAATTAAAGATGGCCGAATAACCTAGCTTCCATGGTTTTCTTTTCTCCCATTTTCAGTTGAGAAAGATGAGCCTAAGATAATGGTTTGATTTTATTACTTTTGTTTTAACTTTATTTGTCATTTATTAATTAATTACTTAATTAACCTTTAAAATTAATTCAAATTACAAAATTGCCAAGCCATTATCATCCACTATCACATTTAATGTTCTAATTACCATATAAGGACCTCCACTTAAAATTTATATAGCTATTAGACACCTTTATCTATTAGAACACAACTTTTGCACTTTACGCGATTTAGTCCTTTTTATCAAATTGAGCATGTAAACGATAAAATATCTTAACGAAATTTTTATACGGTAATACTATCAAGCTATATACAATAAAATAATAATAAAACAAATTTTATAACTTCAGATTTGTTGTCCTGAAACCACTATTCTGATTTCACTAAAAACAGGCTGTCACAAATCTCCCTCTAAAGGGATTTTCGTCCCCAAAAATCTTACCAGAAAAGAGGTTCGGATATTGCTTTCTCATAGCTTCCTCGGATTCCCAGGTGGCTTCCTCTATTCCATGTCGTTGCTAGAGAACTTTCACTAAAGCTATGTTTTTATTTCTCAATTCTTTCACCTTTCGTGCCAGAATTCTGATAGGTTCTTCACTGTATGTCATATCAGGCTGAATCTCGACATTCGTCAAGGAGATAACATGAGAAGGGTCAGATCGATACCGGAGGTAAAGACTATCAGATTTTAGGAATCCGGAACCGATCAGCCATCTTCTTCGCCCGACATGCGCTACAACAAGCAATAAGAGTTTTCATGTTTCCGGGTTACGACGCTCTTGAAAAAAGCTTTGAGATCGGTCATAACGTAGACATGTAAAAGACATTGTGGATTCTTTCAAGTTCTGACGGTAAAGCTAATCGGTACGCAACAGGTCTAACTTTTTCAGTAATCTCATACGGCCCGATAAATCACGAACTCAGCTTTCCTTTACGACCGAACTGAAGAATTTTCTTCCAGGGAAAAACTTTCAAAAATACTCTATCACCGACTTGAAACTCTATATCTTTACGTTTAAGATCCATATAGGATTTCTGATGATCTGAAGCTGCTTTTAAGCTATCTCGGATCACTTTTACTTTTTCCTTAGTTTCGCGAATTAAGTCAACCCTGTGTATTTTTTCTCACTGAGCTTAGTCCAGTATAAAAGAGTTCGACATTTATGACCATATAGAGCCTCATACAATGCCATCTTTATGCTCGACAAAAAGCTATTACTATACGCGTATTCGACCAACGGTAAATATTTCTCCCAGTTGCCTTCGAACTCTAAAATACAGCAACGAAGCATATCTTCGAGAATCTGAATCACTCTCTCGGACTGACTATTAGTTTGAAGGTGAAATGCAGTGCTAAAATGCAACCGCGTACCCAAAGCTTCCTGTAACTTTCTCTAGAATCGTGATGTAAATCGCGGATTTCTATCCGAAATAATGGAGACTGGCACTTCGTGTAATCTGACAATCTCAGAAACATATAACTCAACTAATCTGTCAAGTGAGAAATCTGTACGTACCGGAATAAAATGTGAAGACTTCGTCAAACGATTAACAATAACCCATATAGCATCTTTCTTTTTCAGAGATAGGGGTAACCCCAATACGAAATCCATAGTAACTCTATCCCATTTCCACTCCGGTATCATTGTAACGCGTAGGTTTGTGCAAGTGTACACAGTCGTTATCAAGTAATAAGTAAGTATTGAGTTATCATCTCCATAGGGATTGTATTTGTGTTAAATCACTTAATTGTCAAATTATATTAACAACTTGGTAAATAAAAACACATTATGATTGAGAAGTGATGATTAAAATTAAATATATTAAACTAAATGCAATGATCCCCAATGCAAATTATCCAAAATATGCAAACTACATTGTCGAAACCATTTTTATTTTTGGAAAACGGGGATCGACTTTAAAAATATGGAGTCTCCACCAACCCTTTTTGTTTAGGTGTGATTGGATCACCTTGTAAAAATAATTTTGGTCTACGAAATAGAAAAACAGGTTCGGGAGTCGGTTACGTACGAGGAAGGATTAGCACCCTCATACGCCCAAAGCTGGTACCAAATTGATTAACTAATGTCCTTATGTTGAAAATCTAAAATTTTAAAATGCAATCTTTTTTTGAAAAGGCTGATCAATTTGAATTGAATCTCAAGATTCACTCGTTCTAAGGAAATAAAACATCACATCCAACACGTTAGGATATGACATATTTATGCCTCAATACCGAGATTATCTTTGATTTTCAAAACAAGCAATTAAAAGGTTATTTAGTTATTTGGTCAAACGGAAAAAATTGCAACCCAGCACGTTAGGGCACAATTTCCCGAGTTTCCAAACACTAAATATTTCCTTATTTCAAAAGGTTTTCAAATAGGTGATTTTAAAATCGGTTCAAAATATTTGGTTTGAAATTGGATGAAAGTTGGAATTGGAATCGTGATACAACAAAAAGAAATACAAGCATAAATACAAGCATGAAATATGAATTTATAGCAATAACACCTATACAAAATGAATAATAGCATTAACATTAACATTCAAAGGATAATAAATTAAAACACAATTTAAAAAGAAATATCAAGCAACTTAACATAAATAAAATGCAACAAATTTTAAGACAAATAGAAAGCATGAATAATATATAAAAAATGAACCCATTAATATATAAACAACAAATTATATGTATATGAATTTTAAAACAAGTAATATATGAGAGATTTTAGAATAAAATAAAGATGAAAATAAACAATATATCAAATGGTAATATATTAAAGAATTTTAAAACAAGTATTATATAAAAAGAAAATTAAAATAAGTAGTGTATAAAATAATATATATATCAATCAAAAAAATAAAGATTAAAAATATATTAGATAATAGTATACAAATGAATTTGAAAATAAATATTATAAGAAGAAAATCAAAATTCATAATATACAAGATAAAATATCCATAAAAATGAATAAAATTCATAACATAAAATAAAAATTTTAATATGAATAATATACGTATATTAAGAACTAATTTAATTTAAATAATATATATAAAATAATAATGTATAAAAGTATTTAAAAAAATATTATATAAATCTTTAAATCAAAGAAATATACATAAAAGAGAATTTTAAAATGAACAAATTATATTAAAATAAGTTTAAAAAGATATATAAAAAAACAAAAAAAAAACTAGACAATCAGTAAAATATTCCAAAATAATATGTTAAAACAATTTAAAAAAATGAATAATGAATTAATTAAGAAAAACAAAATAAAATACATAAACTGAAATAGAAAAGGACCCCAATTGGAATAAAAACAAAATTAAAAGAGTAATTTTTAAACAAATAAAATTATGAAAACAGAATCAGGGACTTAAATAAAATGCGCATAAATGAACGAGGGTTAAAAATGAAATATTCCCATTCGCGAAAACGCTGCGTACAGATTGGACCAAATTGGAATGGCGCGCAAATTATAGAGGTCAATTAAGAAACAAAAGAAATGTATAATGGATCTAATCGAAAGACGGCACGACAAAGGGGGACTAAATGCACAAATATCCCATCACTGCAAAAACGCGCGGATCCTGAGGATGCTGGATCGGGTCAGATCAGGGCGTTGCACACGGAGTCGTTTTGAGGCCACTCTATCAGGTTTCAAACGGCGTCGTTTTACACAATTTAAAAAGATTAATAAAACCTTAAAAAAAACTCGGTCATTTCCCCTTTGAAGCCAAACCCTAACCTCATTTTATCTCTTTCTCAGCCGTACCAAAAAGAGCCTCCGTCCGATCACTATTCCGCCATGGCAATCGGCGACTAGCGACGAATTCAGGCCTATTTGAACACCCCTTTAAAACTAGACCCGAATGTCTCAACATTCCCAACCTTGACGGCCATCTTTGCTTCAATTTTGATGAAGAAACCAGTCCGACGATTCATTTTACAAAGGTAAATCCCTTCCTTTTTCTAAATTTTCACATGAACAGGGAAGAAGCAAAGATCTAAAAAAAAAAAAGAAAAACGAAAGAAAAAGGTTATCAAAAACAGAAATCACCTTTATAAAATTTTTCTCTGCTTTTGATTTCGTATTTTTTTGCGTATGAGTCCGTAAAAAATTCAGTATACAATGCTTGGCTTTTTATAGCCAGAAAAATGAAATACACATTTTTGATTCTTCTACTGTATTCTATGATCCTATGCCATTGTTTGCTGCTTTCTGTTGCAGGTACAGCTGTGGAGGAGGCCGTTGCTGAGGCTGGCACGTGGGTGCGTGATGGCTGTGGCACGGATGCACGCGGGGCGCACGTGGGGGAAAGCTGCACCGCTAGAGCATTCTGGAAACCCCTAGGGTTTCTAGAAATTTTTAGGGTAATTGGGCTTTGATTTTGGGTCTGGGGGTTAATAACTTTGGGCTAGTAAAGGACTGATGGACTGTTTTAAGTTATTGAGTTTGTAATTTATTGTATTGGAATTTTATTATTGGACCATTATTTTATTGGTTTTTACTTGGCTTTAATTTTTTTGGTTTTGTTTTGGGTTTAAATTTGGTTAATGGGCCCGGGAAAATTGGGCCTATTACAGCTGCCCCTCTTTGCTCATTGGCGTGTAATGAGAATAGAGCAAAGACTTCAAAAAGGGCCAATTTTTCCCGGTCTTGCTAAATCTTGACCTCTTTCAGTGCTTTTCTTCTTGGAGTAGCTTCATTCCATCCCACTGTATTTTCAGGGGCATAAGAACTAGCGCTTCGATCCAATTTAGACTTGTGGCTTCAATATGCTTCGCTGCTACCTCGGGAAGATAAGATTCACCATTTTCAATCTGCCCTAGTTCTATCACGAGGAGACAAAATCTACAATCATCAGTCAGCTTCCTTGCTACCTCAGGAAGATAAAATTGTAATCTTCAACCTACTCCCTTGCTACCTTAGGAAGATATGGCTAGTGGCTAAAATTTGCTTCCCTGCTACCTTAGGAAGATAAGATTCGCCGTCTTTGATCTGCCCCACTGCTATCTCGAGGAGACAAGATCTACAATTTTATTCGGTCTGCTCCCTTGCTACATCAGGAAGATAAGACTAATGGCTAAAATCTGCTCCCCTGCTACCTCGGGAAGATAAGATTCGCCGTCTTCAATCAGCCCCACTGCTATCTCAGGGAGACAAGATCTATAATTTTATTTAGTCTGCTCCCTTGCTACATCAGGAAGATAAGACTATAATTTTTACCTGCTCCCTTGCTACCTCAGGAAGATAAGGCTAGTGGTTAAAATCTGCTTCCCTGCTACCTCGGAAAGATAAGATTCGCCATTTTTGATCTGCCCCACTGCTATCTCGAGGAGACAAGATCTATAATTTTATTTAGTCTGCTCCCTTGCTACATCACGAAGATAAGACTATAATCTTCAGCCTGCTCCCTTGCTACCTCAGGAAGATAAGGCTAGGTAACTTGAATCTGCTCCATTGCTAATACATGGAGATAAGATTTTCCAAATTCGATCTGCCTCACTGCTATCTCGAGGAGACAAGATCTACAATTCACCGACGTTGCTACACCGTCCTCTAGGGGACATATCCTGTAGACTCGAATGTATTATGGACAACATTTGCATGAATGCAGAATGTCATGAGAATGATCCCTTTTTTAGATGTACAATAATTAGGATGCAATGATCGGAATGACTCAAATGCTCCTAACTAAATGATATTATGGATGACATTTGCATGAATGTAGGATGTCATGAGAATAATCCTTTGTATAATGATTAGGATGCAATGATCGGAATGAATCAAATGCACCTAGCCAAATGATATGAATGCATGAATGTCATGAGAATGATTCCTGTTTAAGGGGTCATCGCTCATTGTTCATCAGGATATTATTACTGACGTAATATGTTGCTCTCTTGCTCGGTTAGTAGTTTCCACAAAACCTGAAGAAATAATTATCTTGCTCAATAAGTTTGCCCCACTGTAACCTCAGAGTTCATTTGGGACAAAAAATTTGTACCATCTTCAAACCGTCTCATTATGACTTAAGGTACAGGATCTGAATCCTTTCCAATCCATCCCATCGCCATTCAAGGGTATATATCCTCTTCAATCAATCTTACTGTCATTCAAGGGTTGAAGATTTGTTTCATTTTCAATCCAACCCACCACAACTCAAGGGTAGAGGACTGTATACTCAAGAATATAAGATTAGTATCAATTTCCGTCCATCCCACTGCAACTCAGGGGTATAAGATTTGTATCATTTTCAATCCATCCTACCACAACTCAAGGGTAGAGGACTGCAAACTCAAGGGTATAAGATTTGTATCAATTTCCATCCATCCCACTGCAACTCAGGGGTATAGGATTTGTATCATTTTCAATCCATCCTACCACAACTCAAGGGTAGAAGATTTGTATCTTCTTTAGTCAATTACACCATCCTTTGGTGTCATGACCAGATGAATGTTGGATTCTCTTTTTTAAGAATAACCACCCCATAATGCCTGATGAACATTATTTGCTTGTTCATCATTACAATATTTTGACATTTTGTTTAAGAAATCTGAAGAAATAGTCTCCACTTAAACTCCCCCTTCTCAGATATTCCAAACCTTAGGTCTGGTAAGTTCTAAACAATAGTCCTGCTTCAGGTTCTTGTATTATTTAGAAACCTCTAGAGTAATATGTGAAACTTCTTTTATGAAAGTATTATTAGTTCATTCAACATTATTTTAATGCAACATGCTTTTAAAAGATCATAACAATGAACAAGAACAGAATTGATTTGGAGCAAGGATCGAAATGAATAAATGATAAAAAAATAAAAAAAATATTTATTGAAAAATACTCATCTTTGAAAAGAACAAAAACAAGAAATTGATTGAAAATGCACATATTGAAAGGAACAAAGTATTCAAAGATTGCAAATTCATTATAAAATAAAGACTAGGTGCCCCAGATATCGCAGCTTGAGCTTATCTGTACGAACTTCCTGAAGACCATTTTGAGCCCAAGATATGTTTAGGAGATCTCGAGTACTTTGTTAATGCTCCAAGATGTAGCGTATCCCTTCTTCGTTAATTCAAGTATAGCAAGATCACCGCATGCCCCTCCTTTGATCAAAATTTGAGCCGCCATTTTTGGGTTTTCAACTCAAATCCCCTTTAGTCTCAAGGCGCCCTTTGCGGGTTTTCACCTTGGCCTCTCCTTTATTTCTTTTTATTCATTTTTTATGGACTCAAAGTGCCCTTTGCGAGTTTTCACTTTGGCTCTTTTTTTTAAAGAAGGTCCCCAAAGCGCCCTTTGCGGGTTTTCACTTTGGCTTCTTTAAGCGTAGTACCTTTTGACTGAATCTGAATTTACAGGATTGGGTAAGATTTTCCTATCCATTTCAGTCAGAATCAGTGCTCCTCCGGAGAAAGCCCTTTTCACAACATAAGGCCCCTCCCAATTTGGCATCCATTTCCCTCTGAAATCTTTTTGGATGGGGAGTATCTTTTTCAGCACTAAGTCCCCATTCATGGAATTCCCTTGGGCGAACCTTTTTGTCATAAGCTTGCATCATTCATTTTTGGTACATCTGACCATGCTGGATAGCCCTTAGCCTTTTTCCTCGATCAAATTCAACTGATCATAACGAGACTGGATCCATTCTGCTTCATCTAATTTTAGTTCTTCCAAAACTCGAAGAGAAGGTATCTCCACTTCAATGGGTAAAACTGCTTCCATTCCATAGACCAATGAGAAAGGTGTTGCCCCAGTAGAAGTCCTGACAGACATTCGATAAGCATAGATGGCAAATGGTAGCTTCTCATGCCAATCTCTATAAGTTTCAGTCATTTTCCCCACAATCTTCTTGATGTTTTTATTGGCAGCTTCCACAGCACCATTCATTTTTGGGCGATACTGACGAGTTATGGTGTTTGATCTCGAATCTCTGATTTACGCTATTGTACTATTGTTCAAGTTGAGCGCATTATCTGATATGATCCTCTCAGGCATTCCATATCGACATATGATTTCCTTTTTTAAAAATTTGCTAACTGCCAATTTAGTAACGTTGGCATATGAAGCAGCCTCTACCCATTTGGTGAAATAATCAATAACCACAAAAATAAATCGATGCCCATTTGAAGCTTTCGGCAAAATCGGCCCAATGACATCCATGCCCCACATAGAAAAAGGCCATGGGGATGTCATAACATGCAAAGGCAAAGGAGGCACATGAATCTTGTCACCATAAATCTGGCATTTGTGACATCTCTTAGCATAATTGATGCAATCTCCTTCCATAGTAGACCAATAATACCCGAACCTCATAATCTACCTGGCCATTGTGAAGCCATTAGCATGGGTTCCACAAATGCCCTCATGGACTTCTTCCAGAATTTTCTTAGTTTCAACAGCATCCACGCATCTCAATAGTACCTGATCTTTTCTTCTTTTGTACAGGATTTCACCATCTAAGACATAGTCACAAGCTAGTCTTCTTAATGTCCTTTTATCATTCTCAGTTGCTTGATTAGGATATTCACGATTTCTTATATATCGCAATATATCATGGTACCAAGGGTGATCATCTCTTTCTTCCTCCTCCACGTTATAACAATGAGCTGGGGCTTCGTGAATACTCATCTGAATGGGCTTTACATCCTCTGGTTTGCTAACTTTGATCATGGAAGCCAAAGTAGCCAAAGCATCTTCCATCTAGTTTTCATCCCGTGGGAGATAGCTGAAAGTAATATCATCAAACTCTTCAATTAACCCCAGAACTATCTTTCGATAATTGACCAATTTGGGGTCTCTTGTCTCCCATTCTCCTTTCAGTTGGTAGATCACTAGTGCGGAATCTCCATATACTTCCAGTACTCTGATCTTCCGTTCTATGGCTGCACGCAGTCCCATGATACATACTTCATATTCAGCCATATTATTTGTGCAATCAAAATCCAATTTACATGTGAACGGATAATGATCTCCATTTGGAGATACTAGAATTGCCCTAATTCCATTACCCACAGCATTCGATGCTCCATCAAAATTCAGCTTCCAAAGATGCTCTTTTGCAACATTTTCTTCTGTAGCTGCCACATACATCAACTCTTCATTGGGAAATCAAAATTCAAGGGCTCATAATCTTCTAGAGCTGTACTCGCCAGAAAATCTGCTATTGCGCTTCCCTTTACAGCTTTTTGGCTCACATAAACTATGTCAAATTCTAAGAGCAAAATTTGCCATCTAGCCATCCTTCCATTCAAGGCATTTGACTCCATCATATATTTTAGAGGGTCAAACTTCGAGATTAGCCAAGTCATATGATATAACATGTATTGCCGCAATCTCTGAGTTGTCCATATCAGGGCACAACATAACTTCTCAATAGGCGAATATCTCATTTCACACTCAGTAAATTTCTTGCTGAGGTAGTATATTGCCTTTTCTTTTCGTCCCGACTCGTCGTGTTGTCCAAGTACACATCCTTTAGAGTTATTAAATACCGTTAGATACAGTATTAATGGCCTATTTGGGCAAGGAGGTGACAATACTGGGGGGCTTGACAAGTACTATTTAACTTTATCAAAAGCTTCTTGGCATTCATCATCCCACACACCCAGGTTGTGCTTCTTAAGGAGACGAAAAATAGGATCACATCTCTCAGTTAACTGTGAGATAAACCGAGCAACATAGTTTAATCTTCCAAGGAAACCTCGAACTTCATTTTGAGTGTGCGGAGGAGGTAATTTTTGTATAGCCCTGACCTTGTCTGAGTCAATGTCAATTCCTCTTTTACTAACTACAAAGCCCAGCAATTTTCCAGATCTAGCTTCAAAAGTACATTTTGTTGGATTGAGTTTTAATTAGAATTTTCTCAATCTCAGGAATAACTTCCTAAAACTTGGATGTGTTCCTCTTCTGTTCGGGATTTTGCAATCATATCGTCAACATAGACTTCAATTTCTTTATGCATCATATCATGAAACAAAATCACCATGGCCTTTTGATATGTCGCACCCGTATTTTTCAATCCAAATGGCATTACCCTATAACAAAACGTACCCCACAAGGTTATGAAGGTGGTCTTCTCCATATCCTCAGGATGCATCTTTATCTAATTATATCCCGAGAAACCATCCATGAAAGAAAACAGCGAAAAGCCTGCCGTGCTATCCACTAGAGTATCAATGTGCGGCAAAGGAAAATTGTAACATCCTTAAATTAGGGGTCTGGCATTTTTCTGTTGTGGCATGCTTTTAGCTCGCTTAACTTGTTATTTACGTGTGTTTGGGGGTCCTGGAGAGGCTCGGGTTCGAGTCAGAGCTTTGGTAAAATTTTGTTTTTGGGCACTTAAGGGGGAGAGCTAGTGGAAGCAGGCCTTAAGAAGATTTGGTTGTAGTTGGATGTCACAAGTAGCAAGGTGGCCCAGTGGTTGGTGTCACAAGGGAGCATGGAAGGGGGGAGAGTGTTTGAATCCCATCTGCTGCAACAGGGAGCTTTATTTTTGTGCTCAGGTAAGGGAGGTGGCAGAGTGGAGTTCAAACTCTGGAGGAGAGAGGGAAGACCTGGTCAAATAATTTGAATGGATGATGGAGAGGGGATTGAGGAGCAAGTTGAGGAGAGAATCATGGGATTTGGGGGTGAGAGGTAGTGTTTGGCCGAATGTGGGTTGTGGTGGGGAGAATATTCGGCTAGGGGTTGTTGTTGGGGTGAAAAGTCATCATTTTGGAAAATGGAGCATAACCGAAGCTTTTGGAGGTTTGGTGACGAAATTATTTAGGTGCATTTTAGTTTTATTTTGCATTTTCGACACTTACTATTCTCTTTATCAAAACTATTCCCACTTCTCTTCTTTTTCTCTCTTTTGGTCTTTTCTCCCACTTGTTCTTTTTGCTCAACAACCGAAAGCCTTATCTCCCTTTTCTTCTTCACCATAGGCCGAACTTCCTTGAATGATTGATTCTCTATTCATGCGTTATCTTTGTTTTTCACCTAAGCATCTGTGAGCCGAAACTCTTCTTGTCATATCTATCTATCTACTCTCATTTAAACTATCCTCATATCATTTCTCTCTTAAGTTTCACCATAGCCGAATTGTGTTCTCCTTCTTTACTTCTTCATTCATTTCTATTCATTTTCTTCTGCAAGTCGAATCTCCTCTTGTGTCAAAGTAAGTCTGTTTCTTTTATCTTTTGCTATTAGCCGAACATCAAGAAGCAAAGTGCTAGGATCTCTCTTATCTGTCGAAAGGCCCTCTTCATTCGGTTCTTGCTAGTTCCAAGGTAATGGGTTCTTCTCTTCGTATGATTTTTTTCTTTTCTTTCTTCTAAAGAATCGAAACAATTATCCTTTAACCTCTTTCTTTTTAGGTCGAATACTCTTCATTGTCTAGGTTAGCCATTTTTGATTTCGCTTTTGGCAAGGGGGATTCGTTGAGCATCTTACGGTTTCATCAATCCTGGTAAGTTGATCTCCATAAAAGGTTGCTAACAATCGGTTTGGGAAGGTGGTGGCACCTACGTGTTTCATTTTGGATAATTATCTTAGGTTGTGACGATAGTTGTTACTGTTGTATAATAAGTGTTGATTTCAATCCAGATTCGAGGCGAGACGTGAATGTGGGTCTGAGTTGCAATCATTGAGTGATTAGGAGATACTCTCGTAAAGGCAAGGGTGTTGATCGTGAGTCCAGGGAAAGATTCAAGTATTAAGGTGTGTAATCACACTTTTACCTGTTTTGCGATGAAACTTTCTATGTGTCGGCTAAAAGCCAAAATACCCTTAATGGGTAGTTAATGAAATATCCCTAGTGGGGTAGTTTGGATACAGCCCAGGTGAGTAAATTTACTATCATACCTCTAAGGGTAGGCTGAGCATGCTTGTGTATTTTGTATATCTGCTATGTTAGCACATTAATGCATACACGAATTATTATGACATGATATGTTGCATGGGGTGGGGATATGATATTGATGAAAGGGGAAGTGTATTTCGATGGCTCTGCCACATATTTTGGTGACTCTGTCACATCATTTCGGTGGATCTACCACATACTTCAGTGACTCTGTCATATTATTTCGGTGGCACCGCCATTAATTTCGCGATGAGCGCGTGTGGATCGCCATCGATGGTGTGTAGCGGATGAGTGTTGATTGTAGAAATCCCCACTGGTGTGTTTTGGCTGGAATGGGTGGTGTGTAGCGGATGGATTATTAGGTTGGGCTGGGTTGCATTGCATGCATTTATCTGTTTTACCATGCTAAAAGGGCTTAGGCCTAGTTCGTTTCCGTAAGGGCTTCGTCCAATTTTTTAACATCCTGAAATCGGGGCTATTTGTGATTGAATTATTTTTTCATGTGTTTGAACTTTTGTGTTATTAATTGTGGTGTGGTAAGGTTTAATTATGGACTTTGAGTAGGTTCGGTTTAGTAGAATAAATTTTTGTATGGTTTATTTAATGAAGTGGATTAAGTGAGCTTAGCACTTAAGTTAATTTAAGTGTTAATTAAAGCACATGAGGAATTAGTGGCAAAGTGGTTATGGTGTTTGAACTTATAGCTTGGGGTTAGAGGTTCGAGTAGCATGTTTAACATTTTGAAGGTTTATTTTTGAATCCTTGCATTGATGGACGGTCAAACTTATTTATGATAGGTTAGACTATTCCTTTTGGTAAGTTGAAAATTTGTTATGGAAAGCTTGAAGATAGGGATAAGAATCTTGAGTTTATGGTATAATGAGGGGACAAAGGCATGAAGGTGGGGATGTTTTGGAAAGAAATCCTATGCCTTAATGCATGAATGTGAGACGGCATGTAAGGCTAGGGGAGTGGCCGAATTTTTGGTAGGTAGCTTGGAGGAATGTTGACCAACCTTTTGTTTTGTGCATCATTTTGTGTTTGTTTTTCCTCTCCAAAAGCTCTCATCTTTGGCCGAATGTATAGGGTACTTTTGGTGCAAAAATATTTCTTTTGATGACAACTTCATTTTGTTGGAAACAAAATACCACTTTCTCTCTCTCATTTGTCTTTTGAACCAAACTACATTTTTGCATCTTGTGCATTTTCTTCTTTAGTAAAGTTTGTGGTGACCGAATATCATTTCTTCCATTTCTCTTTTTCTTCCTTTGATCAATTCTTTTCATTCTCTTTTCAAATTTTATCAAAACCAAAAGCCATTCTTTCTTTCTCTAAACTTTGGCGAATCTCCTACACCATTATCTTTCATCTACTACTTTTCTTTTCTTCTCAAAACCGAATCCCCTATTTCTCCTTTCTTCTCAATAATTTCTTTATTAGCCAAATATACTCCTTTGGGTGTGCCAAACTCTCTTCTTCCATTTAGAAGTATCTTGGTCGAATATTGAAGGTGGTAAGGATTTATTTTAAGGGATTATTCTTTTGATTATTCAAAAGCCGAAGGCTATTACATTAATGGTTGCCGATTGTAGGAAGTGAAGCGGTTTCCGCATCGGTTGCCGTAGTTAGTACTCGAAGGCGATTAGGTGAGGTTTTGGATTCAAATGATAACCCCTCGAGATTATTTTGGTTTGGCCGAATGGCCTTGGTACTAACTTTGGGTAATGGCCGAATATAGGGCAAGGGAAACTTGTGTGGCCGATTGTCTCCTTAGGGATTTAGAGTATCGTTGGTGACAGTGTGTACATACACACTTTATAATTAATTAACGTGCAAAGTATTATGTGTATGCTAATCGGATTTGTGTAGATTTGAGTTTAATACCATAAAGGTATAGCAAGGCTTCGTAAGTCCTTGACAATATGATTTGCTATTTGATGCTTTTGGGAAGCATGACATATTTGGTATATGTGACTTATAAATGATTATTGGTAAATCCTATATATGTTGCTAAATGAGTATGTTGGCATGATTTACGTTAACTATCATTGATTGATGTGGGTTTTATGAGTGGAGGGGCAAAGTGATATTCATGTCGATTTTATTACCGTTGTTTTGGTAACACATTGTGACTACGGCCACCGGAGGTTTGGCACCTCCGCAGGTTTGGCACCTCATAGCGTCTCGTCCCCCGTGGCTTAGTACCACCGTGGGTTGGCCCCACATTTGAGATATGGGATTGACGCCAGGTGATTTGGTATCACACGATGGGTTGGCCCCATCATTTGATTGTGACTTCGGGTCACCAAAGTGGTTTGGTACCACAATATTGACGGATTTCGTGACTATACGTCACCAAAGGTTTGGCACCACCAGGTTGTTTGGTACCACACGCGGTAGAAAAGGCGTGCATTTGGATGGCTAGGTTGGGTGCATATTAAACTTGTGCATATTAAATTAATTATGATTTGTGTATGATGTTACATTAAACCGGAAAAAGGGTTACACATTGGGTCTTTATGACTCACCTTTTCCTTTTAACATTTTCAGTGACTCGTGAGTTGCGGATAAGGAGCCTGGATGAACTCGAGGTCGCCATGCAATGAAAATATGGACTAGGTGGATTTGGAACTATTTTTATTTTAATATGGGTTTGATTTATTTTGTTTAAGATGTAATAAGGCCTCCTAAAATTTGCACTTGGATTATTTTATGTTTTGATAAATTGCTTAACTATTTTATGATATTAAAATGGGTACACATGTTTTTCTCAAATTAATTCGTAAAAATGTTTTATTGTGCCATCGGGTACACTTGAAATCAGAATAACCTTACTTAGTATATTTTTAAATGACATTAAGTAATGCTTTCTTCATAACACCTCAACTGTTTTAAATCAAAACAATATCTTTTATCAAAATTTAGAACGACTTAAAAAGGGATTTTCAAAAGTTTTTCCTCCGTAGCATACCAAATTCGGTCGTAATGTTTGGGCCGGGTTTTGGGTGTTACAAATTTGATTTCGTAAGGGCTAAGGCCCAATTTGTATCTGCATGGGCTCGGGCCCAGTTAGCATTTGTTTCGGGGATTACACACTGAGTTCTCGTAACTCACCCCTCTGTTTAATTTTACAGGTAATCCCTAGCTTTGAGGATTTAGAGCCGAGACGGAGTCTGTGGTGACCATTCATCGTTGCTTAGTAAATTACGTTTTACTTTACTTTAAATTCTATTTTAATTTGGGATTATGTTTTGTAATAAGGCCACTGGGATTTTATTTTGGTTTTTGTTTTAATGCGGTTAGTACCTATTATGAAATGATCAATATGGGGTTTTCCCTAAAAACGTAAATAACTGTTTTTCCAAAATACTAATGAACGGTGTACAAACTATAGATAAGTAAATTTAGGATTTTCTCAAAACTACAACAATTGTTTCAAAACGGAACATTTCTGAAAACCACGGAACCTGATTTTTGGTGTTATAAAACAAATTTTTGGTCTTAGTAATATTTAGAATAGTTTGTAAGAAAAACTTTAAAACGAACCCGATTTCCAAAATGGAAACAAAACTCGAAGTTTTTAAACGATCGCGAAGTTTCTTTAACAACCTTTCCATGTGACATGCCAGATCCAGTTGTAACGTCTAGGCCGGGTCTGGTGTGTTACATTTTGTGGTATCAGAGCCCGGTTGCCAATCTCGGCTGTGGATTGGGTTCGACAATGTTTTTCCAAAATTGGTTTAAAATATGGTTTAGAAAAATATGTCTTTTTGGAAGTATGGCACCCGAGTCTCCGGCACCAAATCCGTAAGTCTCCTGACTTTGTTTGATATTATGAAATGATTTTAGAAGGAATTATTAGAATTAGTGTTTTATGACTTCTAGCTATAAGAGTTAAGACTTTAGAGACTGAGACATTAGGAAATTCGATTTGCGAAAATAACTACTATACTCACATTGCATAAACCATTGTTAATAAACATTGAAATGATATCCTAATTCATAAAATTTTTAATCAGATTAATTCGATCTAGGGAGCTGAGCACAAGAGGACGTGGACGTGGTATACGTGGCCGAGGTAGAGGCCGAAGTGTTGGGGTTGGGTCTGAGGCATCGGGGCACATGCCCGAAATAGAAGCACCTGCATCACCGTTGACCGAGGCAGGGTCCCATGATCGAGCTGGAGGGAACGATGCTTTGTCCCAAGCTATGTTACGAGTTTTGGAACGGGTTGCTAGAGTAAGCACTGGATCGGTAGCCCGAAAATCTATTCCTGAGTGACTTCGGGCAAATGGGGCTGAATATTTAGGGGTATTTCTGGTGTAGCCCCATACGTAGCTGAATACTGGCTGGAAGCAGTTGAGCTGATTATAGATGATCTGGACTGCACGGCGGAGGAAAAATTGAAAGGAGCAGTGTCCCTCCTTTGAGATGAGGCGTACCAGTGGTGGCTCACAGTGAGGAAAGGTGCTTCAGCGGACCGTATCACCTGGGACTTCTTTATGACAACGTTCCAGGGAAAGTATGTTGGGGCGAGTTATATGGACGCCCAGAGGAAGGCATTTCTAAACTTGGTCCAAGGGAATAAGTCCGTGGCTAAATATGAGGCGGAGTTCCTGCGCTTGAGTCGTTATGCTCGGGGTATCGTTGCAACTGATTATGAACGTTGTGTTTGGTTCGATGATGGTCTGCGGGATCAGCTGTGAGTACTGATAGCTCCGCAGCGAGAAAGAGATTTTGCCATTCTGGTCGAGAAAGCAAAAATTGCCGAAGAGGTGAAACGTTCCGAGAGGCAGAACCGAGATAAGGATAGGGGCAAGAATAAGAGAAGTTTTGGGACGCCAGGATCTACTGGGGGTTTCTAAAAGAGGCCTAGGTTAAATGGGCCAGCTCGAGCCATGATGCCTGTTGCTGTAGGTTAGTTGTGACCGTGTGCACAGTGTGGGAAAACGCATTCGGGGGAGTGTTGGAGAAGAACGAGAGGATGTTTTAAGTGTGGATCTAGGGATCATTTGATAAAGGATTGTCCGCAAGAGCTTGCTAGGGTGCAAAGGATAGGTCAGGGATTTGCACAGTCTGGGAGAGGTGGTCAGCAGCCACCAAGGGGTCGTGGTCCAGCCAGAGGGGGAAATGGGTTTGGACGAGGTCATGGAGCACCGGGCAGAGGTACTGGTAATACAGATGCAAGACAACCTGGACTGGTCTATGCGGCTAGACGTCGAGAGGATGGCGACGCACCAGACATCATAACCGGTACGTTTCTTATATTTGATGTACCCTTTACAACTTTGATAGATATTGGGTCTACACATTCGTATGTTGCCTGTACTGTGTCTAGGACTCTGGGTATTAAGTCTGAGATTGCTGCTAGAGAAATGTCTGTGGTTAGCCCTCTAGGAAAATTGGTGGTAGTGAAAAAACTATTTAGGAACGTGCCTTTAGAAGTTCAAGGAGTAGTATTTTCGGTAGACTTGATGGAACTACCATTCGGCAAGTTCGATCTGATCTTAGGCATGGATTGGCTAGTTAAGCACCGTGCGAATTTGGACTGCGCTGCTAAGCGGATGGTTTTAAGAACTCCAGAGGATGAGGAAGTGATGGTGATAGGTGAAAGGAAAGATTATCTATATCATGTGATTTCGGCATTAAAGGCGGAAAAGTTGGTGCGGAAAGGGTGCGAGGCGATCCTAGCTTTCATCAGCGCTTTGGATGCCAAGAAATTGTCTGTTGAGAATGCTAGAACTGTGAAGGAGTTCTCAGACGTATTTCTTGAAGAGCTTCCGGGGTTACCTCCGAATCGTGAGGTGGAATTTGGCATTGAGCTACTTCCGGGAACGGGTCCAGTGTCCATCGCTCCTTACAGGATGGCACCGAAAGAGCTGGCAGAACTAAAGGCTCAGATCCAAGAACTGTTGGATCGTGGATTTATCATACCAAGTGTATCTCCGTGGGGAGCGTCGATTTTGTTTGTCAAGAAGAAGGATGGGTCGATGCGTATGTGCATTAACTATCGCCAATTGAACAAGTTGACTATTAAGAACAAATACCCGCTACCAAGGATTGACGACCTATTCGATCAGCTGCGAGGAGCTTCGATTTTCTCGAAGATAGATTTGAGATCGGGGTATCATCAGCTAAAGGTCAAGGAGGCAGATATTCATAAGACTACATTCTGAACTCGGTATGGGCATTACGAGTTTCTAGTGATGCCGTTCGAATTTACTAATGCACCAGCTATTTTTATGGATATGATGAACCGGGTCTTTCAACCCTATCTAGACCGGTTCGTGATGGTATTCATAGATGACATCTTGGTATACTCAAGGACAGAGGAGGAGCATGATTCTCATCTTCGAACAGTTCTGCAGATTTTGAGAGAGAAGCAAATGTATGCCAAATTCAGCAAGTGTGAATTTTGGCTGAAGGAAGTGACCTTTTTGGGGCATGTTGTTTCTGCCGAGGGGATTAGGGTTGATCCTCGAAAGATCAAAGCTGTTTTGGACTGGAAACCGCCGAAGTCTGTGTCAAAAATTTAAAGTTTTCTGGGTTTGGCTAGGTACTACAGAAGGTTCGTTGAGGGGTTTTCGTTGATTGCCGCACCTTTAACCAAGTTATTGCGAAAAGGAGTACCGTTTGTTTGGGCCAATAAGCAACAAGAAAGTTTTGAGAAGTTAAAGAAGATTCTGACTGAGGCGCCGGTGTTGATTCAGCCTGAGGAGGGGAAAGGGTTTGTCGTCTACTGTGATGCATCGCACACAGGTCTGGGTTGCGTGTTGATGCAAGAAGGGAAGGTAGTAGCGTATGCATCTCGTCAACTAAGACCGCATGAATGAACTATCCCACTCATGACCTGGAGTTAGCTGCAGTGGTGTTCGCCCTTAAGATATGGAGACACTATCTGTATGGAGAAAAGTCGATTATCTACACCAACCATAAGAGTCTGAAATATCTCCTTACCCAGAAGGAGCTGAATTTAAGACAACGGAGGTGGATTGAGTTGCTGAAAGACTATGACTGCTCGATTGAGTATCACCCTGGTAAAGCCAACGTGGTGGCAGATGCGTTGAGTCGTAAGGTGATATCGAATTTGAGAGCAATGTTTGCTAATCTCAGCCTTTATGAAGATGGTAGTCTGTTAGCAGAACTTCAGATAAAGCCGACATGGGTAAGCCAGATTAAAGAGAAGCAATTGTTAGACGAATCGTTAAGTTTTCAATTCCAACAAGTGGAAGGTGGTGAAACAGGGGATTTTGGTCTGAACAGCGAAGGGGTATTGTGTTTCTATGAAAGAATTTGTATGCCGAAGGACTCTGAGTTGAGGTAGATGATTTTGCGGGAAGCGCATAGTAGCCTATACACTATGCATCCCGGTGGAAGCAAGATGTATCGGGACTTACGTGAATCATATTGGTGGCCTGGTCTGAAACGGGAAGTTACCGACTTTGTGGGTAAGTGTTTGACATGCCCGCAGTAAGTGAAGCGCGAACATCGCTTGCCTTCGGGGTTGCTGCAACCGGTGAAGATTCCACTTTGGAAGTGGGAGAGGATAACGATGGACTTTGTTAGTGGGCTACCCCTAACGCCTACTAAGAAAGATTTAGTGTGGGTAATCGTTGACCGGTTGACTAAGTCCGCGCACTTCATACCGGTTCGTACCGACTATTCATTACAGAAGTTGGTCAAGCTGTATGTAGTAGAGATTGTGAGGTTACATGGGGTACCAGTGTCTATCATATCAGACAGGGACCCTAGGTTTACATCACGGTTCTGGAAGGCATTGCATGAAGCTTTGGGTGCAAGGCTAGATTTCAAAGACAACATTTCACCTCTGCATCGATGGTCACTCGTAAAGGGTAATTCGATTCGGAAGAAATGTTAAGAAATTCGCGTGATTGACTTCAGAGGTAGTTGGGAAGATTACCTGCCATTGGCTAAATTCGCGTATAATAACAGCTATCAGTCCAGCATTCAGATGGCACCCTACGAGGCATTGTATGGACGTAGGTGTCGTACCCCTACCTGTTGGACAGAGTTAGGTGAGCGACGGTTGTTGGGTCCGGAATTGATCTCAGAAACAGAGGAAAAGGTTAAGCTGATTCGAGACCGGTTAAAAGAAGCTTCTGATGGAAAAAAATTGTATGCGGATCTGAAGCGTAGGGAGATAGAATTTTCAGTGGGGAATCGTGTCTTCTTGAAAGTGTAACCTTAGAAGAAGGTTTTAAGGTTTGGACGGAAGGGCAAGTTGAGCCCCAGATTCATCGGGCCTTATCGAGTGTTGAAACGTGTGGGACCAGTGGCTTATCAGCTTGAGTTACCCCCGGAGTTGAGTCAGATACATAATGTATTCCATGTTTCGATGCTAAGACGCTATCGTTCAGATCCATCTCACGTTGTGCTAGTGGAAGAAATTGAGGTGAGACCTGATCTGTCTTTCGAAGAAGAACTAGTGCAGATCTTGGATCGGGATAGTAAGGTATTGAGGAGGAAATTGGTTCCACTGGTTAAAGTATTATGGCGTAATCATAGTTCAGAGGAAGCTACGTGCGAGCCGGAAGAGGCAATGCGACAACAATACCCTCACCTCTTTTAGTCAGGTAAATTTCGAGGCTGAAATTTCTTTAAGGGGGTAGAACTGTAACATTCTTTTGGGCACTTAAGGGACTTAAGGGGGAGAGCTAGTGGAAGCAGGCCTTAAGAAGATTTGGTTGTAGTTGGATGTCACAGGTAGCAAGGTGGCCTAGTGGTTGGCGTCACAAGGGAGCATGGAAGGGGGGAGAGTGTTCGAATCCCATCTGCTGCAACAGGGAGCTTTATTTTTGTGCTCAGGCAAGGGAGGTGGCTGAGTGGAGTTCAAACTCTAGAGGAGAGAGGGAAGACCTGGTCAAATAATTTGAATGGATGATGGAGAGGGGACTGAGGAGCAAGTTGAGGAGAGAATCATGGGATTTGGGGGTGAGAGGTAGTGTTTGGCCGAATGTGGGCTGTGGTGGGGAGAATATTCGGTTAGAGGTTGTTGTTGGGGTGAAAAATTGGCATTTTGGAAAAAGGAGCATAACCGAAGCCTTTGGAGGTTTGGTGCCGAAATTATTTAGGTGCATTTTAGTTTTCTTTTGCATTTTCGGCACTTACTATTCTCTTTATCAAAACTATTCTCACTTCTCTTATTTTTCTCTCTTTTGGTCTTTTCTCCCACTTGTTCTTTTTGCTCAACAACCAAAAGCCTTATCTCCCTTTTCTTCTTCACCATAGGCCGAACTTCCTTGAATGATTGATTCTCTATTCATGCGTTATCTTTGTTTGTCACCTAAGCATCTGTAAGCCGAAACTCTTCTTGTCATATCTCTCTATCTACTCTCATTTGAACTATCCTCATATCATTTCTCTCTTAAGTTTCACCATAGCCAAATTGTGTTCTCCTTCTTTACTTCTTCATTCGTTTCTATTCATTTTCTTCTGCAAGCCGAATCTCCTCTTGTGTCAAAGTAAGTCCGTTTCTTTTATCTTTTGCTATTAGCCAAACATCAAGAAGCAAAGTGCTAGGATCTCTCTTGTCTGTCGAAAGTCCCTCTTCATTCGGTTCTTGCTAGTTCCAAGGTAATGGGTTCTTCTCTTCGTATGATTTTCTTCTTTTCTCTCTTCTAAAGAATCGAAACAATTATCCTTTAACCTCTTTCTTTTTAGGTCGAATACTCCTCATTGTCTAGGTTAGCCATTTCCAATTTCGCTTTTGGCAAGGGGGATTCGTTGAGCATCTCACGGTTTCATCAATCCTGGTAAGTCGATCTCCATAAAAGGTTGCTAACAATTGGTTTGGGAAGGTGGTGGCACCTACTTGTTTTGTTTTGGATAATTATCTTAGGTTGTGACGATAGTTGTTAGTGTTGTATAGTAAGTGTTGATTTCAATCCAGATTCGAGGCGAGACGTGAACATGGGTCTGAGTTGCAATCGTTGAGTGATTAGGAGATACTCTCGTACAGGCAAGGGTGTTGATCGTGAGTCCAGGGAACGATTCAAGTATTAAGGTGTGTAATCACACTTTTACCTGTTTTGCGATAAAACTTTCTATTTGTCGGCTAAAAGCCGAAATACCCTTAATGGGTAGTTAATGAAATATCCCTAGTGAGGTAGTTTGGATACAGCCCAGGTGAGTAAATTTACTATCATACCTCTAAGGGTAGGCTGAGCATGCTTATGTATTTTGTATATCTGCTATGTTAGCACATTAATGCATACACGAATTATTATGACATGATATGTTGCATGGGGTGGGGATATGATATTGATGAAAGGGGAAGTGTATTTCGGTGGCTCTGCCACATATTTCAGTGACTCTATCACATCATTTCGGTGGCTCTCCCACATACTTCGGTGAATCTGTCACATTATTTCGGTGGCACTGCCACAATTTCGGTGATGAGTAGCATGACTGCCATCGATGGTGTGTAGCAGTTGAGGGTTGATTGTAGAAATCCCCACTGGTGTGTTTTGGCTGGAACGGGTGGTGTGTAGCGGATGGATTATTAGGTTGGGCTGGGTTGCATTGCATGCATTTATCTGTTTTACCATGCTAAAAGGGCTCAGGCCCAGTTCGTTTCCGTAAGGGCTTCGCCCAGTTTGATTTCGTAAGGGCTAAGGCCCAATTTGTATCTGCATGGGCTTGGGCCCAGTTAGCGTTTGTTTCGGGGATTACACACTGAGTTTTCGTAACTCACCCCTCTGTTTAATTTTACAGGTAATCCCTAGCTTTGAGGATTTGGACTCAAGACGGACTCTGTGGTGGCCATACATCGTTGCTTAGTAAATTCCGTTTTACTTTACTTTAAATTCTATTTTAATTTGGGATTATGTTTTGTAATAAGGCCACTGTGATTTTATTTTGGTTTTTGTTTTATTGCGGTTAGTACCTATTATGAAATGATCAATACGGGGTTTTCCCTAAAAACGTAAATAATTGTTTTTCCAAAATACTAATGAACGGTTTACAAACTATAAATAAGTAAATTTAGGATTTTATCAAAACTACAACAATTGTTTCAAAACGGCACATTTCCGAAAACCACGGAACCTGATTTTTTGTGTTATAAAACAAATTTTCGGTCTTAGTAATATTTATAACAATTTGTAAGAAAACCTTTAAAACGAACCTGATTTTCAAAATGGAAACAAAACTCGAAGTTTTTAAACGATCGCGAAGTTTCTTTAACAACCTTTCCATGTGACATGCCAGATCCAGTTGTAACGTCTAGGCCGGGTCTGGTGTGTTAGAAAAATTATCCTTTGGACTAGCTTTATTTAAATCTCTGTAATCTATACACATCCGTACTTTCCCATCTTTCTTAGGGACAGGCACAACGTTAGCCACCCATTACGAGTATTTGACCACCTGCAGGAATCCAGCATCAAACTGCTTCTTGACTTCTTCTTTTATTTTCAGCACAATATCAGGTCTCATCCTTCTGAGTTTCTGCTGAACTGGCTTGCAATCTTCTTTTATGGGGAGGTGGTGTACTACAATATCAGTGCCTAACCCGGGCATATCTTGGTATGACCATGTGAGGACATCTTTGAATTCTTGAAGCAACCCAACAAGGTCTCGCTTCGTTTTTTTCAGTTATACACATTCCGATTTTTACTACCTTTCCCTCTTCTAGGGTCACAATGTTCACTATCTCCTTGTGAGGTAAAATTTGTTTCTCCTCTTGTTCTACCATCCTTAACAAGTCTGAAGATAAGCCGTTGTCTCTGTCATCTTCAAAGTCCTGAGATCCCTCTGAACACATGTCTTGCTCAAATAGTGATTCTAAGTCAATAGCAGCATCATTTACGTCATTGATATCTAAGAACCTATTGAAGGTTCAAAGGAATGTACAGTGAATAAATTCAAGAATAATTATTTATATTTTATGATTATGAATGAAATGAAAGAATGATTTGGAAGAGAATCCAAAGAATGAAAAGGAAAACAATAGTATAAAAGAATGAAAGAATTCAAAATGAAAGAATATTTACTCCAAATAATAGCAAAATGTATTTTATTGAAATAATGATGTTTGAACATGAGCCTATTTCACAAAAGAAATCTTATTTCTTCTAGGCCAAAAGCAACAAGGGTGTTTGGAACATTACTCTAAGTACGCTCTAACTACTACAGGAATTTCTTCAGCAGTCCAATTGTCCAAAACACTCCCAAGTTCATAAGGGCGGATATCTGATAAGATTCTTCCTCCAATTGTATCTTCAGATATAGCATTGATGTATACATTTCTCAACATTTCTTCAATGTATTTTTCCTCTGGCGTTCTTTGTTCAGCATGTATAATTCCTCCTGATATAAAGGTTTTAGAAATATGGGGAATTATCATGGGTTCCCACCTGACTTCTTCACCACTCACACGTGCCCTTCTTATTTCCCATTTTTTTCTAATTCTTTCTTTCTTTGTCTTTTATCCATATATTGATTAATTTGTGCTGTAGGGATGCGTATTTAGTAAGGTTTTGTCGGTTTCTAGGTTACTGAAATAATTTTAATTAATTAGAGTCTTTCTACAAATTTTAATGCATATGATGCAATGCAAATGCATGAAATACAATGCAAATGCATGGAATGAATGCAAAAACAAAGAGAGGCGTTGATTTTGAATTCAATTCCATTAGAAGAACTTTTCTAGAAAATAAATTTCTTTACATAAAATAGATTACATATGCGGCTTTGTCCTTATAGTCCAAGTGAAGACACTAATCCTTTTCTTCGTATTCGAACGTTATGGTCGTGTCCCGTGAACTTTCTCAATAGATGCCTCTTCTAGCTCTTTGTTGCTTGATCCAGGTCGTGACTCTTCCCTCACTTATCCTCCGCGATGCTCATAAGCTTCTTTAAGAAAATTGAGATGTATTGACTCTCGAATAATCCTTGTTGGCTTGAATCCCCGGGCAACGAAGCAAAGTCATATACTATCAATCTTTTCTTGTTGTGTTTACTTGGACTATATTTGGACGAACGTATTATAACCTACTTTATCAAGCAATCCATTTTCTTATGACAAACTCTTCTATTTAGCAATCGAATATGAATCAACACCTCCTTTCTATGATGATCAAATGCAATGTAGTCATAAACAAAATAAAACATGTTAGTATCATATACAGATGGTAAAAATCAAATCAAACAGAAAATAGTCAATCACCTATCCAGGTGACTACGAGGGTTCAACATAGTTCTACCTAAAGTGGGCCCCTAGGGTTCACTATATGTGGTTAAGAGAGGGTACCTGAACCAGCCGATTCCTCAATCCTAACCCATTATAGGCTCATATGGATCGAGTTCGGTTCAGGGGAATACATTTCCCTATGGCCATGCGGAGATGAAAATCTCACAAAGACATAGGTACGTATGTATCCCGGAAGTAATCCACTAGCCCATGCGGAGGTGAAAACCTCACGAAGGCATAGTTTCTCACTCCCACTTAAAAGGTGTAACCACAACGGTCATGAAATGCAATGCCAAAGTATTTTATGAAACTCGACATTATTGCAATCATAGCACCAACAAATGCATCAAAAGAAACATGATTTTTCAAAACAATTTTCCAAATTTTCAATCAAAAGGACAAAAATTAATCAATCTATGGCCTGACTCTCAACCATCCCAAAGGAGTCGCTAAGTCATCGAAAACCATTTTTATTTTTTGGAAAACGGGGATCGACTTTAAAAATATGGAGTCGCCACCAACCCTTTTTGTTTAGGTGTGATTGGATCACCTTGTAAAAATAATTTTGGTCTACGAAATAGAAAAACAGGTTCGGGAGTCGGTTACGTACGAGGAAGGATTAGCACCCTCATACGCCCAAAACTGGTACCAAATTGATTAACTAATGTCCTTATGTTGAAAATCTAAAATTTTAAAATGCAATCTTTTTTGGAAAAGGCTGATCAATTTGAATTGAATCTCAAGATTCACTCGTTCTAAGGAAATAAAACATCACATCCAACACGTTAGGATATGACATATTCATGCCTCAATACCGAGATTTTCTTTGATTTTCAAAACAAGCAATTAAAAGGTTATTTAGTTATTTGGTCAAACGGAAAAAATTGCAACCCAGCACGTTAGGGCACAATTTCCCGAGTTTCCAAACACTAAATATTGCCTTATTTCAAAAGGTTTTCAAATAGGTGATTTTAAAACCGGTTCAAAATATTTGGTTTGAAATTGGATGAAAGTTGAAATTGGAATCGTGATACAACAAAAAGAAATACAAGCATAATTACAAGCATGAAATATGAATTTATAGCAATAACACCTATACAAAATGAATAATAGCATTAACATTAACATTCAAAAGATAATAAATTAAAACACAATTTAAAAAGAAATATCAAGCAACTTAACATAGATAAAATGCAACAAATTTTAAGACAAATAGAAAACATGAATAATATATAAAAAATGAACCCGTTAATATACAAACAACAAATTATATGTATATGAATTTTAAAACAAGTAATATATGAGAGATTTTAGAATAAAATAAAGATGAAAATAAACAATATATCAAATGGTAATATATTAAAGAATTTTAAAACAAGTATTATATAAAAAGAAAATTAAAATAAGTAGTGTATAAAATAATATATATATATATCAATCAAAAAAATAAAGATTAAAAATATATTAGATAAGAGTATACAAATGAATTTTAAAATAAATATTATAAGAAGAAAATCAAAATTCATAATATACAAGATAAAATATCCATAAAAAATGAATAAAATTCATAACATAAAATAAAAATTTTAATATGAATAATATATGTATATTAAGAACTAGTTTAATTTAAATAATATATATAAAATAATGATGTATAAAAGTATTTAAAAAAATATTATATAAATCTTTAAATCGAAGAAATATACATAAAAGAGAATTTTAAAATGAACAAATTATTTTAAAATAAGTTTAAAAAGATATATAAAAAAAAAAACTAGACAATCAGTAAAATATTCCAAAATAATATGTTAAAACAATTTAAAAAAAATGAAAAATGAATTAATTAAGAAAAACAAAATAAAATACATAAACTGAAATAGAAAAGGACCCGAATTGGAATAAAAACAAAATTAAAAGAGTAATTTTTAAACAAATAAAATTATGAAAACAGAATCAGGGACTTAAATAAAATGCGCATAAATGAACGAGGGTTAAAAATGCAATATTCCCATTCGCGAAAACGCTATGTACAGATTGGACCAAATTGGAATGGTGCGCAAATTATAGAGGTCAATTAAGAAACAAAAGAAATGTATAATGGATCTAATCGAAAGACGACACGACAAAGAGGGACTAAATGCACAAATATCCCATCACTGCAAAAACGCGCGGATCCTGAGGATGCTGGATCGGGTCGGATCAGGGCGTTGCACACGGAATCGTTTTGAGGCCACTCCATCAGGCTTCAAACGATGTCGTTTTACACAATTTAAAAAGGTTAATAAAACCTAAAAAAAACCTCGGTCATTTCCCCTTTGAAGCCAAACCCTAGCCTCATTTTATCTCTTTCTCAGCCGCACCAAAAAGAGCCTCCGTCCGATCACTATTCCGCCATGGCAATCGGCGACTAGCGACAGATTCAGGCCTATTTGAACACCCCTTTAAAACCAGACCCGAATGTCTCAACATTCCCAACCTCGACGGCCATCTTTGCTTCGATTTCGACGAAGAAAGCAGTCTGACGATTCATTTTACAAAGGTAAATCCCTTCCTTTTTCTATATTTTCACATGAACAGGGAAGAAGCAAAGATCTAAAAAAAAAAGAAAAACGAAAGAAAAAGGTTATCGAAAACAGAAATCACCTTTTTAAAATTTTTCTCTGCTTTTGATTTCGTATTTTTTGCGTATGAGTCCGTAAAAAAATCAATATACAATGCTTGGCTTTTTATAGCCAGAAAAGTGAAATACACGATTTTTATTCTTCTACTGTATTCTATGATCCTCTTCCATTGTTTGCTGCTTTCTATTGCAGGTATAGCTGTGGAGGAGGCCGTTGCTGAGGCTGGCGCGCGTGTGCGTGATGGCTGTGGTACAGATGCACGCGGGGCACGCGTAGGGGAAAGTTGCGGCGCTAGAGCATTCTGGAAACCCCTAGGGTTTCCAGAAAATTTTAGGGTATTTGGGCTTTGATTTTGGGTCTGGGGGTTAATAACTTTGGGCTAGTAAAGGACTGATGGACTGTTTTAAGTTATTGAGTTTGTAATTTTATTGTATTGGACTTTTATTATTGGACCATTATTTTATTGGCTTTTATTTGGCTTTAATTTTTTTGGTTTTGTTTTGGGTTTAAATTTGGTTAATGGGCCCGGGCAAATTGGGCCTATTACATATATGAATGAAATAGATTTTAGAAAAATTAAACACAATTTGCAACAATTATAACATAAATAAACTAGGACAATTACTTTAATTAAACTCAATTTATTATCAACACGCTTAATAACATTCAGAAAAACATTCCATGGCAACTCGATCTTTTATGAGTTTGGAAACCATATTAGGTCCTCTCAGAATCCTTTACTTAGTAAATATGCATTTTACTGATCCTTATTTACTAAGGGTTTCTTAGCATTCGTGTGAGGTAACAGGGACGTGTTAGGTTTGAAACAGTTTAATCACACAAATCTATCAACTATGCAGATAACAGAGCTTGGTTAGAGTTGTTATGCAACATGCAATTTAATCGGGTTAAGATCTAAATTGAGCATGCACATTTCAATTATATGTCCACTAGTCGTCATCTGGTTAGGATCGCTCAGCTAATTCAGGTGCATTTCAATCACGTATGAACAAAATACAGACTTGATTTTAATTGAAAACATGATCGATCAAGGCACAAACATTATAAGCATGAATCAAATAAATATTATTTAATCAAAGCAATCATCCTAGCTTAAATAAAATTAAACTAACATTCTTGTAACAAGAACAAAGAACACATAGCAAACATTTTCAGATTAAATCAAAGAAAAGAAATATTAAACCCAAATCAAAGTGGCTGTCACCCAAGACTCTGACTGACGAGGCTCCTTCACTCCTTTGCTTTGCTCCTTTGCTGATGGCTCTCCAAGGTGGCCGACCAAGGGCTCTTTAAGAGGCTTAATTGCTAAACTCTCTATGAAGAGATGGTGCTAGGCGTGGGGAATGGAAAATTCTGAAGAGAGTTGAGAGAAAAGAGAAAATGATGAGGGATGAGGGATGATTAGGAATGGTGAAATGAAGTCTTATTTATAGATGAAAAGAGGAGAGTAGTTTGCTAAAAATAGAGAGGTTTAGCCTCTTCAAGCTTCTTCAATGAGTGGTTGGCCATGATCACTGATTTTGAGTTGAATTTTGCTTGATTTTTAAGTAATTTAAATGCCATAACAACTCAGGACTGAGACTCGGTCAAATGTAAATCTTCGGGAAAATATCTAATTTCTTCAACATTGCAAGGACCTTGTGTAATTAAACCAAAAAGTGGTTTATGTGGACAGCCATGAGTAGCCAAAATTGTGTTGACTTGGTCTTCAATTTGGGCGATTTTTGTAATCCAGCTGTAACACCCTAAACCCGGCCTGGACGTTATGGTCGAATCTGGCGATGTCACATGATAGTGCTTTTAGAAATTGTAACTGCGTTAAAATCATTTTTAGGAATCTTCAGTTATCGTCAAAACGTGTCGTGTATTTGTTCGTTATCCATTTTCAAAACTTTATACATTGTGGAAGATTTTAAAACAATTTGCAAGGTCGTACGTATTTTGATAAAACTTTTGTCTATTTTGAAAACTCGCGTTTTGTCCTACTGCTAGAAGTTTATAAAACAATAATCCCAAGTTTAAAAAAAATCCAAATGGCCTTATTACATAAAATTTACCCCAAATATAACCAAATCATAATTAAAAATAAACCGTAAATAAGTGTCCAGAATCGTGGTCACCGTCGAGTCCTCCGCTGTACCGATCCGTCTACTGTTGGGGATTACCTGTACAGATTAAACAGGAAAGGGTGAGTTTTCGCAAACTCAGTGTGTAATCCCCATAGAAAACATGCACAAAATATCATATCAGAAAACAGTCATGCATTCACAGTTCGGGTCTGAGCCCATTACAGAAACGGTGTGGACTTTAGCCCACTCAGATACAGAAATAGACATATTATAGGGCCATGGCCTATTCCAGACAGAATATGCAGAAAACAGAGTCCTAGCCACTAGCCTCTACACACCAACTCCGTCCAACCCTACACACCATGTGGGGATAAAATCAACCCACCCAGCCCTACACACCATGTTGTACCGAATGCGGCACATAATCAGAGATTTGCAGCTGAGCTCCCAGATAACAGGCTTAAGAGCCTTTCAGATACTTCCTCCAATCATAATCAACCCACCCCAATGCAATGCAACATACAAGAATGACATGCTATTATGCAATTAGAACTCATATATACATTTATATTTAGATCAGCATACATGCTTAGTACAGAAATCAGACAGACAGATCATTCATTTAGGGGTCTAAGTATTGCTTACCGACCCTACGGTAGGTCCACAGTCGACTTGGGCGACCCGTGCAACCTTATAGAGTTTTTAGAAAAATGGGCTCACACGCCCATGTGGCCTGCTCGTGTGGGCCCACACGCTCGGGTGGCCTACACGGCCCAAATTGGCCTTACCCGTGTGGATCACACAGCCTGGCCAAGAATCCCACACGCCCGTGTGGGCCCACACGCCAGTGTGGCCCACATGGCCCAATTGGTCGAGCCCATGTATCACACACGGCCTCGTCCGGCCCTCACACGGCCGGGCTCGTCAATCACACGGCCGTGTAGTGACTTACAGTCTTGCACACAGCCTACCACATGGGCGACCACACGCCCGTGTGGCGTCAATAGGAAGGTTTTCAGCTTTCACCGAAACCTCGTTTTTTGCATTTTCGGGTACACACCTGGTTTCGATTGAAGCTAAAATGACTCCCAAGCACTCCAGAACCTACATTCGATCATTAGAACACCATTTTAGTCATTTAAAGCTATACTCAAATGAAAACGCACGAGATGATCAAACGCTAACTCTCAAAAACGTTACCTTCAACCGAACAATCGGGGTTTCGTACACTTAGCTCGTCAATTAACGATCTCCAGTCCTCTGGTTATCTCCTAATCATCAATCAAAACCCCCATAAGCAGAGATTCATTAATCCAACCAAAACTAAAATACTGTACTTACCAAGACACAAAGAACCAAAGCGGAGGATCGCGGATACAAAGTGATAAAAAGAAAACGGTTGGGATCAAGTGCAAAGGGAAAAATTCGGCAACAAGGGAGGGGATGGAACGGCAGAGAGAGGGAATCTGAGATGGAAAGTTGTTTTGGAAACAATTCCAAATCCTATCAGATTCCCCCTAACTCCCACTATCAGAATTTAACTAAAACTCAAACTCCTACACGCCACTAGCAGCAAAAATAATTCCTCCTGCTCGCACAGGAATTCGAACCCCAGACCTCCAACAACTTAACACTCCACTTAACCACCAGACCAGTAGGCCCATTCTGATATAATTTCCCTAACAATTAATTAAAAGCCTACTGAACAGAGCTAGGGCTTACTTCATAAAAATGCAAAAATTTACCCAAGCCAAGGCTTGAACTTGGGACCTCTCACACACACCCCGCACACATAACCACTGAAGCAGATAGATATTCATGTCTCAAAATTACAAAAGCCGAAATAAGTAAATCGGGGCGTTACACCAACAAAGCTATCAGACTTGTCCAAAATAAATCAATAAATTGAAGGACCAAAAATAAAATAATTATTTAATTAAAACCCAAATTATGAATGAATTATTTTAAAATGAATTATTAAATATAATTTTATATTTTATTATTTAATTTAATCATGCATGGCCCATTTTATGTCTTAAAAATATAATGTGTTCAAATAAATATAAAATAAGCCATTTTATGCATGAAAACTATATAATAAAGCATAAAATCACATTTTAATAATTTCTATGTCCTAATTTAATATTTTTACATATTTCATTAATTTATTAAATAATTACTTAGTTTTAACAACGAATTTAAGTAAAAAAAGGTGATAAATTGCATAGGAAAAATCCTATATATTTTTCAGTTTACAATCATCACTGGCTGTAACAGTCTTGAAGCTACCTAATGTTCAGATTTAACTTGCTGACATATTAAACATCTGGATACAAAGTCAGAAATCTCGCGTTTCATTCCTAGCCACCAGTACATCTGTCTCAAATCACTGTACATTTTATTGCTCCCCGAATGAATAGACAAGCTACCACTATGAGCTTCGTGCAAAATTTTCTGTATAATCTCTAGATTCTTCGGTACACAAACTCTACCTCTGAACAATAAACAATCATCGGGTCCTATCTGAAATTTTGAATTAGAGGTCGACTCACAATGTACCCGCTTAGCTAACAATTTACTATCACATTTTTTAGCTTCGCAGATTTGCTATAAAGAAATCGATTTAGCTTTTAACTCAACTAAGATCGAGCCATCATCAGATAATGATAATCGGGCATTCATCGCTCATAAATCAGACAAAGACTTTCCACTCAGAGCATCTGCAACTACGTTTGCTTTTCCCGGATGATAATCAATAACTAACTCATAATATTTCAACAGTTTGAGTCATCTACACTGCCTCAGATTCAGATCTTTCGGCGACATCAGATACTTTAAACTCTTGTGATCGATAAATATGTGACATATTTTCACCGAACAAATGGTATCTATAACACCCCTAACCCGAATCTGTTGCCGGAACAGGGTTATAGAGCATTAATGGAGATTACAGAATAAATAGACAGAAATTTCACATCATATTATATTCATATCAGAAATTAATCAAAATCATACATATTGTCCCTTATATGAGCCCTTGAGGCCCAAAATACGCGTTAGAAACAAATCAGGACTAAATCGGGTACTCAAAGAATTTTTCAGAAACCATTGAAATTTTTCAAAGTTGCAGGGGACACACGGCCATGTGGCCAGGCCGTGTGACTCACACGGTCAAGACACATGCCCGTGTCTCAGGCCACATGGGCATTCAAATTAGGGGCACACGGCAATGTCCCAGCCCTTGTCCGTGCCCGTGTAACTCTCTGGCTTAGGTCACACGGCCAAGCCACACGCTCGTGTGCTAGGTCGTGTGAGCATACTGACTTGCACAATTTAAAAGATACAGGGGACACATGGCTGTGCCACCTGGCCGTGTGTCACACACGGCTGAGACACACGCCCATGTCTCTACCCATGTGGACAAAAATAGGCCATTTTCCAAGCCACATTTCTCACCCAATTTGTCATCAACCTAACTCAACATTTTTGTACATCAATAAGCCATAACAAGGCATTCAAATCAGGCTAAAATCGAGTCTTAAACATGTATTATCACAATATACAACCAATATGCCCATAGGGAATTCAAATGACAATTTTAAAACATGTCAATCAAATTCCAAAATTTACCTAGATAACCAAATACATATATGCGTAATTTTGCTAAATTTACTAGATCAACCAATTCTCAATATACCTATAAATTTCCATCATTCAACCATTCCAAACACATTCCAAACATAATAAGACTACTTATATACACACCAAAATATACCAAACACAAGCCATTCAAATGGCTAGTTTCAACAAAACATTTATATACCAACATTGATCAAAATAACCTATATATGACATTATAACTGACATTAATTTACTGAAAATATCAAAAGAGTCGATGGATAGTGTGATTCAGCTCCGATCAGCTTCCAACCTAAATGATCTTATGAATTACTATAAAACATGGAAAAATAACACGGAGTAAGTTATTAAGCTTAGTAAGTTCGTATAACATAGAATTTAACTTACGATTTAATCACATTTAAGGTAAGCATACAAGACATTCAAACAAATTTGGCCAAAAGTCTAAACACATAACTTCAACATGTTAGCCATGTAAACACATATAATATCTCATAATCATAGATGAACATAGTCATTAAGCAAGTTCCACATACATGTATCAACCGAATCATGTTTCAATATATCAAGTAATATCATTTCCATGTATACATCGGTAATAGTTTGTTCTGAACTCATTTTGTCTTATAACAAAACATTTCCCATTGAACCATTTAAAATATCATTGGATACACGGGTAGTACACACGAATTGTACAAAACTATAATCCGTCAATTCATGTACATGTATGCTCATATGAGCATGTAAACGGGAAGCTCTTGTGAGCTATATAACGGGAAGCTCATGTGAGCTGAATAACGGGAAGCTCATGTAACGCCCCAAAAGTTAGGGGTTGTAATTTTTGCTTAATTGTATGTTGTTCTTGCTCAGCTGGTTAATTGAGGGTATTTGGGGGTTCTAGGGAAGCCTGGGTTCGAGTCTGAGTCTTGGGAAAATTTTGGTTTTTGACCCTAAAGTGAAGAGGGTTGGAAGTTGTAGGGCTTAAGTAAATTTGTGTGTGTTTTAGTAGCACAACTTGAGCATGTGGCTTAGTGGTGTGGCGTCAAGGGGAGAGCAAGGAAGGGAGGGGTTCGAATCCCACAGTTTGCAATTGGAGGATTTTATTTTGTGACTTGAGAGTGGAGGAAGTAGAGTTTGGATCAAACTCTTCAAGTGGAGTTGGAGACTTGGTCAACAAGTTCGAATGGGAGGCTAGGAGTGATTCAAGGGGAAGATAGTGGAGAAAATCAAGGACGGGAGGAGAGTGGGAGAGTTGGTCGAATGTGGGAGTGTGCCTAAGGGGGAGATTTCAGCTAGGGGGTGGATTAGAAAGCATTTTCGGCAGCTTGGGTGTGAGTGTAAACCGAAAGTCTCTTTGGGTAGTGCGACTTCTTTTTTTTGTTGTTCTTTTCGGGATTTCTCTTTGGAAGCATTTCGTGCACTTTTCCTTCTCTTCTCCTTCTTACCTCTCGTGCTTTCTTTCCTTTTCTTTTGCTAATAGCCTAAACACTTGTTTGGCCAAATCTTCTTCTTCCCATCTCTCTTCACATTTCGTCCGTTTCTGTAATATCCCGGGTTAGGGGCTGTTTTGTGGTTGCATGTTTTGCATGTGTTTAGTGTGCTGTGTTGCTGTTTGTGTAGTTTCGGGGCTTAATTGTAGGTTAGGAATGTGCCTGAGTAGGTAGGAGAATTTTTGTTTTTAGGCTTTATAGGAGAGGAGCTGAGGAAGCTGGGGTTTAAGAATATTATTTGGTGTTTGGTTGCACAAATGAGGAGCTGGCAAAGTGGAAAAGTATGTGCCACTTGGGGCTTGAGTGTGGCGTCAACTACAAGGGGGAGAGATCCTGAGTTCAAGTCGCAGAGTTCCCCATTTTGGCTCTCATTTTGGACGGCATGGAGGAAGAGTTAGAAGGCAATTCGAATTCTTCCTTGGACTTGGTCCACCCATTCAAATGGAAGGTGGAGAGCAAGTTGTGGAGGTAGACTTGGTCAAGCTAATTTGAATGTGTGGTAGGGAGTTAATGGGGAGTGGTGGCGAGAAATTTTGGGATGTTTGGAGGTGTTGGCCGTAACTTGGGAAGCTTGTTGGGGAGTGGCCAGTTGGTGAGTGTGTTAGGGGGGGCTAGTGCCGAATTTCCCTTGGATTGTTGGTGCATTTTCGGTCTTAGGAGGGTAGCAACATAGCTCTTTCATTTTTGTCAAAACAAGCCGAATTTCATAGTAAGTTTCACCTTTTGTTTTCTTTTGGCAACCGAAAATGCAAGCACATTTGTGCCGAATTTCTTTGTTCTCTTGAGTAGGGTGTAGCCAAATATCTCTTCCCATTTCCTCTTTTCTTTTCAAGTGTGTAAACCAAACCTCTAATCTCTCTTCTTGCATTTTTGATTTTTCTTTCTTTCTTAAAAACTTTGTAGCCAAAACTCTCTTCCAAAACACATTCTTCATCTCTTTTTCTTTCAAAACCCAAAGGTACCTTCTCCTGTTCATTTTGTTTCTCCTTAAAACCATTTTGCCGAAACTTTATTCTCATTTCACTTTATCCTTCTTGTTCTTTACTCAAGCCGAATTCTCTTTTCTTTTGTTTAAGTTCTAGCCGAATCTTCCCTCTTCTAGTAGTACTTTGTAGCCGAATTTTGAGTGGGGGAGTAATCTCGGTTGTCTTCTTTCAAACGTTGGAGCAAGGTAAGTGGTGGCGAATGCTCATTTCTTTTCTCTCCCTAGTTTTCTACCAATTTTGGGGGGGTTCAAAGTTGACTTTCGGCATTGGTTGAAGGGTGTTGATCTCTTATGTCTTGACCGAATTCTTTTTAGGGCTTTCGGGATTGGCGATCCAACGAAGTCGTTATCCGAACTCGATTGTTTGGTAAGTGGGGGTGAGATGTTGATTGTGGTTTATTTGTTTGAGTTTCGATTAAGTTTAGGGTATCAAGGGATTAATCATTTTTGTTCTTTTAAGGTGTAGCCGATTGCTAAAGGAGGAATCATTGTGGTTCGGGTTTGCTAAGAAATCGAACCAATAGCAAGGTGAGGATCAACATTAACCCCTTTGGTTAATTAATGTTGGCGAATGTTATAGATGTCTAACTCTGTGTTGGCCGATTGTTTAGGAGCTTGATACTCGAGGGATTTAGATCGTTTCGTTGGGATCTTTAGGCTCGTAATTACTGTGTGTAAACTAACACACTATACTTAGTAATATTGTTATTAAACCTGTTTGCCTATTAAAAACCATGACAAATGATGGATTATTGGATACCCAAACGGGGTATGTGTGCGTATCCGGGTAAGTCTAATTTATTACAAGTTCTATTATGGATACCTTGGGTATTATGATCTATGATATGTATGCTATGAGAGGTAATGCTAGACATGTTGGCATGATATGCATGACTTGTATGATATGCATGATTACATGAGTATGGTATGTTGATGGGTGATATGAGTGGAGGGAGCATGATATTTTGTCTTTGACGAGCACCGGTGTTTTGGTAACACACCTTGTGACTTTGGGTCACCAGTGCTTTGGTAGCACATTTGTGTCTTTGGGACACCAGAGGTTGGGCACCTCATTGCGACTTGTCCCTGTGGTTAACACCACCGTGGGTTGGCCCCACTTTGAGATATGGGATCGTCTGCTAGTGATTGGGTATCACACGATGGGTTGGCCCCATCAATTGATTTGTGACTACGGTCACCAAATGCTTTAGTAGCACATTTGTGTCTTTGGGACACCAGTGTTTTGGTAACACATTGTGACTATATGTCACGGTGGTTTAGCACCACCAGGTGGTTTGGTACCACACGGGGTAGAAAAGGAGATACGGATGGTTAGGATCGGGTTGCATTAATTATGTTGCTATGTATGATGTGTGTTAGCATGTTGTTTCATCGGGAGCGGGATTTATGCACTGAGTCATTCGACTCACCCTCTCCTTTGACATTTCAGGTGACTCGTAGACGCGGACATGGAGCCGGGGTGGACTCGAGGTGCACATGCCATGCGTTAATAAAAGTTTTGCTCCGACTATTCACTTTGGGTACTTTAGCTTACTTTTTGATTTGAGATTTAATTTGGATTTGTAAAAGGCCTTTAAATTATGTTTTATGATGGGTATGTTTTAATTAGATTCGCAACCTGCTTAACAAATAACTTGGCATGAAATTTTACTAAAACTTGGAAAGACAACGTTTTCAAAATTATACCGCAATGTGTTTTAAACTATACCATCGGGTATCTCGCTATGTTTTGCTATACAATAAGCTCAAATGATTTCCAAATCAAACTCGATTTTCTACTAAGTCTAAAATGTTTCAAAATGGCACTAAGAAACTATTGGAAGTGCTAAATGAAATCAACTCGCTTTAACTATATACTTGGAAAAGTCTTCAAAATCTAATCAAACAAGCCTACTCAAACTTTCCCCAAATTCACTATGTTTTCACCCCACTTCTAAACGAAAAAAAAATCAGATCACTCAAAGACGTTTTTCCCCGTAACATACCAGATTCGGGCGTAGTGTCTTGTCCGAGTTTGGGGTGTTACAATTGTGGTATCAGAGCCAAGTTCAAAGGCTCGGCTGTGGGCCTGAGGCCCAAAATGTTTTCAAAAGGATGTTTTGTTAGTCTTTATTCTTAAAGCATGGTTTGAAAGGCATGGCACCGAGTCTCCTGCACTGATTCGCCTGTGTAAGTACCCCGTACTATTGCTTGTGAATTGATTGGATGTGATATGATTTGATGAATAGCAATAGTATACTACTTTAGAGATTGAGACTGATAGGATTTTGTGAACTCGCGAGAACAAATCTCCTTAATATTCATAAGACTTGCTTTTAAACAAGTGGAATAAATCTTGATGCATAAAAATTCTTAATCGAGATCGTAGGAAGATTAGTCATGAACGCTAGAGGTGGACGTGGTCGTGGGCGAGGTCGTGGTAGGATGACCGCTTACGAGCCCGTAGGATCCAGTCGTGGTTCGAAAAATGAGATACCGGTTCGCCACCACCGTGGAGGTGGTGAGTTCCAAGATCGGGGCTGGGGGGACGACGCAGCGTCACAGCGATCTTCGCGAGTGTTGGAAAGAGTAGCCGTGTTGGTGGTAACGCAGAGTTAGGAAATCTGTTCTGGCGACTTCGGCCAATGGGGCCGAATTCTTCCGAGGTGTTTCGGTGTTGCTCCCAAAGCCTTCTGCCCGAATATTGGTTGGAGGCAACGAGCGGATCATGGACGATCTGGACTTGATCTGGCGAAGAGAAGCCGAAGGGCATCGTGCTCGCTTCTCCGGATGAGTCATATCGGTGGTGGCTCACGGTTCGAGCATGTGGCAGGCGCAGAGGATCTAACATGGGATTATTTCAGTTGCATATCAAAAGAAGTACATCGGAGCTAGTTATGTCGACTCCCAAATGGCTTTTCTCGAGGCTTGTTCGGGGAGTAAATCTGCTTCGAGTACGCAGTGAGTTCCCGGCCGAGTAGGTATGCCGAGGGCATTGTGGCCACCGAGCATGAGAGGTGTGTTCGTTTCGAGGATGGTCTGCGAGACGACTTGAGGTCATTGATTGGTCCTCGGCAGGGAGCGCGAGTTTGCTGTCTTAGTTGAGAAGGCTAAGGTGGCCGAGGGTGTTAAGGAGTCGATGAGAGGCGGGGCATGGACCGAAATAGACATAAGAGGAGCTTTGGGTCCTCTGGGTCGTCGGTTAATCCGCAGAGAGAGGCTAGACCGAGTGGGCGAATCACCGCTAGGTTTGTTGTTTGCTAGGCGAGGGACCGCCAGCGATGTGATCGGTGTGGGAAATCTCATTGGGGTGGCTGCTGGATCGGAGAAAAGGTTGCTTCGAGTGTGGTTCTCTGGAGCATCGTGTGAGGGATTGTCCGCGTGGGTTGGCTAGGATTCATCCGAGAGGCGGGCCGTGTCGATTCGAGAGGTAATGGACCGCCACGCGAGAGGGGCCGTGGTAATGGCGAGAGGTGGTAATGGTTGCGGTCGGGGCCGTGGAGCACCGGCGAGAGTGTGCAGTAGTTCGATGCTAGACGGCTGGATTAGTGTATGCCGCGGGCGCCGAGAGGAGAAGCGGCGCACCGGACGTCATAACCGATGCGTTCTTGATTTTTGGTTCTCCTTATACTGCTTTGATTGATGTGGGTTCAACGCACTCTTATGTTGCCAGTAGTATAGTAGAGACCATGGATTTAGACTCTGAGATATCTTCTAGGCAGATGACTGTGATTAGCCCTCTAGGTCACTCTGTAGTAGTAGATAAAAGCTGTTTAGAGAGGTACCCTTAGAACTCCAAGGGGTAGTGTTTGCTGCTGATCTGATGGAACTGCCGTTTGGGGAGTTCGATCTGATTCTTGGGATGGATTGGTTGGTCAAGTACCAGGCGAGGTTGGATTGCGCGGCCAAGCGCATGGTTCTTAAGGCGGTCGAGGTGAAGAGGTGGCTATGATAGGTAATAGGAGAGATTACTTATCAAATGTGGTATCTGCTTTGAAAGCGAGAAGATGGTCGTGGAAGGGTGTAAAGCGTATGTGTGGTTCATGTGTATGCCTTGGAGGCTAAAGAGTCGGCTATGGAGAAGGTTCGCACCGCAAGGAGTTTACTGATGTTTTTCTGAGGAGCTTCCGGTTTGCCGCCGATCGCGAGGTAGAGTTCGAATAGATCTATTACCGGAATGCGCCCAAAGTCTATTGCTCCGTATAGGATGGCGCCAAAGGAATTGGTGGAGCTTAAGGCTCGAGATCCGGGAGTTATTGGATCGAGGTTTTATTAGGCCAAGTGTTTCGCCAGTGGGAGTGCGCCGGTACTCTTTGTCAAGAAAAAGATGGCACGATGCGGATGTGTATAGACTACCGCCAGATTGAATAAGTCGACGATTAAAAACAAGTATCCGTTGCCACGGATAGACGATTTGTTTGATCACCGAAGGGGCTGCGGTATTTTCAAGATCGACTTGAGATCCGGGTATCATCGATTGAAGGTTAAGGAGGCCGATATCCATAAAATAGCGTTTTGGACTCGGTATGGGCACTACGAATTTACGTAATGCCGTTCGGGTTGACTAACGCACCGCAGCGTTTATGGACATGATGAATAGGGTGTTTCAAAGATATCTGGATCGATTCGTCGTGGTTTTCATAGACGACATCTTAGTGTACTCAAAGACAGAGGAAGAGCATGATAAGCATTTGTGAGTGGTGTTGCGATTTTGAGGAAAAGCGACTCTATGCTAAGTTCGATAAGTGTGAGTTCGGCTTAGGAAGTGACTTTCTTGGGTCATGTAGTGTCGGTGAGGGAATTCGAGTGGATCCTCGTAAGATTGAGGCGATTTTGGATTGGAAGCCGCCTAAGTCGATGGTGAGATTCGGAGTTTTCAGGTTTGGCCGGATACTACCGAAGGTTTGTTGAGGTTTCTCGTTGATAGCGGCGCCGATGACCAAGTTCTTGAGGAAAGAAGTTCCGTTTGTGTGGACCGAGAAGCGGCGGGAAAGCTTCGACAAGTTAAAGAAGATTTTGACCGAGGCTCGGTTTTAATTCAACTTTGAGGCCGGTAAGGAGTACACAGTCTATTGTGACGCATCACATACGGGCTTGGGTTGTGTCTTGATGCAAGAAGGTAAGGTTGTGGCTTACGCTTCTCGCAAATGAGGCCACATGAGGTCAATTATCCGACGCGCGATTTGGAGCTAGCAGTACCGTAGTCTTCGCTTTAAAGATTTGGAGGCACTACTTGTGCGGGGAAAGATCGATAGTCTACACAGATCACAAGAGTCCAAGTATCTACCGACTCGGAAGGATTTGAATTTGAGGCGCGCGAGATGGGTCGAGTTCTTTGGAAGATTACGATCGCTCGATTGAGTATCATCCGGCAAGGCTAACGTGGTGGCGACAGCGTTGAGCCGTAAGGTTGTTTCTGAGTTAAGAGCATTGTTTGCCCACTTGAGTTTGTATGACGATGGGAGTATTCGCGCGAGTTGCGTGTTAAGCCTACTTGGGTGGAAGCGGATCGAGAGAAATAGTTATTGGATGAGGTTACGAGTGCGCGGAGGTTACAAGTGCGAGAATGGTGGTTTGGAGGGTTACGACTTGTCTAGTGATGAGGTTCTGTGTTTCCAAGGTAAGGCTTGTATGCCTAAAGATGTTGAGTGAGGCAAAAGATTCTTCAGACGCACATAGCGATCCTCATGCTATGCATCCCGGAGGTAGCAAGATGTATAGGGATCTTAGAGAGCGATTTTGGTGGCCTGGCTTGAAGAAGGAGGTGACAGAGTTTGTTGGGAAGTGTCCGACTTGTCGCCAGTCAAGGCTGAACATCGATTGCCGTCGGGGTTACTTCACCTGTGAAAGATTCCTCGATGGAAGTGGGAAAGGATAACCATGGATTTCGTCGGTGGGTTACCGCTTCGCCAAGCAAGAAAGATTCGATTTGGGTAGTGGTGGATCGATGACTAAATCACTCACTTTATTCCGGTGAGGGTTGACTACTCACTTGAAGCTAGCGAAGCTATGTGTCGAGATAGTGAGGTTGCACGGTGTGCGGTTTACGATAATCTCGGATAGGGATCCCGATTCACGTCAAGGTTCGAAAGCGTTGCATCGAGCTCTGGGTACTCGTGCGGATTTCAAAGACGGCTTTTCACCCGCAATCGGCGGTCAATCGAAAAGGGTCATTCAGTCTTAGAGGATATCTTTGAGAGGTTGTATCTTGGATTTGAGAGGTAGTTGGGAGGAGTTTCTACCATTAGTGAGTTTGCCTACAACAACGATTACTGCGAGCATCAAGATGGCACCGTATGAGGCGTTGTATGGTAGGAAATGTCGCTCACCTACGTGTTGGGCGGAGTTAGGTGAACGTCGGTTGTTAGGACCCGAGTTGGTTCTTTGAGACCGAAGACAAGGTTGAGTTGATTCATCTAGATTGAAGGAAGCTTGGACCGGCAAAAGTCTTATGCCGATCTTAAGCGAAGAGATATAGAGTTATTTGTGGGGATCGAGTTTTCTGAAGGTCTCGCCTTGGAAGAAGGTGTTGAGGTTCGGGAAGAAAGGCAAGCTAAGTCCGAGGTTTATTGGGCCGTATAAGGTATTGAGACGAGTTGGACCATGGCGTATCGAGCTTGAGTTGCCAGCAGAGCTTAGTCGATTCACGATGTTTTCACGCGTTTGATGCTTGGAGGTACCGTTCGGATCCGTCGCATGTGGTAGCAATGGAAGAGATCGAGGTAAATCCAGATTTGACCATGGAGGAGGAACACATGCGATTCTTGATCAAGATGTGAAGGTTCTGCGTAAGAAGAAGTCTGTGCCTTTGGTTAAGGTTCTTTGGCGGAATCATGGCGTAGAAGAAGCTACGTGGGAACCCGAGGATATGATGAGACAAAGAATACCCGCAACTCTTACGATCGGGTAATTTCGAGTCGAAATTATTTTTAAGAGGGGTAGAACTGTAATATCCCGGGTTAGAAGGCTGTTTTGTGGTTGCATGTTTTGCATGTGTTTAGTGTCTTTGTGTTCTTTGTTTGTGTAGTTTCGGGGCTTAATTGTAGGTTAGGAATGTGCTGAGTAGGTAGGAGAATTTTTGTTTTTAGGCTTTATAGGAGAGGAGCCGAGGAAGCTGGGGTTTAAGAATATTATTTGGTGTTTGGTTGCACAAATGAGGAGCTGGCAAAGTGGCAAAGTATGTGCCACTTGGGGCTTGAGTGTGGCGTCAACTACAAGGGGAGAGATCCTGAGTTCAAGTCACAGAGTTCCCATTTTGGCTCTCATTTTGGGCGGCATGGAGGAAGAGTTAGAAGGCAATTCGAATTCTTCCTTGGACTTGATCCACCCATTCAAATGGAAGGTGGAGAGCAAGTTGTGGAGGTAGACTTGGTCAAGCTAATTTGAATGTGTGGTAGGGAGTTAATGGGGGAGTGGTGGCGAAATTTTGGGATGTTTGGAGGTGTTGGCGTAACTTGGGAAGCTTGTTGGGGAGTGGCGGTTGGTGAGTGTGTTAGGGGGGCTAGTGCCGATTTCCTTGGATTGTTGGTGCATTTTCGGTCTTAGGAGGGTAGCAACATAGCTCTTTCATTTTGTCAAAACAAGCCGAATTTCATAGTAAGTTTCACCTTTTGTTTTCTTTTGCAAATCAAAAATGCAAGCACATTTGTGCCGAATTTCTTTGTTCTCTTGAGTAGGGTGTAGCCGAATATCTCTTCCCATTTCCTCTTTTCTTTTCAAGTGTGTAAACCAAAACCTCTAATCTCTCTTCTTGCATTTTTGATTTTTCTTTCTTTCTTAAAAACTTTGCAGTAAAACTCTCTTCCAAAAACACATTCTTCATCTCTTTTTCTTTCAAAACCCAAAGGTACCTTCTCCTGTTCATTTTTGTTTCTCCTTAAAACCATTTTGCGAAACTTTATTCTCATTTCACTTTATCCTTCTTGTTCTTTACTCAAGCCGAATTCTTTTTTTTCTTTTGTTTAAGTTCTAGCCGATCTTCCCTCTTCTAGTAGTACTTTGTAGCCGAATTTTGAGTGGGGAGTAATCTCGGTTGTCTTCTTTCAAACGTTGGAGCAAGGTAAGTGGTGGCCGAATGCTCATTTCTTTTCTCTCCTAGTTTTCTACCAATTTTGGGGTTCAAAGTTGACTTTCGGCATTGGTTGAAGGGTGTTGATCTCTTATGTCTTGACCGAATTCTTTTTAGGGCTTTCGGGATTCGAAGCGATCCAACGAAGGCACATTATCTGAACTCGATTGTTTGGTAAGTGGTGGTGAGATGTTGATTGTGGTTTATTTGTTTGAGTTTCGATTAAGTTTAGGGTATCAAGGGATTAATCATTTTTTTCTTTTAAGGTGTAGCCGATTGCTAAAGGAGGAATCATTGTGGTTCGGGTTTGCTAAGAAACCAAACCAATAGCAAGGTGAGGATCAACATTAACCCCTTTGGTTAATTAATGTTGGCCGAATGTTATAGATGTCTAACTCCCCGTGTTGGCGATTGTTTAGGAGCTTGATACTCGAGGTATTTAGATCGTTTCGTTGGGATCTTTAGGCTCGTAATTACAGTGTGTAAACTAACACACTATACTTAGTAATATTGTTATTAAACCTGTTTGCCTATTAAAAACCATGACATGATGGATTATTGGATACCCAAACGGGGTATGTGTGCGTATCCGGTAAGTCTAATTTATTACAAGTTCTATTATGGATACCTTGGGTATTATGATCTATGATATGTATGCTATGAGAGGTAATGCTAGACATGTTGGCATGATATGCATGACTTGTATGATATGCATGATTACATGAGTATGGTATGTTGATGGGTGATATGAGTGGAGGGAGCATGATATTTTGTCTTTGTGAGCACCAGTGTTTTAGTAACACACCTTGTGACTTTGGGTCACCAAAGTGCTTTGGTAGCACATTTGTGTCTTTGGGACACGGAGGTTGGGCACCTCATTGCGACTTGTCCCTGTGGTTAACACCACCGTGGGTTGGCCCCACTTTGAGATATGGGATCGTCACTAGTGATTGGGTATCACACGATGGGTTGGCCCCATCAATTGATTTGTGACTACGGTCACCAGTGCTTTAGTAGCACATTTGTGTCTTTGGGACACCAGTGTTTTAGTAACACATTGTGACTATATGTCACCAGTGGTTTAGCACCACCAGTGGTTTGGTACCACACGGGGTAGAAAAGGAGATACGGATGGTTAGGATCGGGTTGCATTAATTATGTTGCTATGTATGATGTGTGTTAGCATGTTGTTTCATCGGGAGCGGGATTTATGCATCGAGTCATTCGACTCACCCTCTCCTTTGACATTTCAGTGACTCGTGACGCGGACATGGAGCGGGGTGGACTCGAGGTGCACATGCCATGCGTTAATAAAAGTTTTGCTCGACTATTCACTTTGGGTACTTTAGCTTACTTTTTGATTTGAGATTTAATTTGGATTTGTAAAGGCCTTTAAATTATGTTTTATGATGGGTATGTTTTAATTAGATTCGCAACTTTGCTTAACAAATAACTTGGCATGAAATTTTACTAAAACTTGGAAAGACAACGTTTTCAAAATTATACATAATGTGTTTTAAACTATACCATCGGGTATCTCGCTATGTTTTGCTATACAATAAGCTCAAATGATTTCCAAATCAAACTCGATTTTCTACTAAGTCTAAAATGTTTCAAAATGGCACTAAGAAACTATTGGAAGTGCTAAATGAAATCAACTCGCTTTAACTATATACTTGGAAAAGTCTTCAAAATCTAATCAAACAAGCCTACTCAAACTTTCCCCAAATTCACTATGTTTTCACCCCACTTCTAAACGAAAAAAAAATCAGATCACTCAAAGACGTTTTTCCCCGTAACATACCAGATTCGGGCGTAGTGTCTTGTCCGAGTTTGGGGTGTTACAGTTTCTTTTCTCCCCTCTAGGCCGTATAGCCACACTTTTTCCTATGTGATTTCCCTTTAGCCGAACATCAATTCCTCTGAAAACTTTAGTCCTCTTTCTGCTGGCCAAACTTGGTAAGCCTAACCTTCCTAATCTCTTTACCCCGAATCTTTTATTCCTTGGTGGTTGGGGCCGGATTCTATTGGCAAACAACTGACGTTTGTCGTCGACTTTGGTTTTGGTAAGGGTGGAGTAGTTCAAGTGCCTTCTTAATTCGTTGCTAGTGGTATTCTTGTGACTCTTTTGTTGAGTAAAAACCGGTCTCCCTCTTTTCCCTGTGGGGGCCGAATATTAGATGGTGGCTAACTCTCTCTCTCTCGATCTTCTTTTCTAGAGACCCACTTTCAGTAGCCAACGAATAAGGCCGATTACCATTGCACTGTTGGAGGTCACGTCTTGTGGTAAGTGAATTTGGTTGAGTAGTATATTTCGATATTATGGATTTTCGAGGGCGTTGAGATTAACTAATGGTTATTGTTATCATAGGGGCATCGAGGAGTGTCTCAATCGACAATCCATAGTAGGTGTGTAATCTCACACCACTGTTTATTCTGATATGCAATGTTCTGTGAATCGGCTAAAAGCCGAAATACCGAAAAGCCAGAGTATTGGCAATTGAGAGCTCTTGAGTGTGCGAGCGCTCGTAGAGTTAAACTGATTCAATAGTGTTGGCGATAGACTGTGGGGAGTGACTTGAATTCTCTCTCGCGGAACTGAGGCTGTAATGGGCCTTGTTGAGTCGAAGTGGGCTATGTGGGCCCAATGGGTTAATGGGCCCACAGGGGCGAAATCCATGGTAAGTGCCGGACAATTGTTGTGGCTGCGAAGTCCACAGATCCGAGACCAAAAATGGGTTGTTTGGGCCACACGAGCGTGTGGGCCCATTTGGGCTAAAATTATATTTTAGACCCAATTGCACCGTTTTGACCCGAAATGGAACTTGTGTCGCTTAAGGCGACATTTGGCCTCCGGAAAGGCCATAGATGAGTAAATTACCGAATTACCCTTGGTGGGTAAATTATCGAATTACCCTTGGTAGGTAAATTATCGAAATACCCTTGGTGGGTAAAATTACCGAAATACCCCCGAAGGGCGAAATTACCATTTTACCCTTAGTGGTAGGATCATCAATGTATGAGTAGTAACTGCATGATTAATTTTGATGATGATGCACTGCTTACTTAATTTAATTATGACATGGCATACTGCATGGGTTGGGTTATGGATTTAGAGGAAGCACTGTACTGGTGGCTCTGCCACGTTATACTGATTTAGTGGTTTCTGCCACGTTATACTAATTTAGTGGTTTTTTCAACGTTATACTGATTTAGTGGCTCAGCCACGTATACTGTTATTAGCAGCTAGTTTGCATTATTGGTGTGCTGGTTGGGTGGGTTGACTTGGTCACCATAGGTGTGTTGGTTGGTACGGGTGGTGTGTTGGTTAGACTGGGTTGGGTACATATTTGTTATGCATATCATAGGGCTTCGGCCCGGTCAGCATTCTTGAGTAGGGCTTCACCCGGTGCATCGCTTTTGAATAGGGCTTGGCCCGCATCACATCTTGATTAGGGCTAAGGCCCAGATTGATACTGTATGGGCTTGGGCCCAAACTATGAGTGTAATAAGGGGATTACACGCTGAGTTCTCGTAACTCACCCTTTCTCTTTAGCTGTGCAGGTAATCCCCAGCCTTAGAGGATTTGGAGCTGCGAGGGACTCGGAGGTGGCCACACGTCTTGTAGTTTCCTGGGGTTAATTTAGCTACTCTATTTTACTTTACTTTACTTTAATTTTTGGGTTAATAATTTTGTAATAAGGCCATTGGAATTGTTTTTAACTTTTATTTGGTATTTCTTTACAAACTACTAATTTATTAAACACGGGTTTTAAAACAATAACTATTATTTTTAAAATATCACGTTTCCGCAACTGTTTAAACCAGACTTCCGTAATAGACAAGGTTTTAAGAACAAAATAACATATGCATAATAATATATTTGAAAAGGAATGATTTCGAGTAAAAATAGTTTTGTTAATAAGCAACGAAAATCTGGATTTTTAAATGGTAGAAAGTTTTGATTCGTAGATGAGTTTTCCAACGAACACAAAATTTTCAAACAACACTTGCTGTGGCACGCTAGATTCGGTCATAACGTCTAGGCTGGGTTTGGGGTGTTACATTTAGTGGTATCAGAGCCAGGTTGCAAAACTCGGCTGTGGAATGGGTTTTGAAAATTTTTCAAATCTGTTTAAATTTTGGTTTAGAAAAGTAGTGATATTACTGAAAGTGTGGCACACCGAGTCTCTGGCACCAAATCTGTAAGCTTCTTTACTCTATACTTTATTATATGCTGAAATGGCTGTACTAAGAAACTACTAAGGATAGTAGTAGTAGTATATTGAAACTCCTTAGCTGTAGAAACCGAGACTATAAGAGACTAAAACTGTAGTAAATGCGATCTGCGAGAATAATCCTAATTACTACTTTTCATAAGATATCCGTTAATAATTAAATGAACTATAAGCTGATTCATAAAACTTTTTAATCAGAAAATATGCTACATCGATATGAGCACAAGAGGTCGCGGAAGGGGTACACGTGGCTGTGGTAGAGGCCGAGGTGCTAGGGCTAGGTCCTCAGCATCAGGACATATGCCTGAAAGGGAAGCGCTGGCATCACTAGTGACTGAGACGGGGTCTCATGACTGAGTAGATGGGGATGATGCCCAGTCCCAAGCGATGCTATGGGTTCTAGAAAGGGTTCTCTGGGCGGCAATCTTTGGGTCGATGCTTCGAGGGTCAATTTACGAGCGACTCGGTTAAGCGGGCGCGAAATCTTTAGGGGTATCTCTGTGTAGCCCGAGATGTAGCGTATCACCGGTTGGAGGTGGTAGAGAAAATAATGGATGATCTAGACTGCACGGTAGAGCAAAAACTAAAGGGAGCAGTGTCCTTACTGCGAGATGAGGCATACTAATGGTGGCTTACCGTGATGGAGGGCACGCAGGCTGACCGTGTGACTTGGGACTTCTTTAAGGCAGCCTTCCAAGGAAAATATATCGGGGCAAGTTATGTGGATGCCCGGAGAAAGGAATTTCTGAATCTGGTTCAGGGGAATAAGTCTGTAGCGGAGTATGAGGCAGAGTTCCTGCGATTGAGCTGGTATGCTCGGGGCATCGTTGCGACTGAGTATGAGAGCTGCGTGTGATTCGAGGATGGTCTCTGAGATGAGTTGCGGGTACTGATAGCCCCGCAGAGGGAAAGAGACTTTGCTGGCCTGGTTGAGAAGGCTAAGATTACCGAGGATGTGAAACGCTCAGAGCATCAGAACCATGAGCAGGATAAGGGCAGAAGTAAGAGGAATTTTGGGCCTTCAAGTTCTTTTGGTTGGCCTAGGAAGAGGCCTAGGTTTGATGGGCCAGCCTGAGCTGGGGTTCCTAATGTTGCAGTCAGACCGCAGCCTTGCGCTGAGTGTGGGAGATCTCATTTGGGAAAGTGCTGGAAAAGAACTAGGGCGTGTTTCAGATGTGGCTCCAGGGATCATCAGGTTAGAGACTGTACTCAGAGGCTCTTTCAGATGCAAGCTGCAGGTCAGGGTTATGTGCAGCCAAAGAGAGGTGGTCAGCAGCCACCGAGAGCTCGTGGTCCAGCCAGAGGGGGAAATGGGTTTAGACGAGGTCGAGGAGCACCGGGTAGAGGTGCTGGTAACACAGAGGCAAGACAGCCAGTTTTGGTATATGCTGCTCGGCGTTGAGAGGATGGCGACGCACCTGACGTCATAACTGGTACGTTCCTCATTCATGATGTGCCATTTACAGCTTTAATTGACATTGGGTCTACGCACTCATATATTGCATGTACTGTGTCGGGAACATTGGGCATACAGTTTGAACTTGCTGATAGGGAACTGTCAGTGATTAGTCCACTGGGACAATGGGTTAGAGTGAATAAACTATTTAGAAATGTGCCTCTAGAGGTCCAAGGGGTTGTCTTTTCGGTGGATTTGATGGAACTGCCGTTTGGCGAGTTCGATCTCATTTTGGGCATGGATTGGTTAGTGAAACACCGTGCGAATTTGGATTGCGCTGCTAAACGTATGGTACTGAAGTCTTCGAAGATTGAGGAGGTGGTCGTGATAGGGGAGCGAAGGGACTATTTATCAGACGTAATCTCAGCATTAAGGGCTGAGAAGCTGGTTCGCAAAGGTTGCGAGGCGTTCCTAGCTTATGTTAGCACATATGATGTTAAAAGTTTGTCTGTTGGAGATGTTAGGATGGTAAAGGAGTTTCCGAATGTATTTCGTGAAGAGCTTCTGGGGTTGCCACCAAACCGTGAGGTCAAATTCGACATTAAGCTCCTACCGGGAACGGCTCCGGTGTCCATCTCCCCTTATAGGATGGCACTGAAGGAGCTGGTAGAATTAAAGGCCCAAATCCAAGAGTTGCTGGATCGAGGATTCATCCGACCAAGTATGTCTCCTTGGGGAGCAACGATATTGTTCGTGAAGAAGAAGGATGGTTCAATGCGCATGTGTATCGATTATCGTCAATTGAATAAACTGACGATTAAGAACAAGTACCCTTTGCCAAGAATAGATGATCTATTTGATCAGCTACGAGGAGCCGCGGTTATCTCCAAGATAGATCTTAGATCGGGATACCATCAGTTAAGGGTTAAGGAGGCAGATGTGTACAAGACTGCATTTCGAACTCGTTATGGACACTACGAGTTTTTTGTCATGCCGTTTGGGCTAACGAATGCACCAGCTGCTTTCATGGATATGATGAATCGGGTCTTCAAACCCTACTTAGACCGGTTCATGGTGGTGTTTATAGATGATATTCTGGTGTATTCGCGTATCGAGTAGGAGCATGATGCGCATTTTCGGGTTGTCGTGCAAATATTGAGAGAAAGGCAGCTTTATGACAAATTCAGCAAGTGCGATTTTTGGTTGCGAGAGGTGACATTTTTGGGTTATGTCGTGTCTGCCGAGGGAATTAGGGTTGATCCTCGAAAAGTTAAGGCCGTATTAGATTTGAAGCCACTGAAGTCGGTATTTGATATTCGAAGTTTTCTGGGTCTGGCCGGGTATTACAGACGGTTCGTTGAGGGGTTTTCACTGATTGCTGCACCCCTAACTAAGTCACTGCGTAAGGGAGTACCGTTTGTTTGGGCCGATAAATAGCGGGAGAGCTTTGAGAAACTAAAGAAGATTCTCGATTGAAGACCCCCAGATTAAATCGGCGGAGGTGGAAAGGAATTCATTGTCTACTGTGATGCGTCGTACACGGGCTTGGGTTGTGTGCTGATGCAAGAGGGGAAGGTGGTGGCTTATGTGTCCCGTCAGCTTAGGCTGCACGAGGTGAATTATCCTACTCAAGACCTGGAATTAGCTGCGGTGGTATTCGCACTAAAGATTTGGAGACACTACTTGTACGGGGAGAAGTCGATCGTTTATACCGACCATAAAAGTCTCAAGTACCTCCTTACTCAGAAGGAGTTGAACCTTAGGCAACGAAGATGGATAGAGTTGCTTAAGGATTATGATTGCTCGATTGAGTACCATCCGGGAAAAGCTAACGTGGTAGCAGATGCACTGAGTCGTAAGGTTGTGTCTGATTTAATAGCAATGTTTGCTCGTCTCAGCCTGTTTGAGGATAGTAGTCTGTTAGCTAAACTTCAAGTGAAACCGACGTGGGTAGTTCAAATTAAAGAGAAACAGATGTTGGATGATTCATTGGTTCCTCGGTTCCAACAGGTGAAGAAGGGAGAGACTGTGGATTTTGGGCTGAATAGTGAAGGAGTATTATGCTTCCGTGGAAGAGTTTGTGTACCGAGGAACTCTGAGTTAAGGCAGTCGATTCTGTAGGAGGCGCATAGTAGCCCATACACTATGTATCCTGGTGGAAACAAGTTATACCGAGATCTACGTGAACTGTACTGGTGGCCAGGACTTAAGCGTGAGGTTACTGATTTTGTGAGTAAGTGTTTGACATGCCACCAAGTGAAGGCTGAGCATCAAATGCCTTCGGGACTGCTGCAACCTGTTAAGATTCCACTCTGGAAGTGGGAGAGGATAACCATGGATTTTGTGAGTGGGCTACCCCTGACGCCTACTAAGAAAGATTCGGTATGGGTTATTGTTGATCGACTGACTAAGTCCGCCCACTTCATACCGGTTCGCACTAATTACTCGTTGCAGAAGTTGGCCAAGTTGTACGTGGCGGAAATTGTGAGGTTACATGGGGTACTAGTGTCTATCATCTCGGACAGGGACCCCAGATTCACATCTCGATTCTTGAGAGTGTTACACGAAGCTTTGGGTACGAGGTTGGATTTCAAAGACAAAGATTTCATCCAGGATGATGGTCAATCGAGAGAGGGTATCTGATTTTGGAGGACATGTTGAGGAGCTGTGTGATTGATTTTAAGGGCAGTTGGGAAGACTATCTGCCATTAGCGAAATTTGCTTATAACAACAGCTACCAATCCAGTATTCAGATGGCACCATACGAGGCGTTATATGGTCGTAGGTGTCGTACCCCTACTTGTTTGACAGAATTGGGGGAGCGGTGACTGTTGGGTCCAGAACTAGTCTTTGAAACCGAGGAGAAAGTGAAATTGATCCGTAATCGGTTAAAAGAAGCAGCTGATAGATAGAAATTGTATGCTGACCTAAAGCGTAAAGAGAGAGAGTACTCTGTGGGGGATTATGTCTTCTTGAAGGTCTCACCTTGGAAGAAGATTTTGAGATTTGGACGGAAGGGCAAGCTGAGCCCCAGATTCATCGGACCTTACCGGATATTAAAGCGTGTAGGACCGGTCGCCTATCAGCTTGAGCTGCCTCCTGAGTTAAATCGGATACATGATGTGTTCCACGTCTCTATGTTGAGGCGATATCGTTCTGATCCCTCACATATAGTGCCGATAGAGGAGATCGATGTGAGATCTGATTTGACTTTTGAAGAAGAATCGGCGAAGATACTGGATTGTGATGTTAAGGTACTGAGGAGGAAATCTGTTCTACTAGTCAAGGTGCTGTGGCGTAATCATGGTTCAGAGGAAGCCACGTGGGAGCCTGAGGAGGCGATGCGACAGCAATACCCTTATCTCTTCTAGTCAGGTAAATTTTGAGGCCAAAATTTCTTTAAGGGGGTAGAGTTCTAACGCCTCAAAAGTTAGGGTTTGTAATTTTTGCTTAACTGTATGTTGTGCTTGCTCAACTGGTTAATTGAGGGTATTTGGGGGTTCTAGGGAGGCCTGGGTTCGAGTCTGAGCATTGGGAAAATTTTGGTTTTTGACCCTAAAGTGAAGAGGGTTGGCAGTTGTAGGGCTTAAGTAAATTTGTGTGTGTTTTAGTAGCACAACTTGAGCATGTGGCTTAGTGGTGTGGCGTCAAGGGGAGAACAAGGAAGGGAGGGGTTCGAATCCCACAGTTTGCAATTGGAGGATTTTATTTTGTGACTTGAGAGTGGAGGAAGTAGAGTTTGGATCAAACTCTTCAAGTGGACTTGGAGACTTTGTCAACAAGCTCGAATGGGAGGCTAGGAGTGATTCAAGGAGAAGATAGTGGAGAAAATCAAGGAAGGGAGGAGAGTGGGAGAGTTGGCCGAATGTGGGAGTGTGCCTAAGGGGGAGATTTTGGCTAGGGGGTGGATTAGAAAGCATTTTCGGCAGCTTGGGTGTGAGTGCAAACCGAAAGTCTCTTTGGGTAGTGGGACTTCTTTTTTTTTTGTTCTTTTCGAGATTTCTCCTTGGAAGCATTTCGTGCACTTTTCCTTCTCTTCTCCTTCTTACCTCTCGTGCTTTCTTTCCTTTTCTTTTGCTAATAGCCTAAACACTTGTTTGGCTGAATCTTCTTCTTCCCGTCTCTCATCACATTTCGTCCGTTTCTTTTCTCCCCTCTAGGCCGTATAGCCACACTTCTTCCTATGTGATTTCCCTTTAGCCGAACATCAATTCTTCTAAAAACTTTAGTCCTCTTTTTGCTGGCCGAACTTGGTAAGCTATCCTTTCTAATCACTTTACCCCGAATCTTTTATTCCTTGGTGGTTGGGGCCGGATTCAATTGACAAACAACTGACATTTTTCGTCGACTTTGGTTTTGGTAAGGGTGGAGTAGTTCAAGTGCCTTCTTAATTCATTGCTAGTGGTATTCTTGTGACTCTTTTGTTGAGTAAACATCGGTCTCCCTATTTTCCTTGTGGGGGCCGAATATTGGATGGTGGCTAACTCTCTCTCTCTCGATCTTCTTTGCTTGAGACCCGCTTTCAGTAGCCAACGAATAGGGCCGATTACCGTTGCACTGTAGGAGGTCACGTCTTGTGGTAAGTGAATTTGGTTGAGTAGTATATTTCGATATTATGGATTTTTGAGGGCGTTGAGATTAACTAATGGTCATTGTTATCATAGGGGCATCGAGGAGTGTCTCAATCGGTAATCTATAGCAGGTGTGTAATCTCACACCACTATTTATTCTGATATGCGACGTTCTGTGAATCGGCTAAAAGCCGAAATACCAAAAAGCCGGATTATCGGCAGCTAAGAGCTCTCGAGTGTGCGAGCGCTCGTAGAGTTAAACCGAGTCAATAGTATTGGCAATAGACTGTGGGGAGTGACTCGAACTCTCTCTCGCGGAACTGAGGCTGTAATGAGCCTTGTTGAGCCGAAGTGGGCTATGTGGGCCCAATGGGTTATTGGGCCCACAGGGGCGAAATCCGTGGTAAGTGCCGGACGATTGTTGCGGCTGCGAAGTCTGTAGATTCGAGATCAAAAATGGGTTGTTTGGGCCACACGAGCGTGTGGGCCTGTTTGGGCCGAAATTGGATTTTAGGCCCAATTGCACCGTTTTGACCCGAAATGGAACTTGTGTTGCTCGAGGCGACAGTTGGCCTTCGAAAAGGCTGTAGATGAGTAAATTACCTAATTACCCTTGGTGGGTAAATTACTGAAATACCTTTGGTGGGTAAAATTACCGAAATACCCCCGAGGGGCAAATTTACCGGTTTACCCTTAGTGGTAGGATCATCGATGTATGAGTAGCAACTGTATAATTGATGTTGATGATGATGTACTGCTTACTTAATTTAATTATGACATGGCATACTGCATGGGTTGGGTTATGGATTTGGAGGAAGCACTGTACTGGTGGCTCTGCCACGTTATACTGATTTAGTGGTTTTTGCCACATTATACTGATTTAGTGGCTCAGCCACGTATACTGTTATTAGCAGCTAGTCTGCGTTATTGGTGTGCTGGTTGGGTGGGTTGACTTGGTCCCCACAGGTGTGTTGGTTGGTACGGGTGGTGTGTTGGTTGGACTGGGTTGGGTACATATTTATTATGCATATCATAGGGTTTTCGCCTGCATCAAGTTATTGAATAGGGCTTCGGCCGCATCAGTTCTTGATTAGGGCTTAGGCCCAGATTGATACTGTATGGGCTTGGGCCCAAACTATGGGTGTAATAAGGGGATTACACACTGAGTTCTCGTAACTCACCCTTTCTCTTTAACTGTGCAGGTAATCCCCAGCCTTAGAGGATTTGGAGCTGCGAGGGACTCGAAGGTGGCCACACTTCCTGTAGGTTCTTGGGGTTAATTTAGCTACTCTATTTTACTTTACTTTACTTTAATTTTTGGGTTAATAATTTTGTAATAAGGCCATTGGAATTGTTTTTAACTTTTATTTGGTATTTCTTTACAAACTGCTAATTTATTAAACACGGGTTTTAAAACAATAATTACTATTTTTAAAATATCACGCTTTCGCAACTGTTTAAACCAGACTTCCGTAACGGAAAAGGTTTTAAAAACAAAATAATAGATGCATAATAATATATTTGAAAAGGAATGATTTCGAGTAAAACTAGTTTTGTTAATAAGCAACGAAAATCGGGATTTTTAAATGGTAGAAAGTTTTGATTCGTAGATGAGTTTTCCAACGAACACAAAATTTTCAAACAACACCTGATGTGGCACGCTAGATTCGGTCATAACGTCTAGGCCGGGTGTGGGGTGTTACAGCTCATGCGAACTGTATATCGGAAAGCTCATAAGAGTTGAAATCGGGAAGCTCATGAGAGCTGTGGCGTGTCCGCAACACATGCAAGACTACAACCAAAACGGTAACCCTAATGACATGTCATTTGTATCCTCCGAATTTGTAAGGTTCAAATGGGACTCAAAAATTATCGGATATGTGGTCAGTAATTATACATGGCAATTGTACAAATCACACACAATAATATTCAACTTTAAAACATACAAATGTACAATTTAGTTAGACGAACTTACCTCGACAAGTGTTTGTTGATACGAAGGCTACTAATCTGTTACTTTTCCTTTGCCTCGATCTAACTCCGTACTAGATCCATCCGAATCTATACGAATGAATTTGACTTAATTCAATATAATTCATATTCAATTCAGTCCAACACATATTTTGGCAAAATTACTATTTTGCCCCTATACTTTTAATTTATTACAATTTAGTCCCTAGGCTCGAAAAATGAAATTCATACAATTTAATTCTTATTCAAGCCTAGCCAATTTTTATACATATTAATAACAGCCCATGTATTTCAAAAAATTCAGAATTTTGCCATAAATTTATCATCTTTATTTAACAACAACCTTTCTTTTTCTATCATAAAACTTCAAAATTCAAGCATACTCATCCATGGAAAAATCCTAATACTTTAACGATTTTGCAAATTAATCCCTAAGATAGTTAGATTAAGCTATTACGATCTCGAAAACATAAAAATTATTAAAAACGGACAAAAATACATGCCTAAATGAGTAAAAATAAGCTTGCTAACTTCAAGCTTCCATGGCTAGGGTTTCCATCTTTTTTTTGTTATTTGGTAAAAGATGATGATATTAAATTATTTTATTTATTTATCATCATTTATCATTTCTTTTTCCAAAATTAACCTTAATAATTTATTAAATTTCCAATGATGAATAATCATTTTTATCCACTAAGCATTTTAATGGTCTAATTACTATATAAGGACCTCCAATTTCAAATTCTATAGCTATTTAATACTAATAGCTATTAGAATTCAATTTTTGCACTTTATGCAATTTAGTCCTTTTTATCAGATTAGACATGTAAACGGTAAAATTTCTAAACAAAATTTTTATACGATATTTCTATCACACTATATACCATAAAATAATATTAAAATAAATTTTATTTCGGACTTAGATTTGTGGTCCCAAAACCACTGTTCCGATTTCACTGAAAACGGGCTGTTACAACTCTCCCCCTAAAGGAATTTTTGTCTTCGAAAATCTTACCAGTAAAAAGGTTCGGATATTTCTTTCTTATAGTTTCCTTAGGTTCCCAGGTAGCTTCCTCTATTCCGTGTCGTTGCCAGAGAACTTTTACTAAAGCTATTTTTTTATTTCTCAATTCTTTCACATCCCTTACTAAAATTCTGATCGGTTCTTCATTGTATGTCATGTCAGGCTGAATCTCGACATCCGTCAGAGAAATAACATGTGAAGGGTCAGATCGATACCGTTGTAAAATAGACATGTGAAATACATTGTGAATCTTTTCTAGTTCTAACGGTAAAGCTAATCGATATGTAACAGGTCTGATTCTCTCAGTAATCTCATACGGCCCGATAAATCGTGGACTCAGTTTTCCTTTACGACCGAACCGAAGAACTCTCTTCCAGGGCGAACTTTCAAAAATACCTTGTCACCAACTTGAAACTCTATTTCTTTACGTTTAAGATCCGCATAAGATTTCCTATGATCAGAAGCTGCTTTCAAGCTATTTCGGATCACTTTCACTTTTTCCTCAGTCTCGCGAATCAAATCAACTCCATGTATCTTTTTCTCACTGAGTTCAGTCCAATATAATAGAGTTTGACATTTGCGACCATACAGAGCCTCATACGGTGCCATCTTTATACTTGACTGATAACTATTATTATATGCGAATTCGACTAACAGCAAATATTTCTCTTAATTGCCTTCGAACTTTATAACACAACATCGAAGCATATCTTCAAGAATCTGAATCATACATTCGGACTGACCATTCTTCTGAGGGTGAAATGCGGTACTATAATGTAATTGCGTACCCAGAGCTTCCTGTAATTTTTTCCAAAATCATGATGTAAATCGTGGATCTCTGTCTAAAATAATAGAAACTGGCACTCCTTGCAATCTGACAATCTCTTAAACATATAACTCAGCTGATCTATCAAGTGAGAAATCTGTACGTACCGGAATAAAATGTGCAGACTTCGTTAAATGATCGACGATAACCCAAATGAAATCTTTCTTTTTCGGAGATAGGGGTAACCTCGATACAAAATCCATAGTAACTCCTATTTCCATTTCGGTATCATCACTGGTTGTAATAGTCCTGAAGGTACCTGATGTTTAGCTTTAACTTGCTGACATATCAAACATCTATATACAAAATCAAAAATGTAATGTTTCATTCCTGGCCACTAGTACATCTGTTTCAAATCATTGTACCTCTTATTACTTCCTGGATGAACAGACATACTACCACTATGAGCTTCGTGCAAAATTTCCTGTATAAGCTCTGGATTCTTCGGTACACAAATTCTACCTCTGAATAATAAACAATCATCAGGTCCTATATGAAATTCTGAATCAGAATTCGACTCACATTGTACCCGTTTAGCTTGAAACTCATTATCACATTTCTGAGCTTTACAGATATGCTGTAGAAACATCGATTTAGCTTTTAACTTAGCTAAAATTTAGCCATCATCAGACAATGACAATCGGCTATTCATTGCTCGTAAGGCAAACAAAGACTTTCTACTCAGAGCATCAGCAACTACATTTGCTTTTCCCGGATGATAATCAATAACCAACTCATAATCTTTTAATAGTTCGAGCCATCTACGCTATCTCAAATTTGAATCTTTCTATGAAATCAGATACTTTAAACTCTTGTGATCGGTAAATATATGACATTTTTCACCGAACAAATAGTGTCGCCAAATTTTCAACGCAAAGACAATAGCAGCTAATTCTAAGTCATGTGCCGGATAGTTCTTTTCATGTGGCTTTAACTGTCTGGATGTATAAGCTACTACTTTACCTTCTTGCATCAAAACACAACTTAAACCATTTAATGACGCATCACTGAAAATCACAAATTTCTTACCCGATTTAGGCTGAACAAGAATTGGTGCTTTGGTCAACAGAGCTTTCAACTGGTTAAAAGTTTGCTGACATTTATCAGACCATTCAAATTTCACATCTTTCTGTAATAGCCGTGTCATCGGTGTGTCTATCATCGAAAATCCTTTTACAAATCTCTGGTAATAACCAGCTAATCCCAAAAAACTTCTGACTTTAGATACATTTCTCAGAGGTTTCCAGTTAACAATAGCTGAAATTTTATTCAGATCAACTCTGATGCCATCAGTCGATACTATGTGTCCCAGAAAACCAACTTCCCGAAGCCAAAACTCACAATTGCTAAATTTAGCAAACAATTGTTTATCTTGCAAAGTTTGCAGAATAATTCTCAGATGTTCGGCATGTTCAGTTTCATCTCGAGAATATATTAGAATATCATCAATAAATACCACAACAAATCTATCCCAATACGGTCAGAAAATTGTATTCATCAAATCCATAAACACTGTAGGTGCGTTAGTTAAACCAAACGACATCACAAGAAATTCATAATGTCCGTACCTGGTTCTGAATGTCATTTTCAGTACATCCGAATCTTTCACTCTTAATTGGTAATAACCAGAACGAAGAACAATCTTCGAAAACACTGTGGCACATTTCAACTGATCAAACAAATTGTCAATGCGAGGCAGGGGATATTTATTCTTAATTGTAACTTTGTTGAGCTAACGGTAAACAATGCATAATCTCATCAATCCGTCCTTTTTTTAACAAACAGAACCGGTGCACCCCAAGGTGAAAAACTAGGTCAAGCAAAACCCCTATCAGTCAACTCTTGCAACTGTGCTTTCAACTCTTTTAGCTCTGTAAGAGCCATTCTATATGGTGCTATCGATATCGGTGTTGTTCCCGATACAAGATCTATAACAAATTCAACTTCTCTAGCCAGCGGTAATCCAGGTAACTCCTCTGAAAACACATTAGGATACTCGCACACCACTGGCACTGATTTTAGCTTTGACTCAGACAGTTTAGTATCTAATACATAAGCAAGATAAGCATCATAACCTTTTCTCACATATTTCTGTGCTGACATAGCTGATATCACAATAGGCAACCCTTCAATTTATCTGATTCAATATGAAGCATCTCACCGTTCTGACCCTTTAATACGATATGCTTTTGTTTACAGTTTACCACAGCATCATGCAGAGTTAGCCAATCCATTCCCAAAATCACATCAAATTCATCGAACAGTAATGGCATCAAATCAGCCAAAAAATAGTAACCCCGAATCTTTAACGGGCAGTTTTTGCAAAACTTATCAAATAATACATACTGGCCTAGAGGGTTCGATACTTTAACCACGAATTCAGTGGACTCAACAGGTAAATTTTTATTAGACACTAATTTCGTGCAAACATATGAATGAGTCGAACCGAGATCAATTAAAGTAGTTACACCAGTATCAATAAGAGAGAAAGTATTAGTAATAACACCTGGCGCAAAAGTCTTCGTGCGCACGAATAGCATAGGCCCTAGCTGGTGTTTGTGCCTCAGACCTTACAGTAGAGTCTTTCGTCACACCCCGGCTACCACTCACATTTCTAGAATTATGAGGTGGTCTACCTATCATAGCTGTGTTGCTCGGCCTCGAAGTTTGCATGCAATCTTTTCTAGATTTCTTCGGGAAATCTCTAAGATAGTGGTCAAAGGAACTACATCTGAAACACGCTCCAATTTTCATTCGACACTCACCAAAATGTAGCTTATTACAGTGTCAGCACTTAGGTTTGGTGTTTCTAGTATTATCCACACTTGCTACAGATGTAGCCTGAGATTTAGGATTGGAGCGTCGGGTACATCTATCTCTATCAGAGTATCCTGCAGAAGTAGTAGAACGGTCAATGATATTTCTTTGATTTCTTCGATGCTGACTGGTATGACTTTCCCGTCAATCTCTTACTTGAAGCTCTAGCTTCAATCTCAGCTTGTCTTTTCTCTTTGCTCAACTCTTCAGCTTTATATGCCTGATCAACCAATACAACAAATTCTTTCAACTCAAGAATCCCGACTAATAATTTTATATCCTCATTTAAGCCATCTTCGAACTGCTTACACATTGCAGTCTCAGTTGGGATACATTCTCGAGCATATTTGCTTAATCAAATAAATTCTCGTTCATATTCAGACACTGCCATACGACCTTGTTTAAGTTTCAAAAATTATTTACATTTCTGGTCGAGAAACCTCTGACTGATGTATTTCTTTCAAAACTCGGTTTGAAAGAATTCCCAAGTGACCTGATCTTTTGGCAGGACAGAAATCAACGTATTCTGCCACTGATAAGCTGATTCTTTTAACAGAGATACTGCACACTTAATACATTCAGCTGGTGAACAAGATAATTCATCAAGAACTCTGATAGTATTTTCTAACCAGAACTCAGCTCTTTTGGGATCATCATCAGCTGTAGCTCGGAATTCTTCAGCACAATACTTACAGATTTTATCAACAGGTGGCTTACTAGCTCAAATAAGTTCTGTACTTTGAGGAATATCAGGAACCATTGAGGAACGGGAGGGGGTGGAGGTTGTTGAGCAACCGGGTTAGTTCGTACAAACTTAGTAAACAATTCATTCATCATCTAGAAGAAGGCTTCTTTAGCCTCTCCTCCTCGGCCCTCAGATACGGGCCTCGTACCACTCAAAGCTACTCCTTGAACGGAGGCTTGAGCGTTTCTTTTTGCTTCATCAGAATCAACTCGATTGGATGACATTGCTATATAAAAACATGTTTTAAAATGGTCAGGAGATATCACACTATCACAGATTATATAATGGCATGTATAGCTAGACTCGTATATGATACGTTAGTCTGAGAATCGACTACACTATAGCTCTAATACCAATAAATGTAACACCCCTAACCTGAATCCGTCGCCAGAATAAGGTTACAGAGCATTACCGAAGTTTACAAAACAAATAGACATAAATTTCACATCATATTATATTCATATAAAAAATTAATCAAAATCATACATATTGTCCCTTATATGAGCCCTCGAGGCCCAAAATACTCATTAAAAACCAATCGGGACTACATCGGGTACTCAAAGAATTTTTTGGAAATCATTGAAATTTTTCAACTTTGTAGGGGACACACGCCCGTGTGGCCAGGCCGTGTGACTCACACGGTCAACAGACACGTCCGTGTCTTAGGCCGTGTGGGCATTCAAATTAGGGGCACATGGTTGTGCCTCAGCCTGTGTCCGTGCCCATGTAACTCTCTGACTTGGGTCACACTGCCAAGCCACACGCCCGTGTGCTAGGCTGTGTGAGCATATGGACTTGCACAATTTAAAAGATACAGGGGACACATGGCCATGCCACCTAGCCGTGTGTGACACACAACTGAGACACACGTCCGTGTCTCTACCCGTGTGGACAAAAATAGGCCATTTTTCAAGCCACATTTCTCACCAATTTCTCATCAACCTAACTCCACATTTTTTGCACATCAATAAGCCATAACAAGGCATTCAAATCAAGCTAAAATCGAGTCTTAAACATGTATTATCACAACATACAACCAATATGCCAATAGGCAATTCAAATGAAAATTTGAAAACATGTCAATCAAATTCCAAAATTTACCTAGATAACCAAATACATATATGCATAATTTTGCTAAATTTACCAAATCAACCAATTCTCAATATACCTATAAATTACCATTCCAAACACATTCCAAACATAAAAAGGCTACTTATATGCACACCAAAATATACTAAACACAAGCCATTCAAATAGCTAGTTTCAACAAAACATTTATATACCAACATTGACCAAAATAACCTATACATGCCATTATAACCGGAATTAATTTACTAAAATATTAAAATATTCGATGGATAGTGTGATTCAGCTCCGACCAGCTTCCAACCCAAATGAGCTTTCAAATTACTATAAAACATGGAAAAATAATACGGAGTAAGCTTTTAAGCTTAGTAAGTTCGTATAATATAGAATTTAACTTACCATTTAATCACATTTAAGGTATGCATACAAGACATATTCAAACAAATTTGGCCAAAAGTCTAAACACATAACTTCAACATGTTAGCCATCGAAACACATATAATAGCTCAAAATCATGGATGAACATAGTTTGTACCGAACTCATTTTGTCTCATAACAGAACATTGCCCGTTGAACCATTTAAAATATTGTTGGATACACGGGTAGTACACACGAAGTGTACAAAACTATAATCCATCAATTCATGTACATGTATGCTCATATGAGCATGTAAATGGGAAGCTCTTCCAATCTATATAACGGGAAGCTCTTCCAAGCTATATATCGGGAAGCTCATAAGAGCTGAAATCGGAAAGCTCATGCGAACTAAATATTGGGAAGCTCATGAGAGCTGTGGCGTGTCTTCAACACATGTAGGACTACAACCAAAACGGTAACCCTAATGACATGTGTAACACCCCTTACCCGTATTTGACACTTGAACCGAGTACGAGGCATTACCGTACTTAACTTGCTCAAACATACAACATCGATCCATAAAATTTCATTTCAAATTAAAACTTTTCATTCGAGACCTTAATGTCCTTATTATAGGTCTACGAGACCTTAAACTTGCACCCGGAATGATTCGGGACCGAACCGGGAACTTTTGAACACTTATAAAATTTGACACAAAACAGGGCCACACGCCTGTGTGGGCAGGCCGTGTAATCACACACGCCCATGTCCCTAGTCCGTGTAGATTTTATTTTTCATTTCAAACCTACAGGGGTTTTCACACGGCCTGACACACGCCCGTGTCCATAGCCCGTGTCCCTCACACGGCCATGACACGCCCGTGTCTTCACCGGTGTGTGAAAACCTTAACATTCTATTTATGATGTCATCATCTCAATAAGGTCACACGGCCAAGGCACATGCCCGTGTCCTTAGACCGTGTGTCGAATTAAATTCCTAATTTCAGGTGCAAACTTCACACGGCCCAGGCACATGCCCGTGTCTTAGGCCGTGTCTCCAACACGGTTGAGACACACGGCCGTATCTCAGCCCATGTGTTTACTACTGAGTATTCTGACTTGCCAACCTAGCATGCATGGAGACACACGGCCTATCCACACGCCCATGGGGCTAACCATGTGTCACACATGGCTTAGACACACGCCCGTGTGTCTACCCCTGTGGACAATTGTAAGGCTATCTACCAAGCCAATTGCCACCCTTCAAAGAAACCACACTTATACCAATTCAATTTAACATACATCATGACCATAAGGCACTTCTAAGAACCCAAAATCAAGACATCCACACAAGCCTACACTTCATGAACTTCATCATCATTGAATATATAAACTTTTCAAGTATTGGCCATTTTCCAATGGCCATTTAAAAATTGAATTAAACAATATTAATAGCCACACATTGGTTAACAAATATGACATAACACAGAATAACCAAGTTCCTATACATATCATACTCAAAATTAATCAAACTATGATATACCAAAGAGAAGTTGATAATATGATTCTGAACTCTAACGTCCTACGATCCCCGAGTTAGCTTGGCGATACTACAAGGAAAAGGGAAATGAGAGAGGTAAGCATGAAGCTTAGTAAGTTTGCATGAAATAAATAACAACATAAAGGCTCATAATGTCAACAATCCATGGCATTGAATAGAAACACAAAGTCTCAAGCACATTGCCATAACTTACTCATGCTTACTCTTACCAATTACATGTCATGTCACATATCGTAAACATTTCTCGTGAATTACTCACATGTACCTGTATCACTTCATCACATGGCTTTAGCACTAGTTTCATCTCTATTATAAGCTTAACTAATTATCCCGATGAATCACTCGGAATACCCGAGTATACACAATCATCATCATACACATAAATACGACGCCAATGCCATATCCCAGATATGGTCTTACATTGGGTCACATGTCGATGCCGATGCCATATCCCAGATATGGTCTTATACGGGAGCCCATATCGATGTCGATGCCATATCCCAGATATGGTCTTATACGATTTTCATATTCGATGCCGATGCCATATCCCAGATATGGTCTTATACGAGATCTCAATTCAGTGCCGAGGCCATGTCATAGACATGGTCTTATACGAGACCTTACCAATCTCACGTCTTGGTGATATCCTCTCACTTCTTAAAGTCCAACCGGGACTTCAACATCACAAATTTTCATCATTTTCTCATTTATCATTACTCAATTTCATAGAAATAAGATACATCTTCATGAATATTAAACGTTTTAAAACTTAGTAACATGATGTTAAATTTATTACACACAAACTTACCTCGATACCAAAATAGGCCAATTTGTCGATCTAGTCCGAAACCTTACCTTTTCCTCGGTCAAGGTTAATTCTATAATATCAAATTAGCTCATTTAATTACCACATTAGTCAATACATTTCAATAATCATACTTTGGCAAAATTACCATTTTACCCTTGACTTTCACAAAATAATGATTTTACCCCTAGGCTCGTAAATCAATTCTAATCAAATTTCTTTCTTTAACGAGCTTAGCTGAACATTTATTACTCTTATAGAAACTTCCAATACTCATTATTTCACACAATTACCACCTATTTTACAACCTTCACAAAAAGGTCCTTTTAGGTGTTTTCATGGAAACACCTTTCACAAAAGTTGTTTATTTAACAACTAAGACTCATTTTTTTTCATAAAATTTCAGAAATCAACACTATTTCTCTCATGGAAAAACCCTAAGTTTTCAACCATTTTGCAAAATAGTCCCCTCATTAGCTAGCTCAAGCTACAAGGGTCTCAAAAGTACAAAAATTATCTAAGAATGACCATTAAAACACTTACTTGCAAGGAGAAAAGCTTGGCTGAAATTTTTGAGTTCTCAACCCCTATTTTGCTACAAATTTTTGGTGGAGAAGATGGAGAGAAAATGTGATATTTTTCTTTTCTTTATTTATTATAACAAGTCAATTAAGTCACCTAATTTCCACCAACTTTGGCCAATTTCTAATTCTTTGTCCCTATAGCCGGCCACCACCCTAAACAAGGCCTAATTGCACATTAGGGACCTCCAATTAATATTCTATGGCTTTTAGACACCTTTAGCTTGTAAAATAGAACTTTCGCACTTTATGCGATTTAGTCTTTTTTCGCAATTAAGCATGCAATCGCTAAAATTAAAGCACCAAAATTTTCATGCATCAATATAATCATGCCATAACTCATAAAATAATATAAAAATAATTTTCTTCAACCTCGGATTAGTGGTTCCGAAACCACTGTTCTGACTAGCCCCTAAATCGGGCTGTTACAATTTTCCCCCTTAGGGATTTTCGTCCCCGAAAATCTTACCGATAAAAAGGTTGGGATATTGGTTTCTCATTGTTTCCTCAAGCTCCCATGTAGGCTCTTCTACTCCATGTCTTTGCCATAGTACTTTCACAAGGGCTATAATTTTGTTCCTCAATTGTTTGACTTCTTGAGCGAAAATCTTAACTGGCTCTTCACCATAAGTCATGTCCGGTCGAATTTCTACCTCTGATGGTACAATCACGTGCGAAGGGTCTGATCGGTAGCGATGCAACATAGATACGTGTAATACATCATGAATCTTCTCCAACTCAGATGGCAATGCCAAACGATAAGCTACCGGCCCTATCATCTCGGTAATCTCATATGGTCTGATAAAGTACGGACTCAATTCGCATTTTCGGCCAAATCTGAGAACTTTCTTCCATGGTGATACCTTCAGAAACACTGTATCACCTACTTGAAACTCAATCTCTTTCCGTTTCAAATCCACATAGGACTTTTGTCTATCAGAAGCAGCTTTTAAGCACTCACGTATCACTTTTACTTTCTCTTTGATTTCTCTGACCAAGTCGACCCCGTGAATCTGATTCTCTCTGAGTTCAGCCCAATATAAATGCGTTCGGAACTTACGCCCATACAATGCCTCGTAAGGCGCCATCTTCAAACTCGACTAAAAGCTATTATTGTAGGCAAATTCTACTAATGGTAAGTACCTTTCCCAGCTGCTTTGAAACTCAAAAACACAACATCGGAGCATGTCCTCAAGAATCTGGATTACTCTTTCTGACTGACCATCGGTCTGCGGATGGAAAGCTGTACTAAAGCTCAATTTTATGCCTAAGGCCTCTTGTAACTTTTTTCCAAAACCGTGACGTGAATCTCGGATCTCTATCCGAAATAATCGACAATGGTACTCCTTGAAGTCTTACTATTTCTGACACATACAAATCTTCCAACTTATCAAGGAAAAATCAACCCGTACTGGTATGAAATGAGCTGACTTCATAAGTCTATCAATAACGACCCATACCGCATCCTTTTTTTTCGGTACCAACGGTAAACTCGTCACAAAATCCATAGCAATCCGGTCCCATTTCCACTTGTGAACCATAGTATGCTGAAGTAGACCCAAAGGTACTTGGTGTTCAGCCTTCACTTGTTGACAAATTAGGCATCTCGATACAAACTCAGAAATGTCTTTCTTCATACTCGGCCACCAATACCATTTCTTCAACTCGTTATACATCTTTGTGCTGCCTGGATGTACAAACAAACATCCACTATGTGCTTCGTGCAAAATCTTCCGAATAAGCTCATCATTCTCTGGTACACAGAATCTATCTCGGAACGTTAAACATCCTTCGGAATTAATTCGAAAATCTGACTCAGCACCTGACTGGCATTGAACTCTCTTGGCTTGCAAATCTCTGTCGCCTTTTTGAGCTTCACAAATTTCTTGGAGAAACATCAGCCTAGCTCTCAACTCGGCTAGGATAGAACCACCATCTAAAAAAATCATTCGTGTATTCATGGCTCTCAGCGCAAACAAGGATTTCCTACTCAAGGCATCGACGACCACGTTCGCCTTTCCCGGATGATAGTCAATTACTAACTCGTAATCCTTTATCAACTATAACCATCTCCGTTGTCTAAGGTTCAACTCCTTTTGAGTCATCAAGTACTTTAAGCTCTTATGATAAGTGAACAGCCGACATTTCTCACCATATAAATGATGTCTCCAAATCTTTAGTGCAAATACAATTGCGGCTAAATCCAAATCATGGGTCGGGTAATTCTTCTCGTGCGCCTTTAATTTTCTAGAGGCATATGCTATAACCTTGCCCTCTTGCATGAGTACACAACCCAATCCATTCAAATGCATCGCTGTAAACCACAAATTCTTTTCCTGGTTCAGGTTGTACTAGAACTGGAGCCTCGGTCAATAATGCCTTCAATTTCTCAAAACTCTGCTGGCACTTTTCTGTCCACTCAAACTCCACATCTTTTTGTAGTAGCTTCGTCATCGGAGTAGCTATCATGGAAAATCCCTTGACAAATCGTCTATAGTAGCCAGCTAGGCCCAGAAAACTCCTATCCTCGATTACGTTCCTTGGCAGTTTCCATTCAACAATCGCTAAAATCTTACTCAGGTCAACTCGAATACCGTCACCCGAGACAATGTGCCCCAAAAATCCAACTTCCTTAAGCCAAAATTCACTTTTATTAAACTTGGCATATAATTGTTTATCTATCAAAATTTGCAGAACCGCCCTCAAATGCTCAGCATGCTCGTTCTCATCCCAAGAGTAGATCAATATATCATCAATAAAGACAACAAATTTATCCAAATATGGCCGAAAGATGCGATTCATCAAATCCATGAAAACTGCAGGGGCATTTGTTAAACCGAAAGGCATGACCAAAAATTCATAGTGACCATAGCTTGTCCGAAATGCAGTTTTCGGCACATCCGAGTCCTTGACTCTCAACTAATAATATCTAGACCTCAAGTCTATCTTGGAAATCACCCTGGCTCCCTTCAATTGATCAAACAAATCATCAATTCTTGGCAACGGGTACTTGTTGTTTACAGTTACCTTATTAAGTTACCGATAATCTATGCATAACCTCATGAAACCATCTTTCTTCTTCACAAATAAAATGGGAGCACCCCACGGAGAATAACTCAGTCTTGCAAAGCCTTTGTCCGTAAACTCTTGCAGCTGTACCTTCAGTTCTTTTAGCTCGGTTGGAGCCATTCTGTACAGAGCAATTGAAATGGGGGCAGTACCAGGAGCTAACTCAATCCCAAATTCAATCTCTCTAACCGGAGGTAACCCTAGAAATTCCTCTGGGAAAACATCTGGATACTCACATACTATGGGTGTCGATTCAATTCTTAACTCAGTCTCTTTAGCATTCATCACAAAGGCAAGATAAGCTTCATATCCCTTTCTTACATATTTTCGAGCAGACATATGAGAAATCACTAAAGGTAACTTGTCCTGATCATCTGATTCAACACGAAGAATATCCCTATTTTCATATTTTAACTCAATAAATTTCCTTCCACAATTCACTATCACATCATGAGTAGTTAACCAATCAATCCCAAGGATGACATCGAATTCATCAAACGGCAATAACATGAGATTAGCTGGAAAATAATGACCCCTAATCATCAAATGGCAACCTTTGCATACTCTATCGACTAATACACATTTGCTTAGGGGATTTGACACTTTTATCACAAATTCCGTAGACTCTACAAGCATGTTCATACTAGAGACTAATTTCATGCAAATATACGAGTGGGAAGATCCCGGATCAATTAAAGCTATAACATGAGTATCATAGAGAGAAAATGTACCAGTGATCACGTCGGGAGAGGACGACTCTTCGCGAGCGCGAATAGCGTAAGTCCTCACAGGCGCTCTACCCTCAGATCTTGCAGTCTGCTCTATAGGTGTATTCTTACTACTCATTTCATTTCGCGGGTTTCTCTATGGCCTTCCTCTAGCAGTACTTCCAGGTCTTGTACTCTGAGGTTTATCTTTCTCACCCACCTTGGGGCAATCTCTGATAAAATGGTCTAGGGATCCACACTTGAAACAAGCTTTCTCATTTGCTCGACACTCCCCGGGATGACGTCTGCCACACTGCGGACATTTCGGTCTACTTGGTCGAGCGTTGCCAACACTAGCAACCGAAGTGGTTTGAACTTTAGATCTCGAGTACTGTTTACCCTTGCTTCTATTTGAAATCCCAACCGAAGTGGCCGATTTGGTAGTAAACTCTCTTGATTTCTTGGATGAGGATTAAAATGATTTGCCCAACTGTCTCTTCCTCGAGTCACGAGACTCAATTTCAGCTCTTCTTTTCTCTTTGACCAGTTCTTCGGCCTTACAGGCTCTATCCACTAACACAACAAATTCTTTTAGTTCCAGGATGCCAACAAATAAATGGACATCCTCATTTAACCTGTCCTCGAACCTTTTACACATAATGGCTTCTGTCGATACGCACTCCCGAGTGTATTTACTAAGTCTTACGAACTCACGCTTATATTCGATCACCGTCATTCGACCTTGCTTTAGCTCTAAGAATTCCTTTCTTTTCTGGTCGACAAACCTTTGACTAATATACTTCTTCCGAAACTCCTCTTGGAAGAATTCCCAGTAAACTTTCTCCCTTGGTACAACCGACAAAAGGGTGTTCCACCACTGATAGGCCGAATCTCTCAAGAGAGATACCACACACTTCATGCACTCTCCAGGTTTGCATGACAACTCATCGAATACCCTGATGGTATTCTCAAGCCAGAATTCCGCCCTCTCCGGATCATCATCTTTACTAGCTCGGAATTTCTCAGCTCCTTGTTTCTAGATTCTATCAACCGGAGGCTTTTCTCTTCTTACTACTTCCACAATTTGGGGAGCTACAGGGGTAGGTTGAGGAATAGGTGGGGGTGGTGGGGGTTGAGAATTAGGATTTGCTCGTATAAACTCAGTGTACCAGTTGCTCATCATATGGAGAAAGCCTTCTCGAGCCTCTTCTCCCTGACCCAAAGTCTCGGGTCTACTTTCTACTGGCGGGGTCCCTTGTATAGAAGCCGGTGCATTACTTGCAGCATCATCGGCCACAGCTCGGTCAGGATCCATTACTATATAAAAACATAATTTAAATCGTTAGGAGTCGTCACACTATCATTATGTAAATACTCATACGTATGGCATGTATAGGTAGACTCATACTTACACTACGTTAGTTAGAGAATCGACTAAACCGTAGCTCTGATACCACTAAATGGAACACCCCTTACCCGTATTCGACACTTGAACCGAGTACGAGGCATTACCGTACTTAACTTGCTCAGACATACAACATTGATCCATAAAATTTCATTTCAAATTAAAACTTTTCATTCGAGACATTAATGTCCTTATTATAGGTCTACGAGACCCTAAACTTGCACCCGGAATGATTCAGAACCAAATCGAAAACTTTTGAACATAGAGAAAAATTTGAAACAAAACAGGGCCACACGCCCGTGTGAAGAGGGACACGCCCGTATGGGCAGGCCGTGTAATCACACACGCCCATGTCCCTAGTCCGTGTGAATTTTATTTTTCATTTCGAACCTACAGGGGTTTTCACACGGCCTGGCACATGCCCGTGTCCATAGCCCGTGTCCCTCACACGGCCATGACACGCCCGTGTCTTCACCCGTGTGTGAAAACCTTGACATTCTGTTTATGACGTCATCATCTCAATAAGGTCACGCGGCCAAGGCACACGCCCGTGTCCTTAGACCGTGCGTCGAATTAAATTCCTAATTTTAGGTGCAGACTTCACACGGCCCAGGCACATTCCCGTGTCTTAGGTCGTGTCTCCCACACGGTTGAGACGCACGGCCGTATCTCAGCCCGTGTGTTTCCTACTGAGTATTCTGACTTTCCAACCTAGCATGCATGGAGACACACGGCCTATCAACACGCCCATAGGGCTAACCGTGTGTCACACACGGCTTAGACACACGCCCGTGTATCTACCCGTGTGGACAATTGTAAGGCTATCTACCAAGCCAATTTTCACTCTACAAAGCAACCACACTTATACCAATTCAATTAAACATACATCATGACCATAAGGCACTTCTAAGAACCCAAAATCAAGACATCCACACAAGCCTACACTTCATGAACTTCATCATCATTGAATATATAAACTTGTCAAGTATTGACCAATTTCCAATGGCCATTTACAAAATGAATTGAAGAATATTAATAGCCACACATTGGCTAACAAATATGACATAACACAAAATAACCAAGTTCCTATACATGCCATACTCAAAATTAATCAAACTATGCTATACCAAAGAGAAGTTGATAGTGTGATTCCGAACTCCGACGTCCTACGATCCCCGAGTTGGCTTGGCGATACTACAAGGAAAAGGGAAATGAGAGAGGTAAGCATGAAGCTTAGTAAGTTTGCATGAAATAAATAACAAAATAAAGGCTCATAATGTAAACCATCCATGGCATTGAATAGAAACACAAAGTCTCAAGCACATTGCCATAACTTACTCATGCTTACTCTTACCAATTACATGTCATATCACATATCATAAACATTTCTCGTGAATTACTCACATGTACCTGTATCACTTCATCACATGGCTTTGGCACTAGTTTCATCTCTATTATAAGCTTAACTAATTATCCCGATAAATCACTCGGAATACACGAGGATACACAATCATCATCATACACATAAACACGACGCCAATGCCATATCCCAGATATGGTCTTACATTGGGTCACATGTCGATGTCGATGCCATATCCCAGATATGGTCTTATACGGGATCTCATATCGATGTCGATGCCATATCCCAGATATGGTCTTACACGATTTTCATATTCGATGCTGATGCCATATCCCAGATATGGTCTTATACGGGATCTCAATTCAGTGCTGAGGCCATGTCCCAGACATGGTCTTATACGGGACCTTACCAATCTCACGTCTTGATGATATCCTCTCACTTCTTAAAGTCCAACCGGGACTTCAACATCATAAAATTTTCATCATTTTCTCATTTAACATCATTACTCAATTTCATAGAAAAAAGATACATCTTCACGAATATCAAACATTTTAAAACTTAGTAACATGATGTTAAATTTATTACACACAAACTTACCTCGATACCAAAATATGCCAATTTACCGATCTAGTCTGAAATCTTACCTTTTCCTCGGTAAAGGTTAATTCTTCATTCTTCTTGATCTATAATAGCAAATTAGCTCATTTAATTACCACATTAATCAATACATTTCAATAATCATACTTTGGCAAAATTACCATTTTGTCTTTAGACTTTCACAAAATGGCGATTTTACCCTTAGGCTCGTAAATCAATTCTAATCAAATTTATTTCTTTAACGAGCCTAGCTGAACATTTATTACTCTTATAGCAACTTCCAATACTCATTATTTCACACAATTACCACCTATTTTAGAACCTTTACAAAAAAGGTCATTTTAGGTATTTTCATGGAAACACCTTTCACAAAAGTTGTTTATTTAACAACTAATACTCATTTTCTTTCATGAAATTTCAGAAATCAACACTATTGCTCTCATGGAAAAACCCTAGGTTTTCAACCATTTTGCAAAATACTCCCCTCATTAGCTAGCTCAAGCTACAAGGGTCTCAAAAGTACAAAAATTATCTAAGAATGACCATTAAAACACTTACTTTCAAGGAGAAAAGCTTGGATGAAATTTTTGAGTTCTCAACCCCTATTTTGCTGCAAATTTTTGGTGGAGAAGATGGAGAGAAAAGGTGATATTTTTCTTTTCTTTATTTTATTATAACAAGTCAATTAAGTCACCTAATTTCCACCAACTTTGACCAATTTCTAATTCTTTGTCCCTATGGCCGGCCACCACCCTAAACAATGCATAATTGCACATTAGGGACCTACAATTAATATTCTATGGCTTTTAGACACCTTTAGCTTGTAAAATAGAACTTTCACACTTTATGCGATTTAGTCCTTTTTCGCAATTAAGCATGCAATCGCTAAAATTATAGCACCAAAATTTTCATGCACCTATATAATCATGCCATAACTCATAAAATAATATAAAAATAATTTTCTTCAACCTCGTATTACTGGTTCTGAAACCACTGTTCTGACTAGCCCCTAAATCGGGCTGTTACAACATGTTATTTGTATCTTCGAATTTCTATAGTTCAAACGAGATTCAAAAATTATCAGATATGTGGTCGGTAATTATACATGGCAATTGTACAAATCACAAACAATAATATTCAATTTCAAAACATATAAATGTACAATTTAGTTACACGAACTTACCTCGACAAGTGTATGTAGATACGAAGGCTACTAATCCGTTACTTTTCCTTTGCCTCGATATAACTCCGTACAAGGTATATCCGGATCTATACGAATGAAGTTTACTTAATTCAATATAATTCATATTCAATTCAGTCTAACACACATTTTTGGAAAAATTACTATTTTGCCCCTATACTTTTAATTTATTACAATTTAGTCCCTAGGCTCAGAAAATGAAATTCATACAATTTAATTCTTATTCAAGCCTAGCCTATTGTTATACATATTAATAGCAGCCCATGTATTTCAGAACATTTAGAATTTTACCATAAATTTATCATCTTTTCAATTTAGTTCTTAATTGATAATTTCATCAAAATTCTCTTTACAAAAGTTGTTTATCTAACAACAACCTTTCTTTTTATATCATAAAACTTCAAAATTCAAGCATACTCATCCATGGAAAAATCCTAATACTTTAACAGTTTTGCAAATTAATCCCCGAGATAGTTAGATTAAGTTATTACGATCTCGAAAACATAAAAATTATTAAAAACGGGACAAAAATACATACCTTAATGAGTATAAATAAGCTTGCTAACTTCAAGCTTCCATGGCTAGGGTTTCCATCTTTTTTTATTTGGTAAAAGATGATGATATTAAATTATTTTATTTATTTATAATCATTTATCATTTCTTTTTCCAAAATTAACCTTAATATTTATTAAATTTCTAATGATGAATAATCATTCTTACCCACTAAGCATTTTAATGGTCTAATTACTATATAAGGACCTCCAATTTTAAATTCTATAGCTATTTAATACAAATAGCTATTAGAATTCAATTTTTGCACTTTATGCAATTTAGTCCTTTTTATCATATTAGACATGTAAACGGTAAAATTTCTTAACGAAATTTGTATACAATATTTCTATCATACTATAGACCATAAAATAATATTAAAATAAATTTATTTCTGACCTCGGATTTGTGGTCCCAAAACCACTAATCCGATATCACTGAAAATGGGCTGTTATACAAAATGGGCTGTTATAGTGTCGCCAAATTTTCAACGCAACCACAATAGCTACCAATTCTAAGTCATGTGTCGGATAGTTTTTCTCGTGCGACTTTAACTATCTAGAGGCATAAGCTATTACTTTGCCTTCCTGCATCAAAACATAGCGTAAACTGTTCAATGACGCATCACTGAAAATCACAAATTCTTTACCCGATTCAGGCTGAACCAGAACTGGTGCTTCGATCAATAGTGCTTTCAACTGGTTAAAACTTTGCTGACATTTATCAGACCATTCAAACTTCACATCTTTATGTAATAACCGTGTCATCGGTGTAGCTATCATCGAGAAACCTTTGACAAATCTCCGGTCATAACCACCTAATCCCAAAAAACTTCTGTCTTCAGATACGTTTCTCGGTGGTTTCCAGTCAACAACCGCTGAAATTTTACTCGGATCAACTCTGATGCCTTTAGCCAATATTATGTGTCCTTGAAAACAAACTTCTCAGAGCCAAAACTCGCATTTGCTAAATTTAGAAAACAATTGTTTATCTCGCAAAGTTTGCAACACAATTCTTAGGTGCTCGGCATGTTCAGACTCGTCTCGAGAATATATCAGTATATCATCAATAAATACTACCACAAATCTGTCTAAATATAGTTTGAAAATTCTATTCATCAAATCTATAAATACTGCAGGTGCGTTAGTTAAACCAAATGGCACCACAAGTAATTCATAGTGTCCGTACCTAGTTCTAAATGCAGTTTTCGGCACATCCGAATATTTTACTCGTAGCTAATAATAGCCAGAACGAAGATCAATCTTTGAGAAAACTGTGGCACCTTTCAATTGGTCAAACAAATCGTCAATATGAGGCAGTGGATATTTGTTTTTGATTGTAACTTTGTTGAGCTGACGGTAATCAATGCATAATCTCATCGATCCGTCCTTTTTCTTAACGAACAGAACCGGTGCACCCCAAGGTGAAAAACTAGGTCGAGCAAAACCCCTTTCAGTCAACTCTTGCAACTGTGCTTTCAACTCTTTTAACTCTGTAGGAGCCATTCTGTAAGGTGCTATCGATATCGGTGTTGTTCTAGGTACAAGTTCTATAGCAAATCTGACTTCTCTGACCGGCGGTAATCAAGGTAACTCTTCTGGAAACACATCGGAATATTCGCAAACCACTGGCATTGATTCAAGCTTCGATTCAGACACTTCAGTATCCAATACATAAGTAAGGTAAGAATTAAAACCTTTTCTCACATATTTCTGTGCTGACATAGCTGATATCACAATAGGCAACCCGCTCAAATTATCTGATTCAATACGAAGCATCTCACCATTTTGACATTTCAATACGATAAGCTTTCGTCTAGAATTTACCACAACATCATGCAGAGTTAGCCAATCCATGCCCAAAATCACATCAAATTCATCGAACGGTAAAAACATCAAATCAGTCAGAAAGTTGTAACCCTGAGTCATCAACGGATAGTTCTCGTAAACCTTATCAACTAGCACATACTGGCCTAGGGGGTTCAATACTTTAACCATGAATTTAGTAGACTCAAAAGGAAAATTCTTACTAGACACTAAATTCGTGCAAACATATGAATGGGTCGATCCGAGATCAATCAAAGCAGTTACATCAGTATCATAAAGAGAGAAAGTACCAGTAATAACATCTAGCGCAAAAGCATATTCGCGTGCGCAAATAGCACAAGCCCTAGCTGGTGCTCGTGCCTCGGATCTTGCAGTAGAGTCTTTTGTCACACCACGACTACAACTCACATTTCCAGGATTACGAGGTGGTCTACCTCTCGCAGCAATATTGCTCTGCCTCGTGGTCTGAGCTTTCTCTTTCTCAGATTTCTAGCTTCAAATTTAGCGTGTCTTTTTTCTTTACTCAGCTCTTCGGCTTTATGTGCCCGATCAACCAGTACAACAAATTCTTTCAACTCAAGGATCCCAACTAATAGCTTTATATCTTTGTTTAATCCATCTTCAAACCGTTTACACATTGCAGTCTCGGTCAGAATGCACTTTCGAGCATATTTACTTAATCGAACAAATCCTCATTTATATTCAGACACTGACATACGGCCCTGCTTGACCTCTAGAAATTCTTTACGTATCTGATCGAGAAACCTCTGACTGATGTATTTCTTTTGAAATTCGACTTGAAAGAAATCCCAAGTGATCCTCTCTCTCGACACTACAGAAGTCAATGTATTCCACTACTGGTAAGCTGAATCATTTAGTAGAGATGCTGCACACTTCACACATTCAGTCGGTGAACAGGATAACTAGTCAAAAACCCTAATGGTATTCTCTAACCAGAATTTAGCTCTCTCGGGATTATCTTCAGCAGTAGCTTAGAATACCTCAATCACGTACATACGAATCTTATTAATAGAAGGCTTACTAACTCGGATTGGTTTTGTACCTTGAGGAATAACGGGAACCGATTGGGGAATAGGAGGGGGTGGAGGTTGTCAAGCAGTTGGGTTTGTCAGTACGAACTCGGTGAACCACTCATTCATCATCTGAAAGAAGGCTTCCTTAGCCTTTCCTTCCCGGCCCTCAGATACGGGCCTCATACCACTCGAAGCTCCTCCGTGAATGGAGGCTTGAGCGTTACTCTCTACTTCATCCAAATCAGCTCGGTTGGATGTCATTGCTATATAAAAACATGTTTTAAAACGGTCAGGAGATATCACACTATCATAGGTTATATAATCGCATGTATAGCTAGACTCCTATACGCTACGTTCCATATAAGAATCGACTAAATCATAGCTCTGATACAAAAAAATGTAACACCCCTAACCTAAATCTATCGCCAGAACAGGATTACAGAGTATTACCGAAGTTTACAATTTAAACGGACAGAAAATTCAAACATTTCATAACATATAGCATTCATTTCAGAAACCAATCTTAATTATGCATATTGTACCTAATACGAGCCCACGAGGCCTAAAATACACCTTAGAAACAAATCGAGACTAAATCAGAAATTCATAGAATTTTTTGAAAACTTATAAAATTTTCAAAACTACAGGGGTGGCATTCGAAATAGGTACACATGGTCGTGTCCCAGCCCGTGTCCTTGCCCGTGTAACTCACTTACTTGTGCAACACGGCCAAGCCACACGCCCGTGTGCTAGGCTGTGTGAGCATACTGACTTGCACTCTTTCAAAGATACAGGGGATACATGCCCGTGTCTCTGCCCATGTGGACAAAAATAGACCATTTTACAAGCCATATTTCTCACCCAAATTGGCATCCACCTACACTCAACATTTTGCATATACACAAGTCATAATTAGGCATCCAAAAAAGCCAAAATCAAGCCTTAAACATGTAAAATCATCACATACAACCAATATACCCTTAGGCACCTCAAATGACAATATGCAAACATGTCAACCATGTATCCAAATTTACCTAAGTGACCAAATACATATATGCATAATTGTACCAAAACCTATCATGTAGGTCACTTATCAAGCTCACTCATTTGGTACCCAAAATACCAATTCACAAGGTAAATCATTTTGCATCATTTCATGTCACTTAACTTACTTACAAAACAAACCAATATTTCCAAATGGTACCAAAAATACCAGTCTTACTAACATCAATATACCTATAAGTTTTCCATAACAAAGTACTAAATCACACCAAGGTATATAACATATCTTATATGCATATTCAAACCACATTTTACTTTCCATCTTTCTACCATATCAAACACACATCAAATCTGATAATGCCACATATATACACACATCAAAATATACCAAACACAAGCCATATAAGTGGCTAATCTCAACAAAACACTTATATGTTAACATTGGCCAAATTAACCTATGCATGCCATTATAACTAAAATTAAATAATCGAAAGTACCAAAAGAGCCGATGGATAGTGTGATATAGCTTCGACAAACCCGAACGAGCTTCTGAATCACTATAAAACACAGAAAATAACACAGAGTAAGCATTTAAGCTTAGTAAGTTCGTATAACACAGAATTTAACTTACCATTTAGTCACATTTAAGGTAAGCATACAAAGCATATCCAAACTCAATTTGGCCAAAAGCCTAGACACATATCCTCATCAACCATGTTTGTTATGTAATTCATATAAATATCCAGAAACATGTATGAGCTCAACAATAATCAAACTTCCATGTACATATAACTTCCAAATCATGTACAAATAATTTTCATATATCTCATGTAAATACCTATGGTAGTTTGCATTGAACTCATGTAATCTCGTAACAGAACAATGCTTGTTGAACCATTTAAAATATCATTGGATACGCGGGTAGTATACATGAGGTGTATGAAACTATAATCCATCAATTCATGTACATGTATGCTCATAGGAGCTGTAAATGGTAAGCTCCTTCGAGCTGAATAACGGTAAGCTCTTCTGAGCTGAATAACGGTAAGCTCATACGAGCTGAGTATTGGTAAGCTCATAAGAGCTTAAATCGGTAACCCTAATGACATGTCATTTGTATCCTATGAATTCTTAAGTTTCAATCGGGGCTCGATAATCATCGTATGTCGTCGGATATGCGATCGATAGTCATATATGATGTTAATACTAATAACATACATCTAATTCAATCAAAGAATATAATTATATAATTTAACTACACGAACTTACCTCGACAAGTGTACGTATATACGAAGGTGACTAATCCAATATTTTTCCTTTGCCCCGATCTAACTCCGTACGAGGTCTGTAACACCCCTTACCCGTATTCAATGCCAGAACAGGGTACGAGGCATTACCGGACTTACATCACAAGCAATCACACAATTTCGAGTCATAAAATTTGTGTCCAAATTAAAACCATCCAAATTCAATCATAAAGTCCCTTATACGAGCCTACGAGGCCCAAAACATGTATTGGAAGCGGTTCGGGACTAAACCAAGAAGTTTAGAATTTTTTACAAACTTAGAAATTTTTTGCTAGAAGCAGGGCTCACACACCCGTGTAGTCCAAGGGACACACCCGTGTGATCCTGGGACACGCCCGTACTTCAGACCGTGTTCAAATTAGGGTGCTCTCTTACTTGTTCCACACGACCGTGCCTCACGCCCGTGTGCTAGAACGTGTAGCTCGTGTGCTAGGCCGTGTAGCACACACGGCTGAGACACCCGACCATGTCTCTGCCCATGTGTTCAATTCTGGACAATCTGTTTTGCAACAATTAAGGTGCAGGGGACACACGGCCGGCACACATGCCCGTGGGGCAGACTGTGTGTCACACACGGCCTAGACACACGCCCGTGTGTCTACCCGTGTGGACAAAAACAAGGCTATTTACCAAGCCATTTTGCCACCCTCACTTGCACACATCTATACCACATCTCATGGCACAAAATCAAGCATGTGAGAGCAACCAAATAACCACAACCAAGACAATAACATGTCATTCTCATGCCATTATTTATCATGCTTAAAACATCATACTTAGCCCATTAAAAACATACTAATTTCACATTCTTGTCATAAATCATATTTCCATCATTCACCAAGTATACCATGTTCATATCACCAAAGACATTAGCACATATATATATATATTTAGGCTTACAACCATGATAGCCCAAATAAACCAATTTACATGGCCAAATATCAAAACAAGAATTTGACAATCACAAGCCAACACATTGGCTACAATCACAATGACACATTTAACAAATGACTAAGTCCCTATACATGCCATAGACTTAAAATACTTGAATTCACTTATACCCAAAATGATAGCTTGATAGTGTGATAGGATCTCCAGCGAACTCCAACCCGAGCTAGCTCAATGACCCTATGAGACATTGGAAAGGAAGGGGGTAAGCTATATTATATAGCTTAGTAAGTCCGTATGAAAATAACAATCAACTCTTGCCAATGTTTTATCAAGTCTAACAATTTAAACACAAGATAATACAAATTACTATAAATCTCACAGTTATAATTCTTATTCAATCATGATATTTACTCTATCAACTTATAAACATAATTTAACATATCTTGACATTAGCCTAACAACCATAATCTCTCCTTTGCATCATATTATAGCAAATAACAAATCATTTCTAACTTCATAGTAACCATGCACATTAATTATGAGTATTTATGTTTCAAGCATATACTTTAACATCTTTCAATTTCTTAATCTCTTATCTTCCTATACTTCCATAACCTTTTTAATAGGCAATTATGCCAAACTTTCCTTTTTCTCATATCCGATAAAATACAATTTGTGTGAATAGAACATGCTGTATCATAACTCAATTTAGCCCGAAAGCCAAACACATATTCGTCAACCGAATTTACCATGTATTTAATACATCACAAGTATTGACCAATAATCACAAGGTTTTCACAAAAACATCACTGTGGAAATCATGAACTCACAATTTCATGAACATAACATAATCAATCACATTCTTACCAATGGTTCATCATGTACCGAATTCGTTTCTTTTGAGTTTTTCGTACATACATGTACCAACCCGTAACATAATCACATAATTTCTCGTATTTGACATAACCATTAAACCACTTGGAATACTATCGGATACATGGAAATCTTTGCACATAAGTGCCACATATGTAGCCAATGCTTTCATAAATCTCATAACACATATAAGCTCATTCTCGATCTATCCTCGGGCCTACTCACACAAGCTGTCAATCGAGACGTAGCTACGCGGTGCTGCTCACACAAGCTATCAGGTATCCAAAACATATGCCGATAGGACATACAAGACCAGCACTCGAGACACATAAATCACATAATTACATTGGTTTCTACTGACATGTCACTTGTATCCTAATCTATTCCTAAAGTTCAACCGGGATCTCTCTTGTCGGAACTTTATCGAATATACTCATAGAGTCAATCATACATTTCATGCAACATCAAAACATTAAAATACAAATATAACATTGCTTTATTTACATACAAACTTACCTCAGCATAGAAATGGCAAAAAGGACTAAATCGTCAAATACTCGTTTTTCCCTTGTTCTAGGTCAGAACCTCATTTTTTCTTGATCTATAATATCACATTTAACTTATTCAATCATTATACTATTCAAATTAGCCCAAAATCAAATAATGGCAAAAATTACATTTTTGCCCTTAAATTTTTAACATTTTACAATTTAGTCCTTAGGCTCGTAAAATGATTTTCATTCAATTTCATTACACCCAAGCCTAGCCGAACCTATATCATGCTCATAACAGCCCACATTTTTCATTTATTCACACTTTTACTACTCATTTTACAACTTTTATAAACAAGTCCTTTTAGGCATTTTTACCGAAAATCACTTAGCAAAAGTTGTTTAACAATCAACAAACATGAATTTTCTACCACCAAACAACAAAATACATACAAGTTCAAGATGGGTAAAATTTTAGACCTTGACATCTCTTCAAATTGATGGTAGAAATAGATAGATCGAGTTACAATGACTTTAAATATGTATAGAGCATTAAAAAAGGGGCAAGAACGGACTTACAATCAAGCTTGGAAGTGGACAAACCCTAGCTATGGCTTCCCCCTTGTAAATTCTGGCCATGATGAAGAAGATGGAAAAAAATTGGCTTTTAATTTGGCTTTTTAATTCATTTAATTACCAAATTACTAAAATGCCCTGAATGAAAAACTTTAGAAACATACCAAACCATGTCCATTTTTGTCCACCAATTTAACCAATGGTCTAATTACCATTTAAGGACCTCCAATTTAAAATCTCATAGCAATTGGACACCTCTAACATATAGAATTCAAGTTTTGCACTTTTTGCAATTTAGTTTTTTAACTAAATTGAGTGCCCAAACGTCAAAATTTTCAAACAAAATTTTCACGAAATCGTTCCATAAAACTGTAGACCATAAAAATGTAATAAAAAATAATTTTTTCTTCGTCGGATTTGTGGTCCCGAAATCACTGTTCCGACAAGACCCAAAATCGGGCTTTATAACTCTCCCCCTTTAGAGATTTTTGTCCCCAAAAATCTTACCGGAATATAAATTCGATTACCACGTAGACTCCTCTGTCTCGTGACACTGGCAAAGAACCCTCACTAAGGTTATGCTTTTACTTCCCAACTTTTTAACCTCTTATGTCAAAATTCCAATCGATTCTTCGTTATACAACACATCGGCTGAATCTCAATCTCTATCAGAGAATTCATATTCAAAGAGTCCAATCGATACCATCGCAACATAGATACATAAAACACATTTTAAATCTTTTTCCAAGGTAATACTTTCGGAAGCATGCTATCGCTGAACGGGAATTTCATATCGTCGTGTTTCAGATTCACATACATTTTCTGACAATCTGAAGTGGATTCTAAACTGTCATGAATCACTTTTACTTTCTATACGATTTCTGATCGGATAGTCTCTGAAACATATAACTCAACTAATCTATCATGTTACATACTCAATCACCAGAACATCTATTTCAAATAACTATACATTTTATTACTCCCTGAATGAACAAACGAGCTACTACTGGGCTTCGTACAAAATTTTTTGCATAAGCTCTAAATTACTCAATGCGCAAATTCTATCTCGAAATAATGATAACAATCATCTGGTCTGACCTGAAATTCAAAATCAAAAGTCATCTCACTCTGTACTCGTTTAGTTTACCACTCACTATCACATTCTTGATGTAACACCCCTTACCCGTATCCGGTGCTGGGATAGAGTACTAGGCATTACCAGACTTATTCACAAGCAACATTCAAAATCGAGACATGAATTTCCACTCAAATTTAAAAATTTTCAAAAACATTCATATCGTCCCTAAAACGAGCCTATGAGGCCCAAAACATGCATCGAAAGTGGTTCGGGACTAAACCGAGAACTTTGGAAACTTTTGGAAAACCTAGAAAAAATTTCATGTAAAAGGGGTCACACGCCTGTGTGGGTTTGGGACACGCCCGTGTGACCCTAAGACACGCCCGTGCTTCAGGCCGTGTTCAAATTAGAGAGCATTATGTTTATGATGTCATCATCAAATTAAGGTCACACAGTCAAGTCACACGCCCGTGTGCTTAGGCTTTGTGATGGATTAAATTTTTATAATTTTTCATAAAATAGGTGCAGACTTCAGACGGCCAAAGCACACGCCAGTGTTCGAGGCGGTGCCGTCCACACGGCTGAGACATACGCCCATGTCTCTGCCCGTGTGCTCTTTACTGAGCATTCTGTTTTGTAACAATTAAGGTGCATGGAACACACTGCCAAAATACATGCCCGTGGGGCAGACCGTGTGTCGCACACAGCCTAGATACACGCCCGTGTGTCTACCCGTGTGGAGAAATATAAGGCTATTTACCAAGCCTTTTTGCCACCCTTCCGTGCACCAACCTACACAACAAAACAAAGCACCAATCCAAGCATATACTTTCAACCCAATCAGCCATAAACAAGGCATCCACTTATCATTTACATGCTATCATTCATCACATACAAATATCAAATACTTAGCATATCAAACCATGCAATTTCCCACATTCATGAAAATATCATCATATGTATTTATACTTAACCAATATTAGCTAGTATCAAATGACCATTTACAAAATGAATTATCACCTATTGAAGACATCACTTATGGCCAAATTCAATTATGACACATAACATGTAAAACCCTAAACTCGGCCTAGAAGCTAGACCCGAATCTGACGTGTCACATTGAAGTGTTTTTCGAAAACCATATTTTTATTGAAAACCCTTCTTGTTTAAAAACTTAAGTAAAATCCCAGTTACGTTAGTTTATTTTTAAAACGAGGTACATTGAAAAATTATTAGTTTTATTCCCAAAATATCTTTTCAGTTGCGGAAGCTAATTTTGAAAGTAATTGATTTACAAAAAATATTTAGTCGCGAAACCATTTCAAAAATGTTGCGAAAACGTAGTGTTGTTGAAAAACAGTTAACATTTGGGAAAACCGTGATTTAATTCTAACGAATATAATTCAAACATAAATAAAACCCAAAGTTAAAATCCAGAAACTTAAAGAGGCCTTATTACAAAAATTAAAACCCAAAATAGAATCTAAAGCATAAATGAAATCCAAAAGCAGTCGTGTGGCCATCGCCGAGTCCCTCGCAGGGATTACCTGCACAGTTAAAAACGGGGTGAGTTTGCGAAAACTCAGTGTGTAATCCCCATACTAGAGTAACAGTCAGTATACAAAAATAGAAACCTAAACAGTCTGGGCCAAAGCCCTTTTAATAGAACAGTACAGTACAGATCAGAGCATACGTGGGCCAGAGCCCACTACAATATCATTTGGGTCACAGCCCATAAAAAAATCAATTCCATATGCATAATGTGTGATGCATGCTAACCCATCCCATCTAACCCTGCACTTGCCTCCGTCCAACCCTGCACTACCTGCAGGGAATAAATCACCCACGCCATCCCTACACTACCAATGTTAGCACCGGTTGTGGCACTAACCAAAATTGCAGCAAAGCTGTTAATATATATATACGGCTCTAAGCCTTCAGTAGCGGTATTATAATTGGCACAAAGCCATCAGTAACTGTATTATGTTTGGCACATAGCTATCAGCGACGGTAATATAATCGGCACACAGCCTTGGGTAAGTATGATCGACACAGAGTCATCAATATATATGTTAGGCACATAGCCACGGGTAAATACGATTAGCACAAAGCCATAATCAAGATGGCACAGAGCCATATTTAGGTTGGCACACAGCCATAATCAGATTACGCAGCTTTAAGCCGTCCGTCGGTCCACAGTCGTCTCATGCGACCTGTGCGACCTTAACAGATCAATATTGGATCCACAGTCGTCATGTGACCCGTGCAACCCTATCAGATCAATACTGGATCCACAGTCGTCTCATGCGACCCGTGCAACCCTATCAGATCAATACTGGATCCACAGTCGTCTCATACAACCCGTGCGACCCTATCAGATCAATACTTGATCCACAGTCGTCTCATGCGACCCGTGCGACCCTATCAGAACTTCCTCCGTATCAATATCCCAACCCCATGCAGTATGTCATGTATGCGAAATGTTATGCCCATAAACAATCATACATACACAGTCACAACAGCCAATTACCGTCAAATCAGTCCAATCGTACCTCAAGTGAGTCAATTACCCTCGAGGGGCAAAACGGTCATTTTACCCTTACAATGGTATTACAATAATCCTACCCTACAGAGGTATTTCAGTAATTCTACCGTACAGGGGTATTTCGGTAATTCTACCCTACAGGGGTATTTTGGTAATTCAACCCTACAGGGGTATTTCACAAGTAATTTTTCAAATTGAGGGTATTTCAAAAATTCTACCCTACAGGGGTATTTCGGTAATGCTACCCTATAGGGGTATTTTGGTAATTTTACCCTACAGGGGTATTTAACAAGTAATTTCGCAAATTGATGGTATTTCAGTAATTTCATAAATCGGGGTATTTCAGTAATTCTACCATACAGGGGTATTTCAGTAATTTTGCAAATTAGGGGTACTTTGGTAATTTCACAAACCGAGGGTATTTCGATAATTTTACAAATCGAGGGTACTTCGGTGATTTTACAAGTCGAGGGTATTTCAATAATTTTGTAAACCAAGGGTATTTCAGTAATTTTGTAAACCAAGGGTATTTCAGTAATTTTACAAATCAAGGGTATTTTGGTAATTTTGCAAACCGAGGGTATTTCGATAATTTTTCAAACTGAGGGTATTTCGATAATTCTTCAAATCGAGGGTATTTCAATAATCTTGTAAACTAAGGGTATTTCAGTAGTTTTATAAACCAAGGGTATTTTAGTAATTTTGTAAACCAAGTGTACTTAAGTAATTTTGTAAACCAAGGGTATTTCAGTAATTTTGTAAACCAAGGGTATTTCAGTGATTTTGTAAACCAAGGGTATTTAGTAATTTTGTAAACCAATGTATTCTAAACAGAGATAACGATGCGAATGGGCCTAGGGCCCATTCTCGGCCCAAATGGGCCCACACGTTCGTGTGGCCCATTTAGCCCAAATCTAGCCACAGATATAAGATTCACATAGTCCAATCCAATATTTACTACACAATCATACAACTTATCCCATTGGGCCCACTGGCCCATTGGCCCCACATGGCCCCTTTGGCCCATCGTGGCCCAAACAGCCTAAACCCACAAGAACACTCATGATGGCCTCAACTATCGCGTCGAAGCTCCCACACGTGCGCTCGCACGCTCGTGTGGTTACCATCGCCATGTGACCGGCATTTCGGCATTTGCCGCTCTACAGCTAGAGTAGTGCAAAATACACACTTGATAGGAATCTAGAGTTAATCCGCGCTCCGAACACTCCTATGCTCAAACGCCAACCAAGGTATACTTACTCTCCTCAAAGATCGCTCTATTTAAAGCCAGCTTCTCTCCTACTCTCATGCTAGCTTCCCAATGTGGGATCCCTCCATCAATCCTCCAAAACCGTCCCAACTACAAAATAAATATCCCTTTTTGCTTGCAATGGGATTCGAACCCTTGCCTTCTCCTATGCTCCACACGCTACATGCCACCACAACACAAGCTCCTTTCGTGACTTAAAACATGCGCAAATATTTATAAAACCTATGTGCCAGTGTCCAGATTCTTATAAGAGCCAAAAATTAAAGAAATTCTGTAAGAGCCAAGATTTGAACCCAAGCTCCCTTGCTCCCTTGCTACCTTAATGACGCCACAACCACTAGGCCACATGCTTCCTTGTATCAATTTTTTATCAAAATAATTTAAAAGGCCTACATCCAAGCATCCAGGGTTTTATTCACTTAAAACCAAAATTTTTGCTAGAGCCCAGGTTTGAACCCAGGACTTTTCCAAAACTTCTCAGGACCCTTAACCACTTGAGCAGACATTTAATTATGTTATATCCTTGCACAGTTAAATACCTATTTGCAGCCTCCTTACGGACCCATACTCAAGGCCCAATACTTATAGGCCCAAATCTGGGGCGTTACAACTCACCCCTCCATAAAGAAATTTCGTCCCCGAAATTTCAAACTAATAGGGTGGTTGTGTAACAACTACACCCCTACGCTACCACTGCACACTCTAATCCTAATAACACTAATACACCTTTAACTTAATCTTGAAACCTCTTACACACAACAAAACATCTAACCACAAAAGCAAACAGATATTTATCACACATGTATACAATTTCTATATTCAAACATCACATCAAAAACAAAACACACCTGACTTAAAAGAGACTGTGCAATCCTGAACCCGATGCTCCTTAGACCCGCATCTAAGACACGCTCCTGACTTCCTCCAGCATTCATCCGGATGTCGCCTTTTGTAATGCTCGCAAGCCGGAAAGTTCAGACGCGTCTTAACGCGTTTCACAGAACGAGGCTCCCGCCGTGAGGATCGTGATCCTCTTCCCGCTGCACTCGAGCACCTAGCCCGAAGTGTTTCACCATACGCCTTAACTCATGCCTCAAACACTTCTTCCAAAGACTTCCCTTACCAACCGGCCGGTGCCTCCGCATTTCAAGCTCCGGGTTATCGCTACCTGAAGTTGCCAGACTTACCTCGACAACCGTCTCCTGAACCACTTTATGTTCCAGAGAGACGGGCGACTCCTCGCAACCTTGCTTGCCGTCAAAATTCATCACAGTACTGTTGCTAGCTAAAAAAAACAATCTGATTTCCAGAACATACACTGAATAAATACAAAATCTAATTTTAAATACTGTCTAACAGAAAACTTACGGATTCGGCGCCGGAGACTCGGTGAACCACACTTCTAGAAAAATAGTCAATTCAACATTTCAAAAACTTCAACTCTTTTCAAACCTTTTTGAAACAATTCTTTTGGAAATTCAATTATAAAAACCCAATCCACACTTGAGTTTTGCAACTAGGCTCGGATACCACTAAATGTAACACCCCAAACCTGGCCTAGAAGTTAGGCCCGAATCTGACGTGTCACATTGAAGTATTTTTCGAAAACCATGTTTTCATTGAAAACCCTTCTTGTTTAAAAACTTAAGTAAAATCCAAGTTACGTTAGTTTAATTTTAAAACGAGGAACATTGAAAATTTATTAGTTTTATTCCCAAAACATCTTTTTAGTTACGGAAGCTAGTTTTGAAAGTAATTGATTTACGAAAAATATTTTGTCCCGAAACCATTTCGAAAATGTTGCAAAAATGCAGTGTTGTTTAAAAACAGTTAACATTTTAGAAAACCGTGATTTACTTCTAACGAATATAATTCAAACATAAATAAAACCCAAATTTAAAATCCAGAAACTTAAAGAGGGCTTATTACAAAAATTAAAACCCAAAATAGAATCTAAAGCATAAATGAAATCCAAAAGCAGTCGTGTGGCCATCTTCGAGTCCTCGCAGGATTACTCGCACAAGATTAAAAACGGGGTGAGTTTGCGAAAACTCAGTGTGTAATCCCCTTACTAGAGTAACAACGGATATAGAAACAGAACCTAAGCGATGCAGGCCAAAGCCCTTTTAATGAATAAAGATGCGATGATCGAGCATACGTGGGCCAGAGCCTACTACAATATCATTTGGGTCACAGCCCATAACAGAATCAATTCCATATGCATAATGTGTGATGCATGCTAACCCATCCCATCCAACCCTGCACTTGCCTCCGTCCAACCTTGCATTACCTGCGGGGAATAAATCACCAACGCCATCCCTACACTACCAATGTTAGCACCGGTTGCGGCACTAACCAAAATCGCAGCAAAGCTGCTAGTATATATATACGGCTCTAAGCCTTCAGTAGCGGTATTATAATTGGCACAAAGCCATCAGTAACTGTATTATGTTTGGCACATAGCCATCAGCGACGATAATATAATCGGCACACAGCCTTAGGTAAGTATGATCGAAACACAGTCGTCAATATATATGTTACACACATAGCCACGGGTAAATACGATTAGCACAAAGCCATAATCAAGATGGCACAGAGCCATATTTAGGTTGGCACACAGCCATAATCAGATTACGCGGCTTTAAGCCGTCTGTCGGTCCACAGTCGTCGCATGCGACCCTTGCGACCTTAACAAATCAATACTGGATCCATAGTCGTCATGCGACCCGGGCGACCCTATCAGATCAATACTGGATCCACAGTCGTCTCATGCGACCCGTACGACCCTATCAGATCAATACTGGATCCACAGTCGTCTCATACGACCCGTGTGACCCTATCGGATCAATATCGGATCTACGATGCGCCTCATGCGACCGCACGACCCTATCTATCGAACTTCCTCCGTATCAATATCCCAACCCCATGCGTTATGTCATGTATGCGAAATGTTATGCCCATAAACAATCATACATACACAATCCACAATATCCAATTATCAGTCAAATCAATCCAATCGTACCTCAAGTGAGTCAATTACCTTCGAGGGGCAAAACAGTCATTTTACCCTTACAAGGGCATTACAATAATCCTACCCTACAGGGGTATTTCAGTAATTCTACCCTACAGGGGTATTTCGATAATTGTACACTACAGGGGTATTTCGGTAATTTAACCTTACAGGGGTATTTTACAAGTAATTTTGCAAATTGAGGGTATTTCGAAAATTCTACCCTACAGGGGTATTTCGGTAATGCTACCCTACAGGGGTATTTCGGTAATTCTACCCCACAGGGTTATTTCATAAGTAATTTTGCAAATTGGGGGTATTTCAGTAATTTCATAAATCGGGGGTATTTCAGTAATTCTACCCTACAGGGTATTTCAGTAATTTTGCAAATTAGGGGTACTTTGGTAATTTTACAAACCGAGGGTATTTCGATAATTTTACAAATCGAGGGTACTTTGGTGATTTTACATGTCGATGGTATTTCAATAATTTTGTAAACCAAAGGTATTTCAGTAATTTTGTAAACCAAGGGTATTTTAGTAATTTTGCAAATCGAGGGTATTTTGATAATTTTGCAAACTAAGGGTATTTCGATAATTTTTCAAACCGAGGGTATTTCGATAATTTCGCAAATGAAGGGTATTTCAATAATCTTGTAAATCAAGGGTATTTCAGTAGTTTTTTAAACCAAGGGTATTTCAGTAATTTTATAAACCAAGTGTATTTAAGTAATTTTGTAAACCAAGGGTATTTCAGTAATTTTGTAAACCAAGGGTATTTCAGTGATTTTATAAACCAAGGGTATTTAGTAATTTTGTAAACCAATGTATTCTAAACAGAGATAACGATGCGAATGGGCCTAGGACCCATTCTCGGCCCAAATGGGCCCACACGCTCATGTGGCCCATTTAGCCCAAATCTAGCCACAGATATAAGATTCACATAGTCCAGTCCAATATTTACTACACAATCATACAACTTATCCCATTGGGCCCACTGGCCCATTGGCCCCATATGGCCCCTTTCGGCCCATCGTGGCCCAAACAGCCTAAACCCACAAGAACACTCATGATGGCGTCAACTATCGCGTCGAAGCTCCCACACGTGCACTCGCACGCTCGTGTGGTTACCATCACCATGTGACCGGCCTTTCGGCATTTGCCGCTCTACAGCTAGAGTAGTGCAAAATACACACTTGATAGGAATCTGGAGTTAATCCGCACTCCGAACACTCCTCTGCCCAAATGCCAACCAAGGTATGCTTACTCTCCTCATAGATCGCTCTATTTAAAGCCAGTTTCTTGCCTACTCTCATGCTAGCTTCCCGATGTGGGATCCCTCCATCAATCCTCCAAAACCCTCCCAACTTCAAAAAAAATATCCTTTTTTGCTTGCAATGGGATTCGAACCCTTGCCCTCTCCTATGCTCCACACGCTACATGCCACCACAACACAAGCTCCTTTCGTGACTTAAAACATGCGCAAATATTTATAAAACCTATGTGCCAGTGTCCAGATTCTTATAAGAGCCAAAAATTAAAGAAATTCTGCAAGAGCCAAGATTTGAACCCAAGCTCCCTTACTCCCTTAATGACGCCACAACCACTAGGCCACATGCTTCCTTGTATCAAATTTTTATCAAAATAATTTAAAAGACCTACATCCAAGCATCCAGGGTTTTATTCACTTAAAACCAAAATTTTTGCTAGAGCCCAGGTTTGAACCCAGGACTTTTCCAACACTTCTCAGGACCCTTAACCACTTGAGCAGACATTTAATTGTGTTATATCCTTGCACAGTTAAATACCTATTTGCAGCCTCCTTACGGACCCATACTCAAGGCCCAATACTTCTAGGCCCAAATCCGGGGCGTTACAACTCACCCCTCCATAAAGAAATTTTGTCCCCGAAATTTCAAACTAATAGGGTGGTTGTGTAACAACTACACCCCTACGCTACCGCTGCGCACTCTAATCCTAATAATACTAATACACCTTTAACTTAATCTTGAAACCTCTTACACACAACAAAACATCTAACCACAAAAGCAAACAAATATTTATCACACATGTATACAATTTCTATATTCAAACATCACATCAAAAACAAAACACACCTGACTTAAAAGAGACTGTGCAATCCTAAACCCGATGCTCCTTAGACCCGCATCTAAGACACGCTCCTGACTTCCTTCAGCATTCACCCGGATGTCGCCTTTTGTAATGCTCACAAGCTGGAAAGTTCAGACGCGTCTTAACCCGTTTCACAGAACGAGGCTCCGCCTGAGGATCGTGATCCTTCTTCCGCCGCACTCTGAGCACCTAGCCTGAAGTGTTTCACCATACGCCTTAACTCATGCCTCAAACACTTCTTCCAACACTTCCCTTACCAACCGGGTCAGTGCCTCCGTACCAAGCTCCGGGTTATCGCTACCTGAAGTTGGTAGACTTACCTCGACAACCGTCTCCTGAACCACTCTATGTTCCAGAGAGACGGGCGACTCCTCGCGACCTTGCTTGCCTTCAGAATTCATCACAAGATCATATAGCTAAAAAAACAATCTGATTTCCAGAACATACACTTTGAATAAATACAAAATCTAATTTTAAATATTGTCTAACGTAAAACTTACGGATTCTGTACGGAGACTTCGGTGAACCACACTTCGGAAAAACGATCGATACAACATTTCAAAAACTTCAACTCTTTTCAAACCTTTTTGAAACAATTCTTTTGGAAATTCAATTTTAAAAACCCAATCCACAGCCGAGTTTTGCAACTAGGCTCTGATACCACTAAATGTAACACCCCAAACCTGGCCTAGAAGTTAGGCCCGAATCTGACGTGTCACATTGAAGTGTTTTTCAAAAACCATGTTTTCATTGAAAACACTTCTTGTTTAAAAACTTAAGTAAAATCCAAGTTACGTTAGTTTATTTTTAAAACGAGGTACATTGAAAATTTATTAGTTTTATTCCCAAAACATCTTTTTAGTTGCGTAAGCTAGTTTTGAAAGTAATTAATTTACGAAAAATATTTAGTCGCAAAACCATTTCGAAAATGTTGCGAAAACGTAGTGTTGTTTAAAAACAGTTAACATTTTGGAAAACTGTGATTTACTTCTAACGAATATAATTCAAACATAAATAAAACCCAAAGTTAAAATCCAGAAACTTAAAGAGGCCTTATTACAAAAATTAAAACCCAAAATAGAATCTAAAGCATAAATAAAATCCAAAAGTAGTCGTGTGGCCATCTCCGAGTCCCTCGCAGGGATTACCTGCACAGATAAAAATGGGGTGAGTTTGCGAAAACTCAGTGTGTAATCCCGTTACTAGAGTAACAGTCAGTATACAGAAATAGAAACCTAAACAGTTTGGGCCAAAGCCCTTTTAATGAGCGATGACAAAGACAAATCAGAGCATACGTGGGCCAGAGCCCACTACAATATCATTTGGGTCACAGCCCATAACAGAATCAATTCCATATGCATAATGTGTGATACATGCAAACCCATCCCATCCAACCCTGCACTTGCCTCCGTTCAACCCTGCACTACCTGCGGGGAATAAATCACCCACGCCATCCCTACACTACCAATGTTAGCACTGGTTGCGGCACTAACCAAAATCGCAGTAAAGCTGCTAGTATATATATATACGTCTCTAAGCCTTCAGTAGCAGTATTATGATTGGCACAAAGCCATCAATAACTTTATTATGTTTGGCACATAGCCATTAGCGACGGTAATATAATCGGCACACAGCCTTGTGTAACTATGATCGACACAGAGTCTTCAATATATATGTTAGGCACATAGCCACGGGTAAATACGATTGGCACAAAGCCATAATCAAGATGGAACAGAGCCATATTTAGGTTGGCACAGAGCCATAATCAGATTACGCAGCTTTAAGCTATCCGTCGGTCCACAGTCTTCTTATGCGACCCGTGCGACCTTAACAGATCAATACTGGATCCACAGTCGTCATGCGACCCGTGCGAACCTATCAGATCAATACTGGATCCACAGTTGTCTCATGCGACCCGTGCGACCCTATCGACATTACGATCCACGATGCGTCTCATGCGACCCGTGCGACCCTATAAGATCAATATTGGATCCACAGTCGTCTCATGCGACCCGTGCAACCCTATCAGAACTTCCTCCGTATCAATATCCCAACCCCATGCAATATGTCATGTATGCGAAATGTTATGCCCATAAACAATCATACATACACTGTCACACAACAATTACCACAAATCACCCAATCGTACCTCAAGTGAGTCAATTACCCTCGAGGGGCAAAACGGTCATTTTATCCTTACAATGGTATTACAATAATCCTACCCTACAGAGGTATTTCAGTAATTCTACCCTACAGGGTTATTTCGGTAATTCTACCCTACAGGGGTATTTCGTAATTCTACCCTACAGGGGTATTTCACAAGTAATTTCGCAAATTGATGGTATTTTAGTAATTTCATAAATTGAGGGTCTTTCAGTAATTTTACCCTATAGGGGTATTTCAAAAATTCTACCCAACAGGGGTATTTCAGTAATTTTGCAAATTAGGGGTACTTTGGTAATTTTGCAAACAAAGGGTATTTCGATAATTTTACAAACTGAGGGTACTTCGTTAATTTTACAAATCGAGGGTATTTTAGTAATTTTGTAAACTAATGGTATTTCAGTAATTTTGTAAACCAAGGGTATTTAAGTTATTTCTTAAACTGAGGGTATTTTGGTAATTTTGCAAACCGAGGGTATTTCAGTAATTTTTCAAACCGAGGGTATTTCGATAATTTCACAAACCGAGCGTATTTCAATAATTTTGTAAACCAAGGGTATTTTAGTAAATTTGTAAACCAAGGGTATTTAGTAATTTTGTAAACTAAGGTATTCTAAACAGAGATAACGATACGAATGGGCCTAGGGCCCATTCTCGGCCCAAATAGGCCCACATGCTCGTGTGGCCCATTTAGCCCAAATCTAGCCACAGATATGTGATTCACATAGTCTAGTCCAATATTTACTACACAATCATACAACTTATCCAATTGGGCCCACGAGCCCATTGGCCCCACATGGCCCCTTTCGGCCCATCGTGGCCCAAACAGCCTAAACCCACAAGAACACTCATGATGGCCTCAACTATCGCGTTGAAGCTCCCACACGTTCGCTCGCACGCTCGTGTGGTTACCATCGCCATGTGACAGGCATTTCGGCATTTGCCGCTCTACAGCTAGAGTAGTGCGAAATACACACCTGATAAGAATCTGGAGTTAATCCGCGCTCCGAACACTTCTATGCCCAAACGCCAACCAAGGTATGCTTACTCTCCTCATAGATCGCTCTATTTAAAGCCAACTTCTCGCCTACTCTTATGCTAGCTTCCCGATGTGGGATCCCGCCATGAATCCTCTAAAACCCTCCCAACTGCAAAATAAATATCCCTTTTTGCTTGCAATGGGATTCGAACCTTTGCCCTCTCCTATGCACCACACGCTACATGCCACCAAAACACAAGCTCCTTTCGTGACTTAAAACATGCGCAAATATTTATAAAACCTATGTGCCAGTGTCCAGATTCTTATAAGAGCCAAAAATTAAAGAAATTCAATGTGACCAAGATTTGAACCCAAGCTCCCTTACTCCCTTAATGACGCCACAACCACTAGGCCACATGCTTCCTTGTATCATTTTTTTATCAAAATAATTTAAAAGGCCTACATCCAAACATCCAGGGTTTTATTCACTTAAAACCAAATTTTTTGCTAGAGCCCAGGTTTGAACCCAGGACTTTTCCAACACTTCTCAGGACCCTTAACCATTTGAGCAGACATTTAATTGTGTTATATCCTTGCACAGTTAAATACCTATTTGCAGCCTCGTTACGGACCCATACTCAAGCCTAATACTTCTAGGCTCAAATTCGGGGCGTTACAACTCACCCCTCCATAAAGAAATTTCGTCCCCAAAATTTCGAACTAATAGGGTGGTTGTGTAACGACTACACCCCTACACTACCGCTGCTCACTCTGATCCTAATAACACTAATACACCTTTAACTTAATCTTGAAACCTCTTACACACAACCAAACATCTAACCACAGAAGCAAACAGATATTTATCACACATGCATACAATTTCTATGTTCAAACATCACATCCCAAACAAAACACACCTGACTTAAAAGAGACTGTACAATCATGAACCCGATGCTCCTTAGACACGTATCTAAGACACGCACCTGACTTCCTCCAGCATTCACCCGGATGGCGCCTTTGGCAATGCTCGCAAGTTGAAAACTTTGGACGCGTCTTAACGCGTTTCACAGAACGAGGCTCCTGCTTCAGAGGACTGTGGTCCCTCTTCCTGCTGCACTCCGAGCACCTAGCCTGAAGTGTTTCACCATACGCCTTAACTCCTGTCTCAAACACTTCTTCCAGCACTTCCCTTACCAACCGGGTCAGTGCCTCTGTACCAAGCTCCGGGTTATCGCTACCCGAAGTTGGCGAACTTTCCTCAACCACCATTTTCTGAACCATCTTATGTTCCAGAGAGACGGGCGACTCCTCGCGACCTTGCTTGCCTTCGGAATTCATCAAAGCACTGTTGTTAGCTAAAAAAAATAATCTGATTTCCAAAACATACACTATATAAATACAAAATCTAATTTTAAATACTGTCTAACAGAAAACTTACGGATTCGGCGCTGGAGACTCGGTGAACCACATTTCCAGAAAACCAGTCAATACAACATTTCAAAAACTTCAACTCTTTTCAAACCTTTTTGAAACAATTCTTTTTGAAATTCAATTTTAAAAACCCAATCCAGAGCCGAGTTTTGCAACTAGGATCTGATACCACTAAATGTAACACCCCAAACCCGGCCTAAAAGTTAGGCCCGAATCTGACGTGTCACATTAAAGTGTTTTTCGAAACCATGTTTTCATTGAAAACCCTTCCTTTTTAAAAACTTAAGTAAAATCCCAATTACGTTAGATTATTTTTAAAACGAGGTACATTGAAAAATTATTAGTTTTATTCCCAAAACATCTTTTCAGTTGCGGAAGCTAGTTTTGAAAGTAATTGATTTACGAAAAATATTTAGTCGCGAAACCATTTCGAAAATGTTGCAAAAACGTAGTGTTGTTTAAAAATAGTTAACATTTTGGAAAACCGTGATTTACTTCTAACGAATATAATTCAAACATAAATAAAACCCAAAGTTAAAATCCAGAAACTTAAAGAGGCCTTATTATAAAAATTAAAACCAAAAATAGAATCTAAAGCATAAATGAAATCCAAAAGCACTCGTGTGGCATTCTCCGAGTCCCTCGCAGCATCGATCCTCCTAATGCTGGGGATTACCTGCACAGTTAAAAACGGGGTGAGTTTGCGAAAACTCAGTGTGTAATCCCCTTACTAGAGTAACAATTAGTATACGAAAATGTAAACCTAAACGATGCGGGCCAAAGCCCTTTTAACGAAACGATGCGATGATGTGTATCGTAGCATACGTAGGCCAGAGCCCACTACAATATCATTTGGGTCACAGCCCATAACAGAATCAATTCCATATGCATAATGTGTGATGCATGCTAACCCATCCCATCCAACCCTGCACTTGCCTCCATCTAACCCTGCACTACCTGCGGGGAATAAATCACCCACGCCATCCCTACACTACCAATGTTAGCACCGGTTGCAGCACTAACCAAAATCGCAGCAAAGCTGCTAGTATATATATACGACTCAAAGCCTTCAGTAGCGGTATTATAATTGGCACAAAGCCATCAGTAACTGTATTATGTTTGGCACATAGCAATCAATGACGGTAAAATAATCGGCACACAGCCTTGGGTAAGTATGATCGACACAGAGTCGTCAATATATATGTTAGACACATATCCACGGGTATATACGATTGGCACAAAGCAATAATCAAGATCGTACAGAACCATATTTAGGTTGGCACAGCGCCATAATCAGATTACACAGCTTTAAGTCGTCCGTCGGCCTACAGTCGTCTCATACGACCCGTGCGACCTTAACAAATCAATATTGGATCCACAGTCGTCATGCGACCCGTGCGACCCTATCAGATCAATAATTGATCCACAGTCGTCTCATGCGACCCGTGCGACCCTATCAGATCAATACTGGATCCACAGTCGTCTCATGCGACCCGTGCGACCCTATCAGAACTTCCTCCGTATCAATATCCCAACCCCATACAAGATGTCATGTATGCGAAATGTTATGCCCATAAACAATCATACATACACAAATACAACAACATTCTCACAAATCACCCATCCTACCTCATGTGAGTCAATTACCCTCGAGGGGCAAAACGGTCATTTTACCCTTACAAGGGTATTACAATAATCCTACCCTACAGGGGTATTTTGGTAATTCTACCCTACAGGGGTATTTCACAAGTAATTTTGCAAATTGAGGGTATTTCAGTAATTTCATAAATCAGGGGTATTTCAGTAATTCTACCCTATAGGGGTATTCAGTAATTTTGCAAATTAGGGTTACTTTTGTAATTTCGCAAACTGAGGCTATTTCGGTAATTTTACAAATTGGGGGTACTTCGGTAATTTTACAAGTCGAGGGTATTTCAGTAATTTTGTAAACCAAGGGTATTTCAGTAATTTTGTAAACCAAGGGTATTTCAGTAATTTTGCAAACCGACGGTATTTTGGTAATTTTGCAAACTGAGGGTATTTCGATAATTTTTCAAACCGAGGGTATTTCGATAATTTTGCAAATCGAGGGTATTTCAATAATTTTGTAAACTAAGGGTATTTCAGTAATTTTGTAAACCAAGAGTATTTCTGTAATTTTGTAAACCAAGGGTATTTAGTAATTTTGTAAACCAAGGTATTCTAAATAGAGATAACGATGCGAATGGGCCTAGGGCCCATTCTCGGCCCAAATGGGCCCACACGCTCGTGAGGCCCATTTAGCTGAAATCTAGCCACAGATATGAGATTCACATAGTCCAGTCCAATATTTACTACACAATCATACAACTTATCCGATTAGGCCCACGGGCCCATTGGCCCCACATGGCCCCTTTCGGCCCATCATGGCCCAAACAGCCTAAACTCACAAGAACACTCATGATGGCCTCAACTATCGCGTCGAAGCTTCCACACGTGCGCTCGGACACTCGTGTGGTTACCATCGCCATGTGACCGGCATTTCGACATTTGCCGCTCTACAGCTAGAGTAGTGCGAAATACACACCTGATAGGAATCTGGAGTTAATCCGCGCTCCGAACACTCCTATGCCCAAACGCCAACCAAGGTATGCTTACTCTCCTCATAGATCGCTCTATTTAAAGCCAGCTTCTCGCCTACTCTCATGCTAGCTTCCTGATGTGGGATCCCTCCATAAATCCTCCAAAACCCTCCCAACTGCAAAATAAATATCCCTTTTTGCTTGCAATGGGATTCGAACCCTTGCCCTCTCCTATGCTCCACACGCTACATGCCACCACAACACAAGCTCCTTTCGTGACTTAAAACATGCGCAAATATTTATAAAACCTATGTGCCAGTGTCCAGATTCTTATAAGAGCCAAAAATTAAAGAAATTCTGCAAGAGCCAAGATTTGAACCCAAGCTCCCTTACTCCCTTAATGACGCCACAACCATTAGGCCACATGCTTCCTTGTATCATTTTTTTATCAAAATAATTTAAAAGGCCTACATCCAAGCATCCAGGGTTGTATTCACTTCAAACCAAATTTTTTGCTAGAGCCCAGGTTTGAACCCAAGACATTTCCAACACTTCTCAGGACCCTTAACCACTTGAGCAGACATTTAATTGTGTTATATCCTTTCACAATTAAATACCTATTTGCAGCCTCCTTACGGACCCATACTCAAGTCCCAATACTTCTAGTCCCAAATTCGGGGCGTTACAACTCACCCCTCCATAAAGAAATTTCGTCCCCAAAATTTCGAACTAACAGGGTGGTTGTGTAACAACTACACCCCTACGCTACCGCAGCGCACTCTGATGCTAATAACACTCATACACCTTTAACTTAATCTTGAAACCTCTTACACACAACGAAACATCTAACCACAGAAGCAAACAGATATTTATCACACATGCATACAATTTCTATGTTCAAACATCACATCCCAAACAAAACACACCTGACGTAAAAGAGACTGTGCAATCCCGAACCCGATGCTCCTTAGACCTGCATCTATGACACCCACCTGACTTCCTCCAGCATTCACCCGGATGGTGCCTTTGGCAATGCTCGCAAGCTGAAAAGTTTGGACGCGTCTTAACGCATTTCACAGAACGAGGCTCCTGCTTCATAGGACTGTGGTCCCTCTTCCTGCTGCACTCCGAGCACCTAGCCTGAAGTGTTTCACCATACGCCTTAACTCCTGCCTCAAACACTTCTTCCAGCACTTCCCTTACCAACCGGGTCAGTGCCTCCGTACCAAGCTCCGGATTATCGCTACCCAAAGTTGGCGAACTTACCTCGACCACTATTTTCTGAACCATCTTATGTTCCGGAGAGACGGGCGACTCCTCGCGACCTTGCTTGCCTTCGGAATTCATCAAAGTACTGTTGTTAGCTAAAAAAAATAATCTGATTTCCAGAACATACACTGTATAAATACAAAATCTAATTTTAAATACTGTCTAACAGAAAACTTACGGATTCGGCACCGGAGACTCGGTGAACCACATTTCCAGAAAACCAGTCAATACAACATTTCAAAAACTTCAACTCTTTTCAAACTTTTTGAAACAATTCTTTTGGAAATTCAATTTTAAAAACCCAATCCACAGCCGAGTTTTGCAACTAGGATCTGATACCACTAAATGTAACACCCCAAACCCGGCCTAAAAGTTAGGCCCGAATCTGACGTGTCACATTGAAGTGTTTTTCGAAACCATGTTTTCATTGAAAACCCTTCCTTTTTAAAAACTTAAGTAAAATCCCAATTACGTTAGATTATTTTTAAAACGAGGTACATTGAAAAATTATTAGTTTTATTCCCAAAACATCTTTTGGATTCATGGAAGCTAGTTTTGAAAGTAATTGATTTACGAAAAATATTTAGTCGCGAAACCATTTCGAAAATGTTGCAAAAACGTAGTATTGTTTAAAAATAGTTAACATTTTGGAAAACTATGATTTACTTCTAACGAATATAATTCAAACATAAATAAAACCCAAAGTTAAAATCCAGAAACTTAAAGAGGCCTTATTATAAAAATTAAAACCCAAAATAGAATTTAAAGCATAAATGAAATCCAAAAGCAGTCGTGTGGCATTCTTCGAGTCCCTCGCAGCATCGATCCTCCTAATGCTGGGGATTACCTGCACAGTTAAAAATGGGGTGAGTTTGTGAAAACTCAGTGTGTAATCCCCTTACTAGAGTAACAGTTAGTATACGTAAAATGAAACCTAAATGGGATGCAGGCCCAAAGCCCTTTTAACGAAACATGCATCTGAGATCAAAGCATACGTAGGCCAGAGCCCACTACAATATCATTTGGGTCACAGCCCATAACAGAATCAATTCCATATGCATAATGTGTGATGCATGCTAACCCATCCCATCCAACCCTGCACTTGCCTCCATCTAACCCTGCACTACCTACGGGGAATAAATCACCCACGCCATCCATACACTACCAATGTTAACACCGGTTGCAGCACTAACCAAAATCGCAGCAAAGCTGCTAGTATATATATACGGCTCAAAGCCTTCAGTAGCGGTATTATAATTGGCACAAAGCCATCAGTAACTGTATTATGTTTGACACATAGCCATCAGCGACGGTAATATAATCGGCACACAGCCTTGGGTAAGTATGATCGACACAGAGTCGTCAATATATATGTTAGGCACATATCCACGGGTATATACGATTGGCACAAAGCCATAATCAAGATGGTACAGAACCATATTTAGGTTGGCACAGTGCCATAATTAGATTACACAGCTTTAAGTCGTCCGTCGGTCTACAGTCGTCTCATGCGACCCGTGCGACCTTAACAGATTAATATTGGATCCACAGTCGTCATGCGACCCGTGCGACCCTATCAGATTAATAATTGATCCACAGTCGTCTCATGCGACCCGTGCGACCCTATCAGATCAATACTGGATCCACAGTCGTCTCATACGACCCGTGCGACCCTATCAGAACTTCCTCCGTATCAATATCCCAACCCCATGCAGTAAGTCATGTATACGAAATGTTATGCCCATAAACACTCATACATACACAGTCACAACAGTCAATTACTGTCAAATCAGTCTAATCGTACCTCATGTGAGTCAATTACCCTCGAGGGGCAAAACGGTCATTTTACCCTTACAAGGGTATTACAATAATCCTACCCTACAGAGGTATTTCGGTAATTCTACCCTACAGGGGTATTTTGGTAATTCTACCCTACAGGGGTATTTCACAAGTAATTTCGCAAATTGAGGGTATTTCGATAATTTCATAAATCAAGGGTATTTCAGTAATTTTACCCTACAGGGGTATTCAGTAATTTTGCAAATTAGGGGTGCTTTTGTAACTTCGCAAACCGAGGGTATTTCGATAATTTTACAAATTGGGGATACTTCGGTAATTTTACAAGTCGAGGGTATTTCAGTAATTTTGTAAACCAAGGGTATTTCAGTAATTTTGTAAACCAAGGGTATTTCAGTAATTTTGCAAACCGACAGTATTTTTGTAATTTTACAAACCGAGGGTATTTCGATAATTTTTCAAACTGAGGGTATTTTGATAATTTTGCAAATCGAAGGTATTTCAATAAGTTTGTAAACCAAGGGTATTTCAGTAAATTTGTAAACCAAGGGTATTTAGTAATTTTGTAAACCAAGGGTATTTAGTAATTTTGTAAACCAAGGTATTCTAAATAGAGATAACGATGCGAATGGGCCTAGGGCCCATTCTCGGCCCAAATGGGCCCACACGCTCGTGTGGCCCATTTAGCTCAAATCTAGCCACAAATATGAGATTCACATAGTCCACCCAATATTTACTACACAATCATACAACTTATCCGATTGGGCCCACGGGCCCATTGGCCGCCACATGGCCCCTTCTACCATCGTGGCCCAAATAGCCTAAACTCACAAGAACACTCATGATGGCCTCAACTATCGCGTCCGAAGCTCCCACGCGTGCGCGCGCACGCTCAGAAATCGTTACCATCATTGTGTGGCCAGGCATTTCAAAGATTTGCCGCTCTACAGCTAGAGTAGTGCGAAATACACACCTGATAGGAATCTGGAGTTAATCCGCGCTCCGAACACTCCTATGCCTAAACGCCAACCAAGGTATGCTTACTCTCCTCATAGATCGCTCTATTTAAAGCCAGCTTCTCGCCTACTCTCATGCTAGCTTCCTGGTGTGGGATCCCTCCATAAATCCTCCAAAACCCTCCCAATTGCAAAATAAATATCCCTTTTTGCTTGCAATGGGATTCGAACCCTTGCCCTCTCCTATGCTCCACACGCTACATGCCACCACAACACAAGCTCCTTTCTTGACTTAAAACATGCGCAAATATTTATAAAACCTATGTGCCAGTGTCCAGATTCTTATAATAGCCAAAAATTAAAGAAATTCTGCAAGAGCCAAGATTTGAACCCAAGCTCCCTTACTCCCTTAATGACGCCACAACCATTAGGCCACATGCTTCCTTGTATCATTTTTTTATCAAAATAATTTAAAAGGCCTACATCCAAGCATCCAGGGTTTTATTCACTTCAAACCAATTTTTTTGCTAGAGCCCAGGTTTGAACCCAGGACTTTTCCAACACTTCTCAGAACCCTTAACCACTTGAGCAGACATTTAATTGTGTTATATCCTTGCACAATTAAATACCTATTTGTAGCCTCCTTACGGACCCATACTCAAGTCTCAATACTTCTAGTCCTAAATTCGGGGCGTTACAACTCACCCCTCCATAAAGAAATTTCGTCCCCAAAATTTCGAACTAACAGGGTGGTTGTGTAACAACTACACCCCTACGCTACCGCAGGGCACTCTGATCCTAATAACACTTATACACCTTTAACTTAATCTTGAAACCTCTTACACACAATGAAACATCTAACCACAGAAGCAAACAGATATTTATCACACATGCATACAATTTCTATGTTCAAACATCACATCCCAAACAAAACACACCTGACTTCCTCCAGCATTCACCCGGATGGCACCTTTTGCAATGCTCGCAAGCCAAAAAGTTCGGACGCGTCTTAACGTGTTTCACAGAACGAGGCTCCTGCTTCAGAGGACAGTGATCCCTCTTCATACTGCACTCCGAGCACCTAGCCTATAGTGTTTCACCATACGCCTTAACTCCTGCCTCAAACACTTCTTCTAGCACTTCCCTTACCAACCGGGTCAGTGCCTCTGTACCAAGCTCCGGGTTATCGCTACCCGAAGTTGGCAGACTTACCTTGACCACCGTCTCTTGAACCATCTTATGTTCCGGAGAGACGGGCGACTCCTCGCGACCTTGCTTGCCTTTGGAATTCATCACATTACTGTTGCTAGCTAAAAAAACAATCTTATTTCCAAAACATACACTGAATAAATACAAAATCTAATTTTAAATACTGTCTAATAGAAAACTTACGGATTTGGCGCCGGAGACTCGTTGAACCACACTTACAGAAAAACAGTCAATACAACATTTCAAAAACTTCAACTCTTTTCAAACCTTTTTGAAACAATTCTTTTGGAAATTCAATTTTAAAAACCCAATCCACAACCGAGTTTTGCAACTAGGCTCTGATACCACTAAATGTAACACCCTAAACCCGGCCTAGGAGTTAGGCCCGAATCTGACGTGTCACATTGAAGTGTTTTTCGAAAACCATGTTTTCATTGAAAGCCCTTCTTGTTTAAAAACTTAAGTAAAATCCCAGCTACGTTAGTTTATTTTTAAAACGAGGTACATTGAAAAAATTATTAGTTTTATTCCCAAAACATCTTTTCAGTTGCAGAAGCTAGTTTTGAAAGTAACTGATTTACGAAAAATATTTAGTCGCGAAACCATTTCGAAAGTGTTGCGAAAACGTAGTGTTGTTTAAAAATAGTTAACATTTTGGAAAACCGTGATTTACTTCTAACGAATTTAATTCAAACATAAATAAAACCCAAAGTTAAAATATAGAAACTTAAAGAGGCCTTATTACAAAAATTAAAACCCAAAATAGAATCTAAAGCATAAATGAAATCCAAAAGCAGTCGTGTGGCCATCGCCGAGTCCCTCGCAGCACCGATCCTTCTAATGCTGGGGATTACTTGCATAGTTAAAAACGGGATGAGTTTGCAAAAACTCAGTGTGTAATCCCCTTACTAGAGTAATGATCGGTATCACGAAAATGTAAAACCTAAACGATCGGTCCAAAGCCCTTTTAATGAGCAATATAGTACGGTCGAGCATACGTGGGCTATAGCCCACTACAATATCATTTGGGTCACAGCCCATAACATAATCAATTCCATATGCATAATGTGTGGTGCACGCTAACCCATCCCATCCAACCCTGCACTTGCCTCCGTCCAACCCTGCACTACCTGCAGGGAATAAATCACCCACGCCATCCCTACACTACCAATGTTAGCACAGGTTGCGGCACTAACCAAAATCGCAGCAAAGCTACTAGTATATATATATACAGCTCTTAGCCTTCAGTAGCGATATTATAATTGGCACAAAGCCATCAGTAACTGTATTATGTTTGGCACATAGCCATCAGTGACGGTAATATAATCGGCACACAGCCTTGGGTAAGTATGATCGACACAGAGTCGTCAATATATATGTTAGGCACATAGGCATGGGTAAATACGATTGGCACAAATCCATAATCAAGATGGCACAGAGCCATATCTAGGTTGGCACAGTGCCATAATCAGATTACACTGCTTTAAGCTGTCCGTCGGTCCACAGTCATCTCATACGACCCGTGCGACCTTAACAGATCAATACTGGATCCACAATCATCATGTGACCCGTGTGACCCTATAAGATCAATACTGGATCCACAGTCGTCTTATGTGACCCGTGCGAACCTATCAGATCAATACTGGATCCACAGTCGTCTCATGCGACCCGTACGACCCTATCAGAACTTCCTCCGTATCAATATCCGAACCCTATGCAGTATGTCATGTATGTGAAATGTTATGCCCATAAACAATCATACATACACAGTTACAAAAGTCAATTACCATCAAATCAGTCCAATCGTACCTCAAGTGAGTCAATTACCCTCGAGGGGCAAAACAGTCATTTTACCCTTACAAGGGTATTACAATAATTCTACCCTACAGGGGTATTTTGGTAATTTTACCCTACAGGGGTATTTCGATAATTCTACCCTATAGGGGTATTTCACAAGTAATTTCGCAAATTGAGGGTATTTCGATAATTTCATAAATCGGGGGTATTTCAGTAATTCTACCTTACAGGGGTATTTCAGTAATTCTACCCTACAGGTGTATTTTAGTAATTTTGCAAATTAGGGGTACTTTGGTAATTTCACAAACCGAGGGTATTTCGGTAATTTTACAAACTGAGGGTACTTCGGTAATTTTACAAGTCGAGGGTATTTCAGTAATTTTGTAATCCAAGGGTATTTCAGTAATTTTATAAACCAAGAGTATTTCAGTAATTTTGAAAACCGAGGGTATTTTGGTAATTTTGCAAACCAAGGGTATTTTGGTAATTTTTCAAACCGAGGGTATTTCGATAATTTTGCAAACTGAGGGTATTTTAATAATTTTGTAAAACAAAGGTATTTTAGTAATTTTGTAAACCATGGTATTCTAAACGGAGATAACTGTAACACCCCATACCCGAGTCTGAGGCTTAGACCGGATACGAGATATTACTATGCTTTAACTTGCTTAATCATGCACTTACGGGCTGTAAAATTTTGTTCCAAATTAAAAACTTTTCTTTCTCAGTCTAATCATACATTTCATGGGCCTACGAGGCCTTATACGCGTATATAAAAACTTTCGGAACTTTTCTTTAAAGCAGAGGTCACACGCCCATGTGGTTTGGGACACGCCCGTGCACCCCTTTACACGCCCATGTCTTCTGACCGTGGTCAACACTGACTAATTACACACGGCCTTGACACGCCCGTGGACTTGGACCGTGTACTATACCTTGATATACAGACTTATTACACACGGCCGGGGCACACGCCCATGTTCTAACCGTGTGTCATGCACGGCTTCAACACACGGCCGTGGGATTAACCCGTGGCCTATTCTGACTTATGAGACTAAGCTACAGGTTACGCACGGCCTAGACACACGCCCGTGTGTCTAACCGTGTGGGCACTTAGAAGCTATCTACCAAGCCTTTTCTTACTCTCAATTGCATACATTCATATACTTCTTCAAAACATTCTCAAAACATCAATTGAAACACATAAATTAACATGTTTCGTTCATGAAATTAAAGTTTTCCTCTCATACACTTGGGAGAATTGTTCCCACAACATTTACAACAACTTAAACCATCATAAATGGCTATACACAACCATATATACTATGAATACTCTTTGGCCAACAACATTTGGCTACCACAATTAGACTTCATCAACTTTAAACGAATCCCTATACATGCCATGACTCTTAAGGACTTGATACCTCATACCGTGTGTCTGCTCGATAGTGTGAAAACATCTTCGGTGGTCTCCAAACCGAGCTAAGTAATAAAACCTATAAGAGATGAGAAAAGTAAAGGAGTAAGCAATAATGCTTAGTAAGTTCATCTGTATAATTTGACAAATATTGATATTCACTAAATATACATAACCCCAAGGCAATATGTTGAATTTTTCTCATCAACTCATGGTTACTTACTCAACCATTCTTGAAACTTACTCATTCAATCTCTTACCACATTCTCACCATATCACAAGCCAATTCGCTCTTTTAATTAGCATACGTTCCTGCACTGATCGTCACAAGATCATATATAACAACACATCAAGCATTTTCAATAAGCCGCTCATGCTACTAATATCTCAGTGGTTTCGCACTTAGCCCACCATTCATTTATAAGTGATGGTATCACACATAGCCCATCGATCAACAATCAATAAGGTGATATCGCACATAGCTTACCGTTATTTACATTCATGGATAATAATTCACAAGTATATCTCTATTTCAAATGTTCATTCAAGAACATCCTCACATGTTTCCATTTTTACTTAACTTTCTACGATACTCGTTCTCATTCACAGAGTGCATCAAATACACATACCCCACTAGGGGTTCGTCATTTATTGAATTTATCTCAATTCAATTCTACACATACTTGTGCTGCTCATGGTACAACCACATACATTCACATAGACATTGAATCATTCGAATTGTTAAATAACTCTCTTGAGTCTCATGCACATAGTTCTTGTTGTCACTCTACCCCAATTGGGTTTTACATACACTAACATATCGATTCCATGTCCCAGACATGGTCTTATACGAATTCTTACACCGAGTCCATATCCCAATATGGTCTTACTCGAGCCTTTATCCATCGTCCTATCGTGCTATACACCTTTCCCATTACTCTAAATTAAATTCCATTGACATCTCATCAAGAGACATTTCATACATTCATATAGTAATATACATTCCATACAACATTGGAATACTAAATAAGCTCATACTTAATTTCAACATTTGCACATGAACTTACCTCAATGTCGAAAGAGCCGAAAAGGACTTTTTGCCCACATTTCTCTTTTCATCCGTTCTAGGTCCGAAACTCATTTTCTTTGATCTAGAACAATTAAATTTACTCATTTAATCACTTAATTATCATATTACAACATAATCTCTACTTAGGCAAAAATAACCATTTTGCCCCTATACTTTGGCAAAATTATGATTTTGCCCCTAGGCTCGTAAATAAATTTTCATCACATTTTCTTGTTAAACAAGGCTAGCTGAACATTTAATCCTCTTACAACTATTCTCAATTCCATCAATTTCATGCCTTAATGAACAAATTATAACTTTTGCATTTTAGTCCCAATTAGGTGTTTTCATGACAACACCTTTCACAAAAGTTGTTTCTCATCATCCTATCATTCATTTTCTTTCATAAAAACTCATCAAACAACATAAACTCTCTCATGGAAAGTCCCTAGACTTTCAACCATATTGCAAACTAGTCCCCTCTTTAGAAAGCTTAAGCTTTAGGGGTCTCAAAAGTACAAAAATTAACATCTAAAGCCATCAAAATCACTTACTTGAGTGAAGAGAAGCTTGCTGAAATTTTCAAGCTCTCAAAGCCCTCCCATGGCTGATATTTTCGGTTGAAAGAGAAGAAATAAAAAGATGATAGCTTTTTGGCTTATTTCATCTTTTTTCTTTATTTCTTTTTAAACACCTAACATGACCACATTTAATGTTCTTGCCCCCTTAGCTTACTATGGCCGGCCAACTCACTTAGACAAGGCCAAATTGCTCATTTGGGACCTCCAATTACTAAGCCATAGCTATTTGGTACCTTTAGCCTATAGAATGGAACTTTCGGACTTTATGCGATTTAGTCCTTTTTCACAATTTAGCTAGAAATCGCTAAAATTAAGGCACCAAAATTTTCATACATCCTCATAAACATTTTATAACTCATAACATAACATGAAAATATTTTTCTCTTACCTCGAATTAGTGATTCCGAGATCACTGTTTCGACTAGCCCCTAAATCAGGCTGTTACAATTCTCTCCCCTTAGGGATTTTCGTCCCCGAGAATCTTATCAGGAGGGTTAGCTACCAACATTCTAAAAATGTTTCCATCTAATCTTTAAAATCGCAAATCCACTTATCCTCAAATTCCTCTTGCCGATAACTCTTAAGCTGTGATACATAAGATCGAAACGTAACTTGAGACCTAGGTTATTCTTCCTCTGGGGCTTATACTATATCCAGAAATCCACTAATTTGGAACTCCGTACATGCCCAAATGATCGTTCGGATCTTCACTGGTTGATTCACTACAATTCGAATGACATCCCCTTCTTAGGGAATCTTGTCAAATTGAATTTGAAATCTATAAGGTTTTACCTCACTTTCTCATTAAAGCATTCACCGACTGTAATAGTCTTGACTTATACGCTTTGAAAACTCAGCTTTTAGTGGTCAACTATTTCTGACCATAATCTCAATCATATCGTGAAATGTACTCTATTGCCAAAACATTTATGCACATAACTGTACTTTCTTTTTCTTGCATTAGTATATATGCTACCACTAAATCCCATACCAAAACTTCTGTATAAGTTCTGGATTTATCATCATTCAAATCCTATCTCGAGGAATCATTGACAACAGAAAACTTATACAACTTGTATTTTATCATCTCAATAAACTCATTCAGAGCTTATTTAAAATACCACTTACTATTTCATTTGTGAACCCTTTTGTTCTGAAAAGAAAGCTCGCTCTTGTCATTAACTTTGCTAAAACTGGGATATTAACAACTAAGATCAACCGAGTAACTAGCTCGCATTGCTTAACATGGATCTTTCGTAACATCTAACTTACAACAAGGACACATAAGTGATCGTCTCAGGATCACTAACCTGTCAACTCTTTCTCTCGATTCAGACTGATTTCAGTACTAGAACTTTCAAATAAATAGTTCTTTTTATAGCTTTCGACTCAACTATCACGCTTTGAACATTGGATGAGCATACCCTTGTATCATGCTCCTACTCGCGTCATAATTTTATTCTCTTTATTGATTCATGCGTGAATATACACAAAACTTGAATCATATCTCAATACATTAATCTACTCTTTTCTCCACACAGAGAACATATTTCTAGCATACTCTCATCCGAGTTTCTCCTCTTCAGACTAATCTAAAACTTTTACTAACATCATATCTCATGATAGCGGGGGCATTTAGGTCGAATTCATTAACTCTATTCGCTTACACTCAAAACTCATCATACAACGTGAAACTTGTGATTTCACTTCTTATACTAGAATCATCACTAACTTCCTTCTCATAGTACCCGAATAGGGTTACAAAGAGATAAAGAAATGTCGATTTTAGTTAACTAAATCGACAACCGCTTTGTCCGATTTTCACTATCACCTAACATTCTCACATAGTTACGCTTTATGAAAAGAACAACCACAACCGCTCTGAAGGCAACAGATAATAGTACACAATACTCAAGGATTATTATAATCCATCTATGGCATCAACTAACCATGCACAATCTACAGGCTTCAAGCCAACTTACTCAAACTTGCCATTTATTTAGCACATATCGTGCCACACATCGCACCTGCTTCTTCGTGATTCATTCACGAATATCTGTATTCACTCCTTCACATGCTTTAGTACTAGTCTCATTTCTATTTCTAACTCATCTACCTGCCCCTTCGATCACTAGGGATAACCAAAGATGTATATTCATCGTCATACATATAAGTACGACACCAATGTCACATCTCCAAGGTGGTCTTATATGGAGTCACCTCTAAATGCCAATGCCATTTCCCGAATAAGGTCTTATATGGGCTTCCACATCAAGTATCGATGCCATATTCTGAATATGGTCTTATACGGAATCATAACTTGGTGCCGAGGCCATGCCTCGAACATGGTCTTATACGGGATCTTATCTATTTCATATCTCAATGATAGCCTTTTCATTATAGTCTCCCAGGACCTCAACCTCATGTTCAACAGCAATTATTCTATCTAGTAAAGTATCATGCATCAATGTTATACAAAGCATTCTCAAAATGCTAACATAAATACTGTATTAATCACATACAAACTTACTCAATTTGTCTCTCATAACATTTCATCATAATTCAACAGTGGTAAGGAGGGTGAGGTCATAGAGCCTCTTAACTTGACCCTCGTGACTACATACATATGATTTAATATTCATCCTCAATGAAATATCATCATAGTCATATAACTCATCTCAAGTGAGTTTTCACGTTTATCACGTTACAATTATCTCTATCACTCATACTTTCGAGCTGTGACTTTAATAACTCAAGTTTCACATCAATATCTACTCGAGTACTTAACATTTAACTCTACTATTTCTTACTATTGCTTATTAATCTAGAAAATGTCTTACGGTTTGAGTACGTCATTTACTTGATTGCCATAGTCCAACTATGGTCTTACTCGTATCACAACATCATAGTTCAGCTATTGCTTTACATGTCATCACGATGCCATAGCCTCGCTATGGTCTTACACAAAATCTCATATAAATACCAATGCCATATCCTAGATACGGTCTTACATGGAAACTCATGTTGATGCCGATGCCATATCCCAGATATGGTCTTACACAAAATCTTATACCGAAGCCAGGTCCCAGACGTGGTCTCACATGAGATTACTATTTGATGTCGATGCCATATCCCTGATATGGTCTTATACGGGATCTTACAACAACTATCGATGCCATACCCCAGATATGGTCTTATCGGATTATCTTATTCAATACCGAAGCCATATCCCTGATATGGTCTTATACGGGATCATGTATCGATGCCAATGTCATGCCCCAGACATGGTCTTATATGGAATCACATGTACCGCCATGGTCCTACCATGGTCTTATTCATCATTTTATCATTGAACGACCGTACTCATCTCTTGCATTCTACTTAGTCAACTTTTCAGTTTTAACTTCCACACCATAATATGTGTGGCTTCATATGAGTCATAAAACAAAACATCATGCATTCTCTACTTTAATAAATCACATGTGAGATTTAACCATGTGGACATATTTATCATAAACAATGGCATCACAAATCTCAAATGCTTACTTACTCTTACTGCTTCTCACATACATCATGGTACTTACTAGTCTCATGTTTGTAAGGTAAATAAGGTACCTGTAACACTTGATCACATAGATCAGTATACTTTACTATAACAAGCATAATCTCAACATCATCATTCATAGCATGAATTATACTTGTTAGTCAGCCCTCACTAGCATGACATTATATCAACTTTACTACTAACTTTCTTGCTATCTCATTTAAACTTTACTTGTGTGCCCGATGAATTTCCATGAATAGCCGAGGATACTGAATCTCATCTCACATGCTCGATGCCAAAGCCATATCCTAGATACGGTCTTACATGGAATCTCTCTTCTTGGTTTCGAGTCCATGTCTTGACATGGGCTTATACGAAGTCTTTCTCGTTCTCACCAATGCCATGCCTTGGCTTGGACTTACATGATAACTTGTTCAATGCCAAGCTTGCCTTGGACTTACATGATAACTTGTTCAATGCCAAGCTTGCCTTGGACTTACATGATAACTTGTTCAATGCCAAGCTTGCCTTGGACTTACATGATATCTTGCTTGGAGACTCACCAATGCCATGCCTTGGCTTGGACTTACATGGGTCTTCATCTCATAATAACTCTTCAATGCCAAGACTTGTCTTGGTCTTACATGATAACTTGCTTGATTGCTGATGCCATGCCTCAGCTTGGTCTTATACGGACTTTCTCATTTCATGTGGTAGATCGAGTATCCTGGGAAATTCCATCTTCAATCGGGACTTGCTCGTATTTAATCTCATTTATTTCTTTGTTTAGCAAAACATTAATCATTCCATGATAATAATGTACATTATACTAAGCAATTTAATGATAGAAATCATAAAGCTTAGAAATCATACAAACTTACTGAAATTAGCTCGGTTGGGAATCATCACTGTCTTAACAAAACAATTTCGTTAGAGCCGGGAGACATCACACTATCACGATCCACATACGGCATGTATAGCTAGACTCTTACTCACACTAGGTTAATCCTAGAACCGACTAAACCATAGCTCTGATACCACTAAATGTAACACCCCATACCCGAGTCCGAGGCTTAGACCGGATACGATATATTACTATGCTTTAACTTGATTAATCATGCACTTACGGGGTGTAAAATTTTGTTTCGAATTAAAAACTTTTCTTTCTCAGTCTCATCATACATTTCATGGGCCTACGAGGCCTTATACGCGTATATAAAAACTTTCGAAACTTAATTGGAAACTTTTCTTTAAAGCAGAGGTCACACGCCCATGTGGTTTGGGACACGCCCGTGCACCCCATTACACGTCCATGTCTTTCGACCGCGGTCGACACTAACTAATTACACACGGCCTTGACATGCCCGTGGACTTACCCCGTGTACTATACCTTGATATACTGACTTATTACACACGGCCGGGGCACACGCCCATGTTCTAACCGTGTGTCATGCACGGCTTCAACACACGGTCGTGGGATTAACCCGTGGCCTATTTTGACTTATGAGACTAAGGTGCAGGTTACGCACGGCCTAGACACACGCCCGTGTGTCTAACCGTGTGGGCACTTAGAAGCTATCTACCAAGCCTTTTCTTACTCTCAATTGCATACATTCATATACTTCTTCAAAACATTCTCAAAACATCAATTGAAACACATAAATTAACATGTTTCGATCATGAAAATAAAGTTTTCCTCTCATACACTTGGGAGAATTGTTCCCACAACATTTACAACAACTTAAACCATCATAAATGGCTATACACAACCATACTGTGAATACTCTTTGGCCAACAACATTTGGCTACCACAATTAGACTTCATCAACTTTAAACGAATCCCTATACATGCCATGACTCTTAAGGACTTGATACCTCATACCGTGTGTGCGCTCGATAGTGTGAAAACATCTCCCATGGTCTCCAACCCGAGCTAAGTAATAAAACCTATAAGAGATGAGAAAAGTAAAGGAGTAAGCAATAATGTTTAGTAAGTTTATCTGTATAATTTGACAAATATTGATATTCACTGAATATACATAACCCCAAGGCAATATGTTGAATTTTTCTCATCAACTCATGGTTACTTACTCAACCATTCTTGAAACTTACTCCTTCAATCTCTTACCACATTCTTACCATATCACAAGCCAATTCGCTCGTTTAATTAGCATACATTCCTGCACTGATTGTCACAAGATCATATATACCAACACATCAAGCATTTTCAATAAGCCGCTCATGCTACTAATATCTCGGTGGTTTCGCACTTAGCCCACCATTCATTTATAAGTGATGGTATCACACATAGCCCATCGATCAACATTCAATAAGGTGATATCGTACATAGCTTACCGTTATTTACATTCATGGATAATAATTCACAAGTATATCTCTATTTCAAATGTTCATTCAGGAACATCCTCACATGTTTCCATTTTTACTTAACTTTCTACGATACTCGTTCTCATTCACACAATGCATCAAATACACATACCCCACTAGGGGTTCATCATTTATTGAATTCATCTCAATTCAATTCTACACATACTGTTGCTGCTCATGGTACAAACACATACATTCACATATACATTGAATCATTCGAATTGTTAAATAACTCTCTTGAGTCTCATGCACATAGTTCTCGTTGTCACTCTACACCAATTAGGTTTTACATACACTAACATATCGATGCCATGTCCCTGACATGGTCTTATACGAATTCTTACACCGAGTCCATATCCCAATATGGTCTTACTCGAGCCTTTAACCATCGTCCTATCGTGCTGTACACCTTTCCCATTACTCTAAATTCAATTCCATTGACATCTCATCAAGAGACATTTCATACATTAATATAGTAATATACATTCCATACAACATTGGAATACTAAATAAGCTCATACTTAATTACAACATTTGCACATGAACTTACCTCGATGTCGAAAGAGCCGAAAAGGACTTTTTGCCCACATTTCTCTTTTCATCCATTCTAGGTTCGAAACTCATTTTCTTTGATCTAGAACATTGAAATTTACTCATTTAATCACTTAATGATCGTATTACAACATAATCTCTACTTAGGCAAAAATGACCATTTTGCCCCTATACTTTGGCAAAATTATGATTTTGCCCCTAGGCTCGTAAATATATTTTCATCACATTTTCTTGTTAAACAAGCCTAGCTGAACATTTAATCCTCTTAAAACTATTCTCAATTTCATCCATTTCAAGCCTTAATGAACAAATTACAACTTTTGCATTTTAGTCCCAATTAGGTGCTTTCATGACAACACCTTTCACAAAAGTTGTTTCTCATCATCCTATCATTCATTTTCTTTCATAAAAACTCATCAAACAACATAAAATCTCTCATGGAAAGTCCCTAGACTTTCAACCATATTGCAAACTAGTCCCCTCTTTAGAAAGCTTAAGCTTTAGGGGTCTCAAAAGTACAAAAATTAACATCCAAAGCCATTAAAATCACTTACTTGAGTGAAGAGAAGCTTGCTGAAATTTTCAAGCTTTCAAAGCCCTCCCATAGCTGATATTTTCAGTTGAAAGAGAAGAAATAAAAAGATGATAGCTTTTTGGCTTATTTCATCTTTTTTTTATTTCTTTTTAAACACCTAACATGACCACATTTAATGTTCTTGTCCCCTTAGCTTACTATGGCCGGCCAACTCACTTAGACAAGGCCAAATTTCTCATTTGGGACCTCCAATTACTAAGCCATAGCTATTTGGTACCTTTAGCCTATAGAATGGAACTTTCGCTCTCTATGCGATTTAGTCCTTTTTCACAATTTAGCTAGAAATCGCTAAAATTAAGGCACAATAATTTTCATGCATCCTCATAAACATGTTATAACTCATAACATAACATGAAAAGAATTATCTCTAACATCGAATTAGTGATTCCGAGATCACTGTTCTGACTAGCCCCTAAATCGGACTGTTACAATAACGATGCGAATGGGCCTAGGGCCCATTCTCGGCCCAAATGGGCCTACACGCTCGTGTGGCCCATTTAGCCCAAATCTAGCCACAGATATGAGATTCACATGGTCCATTCCAATATTTACTACACAGTCATACAACTTATCCGATTGGGCCCACGGGCCCATTGGCCCCACATGGCCCCTTTCGGCCCATCGTGGCCCAAACAGCCTAAACCCACAAGAACACTCATGATGGCCTCAACTATCGCGTCGAAGCTCCCACACCTGCGCTTGCACGCTCGTGTGGTTACCATCACCTTGTGACCGGCATTTCGACATTTGCCGCTCTACAGCTAGAGTAGTGCGAAATACACACCTGATAGGAATCTGGAGTTAATCCGCGCTCCGAACACTCCTATGCCCAAATGCCAACAAAGGTATGCTTACTCTCCTCATAGATCGCTCTATTTAAAGCCAGCTTCTCGCCTACTCTCATGCTAGCTTCCCGATGTGGGATCCCTCCATCAATCCTCCAAAACCCTCCCAACTGCAAAATAAATATCCCTTTTTGCTTGCAATGGGATTCGAACCCTTGCCCTCTCCTATGCCCCACACGCTACATGCCACAACAATACTAGCTCCTTTCGTGACTTAAAACATGCGCAAATATTTATAAAACCTATGTGCCAGTGTCCAGATTCTTATAAGAGCCAAAAATTAAAGAAATTCTGCAAGAGCCAAGATTTGAACCCAAGCTCCCTTACTCCCTTAATGACGCCACAACCAATAGGCCACATGCTTCCTTGTATCATCTTTTTATCAAAATAATTTAAAAGGCCTACATCCAAGCATCCAGGGTTTTATTCACTTAAAACAAAAATTTTTGCTAGAGCCCAGGTTTGAACCGAGGACTTTTCCAACACTACTCAGGATCCTTAACCACTTGAGCAGATATTTAATTGTGTTATATCCTTGCACAATTAAATACCTATTTGCAGCCTCCTTACGGACCCATACTCAAGGCCTAATACTTCTAAGCCCAAATTCGGGGCGTTACATAACAAAAAGACCAAGTCCCTATACATGCCATAACTCAAAATATTGAAATCATAAGTACCCAAAATGATAATTTGATAGTGTGAATGAATCTCCGACCGTCTTCGATCCTCGAGCTGGCTTGGTGACACTATAAGACAAAAGAAAGAGAAAGGGAGTAAGCTTTAAAGCTTAGTAAGTTCCTATGCAAATAATAAGCATCATACACACTTTAACATATATTTAACATAAGGTAATTTAACATAAATGTCATTGTGAATTCATAATCAAGCTTAGCATAGATGTTATTAAAATCTTAACATCATAACTTACCCAATCGAATCAATCCGAGATTTCATCACATATCGAGCTCATTTAGCATGAGTTTTATGTACATACCTGTACCAGCTTGCAACTTACCATAATCTTTCACATCATACCATAGTCTTTCACAACTTAAACTTTGCCGTTAAGTTTCCCGTTGAACCACTTGGAATACAAAAGGATACTCGGGAAATCTCACACACATAGTACCATACCAATGCCATATCCCAGATATGGTCTTACATGGGATATCATATCGATGGAAATAGCCCAGCTATGGTCTTACATGAAATCTCATATCGATGCCATATCCCATATATGGTCTTACACGTAATCTCAACTAACCCTAATGTCATGACATTTGTATCCTAACAATTCTAAGGTTCAACCGGGATTTTTTTCTCGCTTATCGAACTTTGTCGAATTCATTCAAAGGGTAAATCACAATTCATACAATAATAACACAATTAAAGCATAAATAATAATGCATTATTTACATACGAACTTACCTCGGTACAAAAATAGCAGAAATGGACCTAATCGTCAATAACCTTGTTTTTCCCCCGATCAAGGTCCGAACCTCGTCTTTCTTGATCTATAATAGCAAATGTAACTTATTTAATTATCACATTGCTCAGTTCAGTCTGAAAATCATACTATGGAAAAATTACATTTTTTCCCTTAAACTTTAACGTATTTACATTTTTGCCCCTAGGCTCGAAAAATGAAATCTATTCAATTTCTTCGATTCCCAAGCCTAGCCAGTCCTCTTTTATACTTATAGAAGTCCATATTTTTCATTTAATCACACTTTTACACACATTTTATAATCTTTTTACAAATAGGTCCTTTTGACATTTTCATCAAAAACCACCTAGCAAAAGTTGTTTATCACACATCAAACATGCATAATCTTCCATTAGACATCAAAATACACAAATATCAAATATGAGTCAAACCCTAGACCTTGATTATTCCTTAAATTAGTGGTAGAAATTGGTAGATCGAGTGATAATGACTTAAAAAACATAAAGAGCATTAAAAACGGGGCAAGGATGTACTTACAATCAAGCTTGGAAGTTTAGCAAACCCTAGCTATGGTGACCTCCTAAATTTCGGCAATTGGGGGAGAAGATGTGTAACACCCTGGTTTAGGGGTTATGCGTTCGTGAAGGCTTGGAGTATGTTTGGATTGGAGTTTGATTTTTTTTTACAAGCTGGCGTGAAGAGGTGGGGTGAATTGGACGGCACATGGATTTGGAAGATAAGGATCAAGCTAGTTGTTTTTTTTTTAAATTCAAATGGGATAATGGATCAATGCTAGATTTATTTTATTTTTGTTTATTAGAAGATAATGGTGGCCTTTATTTTTTAATTATTTTTGAATGGGGGATAAAGATATAAAATAGGAAAGGAATTTGGGTTATAATTAAAGAGGAAATAGTGGCCGGCCAAAGGTATTTGGTGGTGTTTAAATTCGGCTGGAAGGGTGGTCTTTTAGTATTTTTATTTTGTATTTTTAAATTGAAGAGGTGATATTGGATAATAGTTGGGTTTTTTTTTTTATTTATTTAAATGGATTGGGAGGAGTAAAGTAAGGATTTGGCTAATTCAAATTGGTTTGAATTAGTGGCCATGAGTGATGGCCGAATCTTGGTTTCTTCATGTGGGAGGAGTGGCGAATTTTATAAATGGGGTGTGCTCTTCCTTTAGCCGAATTTTAGCCCTTTACTTCTAAACCTTCATCATTTATTTTCTTTCCATACTCTACCAACACCAATAACGTCCCTCCTTTTCACTTGTTCACTTTGGCCGAACCCTCTTCTTCCTTTTATTTAGTGTTGGTCGAAGTTTCAAGCAAGGGTGGTCTCTTCTCTTTTTCTTCAATCGGGTTTTTAGAGGAAGGTTGGTGTTCAAGGCCGAATGCCTTATGTTCTCGCTTCTCTGTTCTCCGTCGACTTTTACAAAGGTAAGAGTTGATTTCGGCATTGGTTTGGAAGTGTGTTAATCGATTGTTTTGGAACCATTTTATTATAGGGTCTCTGGGACTTGGAAAGTAATCAAGCGTAGCCTTCTTTCTCTGTTGATCGGTAAGAGGTGGTAAGGATTTATTATAGTAGTCTATTCTTTTTAGTGTGCAAAGCCGAAGGCTATTGTTATGGATTTTGATGATCGCCGATTGTAGGGAAGTGAAGCGGGAGCACTTAACGTGTGGTGGCTTGTGTTCAAGGGGCGATAGGTAAGGTCTCGGGTTCCAAGTGTTAACCCTCGAGTTGTTTGGGTTGGCCGAATGGCCTTGGTGTTAATCTCTTTGTTGGCTGAATATTCTTAGGCCCTTAATATCGTGTTTCTTTTGTGTATAGCCAATGGGAGGAGCAGTAAAGGGGGCTTTTAGGTTCGATTCATCAAGGTAAGGAAGTGGTAGGTATTCGGCCAAGGGTTTCAAAATATTATGTCTTTAGGTTATGTCTTTAAGTCAAAGCCGAATCTAATGTGGTACTATTTTAGGATTTCGACAGGGTTGGAGGAGTAACCGGGATTCAAGATATTTTGGTAAGAAATATTTAAATTAGTTCGGTGTTTAGACTTATAACTCGGGGTTTAACCAGTTTATCTGATTAAGCGTTTTGATGGAGGCCAATACCAGTCAAGGAGGACAAGGGAAAGTCCCTATCCCGAAGTTTAAGAAAAGAGCTATCTCAGCGGTTCGGGATTGGCCACTAGGGTGTGGGCCAGCAGCGGGGGAAAACTATAGGCAGATAGCCGTAGTCTCGCTTAGCGATAACGTCGGGATCGAGGGTCTAGAGCTTCAGGTTATAAGGTGTGTAGCTAGCCTACTGTTTCCGGGATTTATACGATAATTGCATGTGTAATATGTTTACTAACAAGTGCAAAGTGATAAAGTGTGATATAGATACCCTTAAAGGGTATGATTTACGACCAGTTTAGTTCCAACTCATTAAGATGTGACTATTGATTTGTATATGTGTGAGTATGCCTTGATTATGAATAAACATGTGCATGCATTATCATGATCAGATTTTTTATGTTGCATGTGCATGGGTGGGTTATGAAAGAAGGTACGGGTGTACTTCGAGTGCGTGGTTGATGAGTAGCTATGTGCCTCATCGTGATTGATATAGGCTATGTGCCATATCGTGGATTGATGAGTGACTATGTGTCCCATCGTGGTTTTGGTGTTAGCTACGGCTATATCGTGGATTGGCGCCGATCGAGGTCGCGTTGTGGATTGTTGTGCTTAATTGCACGTGGATGGCATTGAATGCCTTTGTGGAGTTAAAAGGAGAGGGTGATTTAATAATCCCTGGTGTGTGGTAAATCGGATAAGGGGGTGTGTAGAGGATGGACCTTAGGCTTGGGTCGGGAATCATTATTGCATAATTGTGGTATGTGAACACATGTGAATGTAGACTTAAATGAGAAATGGGCTAAGCCCGGTATGTGGAGGGTATGTGGCTAATTACCCTGCACTTGATAAATGTTATGTGTATGGGCCAAGCCCGTAATGTGATATGATCCAAATATGACATATTGATATCTCGATGCATGGGTTATTATGTGGTTAGCATGTGGGTGGATTTCAAAGTGGTTAATTACACACTGAATGCGTGTGACTCACCCAACTTTTTAAACATCGCAGTGAGTCGTGATTAATGGACCGGGTTGGAGTGGATACAAAGGTGGCCATGCGTATGATTTTCATGTAGTAGATGTTTTACTTGTTTAGTTAATTAATAATGATTTTTATATTATCCGTATTTTGGGAATTTATTTGATGTAATAAGGGCCACTTTTGATTTAAAGTACTCTATTTATGGTTGTTGAAGTTTATGTTTACTTAGAAATATTTTTACAAATGATTTATATTATAATAACTTATAATAAAGTTTTAATTCGGATATTTTATATCAAGCTTATATTATTTAATAGATTTTAATTGGACATGGTTTCCAAAAGATCACAGATTCTAAAGTTTTATTTTAAGTCAAAACAAATTTTCAACCGTTTTTCCGTAGTAACATACCAGATCCGGTCAGGGCTTGTGGGCCGGGTTTGGGGTGTTACAAGATGGACAAGATTTTAGCTTGATTTTCCCTTTTTATTCTTTTATTTACCAAATGACCAAAATACCCTTCACTTAAAACTTTGAAATTTTATCTCACCATGTCAATTTTTGTCCACTATCTTAAAAAATGGTCTAATTACCATCTGAGGACCTTCAATTTAAAATTTCATAGCAATTAGACACCTCTAGCATGTAGAACTCAACTTTTGCATTTTTTATAATTTAGTCCTTTTTGCTAAATTGAGTGCTCAAACGTCAAAATTTTCTAACGAAATTTTCACGAAATCATTCTGTGAAACTGTAGACCATAAAAATAAAATAAGAATGGACTTTGCTGTGTCGGATTTGTGGTCCCGAAACCACTGTTCTGACTAGGCCCAAAATCATGCTGTTACACCTGAGGTTCTCAATCTTGCAAAGAAAACATCGCTTTAGCTTCTAATTTAGCTAGATTCAGACCGTCATCAAATAAGATTAATCATGTAACCAAAACTCAGAAAATGAACAAAGGCTTTCCATTCAAGTATCTGCAACTATATCTACTTCCCCAAAGGTCAATCGTTAATTATTCACAATCTTTTAATAGTTCAGGCCATCAATGTTGTCTTAATTTCAGATCCTTCTATGACATTAGATACTTTAGACTCTTGGGATCAGGGAACATATGACATTTTTCATCAGACAACCGGTGTCATCCATTTCTCAACACAAACATAAAAAGTGGTCGACTCTAAATCACCCGTCGGACAGTTCCTTTCATGTGACTTTAACCGTCTGAAAGCATAAACTATCACATTCCAATCCATTCGATAGTGCATCACTGAAAAATCACAAATTCTTTATTCAATTTAAACTGGACCAGAGCTAGTGCTTCGGTTAACAATACCTTCAACTATTTTCAACTTTGCTAACACTCAACAGACCATTCAAACTTTCACAAATGTGATAACTTTATCAATCAAAACAACTTTAACTCATAATAATATCATCCAATTAGAACTGATCTAATAGGTACGTCCTTGTATCACACCCTTTTTGAATATAAATTCTTCATTTAGACTGTTCGTCAATTTACCCATGAATGTACAAGATTTTATCTTCTTACCTGAGGATAAACTTAAATATATATAACTCAAATTATTTTTCAACTAACCAGCTCGCTCAGATAAAAACAACTGAGTCGATCTCAACTATCAAATAATATCATATCAAAATACTTCCATCTTCATGCTGTTAAAACAACTCAAACATACAATCTTTCAAAATTTCCTCACATGCTAGTCAAATATCTTTACAACTGCATTAGCTCAAGGAAACAAAATATCCTGATTGAACTCATTGACCTTAATCAAAATTACCTGAGAAAAGAAAACCATAGTACAATTTGAGCTTGAGCTTCCACTATCTATACCTTTGCCGATATCAATTTCTTTAACGAAAATTAGAGAAATCCTAATACCAGAATCACCACGTTCCTATAATCGAACCATAAGTAAGACCATAAGAGACATAGTCATCACAAGCCAAATAACACACTTTAAAAATGAGCCATGATTGATAATTTAAGAAATAAGAATGATAAGAAAACTGAGATAAAGAAATCCAAGATACGATATCATACTGGAAGTCCGAGAACATAACTCATAAGAAAATAATAAAGATCTTGATGATTCCTCAAAGAAAACCAGAAGAAAAACAATACTTATACGCTCTGGAATCAATTGTAACGGAGATACTATATATTCCAAATATATATATAAAATAAAACAACATCCAGTAGAAACAGAAGAATAGCCTCACATAAATTTTTACCAACAAATTTTATTCAAAACATAATAGAATAGAATCCCAAAGAGAGATATAAGAAATGCTACTCATCAACCAACCAGACTAACATCGCTTTCATCTATCATTATATGTAGCTAGCATTCTCATACGATAAGAATTTCATCAGAAAACGAACAATCACATATATCTCTGAGGATAAATGAGTTCATAAAATACCAGGAGAGATCATCATAATCTATTCAATTACAACTGTTACACTCAGGCATCTTTACGATTCAAATATCATTTCTCTGACTAATCCTGTCATCACAAATCCCGTATTATTCCATTCACTAATGAAAATCAATTCGGAAGAAATTCCAGCAAATACATACTTTAGACATCATACCTAAATGAGTCGATTAGCCGAGATTAACTTTTTCTTTAACCGTGACATCGCGAAATCTAAATGATCCTTAGAATAACCTGGCATCTTTTCCAGAACTGTATTCACTTGTCAAGCTATTCTCAACTCTGATCACATTATTAGTCATTCCGCTACTGAACTCTTTACTCTCTTACTTGTGAGCTCATTCAACTTAAAACTCGTGAAATTTCGTTATAAAATACCACATTGGTAAGGGGGTGAGGTCGTAAAGCCGCTTACTCGACTCTCATAAATACACACATATAACTTAGCATTCATCGTCAACATAATATCTCCACAATCATATAATTCACTTTAAGCTAATTAACATACATATTTATGTTACACGAACTTTCCAATTATCTTTATTCAAACAAGTGTACTTAAACATACATTCCATAAATTTGAGTAAGTTTACTTATCACATTCACTAAATCAAACAAATTAGGCACATAACATCATATGAATGCCAAATAAACATAGATGAGCTTATCACAATACAAACTTTCATTTCATTTCACCTTTTCATATTTCAAGAATAATTCCCATTGAACTATTGTAATTTAGATGGATACTCGAGTAATATACTCAAGGTATGCATGTCAACAATCCATAAATTCATATTCAAAAGTGTCCATTTGGCATATAATCATAGAGCACACTCTCAAGCCACATATGATATAACAGGATTGCCAGTCCAGGCTAAATCCTTTCAGTAACGTATGCCCTAAAGGGCTTACTCTGGATTACCCGTCTAGGCTAAATCAATTTCATAACTTATGCTCGAGAGGGCTTAATTCAGGATTACCCTTCCGGGCTAAATCCTTTTTGCAACATTTAAAACATTTTATCTGTTTCATCAAATCACCATAATCTATCGAAATACAACGTTCAACTGGAATAATGACATTTTATCCATATTTCTCAACTTCAACTTATGGTTATTTCATTTTGTACATCATCACATACATATCATGAACTCTTATCCATACCTTTTCAAGTTTCGACTCATCACAAACACATTTTCAAATATCTTAGTATCACTTTTAGCGTTTCCAAAAGTAGCTCGGTTGGAAAGCATCTCTGTCTCAACAAAATAATTTCATCAGAGTCGGGAGATATCACACTATCATAGGTTATATATGGCATGTATAGATAAACTCGCACACATGCTAGGTTTGTCCGAGAATCGACTAAACCATAGCTCTGATACCACTAAATATAAAACCCTTACCCGTATTCAACGTCAGAACAGGGTACGAGGCATTACCGGACTCACATCACAAGCAATCACACAATTTCAAGTCATAAAATTTGCGTCCAAATTAAAACCATCCATATTCAATCATAAAGTCTCTTATACGAGCCCACGAGGCCCAAAACATGTATTGGAAGCAGTTTGGGACTAAACTGAGAACTTTAGAAATTTTTACAAATCTAGAAAATTTTTGCTAGAAGCAGGACTCACACGCCCGTGTGGTCCAAGGGACACGCCCGTGCTTCAGACCGTGTTCAAATTAGGGTGCTCTCTAACTTGTGCCACACGGTCGTGCCACACGCCCGTGTCTCTGTCCGTGTGCTCAATTCTAGACAATCTATTTTGCAACAATTAAGGTGCAGGGGATGTAACACCCCAAACCCGGCCTAGACGTTATGGCCGAATCTAGCGTGTCACGTTTATGTGTCTTTCGAAAATTGGACTTGTTTGTAGAAATTTGTTTCTGAGTTGAAATCTTTTTGTTAAAACTCAAATCATCTTAACCATTTACTAACAAATTAAAACGTCTTTACTTTAAAAACATTGTTTGTTGCGGAAGCACTATCTAAAATGTTGCGAAAACGCGGTGTTTTGAAAATAGTTAATCTTTTTGAAAACCATCACTCTATCACTATCAGTTAAGTATTAAATAAATAAAGCCAAAATAACATAACTTAGGTTTAAGAGGCCTTATTACAGAATCAGTAGCCCAATAAGGAATTTTAAAAAAAAAGTCTAAAGCAGAACATCAGCGATCGTGTGGCCACCTCCGAGTCTCTCGCGGCTCCAAATCGTCTAATGCTGGGGATTACCTGTATAGTTGAAAGAAAGGGTGAGTTTACGAAAACTCAGTGTGTAATCTCCTACCACCGATCGGAATAATATATGCAATAATGATGCAGGCCTTGGCCCTATTCAAGAATATGCGGTGTGGGGGCATAGCCCATTTCAAGAATAGTGTGGGCCTAAGCCCAATACAAGATGTCGATGACGATGCAAATATGCAACCCACCCCAATCCAAACCAACACACCACTGCGCACTAACCAACACACCATGTTGGGATAAAATCGACCCACCCAGCCAGCACACCAATATCGCAGCGTAGCTACTAGTAATAATAATGTAGCAGTAGCCGATAAGAATAGATATGTGGCAACGCCATCGATGCTTGATGAATGTAGCAGAGCCACCAAGACATGATTTCTCCATATCAGAATCCCAACCCCATGTAGTATGTCGTGTATGTAGAATGCCATGCTCAGAATCAGTCATTTAATTCACAGACAAATCAGTCATTTAAATCACAGACAAACCAATCATTTAAATCACAGACAAATCAGTCATTTACATCACAGACAACTCAGTCATTTAAATCACAGACAACTCAGTCATTTAAATCACAGACAAATCAGTCATTTACCATTTGGGGGTATTATGGTCATTTTACCCTACAGGGGCATTACGGTCATTTTACCTTACAGGGGCATTACGGTCATTTTACCCTACAGGGGCATTACGGTCATTTTACCCTACAGGGGCATTACGGTCATTTCACCCTACAGGGGCATTACGGTCATTTTACCCTACAAGGGCATTACGGTCATTTTACCCTACAGGGGCATTACGGTCATTTTACCCTACATGGGCATTACGATCATTTTACCATACAAGGGTATTACGGTCATTTTACCCTACATGGGCATTACGATCATTTTACTTACCTTGGGGTCTCGGTGCAGATAACGACCTTTCCGAAGGTCTACAGTCGCCTCGGGCGACACAGATAATCTAAATGGTCATAACGGTGTAAATGGGCCCAAGGCCCTTTATTCGGCCCAAGTCGGCCCACGCGCTCATGTGGCCCATTTAGCCCAAATTCAGTCACGGCTATGCGAACTACATAGCCCAGTCCAGTATTTGCCACTTATAGTGGATTTTATCCGTGTGGGGCCTGTAACACCCCTTACCCGTATTCTACGCCCGAACCGGGTATGAGACGTTACCGTACTTAACTCACTTGGTCATGCAACTTTGGTCTATAAAATTTCATTCCAACTTAAAAGATCTCTTTCACAATTAATACCTTCTCATTAAGGGCCTACGAGGCCTTAATCAAGCATACGGAGGGTTTTGGAACCCAACCGGAAATTTTTGTGCATTTAAATTTTTTTGTCTAAATAGGGGCCACACGCCCGTGTGAAATGGGACACGCCCGTGTGGGCAGGCCGTGTGGTCACACACGCCCATGTCCCTAACCCGTGTGGGATTTATTTTCCTTTCGAACCTACAAGGGTTTTCACATGGTCGGACACATGCCCGTGCTCTTGGCCCGTGTGCTCCACACGGCCTAGACACGCCCGTGTCCTCGCCCGTGTGTAAAAACCTGGGCATTCTGTTTGTGATGTCAGCAACCTCATATGGGGCACACGGCCTCGTCACACACCCATGGGACTGCCCGTGTGTCTCACATGACCTAGACACACGCCCGTGTGCCTACCCGTGTGGACAAGAACAAGGCTATTTGCCAAGCTCTTTTCATCACCCTAGCTCACACAACATAATCCCATTCAACTAATCACTAAGCAACCTAAATTTGCAAAATACACTCCCATGAATAACTTCATCTTTTCATAAATTAGAAACAATGAGCCATCAACCATGGCAATATACAAAAGGGTTCATCTTTAAAGGGGCCAGTACATACTTGGCCAAAATAACAAAACAATTCACTAAGTCTAGCCCCTATACATGCCATACTCAAAATGCTAATTCTAGATATACCGAGATGAGCTAATAGTGTAGGTGATCTTCCAATTATCTTCGTATCCCGACCCGGCTCTTTGACACTATAAAACAAGGGAAAAAAATGGAGTAAGCTTTAAAGCTTAGTAAGTTTACATGTAAACAATATACATCATAACACATGCTAGACAATAAATAGCAATATGTACTAAGCAAGATCAATCCTCAAAATATACTCATGCTTACTCAATTCATCTCTTACCACATTCCAACCGTATAACGAGCATAATGCTCACATTTAATGGCATACATTCCCTGCACTTATCACCATAAAACCACATGAAACAAACACTTAAACAATTCCTCAATGAACCATTGAAATAATATCAAACACTCGGTGGTTTCGCACATAGCCCACCATTAATCTATAATTAGGGTGGTATCGCACATAGCCCACCAACAAGAATGATTACGGTGGTATCGCACTTAGCCCACCAAATGATAATATAAACGATGGTATCGCACACAGCCCATCGTGAGTGAATAGTAAGGTGGTATCGCACTTAGCCCACCATGAAGAGTATTTACGGTGGTATCGCACATAGCCCACCATTAATCTATAATTAAACTCACACGAGAATTTCTCAATATCTATTGAATTCCATTCATCTCAATCATGAATAATTCTATTCACACAATGCACCATTTATTAACAACATGCATAATCGAAATGAATAGTTTACACATAAACTTACCTCGGTGCAAAACGTGTCAATTTACAGTTTAATCCAAAACCTTGCCTTTTCCCCGGTCAAGGTTAATTCCGCGCTCTTCTTGATCTATAACAACAAAATTCACTCATTTAAATCATTTATGATCATAAGGCATCTTAATCTCTACTTAGGCAAAAATGACCATTTTGCCCTTGTACAGTGGCAAATTTACGATTTTGCCCCTAGGCTCGTAAATTATTTTTCAACACATTTTCTCATTAAATAAGCCAAGCTGAACATTTATTTCTCATACAACTACTCACAATTCCAACTATTTCATGCATTTATTACTAAATCACAACATTTACAACTTGGTCCCAATTAGGTGTTTTCTTGGCTACACCTTTCACAAAAGTTTTTTCTCATCCCCCTAACATTCATTTTCTTCCATAAAAACTCAGAAAACAACATAAACACTCTCATGGAAAGTCCTTAGACTTTCAACCATATTGCAAATTAGTCCCCTCATTAGCTAGCTTAAGCTTTGGGGGTTCTAAAAGTACAAAAATTATCAAATAAAACCACCAAAATCACTTACTTGAAAGAGTTTTGTTTTGCTGAAAATTTGAACTCTAAGAACCCTTATTTCCTCTCAAATTTTCGGTGGTAGAAGAAGAATGAATAGTAAAAGATGAGATATCATCTTTTTATCTTATTTTATTCATTTTTTTATCACCTAATGTCATCAAATTTTGACTAAAACTAATGCTCTTGTCCCCTTGCTTCCTATGGCCGGCCAACACACTCTATATGGCCTAATTGCACTTTAAGGACCTTCAATTTAATATTCTATGGCTATTAGACACCTCTACCTTGAAAACTAGAACTTTCGTACTTTATGCGATTTAGTCCTTTTTCATAATTAAGCATTCAATCGTTAAAATTAAAGCACCAAAATTCCCATGCATTATTATAAACATGTTATAACACATAAAATAATACCAAAATAATTTTACTCAACCTCGGATTAGTTGTCTCGAAACCACTGTTCTGACTACCCCCAAAATTGGGCTGTTACAGGGCCCACGAGCCCATTAGGCCCACACGGCCCATTTTAGCCAAACGAGGCCCATATCGGCCCAAGAGCACGAGAATGCTCGTGGTGGACTCTACAGTCTATCACCCATGATTGGTGGGCTCGATTTACCACACGAGCGATCGCACGCTCGTGGGGCCACAAATGTCGAAGTTTCGGCTTTTTGGCTTTCGCCGATTCACAGAGGAGATAGTGTGATTACACACCTGTTTACGACATTGCTCCAAATTCCATGAGCACCCAAACTTTTTTGAACGAGGGTGACTTTAGCCTGCTTAAACCGTTGACAAAGGTTGATTTCAAGATTCTTGGCAAAAAATCTGTATTACAACCTAATCTTGTTAACTATTACCATAAACGTAAATAACTTGAATCAAGCGGATAACAACTTGCCGATCGTAGACTAAGAATGGTAGATAGAAGTAATCGGTCTACACACGCACCCCCTAAACCTGAGGAACTAGATGGTATAATCACACCCTTGGCAGTAACGGCAGAGACAAGATGATGTTAGAGGGAAAAATTATTTCAACAGAAAGTACAGAAAGGGAAAAGACAACCGTGAATTCAAACAGAGATGGCGGCTACAACAAGGTTCGGCCATAAGTCAAGGATTCTACACCCCAAAAGAAAACCAAGTTACCTTAGTCGAATGCAGAGAGAGAAATTCGGCTACAAGAGAATTTGACCAGCAATGTAGGAGGGAACTCTAAGAAAGTCGAAGAAAGTAAAGAGGAAGGAATGAAGCAAAATCGAAATAGTGAACAAGGGAGAAGCCAATACAAGAAGCAGAGAGAAAAGGCAGCAAAAGCCAATTTCTAGCACCCACGGCATAAAGAACCAAAACGCAAAAGAGAGAGAAAAAAAACATACAAAACTGAAAGTTTGAGAGAATAGCAGCTCTGCTGAAAATTCCTGTGTACCCACTATGCAATTTCGGCACAACTCTACTACACTTCAAATTCCACTTTTTCCTCCCCTAAATCTGTAACACCCCAAACCCAGCCCAAACACCACGACCGGATCTGGTTTGTCACTTGGAAGGAAAAGAATGCGAACTTCGAAAAAACTTTTAAGTTATTTTTTTGAAACTCCAGGTTTAGTAATCCATTTGAAAATTTAGTAAAAATTTTATTTAGCCCATTCTTGTGTTTAGGTGACATTTGTAAACGCTAGTCATAACATTTTCATAATCATAAAGTTTGCTTTCAGAGTTTCATGCGTAAAATCATTGATTTAGTTTTGAGGAAAACCCCTTTTATTTCATCTTATGAAGAAAATGTTTTGTCGATCAATTTTTTAGATATAATCATCTTGATAGTTAAACCATAATTAAAACCAAAATAACAGTGGCCTTATTACAAATCAAAAATCCCCTAAAGTAGCAAACGATAAATAGAAATAAAGTTTTAATTGAATAACCCATGCATGGCCACCACGAGTCCAATCCAGCCCAATCCACTGAACTAGGAGTCACCTGCAATTTTTTTAAGCAAATAGAGTGAGTCACAAGACTCAGTGTACAATTAGTCCACAGAATCCACAAGTGGGCCTAAGCCCCAAACACAATCGGCCGAAGCCCAATCATTATAGCATACCAAAATAATCAATATGATAACCCAACCCAGCCTAATATTCCATCCTCTACACTCCGCTCTATATGTCCATCCTCAACACTCCTGTGGGGATTTCTACAATCAACCCTCCATCCTCTACACTCCTATTTGGCAGTCATGCTGACAGTCACACTGCTCAAAGCCGATATAATGTGGTCTAGCCACCGATAATTATGTGACCGAGTCACCGATACGATAAGGCACTGAGCCATCAAATTAGTGTGACAGTGTCACCGATATACACTTCCCTTTCATATCATTATCATCCCAAATCCCATGCACATGCCACATAGTATAATAAATAGGTCATATAGTATCATACATTCAATATTTAGAGCACGCACACAATCATGCTATCAACATAACCATAAGGCTTAATCAAATGACAACCAACCTGATGTTCCAGTTTTACCCTTCATGGGTAACCCAATAGCCATTGCCGAGATTGCCGACTTTCAAACATACACCTAAACATTTTATACAATTAAGGAGTAGTGTGGTAATTACACACCTGTAAACACGAAGAACTATACTATCAATCTCGTTAACGTCCTCACTCGTAGGGATCACAACGATCTGCTTATCCCTCTCCGAAGCCGGCCCACAACCCGGTGGAAAGTCTCGAACGGCTGACACCGCATGTTTTTTAAACTTAGGGGTAGGGACTACGAGTCCGACCCCCTCCTTTGCTTGGCTGGTATTTGATTCCATGAAAGAGATCTTGGTCAGAAGACCCGGTTAAGGCATTGAATAAGATAAGAGTAAGAATTTGCGCTCAACTGAAGAGGTTTTTTACCTAGATCGACAGAAACCGGAGACTACTAAACTTGGATTAATAAGTCGCCAAAATCCCTACACATTCACCAAATTATATTCGGTTCCCCAAGGTATAGATTAGAAGGAATGGCCTTCGGCCAAACGAATGGTATGAACCCCCTTACCTTAATCGACCAAAACTGAATGTCCCCCAAAAACCCTTCAATCGCTGGCCAGATGCAGAAAGAATACGAAGATGAGGCCCCTCCTACATTCGACCAAAGCACCCACAGAACAAGATTAATGCCTTCGGTTGACAACCAATAAGAGAGAAGAGAAAACGAGAGGGAAGGAGAACACTTACCACCAACCAAGTAGAAACCGATTGAGAAGGTTAGGGAAAAGAGGGAAAAGAGTGACGGCAACCCACTGAAGCAAGAACGAATGAAGGAGATGAACACCCAAGGGAGATTCAGCAAAAAGAAGAGTAAGAACAAAATCAATGAGAAGAAAGAGAGAATGGGTTTCGGCTTTTGAAGAAACAAATGAAGGGATTATGGAGCAATGGAGAGAAAAGAGAAGTAAAAAGGGTGCTACGGTTTAACAAGAGTGCACAAGAGAGGGGAGATGATTTCGGCTTTGCCAAGAGAGAGAGCAAATGCCCACCGATGCAGAAAAAGAGAAAAGAAAGTTTCTATGTTGATCTCCTACCCTCTACTCAAAGTGGTCTTTAGAAGAATCTATGACTCACCTACACACACACACCTCAAGCCGAAAATGAACCAATGATGAAAGAAATGCCCAAAACCACTTTCGGCACATGTACCTAACTTAGCCCCCCAAACCGAAAGCTCCCACCCATTCAACCCATGCACATTAGGCCAACAACCCCCCAACAAGCCACCACTCCTTGATCACCTCCTACATTCACTCCCATCCCCTCATTTGAATCGAATGACAAATTCAAATTCCACCTTTCACTCTTGTCCATCTATTTGAAATACTTGACTTAGTCCACTTCCACTCTTCAAGGTCCCAAACCGAAACCATCACCTCTCATCCTGACGCCAAAAAGAATTCCCAAAATGCAAACTATGCGACTTGAACCAGCTCCCTCACTGCTCCCCTGTGGTGTCACTTACCTGCTCCTTAAGTGGTGTCCCCTTGCCACTTCACCACACACTCAACTTGTGTCAACAACCACAAGCATTACTCCTTAAGGCTTGTCCCAGCTAGCTCCCGCCTAAAGTGCCTAAAATTGAAATTTTCGCCAAGGCTTTGGCTTAACCCCAAACCTTCCCGGGGACCCCAAACATAACAAATTAACACATAAAGCATTCTAAACACCCAAAAACATAACAGATGCAAAGCCCCTAGTCCCCAGATGTTACAGTTCTACCCCCTAAAAGAAATTTCGGCCTCGAAATTACCTGGTCAAAAGAGATGGGGGTACTGCTGACGCATAACATCCTCTGGCTCCCACGTGGCCTCCTTTGAACCGTGGTTCTACCACAAAACTTTGACCAAAGGGACTGATTTCCTTCTCAAGACCTTAATGTCTTGATCTAAAATCTGCACAGGTTCCTCTTCGAAAGACAGGTCTGGACTTACTTCAATTTCCTCCACCAGCACAATGTGAGACGGATCAGAATGATAGCGCCTCAACATCGAGACATGGAACACATCATGTATCTGTTTCAATTCTGAAGGCAACTCAAGCTGATACGCCACTGGTCCCACACGTTTTAATACCCGATAAAGCCCGATAAACCTGGAACTTAGCTTGCCCTTCCGCCCAAACCTCATTACCTTCCTCCACGGTGAAACTTTCAGGAAAACTTGATCACCCACTGCAAATTCTATATCCTTACGCTTCAGATCAGCATAAGATTTTTGCCTGTCGGATGCTTTCTTCAACCAAGTCTGAATCAACTTAACTTTCTCCTCTATCTCTGAAACCAAATTCGGACCCAAGATCCGACGCTCACCCAATTTTGTCTAGCAAGTAGGTGTACGACACCTCCGTCCATACAATGCTTCATAGGGCGCCATCTGAATACTAGCCTGGTAGCTGTTGTTGTAAGCGAATTCTGCCAACGGTAGAAACTCTTCCCAACTACCCATGAAGTCTATGACACAACCCCTCAGTATATCTTCCAAGATCTAAATTACCCTCTCAGACTGACCGTCAGTCTGTGGATGAAAAGCTGTGCTGAAGTCTAGTCTCGTACCTAACGCTCGATGCAAAGGCCTTCCAAAACCGCGACGCGTAAACCTAGGGTCTCTGTCTGATATGATGGATACAGGTACCCCATGTAATCTCACAACCTTTGCCACGCATGCGCCTTAGCCACCTCGCAGAGAGTAGTCGACACGAACAGGTATGAAATGAGCGGACTTCGTCAACCTATCTACAATCACCCATACCGAATCTTTCTTAGTAGGCGTAAGAGGTAGCCCACTAACAAAGTCCATCGTTATCCTCTCCCACTTCCACCGTGGGAATCCTCACCACCGCAATAACCCCAAGGCAACTGATGCTCGCTTTCACCGCACGCACGTTAAACACTTTACCACAAACTCTGTAATTTCCCCCTTCAATCCAGGCCACCAAAACTGTTCACGCAGATCCCGATACATCTTATTCCCTCCAGGGTGCATCGCATAAGGGCTACTATGCACCTCCTGAAGAATCATCTGCCTCAACTCAACATCCTTTGGCACGCAGACCCTTTTACAAAAACACAAAACCCCATCACTGTTCAAACTATAATCTCCACTCCACCATTCTGTACTTGCAAGAGCCGAGCACTTAACACATCATCCAAAACCTGCTTCTCTCTAATTTGAGCTATCCAAGTCGGTTTCACCTGAAGTTCCACTAACAAACTCCCATCATCATACAGGCTGAGATGGGCAAACATCGCTCTTAAATCGGATATTACCCTCTGACTTAACGCATTTGCCACCACGTTAGCTTTACCCGAATGGTATTCTATCGAGCATTCATAGTCCTTCAATAACTCAATCCACCTCCGCTGCCTTAAATTTAACTTTTTTTGGGTAAGGAGGTACTTTAAACTCTTGTGGTCAGTGTAGATGATGGACTTCTCCCCATACAGGTAGTGTCTCTAGATCTTCAGAGCGAACACTACCGCAACCAACTCCAGATCATGCGTGGGATAGTTCATCTCATGCGGTCTTAATTGCCGAGATGCATACACAACTACCTTCCCACCTTGCATTAACACACACCCTAACCCCGTGTGTGAAGCATCACAATAGACAACGAACTCTTTCCCCACTTCAGGCTGAATCAAAACTGGAGCCTCTGTTAAGATCTTTTTCAGCTTCTCAAAACTTTCCTGCTGCTTGTCAGTCCAGAAAAAAGGTATCTCTTTCCGTAACAACTTAGTTAAGGGTGCCACAATTAAGGAGAAACCCTCAACAAACCTTCTATAGTATCCAGCTAACCCCAGGAAACTTCGAATTTCTGCCACAGACTTAGGCGGTTTCCATTCCAACACAGCCTCGATCTTCCGAGGATCAACCCTAATCCCCTCTGCAGACACAACATGACCCAAGAAGGTAACTTCTTCCAACCAAAATTCACACTTACTGAATTTGGTGTACAGTTGCTTCTCCCTCAAAATCTACAGAACCACCCAAAGATGCGAATCGTGCTCTTCTTCCGTCTTGGAATATACCAGGATGTCGTCTATGAATACCACAACAAACTGGTCTAGATAGGGTTAGAATACCAAGTTCATCATATCCATGAACGCAGCTGGCGTACTCGTCAACCCAAACGGCATTACTAAAAACTCATAGTGACCATAGCGAGTTCGAAATGCCGTCTTATGAATATCCGCTTCCTTGACTTTGAGCTGATGATATCCTGACCTCAAGTCTATCTTCGAAAAGACTGAAGCCCCTTTAAGCTGATCAAACAGGTCGTCAATCCTCGGCAGCGGGTACTTGTTTTTAATCGTCAACTTATTCAATTGACAATAGTCAATGCACATATGCATCGACCCATCCTTCTTCTTCACAAACAGCACCGGCGCTCCCCACGGTGACACACTTGGTCGGATAAAACCACGATCCAACAGCTCCTGGATCTGGGCCTTAAGTTCCGCCAGCTCCTTCGGTGCCATCCTATAAGGGGCGATGGACACTAGAGCCATACCCAGAAGTAGCTCAATTCCAAACTCCACCTCGCGATCCGGAGGCAACCCTAGAAGTTCCTCAAGAAAAACATCCACAAACTCCTTCACTGTTCTAACCTCATTAACAGTCACTTCCCTTGCATCCAATGCACTGATAAAAGCTAGGAATGCCTTGCACCCTTTCCGAACCATCTTAACGGCTCTTAACGCGGAAACCACATTGAGCAAATAATTCCGCCTTTCCCCTATCACAATTACCTCTTCGCCCTCTGGGGTACTCAACACCATTCGCTTAGTCGCACAATCCAATTTAGCATGATGTTTAACCAACCAATCCATACCCAAGATGAGATCAAACTCCCCAAATGGTAACTCCATCAGATTAGCTGGAAACAAAACTCCTTGAATTCCTAAAGGCACATCCCTAAATAATTTGTTCACTACTAAGGATTGTCCTAAAGGGCTAACCACCGTCATCTCTCTAGCGGCTATTTCAGATTTTATACTTAAAGTCTCAGATACAGTGCTAGCAAAGAGTGGGTCGATCCAATATAAATCAAAGTAAGAAATGGCTTATCAGCTATAAGAAACGTACTGGTTATGACGTCCGGTGCGTCGCAATCCTCTCGCCGTCGTGCTGCATAGACTAAACCTGGCTATCTTGCATCTGTACCACTGACAACCCTGCCCGGTGCTCCACAACCCCGACCGGAACCATTCCCTCCTCCGATCGGACCATGACCTCTCAGCATCTGCTGTCCACCCCTTCCTGGCTGCACATACCCCTGACCTACCATCCGTGCCGTGGTCATTTCTAGCGGATAATTCCTTATTAGATGATCCTTTGACCCACACTTGAAACATCCCCTATCTCTTCTCCAGCACTCTCCTGCATGTGACCTCCCGCACTGAGCACACTGTCGAAATTGCCCAACAGCAACTGGCATTGCAACACGACCCAGCCCATCAACCCTAGGCCTCTTCTAGAAACCCCCAGATGACCCTGACGGTCCATAACTCCTTTTATTTCAACCTCTATCCTTGTCCATGTTTTGCCTCTCGGTTCGTTTTACCTCCTCGGCTATTTTAGCCTTTTCAACCAGGATAGCAAAATCCCACTCCCGTTGCAGAGCTATCAACACTCGTAACTCGTCTCGCAGCCCATCTTCGAACCGCACGCAACGCTCATAATCGGTCGCACCTATCCATCGGGCGTACCAACTCAACCGCAAAAATTTTGCCTTGTACTCAGCCACCGATTTACCCTCTTGTACCAGATTCAGAAATGCTTTCCTCTGAGCATCCACGTAACTTGTCCCAACGTATTTCCTCTGAAATGCAGTTTTGAAGAAATCCCAATCGATGCGATCCGCCGAAGTACCCTCTCTTACAGTGAGCCACATTGATATGCCTCGTCTCAAAGAAGAGACACCACTCCCTTCACCTTCTCCTCCACCGTGCATTCCAGATCGTCCATAATCCTCTCGACTGCCTCTAGCCAATATTCAGCCACATTTGGAGCCATACCAGAAATACCCCTAAATGTTTCAGCCCCGTTTGCTCGAAGTCGCTTGGGAATAGACTTCCGAGATACTGTCCCTGTGCTTGCCCCAGCAACTCGCTCCAACACACGCAGCATCGCTTGAGATAGGGCATCATCCCCACCAGTCCTATCTTGCGATCCCGCTTCTGCCATAGGTGACGCTGGCGCCTCACATTCAGGCTCATGCCTTGCCTCCGAGAACTCAGCCTCAACACCACAACCTCTACCACGGCCGCGTACAACACGTCCACGCCCTCTAGCACTCATGTCTATCATTTCGTCTTAATCTGTTTTACAAATTTTATGCATTAGCTTTTCTTTTCACTATTGATTAATGAGTAATTTTATGAGAATAAGGTTTTAAGTGGTTTTTCCGCCAAGCACATGTATACCTAAAAGATTTTCATCTCTAAAGTAGAGTTTCTTAATCCTATCGTCTACTGTAATATATTCACATAATACATGCACTTCACGCAAATCACCCAATAATCAGAAGACTTACCTTGCAAACTGGGCCGGAGACTCGGGTGCCATACTTCCAGGAAACATGAACATAAATATTTTCCTTCTAAACCATCTTAGACCCAAATTATTGAAAACGTTTTGAACCCATAACCCAAGGCCGAGCTTTTAAAACCTGGCTCTGATACCAAATTGTAACACCCCAAACCCAGCCCAAACACCACGATCGGATCTGGTTTGTCACTTGGAAGGAAAAGAATGCGAACTTCGAAAAAACTTTTAAGTTATTTTTTTGAAACTCCAGGTTTAGTAATCCATTTGAAAATTTAGTAAAAATTTTATTTAGCCCATTCTTGTGTTTAGGTGACATTTGTAAACGCTAGTCATAACATTTTCATAATCATAAAGTTCGCTTTTAGAGTTTCATGCATAAAATCATTGATTTAGTTTTGAGGAAAACCCCTTTTATTTCATCTTATGAAGAAAACATTTCGTCGATCAATTTTTTAGATATAATCATCTTGATAGTTAAACCATAATTAAAACCAAAATAACAGTGGCCTTATTACAAATCAAAAATCCCCTAAAGTAGCAAATGATAAATAGAAATAAAGTTTTAATTGAATAACCCATGCATGGCCACCTCGAGTCTAATCCAGCCCAATCCACTGAACTAGAAGTCACCTGCAATTTGTTTAAGCAAATAGAGTGAGTCACAAGACTCAGTGTGCAATTAGTCCACATAATCCACAAGTGGGCCTAAGCCCCAAACACAATCGGCCGAAGCCCAATCATTATAGCATACCAAAATAATCAATATGATAACCCAACCCAGCCTAATATTCCATCCTCTACACTCCGCTCCATATGTCCATCCTCAACACTCCTGTGGGGATTTCTACAATCAACCCTCCATCCTCTACACTCCTCTTTGGGAGTCATGCTGACAGTCACACTGCTCAAAGCCGATATAATGTGGTCTAGCCACCGATAATTATGTGACCGAGTCATCAATACGATAAGGCATTGAGCCATCAAATTAGTATGACAGTGTCACCGATATACACTTCCCCTTCATATCATTATCATCCCAAATCCCATGCACATGCAACATAGTATAATAAACAGGTCATATAGTATCATACATTCAATATTTAGAGCACGCACACAATCATGCTATCAACATAACCATAAGGCTTAATCAAAAGACAACCAACCTAATGTTCCGGTTTTACCCTTCATGGGTAACCCAATAGCCATTGCCGAGATTGCCGGCTTTCAAACATACCCGTAAACGTTTTATGCAATTAAGGAGTAGTGTGGTAATTACACACCTGTAAACACGAAGAAGTATACTATCAATCTCGTTAATGTCCTCACTCGTAGGGATCACAACGATCTACTTATCCCTCTCCGAAGCTGGCCCACAACCCGGTGGAAAGTCTCGAACGGCTGACACTGCATGTTTTTTAAACTTAGGGGTAGAGACTACGAGTCCGACCCCCTCCTTTGCTTGGTTGGTATTTGATTCCATGAAAGAGATCTTGGTCAGAAGACCCGGTTAAGGCATTGAATAAGATAAGAGTAAGAATTTGCGCTCAATTGAAGTGGTTTTGTACCTAGATCGACAGAAACCAGAGACTACTAAACTTGGATTAATAAGTCGCCAAAATCCCTACACATTCACCAAATTAGATTCGGTTCCCCAAGGTATAGATTAGAAGGAATAGCCTTCGGCCAAACGAATGGTATGAACCCCCTTACCTTAATCGACCAAAACCGAATGTCCTCCAAAAACACTTCAATCGCTGGCCAGATGCAGAAAGAATACGAAGACGAGGCCCCTCCTACATTCGACCAAAGCACCCACAGAACAAGATTAATGCCTTCGGTTGACAACCAATAAGAGAGAAGAGAGAAACGAGAGGGAAGGAGAACACTTACCACCAACCAAGTAGAAACCGATTGAGAATGTTAGGGAAAAGAGGGAAAAGAGTGACGACAACCCACTGAAGCAAGAACGAATGAAGGAGATGAACACCCAAGGGAGATTCGGCAAAAAGAAGAGTAAGAACAAACTCAATGAGAAGAAAGAGAGAATGGGTTTCGGCTTTTGAAGAAACAAATGAAGGGATTATGGAGCAATGGAGAGAAAAGAGAAGTAAAAAGGGTGCTACGGTTTAACAAGAGTGCACAAGAGAGGGGAGATGATTTCGGCTTTGCCAAGAGAGAGAGCAAATGCCCACCGATGCAGAAAAAAGAGAAAAGAAAGTTTCTATGTTGATCTCCTACCCCTCTACTCAAAGTGGTCTTTAGAAGAATCGGCACTCACCTACACACACACATCTCAAGCCGAAAATGAACCAATGATGAAAGAAATGCCCAAAACCACTTTCGGCACATGTACCTAACTTAGCCCCCCAAACCGAAAGCTCCCACCCCTTCAATCCATGCACATTCGGCCAGCAACCCCCCAACAAGCCACCACTCCTTGATCACCTCCTACATTCACTCCCATCCCCTCATTTGAATCGGTTGACAAATTCAAATTCCACCTTTCACTCTTGTCCATCTGTTTGAAATATTTGACTTAGTCTACTTCCACTCTTCAAGGTCCCAAACCGAAACCATCACCTCTCATCCTGACGCCAAAAAGAATTCCCAAAATGCAAACTATTCGACTCGAACCTGCTCCCTCACTGCTCCCCTGTGGCATCACTTACCTGCTCCTTAAGTGGCGTCCCCTTGCCACTTCACCACACACTCTACTTGTGTCAACAACCACAAGCATTACTCCTTAAGGCTTGTCCCAGCTAGCTCCCGCCTAAAGTGCCTAAAATTGAAATTTTCGCCAAAGCTTCGGCTTAACCCCAAACCTTCCCGGGGACCCCAAACATAACAAACTAACACATAAAGCATTCTAAACACACAAAAACATAATAGATGCAAAGCCCCTAGTCCCCGGATGTTACAAAATCTCTCCTAAAATCCCTCCTTGAACCTCTCCATGACCAGTTCAACTCTATTCAAATTCCCCTTAGCTGTGTTTCAGTCCAACTCCACTACCTACACAGTTCAAGCAGCAAAATAAATACCCATTACGCAACCCAGGACTTGAACCTCAGACCTTGCAGTTGCACTACACGCCACCTTGCCACTAGGCCACAAACTCTTCTTGTGTCATAAACAAGCACTATTATTAATAAAGCCTATATGCCAGTGCCCATATTCATTTAAGAGAAAAACTAAAAATTTTGCAAGAGCCAAGACTTGAACCTAGGCTTCTCACACACTCCCATACACACCCAAATCACTTAAACTGATAATAAAAAGGAGAAACAAAAAAGAGAAAAATTTAAAAAACAAGAAAAATATGACTTCCAATCCTATAAAACCCTTATGGAACATTGGAAAGATAAATTTTCTAAAACAGAAGATAAATATGAAAGAATAGAATATTTAAAATTAATAGAAGAACTTTATGAAAAACATAAAGATCTTTTTACAAAATATAATTACCACTATATGTTAACATATGATACTACAGAAAGTAGTAGTAGTTCTAATAATTCTAATGTAGATATAAATGTCACTAGTCATAATTCTGATGAAGAAAACACTTCAACAGAAGAGGATGAAAATATAGAAATTCCTGAACCCATGGATACTGAACAAACAGATCCATATGATTATGAAATACCAAAACCTAGGGAAATTGATAAACAAGATCCTTATGGTAAAAGAAAAATAGAATCAGATCTTCAAACAGATGATTATCTGAGATCTATTAATAAAAATCATGAAAAAGTTAAAAACACAACAAGAATATTCGATAATCAAATCGAAACTATAGCTACTAATGAAGTAAAATCTGAAAACCCAGGAGAATCTAGTCAACCTACACCTATACCATATAGGGTAGATGATTTAAATAAAAGAAATGTTGCTCAAGGAGGAATATATTTAGATTGAACCAATATTTCTTTATCAAATTATGAAAAAACTATAGATTATTGGGCACAATCTATGACTATTGTTGTAAACAACAACAATACTGTTTGGTCAAAAGAAAAGTTTTTAAATTATTTTGTAGGAACATTTCAAGGGGATGTTCTACAATTTCTCAGACGATGGGAAGAATTTGAAAAAGGAAATGAACAAAAGGGTCAACTTATTAATCAAATAGGAACCCCTAAGGATTTCCTAAAAGGGTTAACTTTAATTCTAAAAATAGAATTTTGTGGTTATACTAATAAAATAGATCAAGATAGCCAATCTAGTTATATCTTGTCAAAATTAAAATTATGTGATATAAGATATTTAGAAGAATTTTCTAAAAAATTTCTTCATGAATATCAAAAGTTAAAAAATGATAGTATAGAATTTTTGAAAAACCAATATTTTCATAAATTACCACCACCTTGGGATGAAATTTGTATTAATAAATACGCTTCTTATATAGAAAAACATAGTAGAGATCCTGGAATAGATTTAGAAAATATAGATTCTATAGGCAATAGAATTAATTTTGCTAAAGAAAGAATAATATTACATTGTTTACAAAGTAAAGCTGCTAAACAAGTTAAGCATAAATTAAGTCATAAATATTGTACAAAGATATTATAAAATGAATCGGAGTTTGGATGTAAACCTATACGTCCTACTACTTATAAAAAAACACAAAAAATATAAATTAGCTCGATGGAAACCAGATAATAAAAATTATACTCGTAATAATAAAAAGAAAACATTTGTTAGGAGAAAAACTTCTAATAAGTCTAAACAAATATGTAAATGTTTTATATGTGATGAAAAAGGTCACATAGCAACAAATTGTCCTAACAAAGGAAAAATGCTAGGAAAATGATAAAAAATCTTGAAGAACAAGATTTAGAAATATGTTTTAGTGAGGAAATAAATCCTGCTGAAATATTATATGAATTAATATCAGAAACAGATTCTGATACAGATTCTAAAGAATATATTTTTATGTTAGGAAGCAGTTCTAATAATCGATTAGAAGAAATTCCTAAATCTGAATAACAGGATATTAAATTAGGAAATTTAATAAGAGAAGAAACAGACTTTTCTGATGAAATGATAGAAAAAATTACTAAAAATCATATTTCTAAAGAAGAAATTTATAAAATATCTAAGTTTAAAATATGGTCACAAAGACATATAGAAAAAATTAGCGGTAACACAGTCGCTAAGGACACTAAAGGAGGATTAACAGAAATCCCATTATTTACTAATGATAGAATAAAGAGGATTAAGAAAAAAATATCCTCAGGTTAGATATATACATTTAGGAATAATTATGATAACAATTAGAGCCTTATTTAGAAAAGGTCATGATATTCCTATTATAGCAGTATTATTAGATAAAAGATTTGAGAATCCAATAAAAGCAGTTATTGGAGGAATTCAATCTAATTTACATACAGGAGTTATAGGATTTAAAGTTAAACCAAATTACTTTATATCCATCACAGACCCTCTAATAGAAGAGTGTCTATGTCTTAGAATTCAGACAAAAAATTCTGATATTAGTGATTTAGAAGAAGATTTAGCAATAAGCTGGACTTCTATTAATGAATATACTAATACGGCAGAAATAGAAATAAAAGAAATAAATAATAAAATAGTTGAGCTTTTTGAGCCCAATAAGTTTACTACGGAAATTCAACCAAAATTATTACATTTAAAAGACCTATCGATTCCAAAAGACTGGATGATAGAAGAAATTAATAATGCAAGTACTTCTAAACCAGTAAGTACTATAGAATATATGTCATCTGGAGATAAGTTATATTTTAAAAATAATATGATAACTAATATAGATGATAATTTAGTTTTACCCTCTAATTCTCAACTAGAGGAAGACGAGGATAATATAAGTACTTCTACACCAATAGGCATGAAAACAGTTCATATTCCTATTTTTCCTACTACACCTAGTAGAAATTCTAGAAACACTAGAATGGAAGATATACAATCCTAAATAGAAGATATTATTAATTTTCAATCACGAAAAACAATACATATATTGAAATTACATTACATAATAAAGAATATAAATCATATTCTTTACATGCTTTATTGGATACAGGAGCTACAACCAGTAGCTGTAAAAAGAATGCTATTCCGGTAGAAAATTGGAAACCTGTAAAAAAGACAATAAAAATTAATGAAATAAATGGTAATAAAACTACTATTTATTATAAAGCAAAAAATATACCAATTTACATAAATAATGTTAGATTTATAATTCCAAAAATATTATGTTTTCCTCATATGTATGGTGATATTTTATTAGGAAATAATTTTATAAATCAATATTTACCATTTTCTATTAATAAAAAATCAGTTATATTATCTATAGAAAAAACTTCTATAGAAATACCACTAGTAGAAAATCCTAAATTTATTTGTACTAATGATTGCTGATTTTCTTAGCAGGCCTTATGGATAGAGGTAAAAAATCTCTAGAAAAAGTTGGAGAATGGACAACTGTCCATAAAAAACCCAACAAAGGGAAAACAATAAGTCTTAAACAAGGATTTATTACTATACCTGCTCAAGTACCATTTTATCCTAACTAGGGATATTATGTACCATATCCAATGGTAAGCCAACCATTTGGAACACAATCACCAAACTCGTGAGTTATTTTAATTGGTCTCAAGATCCAAATTCAAAGATCTCAAACCAGCTTATGCTTTGAGATTTTAAAAGAAATGTAAAATTTGTTGAAACAACAACAAATTCCTGAAATAAAAGATTTTTATAATCCAGGAATACCTCTGGAATATTATAATTTTATAAACAAAATATGGAAAACCCATATTTCTGAGCAAAGAGCAAACTTTAGAAGAGCTCTTACACAATTTTCATATTTTTAGTTGAAAAACAACTAAAGAAAATGAATCCCATGATTTATTACTTAAATCTATTTTATATAGAGATTGGAACGAAATACTAATAGAATATATGGATATTAAGGAGATAAATAATCTTCTTGATATATTCCAATATTTTATTAATAAAGGGACAAACAGTTCTATTATTAGTAAAATGTTTAGAGTATGTCTATATAATAAATGTAGACAAATTCTACCACCAGATATTTTTACAAAAATAAATAGAGCTATTTGCAACCAGCAAGCTCAATTTAAAGAAACTTTTTCAAAATACTTTTTACAAGCTTATGTTTTTACTAATGATATAGGAGAACAATTTCCTACTATCAAATTTAGACTAGATCATGAACCATTTGATAGAACCAGTATTGAATGGGGATTTGTTAAAGAAATAACAGTCCAAAATCTTTCTTTTCATTTACTAAAAGATTTTCCTACTATAGTAAAATCTAGATTAATAAATTTTACTAATATAGATGATTTTGTTTATTATTTTCATATAGAAATAAATAGTTTTATTGGTATAGCTGAAAAAGAAAAATTTTATCAGCCATATCAAATTTGGAATACTCGTACAATGCTTTGGGGAAGATCCCTCTCAGCAGTAAATGAAGATAAAAAACACTTGGCAAAAACCATTGACAAGTGTTATAATGATTTTTCTAATTATCAAATCCAAGCCGGAATTAATTTGATGACTAAGGCCCAGTATCTACTTCAACAAAACACTTATATTTTCTGGACCGATGGCAAGAGAATTTTAGCATATGACACTGGAAAAACCCAGGAAGAAAGAAATGAAGAATCTGTTCAGTTATTAAGAAAGATAGCTGATATGGAGATTGATGATTTTCCGATAACAAAAGAAATCAAAGACAAGTGGGAAAGCTGGAATTCACCAGTTCCTTCACCAGAGTCATTACATCTCGATGAAATCGAGGAAATGAATCTCAGAAACATCCAAGAAGGATAACAATAACATACAACACGTGAAAGAATGACATCCAAGAAAGGAGCATTCAATTTTGGAGGTGACGTGAAAGGAAGGAAATCTATTCACCATCACCATCCATAAATGTCCATAAACAAATGAGACAAAAGATGATGAAAGCATGATGGAAGCAACCATTAATGCATGAGAAACGTGGAAAGAACCACAACTGTAACACCCCAAACCCGGCCTAGACGTTATGACCGGATCTAGTGTGTCACATCAAAGTGATGGTTGAAAACTATGCTTTCATCAAAAACCCTTCTTACAATTTAAAACTTTCTACCATTTAAAACCTTAGATTTCGTTGTTTACTTATTAAAACACAATTTACACAAAGACATTCTCTCGCAAAATATTATTATTTTTAAAGCCTTGTTTGTTGCGGAAGTTTAATTCAAAACAGTTGCGAATACGTGATATTTTGAAAACAGTAGTTATTGTTTTAAAATCCCATGTTTAATGGACTATGAGGTTGAAATTTTAAAGAAGTACCATATAAAAGTTAAAAATCCCAAATGGCCTTATTACAAAATTATTAACCCAATAAATTAATCTAAAATAAAATAAAGTTGCCAGGTTTAACTTTAAAGCCAATCGGACGTGTGGCCACCTCCGAGTCCCTCGCACTCAAATCCTCTAAGGCTGGGATTACCGCACGCTTAAAGAAAAGGGTGAGTTACGAGAACTCAAAGTGTGTAATCCCCTATTACGGTCACGATGCAGGCCCGAGCCCATACGGTATCGATGCAGGCCTAAGCCCTATTCGATAACATGCGGGCCTAAGCCCTAAATCATATCAATGCAAACGGACATGTAACCCAACCCTTAAAACCAAATCACCACCCGTACCAACCATCTCTCCATGTGGGGACCAAGTCAACCCACCCAGCCAACTCTCCAATAATACCAACCAGCTCTCCATGTGGGGACCATGTTGACCCACCCAGCCAACTCTCCAATGATGCAGCCTAGCTGCTAACAATGATATACGTGGCTGAGCCACTAGAATCAGAATACGTGGTGATGCCACTATAACAGTACTTCCTCCAAATCAGAAAACCCACCCCAATGCAGTATGTCATGTCATAACTAATCCATGTATGCAGTGCATCTCAAACATAATCAATCATACAATCAACACATACAACTCTGATACTACCACAAGGGTACAACGGTCATTTAATCGGTTAGGGTAAAATGGTCACTTCACCCCTTAAGGGCATCTCGGTAATTTTACCCATCGAGGGTATTTCGGTAACTTTACTCATAGAGGGTATTTCGGTAACTTTACCCATAGAGGGTATTTCGGTAATTTTACTCCTATAATGGCCTTTTCGGAGGCCTACAGTCGCCTCGAGCGACACGGATGCTCTTTTTGATCGAAACGGTGCAATTGGGCCAAAGCCTAATTTTTGGCCCAAGTGGGCCCACACACTCGTGTGGCCCATTTAGCCCATTTTTGGCTACGATTCTACGAACCTCGCAAACACATCTATTATCCGGCACTTACCATGGATTTCACCCCTGTGGGCCCATTAGCCTATTGGGCCCACTCAGCCTACTACGGCCCAACCAGGCCCATTACGGCCTAAGCCCATGAAAAGGTTCGTGGCACTCCTATCGGTCTATCGCCAACGATTGTGGCTCGATTCATCTCTACGAGCGTTCACACGCTCGAGAGCCTTCAAATGCCGGAAGTACGGCTTTTCGACTTTTATCGATATACCGTAGCACAGAAGTAAGAATAACAATAATCTGCGCATGAGCAGTATGTAACGAGTGTACGATTACACACCTTGATTACGAACGTTCCACGAATTCTTTAACACCGAACCTTGATTAACCAAGTTTTGCTAAGTCCTCCAACCGTCAGCGAAAATTAAGAAACCTTGAATGGACTCGGATTAAGGCTATGAGTACGTATCGATTGCTTCCAAACGCTTGCCCCTTCCTACTCTTCGAGTGAACCTACATACCAACAAAAATCAGACTACAGAAGGTAGGGGAGATTCGACACCAGAGAGACAAGAATACTACCCACCACGAAAATAATTGAAAGAAAGTCAGTATATCTTACTCTTCAAATTTGGCAAGACATGTTCCTTGAGTACGGTCCCAATGATGAGACTATAAGAAAAGGATAAGAAGAAATTGATTTCGGTTTACTTAACTTATAGAACAAAAGAAGAAACGTTGAGGACAACACAGAAGATAGGTTCGGCTATCTTGATGGGTACAGAAAAGAAGGTGAGAGGAAGAGAGGAGATTGGATTCAGCCAAGATGTTTCCAAGAAGAGAAAGAACGACTTGCACACAAATCAAAAAGGCAAGGAAGCAAATGAGAAAAAGAAAGAATTGTAGGCAGGAAGTGGGCAGCAGTTGAGGGAATAATGAACGAATGAAACCCGAATGGTAACAAGTTGCTTGAGAAGTCTCCTCAGAAAGAAAAACCCGAAAATGAACAAAAGAGAAGCAGAAAAGCACCAAAAGAATTTTCAGTTTGCACTCACACTCAAAGTTGCCGAAAGTGCTCCCAATGACTCCCCCTCTAGCCGAATTTCTCACTTAGCCACACTCCCAAATTTGGCCAACACTCCCAAACACATCACTTCCCTGATTCTCTCCATCGAAATCTCCTAAACTTGCTCTCCTCCCTCCGTTTGAAACATTTGACCAAGTCCTCATCCTTCCTTGTAGAGTTTGATCCAAACTCTACTTCTTCCACTCTCAAGTCACAAAATAAAAGTCTCCAATTGCAATTTGTGGGATTCGAACCCCACTCTTCCTTGTTATCCCATTGACGCCACACCACTAAGTCACATGCTCCACTTGTGTCGCTCAAACGCACACAAATATACTTAAGTCCTACAGCTAACAACCCTCTTCACTTTAGGGCCAGAAACTAAAATTTTTCCAAGGCTCAGACTCGAAGCCAGGCCTCCTTGGAACCCCCAAATACACTAAGATAGTTTTCCGTTCAAGCACAACACGAATTTTAAGCCAAATTATAGCCCCTAATTTTTGGGACGTTACAACAACAATTTTGACAAAATTAGAAGACTACGTGGAAGCAACCATCAAGTCAACATTTATTTCAAGAAGGCTACGTGGAAGCAACCATTAAGCCGACATTAAAGTCATCCTTATCAGGATACTGTGCAGATTTGAATTGTAAATAAATTAGAGTCTAGAATTTGTATTATAAATAGGCATTGTAATAGCCTAAACAAGGCATCGGATCGGGAAAGGCATCGAGAAAAGAAAAACTTTCTTTTGTATACTCTCTTTCATAAAAAATCTTTCTTGATCAAGCTTTGTAAATTATCCTTGTAAATTATCTACTATCCTTCTATAAAAATATTTTTCTACGATATTAATATAGCCTTCCGTTGTGCATACATACCCCCTTAAGACCTATTTGTGTCATTTTCTTGCACACATAAACTTTTATGTGTTCCCACGCTCAAGACCTATTTCCTTCTAAGCCCAAATTCGGGGCGTTATAGGGGACACACAGCCGAAACACATGCCCGTGGGGCAGACCGTGTGGACAAAAATGAGGCTATTTACCAAGCCATTTTGCCACCCTCACTTGCACACATCTATACCACATCTCATTGCACAAAATCAAGCATGTGAGAGCAACCAAATAACCATAACCAAGACAATAACATGTCATTCTCATGCCATTGTTTATCATGCTTAAAACATCATACTTAGCCCATTAAAAACATACTAATTTCACATTCTTGTCATAAATCATATTTCCATCATTCACCACGTATACCATGTTCATATCACCAAAGACATTAGCACATATATATATTTAGGCTTACAACCATGATAGCCCAAATAAACCAATTTACATGGCCAAATATCAAAACAAGCATTTGACAATCACAAGCCAACACATTGGCTACAATCACAATGACACATTTAACAAATGACTAAGTCCCTATACATGCCATAGACTTAAAATACTTGAATTCACTTATACCTAAAATGATAGCTTGATAATGTGATAGGATCTCCGGTGAACTCCAACCCGATCTAGCTCAATGACCCTATGAGACATTGGAAAGGAAGGGGGTAAGCTATATTATATAGCTTAGTAAGTCCGTACGAAAATAATAACCAACTCTTACCAATGTTTTATCAAGTCTAACAATTTAAACACAAGATAATACAGATTACTATAAATCTTACAGTTATAATTCTTATTCAATCATGATATTTACTCTATCAACTTATAAACATAATTTAACATATCTTGACATTAGCCTAACAACCATAATCTCTCCTTTGTATCATATTACAGCAAATAACAAATCATTTCTAGCTTCATAGTAACCATGCACATTAATTATGAGTATTTACATTTCAAGCATATACTTTAACATCTTTCAATTTCTTAATCTCTTATCTTCCTATACTTCCATAACCTTTTTAATAGGTAATTATGCCAAACTTCCCTTTTTCTCATATCCGATAAAATATAATTTGTGTGAATAAAACATGCTGTATCATAACTCAATTTAGCCCGAAAGCCAAACACATATTCGTCAACCGAATTTACCATGTATTTCATACATCATAAGTATTGACTAATAATCACAAGGTTTTCACAAAAACATCACTGTGGAAATCATGAACTCAGAATTTCATGAACATAACATACTCAATCACATTCTTACCAATGGTTCATCATATGCCGAATTCGTTTCCTTTGAGTTTTTCGTACATACCTGTACCAACTCGTAACATAATTACATACTTTCTCGTCTTTGACATACCCGTTGAACCACTTGGAATACTATCGGATACACGAAAATATTTGCACATAAGTGCCACATATGTAGCCAATGCTACCACAAATCTCATAACACATATAAGCTCATTCTCGAGCTATCCTCGGGCCTGCTCACATAAGCTGTCAATCGAGACGTAGCTACGCGGTGCTGCTAACACAAGCCGTCAGGTATCCGCAACATATGCCGGTATACCCAGCCACCGGTAGGACGTACAGGACCAGCACTCGGGACACATAAATCACATAATTACATGGGTTCCTAGTGACATGTCACTTGTATCCTAATCTATTCCTAAGGTTCAACCGGGATCTCTCTTGCCGGAACTTCGTCGAATATACTGATAGAGTCAATCATACATTTCATGCAACATCAAAACATTAAAATACAAATATAACATTGCTTTATTTACATACGAACTTACCTCGGCATAAAAATGGCAAAAAAGACTAAATCGTCAAATACTCGTTTTTCCCCCGTTCTAGGTCTGAACCTCATTTTTTCTTGATCTATAATATCACATTTAACTTATTCAATCATTATACTATTCAAATTAGCCCAAAATCACATTATGGCAAAAAATTACATTTTTGCCCCTAAATTTTTTAAATTTTACATTTTAGTCCCTAGGCTCGTAAAATGATTTTCATTCAATTTCATTACACCCAAGCCTAGCCGAACCTATATCATGCTCATAACAGCCCACATTTTTCATTTATTCACACTTTTACTACTCATTTTACAACTTTTACAAACAAGTCCTTTTAGGCATTTTTATCGAAAATCACTTAGCAAAAGTCGTTTAACAATCAACAAACATGCATTTTCTACCATCAAACATAAAAAATACATACATGTTCAACATGGGTAAAATTTTAGACCTTGACATCTCTTCAAATTGATGGTAGAAATAGATAGATCGAGTTACAACGACTTCAAAAATGTAAAGAGCATTAAAAACGGGGCAATAACAGACTTACAATCAAGCTTGGAAGTGGCCAAACCCTAGCTATGGCTTCCCCCTTGCAAATTTTGGCCATGATGAAGAAGATGGACAAAAATTGGCTTTTAATTTGGCTTTTTAATTCATTTAATTACCAAATTACTAAAATGCCCTTAATGAAAAACTTTAGAAACATACAAAACCATGTCCATTTTTGTCCACCAACTTAACCAATGGTCTAATTACCATTTAAGGACCTTCAATTTAAAATCTCATAGCAATTGGACACCTCTAACATATAGAATTCAAGTTTTGCACTTTTTGCAATTTAGTCCTTTTAACTAAATTAAGTGCCCAAACGTCAAAATTTTCGAACGAAATTTTCACAAAATTGTTCCATAAAATTGTAGACCATAAAAATATAATAAAAATAAATTTTTCTTCGTCGGCTTTTTGGTCCCGAAACCACTGTTCTGACTAGACCCAAAATCAAGCTGTTACGAGGTCTAACCGGATCTATACGAATGAATTTAACTCATTTCAATATAATTCTTATTCAATTTAGTCCAACATATAATTTTGGAAAAATTGCCATTTTTCCCCTATACTTTTAATTTCTTTACAATTTAGTCATTATCTCATAAAAATGAAAATTTGCACAATTTCATTACAACCGATCATAGCCAAATTATATACATGCTTATAACAGCCCACATATTTCACAAATTCACAATTTTACCGCCCAATTTATCACATTTTTCAATTTAATCCGTAATTGATAACTTCATCAAAAATTCCTTTACAAAAGTTGTTTATCTAACAACAACCATTCATTTTCTACCATTAAACTTTAAAACCCAAACATGTTCATCAATGGAAAAACTAAAATACTTTAACAGTTTCACAAATTAGTCCTCGGTCTAGCTAGATTAAGCTACAACATCCTGAAAACATAGAAATCATCAAAAACATGTTATAATTGCATACCTAATTGAAGGAATTAAAGATGGTTGAATAACCTAGCTTCTATGGTTCTCCCATTTTCAGTTGAGAAAGATGAGCCTAAGATAATGTTTTTATTTTATTACTTTTGTTTTAACTTTATTTGTCATTTATTAATTAATAACTTAATTAACCTTTAAAATTAATTCAAATTACAAAATTGCCAAGCCATTATCATCCACTATCACATTTAATGGTCTAATTACCATATAAGGACCTCCACCTAAAAGTTCTATAGCTATTAGACACCTTTAGCTATTAGCACACAAATTTTCCACTTTACGCAATTTAGTCCTTTTTTATCAAATTGAGCATGTAAACGGTGAAATTTCTTAACAAAATTTTTATACGGTAATACTATCATGCTGTAGACCATAAAAGAATAATAAAATAATTTTTTTGACTTCAGATTTGTGGTCCCGAAACCACTGTTCTGATTTCACTGAAAACGGGTTGTTACAATAAATCTTTACTCCGATGTTGTCCCATGCACGGCATTCAACCAGAAACACAAATTGAGATTTTTTATAATGGGATAAATTCACATACAAGGAATCTTGCCGATGCATCAGCCAACGGACCTCTACTGAATTGTACTTATAATAATGCTGTGAGAATTCTTGAGAGAATTGCTCAGAATGATTATCAATACCCTATCTCCAGAGCTGCACAAGCAAAAACTACTCCAGGAGTTATTGAATTGGATGCAATAACCGCACTAAGTGCTCAAGTTTCTTCTCTCACAAACATGATTAAAAATATGTAAGGGACTAGTGGCGTTGCACTTATACAAGTTGCTCAGCAAGTTGATGTTCCTACTTTTTGTTGTGAGATTTGTAGTGATAACCATAGCTATGAAGATTGCCCACAACATGTAGAGAATGCTTGTTATATTAGTAACATCCGCAACAATTCTTATGGTAACTCTTACAACAACTCTGCACGCAACCAACAGTTTTGGGGAACTTAAAATGTCAGACAAAATGCTGTGACATTCAGATTTGGGAATACATCTACCCAAGGCAATTATAATCCCACACAAGGGAATTACAATCAACAATAGCAGAACTACAATCAGCACACTCAGATGCATCACTACAGCAAAATAGGTTTTTAGCGGCATTTTTTTTGCTTATAAGCGCCGCTAAAACTATTTGTGGCATTTATATGGAAAAACACTGCTATAGAACATGACCTTTAACGGTGCTTTTCCCACAAATGCCGCTATAGAACATGACCTTTAGTGGCGCTTTCCCACAAACGCCACTATAGAACATGACCTTTAGCGGCACTTTTCCCACAAACACCGCTATAGAACATGACCTTTAGCGGCGCTTTTCCCACAAATGCCGATATAGAACATGACCTTTAGCGGCACTTTTGTAACACCCCAAACCCAGCCTAGAAGTTAGGCCCGAATCTGGTGTGTCACATGGGAGTAAAAACCATCTTTGCGAAAAACTTGCTTGAGAAATGCAGCCTCAATGTTAAAACTCAAAACACTTAAGCAATTGTTGTCTACTTGAAAACGTAATTATCTTTAAAGACTTTTTCGGTTGCGAAAGCATATTTGAAATATACAATTTACGAAAATGTGACGTTTAGAATAGAGTTGTAGAAGCATTTTGAAAATGTTACGGAAACATAGATAAAATACAATTATTTTTGAGAGGTTGTTTGATAAATCGATAATTGAACTAGTAATCTTTTAAAACCGTGACTTTTGAAAACATCGTTGAATATTTGTAGGAAAATTCAAGTTAAATTATTTATACAAGTTTGTTTAAAAATCCATTTGTTGATCAATTTTGGAAAACCATTATATAAGTTTTTAGAAAAATCCCCATTTTTAAACAATTTAAGAAAAATAATAAATATATCAACCATAAAGCAAATAATAAAATACTCCAGAGGCCTTATTACAACATAAAAACCCAAAATAGTAAATGAACGGAAATAGAAAAACTAAAGTTCAAAATGAAACACCATTTCTGAAGTATGGCCTCCATCGAGTCATCCATGGGCCCAAGTCCTTATTACGGAGCATTACCTACAGAGATTAAAAAGAAAGGGGGTGAGTTACAAGAACTCAGTGTGAAATCCCCTTACCGTCATCCACTGGGCCTGAACCCATATAACAAAATTCTTGGGCCGGAGCCCATATAGCAATAATCTTGGGCCTAAGCCCTTTTTCAAAATAATCTTAGAATGAAGCAAATGTATGAATGTAATGCAATCCCAAACCAACCTAATAATCCATCCGCTACACACCACCCGTACCATCCATCACACCTGTGGGGATCTTTTGTCAACCCACCCCGCCAACACACCAATCATAGGCATTTAGCCATTTATATCAAATTCGAATTGTGGACAAGCCACCAGAATAACAGAATATACGTGGCTTAGCCACCATACAAATTGTGACAGAGTCACCAGAATATGTGGCAGTGCCACCAAATTTCACTTCCCCGATCATCAATATCCCAATCCCATGCAGCTTATGTAAATGCAACATACATCGTAAATCATGATATTTACAATATAACAATGATAATTAATACTCAGGGATTTATTACAAACAATTTGGCCCATTAACACTTTACAAAATCGGCCCATTAGGGCATTTTATCAAATCGGCCCATTAAGCCATGTATCAAATTGGCCCATTTAGCATTATATCAGATCGACCCACTAAGCAATATATATCAAATCGGCCCATTAAGCAGTATATCAATTCGGCCCATTAAGGCAATCAATCAATTCGGTCTATTAAGGCAATATAACAAATTGGCCCATTAAGCAATATATTAAATCGGCCCATTAGGGCATTTTCGTAATTCGGCCCGTTAGGGGCATTTTCATAATTCGATAATCTTACCCACTAAGGGTAATTCGGTAATCTTGCAACCCAGGGGTATTTCGGTAATTTACCTTCCAAAGATAATTTGGTAAATTCGCAACCCAGACTTAATTACTAATTTGGGGCAAAAAGATTGAAACTGTCCATCTGCATCATACTGACTAAACTGACTATAAGTCGAGTTAGAAACCTCGAAATTTAGATCCGTAAATTTTCCTTGAAACTAGACTCATATATATTCTTACGATAATTTTTCCAGAATTATTGACTTAACTATTTAGAACAGTTTATTCCTTAAATTTTCTCTTGTTTCACTGTCCAATGATTCTGACCTCTCTTATCTTAATTTCAAATATCTCACTGTACGGTTTTCATATACTGCTCCCACTTGTTTCTATTGAAAATAGGTTCTCTAAGGAATCCATACATATAACTTATAACTCATAATTCACTTTGTACAATTTTAACCAATTTTTCCAAGACAGAACAGGAAACCACTAAGTCCATCAGAACCAGTCTCACTAAAATTAATATATCTCAGAATATAAAATTCTTTTTCCTTCTCCGTTTCTTCCATATCAAAATAGACACAGTAAGATTTAATTCAATATCTTATTCACTTTCTAATTCCATTTCTCCTATTTTTCATGATTTTTCGAAATCACGTCACTGCTACTGACCAAAACTGTTTCATTGCAAAAATATGGTTACCACTATGAACCTACGCACGCCCGAGTGATCACGAAAGCTGGTTTCCGATTTTCTTTGGTATTACGACTAAATCACAGAACATTTCATGCAAACAATCAGAGAGATGTGAGAACACACACCATTTCAAACATGTATTCGGAAGGGTATGGGATTACACACCTTATTTTGATTTCCTAAAGAACCACTCTCTGTTGATCCTAGAACAATACCAACCAAAAGCGGATTTCCAAAAGATTCATACTCAACGCATTGCTTACACTTGAATCACTTACCACTATATCCGAAGAATTTGCAAATAGAATATATCGAGTGATTTCGTCCCTAAAACATAATCGATTAGTCGAAACTTCAATCCGATTTGCAACATAGCCAAATAGAGATATAACGAAAAATCCGAAAATGAACCCCTTACCTTAATGATGATAGATCCGACTTCAATCGTTTGACTCAAGACTAGAGAGGGATTAACAAGAATGTCCTTTACGACTACACACTAGAACACTATGAAAGGAAAGATGATCACGCTTAGAGAGAATAGAAGAAATGATGTTTTCGGTTAAGAAAACCATCCCAAGACAAGGGCACAAAATTCGGCATGGAGAAAAGAAAAATACAATGACAGAATAGAGTCTCATACCGATATGATTAAGAAGAGTTTTTTCCTACACGATGGTGAACGAAATGATGAAGGAATAGGATGATAATGGGTTCGGCTATCAAAGGGAAAAGAAGCAAAGATGCCTTGAGGGTTTCAGTCAAAACAAGAGAAAAAAATGCTCTCTTTTTGGCTTTGGAGTTTCGGCAAAGAGGGAAAAATTGGAGAAAGCAAAAGACACCAAAATGCTGAGGAGAAAACAACCTCTTCAAGCACCAAAAATTTGCAAATTCCTATAGAAAATTCGGCTATCACAAACCCCCCCTCCAAAACCATTATCATCGTTTCCAAAAGATGAACATTAACCAATTAAAATCTTTCCAAAACACCTTCCACACTATATGCCAACATGTTCCCTTATCCTTCCTTTTCTTTCATTTCTTTCCCCTCTTTTTCCCTTATCTTCCTCCTTACCATATTCCTTAGCCTCCCTTCCAAAATTAAAAAGTCTTCCATACCATATTAAAGCCTTGGCCGACACTTACCTTATTAGTACAAAAATTTAATCCAAAATATTTGCACTTGGTGGGATTTGAACCTCTTCCCTTAAAGTCCTTCATGTGGCATCATATCCTCTTTACCAATTGCTCATTTATGCAAGCAAATTACTCTCTTATTTCCATAAGCCTTGATGCCACTTACTATCTCTCCTTAAAGTGCTTAAACACAAAATTTTTCCTATAACTTAACTTGAACCCGGAACTTCCTAGAAACCTCGTAACTCTCCAAAATCACCTTCCTAATAAGTCCAACTTGAAATAATGCCGTTCTCAAATTCCCATGAATTTTAAAACGCTTCTACGCTCAAGGTCCAATGGGCCCAATAGGTCCAATTCTACTAGGCCCAATTTTGGGATGTTACAACTTTTTCCAAAAATGCGCTATAGAACAGACCTTTAGCGGCGCTTTTCGCACAAACGCCGCTATAGAACATGACCTTTAGCGGCGCTTTTCCCATAAACAACGCTAAAGAACATAACCTTTAAAAAAATTTATTTTAATCAAATAATATTTTTCTATGATAAATATTATATTATGTTTTATTTTTGAAATTTGAACTTTAAACTATATACTTTTAAGGATAAATAATAAAAATATTATTTAAATTAAATTTTCTATGAAAATTTTAACTTTAAAACTAAATATAAAAATTAATGAATTTAAATTTAGAATTTAAAATAATAAATTAATAACACAATTAAAATCCAAAAGTTAGAACTCAAGTTATCGTAAATATTAAAATAAAAATAAAAATTTAGAATCAAAACTAAAATAAATAATAAAAATTAGATTAAATATAAAGATATCAATAGCATAAGATATTATAATGATGTTACTTAAATGAAATAATGACTTAAATCATAACCATGTAAAATATAAGATTTGAATATCCATTCCCATGTGAAATATCAACATTGATTATTTAAATTGATTAAGCTGCTAATGAATATTCCTTTGACCAAATCGACAGATTTGCGATGATATGGATGTACTGGCTTTCTTTTAGGACGAGGAGGCGGTATCACTATTGGTTTAATGGAACCATCAAAGCCACCATTTGACTCTCGGACAACCTAGAACCACAATCAGAAAGTATGCATATGAGAAACAGACTGACTAGGAGAACCTGCCTATGACTATACACATTGCAAGGTAATAAAACATACAATGCATTTTCTTAATCAAGTAAATCTTGGTAATAAAAGATATAATACATTTACTTAATCAAGGAAATCTTGTAATGAACTCAAAGCAATGAACCTTAGAGAAAAACTTTTGAGCATGGCTTCGAATTTGAACTGCAGATTTGGTGCCTACATGCTCTGCATGAAAATAAGAGTAACTTAAACTGTTCAAACCATAGTGAACATGGCAAAGATAAGTAAATCAGTTCAACTCATTGTGCACTTACCTTCTATTTGGCGCCAGCCAGGACCATACAACCTTAAAGCTTCAAGAAACCTTTGATGCTCTTCCTCGGTCCATTTCTCCCTCTGATGCTTCAAGAAATGAAGATGAAGATGAAGAAATGGATGCTAAAGATGACAATCTGTTGGAAGAAGATGAAAGCTTCTTATCCATGACCAGACCATTAGGTGCAACGAATGAGCCAACTGATAATATGGCTGTGAAATCGGATGTCATCTTACTCTCTTAATAAGCTGAAAAATATTCAAAACCATGGTTTTAGAATCAAGGTTATCTCAAATGTAAATTGATGAATAAGCAATTTTTTTTTCAAATATTTTAATTTCTACAACTAAAACACAGTAAAAAAACAAATGAAGGTAAAATTCACAGGTAAAACCAATAATTTTTGAAGCATTTCAAGTTTTAACAAAGTTAAAATGAAGGTAAAATTCACATTGACTAGACACCCAACAACACATGCAAATATCTCTCCATAATACTTCTTGACTGCATGAGATAGAGACAGAAGAGAGAGATGCTGCGACTAATCTTGAAGCTCAATTTCAACATATCTTCTTCACATCTAACAAATTTATACATCCACTACAGGCACATGGGAGTATGAAGAGACATGAAGTCCACTACTTTGTGTCAATGACATATTATATCAAGTATTAAAGGATATAAAAGCAAGTAAAAGAATATTTTAGCCCATCTGCTCCAACACTATTCCAGTCTAAACAGGAAAAAGGAAAATTAAATTAAACACCATTAAACAAGCTGGTAGTTAAAATTTCAAAATCATAAATATTCTTCTACAGGTACATTCAATAATTTAAAATATTTATTAGTTGTGTTCACAGTTCACAGTTCACACTCATGTAGTGAAAAATAGACCACAAGCTTGGCAGATTATAGTTCCATGTAAGAAACGGAGAACCAATAAGATTGTATGAATACACAAGCAGAAGATAAGAATAAAAGAGTTCTTCCTCCATGCGTGAAATAAACTTGGTAGGTTGTAGTTCCAGTCAATGTTTTAGGAGAAACAAAAGATAGATGCGCATAGAGCAAGCAGAGACACATATTTAAGAGTACCAAGTCATGACAACGAGACGAACAAAGCAACGCAACTCTTACACATAGAACCATAGATAGTCTAGATTTAGAATAGGGAGTTAAAAGGAATGAAAAAAAAAGTAAGAAACACATCTCAACATACACACATATGCAGTAAGAGGAAGAAGTCACCTTAGCATTTACACGGTACCAAGTGCATACGAACAACTAGTCTCCTACAACACAATTTTGAGCCTTTTCTATTTCATTCATACTTTAAAAAACCAAGAAACTCATCCTATAGGACAAGAATCATAAAAGGAAGAAGTCTCAAGTTATGCATTTGGGCAAGTATAGGAACAATTAGTTGCCTACAACACAAAATCACATTCGTGAAACAAGCATCTGCGAACTCAAGCTACTACGAAAAGATGGAAAATTGGGACAAAAAACAAGCAAGTACTGAAGGCAATGAGTTGCTTAATTGCGAGACAGTTATTTACATTTCATAAATCATGAACAATCAAAATCAAAATCAAAATCAAAACTCGTAAATTATGGTCATAAATAAATAATTTCCTGAATAGACAACCGACAAAGCAAACTATTTCAGATGAAAACTTGATGAAATTATTAAATTAAACAAAACTGCGTTAAAAAGATGGACATTTCTTTAAAAATACAAAAATAAGTTACAAACAGTGACATGTGTAAAACCCTAAAAAAAATACTTCAGAGAGTAGGCGGTTCTTGGGGAGAAGTTTGGCCACTTCAGGGGGAGAACAACATGCCTGTACACCACCACAAAAGAAAATCAAATATGAAAGTAATTTAAATTTAATAAGGAACCAAAACATAACATTCTGAAAATTTGAAAAGAAATGAGAAAATATTAAACCTAGTAAAACTCAGATGAAATTGAATTTTACCTGTACTCATAAGTATCATCGAAGTATTTCTTGGAGTATTGAATCTGCCCCATTTTTCAATTTTGCTGTAAAATGAAAAATAAAACAAATCACTATTTTTTCCTTCATCTAATTTAGCGTCAAGTCAGATTTGGAGGTTGGATCTAAAAAAACTAAAGAAGCAAAAGCAAATAAAAAAATGAAGCAACCCAGATCATAACTCTTTTATGAGATTAAAAAGAAAGGAAAAAGAGGGTATAGGGTACCTTCGAGAGAGAGCGAAATGAAGATTGAGAGAGACTTGGGCAAATAAAATTTGGAAAAAAGTAAGGGATTTTGGGTATTAGGGACCTTTGTGTTTAATTTGGGCAATACAAAACGACGACGTTTTGCTTAATTTTTTTTACGGCGTTTTTCAAAAAGCGCCGCTAATGCTCGATCTATAGTGGCGTTTATCAAAAAGAGCCGCTAATGATCGATCTATAGCGGCACTTTGGTCATAAACGGCACTATAGCTTTAACCTTTTGCGGCATTTTCCTTCTAGCGCCACTCATGTATAACTTTTGTGGCATTTTTAGTCCAAGCGCCGCTAAAAACGCCGCTAAAAACCTATTTTGCTGTAGTGCATCCACAACAGGGCAAGACATATCCACACCAAAATCCAATGCAGCCACAACACTCTTCAATACCAAATTAGCATGTTCAAGGACATCGACAGCAACCGTACACTCAAGCTTCTACTTCTAACCCGTTAGCAACTCTTAAGGCGTTTATGCAGGAGCATATTACTTGCACGGAAGCTATCATACAAGGGAATTCATCTTCCATTCAAGCATTGGAAGCACAATTAGGACAACTTGCTTTAAATCTGAATACTCGACCACCAGGCTCATTACCTAGTGACACGAAAAATCCTAGTCCAATGGGGAAAGAACATTGTAAGGCTATCACTCTTAGGAGTGGTAAACAAACTGGTGAACCGTTTTTAGACTCTACTGTAGCACCTCAAGATATGGATGGCATGATCACTGGTAAGAAGGTTGAATCTAAAGAATTTTTCAATGCATCAGACAAAGAAGTTCCACAAATTGTCACTCATATGCCTAATGTCCGACATTCAAAACTATCAGCGCAATCAAAGGTGTCGGCGCAAGCAGATATATCTCTACCTTTACCCTTCCCACAAAGATTCAAGAAGAATGAGCATGACAAGTAGTATCAGTAGTTCCTGGACACACTAAAGCAAGTGTAGATCAACATTCCTTTAGTAGATGCTCTGGTACAAATTTCGAGTTATGGGAAATTTATGAAAGACCTCTTGTCCAAGAAAAAGAAGCTTACTGCTATTGAAGCTATTGCACTCACAGAAGGCTGCAGTGCTATTTTTACAAACAAGTTGCCCCCTAAATTGAAAGATCCTGGGAGCTTTACCATCCTATGTTCAATTGGCAATCATTATTTAGGCAAGGTTTTATGCGACTTGGGAGCTAGCATTAACCAAATGCCACTATTTACTTTTAGAAAGTTGGAAATTGGTCACATGAAATCTACTGCAGTGACATTACAACTAGCTGATCGATCCTTGGCTCAACCTGAAGGGAAAGTTCGTATGGATAAATTCATTTTCCCGGCTGATTTTATCATACTTGACTGCGAGGCAGACAATGAGGTTCTCATAATCTTGGGACGACCATTTTTAAACATTGGCTGAACTCTTATTGATGTTTATAAAGGTGAATTAACCATACGACTTAATGATGAGCAAGTCACCTTCAGTGTTTTTGAATCTATTCAATGCAAGGACAAAAAAGAATGCCATATTGGTTGATGTGCTAGATGATCTAATTGAGGAAGAATTCAATGACCAAAGCATAGTACTTTCTAAAGAGTTTGCAGTGACATCTAATGCCAAATCCTTAGACGATTGTGACAGTATGGTTGAAGCTAATAATCTTGAACTCAAGCATGGATGGCAGATTGAATCCTTAGACCTAGCCAACAGAACAACCCCAATTTTCAAACCATATATTGAAGAAGTTCCTACTCTTGAATTGAACCCACTACCTCCTCATCTTAAAAATGTTTTTCTAGGTGATCACAATACTCTCCCAGTTATTGTCTCTGCAACATGGATGTAACTCAATAAGAGAAATTGGTCCATATTCTCAAGCAACACAAATGAGCTATTACTTGGAGTATTGCCAATATTCAAGGTATTAGTCCTTCTTTTTGCATGCATAATATTAAGTTGGAAGATGAAGGCAAACAATCGATTGAATAGCAAAAAAGATTAAACGAGAAGATGAAAGAAGTTGTCAAGAAGGAAATCATAAAATGGCTTGATGCTGGAATTATTTACCCGATTTATGATAGCAATTGTGTAAGTCCAGTGCAATGCATGCCTAAAAAGAGTGGCATCACTGTGGTTCACAACGATAAGGACGAATTAATTCCTACTAGCATTCCCACGGGATGGCGAGTTTGTATGGATTATCGCAAATTGAATTCGGCCACAAAGAAGGATCACTTCCTACTCCCCTTCATCGACCAAATGTTGGATCGACTTGCTGGAAAAGCCTATTATTGCTTTTTAGACGGCTATTTTGGGTACAATCTAATTGCTATTGCACCGGAAGATCAAGAGAAAACAACCTTCACCTGCCCCTTTGGTACTTTTACTTTTTACTGTTTGTCTTTCAGTCTTTGTAACGCACCAACCACATTTCAAAGGTGCATGATGAGAGTATTGTCATATATGATCGAAAACTCTTTAGAGGATTTTATGGATGATTTCTCAGTCTATGGAAATGATTTTGATCATTACGCTAAAAATTTGGATAAATTACTGAAGCGATATGAGGACACACATCTTGTCCTGAATTGGGAAAAATGTCATTTCATGGCAACTGAAGGCATTGTGTTAGGACACAGCATCTCTGGTCAAGGCATTCAAGTAGACAAAGCTAAGGTGGAAATCATTGAGAAATTACCTCTACCAACAAACATGAAAGGTATCCGCAGTTTTCTTAGACATGCGGGGTTTTACCGAAGGTTTATTAGAGATTTTTTGAAAATTGCAAAGCCCTTATGCTCATTGCTGGAATAGAATCGAAAATTCTTCCTTGACGATGCATGTTTGGGTGCCTTTATTCAGTTAAAAAAGAAGCTAGTGAATGCACCCATTGTCGTTACACCAGATTGGTCTCAACCTTTTGAAGTTATGTGCGATGTAAGCGACTTTTCTGTAGGTGCGGTTCTAGGACAACGAAAGGGAAAAGTATTTCATGCCATCTATTATGCTAGCAAAACTCTTACAGAGGCTTAATTCAATTATACCACCACAAAGAAAGAATTGCTGGCTGTAGTCTTTGCTTTTGACAAGTTTCGTTCCTATCTTATCGGTGCAAAGGTTACTATATTCATTGATCATTCGGTGTTGAGATATCTCTTTGTGAAAAAGGATGCCAAACCAAGACTGATACGTTGGATATTACTGTTGCAAGAATTTGACATCGAGATAAAAGACAGTAAGGGTTCAGAGAATCAAGTTGCAAACCATCTATCTCGATTGGAAGTTGGTAGCGAAGACGGAAACATACTTCAAAATGTCAACGTATTCCCAGATGATAAGTTATTTGCTGTAGATGCAACTCATTTATATGCAGATTTTGTTAATTATCTAGTGTGTGGAAAACTCCCATTGCGTGTCACCGGCTATAAGAAAGAAATATTTCTTCGTGACGTAGTGAAGTTTCATTGGAATAAGCCTTATTTATCCAAGGTATGCAATGACAACATCATTCGACGTTGTGTTCCGAAAGAGGAGATGCTTTCAATCTTGAACCATTATCATGACGCTCCTTATGGAGGTCATTTTGATGGTATGAGAACTGCGGCTAAAGTTTTCCAATCAAGATTCTACTGCCTGACATTACTCAAAGACGCCCACAATTTTGTGAATCAATGCGATAGGTGTCAGCGCACCGGTTCTATATCCTGACGTAATGAAATGTTGCAGCAGCCAATTATAGAGGTTAAATTATTCGATGTTTGGGGTATGGATTTTATAGGACCATTTTCGAGTTCATTTCAAAATCTTTATATTTTAGTAGGTGTTGACTATGTCTCGAAGTGGGTGGAAGCTGTTGCAATCCCAAAGGATGATGCAAAGACAGTGCTAAATTTTTTTCACAAGCATATACTCACCCGCTTTGGCACACACAAGGCATTGATTAGTGATTAGGGTACACACTTTCATTGCAACCAAGTAGCAACTGCACTAAAGAGATATGGAGTTAATCATAGAATGGCTACTACTTGTCATCCACAAACTAATGGACAAGCCGAAGAATCTAATCGACAAATTAAGAACATTCTTGAGAAGGTTGTAAACCCTTCGAGGAAAGATTGGTCTTTTCGATTGGATGACGCTTTATGGGCATTGCGGACAATATACAAAACTCCATTAGGGATGTCACCATATCAATTGGTTTTTGGGAAAGTATGTCACTTGTCAGTTGAACTAGAACACAAACCAATATGGGCAATTAAGCAAGTGAACATGAACTATGAAGTGGCTGGAAAGAAAAGCCTGTTGGATATCACTAAACTAGAGAAGATTAGGAGAAATGCCTATGAAAACGCTGCAATTTACAAGGAAAAGACCAAACGATGGCAAGACAAGATTATTTTATATCGACAATTTATCGTGGGTCAATAGGTTTTATTATTCAATTCTCGACTCAAATTGCACCCAGGTAAATTGCGTTCGCGTTGGTCTTGACCTATTGAAGTTTTCGACATATTTCCTCATGGTGCAGTCACAATTCGAGATTTATGTGATGGACACCAGTTCAAAGTAAATGGACAGAGGCTGAAACACTATTTTGGCAACAATGATCAAAAGCAGGCAGAGACCATTAAATTGGTCGAAAAGTTTTAACTTTTAATTAGTACTCTTGATTTTAGTTTATTTTATTTATGTTTTGTTAAAGTTTGTTTTCCTTCCTTTTTTGTAGAATAATTAGGTACCATTTTCGACGCATTGAAATCTTACTGTCAACGTATTCCATAAGTCTGTACTACCATTTATAACTTATCAAAATTCAGGGAAATTCAGATTCCACCGTTGGATCAAAAATAACTCAGCTGTTTAATCCTTTTGAGCGGGCTCAATTTCTATTAGACACAACTATTCCCACCAGCCTTATATCTCTCCACAAAATAACACGCCTCTCCATCTTCCTCTTTCACTAACTATAAATCCTCTCCCACTGTACCGACTGTAATGCATTCAAACAACCATTTTTATTTCTTTTCTCTTCTCAAGATCATATCTTTTTAACTTTAAATTGTTCTCCCTCAACAAAAGATGGTCAAAACAATAGGCTCGGTCAAGAAAGCCACCAAATCTGCTGGGGAACATACGTCCTCTGCTACCATAGCCCGTGAATTAGAATCTCCCAGGCCAGTGCAGATGTAACAATTTGGTTTAGACCCTAGTGGAATAGTGGTTTTGGGACCACGAATCTGAGTCAGAAAAATATTTTAATATTATTTTCTATGTTTATAGTATATGATTAAGCATGTGTGAAAGTTTCGTGAATTAATTTTGTTGTTTGTGTGTTTAATTTGAGAAAAGGACTTAATTGCAGAAAATGTAAAAGTGGCCTTTTAATTGAATAAGTGCCAAATTGTTATTGTCTTTTACATGTGAAGTCCTTAAGAGGTTATTATGCCATTGTTACTAGTAGTGGACAATTATGGACAATGTTAGGTGGGATTTTAATGATATTAGTAAGGTTAATTTTGTAAATGGTTAAATAAAGATTAAATAAGTAAAATAAAACCATAATTTTAGTCCATCTTCTCCACCTAGCCAAAAATTAGAAGAAGAAAACCCCATTGTTGTGTTTGAAGCATTCGGCCATAGTGTTCTTTGATTAAGGTACATTTTTTACTTAGTTTTTGATAATATCTACGTTTTTGTAATCGTTGCTTCGAATACTTCAAAACCCATGTCTTAATTTTGCAAATTAATGATGATTTTGAAATGTGCCATTGATAAATTCATGGGTTTTGTGATGTTTGAGGATGAAATATGAAAGATATGTGATAGATTAACATAGTTTGTCTTTGAATTTTTGGTGAATTTAACTAATTAGGATTAAATTGAGAAAATAATATTTTGAGGGACTAAAATGTGAAATAAATGAAAAATATGGGCTGCTAGGGGCCTATAGAGAATTTAGCTAAGCATGGGTTATATTGAATTATGTGTATTTTGTGATTTTGTGAAATAAGGACTTAAATGTCAAAATGTGAAAATGTGAGGGCTAATTTGTAAATTGCCCTAAATGTGTGTTTTTGGATTGAATTGAATGATTTGGTGAACAAATGGATTAAATTTGAATATGTATAGATCAAGAACCAAAGAAAATAGATTTAGACCGAGGGAAGTCGAAAGTGATTGAGTAGCCGAATTCGTCTATTTATTCCGAATCCGAGGTAAGCCTATATACAAATAAATGTATTTGAATTGGTTTATTTATGTACCTATGAAATTTAATTGTGGTGAATGTGTTCGAGATGATATATACCTGGAATCCGAGAAAGTATCGACCAAGTGTCAATATTCGAAAAGTCCCGTACGAACCTAGGAATAGATAGGATTTTATATATCATGACATAGGTGTCCGATATGTGATATCGTGTAAGACCACATCTGGGACGTTGGCGTCAATTTGAGATTTATGTGTAAGACCATGTCTGGGACATTGGTATCGTATTTGATTCGTGTAAGACCCTGTTTGGGATAGTGGCATCGATATTTGGTTACATGTAAGACCACGTCTGGGACGTTGGCACTGTACGATTATTCCGAGTATTCCGAGTATCCTATTTGATTCCGAATGGTTCAACGGGCAATTCCAAGAAATGAAAGACTATGTGAAATATGAAATCAATTCAGGTACGTTTGAAACGTCTACTACGATTTAGTATGAAAGGTAAGTGTATGTGGATGTGCACAAGTGAGAATTATGTATAGATTCAATGGAACTAGTTATGGTATGTTTATGAATGTGTTATGTTATATTTGGATACTTTGAAATATGAATTATTGGTAAGCTATGGCTAAACAAATGAGCCAAAGAAGAGTTATGAGTTGCAATTGAGGAACATTAATTATCTTATATTTGATATGATTATAAATGTTCGTATGTTAAGTTTATTTGTATATGGCTTACTAAGCTTTTGGAAGCTTACTTTGTGAGTGTTTGCATTGTCTTATAGATCGTTAAAGCTATGGAAGGCTCGGGGATCGTCGAGGATCGTCACCACATATCAAACTCTATTTTGGTACCTTTTGAAAGTGTATATACTAAAGTATGGCATGTATAGTCTAGAGAGTTTTGAAATATGTTTGAGATGTATGAATAGCCATGTGATATGGCTAGATAATGATGTGATGTGAATGAGTAGATATGCTATATGATACATAATTTAGTATGTTTGGTGACTAATGGTTGGACTAATGAGATAGTTAAATTAATAGTAAGTTTTATGATGCAAAGTTAGCATATTATTACTGAAAGGTTGTTATAAAGAAATGGTATGTTTTGGTTGGTTTATACTTAGAAATGCTTGTGATGAGAATGAAGTAATTGTTGCATAAAATGGTATGTTTGAAATGTTCTTGAATGGGTAGAAAAGATGGTCAAATTGGTATGTTTTGGTTGCCATAAGTGTTTGGAATGATGCTTGTATGTGCTTGTAGGGTTAGCCCAAAGTGTGGGTGGCATTTTGGCCTTGCAAATGGCCTATAATTGCCCATACGGTTAAGCACACGGGCGTGTGGCTCGACCGCCTTCGTGGTTGTAATTTGGAACAAGTCAGGCTCGACCACGGGCTGGACACACGGGCGTGTGACTGGCCATGTGGTGCAAGTCAGGCTCGACCACGGGTGAGGCACACGGGCGTGTCTCAGGCCGTGTGGACAAGTCAGTATGTATGCCCTGTTTTGCCACGGCTCGGGTACATGGGCGTGTCTGAGGCCGTGTGAGGCACACGGCCTGCCCACACGGGCGTGTGACCGCTGTAACTTTGAAAAATGTTTGATTTTTGCAAAAATTTTGTTTGATTCCGGTTTAGTCCCGACCCATTTCTAATGCATGTTTACGGTCTCGTAGACCTCTTTAAGGGACTACATGTTTGTATTCTTTTATGATTTGACGATGATATACATATTGATGTGTAATGTTCGTAAAAGTTTCCGATTGTCCAGTAATGCCTCTTAACCCTAGACCGACGATGGTTACGGGTTAGGGGTGTTACAGTAGACAAAAGAGCCAGTAATCTTTTTGAATAAAGCAACAAAGGAATGATTTCACGACAATATATTGAAGCGAAACTTCCATCTCGAGTAGGGAATTTCCCTTTCACCACAACAAGACTTGGGTAAGCAAGTCTCCAAAACCATCTCGAAGTTAAGTGGGAAACTTTTTGCACCCATCCCGAAAGCTACTCGCCTTCACTGGTACGTGAGTTTTATGCTAACTTATATGATTATGAGTTAGAGTTCATTTTAGTTTGAGAAGGTTTAATACCATGGGACGCTGAAAAAATCAGTGAGCTATACAACACCAAGGTTAATGTTGCCGAACACTCCGAGTTCATTGATGACATCACAGATGAAAAATGAGACCTGTTGATGAGAGACTTGTGTGTCGAGGGAGCAGTGTGGACAGGTTCCCATCAAAAGAATTATACGATGCACCGTCGCTTCCTGACACTGCAAAGAAAAATTTGGTTTCATTTTGTCAACTGTAGACTAAAAATCTCCACTCACAGCACCACAGTCACCCTCGACAGAATGTGTTTGATACATTATATTGTCAAGGGCAGAAAAATTGATGTAGGCTGATCGTTGTTTTATGCGATGTCAATGTCTTAAAATTTATAATGAGAATGATCGAGCCTAAAAACTAACTATGACAACGATTGAGGCAAGTGTACCTATCGAACAGTAGTATAGCTTAGTGGCAAGACCAGATTGTAGAACCCAAAGGAACCGAAAGTACTAATACTAACTTTCTTTTTATTAATTAGCCTTAAAATTGAAGTGAATCGATTTATTCTAGAAAATTAACTAACTACTAAGCTAAAGACGATGAAACAAAAAGAATGAAATTAGGAAAATACTTATAGGAAAAACCAATTGATTAAAACAATACCCAAGGAAGAATCCACCTAGACTTTACTTGTTATCTAACTCTGAACCAGACGATTTATTCATTTGACTTGATCCGTAAGATCCCCTAATGTATATTAAACCCTCTCTCAAGGCGAATAATGTCTAACCCTAGGTTGATTAATTGAAATCTCTTTCTAATTAAAACCCCTAGAATTGCATTAACTCGATCTATGGAATCCCATATTAGGTTTCACCCTAATCCGGCAAAATCTCGTCACCCTATGTCTAGGCGTGCGATCAACCACGCTTAATTATGCTAGATCTACTCTTAGGCAGGGACTTTTGCTCCTCCACCTAAGCACATCAAACTTGAATTAATATCCGCGAAAATATCAACACAAGAATTAAGAACACATAATTAAGAACAAGTCAAATATTTATCATATAGTTCAGCAAATGATAACAAGATTCATCTAAGTTTCATCCCCCTCAGGTATTTGAGGGTTTAGTTCATAATGATAACAAAATACATCTCAAAAGAAAAGATAAAACAAAACATAAGAAAAACTCTAAAACCCCCTGAAGGAATTGAAGAGAGATCCTCCGTCTTGAGTATAACTCCAGCTTCTTGAGATGAATCAACTGGCTTTCTTCGAGTAATTTCCACAATTCTGACCTTTCTGGCTCGGCTCCATGGCCTAGATGGACGCCCCCTGAAAGTTGGCCTCTAGGGTGTTTATATAGGATTTTGGAATGTGTTTCTTTACCCTTAAGTATCCAAATCCGAGTGAAATTCCTCTTCTCCACGGTAGGGGCACGCCCCTGGTAAACGCCCGTGTAAATCGTGGCCAGGCCGTGTTTGGGTCTGGTTAGGGAGGCACGGTCGTGTTGCTTGGGCCCAGGCCATGTGAATTTCGTGATTTGGCCTATTTGGTCTATTTTAAGCCCGTTTCTCGTTCTTTTCATCCTTCGGTGCTTTCCTGAGTATAAAACATGAAAACAAAGGGTTAAAAGCACCAAATTACACAATTCAAGGCTTAAATCACCCAAAAGCATGCTAAATGTGGGTTTAAAATATGTTACTATTACGGTTTATCAAATACCCCCACACTTAAGCTTTTGCTTGTCCTCAAGCAAAATTCTCAACTCATGATTAAAACAAACTTTCTTGATTCATAATATTCATCAATAATGTTTCATCATAATTCAAAGATAATTCATATATGGATAATTCAACTCAAAGAGTCCTAAAGATTCAAACAATCCAAGTCATACATTTTCTAGCATGAAAACATAGGTGTTTCCTCTCATCTAAATAATTACCTCTGATTTAAAACTGACAAGGATTGACATCCTCGCTAAAGATTCACTCAAATCACTCGAGGTGTTTAAGGTTCAAAAATTAAGAACTCATAAGTCGAAGATGAAAAGTTAATCCCATAGGCTTGCATGAGAATCACATCTCCACCACTATAATATGAGATAATACACAAATCAAAAGGTCTTTAACAGGGTTGTAGCGGGGCTTGGGTTAAGGTGTGGATATAGGCTGAATTAGAAGGTTAGAATCGAGATTGACCTTACAAATTACCTAACCAGAAATAATGAACTGATAATAAACAATTACATCAATTGAGAACTTGTAATAATAATACTATTACTAATACGGGCTTCTTTTTTCAATAATTGGAATTTAGATGTATAAGCTCACTTAATCACAGAACTAATAATGAATATACTTCATTTTTTTAGAACAAGTCAAATGCATATGATAATTGATGAATTTACTATCGAAATCAATAGGCAATCGATCAAATCAAATCTCGATATAAGGGTAGTCAAAAGGAATGGTGATAACAAAAACATAGAGTTTTGGGATAATATTAGTGGGTGAGTCAATAAAAAGGGTTGTTAGGATCAACGGGGTTCACTAGGGGTTAATAAAATGGGTAGGCTTTTTAGTGGAGTGAGTGGGTTAAAACCTAGGTGCCTTTATCATTTTAGTGTATCAAATCAAGGGTGTGGTCTCGACATGTATAATCGATGCAAGTTCTAGAATAACAAATCAATGTTGACACACTCATAATCAAAAAGTGAGCAGGAAAAAGAATATATGTTCTATAAGGCTCAAAATATCACAAAAATTATGGGTATTTTGATGTCATCCTCGTAAATTTCAAACTTCAAAGTAATATTCAAAATCAGGTAGACAACCTAGAAAAAATTTTAATTCAGATAAATAGACTTATCATGCTTGACTCTATAGTATCTTAAAGTATAAATCATCAATGCATAATTATCAATGACTTAATCTGAAATATATCAATAAAAATCATAATTCACAGGAAATTTCATTCTAATCATAATATGAGAAACTTACTTAAGAAACAAGACATAATTCAGGATTTTTCAAATAATACTATAGTTAACGCCCCACACTTAAGATGTACATTGCCCTCAATGTACAAAGATAGATAATAGCATAAAAAATTAAAAGATAGGGAGAGAAGTGAAACTTCCTGAATTATGGATATAATCCTTAGAGGATGTTCCATGACGAATGTGATGACTAGGTATAAGTGATATTTTTGTTCCTTGAGTTGTATATTTAATCTATTTAATCTGCGAAGTCATCAATTAAATGTTCAGGAGAAAAATTTAATGAGAGTTGTTAGAGATACTCGAGGTTAGGACGAACCGATGATAAAAGAAATTAAAGCTGTACTAATAAAAGTTGTAAACATGAAGGACAAAAAGTCTTAATTAAAACAAAAATAGATTAAAAAAATAAAAATGTAAAATAAAATTGAAAAATGAAAGCAATAAAAGGACTCAAGGGTCCTCATCATTGGCTGGGTCGTGAGGTGGTGGCGGCGATGATATGTGAAGGTATTGACATATCTGGTGGAGAGTGGTGTCAATATGGTCGGCCTTTGGAAGCATTCTTTGCTCGAATCGTGCTAAACGCTCAGATATGTCTGAAATAGATGCCGCCGTATGAGATGGACGAAGACTCGGTGGTGGTGCTTCCTATGATGGGGGAACATCCTCAGTGATGTCCTCAGGGTTGATAAACCGTAAAAGTAACATATTTTAAGCCCACATTTAGCATGCTTTTGGATGAATTATCCCTTGATTTATGTAAAAAGGTGCTCTTAATCCTTTCTTTTCATGTTATATACTCAGGAAAGCACCGGAGGATGAAAAGAACAAGAAACGGGCTTAAAACGGGCCAAATGGGCCAAAGCAAAAAATTGACACGGCCTGGACCTAAGACCACACGGCCGTGCCTCCTTAATAATCTCGAACACGGCCTGGCCACGACTGACACGGGCGTGTGCCAGAGGCCGTGCCCCTGTCGTGGCAAAGAGCAATTTCAATCGGATTTGGATACTTAGAGGGAAAATAAACACATTCCAAAAGCCTATAAATACACCCTAAGTATGACCTAAAAGGGGGAGCCCAAAGCTATCGTTTAGGGGCGTCTTGCTAGGCCAGAGAGGGCAGATTTGTGGGGATTCGCTAAGGGATAGCCAGTTGATCCATCTCAAGAAGCCAGAATTATACTCAAGACGGAGGATCTCCTCTTCAATTCCTTCAGGGGGTTTTAAGGATTTCTTATGTTTTGTTTTATCTTTTCTTCTGAGATGTTTTCTTTTATTGTTATGAACTAAACCCTCGATAACGTGAGGGGATGAAACTTAGATGAATCTTGTTATCGTTTGCTTGAACTATATGATAAATATTTGATTTGTTCTTAATTATGTGTTCTTAATTCTTGTGTTGATATTTCGTGGATATCGATTCAAGTTTGATGTGCTTAGGTGGAGGAGCAAAAGTTCCTGCCTAAGAGTAGATCTAGTATAGTTAAGCGGAGTTGATCGCGTGCCTAGAGATAGAGTGACGAGGCGTTGCCGGATTAGGGTGAAACCTAATATGGGAGTCCATAGATCGAGTTAATGCAATTCTAGGGGTTTTAATTAGAGAGAGACTTCAATTAATCAACCTAGGGCTAGACGTTATTCGCCTCGAGAGAGGGTTTAATATAAATTAGGGAATCCTACGGATCAAGTCAAGTGAATACATCGTCTGGTTCAGAGTTAGATAACAAGTGAAGTCTAGGTGGATTCTTCCTTGGGTGTCGTCTTAATTAATTGGTTTTTCCTCAAGTATTCTCCCAAATTCATTCTTCTTTGTCTTAGAGTATTTAGTCTAGTAGTTAATTCATTTAAATTAAACAACCATTCGCTTAATTCTTAGGCTAAATAATAGAAAGAAAGCTAGTATTAGTACTTTTAGTTCCTTTAGGTTTGATAATCCGGTCTTGCCTAAGCTATACTACTGTTCAATAGGTGCACTTGCCTCAATCGTTGTCAGAGTTAGTTTCCAGGTTCGATCATTCCCTTTATAAATTTTAAAACTCGACAGACATACGATCAAGTTTTTGGCGCCATTGCCGGGGAACTAAAATATTAAGAACACTCTATTTTTATTACTTTAGCCATTTTTATTTTTTGCAATTTAATTTTATTTGCTAATTTTTCTTCTTTTATTACTTCTTCCTTCTAGGTACCTCTAGTTTATGACTAGAAGGAACCCGAGAGGACCTTTAGTATACGACAGTGATATTGAAGCTATCGTTCGTAGAAATCGCAGAGAAATTAGACGAGCCCTAAATTACCAAGAAGAAGAACAAAAAGACGAAACCAATCCTACTGAAGGGATGGATGAGAATAATCCACCACCACAAGATGTGGCAGAAAATAATGCTCATGTACTTTGTATGATTATGCTAAACCTCATTTAACAGGAGCCGAATCGAGTATTGTTAGGCCTGCTATAGCTGCTAATAATTTTGAATTAAAGCCTAACACTATACAAATGATTCAACAATTTGTTCAATTTGATGGTTTGCAGGACGAAGACCCAAACACTCATATAACTAATTTTTTAGAATTCTGTGATACCTTCAAAATAAATGGTGTTTCTGATGATGCCATACGACTTCGGTTATTTCCCTTTTCATTAAGGAATAAAGCCAAACAGTGGTTAAACTCGTTACCACGAGGGTCAATCACTACATGGGATCAAATGACCGAAAATTTTTTATTAAAATATTTCCCACCGGCCAAAACGGCCAAATTACGGAATGATATCTCTTCTTTTGTGCAGATGGATTTAGAGACATTATATGACGCATGGGAGAGATATAAGGATCTCTTAAGGAGGTGCCCACACCATGGTTTACCCTTGTGGCTCCAAGTCCAAACTTTCTATAATGGTGTAAACCCCTCAACGAGGCAACTAATTGATTCAAACACCACGGTGGAACCACGAACAAATGAATTTACGAAGCGACCTACGAATTCATAGAGGAGATGTCACTGAGTAACTATCAGTGGCAGGTTACAAGGACAAAACCAACAAAATCAGCCGGAGTTTTCAACATCGATGCAGTAACCATGCTATCAACACAGGTAGAGATGATGAATAAAAAGCTTGATAGTTTGTGTTCTTCGCAGGTACATCCAGTAATGCACTGCGACGCAAGTGAAACTGTGGCGAATCCTGAGTACCCACCCTACCAACCGAGCACAGAGAACGAACAGATGAACTATATAGGTAGCGATTTCAGATCTAATAATAACCCTTATAGTAATACTTATAATCCAGGTTGGAGGAAACACCCAAATTTTTCATGGGGAGGATAAGGAAATCAAGGAAATCAAAGACAACAACCTCCTCAAAATTTCCAAAATCAGCCCTATCCACAGGAGAAGAAGCCGAACCTTGAAGAGATGCTGACAAAATTCATGGCAACTACAGATAACCATCTCCAAGACACTGAGACCACCCTTAAGAACCAACAGGCATCAATTAAAGGGATCGAGAGCCAAGTTGGGGAACTCACTAAGACAGTTGGACAACTTACTAACACAGTTGGACAACTTGCAAAGATAATTTCAACGCACCGCAGGGGCGTCTACCAACAACACCGAGATTAACCCAAAGGAGCAAATCCAAGCCATCACAGGCTCATGATAGTATAGGGTTAGATGAACCAAATCCAATACAAGAAAACGAGGTAGAGAAAGGTAAAGTTGAGGTAACACAAGAAAAGCCAAAACAGGTAATCAAAAAGTACCAACCTCGCATTCCTTATCCCGGCGATGAAGAGAGACGATACGAGAAGAAACGATTCGGTAAGTTTCTTAAACTTTTAAAGAAGCTACATATCAACTTACCTCTTCTTGAAGCTCTTTCACAGATGCCAGATTCGAGGAAATTTTTAAAACATCTCTTGACAAACAAGCGTAAGTTAGACGAGGAGCCACATGTGAAATTAAACGCAGTATGCTCAGCAATGTTACAGAATAGACTACCGCGAAAGCTGAAAGATCCAGGGAGTTTTACAATTCCATGTTTAATTGGTAGACTAACTGCTGATAATCGTTAGGCGATTTAGGGGCAAGCATAAATGTCATGCCTTATAAATTGTTTAAACAATTAGGTCTAGGGAAACCCAAACACACTAGGATGAGCATTCAATTAGCTGATAAAACTGTTAGAATTCCTAGGGGTATTATCGAAGATGTTCTTGTAAAAATTGATAAATTCGTTTTCCTAGTAGATTTTGTTGTCTTAGACATGGATGAGGATAATTCGATTCCCTTAATTTTAGGAAGACACTTTTAGCAACTATCTTTGGAACAAAAATTGATGTTGGTACAGAGAACTCGTGCTTACGTGTAGGTAACAAATCAATCGGTTTACAAGCTCTTGACTCACCCAAGACGACAATTGATGAAGGTGAGAAAGTAAATTTAGTTGATAACCAAGTTGTTCAACTTTCACCACAGAAAAACCACAAGGGTACAAACACTGGCACTGAGTCATGAACCCTATGCCAACAAAGAAGAATTACATAAGGAACGAAGCCTTAGGGTCGACGAACCGTAAGAGTGGAAAACACAATTCAAAGAAGAGTCGGAACCACACAGTAAAACCAAAGGAGCCCCAGAAGAGCTCGGAGGAAAAACAAACCACTTCAAAATAGGGGACCAGGTGCTGTTAGATAAAGCAGATCCTCGCATCATCACATCAGACATAAACACAAACAAAGAAATCCCTTTTAGGGTAATCAGTGTTTTCCCATACGGAACAGTCTAGGTAAGTAATCCTATTTTTGGTACTTTTAATATAAATGCATCTCGACTTAAACTCTATCATGATAATAAAACTGATAGCATGAGGAAGGACTTTCAACTGCTCAAACCACCCTAACGATACAAACGAGAGGTAAGTCTAGCTTAAGACTTTAAATGAGTGCTTCTCGGGAGGCAACCCGAGCACTAACCCTAGTTACTTTTGCTTTTGTTTTCATTTTGTTTTCTTCTCTTAGTCTTAAACACCTAGCTTCTTTTTAACAGTTGTTTAGAACACTTCTTTTTAACAAATATGTTTAAGTCGTAAATTAATGTCGTATCAAAGCGAAGTAATTACGTAAAAGCAAATAACAATTTAGAAGGCCTTATTACATCAATTAAAAACCCAAATTTAAAACGTCTTGGAAAGAAACTAAGTTTACTGAAAAATATCAAGCTATGGCATCCTCGAGTCCCCTCGGCTCCCAAGTCCACGTCTCACTGATCACCTGCAAGATTAAGCAGAGGGGGTGAGTCACCGAGACTCAGTGTTTAAGTCCCTCTTAAGTCATATAAATGGATCCAAGCCCAAAAACACATATTGGGCCTTAGCCCACTCAAAATAGCATGCACAGATATGGATGCAATGTACCCGGCCCAAGCCTAGATTTTCCATCCTCTACACACCACCCGTACCAACCGATCACTCCTTGGGGATTTCTACAATCAACCCTCCATCCGCTACACTCCATTTGTGGCACCTAGCCACTGGTGACATAGTCACAAGATATCATATGTGGGGCCAACCCACTTGTGGTACCAAACCACTAGTGACAATCCCGAATAATCATATATGTGGGGCCAACCCACTGTGGTACCAAACCACTGGGACGAGTCACGAATCATACATTTATGTGGTACCAAACCACTGGTGGTTCCAAACCACTGAGACTTAGTCATGAGTCAAGAATGTGGGGCCAACCCACGTGTGGTACCAAACCACTAGTGACAGTCTTACACTTCCCCTTTCACATCAAATCCAATCCATGCATACAAGTGTCAAATGAATGCAACATGCTGTCAAGTGCACAATATCATTATGGCATACATTCATCAGCGCATACATAACCAACTAGGTACTTACCTGGTATTTCGGCCATGCCCATAGTGGCATAACGCTTGTTCATCTAGCCGTTTTGGCTTTTCAGCCCCAAAGAATTAATAACACATAATAATATTAAAGTGTGTAAATATTACACACATGGTTACATGCATCACTATGCTATCTATGTCAACACTATCGCTTTCGGAAACTACTGCTATCTGCCTCCTATTTTGCTCGAAAGCCGGCCCACAACCTGGTGGCCAATCTCGAACAGCAGACGCCGCGCGCTTCTTGAACTTAGGGGCTGGGACTACGAGTCCAGCCCCTCCTTTCGCTTGGCTGACATTTGAGTCCATGAACAGAACCTTGGTCACTAGACCGGATTAACGCAGTGAAATCGAACAAAAAGGGAATAACACTCAATACTAAGGGTCCTTACCTAGATCAACAAATCCCGAAGATTAAGAAGTTTTGAATCCTGCACCGCTCGAGTACTTGAATCGACTAGAACCGATTGTCCCTTTAAACACTCCAAACGCAGACCAAAAGCCAGAAGAACACGAAGACAAAGCCCCCTACAATCGACCAAGAGTTAAAGAATATGATTACTGCCTTCGGCACGCAAACATGAGAAGAGATGATTGAACCGAAAAGAAAACACTTACCCCAAACACTAGAGAAACTGATTGGGAGTGGAGGAAAATAGGTAACAGCAATCCACAAATGTCGAAGTTGTTCTGCTCTTGAAAAGAAAGAGATGGAGAAGAAAGGTGCTATCTACCAAGAGAGATTCGGCTAAGGTGTTCGAAAGAAAAGAGAAGAGAATGACAGAGTTTCGGCAAAAGGTGTGGCTTCAGAGGGCTTCGGCTTTGAAGTTAATGGCAAAGAAAATAAACAAAAGTGATGAGTGAAAGGCAATGTAGGTTTCGGCCAAGCACAAAAGAAGAAGAAAATGAGAAGAGGATTAGAAGGTGTTTTGGTTTTGGTATTTTGAGAGAAAAGAAAAATGCACCAAGTGGTATGAGGGTGTTTCGGTTTTGACAAAAGAAAAGAACAAAAGAATGCTCTTGGTCCTTTCTAGCTAGCCGAAAATGCTCAACACTCCCTCTAATGCTATCATTTAACATTCGGCCACCCCCTTAACCTCACTAAACCGAGCACACACACTCACACACCCCACATTCGGCCAAACTCTCTCCCTCTCTCCCAATCCCACGATTCTCTCCACCGATCACTCTCCACTCTCCATTCAAACCTGATGACCGATTCTTTCTCCTTGAATTGCTCTCATCCCTTCATTAAAATGCGTTGACCCATTCAACACTCATCCACCAGAGTCCAAGCTGAAAGCAACTCTCCCCCACCCTGGCGTCAAAAAGAAATCCCCAAAAGGGAATCCACGCAGCTCGAACCTGCTCCCTGTCAGCTTCCCTGAGGCGTCACCTTCCTGAGCTTTAAGTGGCGCCTCCTTGCCACTTCACTAAAGCGCTTCTTGAGTCTAAACATACAACCAACCACCCTTAAGTCCTATCCCATTTAGCTCTCCCTTAAAGTGCCCAAAAAGCAAATTTTTACTAAGGCTCTGGCTTACCCCTAAGTCATTCCTGGACCCTAAAGTACCCTAAACTAGCATGACAAACATAGCATTCACACCCAAACACATAAAATGCAAAGGCCCTAATTTAGGATGTTACAGTTCTACCCCCTTAAAATAATTTCGGCCTCGAAATTACCTGGTCAAAAGAGATGAGGGTATTGCTGCCGCATCGATTCCTCGGATTCCCACGTAGCTTCCTCGGAACCGTGATTACAAATAGAAATTTAACCAACAGAACTGTCTTTCTTCGTAATACTTTGACATCCCGATCCAAAATTCGAACTGGTTCTTCCTCAAAGGATAGATCAGGCCTCACTTCGATCTCCTCCACTGACACCACGTGAGATGGATCTGAACGATAACGTCTTAGCATCGACACGTGAAACACATCGTGAATCTGACTTAACTCTGCAGGTAACTCGAGTTGATAGGCCACTGGTCCCACACGCTTCACTATCCGATAAGGCCCGATAAACTTAGGGCTTAGCTTGCCCTTCCGTCCAAACCTAAGCACTTTCTTCCACGGCGACACCTTCAAGAATACCTGGTCCCCTACTTCAAATTCTATGTCCTTATGCCTTAGGTCTGCATAGGACTTCTGTCTGTCCGAAGCTTCCTTCAACCGAGCCCTAATTAGTTCAACCTTATCCTCTGTTTCAGCGACCAATTCTTGACCCAACATCTGACGTTCACCCAACTCCGTCCAACAAGTAGGAGTGCGACACTTCCGACCATACAATGCCTCATACGGTGCCATCTGGATACTCGATTGGTAGTTGTTATTGTACGCTAATTTCGCCAATGGTAAGAACTCTTCCCAACTACCTCTGAAGTCCATGACACAGCCTCTCAACATATCCTCTAAGATTAGGATTACCCTCTCTGACTGTCCGTCCGACTGCGGATGAAATGCTGTACTGAAATCTAACTTTGTGCCCAACGCTTGATGCAACGCCTTCCAAAATCTTGACGTAAATCTAGGGTCTCTGTCCGAGATAATCGACACTGGCACCCCATGCAACCTTACAATCTACGCTATATATAATTTAGCCAACTTACAAGAGAGTATTCCACTCGTCTTCGGTATGAAATGAGCGGACTTACAAACGATCAACCACTACCCAAATCGAATCCTTTTTAGTAGGTGTGTGGGGAAGCCCACTAACGAAATTCATTGTGATCCTTTCCCACTTCTACTGCGGAATCTTCACCGGCTGTAACAAACCCGAAGGCAACTGATGTTCTACTTTTACGTACTGACACGTTAAACACTTACTCATATATTCGGTTACTTCTCGCTTGAGACCCGGCCACCAAAACTGTCCTCGCAAATCCTGATACATCTTACTTCCTCCGGGATGCATAGCGTATGGATGCTATTCGCTTCTGCAAAATTCTACGCCTCAACTCACGAATCTTTCTAAGCATGCAAATCTTTCCCGAAAACACGTAACTCCCTCACTACTCATATTAAATTTCTCTATCCCACCATTCGAACTTGAAGTAGTCGTGCATTCAAGACATCATCCGACAACTGCTTCTCCTTGATCTGACTTATCCAAGTCAGTTTCACCTGCAGCTCAGCTAACAGACTCCCATCATCGTACAGGCTAAGATGTGCAAACATTGCCCTTAGATCCGAGATTACCCTACGACTTAATGCATCTGCCACCACGTTAGCTTTACCCGGATGGTATTCGATCGAACAATCATAATCCTTTAACAACTCCACCCATCGCCTCTGCCTCAAATTAAATTCTTTTTGAGAGAGAAGGTACTTAAGACTCTTGTGATCCGTATAGATGACAGATTTCTCCCCATACAGATAGTGTCTCCAGATTTTCAGAGCAAAAACCACCGCCGCCAACTCCAAGTCATGCGTGGGATAGTTTAACTCATGCGGTCTTAACTGTCGAGACGCATACGCAAGAACCTTCCCGTCTTGCATCAACACACACCCTAATCCTGTGTGTGAAGCATCACAGTAAACCACGAACTCTTTCCTAGCCTCTGGCTGAATCAACACCGGAGCTTCCGTCAGAATCCTCTTTAGCTTCTCAAAACTTTCCTGCTGCTTGTCAGACCAAACAAACGGAACCCCTTTCCTTAACAACTTGGTTAATGGAGCCGCAATCAAAGACAATCCCTCAACGAATCTTCTATAATACCCAGCTAGACCAAGAAAACTCCTAATTTCTGCCACAGACCTAGGTGGCTTCCAATCCAAAGACACGGCCTTACGACCTTCCGGGTCAACCCTAATCCCCTCAAAGGACACAACATGACCCAAAAGGTAACTTCCTTTAGCCAAAACTCACACTTACTGAATTTGGCGAACAGCTGCTTTTCCCTCAGAATTTGTAAAACCACACGAAGATGCGAGTCATGCTCTTCGTCCGATCTGGAATAGACCAAAATATCGTCTATGAATACTACGACGAATCGGTCCAGATAGGGTTGGAAAACCCGGTTCTTCATGTCCATAAACGCTGCTGGTGCATTGGTTAGACCAAATGGCATCACCAGAAATTCATAGTGGCCATAGCGAGTTTGAAATGTCGTCTTATGAATGTCCGCCTCCTTGACCTTAAGCTGATGATAACCTGACCGCAAATCTATCTTCGAAAAGACTGAAGCCCCTTTCAGTTGATCGAACAAGTCGTTAATCCTCGACAGCGGGTACTTATTCTTGATGGTCAACTTGTTCAACTGACGGTAGTCACTGCACATACGCATTGATCCGTCCTTCTTCTTGACGAATAACACCGGTGCTCCCCAAGGTGATACACTCGGTCGGATAAAACCTCGATCCAATAGTTCCTGAATCTGAGCCTTTAATTCTACCAACTCCTTGGGTGCCATCCTATATGGGGAAATCGAAACAGGTGCTGTCCCCGGATAAAGATCAATACCAAATTCCACCTCTCGATCCGGAGGCAATCCTGGAAGCTCTTCCGGAAAAACATCGAGAAATTCCTTCACTGTTCTAACATCCCCCACAGACAAATCCTTGCCCTCCAAGGCACAAACCAGCGCTATGAACGCCTCACAACCCTTATTCACCATTCGCTCAGCCTTTAAAGCAGATATTACGTTAGATAGGTAGTTCCTTCTCTCACCTATTACCACCACCTCTTCATCCTCGAGAGTTCTCAATACCATGCGCTTGGCAGCACAATCAAAATTTGCTCGATACTTCCCTAGCCAATCCATGCCTAAAATCAGGTCAAACTCTCCGAACGGTAGTTCCATCAGATCAGCCAGAAAAACCATCCCTTGAACTTCCAAAGGTACATCCCTATAAGGTCTGTTCACCACTACCGATTGTCCTAGTGGGCTAACTACGGCCATCTCCCTAGAGGCAATCTCAAAGTCTATTCTTAAAGTTCCAGATATCCCACTAGCAACATATGAATGTGTTGATCCTATATCAATTAATGCAGTATAAGGCAACCCATAAATAAGAAACGTACCGGTTATGACGTCTGGTGTATCACCCTCTTCTCGACGTCTGGCTGCATAGACCAGCCCAGGTCTCCTTGCATCACTGCTCCCAGCACCTCTGCCTGGTGCTCCACGTCCACAACCGAAGCCGTTACCCCCTCTGACCGGACCTCGACCTCTCGGTGGTTGCTGTCCACCTCTACCTGACTGAACATAACCCTGACCCATTGGTTGCGCTCTGCCTTTCTCCTGTGGACAGTCCCTTATTCGATGCTTCGTAGACCCACACTTGAAACAGCCTCTACAACCAACCCAACACTCACCAAAATGAAATTTATCACATCGAGCACACCTCGGAGGCCGACTATCAACAAGCGAGTCTCCCACACACAGTTCGGACCCTCAACCCTAGGCCTCTTACGAAGCGCCTAATCGATCTGACGAACCAAAATTCTTTTTGTTTCTATTTCTCTCCTGATTCTGCTTTTCGGACCGCTTCACCTCCTCGGCTATATTAGCCTTTTTCACAAGAACAGTAAATTCCCTCTCTCGTTGTGGAGCTATCAGCACACGCAGATCATCTCTCAACCCATCTTCGAACAGAACACAGCGCTCGTGATCCGTGGCCACAATACCCCGGGCATAACGATTAAGATGTAAGAATTCCACCTCATACTCGGATACCGACTTACTTCCCTGAACCAGATTTAAAAATGCCTTACGCTGTGCATCCACATAACTTGATCCGACGTACTTCCCCTGGAATGCCATCTTAAAAAAATCCCAGGTGATATGCTCAGCCACCGTACCATCCCTAACCGTGAGCCACCACTAATACGCCTCGTCTCGCAGAAGAGACACCACCCCTTTCAACTTCTCCTCTACCGTGAAGTCTAGATCATCCATTATGCGCTCACTTGCTTCTAACCAATATTCAACAGATTAGGGGCTACGCTGAAACACCCCTAAACATCTCCGCTCCATTGGCTCGGAGTCGCTCGGTTCTGATTTTTCGGGCCCCAGTACTCATGCTTATCCCCGCAACTCTCTCCGAAACCCGTAACATTGCCTGAGACACCGCATCATCCCCGCCTGTTTGGTCCTGAAATTCCGCTTCCACTGCTGGCGGTACTGGCATCTCACTACCTGACCCATGACCAGACCCAACTAGTTCCGATACAGCAATCCTGCCCCTACCGCGACCACGTACACTACGTCCATGACCTCGAGTGCTCATGACTAACGTTAAGTGATTAATCACAGTTAAAAGTTTTATGAGTTAATTATTTCTTTCACTTTTTTTTAACACCGAGCAATTTTATGAAAAAATAGTTTTAGAGAGTAATTTTCGCAAAACACATCAAAGTTTCAGTCCCTATAGTCTGAGTCTTCTAGAACAAATAACCATATTTACTCACGGTAACAATCATTGCATGCATACAATATCAGTAATTGTTAGAACACTTACCTGGGTGGATCGGGTGCCGACGGACTCGGATGCCATGTTCCAATCAAAACATTCCTTTCTAAAATCATTTAAACCAACTTAATAGAGCATTAATGAACCCATTTTCACCGCCCGAGTTTTACAACCGGGCTCTGATACCAAAATTGTAACATCCCAAACCCGGTCTAATTGTTACGACCAGATCCGGTATGTCACAGGAAAAAAGGTTATAATGAAATTTTGAAATTTTGATGGAAACCGTAAGTTTGAAACTCTTTGTTTTAGGTGATGTTTTGAAAACAGGGGTTTGTAACTTAAGAAAAATTTTAGGTTGGATTAATCGCTCATTTGCTATTTTTGCTAGCACTTGTGAGAAAACCGATATTCATGTTACAGTTGTTTAGAACACTTCTTTTTAACAAATATGTTTAAGTCGTAAATTAATGTCGTATCAAAGGGAAGTAATTACATAAAATAAAATAACAATTTAGAAGGCCTTATTACATGAATTAAAAACCCAAATTTAAAATATCTTGGAAAGAAACTAAGTTTACTAAAAAATATCAAGCTATGGCCTCCTCGAGTCCCCTCGGCTCCCAAGTCCACGTCTCACTGATCTCCTGCAAGATTAAACAGAAGGGGTGAGTCACCGAGACTCAGTGTGTAAGTCCCCCTTAAGTCACATAAATGGCTCTAAGCCCACAAACACATATTGGGCCTTAGCCCACTCAAAATAGCATACACAGATATGGATGCAATGTACCCGGTCCAAGCCTAGATTTTCCATCCTCTACACACCACCCGTACCAACCGATCACTCCTTGGGGATTTCTACAATCAACCCTCCATCCGCTACACTCCATTTGTGGCACCTAGCCACTGGTGACATAGTCACAAGATATCATATATGGGGCCAACCCACTTGTGGTACCAAACCACTAGTGACAATCCCGAATGATCATATATGTGGGGCCAACCCACTGTGGTACCAAACCACTGGGACGAGTCACGAATCATACATTTATGTGGTACCAAACCACTGGTGGTTCCAAACCACTGAGACTTAGTCACGAGTCAAGAATGTGGGGCCAACCCACGTATGGTACCGAACCACTAGTGATAGTCTTACACTTCCCTTTTCACATCAAATCCAACCCATGCATACAAGTGTCAAATGAATGCAACATGCTGTCAAGTGCACAATATCATTATGGCATACATTCATCAGCGTATACATAACCAACTAGGTACTTAACTGGTATTTTGGCCATGCCCATAGTGGCATAACGCTTGTTCATCTAGCCGTTTCGGCTTTTCAGCCCCAAAGAATTAATAACACATAATATTAAAGTGTGTAAATATTACACACCTGGTTACACGTGGCACTATGCTATCTATGTCAACACTATCACTTTCGAAAACTACTGCTATCTGCCTCCTATTTTGCTCGAAATCTGGCCCACAACCTGGTGGCCAATCTCGAGCAATGAGCCGCATAGCTTCTTGAACTTAGGGGCTGGGACTACGGGTCTAGCCCCTCCTTTTGCTTGGCTGACATTTGAGTCCATGAACAGAACCTTGGTCACTAGACCGGATTAACGCAGTGAAATTGAACAAAAAGGGAATAACACTCAAAACTTAGGGTCCTTACCTAGATCAACAAATCCCGAAGATTAAGAAGGTTTGAATCCTGCACCGCTCGAGTACTTGAACCGACTAGAACCGATTGTCCCTTTAAACACTCCAAACGCAGACCAAAAGCAAGAAGAACGCGAAGACAAAGCCCCCTACAATCGGCCAAGAGTTAAAGAATATGATTACTGCCTTCGGCACGCAAACATGAGAAGAGATGATTGAACCGAAAAGAAAACACTTACCCCAAACACTAGAGAAACTGATTGGGAGTGGAGGAAAATAGGTAACAGCAATCCAAAAATGTCGAAGTTGTTCTGCTCTTGAAAAGAAAGAGATGGAGAAGAAAGGTGCTATCTACCAAGAGAGATTCGGCTAAGGTGTTCAAAAGAAAAGAGAAGAAAATGACAGAGTTTCGGCAAAAGGTGTGGCTTCAGAGGGTTTCGGCTTTGATGTTAATGGCAAAGAAAATAAACAAAAGTGATGAGTGAAAGGCAATGTAGGTTTCGGCCAAGCACAAAAGAAGAAGAAAATGAGAAGAGGATTAGAAGGTGTTTTGGTTTTGGTATTTTGAGAGAAAAGAAAAATGCACCAAGTGGTATGAGGGTGTTTCGGTTTTGACAAAAGAAAAGAACAAAAGAATGCTCTTGGTCATTTCTAGCTAGTTGAAAATGCTCAACACTCCCTCTAATGCTATCATTTAACATTCGGCCACCCCCTTAACCTCACTAAACTGAGCACACACACTCACACACCCCACATTCGGCCAAACTCTCTCCCTCTCTCCCAATCCCACGATTCTCTCCACCGATCACTCTCCACTCTCTATTCAAACCTGATGACCGATTCTTTCTCCTTGAATTGCTCTCTTCCCTTCATTCAAATGTGTTGACCCATTCAACACTCATCCACCAGAGTCCAAGCTGAAAGCAACTCTCCCCACCTTGGCGTCAAAAAGAAATCCCCAAAGGAATCCACGCACTCGAACTCCGCTCCCCCCGCCTTCCCGAGGCGTCACCTTCCTGAGCTTTAAGTGGCGCCTCCTTGCCACTTTACTAAAGAGCTTCTTGAGTCTAAACATACAACCAACCACCCTTAAGTCCTATCCCATTCAGCTCTCCCTTAAAGTGCCCAAAAAGTAAATTTTTACTAAGGCTCCGGCTTACCCCTAAGTCATTCTTGGACCATAAAGTACCCTAAACTAGCATGACAAACATAGCATTCACACCCAAACACATAAAATACAAAGGCCCTAATTTAGGATGTTACACCATGTCAAAGAAACGGAAGGATCCCAGCACAGTCTCCCTCATGGAGACCGATCTGTATAAGTTCATGCCGGCCGCTTCAATCACTCAACAAGCCAAGGGTCTTTGAGACCATTCAATTTTTCTTCTTCTTTACTATTTTCCTTTATTTTCCTTCTCTTTGACTCTCTTATGCTTAATTTAGTTTCTTTTAATTTAGTTTCTTAGTGTCAGGTTCAAAAGGCTGCTTGGGAATCACGCCACTTCCGCCACCGCCAGCACCTCCGCAGCCTTAGAGGTCACACCCACCTCGCGAACCATCCAACAATAAGGACCCTACGGTCCATTTATCTTTTCTTTTAATTTTAGTTTCATCTTTATTTTTCTTCACTTTAGCTTGCTTTTCTTTAATTATTTAATTAGTATAATTTAAATTACCATTATTTTATCATGGCTAATCCTCCATGAGCTACCCAATTTCTTCATCTAACGCAGGATCGTCATCCAGACCGACCCCTCCGACCTATCTTTCACCTTCAAACCAAGGATGCCATCTGAAAATTCAAGAAGTTTCACTTCTTCCCATATCTTGTGATTTTATAATGATATTATCTATCTTTGTACATTAAGGGCAATGTACATCTTAAGTGTGGGGGGTGAATCTTAAGGATGCCTAACTTTTTGCATTATTCTCAAATCCCTGAATTTAGTCTTGTTTTTAAGTAATTTTCTCATATTACTAATTAGGATGAAATTTCCATGATTTATGATTTTTATTGATATGTTTTAGATTAAGTCATTGATAATTGTGCATTGATGATTGAATTCTAAGAATACTAGAGAATCAAGCATGATAAGTCTATTTTTCAAGAAAATAAAAAATTTTCTAAGTTGTCTACCTGAATTTGAATATTACTTTGAAGTTTGAAATTTACGAGGTTGACATCAAAATACCCATAATTTTTGTGAGATTTTGAGCCTTATTGAGCATAAATTCTTTTTCTTGCTCACTTCCTTGATTATGAGCGTGTCAACATTGATTTGTTATTCTAGAACTTGCATCGATTATACATGTCGTGACCACACCTTTGGTTTGATATACATAAATGATAAAGGCACCTAGGATTTAACCCACTTACTCCACTAAAAACCTACCTTCATAATTAATCCCTAGTGAACCCTTTTTAATCCTAACAACCTTTTTATTGACTTACCCACTAATACTAACCCAAAACCCTTTGTATTTGTTATCACCATCCTTTTTAACTACCCTTATATTGAGATTTGATTTGATTAATAGCCTAACTATGATTTTTATTTCAGTAATTTATCCTTTGTTATGATTTGTTCTTAAAAAAAATCAAAAGTTTATTCATTATTAATTTTGTGATTAAAGAGCTTATACGTTTGAATTCCAAATATTGAAGAAGAAGCTCGTAGTATTAGTATTTTTTTCAAATTGATGTAATCACTTTTACTTAGTTCGTTGTTTCTGGTTAGGTAATTTGTCAATTCAATCTCGATTCTAACCCTCTAATTCAGCCTTTAACCACACCTTTAACCCAAGCCCCATTACAAACCTGTTAAAGACCTTTTGATTTGTGTATCATCTCATTTTATAGTGGTGGAGATTTGATTTTCATGCAAGCCTATGGGATTAACTCTTCATGTTTGACGTTTGAGTGCTTAATTCTAAACCTTAAACACTTCGAGTGATTTGAGAGAATCTTTAGTAAGGATGTCAATTCTTGTCGGTTTTGAACCAGAGGTAATTATTTAGATGAGGGGAAACACCTATGTTTTGTGCTACAAATGTATGACTTAGACTGTTTGAATCTTTAGAACTCTTTGAGTTTAATTATCCATGTATAAATTATCCTTGAATTATGATGAAACACTATTGATAAATATTATGAATTATGGAAAGTTCGTTTTAATTCTAAGTTGAGAATTTCGCTTGAGGACAAGCAAAAGCTTAAGTGTGGGGGTATTTGATAAACCGTAAAAATAACATATTTTAAGCCCACATTTAGCATGCTTTTGGATGAATTATCCCTTGATTTATGTAAAAAGGTGCTCTTAATCCTTTCTTTTCATGTTATATACTCAGGAAAGTACCGGAGGATGAAAAGAACAAGAAATGGGCTTAAAACGGGCCAAATGGGCCAAAGCACAAAATCGACACGGCTTGGACCTAAGACCACACGGCCGTGCCTCCTCAATAATCTCGAACACGGCCTGGCCACGACTTACAAGGGCGTGTGCCAGAGTCCGTGCCCCTGCCATGGCAAAAAGCAATTTCAATCGGATTTAGATACTTAGGGGCAAAGAAACACATTCCAAAAGCCTATAAATACACCCTAACTATGACCTAAAAGGGGGAGCCCAAAGCTATCGTTTAGAGGCGTCTTGCTAGGCCAGAGAGGGCAGATTTGTGGGGATTCACTCAGGGATAGCCAGTTGATCCATCTTAAGAAGCCAAAATTATACTCAAGACGGAGGATCTCCTGTTCAATTCCTTCAGGGGGTTTTAGGGATTTCTTATGTTTTGTTTTATCTTTTCTTCTGGGATGTTTTCTTTTATTATTATGAACTAAACCCTCAGATACCTGAGGGGGATGAAACTTAGATGAATCTTGTTATCGTTTGCTGAACTATATGATAAATATTTGATTTGTTCTTAATTATGTGTTCTTAATTCTTGTGTTGATATTTTGCGGATATCGATTCAAGTTTGATGTGCTTAGGTGGAGGAGCAAAAGTCCCCGCCTAAGAGTAGATCTAGCATATTTAAGCAAAGTTGATCGCGCGCTAGAGATAGGGTGACGAGCGTTGCTGGGATTAGGGTGAAACCTAATATGAGAGTCCATAGATCGAGTTAATGCAATTCTAGGGGTTTTAATTAGAAAGAGATTTCAATTAATCAACCTAGGGTTAGACGTTATTAAGCCTCGAGAGAGGGTTTAAGATAAATTAGGAATCCTACGGATCAAGTCAAGTGAATACATCGTGCAGTTCGAGTTCGATAACAAGTGAAGTCTAGGTGGATTCTTCCATGGGTGCCGTCTTAATTAATTGGTTTTTCCTCAAGTATTCTCCCAAATTCATTCTTCTTTGTCTTAGAGTCTTTAGTCTAGTAGTTAATTAATTTAGATTAAACAACCATTCGGTTAATTCTTAGGCTAAATAATAGAAAGAAAGTTAGTATTAGTACTTTTAGTTCCTTTGGGTTCGATAATCCGGTTTTGCCTAAGCTATACTACTATTCGATAGGTGCACTTTCCTCAATCGTTGTCAGAGTTAGTTTCCAGGTTCGATCATTCTCTTTATAAATTTTAAAACTCGACAGACATACGATCAAGGGTCCTCCTCGTTGGTGGTCGGTGCTAGCTGATATTGGGGAGGATCGATCCCACGTCGACGTTTAATCATCCTCATGTGCAACATCGTCTGGATGCCCTGTGGGGACATCTTACCTATTATTTTGAGGGAGGTGGTCTGAGCATCGATGTTGAGGAGGCCGAAATATCGAGCCAAGCGTGTGATGTAAGGACCTATAGAGATGACCCCTCTCCGGTACTGCTCCGTCTGATGTTGGATGGCGCGAGCTATAGAATAAGGTAAGTAGAAAATGTGCCTGTTCACTATGCTCCAAAGGAAGTAGGCGTCGCGAGTGTTGACGACGCCGGTGCTCTCTCGCCGACCTGTCAGAGTATGAGCTAAAAGTGCATGTATGTACCTTAGAGATGGGGTGAGGGCCATCGCCTTGGAGCGGCTGGGATCATAACTGCCCTTGTTGGGAGCTATATCGTACCAATAGTTCGTGGGGGTATTGTGGATGTGGCGAGGGAGCTCTGAGAGATCATTCTCCTCCATGAAGTCATTGGTGAAGAGTCCCAATGCAACCCCGAATTGGGGAACATTCAATTCTCGTACAATGCCTCTGAGACGGAATTGGATCGTACCGGGGTCATCATGTTGCGCCATCACCGTCTGTAGGTGGAATGTGGAAAAGAGCTCCAAGGTGAGTTCCAAATATGTGGGCTCGATGATGTTGAAGAATCGGTCCCACAGGTCGGTGAGTTAGGAGAGCTCGTGCGTCGTCGCCTAGATGGACTTGCTCTAATGCGCGCCCAATCTATACATCTCCCGATCTTAGGGGTCGCGACCAAAGTATCTTAAAAGATCTTCTTGAGGTCCCGGAGGGAATCATAGGAATGGGTGGCGCGCTTCGGTGGATCTTTGTGGTGGCGATGAATCGGGTCCCTTCCGTTTTTTAGAAGCGGGAACTGCGGTTTTCTTGGCTCGGGATGATGACATTCTTGGTCCTGAAAATATCAGATATTGATGATCCAAGTAAAATTTTATCAAAGGCTTCAATCAGTTATCCAAAATATTCAGAGACTAACTTTTAATATGATAGTTCAACCATGTTGAGCATGGGCAAGAATTTGACAAAGAATTATTCTATCTAATTCTAATATTATTTAAACAAAAATTAAATGACTCAGTTAATCTAAGATAATAATACTAACTTAATATTAAACTTAACTAATTAGATCAAATTCTAAGTAATAAACAGTTGAATGTAAGTAAATGTGATAAAAAGAGGTGACCCGAAGTGTTTTTAAGGAGTGACGGCGTGGTTTGGGTGGTGCACGGGCGTGGAGGTGCAAGGCACAAGCGTGTTCTGCAATTTGTTGAAACAACATGGTGGTGGAACACTGTTGGGGCAGGCGTGTACTCTGTTGGCATGGCCGTGTACCTGTTTTGATGTGTTTTTGTTTTTGAAGGAAGGAGGGAGATAACGGGTAGGGGAAGTCAAGGGTGGTGATTTCTGGGATGGTGGCCGGAGTGGAGGAAAGGGATTTTGAGGAAAATGTTTTAGGGTTGCGAATTTGGGGGAGTTTGAGGGTGACGGTGGACGATGGTCTTAAATAGGGTAGGGGACACGGGTAGGCACCACGCCCGTGTGGATTTAATTCAGCCCGTGTTTTTCGTGATGTTTAAATTTAGGCGCGGTTGAGATGTTGCCCACGCCCATGCTCCTTGGGCGTGTGCTATTATGCTTGCTTCTCCCACGCCCATGCTCATGTTGCCACGCCCGTGTCCATGTAGTTAGTGTCTCACACGGTTAGTAGGCATTGGCGTGGCCCATGCCCATGCTGGTTACTCAGTTTAGACCACGGTTGGTAGGCACGGGCGTGGCCTGTGCCCGTGCTAGTTATTCAGGATAGACCAGGGCTGCATCGCACGGCCTTGGTCATGTTATCGTAGCCCGTGTTGGGAAAATTTTTTTCGTCTTTATCCCGCATGACTACCAGCACGCCCGTTCTTCGTCCCATGGCGTCCTCACGGCCACGGGCACGCCCGTGTATAAGGCCGTGTGGTTGGTTAACCCGCGCTTCATTGAATCGGTTAGTTTGGGGTTAGTTGCTAAAAGTCACAAATAAATTGTTAGGAAAGTTAGTGCTCGGGTTGCCTCCCGAGAAGCGCTCGTTTAAAGTCTTAAGCTAGACTCACCTTGTTTTCATTTCTAAATGAAGGTTCACGGAGCTGAAGCTCCTCTCTTAATTCCTTGAAATCTTCACCATTATAAAGTTTTAGTCGGTGACCATTTACCTTGAATGTTCCCTGAGTTGGATGGGTTACCTCAACTGTGCCGTAGGGAAAAATGGTTTTGATCACAAATGGGCCTGACCACCTTGATTTCAGCTTTCCAGGAAATAGTTTGAGCCTTGAATTATACAGCAAGACTAAGTCTCCTACTTCGAATTGCTTTGATTGTTTTAAGCGAGCATCGTGACGTCTTTTTTTTTCCTCTTTATATAGCCGTGAGTTTTCATAGGCTTCAGCTCGCCATTCATCCAGTTCATTCAACTGCATCATCCTCTTCTCACCTACGATTTTAAGATCGTAATTCAAGAATTTTATAGCCCAATAAGCTTTGTGTTCTAACTCAAATGGTAGATGACAACTTTTCCCGTAGACAAGTTTGTACGGGGATGTTCCTAAAGGGGTTTTAAAGGTTGTTCTATAGGCCCATAAAGCATCATCTACTTTTATTGCCCAATCTTTCCTGTTGGATTCAACTATTTTTTTCTAAGATTCGCTTAAGCTCTCGATTTGCCACTTCCACTTGCCCACTGGTTTGAGGATGATAAAGGGTAGCTGTTCTGTGGTGTACTCCATATTTTCTTAAGACTTTCTCAAATTGAGTATTGCAAAAGTGAGTACCCCTATCACTGATAATCACTCTGGGTGTTCCAAAACGAGAGAAGAGTTTCTTAAGAAACTTTACTACAGCTCTAGCATCGTTAGTAGGTAAAGCTTGGGCTTCCACCCATTTGGACATGTAATCTACTGCTACTAAGATGTATTCATTTCCAAATGAACTAGGGAATGGACCCATAAAATCAATACCCCATACGTTGAATATTTCACATGATAACATATATGTTTGAGGAATTTCATCGCGTTTAGAGATATTACCTGTTCTTTGGCATTTATCACATGAAGCGACATACCTGTTGGCGTCTTTAAACAGAGTTGGCCAATATTATCCTGATTCGAGCATTTTGTGTGCCGTCTTAATCCCGCTGTAATGTCCTCCTGAAGGTCCTGAATAGCAATGTGCTAGGATTTTTCTAGCTTCTGCCTTTGTAACGCATCTCCGAATTACTTGATCTGCACAAATGCGGAAAAGAAAGGGCTCCTCCCAAAAATAGTTCTTCGCATCAGCAAAGAATCGCTTCTTTTGATGATGTGTTAGCCTTTTTGGTAGGACGTTAACGCTAAATAATTCGCAATATCTACAAACTATGGTACCTCGGAGCAAGTTATAGAAAAGAGTTATTCTTTAGGGAACGAGTCGTTTATCTCACTTTCGTCGAGTTCCTCGATATGTAGGTTTTCCAGCCTTGAAAGGTGATCTACTGCGAGATTTTCAGCTCCCTTCTTATCTTGAATTTCCAAATCAAATTCCTGTAAGAGTAAGATCCAATGTATGAGTCGAGGTTTTGCATCGAGTTTAGTTAAAAGATAACGAAGAGTTTGAATGGTCGATGTAAACGACAACTTTAGATAATATCGAATCTTCGTCTAAATTTGTCAAATGCAAAAACTACACCCGATAATTCTTTCTCTGTGGTAGTATAGTTTTCTTGTGCAGGCGTCAATGTTCTGCTAGCATAATAAATTGGCTGAAAATGCTTGTTTCTTCTCTGTCCCAAAATTGCACCTACTGCAAAATCACTCGCATCACACATTAGTCCAAAGGGTAGATTCCATTCAGGTGCAATTATAATCGGAGCATTTATTAGTTTATCTTTGAGGATATTAAATGCATCTAAGCACTCCTGATCAAAATTGAAAGGAACATCTTTTTCTAGTAATCTTGTTAAAGGCTTAGCTATTTTAGAGAAATCTTTAATGAATCTTCTATAAAATCCAGCATGTCCTAAAAAACTTCTAATAGCCTTAACTGAACTAGGGGGAGGTAATTTTTCTATGGTTTCAATCTTTGCTTTATCTACCTCGACCCCTTTACTAGAAATTTTATGTCTTAACACGATCCCCTCTCTAACCATAAAATGACATTTCTCCCAATTTAAAACAAGGTTTGTTTCCTCACATCTCATTAGAACTCGTTCTAAATTTTTAAGGCAAATATGGAAAGAATTACCGAATACCGAGAAGTCATCCATAAATACCTCCATAATGTCTTCGACAAGTTCATCAAATATGGCCAGCATGCAGCGCTGAAAGGTAGCAGGAGCGTTACATAATCCAAAAGGCATTCTACGATAAGAAAATGTACCGTATGGACATGTGAATGTTTTCTTTTCTTGATCCTCGGGAGCTATTGGGATTTGGAAGTAGCCGGAGAGTCCGTCCAAGAAGCAGTAGTACATATGCCCAGATAATGTTTCTAACATCCGATCAATAAAGGGCAAAGGAAGTGATCTTTTACGGTGGCGTCGTTCGACTTTCTATAGTCAATCTGAGACTCTCCAACCTATGGTTGTTCTTGTAGGGATCGATTTCATTCTTTTTGTTAGCTACGACAGTCATGCCTCCTCTCTTTGGAACTACTCGCATGCAGGACTTACCCAAGTCTTTTGTCGAAAAATAGGAAAAATTATTCCTGCATCTAGAAGTTTAATTACCTCACTTTAACAACTTCTTTCATATTGGGATTCAAACGTCTCGAGGTTGCACACACGGTTTATACTCATCTTCCATAAAATTTTTGTGAGTGCGAGAATGATGGGCTTATTCCTTTAATGTCGGACATTTTCCATGCTATGGCTCTTTTATGTTCCCTTAGTACCTTAAGCAACTCTTCTTTCTCTTTGGGTTCCAGTTAAAGAGATGATTCTTTGGTAGTGTAGAATTATCCCGAGGAATGCATATTCTAGATGTTTTGGCAACTGCTTTAATTCTAACTTTGGTGGTTCATCAATGGAGGGTTTTTGTTTTGGTTCGTCGTTAATTTCAATATCCTCTATTTTCATTTGTCTATGGGAGGATGTGTTAAGATTCAATTCATCGATATCATCATCTATCCCCTCACCTTGTGTAAGATAGAGTTTCATCGTGTCATTGTGCATGAATTCCTGTAATGACTCTTGAATAATGTGATCAGTGGTATCAACAAAGTAACAAGAATCATCTTGTTCTCTAAAATACCGCATAGCCTCATAAATTTGAAAAATAATTTCCTCATCGCCTACCCTTAGCGCGAGTTTACCTTTACCAACATCAATGACAGCCCTAGCAGTGGCTAAAAAGGGTCGTCCCGAAATTAAAGGTACCTCTACATCCTCATTCATGTCAAGCACAACAAAATCAATAGGAAATATAAACTTATCAACTTTTACCAGAATATCTTCAATAACTCCCCTAGGATATTTAATAGATCTGTCAGCTAACTGAATACTCATCCTAGTGGGTTTGGGTTCTCCTAGACCAAGTTGCTTAAACATTCTATAAGGTATTAAATTAATACTAGCACCTAGATCAGCTAATGCTTTTTCTATGTTCAAACTACCAATTAAACAGGGAATAGTAAAACTTCCTGGATCTTTTAACTTAGTTGGTAGCTTGTTTTGGATGATGGCTAAACATTCTTCATTAAGTTCCACTGTTGAAATTTCTTTAAACTTCCTCTTATTTGTAAGAAGCTCCTTTAAAAATTTTGCATATGTTGGCATCTGAGAAATAGCTTCAACAAAAGGTAAATTAATATGCAATTGTTTAAACAGTTCAAGAAATTTACCATATTGTGCGTCTAAGCGGCCTTTTTTCAACTTTGATAAATATGGAATCAGTGGTTTAATTCCTTCACGAATTGGAGTTGCATTTGCCTCATCGGGTTCGTGTGATGTCTTTTTCTTCGTTTCAGTTAATTCCTTTCCACTTCTTAGCATCACTGCTTTTACCTGTTCTTTGTCCCTAGGTAAAATTTCTGATCGTATTTCAGAAACTAACTTAGTAAGTTGTGCAATTTGATCCTTGAGCTCTTGTGTTGATGCTTCTTGTTTTTCAAGTTTTGTTTTTATACTCTGGAAACGTGTTTCTGTGGCTGCCATGAATTTGGTCAGCATCTCCTCAAGGTTCGGCTTCTTTTCCTGTAGGTACTGCTGCTGTTGGAAATTTGGAGGGTGTTGTTGTCTTTGATTTCCTTGACCACCCCATGAAAAATTGGGGTGGTTCTTCCAACCTGGATTGTAAGTATTGCTATAAGGATTATTTTGATATCTGAAATTATTACTTACATAGTTCATTTGTTCGCCTTCTATGCCATGTCCGTAGGGTGGGTACTCAGGATTCGCCATACCTCCACTTGTTTCGCCTTTGCATAACGGGTTGTACACGCAAGGAATTACACAAACCATCAAATTTTTTAGTTAACACGTCTACCTGATTCGATAGCATGGTTACTGCATCGAGGTTGAAAACACTGGCAACTTTTGTGGGCTTTGTCCTCGTGACTTGCCACTGATAGTTATTCAGTGACATCTCCTCTATAAATTCGTAGGCTACTTCAGGTGTTTTATTATTCAAAGTTCCACCGGCTGCTGAATCGATCAACTGCCTAGTTGAGGGGTTCACACCATTGTAAAAAGTTTGGACCTGTAGCCACAAGTGTAATCCATGGTGTGGGCACCTTCTCAAAAGATCCTTGTATCTCTCCCATGCATCGTAAAGGGTTTCTAAATCCATCTGCAGAAAAGAAGAGATATCATTCCTTAATTTGGTCATTTTGGCCGGCGGAAAATATTTTAATAAAAAATTTTCGGTCATTTGATCCCATGTAGTAATTGATCCTCGGGGAAGAGAATGCAACCACTGTTTGGCTTTATTTCTTAGAGAAAAGGGAAATAACCGAAGGCGGATGGCATCATCAGTAACACCATTAATTTTAAAAGTGTCACAGAATTCCAGAAAATTGGCTAAATGTGTGTTAGGATCCTCATCTTGCAAACCATCAAACTGAACGAACTGTTGTATCATCTGTATAGTGTTAGGTTTCAATTCGAAATTATTTGCAGCAATAGTAGGTCTAACAATACTAGATTCAGTACCGACTAAACTAGGCTTAGCATAATCATACATTGTTTGAGGAGCATGATTTTCGGCCATCTCTTAAGGTGGTGGATTGTTCTGGTCCATCTCTTCGGTGGTATTGATGATGTTTTCTTGCTCTTCTTCTGTGTATTGTAGACTTCGCACGATTTCTCTCCGATTTCTACGAGCGGTTGGTTCGATCTCACTATCGTATATTAAAGGACCTGTCGGGTTCCTTCTAGTCATAAACTAGAGGTACCTACAAGGAGCAAGAACTAAAATTTAGAAAGATAAAAATAGAAAATAAAATAAGAGAAAAATTGCAGAAAATAAAAATGGCTAAAGTAATAAAAATTGAGTGTTCTTAATATTTCAGTTCCCCGGCAACGGCGCCAAAAACTTGATCGTTGTTTAATGCGATGTCAAAGTCTTAAAATTTATAATGAGAATGATCGAGCCTAAAAATTAACTATGACAACGATTAAGGCAAGTGTACCTATCGAACAGTAGTATAGCTTAGTGGCAAGACCGGATTGTCGAACCCAAAGGAACCAAAAGTACTAATACTAACTTTCTTTTTATTAATTAGCCTTAAAATTGAAGTGAACCGGTTTATTCTAGAAAATTAACAAACTACTAAGCTAAAGAAGATGAGACAAAAAGAATGAAATTAGGAAAATACTTATAGGAAAAACCAATTGATTAAAACAATACCCAAGGAAGAATCCACCTAGACTTCACTTGTTATCTAACTCACTGAACTGCATTTATTTATTCATTTGACTTGATCCGTAAGATCCCCTAATGTATATTAAACCCTCTCTCGAGGCGAATAACGTCTAACCCTAGGTTGATTAATTGAAATCTCTTTCTAATTAAAACCCCTAGAATTGCATTAACTTGATCTATGGAATCCCATATTAGGTTTCACCCTAATCCGGCAAAATCTCGTCACCCTATGTCTAGGCATGTGATCAACTCCGCTTAATTATGCTAGATCTACTCTTAGGCAGGGACTTTTGCTCCTCCACCTAAGCACATCAAACTTGAATTAATATCCGCGAAAATATCAACACAAGAATTAAGAACACATAATTAAGAACAAGTCAAATATTTATCATATAGTTCAGCAAATGATAACAAGATTCATCTAAGTTTCATCCCCCTCAGGTATTTGAGGGTTTAGTTCATAATGATAACAAAATACATCTTAAAAGAAAAGATAAAACAAAACATAAGAAAAGCTCTAAAACCCCCTGAAGAAATTGAAGAGAGATCCTCCGTCTTAAGTATAACTCCGGCTTCTTGAGATGAATCAACTGGCTTTCTTCGAGTAATTTCCACAATTCTGACATTTCTGGCTCGGCTCCTTGGCCTAGATGGACGCCCCCTGAAAGTTGGCCTCTAGGGTGTTTATATAGGCTTTTGGAATGTGTTTCTTTACCCTTAAGTATCCAAATCTGAGTGAAATTCCTGTTCTCCACGGAAGGGGCACGCCTCTGGCACACGCCCGTGTGAATCGTGGCCAGACCGTGTTTGGGTCTGGTTAGGGAGGCACGGCCGTGTTGCTTAGGCCCAGGCCGTGTCAATTTCGTGATTTGGCCTATTTGGTTCGTTTTAAGCCCGTTTCTCGTTCTTTTCATCCTCTGGTGCTTTCCTGAGTATAAAACATGAAAACAAAGGGTTAAAAGCACCAAATTACACAATTCAAGGCTTAAATCACCCAAAAGCATGCTAAATGTGGGTTTAAAATATGTTACTATTACTGTTTATCAAATACCCCCACACTTAAGCTTTTGCTTATCCTCAAGCAAAATTCTCAACTCATGATTAAAACAAACTTTCTTGATTCATAATATTCATCAATAATGTTTCATCATAATTCAAAGATAATTCATATATGGATAATTCAACTCAAAGAGTCCTAAAGATTCAAACAATCCAAGTCATACATTTTCTAGCATGAAAACATAGGTGTTTCCCCTCATCTAAATAATTACCTTTGATTTAAAACTGACAAGGATTGACATCCTCACTAAAGATTCACTCAAATCACTCGAGGTGTTTAAGGTTCAAAAATTAAGCACTCATAAGTCGAACATGAAAAGTTAATCCCATAGGCTTGCATGAGAATCACATCTCCACCACTATAATATGAGATAATACACAAATCAAAAGGTCTTTAACAGGGTTGTAGCGAGGCTTGGGTTAAGGTGTGGATATAGGCTGAATTAGAAGGTTAGAATCGAGATTGACCTGACAAATTACCTAACCAGAAACAATGAACTGATAATAAACAATTACTTCAATTGAGAACTTGTAATAATAATACTATTACTAATACGAGCTTCTTTTTTCAACAATTGGAATTTAGATGTATAAGCTCACTTAATCACAGAACTAATAATGAATATACTTCAATTTTTTTTTTAGAACAAGTCAAATGCATATGATAATTGATGAATTTACTATTGAAATCAATAGGCAATCGATCAAATCAAATCTTGATATAAGGGTAGTCAAAAGGAATGGTGATAACAAAAACAAAGGGTTTTGGGATAATATTAGTGGGTGAGTCAATAAAAAGGGTTGTTAGGATCAACGGGGTTCACTAGGGGTTAATAAAATGGGTAGGCTTTTTAGTGGAGTGAGTGGGTTAAAACCTAGGTGCCTTTATCATTTTAGTGTATCAAATCAAGGGTGTGGTCTCGACATGTATAATCGATGCAATTTCTAGAATAATAAATCAATGTTGACACACTCATAATCAAAAAGTGAGTAGAAAAAGGATATATGTTCTATAAGGCTCAAAATCTCACAAAAATTATTAGTATTTTTATGTCATCCTCGTAAATTTCAAACTTCAAAGTAATATTCAAAATCAGGTAGACAACCTAGAAAAAATTTTAATTCAGAAAAATAGACTTATCATGCTTGACTCTATAGTATCTTAAAGTGTAAATCATCAATGCATAATTATCAATGACTTAATCTGAAATATATCAATAAAAATCATAATTCACAGGAAATTTCATTATAATCATAATATGAGAAACTTACTTAAGAAACAAGACATAATTCAGGATTTTTCAAATAATATTATAGTTAACCCCCCCCCCCACACTTAAGATGTACATTGCCCTCAATGTACAAAGATAGATAATAGCATAATAAAATTAAAAGATAGGGAGAGAAGTGAAACTTCCTAAATTATGGATGTAATCCTTAGAGGATGTTCCATGACGAATGTGATGACTAGGTATAAGTGATATTTTTGTTCCTTGAGTTATATATTTAATCTATTTAATCTGCGAAGTCATCAATTAAATGTTCAGGGAGAAAAATTTAATGAGAGTTGTTAGAGATACTCGAGGGTTAGACAGCCAGTGATAAAAGAAATTAAACTGTACTAATAAAATTTGTAAACATGAAGGACAAAAAGTCTTAATTAAAACAAAAATAGATTAAAAAAATAAAAATGTAAAATAAAAATGAAAAATGAAAGCAATAAAAGGACTCAAGGGTCCTCGTCTTTGGCTGGGTCGCGAGGTGGTGGCGGCGATGATATGTGAAGGTATTGACTTATCTGGTGGAGAGTGGTGTCAATATGGTCGAAGCGCTGGAAGCGTTGCTGCTCGAATCGTGCTAAGCGCTCAGATATGTCTGAAATAGATGCCGCCATATGAGATGGACGAAGACTCGGTGGTGGTGCTTCCTCTGATGGGGGAACATCCTCAGTGATGTCCTCAGGGTTGATAAACCGTAAAAGTAACATATTTTAAGCCCACATTTAGCATGATTTTGGATGAATTATCCCTTGATTTATGTAAAAAGGTGCTCTTAATCGTTTATTTTCATGTTATAGACTCAGGAAAGCACCGGAGGATGAAAAGAACAAGAAACGGGCTTAAAACGGGCCAAATGGGCCAAAGCACGAAATCGACACGGCCTGGACCTAAGACCACACGGCCGTGCCTCCTCAATAATCTCGAACACGGCCTGGCCATGACTTACACGGCGCGTGCCGCGGGCCGTGCCCTGCCGTGTGGCAAAGAGCAATTTCAATCGGATTTGGATACTTAGGGGCAAAGAAACACATTCCAAAAGCCTATAAATACACCCTAAGTATGACACGAAAGGGGAGCCCAAAGCTATCGTTTAGGGCGTCTTGCTAGCTAGGCAGAGAGCGATTTGTGGGGATTCGCTCGGGGATAGCCAGTTGATCCATCTCAAGAAGCGAGAATTATACTCAAGACGGAGGATCTCCTCTTCAATTCCTTCAGGGGGTTTTAGGGATTTCTTATGTTTTGTTTTATCTTTTCTTCTGAGATGTTTTCTTTTATTGTTATGAACTAAACCCTCAGATACCTGAGGGGGATGAAACTTAGATGAATCTTATTATCGTTTGCTGAACTATATGATAAATACTTGATTTGTTCTTAATTATGTGTTCTTAATTCTTGTGTTGATATATCACGGATATCGATTCAAGTTTGATGTGCTTAGGTGGAGGAGCAAAAGTCCCTGCCTAAAAGTAGATCTAGCATAGTTAAGCGGAGTTGATCGCGTGCCTAGAGATAGGGTGACGAGGCATTGCCGGATTAGGGTGAAACCTAATATGGGAGTCCATAGATCGAGTTAATGCAATTCTAGGGGTTTTAATTAGAAAGAGATTTCAATTAATCAACCTAGGGTTAGATGTTATTCACCTTGAGAGAGGGTATAATATAAATTAGGGAATCCTACGGATCAAGTCAAGTGAATACATCGTCTGGTTCAGAGTTAGATCTACTCTTAGGCAGGGACTTTTGCTACTCCACCTAAGCACATCAAACTTGAATTAATATCCGCGAAAATATCAACACAAGAATTAAGAACACATAATTAAGAACAAGTCAAATATTTATCATATAGTTCAGCAAATGATAACAAGATTCATCTAAGTTTCATCCCCCTCAGGTATTTGAGGGTTTAGTACATAATGATAACAAAATACATCTCAAAAGAAAAGATAAAACAAAACATAAGAAAAACTCTAAAACCCCCTGAAGGAATTGAAGAGAGATCCTCCATCTTGAGTATAACTCCGGCTTCTTGAGATGAATCAACTGGCTTTCTTCGAGTAATTTCCACAATTCTGACCTTTCTGGCTCGGCTCCTTGGCCTAGATGGACGCCCCCTAAAAGTTGGCCTCTAGGGTGTTTATATAGGCTTTTGGAATGTGTTTCTTTACCCTTAAGTATCCAAATCCGAGTGAAATTCCTCTTCTCCACGGCAGGGGCACGCCCTTGGCACACGCCCGTGTGAATCGTGGCCAGGCCGTGTTTGGGTCTGGTTAGGGAGGCACGGCCGTGTTGCTTGGGCCCAGGCCGTGTCGATTTCGTGATTTGGCCTATTTGGTCCGTTTTAAGCCCGTTTCTTGTTCTTTTCATCCTTCGGTGCTTTCCTGAGTATAAAACATGAAAACAAAGGGTTAAAAGCACCAAATTACACAATTCAAGGCTTAAATCACCCAAAAGCATACTAAATGTGGGTTTAAAATATGTTACTATTACGGTTTATCATAGGCGCAATACTTCACCAAGAAATTGCTGACTGCACCGCAAGATAAACTGGGATCTTGGTTTTCCCATCACTAGTGATGTTATTATGCCAGCAAAGAGGAATCGTGCCCCGTGCTAGTGAGGAAATCTTGGAAAATAAGGGCCCAATCAATGAAGCCTCTTTAGAAAGAATAACTCGTGGCAAGGATACGCCGATACTGAAGGAGGCAGAGACCGGGAAAATAAGAAAGGGCAAAGCCAAAGCCTACAGCAAAGAAACAAAACCTGAATGCAGAGACATCATTATGGCGCAAACTAAAGGATGTCAAAAAAATGGTAAATTCCATTAACAATAGGCAGATCAGGCTTGTCGCTACAATAGACGATATGGAGAAATCCCAGAATTTGTTTTATGCTTATACCAGAGCCTGGAACAGTTCTATTGTAGCCACATTAGGCTAATTGAGCCCATCCCCACTACCGGAATTCCCAGTGTTTCCACCAATCATTCAAAATTATGACCTCTCTTCCTCATATGACAACTTAGAAGACTGAAATAGATTGGTGGCATCTCCACATTGTGCAGGTCTTTGATAATGAGAAAGAAAAGGAATCCAGGGACATTGAAGAATGCCTGTGAAAGATTGATAGCTTGTTTGAGTATGGTATTTTTGCTGATCAAGAGGAAACTATTGTTGAGAAGGAAGTTACTGCTGCAGAAGAGGAAATTGTTGCTAAAAAAGAAGAAGAAGAAGATTATGTTGAGAAGACTGTCACCACACTTGAGTCTGTGGGTGTAAATATTGATAATTTGGAGCGAGCTGGAGCGAGACCGGCAGAAGTTGCTGAGGTATCCAGTGAGGAGCAATGCAATTCATTGACAATAATGGTCTACATTGGACCACTCCAAGTGGCCTCTCCTACACAGGAAGCAGTCGGTGATGCCGGGGCAGAGCCGAAAACTGAGGAGCAATCTGAGGACCGTGCAAAGCCCAAAGAAAAGAAAAGGAAGCGCTCCAAGGATAAAAAATGAAAGAAGGAGGAGAAAGAAACATCAAGCAACCACATCGATGGCTGCAGATAACTGAGTTAGTTTATTTTAAGCTTTAGTTGTAGTATTCATGCATTGCGTGTAGCTGTAGGTTTTATTTTGATAAGTATACATTGTCATTGCATTTTTTTTTTATTGTCATTACATTTTCATGTTAGTGCATTGGGGACAATGCAAACTTTAAGTTTGGGGGAATACACATGGGGCTTGGAAATGCACCCACATTTCAAAATTCTTTTTTTTCAGAAATGAAGCATGCAAGGTTTAATTATAGTTAATGAAAATTGTTCAAAATTTTTTGTTACATTCGATGCTTAATTCTTGAATCATGTAAATTATCAATGAATGAGTTGGATAAATTTGATAGAAGGTTGTAGCTTCAATTCTTTGATGAATGGATTAGGTTGCATTAGTAATGGATGACTGCTATCATTCCTTGAATCTTGAATGAATCTACTTTTTACAGCTGTTTATATATGTATATATAGTTATAAATTAGAGACACTCCAATACTAGCGTTAGAAAAATCAATCTGGACATAGGCTGTCGTTGCATGAGTGTATGTCAGCGCAATTACGTACTCCCTGGGGGTTTGTTGCACTCCATCATTACTTCTTAGGAACAAGGGTACAGTAATGCAGCGATATCCCTTATTCCAAAAAAAAATATATATATATATATATAATATATAAATACTTAGTATTGTACAATAAATGTTGTAATGGTAGATAGAACTTAGGGTTTAAAGCATGATGCTAGCATTGATGAAGTTGTAACCTTATTCATTCATGCTTATGAATTGTCAATGCAATATTCTTTCATCTGAATGTGATTCATCCATTGGGAATTTTTAGGGTTCAAGTAGCTAGAATGATCATTTGCCTTGGTAAAAATTTCTTTATCCTTGCTAGTTTCTATTTTACTTGAGGACAAGTAAAAACTCAAGTTTGGGGTGTGATAGAACTAGAAAGACCATAGGTTTTTCCCCTTACTTATTGGTTAAATTGTTCCCTTTTAGTTATCCTTTGCATACATTTTAGCATTTTCAGTTTACTAAATTGCATATTATAACTCAGTGAATCCTAGCCTATTTTATCCTTAATTTTGCTACCTTTTTGCATTAATGTCGCTGCATGAGTTAATTCTAGATTGCATCCAGAATTGTCACCGCACATGATAGCTGTCTGAATAAGAACTAAAATTCTAACACCCCTTACCCGTGTTTGAAGCCGGAACCGGATACGAGGCATTACCTAACTCAACTTGCTTAAACATGACGTTTCAGGCTATAAAATTTCGTTTTGTCATAAAAACTTTCCATTCAAACCCATAACATACTCACCCTAGGCCTACGAGGCCTTAAACATACTTCCGGAAGGTTTTGGGAATTAATCAGAAACTTTTACACACTTAGAAAAATTTTGCCTAAACAGGGGCCACGCGCCCGTGTTGCTTAAGGGACACGCCCGTGTGCCCTTGAGACATGCCCGTGTTCCTCACCTGTGGTCGACACTGACTTAATACACACGGCCGGACACACGCCCGTGTCCCTGGCCCGTGTCCCTCACACGGCCTTGACACACCCGTGTCTTAGCCCGTGTGCCAAGACCTTAGCATTCTGTAAGTGACGTCATCACCTCATTAAGGTCACACGGCCATGGCACACGCCCATGTCCTTAGTCCGTGTGTCGAATTAAATTCCAATTTCTAGGTGCAGACTTCACATGGCCTGGGCACACGCCCATGGGGCTGACCGTGTGTCACACACGGCCTAGACACACGCTCGTGTGTCTGCCCGTGTGGACAATTATATGGCTATCTACCAAGCCATTTGCCACCCTAGTAAGAAATCACACTCATACCAAATCAATTCAATATTTAAGGTGACCATATGATACCTCTAAGAACTCAAAAGAATCAAGACATCCATAAAAACATACACTTCATGAAATCCATCATCATTAAATATATGAACATATCAAGTATAGGCCAACATCCCATGACCTCTTAAAAATAGACTGAACAACTATAATAGCCAACACATTTGACTTGCAAATATGACAAAACAAAAAGACCAAGTCCTATACATGCCATACTAAAAATGAATCTAGTTTGGCTATACCAAATAGTGGTCGATAGTGTGATCTCCAACTCTGACGTCTGCGATTTCTCGAGCTATCTTTGCAATACTACAAGGAAAAGGGCAATGAAAGGGGTAAGCATAAAGCTTAGTAAGTTTGCATGAAAATAAATGACAATAATAAGCTCATGATAAAACCCATCCATGGCATTAATTAACCACACACAAGTTTATAGGCTCCTTGCCATACTTACTCATAATTTCCCTTATTTAGCTCATACCATGCCACATATCGTAAATATTCTTCGTGAATTACTCACGGGTACCTGTGTTAACTCAATCACATAGCTTTAATAAAATTCTCGTTTCTATTTCTAAGCTGATCTATTTATCCCAATAAATCACTAGGGATGCTCAAGGATGCTTATTCATAACCATTAGCATACACACGAAGCCAATGCCACATCCCGGATGCGGTCTTATATGGGATTATTTTTTACTACCGATGTCATATCTCGGATATGGTCTTATACAGAACCTCACCTCAAGTATCGATGCCATTTCTCAGATACGGTATTATATGATTCTCGTATGCAATACCGAAGCCATATCCTGGATATGGTCATATACGAAATTTCAATTTGGCGCCGAAGCCATGTCCCCGACATGGTCTTACACGGGACCTTATCTATCTCATGTCTCGATAATAATATACTCACATTCATTATAGTCCAATCGGGACTTCAACATTTCAATTTCTTAGAATATCTTACATCAATATAATGTCAACCATTCAAAAAAAATACGAGCATAAATGTTGAATTTTTCACATACAAACTTACCTCGATTTCAAAATAAGCTAGATCGTCGATCTAGTCCGAGACTTTATTCTTGCCCCGATCAAGGTTGATTCTTGGTTCTTCTTGATCTATAATAGCAAATTAGCTCGTTTCAATCATCACATTAATAAGAGCATTTTAATAACCATGCTTTGGCAAAATTACTATTTTGCCCTTACACTTTGGCAAAATGACCATTTTACCCCTAGGCTCGGAAATCAATTCTAATCAAATTTCTACCTTTAACAAGCCTAGGTGAACATTTATTTCTCTTATGGCTATCATCAAAACCCAACATTTCACACATTTACTACAAACTTCACAACCTTTACAAAAAGGTTCATTTATGTGTTTTCATGGCAACACCTTTCACAAAAGTTGTTCATCTAACAACTAAGACTCATTTTCTTCCATAAAATTCAGCAAATAACAATGAAAGCTCTCATGGAAAAACTCTAAAATTTTTACCATATTGCAAATTAGTCCCCTCTTTAGAAAGCTGAAGCTCTAGGGGTTTTAAAAGTACAACTATCATCAAGAAAAACCATTAAAGTCACTTACTTGAATGGAGAAGAGTTTGCTGAAATTTTGAGCTTTCAAAACCCCTATTTTACTTGCTATTTTTGGTGGAGGAAGATGGAGAGAAAAGATGATATCTTTCCTTTCTATATTTTATTAATACAAGTCAATTTTGTCACCAACTTTTACCAACTTTGGCCAATTTGTCAATTGTTGTCTCCTATGGCCGGCCACCCTTTCCTTAGGGGTCTAATTGCACTTTAAAGACCTCAAATTAATATTATATGACTATTAGGCACCTTAAGCTTATAAAATAGAACTTTCCCACTTTATGCGATTTAGTCCTTTTTCGCGATTAAGCAAGAAATCGCTAAAATTAAGGCACCAAAATTTTCATGCAGACATATAATCATGCTCTAGCTCGTAAAATGACATGAAAATAATTTTCTCTACCCTTGGATTAGTGATCTCGAGATCACTGTGTCGACTAGCCCCTAAATCGGGCTATTACAATTCTCCCTCCCTTAAGGATTTTCATCCCCGAAAATCTTATCGGTGAAAAGGTTGGGATATTGGTTTCTCATAGTCTCTTCGGGCTCCCATGTAGCCTCTTCTATTCCATGTCTTTTCCATAGTACTTTCACAAGGGCTATACTTTTGTTTCTCAATTGTTTGACCTTCCTTGCTAAAATTTTAATCGGTTCTTCGCCATAAGTCATGTCTGGTTGAATCTCTACCTCTGATGGCACAATCACATGTGAAGGGTGTGAACGGTATCGTCGTAACATGGATACATGGAAAACATCATGAATCTTTTCCAGCTCAGGTGGCAAGGCCAAACGATAAGCTACCGGTCCTATCCTCTCGGTAACTTCATAAGGTCCGATAAAATGAGGACTTAATTTGCCTTTTCGGCCAAATCTGAGGACCTTCCTCCATGGTGATACTTTCAAAAATACTTTATCACCGACTTGGAATTCAATCTCTTTCCTTTTTAAATTCGAATAGGACTTTTGTCGATTTGAGGCCGCTTTCAGACATTCACGTATCACCTTTACTTTCTTTTCAGTTTCCCTACCCAAATCGACCCCGTGTATCTGATTCTCCTTAAGTTCTGTCCAATAAAAAGGCGTCCGGCACTTACGCCAGTACAATGCCTCATAAGGAGCCATTTTCAGACTTGATTGGAAACTATTGTTGTAAGTGAATTCCACCAGTGGTAAATATTTTTCCCAATTACCTTGGAATTCCAAAACACAACATTGAAGCATGTCTTCGAGTGTCTGTATTACTCTTTTCGACTGCCCGTCAGTTTGTGGATGGAAAGTGGTACTGAAGCTCAATTTTGTGCCCAAGACCTCTTGTAACTTTTTCCAAAATCGTGACATGAATCTCGGATCTCTATCCAAAATAATGGACAACGGTACTCCATGAAGTCTTACTATTTTAGTCACGTACAAGTCCGCCAACCTATCAAGCGAGTAGTCAACCCACGCAGGTATGAAATGGGCTGACTTCGTGAGTCTATCAACCACAACCCACACAGCATCTTTCTTTTTGGGCGTCAACGGTAAACCCGTCAAGAAGTCCGTAGTAATATGGTCCCACTTCCACTCAGGAACCATAATGGGCTGAAGTAGACCTGAAGGTACTTGGTGTTCAGCCTTCACTTGCTGGCAAATTAGGCATCTTGACACGAACTCAGAAATGACTTTCTTCATACCGGGCCACCAATACCACTTCCTTAAATCATTATACATCTTCGTGCTGCCTGGGTGCACAGTTAAGCATCCGCAATGTGCTTCATGCAAAATCTTACGAACAAGTTCATTATTTTTGGGTACACAGACCCTATCTCGATACGTCAAACATCCATCAGGGCTTACTCGAAAGTCTGACTCAACATTTGACTCACATAGAACTCTTTTGGCTTGTATGCTGCTGTCCTCTTTCTGAGCTTCACAAATCTCTTGAAGAAATAATGGTCTAGCCCTCAACTCGGCTAGAATAGAACCATCATATGACAAAACCATCCTCGTATTCATGGCTCTCAGCGCAAACAAGGATTTTCTGCTCAAAGCATTGGCGACCACGTTCGCCTTTCCCGGATGGTAGTCAATCACTAACTCATAATCCTTGATTAGCTCTAACCATCTTCGTTGCCTCAAATTCAATTCCTTTTGAGTCATCAAATATTTTAGGCTTTTGTGGTCGGTGAATATCCGACACCTTTCGCCATACAAATGGTGTCTCTAATTTTTCAATGCGAACACAATGGCGGCCAACTCTAAGTCATGGGTCGGGTAATTCTTCTCGTGTGGCTTTAATTGTCTAGAGGCGTATGCAATCACCTTACCCTCTTGCATAAGTACACAACCCAATCCATTCAGAGATACATCACTATAAACCAAAAATTCTCTTCCCGGCTCAGGTTGCACTAAAACAGGAGCCTCAGTCAACAACGCCTTTAGTTTCTCAAAACTCTGTTGACACTTTTCTGTCCAATCAAACTTTACATCTTTTTGCAAAAGTCTCGTCATCGGGGTAGCTATCATGGAAAACCCCTTGACAAAACGCCTATAATAGTCGGCTAGGCCTAGAAAACTCCTTACTTTAGTTACACTCCTAGGCGGTTTCCAGTCAACAATTGCTGAAATCTTACTCGGGTCGACTCTAATCCCATCTCCCGAGACAATGTGTGTAACAGCCCGATTTTGACCCTAATCGGAATAGTGGTTTCGGGACCACAAATCCGAGTTCAAAAATATTTTAAAATTATTTTTAGTGTTTATTATGTGTGAATTTGCTTGTATTAAATTTTAGTGTTTTAATTTCGCTGTTTGAGTATCCGATTAAATAAAAGGGCTTAATCACGTAAAATGAAAATTAGAAGGTTAGTTGTGAAAGTGCCAAATTATTGATGTCTTTTTAACATGGAGGATTTATGTTGCAAATAGGCCATTTTATTCAGTAGTGGATGGCAACATGCTTATATTTTATGTTTTTATATGTTAATTTTATAAGTAAAATTTATATCAATATAAAATTATGTTATAATATAATATACAAAACATTAAAAGCCATTAACATTCTTATTTTACAACTGAAACAAAGAAAACAAAAAGAAAGAAACAAGAGCTAGGTATTCGGCCATTGTTGAGTTTGATTAAGGTATGTATCTAGCTCAGTTTTTGATAATTTCTACGTTTTTGTAATCGTTGCTTCGAATACTACAAGACCCATGCTTGAATTTTTGAAATTGATGATGATTTTATGTTATGCCATTGATGATAATTTGTGATTTTTGTTTTTTGATGATAGAAAATGGAAGATATGTTTTGAATTAAAATGTTTTGTCTTTGAATTTTTGATAATTTTGAGTAATTTGGACTAAATTGTGAAAATAAATTTTTGAGGGACTAAAATGTGAAAAAAATGAAATATATGGACTTTTATAGACCTAGTGAATATTCGGCCTAAGCATAGCATATGCAAATTTTGTGTATTTTGTGTTTTATATAATAGGGACTAAATTGTAAAAAGTGTGAAATATCAGGGGAAAATGGTAATTTTCCCATTTATGTGTTTTTGGATTAAATTGAATGAATATGTGGTTAAATTATTTAAATTTGAATTTATTTAGATCAAGAACGGAAGAAAACGAAATTAGATCAGGGGAAGTCGAAAGTAGTCGAGTAATCGATTTCGTCCGTTAATATCCGAGGTAAGTCAATAAGCATTTAAATGTTGTTATATTTATGAATATATATTGCTATGTGATAATTTGAATTATTTGATTAAAATTATGCCTTAGTCGAATGTGATATTGAGAATTGACTATGTTCCGAGTTTGATTCGATCGAGATCCGATGTCCGAAAGCCCCGTTCGAACCCTAGGAGTAGTTAGGATACATATGTCATGACATAGGATATCCAATATGTGTTATCGTGTAAGACCACGTCTGGGACGTTGGCATCGACTTATGTTTACGAGTAAGACCCTGTCTGGGACAGTGGCATCGATATGTGATTACATGTAAGACCACGTCTGGGACGTTGGCATTGTACGAGCTTCCGACTATCCGCGTATCGTTTTTAATTCCAAATGGTTCAACGGGCATTTTTAAATGAAGAACCAATGTGAAAATCGAATTAAAAGGGCTCAGGTAAGTATTTAAACCATGTTACGAAAGTAAGGTAAGTTGATTGTTTATTTGATTGTATAAATGCTAAAGTTATATATGTGATCTATGTGTAAGCAATTTGATTTAGTATATTCGGCCAAATGTGATTATTGTGATCTTAATAGTGAGAATTTTATAAGTTCATGTGTATATGTACAATTAGCCATTTGATATGTGTAAGAAAGATTTTAATGCTAAGTTTGTGTTTATGATATTGTATATTTGGTTTTGATAATTTAGTTGATATTTACTTGCTTATGACTTACTAAGCTTAAATAGCTTACTTTGTGTGTGTTTTTGTTTACCTTTGTTTTATAGATTTTGGATTCACGTTACGAGCTCGGGGATCGTCAGCAAAGCCTATCACACTATCGGCGCTTTTTACGTATTTTACTAAGTTGAAATTGGGCTTATGGCATGTATAGCATAGATGAAATATTTGATTTTGGGACTTGTATATATATAGCCATGCGAAAATGGCTTGTCTTTGATCATTAGGATTAGGCTTGGTTTTTATGAGTTCTTAATCAAGTGTTTAATGTGTTTGGTTTTATCAATTCGATTATGGCTTATTTGTTTGTGGTATATGGTTGCTATGTTTCGTTAATAATGTAGTGAATGAGTTGATAAATATATAATATGAGTGGTATGTATGGATTTGGTAACTAATTGAGTCGGTTATGTCTTATAAAAATGAAACATGTACATGAAGGTTGGAAACCATTTATAATTCGGCTTAGTAGTGAAAAAATATATGATTAATTGTTCGAATGTGTATAGGTTGGATAATTATAAGTTTGGATGTATATAGGTAATTTTGATTAGGTTTGTATTTGTAAGGTATTCATATATGTTATGCTTGAATGATTGGCTAAATAGGTACGGTTGGTAAATTTGGAATTGGTTGTATTTGTTATGTGTGAATTAAGCTAGACTAAGGGAATTTGACAATTTGATATAGTAACTTTGAGTCAAGTTGAAATAGTATGTTTGCATTGGTGAAATGGTTTAGAAATGTGGAATATGTGTATAAGAATATTCGGCTAAAGTATTAGACTCATATAAATGGGTATGTGATATGGTTTATGTTATGTAGTAAAGTTATTTTATATAACCGAATATATAGTTAGTGACTGGTTATGTGTATGGATTTAAAGAATGCAAATTGGGTGTTCTTTTAGTGTAATTTGTGCTCAAATGGTTCAAATCAACATGGTTATTTGCGCATGAACTTGTGTCAAGAAAAGAAATATATTTGGTCATTGAAATGATACTTGTTTAAAAGAGTATATAAGTATGTATGACTAGTATGCTGTGTGGTTAATTAATGAAATAAGTTAATATTGATTCGGTAATTATATGTAGATATGGTTTAGGCATTAGAAAATAGGCGCATGATATTATAGTAAATAAAGCATGTTTGGTTATGTTTTATATACCAATGTTGTATAAATGAATAAATGAAAATTTTAAATAGTAAAGTTTGGGTTGTTTGAAGTTTAAATTTATATATGTGCAAGAGTATTTATATATTTATAATAATAAATTTGATATATGTGACTAATGGAATAGTAGTTTTGTTATATGTTCTTTATATGATATGTTTAGATAGATGCTGGTTTATGTTTTAACTATGCAATGTTTTTAAATATTATGATTATTTTTATATATTTGATATTTGATTAAGTTTCGAGCTTTGATGTGATTGAATTTTGAGTTGTGAAATATAATGAATATCTGTATGAACTGTGATATGACCGATAATGCCTTGTAACCCCAATCCGGTGACGGACACGGGTTAGGGGTGTTACATTTGATTGGTATCAGAGCTACGATTTAGTCGATTCTAGGACTAACGTAGCGCGTATGAGTCTAGCTATACATGCCATATTTTATACTGCGATAGTGTAATGACTTATGACATCTGAAAATGTGTTTTCGTATAGTAATGGATCCCGATCAAGCCGTAGCTGATGATGTCAAGAGTATAGCGCCTACTCCCGCGCAAGGGACAGCGTCGGTTGATTCTCGACCAACTTCGAGTAACCAGGAGGGGGAGGCTAGACAAGCCTTCTATCAAATGATGAATGACTGATTTACTCAATATATCCGGACTCATCCGGCTGCACAACAACCTCCACCCCCGATTAATCCGTCTTCAGTACCTACTATACCTCAAGTGAGTGATCCACCGAGATTGTCTAAGCCTCATGTTGATAAAATCAGAAAACATGGAGTCGAAGAATTCAGATCTACTGATGATGATGATGCTGAGCGAGCTGAGTTCTTGCTCGATAATACTATTCGAGTGTTTGATGAATTATCCTGCACCCCTTATAAATGTTTAAAATGTGCCATATCTCTGCTACGGGATACTGCATATCACTGGTGGAATACACTAGTATCGGTGGTTCCGAAAGAACGAGTGACCTGGGAATTCTTTCAGACTGAGTTTCGTAAGAAATATATCAGTCAGAGGTTTATTGATCAGAAACGCAAAGAATTCCTTGAATTAAAACAAGGACGGATGACAGTGACAGAGTACGAGCGGAAATTTGTGAGACTCAGTCGATATTCCAGAGAGTGTGTTTCTACCGAGGCTATTATGTGTTAAAAATTTGAAGATGGGCTGAATGAAGACATTAAACTGTTAAGATAAAAGAGTTCGTGGTACTTGTTGAGTGAGCCTGCAAAGCTGAAGAGCTCGGGAAAGAAAAAAGAAAAGCTGGTTCTGAAGCTAGAGATTTACGTAAGAGACCATTCAGTAAGTCATTTTAGTCGACCTCAAAGAAGTTCTGAGATGATGCTAGCCGTTCGAAGACTACTGCGAGTTATTCTAGACGTGATCGGGATAGACCACCTGTGAGCTCAAGAGCTACCTCAGTAGCTAGTGTGGGTATTGTCAGATCAAATCAACCCAAGTGTGAACATTGTGGTAAACGACATCCCGGAAGTTGTAGATTACATGATCGAGCCTGTTTTAAATGTGGATCTAGGGATCATTTCATCCGTGAGTGTCCAGAGTTAGCGGATCAAAATTCGATACAGAATACGAGATCGAGTAACACTGCAGCTCGAGGTAGACCACCAAAAAATATGAGTAATGTGAGTGGTAGTCAGAGAGGGAACAAAGATACAGCTGTTAGATCCGAGGCTCGCGCACCTGCCAGAGCCTATGCTATTCGCGCACGCGAGGAGGCCTCATCCCCGGACGTTATTACTGGTATTTTCACTCTCTATGATACTAGTGTTGTTGCATTGATTGATCTTGGTTCAACTCATTCTTATGTGTTTGAGACTTTAGTATTCAGTAAGACTTTGCCTGTAGAGTCTACTGAGTTTGTGATTAAAGTATCGAACCCCTTAGGCCGGTGTGTTTTGGTTGATAAAGTATGCAAGAATTGTCCGTTGATGATTCGAGATTCATGTTTTCTGGCTGATTTGATGTTGTTGCCATTCGATGAGTTTGATATAATTCTGGGTATGGATTGGTTAACTCTACATGATGCTATTATAAATTGCAAATGGAAGACTATTGATTTACGGTGTCAGAATGATGAGATTATTCAAATTGAATCTAATGATCTGAATGGTTTACCGCCAGTGATATCTTCAATGTTAGCTCAGAAATATGTGAGAAAGGGTTATGAAGCTTATTTTGATTATGTGCTCGACTCTAAAGTGACGGAAAAGAAGATCGAATCAGTACCTGTTGTGTGTGAGTATCCGGATGTGTTTCCTGAAGAGTTATCGGGTTTGCCACCTATTTGAGAAGTTGAATTTGGTATTGAATTAGTGCCAGGGACGACTCCGATTTCGATAGCTCCGTACAGAATGGCACCTACGAAATTAAAAGAATTGAAAGCTCAGTTGCAAGAGTTGACAGATAGAGGTTTTGCGCGACCGAGTTTCTCTCCCTGGGGCGCACCAGTTTTATTTGTAAAAAAGAAAGATGGAACCATGAGAATGTGTATCGACTATAGACAGCTTAATAAAGTGACTATAAAGAATAAGTATCCATTGCCACGGATTGATGATCTGTTCGATCAGTTGAAAGGGGCTACAGTTTTTTCAAAGATAGATTTGAGATCAGGCTACTATCAGTTGCGAGTTAAAGAATCTGATTTGCCAAAGACTGCTTTTCGAACGAGGTGCGGACAGTATGAGTTTCTGGTTATGCCTTTCGGACTTACTAATGCACCTGCTATTTTCATGGATTTGATGAATCAGATCTTCAGACAGTATTTGGATTGGTTTGTGGTAGTATTCATAGATGACATTTTGATTTACTCCCGTGATGAAACCGAGCATGCCGAACATCTGAGACTTGTGTTACAGACTTTGTGAGATAAACAGTTGTATGCAAAGTTCAGTAAATGTGAGTTCTAGTTACGCGAAGTCAGTTTTCTGGGTCATGTTGTATCAGCATCGGGTATTCGGGTTGATCCGAGTAAAATTTAAGCTATACTTGATTGGAAACCTCTGAGAAATGTCTCTGAAGTTTGAAGTTTTTTGGGACTTGCTAGTTATTACAGACGGTTCGTGAAAGGTTTCTCTATGATCGCGACACCGATGACGAAGTTGTTAAGTTTGAGTGGTCAGAAAAGTGTCAGAAAAGTTTCGATCAGTTGAAAGCTCTTTTGATCGAAGCTCCAGTGTTAGTTCAGCCAGAATCGGGTAAAGAATTTGTCATTTACAGTGATGCATCTTTGAATGGTCTGGGTTGTGTTTTGATGTAGGAAGGCAAAGTCATAGCTTATGCCTCGAGACAACTGAAGCCGCACGAAAAGAACTATCCGACACATGATTTGGAATTAGCAGCTATTGTGTTCGCATTGAAGATTTGGCGTCACTATCTGTTCGGTGAGAAATGTCATGTTTATTCTGATCATAAAAGCCTGAAGTATTTGATGACTCAGAAAGATCTGAATTTGAGGCAATGTCGATGGTTGGATTTGTTAAAAGACTACGAGCTTGTGATTGACTATCATCCGGGAAAAGCTAATGTTTTTGCTGATGCTTTAAGTCGAAAATCATTATTTGCTTTGCATGCAATGAATGCGCATATGGTTATATCTGATGATGGTTCGATAATAGCCAAATTACAAGCAAGACCGTTGTTTGTTCAACAAATTTGTGATGCTCAGAAAATTGATAATGATTTGTTAGAAAAGCGAGCTCAATGTGAATCGAATGTTGAATCCGAGTTTCGAGTTGATACAAATGATTGCTTAAGGTTTAGAAACCGAATATGTGTTCCGAGAAATTCAGAGTTGATTCAGATGATTTTGAACGAAGCTCATAACAGTCGGTTATTTGTTCACCCGGGTAGTACGAAAATGTATAATGATCTGAAACAGTTTTACTGGTGGTATGGTAGGAAACGAGACATTTCTGACTTTGTTTCGAAATGTTTAGTTTGTCAGCAAGTAAAAGCCGAGCATCACGTACCATCTGGGTTACTTCAGCCGATCATGATACATGAGTGGAAATGGGACAGAGTCACGATGGATTTTGTATCTGGTTTATCGTTGACACCAAGCAAGAAAGATGCAATCTGGGTTATTGTGGATAGATTGACCAAATCGGCTCACTTTATTCCGGTTTGTACGGATTATTCGCTTGATAAACTGGCTGAATTATATGTTTCTTATATTGTGAGATTACATGGAGTGCCTATCTCTATTATTTCGGATCGAGATCCGAGGTTCACATCGCGGTTTTGGAAGACCTTGCAAGATGCTTTAGGTACGAAACTACACTTTAGCACAGCTTTCCATCCGCAAACAGATGGTCAGTCCAAACGAATCATTCAGATACTTGAGGATATGTTGAGATGTTGCATTCTCGAGTTCGAAGGTACGTGGGAACGATACTTACCTTTGATTGAATTTGCTTATAATAATAGCTTTCAATCTAGTATCAAAATGTCACCTTACGAGGCTTTGTGCGGTCGTAAATGTCGTACACCATTGTATTGGACTGAGCTCAATGAAAATAAGATACACGGGGTCGATTTGATCAAAGAGACTGAACAGAAAGTGAAAGTGATTCGCGATAGTCTAAAACAGCATCGGATCATCAGAAATCATATGCAGACTTGAAACGAAAAGATATAGAGTTTCAGATCGGAGGTAAAGTGTTTTTAAAAGTCTCACCGTGGAAGAAAATACTCAGATTCGGTCGCAAAGGCAAATTGAGTCTGAGATTTATTGGGTCGTATGAGATTATAGAGTGTATCGGGTCAGTTGCTTATAGATTGCTGTTGCCACCTGAGTTAGAAAAGATTCACAATGTATTCCATGTTTTGATGCTCCGTAGATACCGATTCGATCCTTCACATGTGATTAGTCCGACAGAGGTTGAGATTAAGTCCGATATGACATATGAAGAAGAATCGATTCGTATTCTAGCTCGTGAGATTAAAGAATTGAGAAATAAGAAAATTCCGTTAGTTAAAGTATTATGGAAAAAGCACGGTGTTGAGGAAGGAACTTGGGAGTCAGAGGATACAATGAAAGAACGCTATCCAAACCTATTCACCGGTAAGATTTTCGGGGACGAAAATCCCTAAGGGGGGAGAGTTGTAACAGCCCGATTTTGACCCTAATCGGAATAGTGGTTTCGGGACTACAAATCCGAGTCTGAAAATATTTTAAAATTATTTTCAGTGTTTATTATGTGTGAATTTGCTTGTGTTAAATTTTAGTGTTTTAATTTCGCTGTTTGAGTATCTGATTAAATAAAAGGGCTTAATCGCGTAAAATGAAAATTAGATGGTTAGTTGTGAAAGTACCAAATTGTTGATGTCTTTTTAATATGGAGGATTTATGTTGCAAATAGGCCATTTTATTAAGTAGTGGACGGCAACATGCTTATATTTTATGTTTTTATATGTTAATTTTACAAGTAAAATTTATATTAATATAAAATTATGTTATAATATAATATACAAAACATTAAAAGCCATTAACATTCTTATTTTACAACCGAAACAAAGAAAAGAAAAAGAAAGAAACAAGAGCTAGGTATTCGGCCATTATTGATTTTGATTAAGGTATGTATCTAGCTCGGTTTTTGATAATTTCTATGTTTTTGTAATCGTTGCTTCGAATACTACAAGACCCATGCTTGAATTTTTGAAATTGATGATGATTTTATGTTATGCCATTGATGATAATTTGCGATTTTTATTTTTTGATGATAGAAAATGGAAGATATGTTTTGAATTAACATGTTTTGTCTTTGGATTTTTGATAATTTTGAGTAATTTGGACTAAATTGTGAAAATAAATTTTTGAGGGACTAAAATGTAAAAAAAAATGAAATATATGGACTTGTATGGAGCTAGTGAATATTCGGCCTAAGCATAGCATATGCAAATTTTGTGTATTTTGTGTTTTATGCAATAGGGACTAAATTGTAAAAAGTGTGAAATATTAGGGGCAAAATGGTAATTTTCCCATTTATGTGTTTTTGGATTAAATTGAATGAATATGTGGTTAAATTAGTTAAATTTGAATCTATTTAGATCAAGAATGGAAGAAAACGGAATTAGATCGGGGGAAGTCGAAAGTAGTCGAGTAATCGATTTCGTCCGTTAATATCCGAGGTAAGTCAATAAGCATTTAAATGTTGTTATATTTATGAATATATATTGCTATGTGATAATTTGAATTATTTGATTAAAATTATGCCTGAGCCGAATGTGATATTGAGAATTGACTATGTTTCGAGTTTGATTCGATCGAGATCCGATGTCCGAAAGCCCCGTTCGAACCCTAGGAATAGTTAGGATACATATGTCATGACATAGGATATCCGATATGTGTTATCGTGTAAGACCACGTCTGGGACGTTGGCATCGACTTATGTTTACGAGTAAGACCACATGCGGGACGATGGCATCGATATGTGATTACATGTAAGACCACGTCTGGGACGTTGGCATTGTACGAGCTTTCGACTATCCGCGTATCCTTTTTAATTCCGAATGGTTCAACGGGCATTTTTAAATGAAGAACCAATGTGAAAATTGAATTAAAAGGGCTCAGGTAAGTATTTAAACCATGTTATGAAAGTAAGGTAAGTTGATTGTTTATTTGATTGTATAAATGCTAAAGTTATATATGTGATCTATGTGTAAGCAATTTGATTTAGTATATTAGGCCAAATGTGATTATTGTGATCTTAATAGTGAGAATTTTATAAGTTCATGTGTATATGTACAATTAACCATTTGATATGTGTAAGAAAGATTTTAATGCTAAGTTTGTGTTTATGATATTGTATATTTGGTTTTGATAATTTAGTTGATATTTACTTGCTTATGACTTACTAAGCTTAAATAGCTTACTTTGTGTGTGTTTTTGTTTACCTTTGTTTTATAGATTTTGGATTCACGTTACGAGCTCGAGGATTGTCAGCAAAGCCTATCACACTATCGACAGTTTTTCGGTACTTTACTAAGTTGAATTTGGGCTTATGGCATGTATAGCATAGAAGAAATATTTGATTTTGGGACTTGTATATATATAGCCATGCGAAAATGGCTTGTCTTTGATCATTAGGATTAGGCTTGGTTTTTATGAGTTCTTGATCAAGTGTTTAATGTGTTTGGTTTTATCAATTTGGTTATGGCTTATTTGTTTGTGGTATATGGTTGCTATGTTTCGTTAATAATGTGGTGAATGAGTTGATAAATATATAATATGAGTGGTATGTATGGATTTGGTAACTAATTGAGTCGGTTATGTCTTATAAAAATGAAACATGTACATGAAGGTTGGAAACCATTTATAATTCGGCTTAGTAGTGAAAAAATATATGATTAATTGTTCGAATGTGTATAGGTTGGATAATTATAAGTTTGGATGTATATAGGTAATTTTGATTAGGTTTGTATTTGTAAGGTATTCATATATGTTATGCTTGAATGATTGGCTAAATAGGTACGGTTGGTAAATTTGGAATTGGTTGTATTTGTTATGTGTGAATTAAGCTAGACTAAGGGAATTTGACAATTTGATATAGTAACTTTGAGTCAAGTTGAAATAGTATGTTTGCATTGGTGAAATGGTTTAGAAATGTGGAATATGTGTATAAGAATATTCGGCTAAAGTATTAGACTCATATAAATGGGTATGTGATATGGTTTATGTTATGTAGTAAAGTTACTTTATATAACCGAATATATAGTTAGTGACTGGTTATGTGTATGGATTTAAAGAATGCAAATTGGGTGTTCTTTTAGTGTAATTTGTGCTCAAATGGTTCAAATCAACATGGTTATTTGCGCATGAACTTGTGTCAAGAAAAGAAATATATTTGGTCATTGAAATGATACTTGTTTAAAAGAGTATATGAGTATGTATGACTAGTATGCTGTGTGGTTAATTAATGAAATAAGTTAATATTGACTCGGTAATTATATGTAGATATGGTTTAGGCATTAGAAAATAGGCGCATGATATTATAGTAAATAAATCATGTTTGGTTATGTTTTATATACCAATGCTGTATAAATGAATAAATGAAAATTTTAAATAGTAAAGTTTAGGTTGTTTGAAGTTTAAATTTATATATGTGCAAGAGTATTTATATATTTAAAATAATAAATTTGATATATGTGAGTAATGGAATAGTAGTTTTGTTATATGTTCTTTATATGATATGTTTAGATAGATGCTGGTTTATGTTTTAACTATGCAATGTTTTTTAATATTATGATTATTTTTATATATTTGATATTTGATTAAGTTTCGAGCTTTGATGTGATTGAATTTTGAGTTGTGAAATGTAGTGAATATCTGTATGAACTGTGATATGACCGGTAATGCCTCGTAACCCCAATCCGACGATAGACATGGGTTTGGGGTGTTACAATGTGCCCCAAAAATCATACTTCCTTAAGCCAAAATTCACTCTTGCTGAACTTGGCATACAATTGTTTTTCTCTCAAAATTTGTAGAACCATACTCAAATGCTCGGAATGTTTGTTCTCATCTCTAAAGTAGATCAATATATCATCGATGAAGACCATGAAAAATTTATCCAAGTATGGCCGAAAAATGCGATTCATCAGGTCCATGAAAATGACAGGGCCATTCGTTAGACCAAAAGGCATGACCGAAAATTCATAGTGGCCATACCTAGTCCTAATTGCGGTTTCTGGCACATCCGAGTCCTTGACTCTGAGCTAATAGTACCCTGACCTCAAATCTATCTTGGAAAATACCGTGGCTCCCTTCAATTGATCAAATAAATCATCAATTCTCGGCAACAGGTACTTGTTCTTCACAGTTACCTTGTTAAGTTGCCGATAATCTATGCATAATCTCATAGAACCATCTTTCTTCTTCACGAATAAAACGGGAGCACCCCACGGAGAAAAACTCGGTCTTGCAAAACCCTTATCCGTTAGTTCTTACAACAGTGCTTTCAACTATTTTAGCTCGGTTAAAGCCATTCTATATGGAGCAATAGAAATGGGGGCGGTACTCGGAGCTAACTCAATCCCAAATTTAATCTCTCTAACTGGGGGTAACCCTGGCAATTCTTCTTGGAAAACATCTGAATACTCACATACTATGGGTACTGACTCAATTTTCAACTCAGTATCCTTAGTATTTATCACAAAATCAAGGTAAGCTTCGTACCTGTAACAACCCATACCCGAGTCCGAGGCTTAGACCGAATACGAGATAGTACTATGCTTTAACTTGCTTAATCATGCACTTACGGGCTGTAAAATTTTGTTCCAAATTAAAAACTTCTCTTTTCAGCCAAGTCATTCGTATCGTGGGCCTACGAGGCCTTAAACTTGCGTTCGGAAACTTTTACGAGTTAAAGGAAACTTCTCTTTAAAACAGGGGCCACACACCCGTGTATAATGAGACACGCCCGTGTGTAGACACACACGGCCATGTTCAACAACCGTGCTTAAAAACCCAAGCATTCTGCCAAATGCCCCATGGTTAAGGCACACGCCCATGCGGTTTGGGAACACGCCCGTGTGCCCTTAAGACATGCCCGTGCTTTCCACCCATGGTCGACACTGACTAAATCCACACGCCTTGACACGCCCGTGGTGGACTTAGACCGTGTACTATACCTTGACATCGACTTATTTCGCTGTAGGGCCGGCACACGCCCATGTTCCAACCGTGTATCATGCACAGCCTTAACACACGGCCATGGGATTTGCCCGTGGCCTATCCTGACTTATAAAACTAAGGTGCAGGTTACGCACGGCCTAGACACACGCCCGTGTGTCTATCCGTGTGGGAACTTAGTGGCTATCTTACAAACCTTTTTCTACTCTTGTTTGCATACTTTCATATACTTCTTCAAAACATTCTCAAATCATCAATTGAAACTCATAAATTAACACATATTGTTCATAAAAAATAAAGTTTTCCTCTCATACACTGGGGAGAATTGTTCCCACAACATTTACAACAACTTAAGCCATCATCACTGGCTATACACAACCATTCTATAGATTCTCTTAGGCCAACAACATTTGGCTACAACAATTAGACTTCATCAACTTTAAACGAATCCCTATACATGCCATGACTCTTAAGGACTTAATACCTCATACCGCATGTCTACTCGATAGTGTGAAAACATCTCCGGCGGCCTCCAACCCGAGCTAAGTAATAAAACCTATAAGAGATGAGAAAAGTAAAGGAGTAAGCAATAATGCTTAGTAAGTTCATCTGTATAATTTGACAAATATTGATATTCACTGGATATACATAACACCAAGGCAATATGTTGAGTTTTTCTCATCAACTCATGGTTACTTACTCAACCATTCTTGAAACTTACTCATTCAATCTCTTACCACATTCTTACCATATCACAAGCCAATTCACTCGTTTAATTAGCATACGTTCCTGCACTGATCGTCACAAGATCATATATAACAACACATCAAGCATTTTCAATAAGCCGCTCATGCTACTAATATCTCGGTGGTTTCGCACTTAGCCCACCATTCCTTTATAAGTGATGGTATCACACATAGCCCATCGATCTGTAATCAATAAGGTGACATTGCACATAGCTTACCGTTATTTACATTCATGGATAATAATTCACAAGTATATCTCTATTTCAAATGTTCATTCAAGAACATCCTCACATGTTCCCATTTTTACTTAACTTTCTACGATACTACTCGTTCTCATTCACACAAAGATGCATCAAATAAACATACCCCACTAGGGTTCATCTTTTATTGAATTCATCTCAATTCAATTCTACACCTACTTGTGCTACTTATAGTACAACCACATACATTCACATATACATTGAATCATTCGAATTGTTAAATAACTCTCTTGAGTCTCATGCACATAGTTCTCGTTGTCACTCTACCCCAATTGGGTTTTACATACTCTAACATATCGATGCCATGTCCCTGACATGGTCTTATATGAATTCTTACACCGAGGCCATATCCCAATATGGTCTTACTCGAGCCTTTAACCATCGTTCTATCGTGCTATACACCTTTCCCATTACTCTAAATTCAATTCCATTGACATCTCATCAAGAGAATTTTCATACATTCACATAATAATATACAACATTGGAATACTAAATAAGCTCATACGTAATTTCAACATTTGCACATGAACTTACCTTGATGTCGAAAGAGCCGAAAAGGACTTTTTGCCCACATTTCTCTTTTCATCCGTTCTAGGTCCGAAACTCATTTTCTTTGATCTAGAACAATGAAATTTATTCATTTAATCACTTAATGATCATATTACAACATAATCTCTACTTAGGCAAAAATGACCATTTTGCCCCTATACTTTGGCAAAATTACGATTTTGCCCCTAGACTCGTAAATAAATTTTCATCACATTTTCTTGTTAAACAAGCCTGCTGAACATTTAATCCTTTTACAACTATTCTCAATTCCCCCAATTTCATGCCTTAATGAACAAATTACAACTTTTGCATTTTAGTCCTAATTAGGTGTTTTCATGACAACACCTTTCACAAAAGTTGTTTCTCATCATCCTATCATTCATTTTATTTCATAAAAACTCATCAAACAACATAAACTCTCTCATGGCAGGTCCCTAGACTTTCAACCATATTGCAAACTAGTCCCCTCTTTAGAAAGCTTAAGCTTTACGGGTCTCAAAAGTACAAAAATTAAGATCTAAAGCCATCAAAATCACTTACTTGAGTGAAGAGAAGCTTGCTGAAATTTTCAAGCTTTCAAAGCCCTCCCATGGTTGATATTTTCGGTTGAAAGAGAAGAAATAAAAAGATGATAGCTTTTTGGCTTATTTCATCTTATTTTATTTCTTTTTAAACACCTAACATGACCACATTTAATGTTCTTGTCCCCTTAGCTTACTATGGCCGGCCAACTCACTTAGACAAGGCCAAATTGCTCATTTGGGACCTCCAATTACTAAGCCATAGCTATTTGGTATCTTTATCCTATAGAATGGAACTTTTGCACTCTATGCGATTTAGTTCTTTTTCACAATTTAGCTAGAAATCGATAAAATTAAGGCACCAAAATTTTCATGCATCTTCATAAACATGTTATAACTCATAACATAACATGAAAATAATTTTCTCTAACCTCGAATTAGTGATTCCGAGATCACTGTTTCGACTAGCCCCTAAATCGGGCTATTACAATTCTCCCCCCTTAGGGATTTTCGTCCCCGAAAATCTTATTAGGAGGGTTAGCTACCAACATTCTTAAAATGTTTCCATCTAATCTTCAAAATCGCAAATCCACTTATCCTCAAATTCCTCTTGTCGATAATTCTTAAGCTGTGATACATAAGATCGAAACGTAACATAAGACCTAGGTTATTCTTCCTCTGGGGCTTATACTATATCCAGAATTCCACTAATTTGGAACTCCGTACATGCCCAAATGATCGTTCGGATCTTCACTGGTTGATTCACTACAATTCGAATGACATCCCCTTCTTAGGGAATCTTGTCAAACTGAATTTGAAATCTATAAGGTTTTACCTCACTTTCTAATTAAAGCATTCACCGACTGTAATAGTCTTGACTTATACGCTTTGAAAACTCAGCTTTTAGTGGTCAACTATTTCTGACCATAATCTCAATCATATCCTGAAATGTATTCTATAGTCAAAACATTTATCCACATAACTGTACTTTCTTTTTCTTGCATTAGTAGATATGCTACCACTGAATCCCATACCAAAAATTCTGTATAAGTTCTGGATTTATCATCATTCAAATCCTATCTCTAGGAATCATCGACAACAGAAAACTTATACAACTTGTATTTTATCATCTCAATAAACTCATTCAGAGCTTATTTAAAATACCACTTACTATCTCACTTCTGAACCCTTTTGTTCTGAAAAGAAAGCTCGCTCTTGTCATTAACTTTGCTGAAATTGGGATATTACCAACTAAGATCAACCGAGTAACTAGCTCGCATTGCTTAACATGGATCTTTCGTAACATCTAACTTACAACAAGGACACATAAATGATCGTCTCGAGATCACTAACCTGTCAACTCTTTCTCTTGATTCAGACTGATTTCAGTACTAGAACTTTCAAATAAATAGTTCTTTTTATAGCTTTCGACTCAACTATCACGGTTTGAACATTCAGATGAGCATACCCTTGTATCATGCTCCCTACTCACGTACACACAATTTTATTCTCTTTATTGATTCATGCGTGAATATACACAAAACTTGAATCATATCTCAATACATTAATCCACTCTTTTCTCCACACAGAGAACATATTTCTAGCACACTCTCATCTGAGTTTCTCCTGCTGTACTAATCTAAAACCTTTACTAACATCATATCTCATGATAGTAGGGGCATTTAGGTCGAATTCAGTAACTCTATTTGGCTTACTCGAAACTCATCATACAACATGAAACTTGTGATTTCACTTCTTATACTAGAATCATCACCCACTTCCTCATCATAGTACCCGAATAGGGTTACAAAGAGATAAAGAAATGTCAATTTCAGTTAACTAAATCGACAACCGTTTTGTCTGATTTTCACTATCAGCTAACATTCTCACATAGTTACAGTTTATGAAAAGAACAACCACAACCGCTCTGAAAGGCAACGGATAATAGTACACAATACACAAGGGGATTATTATAATCAATCTATGGCATCAACTATCCATGCACAATCTATAGGCTTCAAGCCAACTTACTCAAACTTGCCATTTATTTAGCACATATCGTGCCACACATCGCACTTGCTTCTTCGTGATTCATTCACGAATATCTGTATTCACTCCTTCACATGACTTTAGTACTAGTCTCATTTCTATTTCTAACTCATCTACCTGTCCCTTCGATCACTAGGGATAATCAAAGATGTATATTCATCATCATACATATAGGTATGACACCAATGTCACATCTCCAAGGTGGTCTTATATGGAGTCACCTCTAAATGCCAATGCCATTTCCCGGATAAGGTCTTATATGGGCTTCCATATCAAGTATCGATGCCATATTTTGAATATGATCTTATACGGAATCATAACTTGGTGCCGAGGCCGTGCCTCGAACATGGTCTTATATGGGACCTTATCTATTTCATATCTCAATGATAGCCTTTTCATTATAGTCTCCCAGGACTTCAACCTCATGTTCAACAGCAATTATTCTATCTAGTTGAGTATCATGCATCAATGTGATACAAAGCATTCTCAAAATGCTAACATAAATACTGTATTAATCACATACAAACTTACTCAATTTGTCTCTCATAACATTTCATCATAATTCAACAGTGGTAAGGAGGGTGAGGTCACAGAGCCTCTTAACTTGACCCTCGTGACTACATACATATGATTTAATATTCATCATCAATGAAATATCATCATAGTCACATAACTCATCTCAAGTGAGTTTTCACATTTATCACGTTACAATTATCTCTATCACTCATACTTTCGAAATGACTTTAATAACTCAAGTTTCACATTAATATCTACTCGAGTACTTAACATTTAACTCTACTTTTTCTTACTATTGCTTATTAATCTAGAGAATGTCTTACGGTTTGAGTACGTCGTTTACTTGATCGCCATAGTCCAACTATGGTCTTACTCGTATCACAACATCATAGTTTAACTATTGCTTTACATGTCGTCACGATGCCATAGCCTCGCTATGGTCTTACACGAAATCTCATATCAATACCAATGCCATATCCTAGATACGGTCTTACATGGAAACTCATGTCGATGCCGATGCCATATCCCAGATATGGTCTTACACAAAATCTTATACCGAAGCCAGGTCCCAGACGTGGTCTCACACGGAATTACTATTTGGTGCCAATGCCATATCCCTGATATGATCTTATACGGGATCTCACCACAACTATCGATGCCAATGCCATGCCCCAGACATGGTCTTATATGGAATCACATGTACCGCCATGGTCCTACCATGGTCTTATTCATCATTCTATCATTGAACGACCGTACTCATCTCTTGCATTCTACTTAGTCAACTTTTCAGTTTTAACTTCCACACCATAATATGTGTGGCTTCATAACAGAGTCATAAAACAAAACATCATGCATTCTCTACTTTAACAGTTACATGTAAGATTTAACCATGTGAACATATTTATCATAAACAATGGCATCACAAATCTCAAATGCTTACTTACTCTTACTGCTTCTCACATACATCATGGTACTTACTAGTCTCGTGTTTGTAAGGTAAACAAGGTACCTGTAACACTTGATCACCTAGATTAGTATACTTTACTATAACAAGCATAATCTCAACATCATCATTCATAACATGAGTTATGCTTGTTAGTTAGCCTTTACTAGCATGACATAATATCAACTTTACTACTAACTTTCTTTCTATCTCATTTAAACTTTACTTGTGTGCCCGATGAATTTCCATGAATAACCGAGGATACTGAATCTCATCTCACATGCTCGATGCCAAAGCCATATCCTAGATACGGTCTTACATGGAATCTCTCTTCTTGGTTTCGAGGCCATGTCTTGGCATGGGCTTATACGAAGTCTTTCTCGTTCTCACCAATGCCATGCCTTGGCCTGGACTTACATGATAACTTGTTCAATGCCAAGCTTGCCTTGGACTTACATGATAACTTGCTTGATTGCCGATGCCATGCCTCGGCTTGGTCTTATACGGACTTTCTCATTTCATGTGGTAGATTGAGTATCCTGGGAAATTCCATCTTCAATCGGGACTTGCTCGTATTTAATCACATTTATTTCTTTGTTTAGCAAAACATTAATCATTCCATGATAATAATGTACATTATACTAAGAAATTTAATGATAGAAATCATAAAGCTTAGAAATCATACAAACTTACTCAAATTAGCTCGGTTCGAAATCATCACTGTCTTAACAAAACGATTTCGTTAGAGCCGGGAGACATCACACTATCACGATCCACATACGGCATGTATAGCTAGACTCTTACTCACGCTACGTTAGTCCTAGAACCGACTAAACCATAGCTCTGATACCACTAAATGTAACACCCCATACCTGAGTCCGAGGCTTAGACCAAATACGAGATATTACTATGCTTTAACTTACTTAATCATGCACTTACGGGCTGTAAAATTTTTGTTCCAAATTAAAAACTTCTCTTTTTAGCCAAGTCATTCATATCGTGGGCCTACGAGGCCTTAAACTTGCGTTCGAAAACTTTTACGAGTTAAAGGAAACTTCTCTTTAAAACAGGGGCCACACGCCCGTGTATAATGAGAGACGTCCGTGTGTAGACACACACGGCCATGTTCAACAACCGTGCTTAAAAACCCAAGCATTCTGCCAAATGCCCCACGGTTAAGGCACACGCCCATGCGGTTTGGGAACACGCCCGTGTGCCCTTAAGACATGCCTGTGCTTTCCACCCGTGGTCGACACTTACTAAATCCACATGGCCTTGACACGCCCGTGGACTTAGACCGTGTACTATACCTTGACATACTGACTTATTTCACACGACCGGGCACACGCCCATGTTCCAACCGTGTATCATGCACGGCCTTAACAAACGGCCATGGGATTTGCCCGTGGCCTATCCTGACTTATAAAACTAAGGTGCAGGTTACGCACGGCCTAGACACATGCCCGTGTGTCTATCCGTGTGGGCACTTAGTGGCTATCTTACAAGCCTTTTTCTACTCTTGTTTGCATACTTTCATATACTTCTTCAAAACATTCTCAAATCATCAATTGAAACTCATAAATTAACACATATTGTTCATAAAAATAAAGTTTTCCTCTCATACACTGGGGAGAATTGTTCCCACAACATTTACAACAACTTAAGCCATCATCACTGGCTATACACAACCATTCTATAGATTCTCTTAGGCCAACAACATTTGGCTACAACAATTAGACTTCATCAACTTTAAACGAATCCCTATACATGCCATGACTCTTAAGGACTTAATACCTCATACCGTATGTCTGCTCGATAGTGTGAAAACATCTCCGGCGGCCTCCAACCCGAGCTAAGTAATAAAACCTATAAGAGATGAGAAAAGTAAAGGAGTAAGCAATAATGCTTAGTAAGTTCATCTGTATAATTTGACAAATATTGGTATTCACTGAACATACATAACACCAAGGCAATATGTTGAGTTTTTCTCATCAACTCATGGTTACTTACTCAACCATTCTTGAAACTTACTCATTCAATCTCTTACCACATTCTTACCATATCACAAGCCAATTCACTCGTTTAATTAGCATACGTTCCTGCACTGATCGTCACAAGATCATATATAACAACACATCAAGCATTTTCAATAAGCCGCTCATGCTACTAATATCTCGGTGGTTTCACACTTAGCCCACCATTCCTTTATAAGTGATGGTATCACACATAGCCCATCGATCAATAATCAATAAGGTGACATTGCACATAGCTTACCGTTATTTACATTCATGGATAATAATTCACAAGTATATCTCTATTTCAAATGTTCATTCAAGAACATCCTCACATGTTCCCATTTTTACTTAACTTTCTACGATACTCGTTCTCATTCACACAGTGCATCAAATAAACATACCCCACTAGGATTCATCTTTTATTGAATTCATCTCAATTCAATTCTACACCTACTTGTGCTACTTATAGTACAACCACATACATTCACATATACATTGAATCATTCGAATTGTTAAATAACTCTCTTGAGTCTCATGCACATAGTTCTCGTTGTCACTCTACCCCAATTGGGTTTTACATACTCTAACATATCGATGCCATGTCCCTGACATGGTCTTATATGAATTCTTACACCGAGGCCATATCCCAATATGGTCTTACTCGAGCCTTTAACCATCGTTCTATCGTGCTATACACCTTTCCCATTACTCTAAATTCAATTCCATTGACATCTCATCAAGAGAATTTTCATACATTCACATAATAATATACAACATTGGAATACTAAATAAGCTCATACGTAATTTCAACATTTGCACATGAACTTACCTTGATGTCGAAAGAGCCGAAAAGGACTTTTTGCCCACATTTCTCTTTTCATCCGTTCTAGGTCCGAAACTCATTTTCTTTGATCTAGAACGATGAAATTTATTCATTTAATCACTTAATGATCGTATTACAACATAATCTCTACTTAGGCAAAAATGACCATTTTGCCCCTATACTTTGGCAAAATTACGATTTTGCCCCTAGACTCGTAAATAAATTTTCATCACATTTTCTTGTTAAACAAGCCTAGATGAACATTTAATCCTCTTACAACTATTCTCAATTCCATCAATTTCATGCCTTAATGAACAAATTACAACTTTTGCATTTTAGTCCCAATTAGGTGTTTTCATGACAACACCTTTCACAAAAGTTGTTTCTCATCATCCTATCATTCATTTTCTTTCATAAAAACTCATCAAACAACATAAAATCTCTCATGGAAAGTCCCTAGACTTTCAACCATATTGCAAACTAGTCCCCTCTTTAGAAAGCTTAAGCTTTAAGGGTCTCAAAAGTACAAAAATTAACATCTAAAGCCATTAAAATCACTTACTTGAGTGAAGAGAAGCTTGCTGAAATTTTCAAGATTTCAAAGCCCTCCCATGGCTGATATTTTCGGTTGAAAGAGAAGAAATAAAAAGATGATAGCTTTTTGGCTTATTTCATCTTATTTTATTTCTTTTTAAACACCTATCATGACCACATTTAATGTTCTTGTCCCTTTAGCTTACTATGACCGGCCAACTCACTTAGACAAGGCCAAATTGCTCATTTGGGCCTTCCAATTACTAAGCCATAGCTATTTGGTATCTTTAGCCTATAGAATGGAACTTTCGCACTCTATGCGATTTAGTCCTTTTTCACAATTTAGCTAGAAATCGCTAAAATTAAGGCACCAAAATTTTCATGCATCCTCATAGACATGTTATAACTCATAACATAACATGAAAATAATTTTCTATAACCTCAAATTAGTGATTCTGAGATCACTGCTCCGACTAGCCCCTAAATTGGGCTGTTACAGTACCCCTTTCTTAAATACTTCTGAGCCAACAAGGATGACATCACTACTGGTGACCTATCTTGCTCGTCTGATTCAACACGAATAAAATCCCCATTTTCACATTTCAACTCAATAAACTTCTTTCCACAATTCACGATTACATCATGAGTAACTAACCAATCCATCCCAAGGATGACATCAAACTCATCAAACGGTAATAACATAAGATCAACTGGAAAGAAATGACCCCTAATCATCAATGGGCAACTTTTACATACTCTATTAACCAACACATATTTGCCTAGGGGATTAGACACTCTTATTACGAATTCAGTAGACTCTATAGGCATGCTCATGCTAGAGACTAATTTCATGCATATGTATGAGTGGGTAGATCCCGGATCAATTAAAGCTATAACATGAGTATCATAGAGAGAAAAGGTACCCGTGATTACGTTAGGGGAATATGCCTCTTCATGAGCACGAATGGCATATGTTCTCGCTGGTGCTCTACCCTCGACTCTTGCAGTCTGCTCTCTAGATGGATTCTTGTTACTCATTTCATTTCTCGGGTTTCTCTGCGGTCTTCCTCTAGCAGCACTTCCTGGTCTTGCATTCTGAGACTTCTCTTTCTCGCCCACTCGGGGCAATCTCTGATAAAATGGTCTAAGGACCCACATCTGAAACAAGCCTTCTCATTTGCTCGACACTCACAAGAATGACGGCTACCACAATGCGGGCAATCCAGTCTACTCGGTCAAACGTTGCCCACACTAGCAACTAATGTGGTCTGCACTTTAGACCCCAAAAACTGTTTTCCCTTACTTCGGTTTGAAAACCCGACTGAAGTGGCTGGTCGAGTAGCAAAATCCCTCAATTTCTTAGATGAGGATTGGTAGGACTTACTCAGTTTCCTTTTTCACGAGTCACGAGACTTAATCTCAGCTCTTCTCTTCCCTTTAGCCAACGCTTCGGCTTTACAAGCCCTATCCACCAACACTACAAATTCTTTTAGTTCGAGGACTCCAACATATAAACGGATATCTTTATTTAATCCATCCTCGAATCTCTTGCACATGATAGCCTCGGTAGACACGCACTCCCGGGCATACTTGCTAAGCCTTAAGAACTCTCGTTCGTATTCGGTCACCGTCATTCAGCCTTGCTTTAATTCCAAGAACTCTTTTCTCTTATGGTCGATGAATCTCTGGCTGATATACTTCTTCCGGAATTCCTCTTGGAAGAATTCCCAGCTAACTCTCTCCCTTGGTACCACCAACACAAGGGTGTTCCGCCACTGATAGGTCGAATATCTCAAGAGAGATACCGCACATTTTAAGCACTCCTCAGGCGTGCATGACAACTCATCGAATACCCTGATGGTATTCTCGAGCCAGAATTACGCTCTCTCCGGATCATCATCCTTACTAGCCCGGAATTCTTCAGCTCCTTGCTTCCAGATCTTATTGACCGGAGGCCTTTCTCTTCTCACTACCTCAACCACTTGACGAGCTACGGGAGCGGGTTGAGGAATAGGTGGGGGTGGAGGGGGTTGAGCATTAGGATTTGCTCGGGCATACTCAGTATACCAGTTGCTCATCATATAGAGAAAGGCTTCTCGGGCCTCTTCTCCCTGACCTAAGGTCTCGGGTCTACTATCAGCTGGCGCGGTCCCTTGAGCGGGAGCTGGCGCATTACTCGCAGCATCATCGGCTGCAGTTCGTTCTGGATCAGAATCTATTTACTACATAAAAACACGATTTTAAACGTCAGGAGCCATCACACTATCATTACATAGGTACTCTTACATATGGCATGTATAGCTAGACTCATACTTACGCTACGTTAGTCCTAGAATCAACTAAACCGTAGCTCTGATACCACAAAATGTAACACCCCTTACCCGTGTTCAAAGCCGGAACCGGATACGAGGCATTACCTAACTCAACTTGCTTAAACATGATGTTTCAGGCTATAAAATTTCATTTCGTCATAAAAACTTTCCATTCAAACCCATAACATACTCACCCTAGGCCTACGAGGCCTTAAACATACTTTCGAAAGGTTTCGATAATTAATCAGAAACTTTTACACACTTAGAAAAATTTTGCCTAAACAGGGGCCACACGCACGTGTTGCTCAAGGGACACGCCCGTGTGCCCCTGAGACATGCCCGTGTTCCTCACCCGTGGTCGACACTAACTTAATACACACGGCCGGACACACGCCCATGTCCTTGGCCCGTGTCCCTCACACGGCCTCGACACGCCCGTGTCTTAGCCCGTGTGCCAAAACCTTAGCATTTTGTTTGTGACGTCATCACCTCACTAAGGTCACACGGCCATGGCACACGCCCGTGTCCTTAGGCCGTGTGTCGAATTAAATTTCAATTTCTAGGTGCAGACTTCACACGGCCTGGGCACACGCCCATGGGGCTGACCGTGTGTCACACACGTCCGTGTGTCTGCCCGTGTGGACAATTATATGGCTATCTACCAAGCCATTTGCCACCCTAGTAAGAAATCACACTTATACCAAATCAATTCAATATTTAAGGTGACCATATGATACCTCTAAGAACTCAAAAGAATCAAGACATCCATAAAAACATACACTTCATGAAATCCATCATCATTGAATATATGAACATATCAAGTATAGGCCAACATCCCATGAACTCTTACAAAATAGACTGAACAACTATAATACCCAACACATTTGACTTGCAAATATGACATAACAAAAAGACCAAGTCCTATACATGCCATACTAAAAATGAATCTAGTCTGGCTATACCAAATAGTGGTCGATAGTGTGATCTCCAATTCTGACGTCTGCGATTTCTCGAGCTATCTTGGCAATACTACAAGGAAAAGGGCAATGAAAGGGGTAAGCATAAAGCTTAGTAAGTTTGCATGAAAATAAATGACAATAATAAGCTCATGATAAAACCCATCCATGGCATTAATTAACCATACACAAGGTTATAGGCTCCTTGCCATACTTACTCATAATTGCCCTTATTTAGCTCATACCATGCCACATATCGTAAATATTCTTCGTGAATTACTCACGGGTACCTGTGTTAACTCAATCACATAGCTTTAATAAAATTCTCGTTTCTATTTCTAAGTTGATCTATTTATCCCAATAAATTACTAGGGATGCTCAAGGATGCTTATTCATAACCATTAGCATACACACGAAGCCAATTCCACATCCCGGATGCGGTCTTATATGGGATTATTTTTTACTACCAATGCCATATCCCGGATATGGTCTTATACAGAACCTCACCTCAAGTATCGATGCCATATCCCGGATACGGTCTTATACGATTCTCATATTTAATACCAAAGCCATATCCCGGATATGGTCTTATACGAAATTTCAATTTGGCGCCAAAGCCATGTCCCCGACATGGTCTTACACGGGACCTAATCTATCTCATGTCTCGATAATAATATACCCACATTCATTATAGTCCAACCGGGACTTCAACATTTCAGTTTCTTAGAATATCGTACATCAATATAATGTCAACCATTCACAAACAATACGAGCATAAATGCTGAATTTATCACATACAAACATACCTCGATTTCAAAATAAGTTAGATCGTCGATCTAGTCAGAGACTTTATTCTTGCCCCGATCAAGGTTGATTCTTGGTTCTTCTTGCTCTATAATAGCAAATTAGCTCGTTTCAATCATCACATTAATAAGAGCATTTTAATAACCATGCTTTGGCAAAATTACTATTTGCCCTTACACTTTGGCAAAATGACCATTTTACCCCTAGGCTTGGAAATCAATTCTAATCAAATTTCTACCTTTAACAAGCCTAGGTGAACATTTATTTCTCTTATGGCTATCATCAAAACCCAACATTTCACACATTTACTACAAACTTTACAACCTTTACAAAAAGGTTCATTTAGGTGTTTTCATGGCAACACCTTTCACAAAAGTTGTTCATCTAACAACTAAGAATCATTTTATTCCATAAAATGTAGCAAATAACAAGGAAAGCTCTCATGGGAAAACTCTAAACTTTTCACGATATTGCAAATTAGTCCCCTCTTTAGAAAGCTTAAGCTCTAGGGGTTCTAAAAGTACAACTATCATCAAGAAAAACCATTAAAGTCACTTACTTGAATGGAGAAGAGTTTGCTGAAATTTTGAGCTTTCAAAACCCCTATTTTTCTTGCTATTTTTTATGGAGGAAGATGGAGAAAAAAGATGATATATTTTCTTTCTATATTTTATTAATACAAGTCAATTTTGTCACCAACTTTGGCCAATTTGTCAATTGTTGTCTCCTATGGCCAGCCACCCTTTCCTTATGGATCTAATTACACTTTAAAGACCTCAAATTAATATTCTATGACTATTAGGCACCTTAAGCTTATAAAATAGAACTTTCGCACTGTAACAGCCCGATTTAGGGCCTAGTCAGAATAGTGGTGCGAGACCACAAATCTGATTTAGTAAATTGAGTTCTTAAGGTTTATGATATGTTTGCATGATAGTATTAAAGTTCTATGTAGAAATTTTTTGAAATTGACATGGAATGATCAAATAGGACTAAATTGCAAAAGTTGCAAAATATGAGTTTCTAGAAGCTTTTTGTATGAAATAGCTTTAGAATATTAATTAGAAGTCCTTAAATAGCAATTTTCCCAAATTATAATTATTGGACAAAAATGGACATGAGTTAGTAGATTGTAAATTTTTAAAGAGAAGGGCATTTTGGTCATTTACCAATTAAATGATTAAAATAGGAAAAAGATGATAAAAATTTCATTCATCTTCTTCCTTGGTGCCGAAAATTTGAAGAACCCCATAGCTAGGGTTTTTTCATCTTTCAAGCTTGCTAGTAAGTTCATCTTAGCCCAATTTTTAATATTCTTCGTATTTTTAAAGTTCTCGTATTATGAATTAGCTATTTTTAGCTATAAAATGAGCTAAGATGCATGTTCAAAAATCTACCCAATAGTGACATGCTTGTAAAATGATATTTTATGGAATTTTATGAGAGTTTGATGTTAGATAAACATCTTTTCCTTAGTGAATTTCATGAAAAATGATAGTATGGACTAATTTGTAATAGTTATGAAATTGGTCATACCTATTAGAAATGGTGAGAATTGATGATTTTTATAGTAGAGAAAATGAATCAGCTAAGCATGATGTTTAAGAAAGTTAAATGAGAATCATTTTACGAGCTTAGGGGCAAAAGTGCAAATATGAGAAAGTTTAGGGGCAAAATAGTAATTTTGCAAAAGTATGAGTTAAGAGTCAATTTAGTCAATGTGAGTATTAAATGATCTAATTATTATTATAGATCAAGAAAAACGAAGCCCGGATCGAAACCGAGGCAAGAACAAAGTCGAGGACTAAATTGCATATCTACACACATTTTGTATATTGAGGTAAGTTTGTATGTTTTCTAAGCTTTATGATTAATATCATTGAATTGCTTAGTATAATTTAGAATATATTTTAAATTCCATGAGATTGTTTAATGCTATGTTAAACAAAGAAATCAATGAGATCAAGCATGAGAAAGTCCCTATTGAAGTTGAATTACTTAGGATACTCGATCTATCACATGAAATGAGAAAGTCCGTATAAGACCAAGCCAAGGCATGGCATCGGCAATCAAGCAAGTTATCATGTAAGACCAAGACAAGTCTTGGCATTGAAGATTTATTATGAGATGAAGACCCATATAAGCCCAAGCCAAGGCATGGCATTGGTGAGTCTCCAAGCAAAGTTATCATGTAAGTCCAAGACAAGTCTTGGCATTGAAAAGCTATAAAGAGATAGAGATCCCATGTAAGTCCAAGCCAAGGCATGGCATTGGTGAGTAACAAGAAAGATTTCATGTAAGTCCAAGCCAAGGCTCGGCATTGACAAGTAAAGATACCAAGTAAGACCATGTCGAGACATGGCAATGGTAAGTTCCCAAGGGAACTCATAAGGAAGACTTCGTGTAAGCCCATGTCAAGACATGGCATCAATACCAAGTAAGAGATCCCATGTAAGACTATATCAAGGATATAGCATTGGCATCAAGACACATGTGTTTTGAGATTTAGTATCCTCTGTTATTCATAGTAATTCATCGGGCAAAAGAGTAAAGATTAAATGAGAAAGTAAGAAAGTTAAGTAAGTAAAGTTATTATCAAGTTATTCTAGTCAGAGTTAATTAAGAGTATTATTCATGAAATGAATGATGAAGTTGAGATTATGCTTATCATAGTAAAGTATACTGATCTATGTGATCAAGTGATACAGGTATCTTGTTACCATACGAGCATGAGAATAGTAAGTACCATGAGATATGTAAGAATCAGTAAGAGTAAGTAAGCTTAAATACTTGAGATTTCATAATGCCATTGTTTATGATGAATGGTTAATGTTAAGCAAATATATTGCTATGAGAATTACATGCAAACTTACTAAGCTAAATGCTTACGTCCTTTATTCTTTCTTTCCATGTAGTCCCGCCAAGCTAATCTCGTGGATCATCGTCACCGTAGCTCGGAGCACACTATCAATTGCTATTTTGGTATAGCCAAGTTGTTTATATTAAGTATGGCATGTATAGGAAACATTTCATTTTGAGTTATGTTTTAAAACTAGCCAAAGTGTTGGCTATCAAGCTTAGTATTCTTTTTGTATATGGCCAAAGAGATGAGTCATGAATGATTAAGTATGCATGTTTTAATCTATCAATGAAGTATGCATCCTTGTTCATGTTAGATGTAATACTTGAGTTGCTGAATTGAGCATGAGTTTGGTCTTGATTTCAGGGTGGCAATTGGCTTGGTAAATAGCCTCTAAGTGCCCATACGGATGGACACACGGGCGTGTGTCTAGGCCATGTGCACCCTGCACCTTTGTATCTTAAGTCAGAATAGACCACGGGCTAATCCCACGGCCATTTGTTTAGACCGTGTGTGATACACGGTTAGAACATGGGCGTGTGCCCCGGTCGTGTGAACAAGTCAGTATATCAAGGTATAACACACGGTTTCAGTCCACGGGCGTGTCAAGACCGTGTGAGATTAGTCAGTGTCGACCACGGTTGGGAGACATGGGCGTGTCTTAGGGGTACACGGGTGTGCCCCAAGCCACATAGGCGTGTGACCCCTGTTTCGAGGAAAAGTTCCCGATTGTATTCCGAAAGTTCCCGGATATGTGTTTAAGGCCTCATAGGCCCATGATATGTACGTTTTGACTAAGAAAGAAGAGTTTCTATTTCAGAACAAAATTTTACAACCCGTAAGTACATGTTTAAGTGAGTTCAAGCATGGTAATGTCTCGTATCCAGTCTTAGCCTTGGACTCGGGTATGGGGTGTTACACGCACTTTATGCGATTTAGTCCTTTTTCGCGATTAAGCAAGAAATTGCTAAAATTAAGGCACCAAAATTTTCATGCACACATATAATCATGCTCTAGCTCGTAAAATGACATGAAAATAATTTTCTCTAACCTCGGATTAGTGATCCCGAGTTCACTGTTCTGACTAGCCCCTAAATCGGGCTGTTACAAAAATTGCGTGAGCTTTCTAGTCTAGTATAACCAACCTGTACGTACAAAGACAGAATAATTCTAAGGAAAGGACACTTGTATTGTTAGAGGAGGACATAAAAGGTGGATGTGAGAAGAAAAAAGGAGCTTTTTTTTTCAGATCATCATCTTCATCATCCCATCTTGAAGCTTACGGCCATGGCAGCTTAAGCCTCTCACGGGTGAGCCAACGTGAAAACCAGATGCAGACTAGCTTCTGACGGGGAGACCTAAGTGCGAGACAAGAGGGAATAGAGAAATTCAGTCGAGTTGTCTAGGGATAGTATTCTCCACTCAATTCTTTCTTATTTCTTTCTAAATGCTGGTGATTATTCTCTGTTTTCTGTTTGTATGGAAGTACACATGAATTCTTGATTAAATGTTATCTTATTCAATCTTGCTTTTATTGTTTAATCTTGGGGTTTGAATATTTTTTAACACGGAAGTGTTATTGCAGTCACTGACACTAGAAAGTGCAGTGATAGTTTGAGCCAACAAGCATTACAACGGAAGTTGAGTGAGGATTAGAGGAATTTAGTCCACTTGTTATTATTAGTGCCATATTGCCATCATCGGAAGGTAAGGTTAGTATGCATGTTTAAGTCCCGGATTAAATAGAGGAGTGACGCTGGGTAAGATATACATTGAACTTTATTGCTTCAACAATCACCTATCTTTTTATACCTTGTGAGCACTTAGTATTCTGCTGAAGATTCATGTTGGGGATCCCAGTTTATCATTATCATATTTTATTTTATTGTTTTCGAGTTATTGCATCGACAACTATTCTCACAATTTATCTCATTTCCATCTAGTTATTGCACCGACATTAATAGACAAAAGACTACTATCCCTGTAGGATCGATATCCGACAGACTCACATCTGTCTACTATACTTGCATCGATAGTGTACTCTTGCACATTATTGTTGTGACGTTAAATAGCCGATCTATGTTACAGGACAAGATTTAAATTAGGAAAATAAAACATATAAGTGAAATTGTGCGCTTTATTTTAAATAGGATAGTGACTGTGCTAAGTAAAAATGGTGAGTTTTACTTGCATTGATAGTTGTATACTAACAATTGTAGTAACTAATCAAGTTGTTAGTAGTTTTCTTTTCTGTTACATAAGAAGTGTTGTGTATGTTTGGAAATTCATATTGAATATTTGGTTAATTGAATATATTTCGTCTCATTTCTCCCTTCTCTATTCTCCTCCTTGCTATTCTGTCTATCTGCTTCTCTATTTTCTTCTCAATTATCTTCTTTTGTTTCTTGTCTCATTCTTATCTTCTCTCAAATTTCTCTCTTTCTTTCCTTCTTTCTCTTTCAGTTTTTTCTTTTCTAGTTTGTTCTATAACAAAGGCACCAGAGCTATTACGATCCTCGATGACTATCGACAGAGTTACCACTCAGCTGCAAGCAGAGGTTAGTTTGCTGTAGTAAGACGTTTCTAAAATCTAGGGTGAAATTGCACAATGGGATACCAAGTAAGAAACCAGATTCAAGGAGTTTAAGGATGAGTTCAAGCGTGAGATACAATCCGAGTTTCATTCTTTGTTTGGGTAGTATTAGGGGTACTTGAATCTTGCTATTAGTAATGCAGCAGCCTCAGCTAAAGGCAAGGGGATTTTGGGGAGGCTCTCCCTGGATTCACACCTAAAGAACCCATAGAGGTTTCCACAAGAGGCCAGGTTCATGCTTAGGTTAAGTACAAAGATACTCTAAGGTGTTTCACTGCTTGTATTGATGAGGGTGAACGTCATGGTTTTAGTATGGTTGGGCTGAAGGCAAAAATCTCTGGGATTTTCAATTTTCCTGTTAATACTAAACTTACTCTGACATATATAATGAAGATGGGGATGTTGTTACCCTTGTGGATGATGATGATTTCTATGATGTGATAAGGCAATGCCTCAAATTCTTGAGGATTGATATGCAACTGAATAATGATAAGCTCAATAAACCATGTGCCGCATCAAGCCAAAGTTTTACCCCTTTGAGATCTCCATTTTTTCATCCTCCATCAGAGGGCTTTAATACTATTGTTGTTGATTCAAGCATGCAACTTGTAGTATCTTCTGGGATCCCTTGCACCACAATTGATGTTTCTAACCCAGATCCTTTAAGGGATGGTGGCTTGTGAGTGGTTATACCCACATCTACAAATGTTGATTCAACTTGGAAGGTTAACAAGGAAAGCATATACTGGTGTAATTCCCTTGACACTAGACAGGCTTTAAAGGTCTTGAAATTGGAAAGAAATAGCTTAGAGCACCTTCTGCAACACTATTATGGAGACAATGCAACTAAAGGGTACCTTGTCAATTCTCTTCCTATTCCACATAAAGTAAAAGAAGCTATTGGAGGGATTACTAAACTCACTCGTAGTGATGGGAGATCGATGGTGATCAACGTGGAATATAATTAGCCTGATTTTCTGCTTAGAGCCACCGGACATCCAGGTGGAGATGTTAATTGTGAGACAAATTATTCCCCTTTTCCAGGAAATATAAACCAATTGATTTTGGAGCTTGGCCCATATATTAAGGAGCTCATTAGAATAGGATGTGCTATTAAGGAATTTGTTAACCCCAAGTATAATGATGTTAGTAAAACATCATTTAAGTCCTCAACACGAGTAGAGCATATGATGCAAGACTATCCTAAAACATTGCCTCCATCAGCAAGAGCCATGTAACACCCCATACCCAAGTCCGAGACTGAGACTGGATACGAGACATTACCATACTTGAACTTAAGGAAACATGTACTTACGGGCTGTAAAAATTTGTTTCGAAACAGAAACTTCTCTTTCTTAATCAAAACATACGTTTCATGGGCCTACGAGGCCTTAAACACCTATCTGAAAACTTTCGGAACTCAATCGAGAACTTTTCCTCGAAACAGGGGTCACACACCCATGTGACTTGGGACACGCCCGTGTACCCCTAAGACATGCCCGTGTCTTCCACCCGTGGTCGACACTGACTAATTTCACACGGCCTTGACACGCCCATGGCTTTGGCCTGTGTGCTAAAATTTGGCATTCTGACTTATCCACACGGTCCATACACACGCCCGTGTACTTCAGCCGTGTGGTAATTCAATTTACAAGTGCAAGGTGCAGACTTCACACGGCCAGGGCACACGCCCATGTGCTAACCGTGTGTCACACACGGCCTAAACATACGGCCGTGTGATTAGCCCGTGGTCTATTCTGACTTAAAACACAAATGTGCAGGGGACACACGGCTTAGACACACGCCCGTGTGTATATCCATGTGGGCACCTAGAGGCTATCTTCCAAGCCAATTGCCACCCTGATATCAAGATCAATCCAATACTCAATTCAATAACTCAAGTATTACATCTAACATGAACAAGGATGCATACTTCATTGATAGATAAAAACATACATAATTAATCATTCATGACCCATCTCTTTGGCCATATACAAAAAGAATACTATGCTTGATAGCCAACACTTTGGCTAATTCTAAAACATAACTCAAAATGAAATGCTTCCTATACATGCCATACTTAATATAAACAACTTTGCTATACCAAAATAGCAATTGATAGTGTGCTCCGAGCTCCGATGACGATGATCCACGAGATTAGCTTGGCGAGACTACATAGAAAGAAAGAATTAAAGACGTAAGCATTTCGCTTAGTAAGTTTGCATGTAATGCATATAAAAACATATATAAATATATATACTTAACGTACTCATTCATCATAAGCAAAGGCATTGCTAAGTTCACATGCTTGAGCTTACTTACTCTTAATGATTCTTACACTTATCATGGTACTTACTAGTCTCGTGTTTGTAAGGTAAACAAGGTACCTGTATCACTTAATCATATAGATTAGCATAATTTGTTAAGATAAGCATGATCTTAACTTCATCATTCATAACATGAATAATACTCTTAGTTCACTATGACTAACATACTTTGATGATAGCTTTACTTGCTTAACTTTATTGCTTTCTCATTTATTCTTTACTCTTTTGCCCGATGAATTACTATGAATAACCGTGGATATCTTGAATCTCATCTCACAAATATCTCGATGCCAAAGCCATACCCTAGATATGGTCTTACATGGGATCTCTCAACTTGGTATCGATGCCATGTCTTGACATGGACTTACACGAAGTCTTCCTTGTGTGTTCCATTGGGAACTTACCATTGCCATGTCTTGACATGGTCTTACTTGGTATCTTTACTCATGAACGGGTTAATGCCGAGCCTTGGCTTGGACTTACATGAAATCTTCCTTGTTACTCACCAATGCCATGCCTTGGCTTGGACTTACATGGGATCTCTATCTCATGATAGCTTTTCAATGCCAAGACTTGTCTTGGACTTACATGAAATTTTTACATGCAGACTCACAAATGCCATGCCTTGGCTTGGGCTTATATGGGTCTTCATCTCATAAACTCTTCAATGCCAAGACTTGTCTTGGTCTTACATGATAACTTGCTTGATTGCCGATTCCATGCCTTGGCTTGGTCTTATACGGACTTCATTGTCTCATGTGATAGATCGGGTATCCTGAGTAATTCAACTTCAATCGGGACTTTCTCATACTTAATCTCATTGATTTCTTTGTTTAGCATGGCATCAAAAATCTCATGGAATTAAGATATATTCTACATCATACTAAGCAATTCAATGATATTAATCATAAAGCTTAGAAATCATACAAACTTACCTCAATGTACAAAATGTATGTAGAAATGCAATTTAGTCCTCGACTTTGTTCTTGCCTCGGTTTCGATCCAGGCTTCATTTTTCTTGATCTATAATAATAATTTAGCTCATTTAATACACACATTGACTAAATTGACTCTTAACTCATAGTTCGGCAAAATTACCATTTTGCCCCTAAACTTCCTCATAATTACACTTTTGCCCCAAGGCTCGTAAAGTGATTTTTATTCAACTTTCGTGAACTTCATGCTTAGCTGATTCATTCTCTTAACTATAGCAACAATCAATTCTCACTATTTCTATCATGTATGACAAATTTCACAACTTTTACAAACTAGTCCTTACTAGCATTTTTCATGAAATTCATTTAGGAAAAGATGTTTATCTAACATCAAACTCTCACAATCTTTCATACTATCATGCAAACATATCTTAAACCTCAAAAATCATTTCACTACTTTAGATTTGTGGTCTCGCACCACTGTTCCGACTAGGCCCTAAATCAGGATGTTACAATTCTCCCCCTCTTAAGAATTTTCGTCCTCGAAAATCTTACCAGCAAATAGGTTTGGGTACTGGTTTCTCATGCTCTCTTCTGGTTCCCACGTAGCTTCCTCTATCCCATGTCTTTGCCACAACACTTTCACTAGGGCAATACTTTTATTTCTTAGCTGTTTGACTTCCCGAGCTAAAATCTTAATTGGTTCTTCATCATAAGTCATGTCGGGATGAATCTCTAACTCTGACGGGGCAATTATATGTGAAGGGTCTGATCAGTAGTGTCGCAACATGGACACGTGAAACACATCATGTATCTTTTCTAACTCTGATGGCAAAGCCAATCGATAAGCTACCGGCCCAACTCTCTCAGTAATCTCGTATGGTCCGATAAAATGTGGACTCAACTTGCCTTTACGGCCAAATCTGAGAACCTTTCTCCATGGTGACACTTTCAAGAAAACTTCATCCCCGACCTGATACTCTATCTCTTTTCTTTTTAAATCCGAGTAGGATTTTTGTCTGTCAGAAGCAGCCTTTAAAATTTCTCGAATTACTTTCTCCTTCTATTCGGTTTCTCTAACCAAATCAACCCCGTGAATCTGGTTTTCCTTGAGTTCAGTCCAATATAAAGGCATTCGACACTTATGCCCATATAAAGCCTCATAGGGCGCCATCTTCAAGCTCGACTGAAAACTATTATTGTAGGCAAATTCTACTAATGGGAGAAACTTTTCCCAACTACCTTGGAATTCAATAATACAACACCGGAGCATATCTTCGAGTACTTGTATTAACCTCTCTGACTGACCGTCAGTTTGAGGATGAAAAGCTGTACTAAAACTCGATTTTGTACCCAAGGCCTCTTGTAACTTCTTCCAAAATCTGGAGGTGAATCTCGGATCTCTATCCGATATGATTGACAAAGGAACTCCATGTAGCCTTACTATTTCTAAAACATACAAGTTTGCCAACTTGTCGAGTGAGTAATCCACTCGTACAGGTATGAAATGGGCTGACTTCATAAGTCTGTCAACCACAACCCATACAACATCTTTCTTACTTGGTGACAACGATAAACCCGTTACAAAATCCATGGTGATACAGTCCCATTTCCACTCGGGAATCGAAATGGGTTAAAGCAAACTCGAAGGTACTTGGTGTTCAGCCTTTACTTGCTGACAAATCATGCATTTGGAAACAAACTCTAAAATATCTTTATTCATTCTTGGCCACAAATACTGTTGCTTCAAGTCATTATACATCTTGGTACTACCCGGATGTACAGATAAACATCTGTTATGTGCCTCATGCAAATTTTTTTGAATAAGCTCCTCCTTTCTCGGTACACAAGTTCTATCTTTGAACATCAAACTTCCATTGGGACTAATCTGAAATCGGACTCAACATCCGCCTCGCTTGCTGAGCTCTCTTGACTTGCAATTCACTATCTTCTTTTTGAGCTTCAATGATCTCTTGGAGAAACATTGGTCTAGCTCTCAACTCAGCTAGAATAGAACTATCGTCGGATAAAGTCATCCGCGAATTCATTGCCCTTAATGCAAATAGGGACTTTCTACTCAAAGCATCAGCGACCACATTCGCCTTTCCGGGATGGTAGTCAATGACCAACTCATAGTCTTTTATCAACTCTAACCATCTCCGTTGCCTAAAGTTCAACTCTTTCTGCGTCATCAAGTACTTCAAACTTTTGTGATCGGTGAAAATCTGACATCTTTCACCATATAAATGGTGTCTCCAAATCTTCAATGCGAAGACTATGGCAGCCAACTCTAAATCGTGCGTCGGATAATTCTTCTCATGGGGTTTTAGCTGTCTTGAGGCATAAGCAATCACTTTGCCTTCTTGCATAAGTACACAAATTAATCCGTTTAAGGATGCATCATTCAGATATCACGAACTCTTTCCCTATCTCAAAGTTGTACTAAAATCGGAGCTTACATCAATAATGCCTTTAGTTTCTTGAAACTTTGTTGGCATCTTTCGCATCCACTCAAACTTCACATTTTTCTCAGAACAATTTCGTCATCGGTTGCAATCATGGAAAACCCTTTGACGAATCGTCTATAATAGCCAGCTAGGCCTAGAAAACTTCTAATCTCAGAGACATTCCTCGGTGGATTCTAGTCCATTATGGCCGAAATCTTACTTGGATCTACTCGGACTCTATCTCCTTAGACAATATGTCCCAGAAATCCTACTTCCTTGAGCCAAAATTCACTTTTACTGAACTTGGCATAAAGCTAATTTTCTCGTAAAGTCTGCAAGACCGTTCGTAGATGCTCAGCATGCTCATTCCCATCTCGGGAATAAATCAATATGTCATCGACAAAAACGACTACAAACTTGTCGAGGTATGGCCTGAAAATGCGGTTCATTAAGTCCATGAATACCGCAGGAGCATTGGTCAATCCAAAGGGCATGACTAAAAATTCATAATGCCCATACCTCGTTCGGCGGTCTTGGATACATCCGAATCCTTTACTCTCAATCGGTAGTACCGGATCTCAAGTCTATCTTAGAGAACACAGTGGCCCCCTTCAATTGATCGAACAAATCATCGATCCTTGGCAATGGGTACTTGTTATTTACTGTCACTTTATTAAGCTGACGGTAATCTATGTACAATCTCATGGTGCCATCTTTCTTTTCCACAAATAAAACTGGAGCACCCCATGGAGAACAACTTGATCTTACAAAACCTTTATCTCGACAAGTCTTGCAATCGTGACTTCAACTCTCTCAACTCCGTTGGAGCCATTCTGTATGAGGAGTAATAGATATTGGTACAGATGCACGTGAGCTAGCTCAATCTTGAACTCAATCTCTCTAACTGGTGGTAGTCCTGGTAATTCCTCGGGAAAAACATCCAAGTACTCACATACTATCCGTACTGACTCAATCTTTAACTCTGTTTCTCTATCATTCATCACAAAGGCCAAATATGCCTCATACCCTTTTCTTATGTATTTTTGTGCCGTCATATTAGAAATCATTACTGGCGATCTACCTTGTTAAATGCGATTCTACATGGAGAGTGTCCCTATTCTCACATCTCATCTCAATATATTTCTTCCCACAATTTACTATTACATCATGAGTGGTCAACCACCCATACCAAGAATGATGTCAAACTCATCAAATGGTAACAACATAAGGTTTGCTTTAAAATAATGACCTCTAATCATCAATGGGCAATCATTACATACTTTATCGACCAAAGACACTTTGGCCTAATGGATTAGACACTTTAATCACAAATTCTGTAGACTCTATAGGCATACTCATACTTGGATACTAGTTTCATGCAAATGTAAGAGTGTGTGGATCCGGATCTATTAAAGCAATAACTTTAATATCATGAAGAGAAAAGGTACCCGTAATAACATCATGAGAAGATGCCTCTTCGCGAGCGCTTGAATGGCATACGTCCTTCAGTGCCCTACCCTCGGGTCTCGCAACCTTGCTCTTTAGGTTACCTCTACCACTTGCTCCACTACAGGGGTCTTCTGCGGGTCTTCCTCTGACCATACTCCCAGATCTCGGGTTTTGTGCTCTCTCTTCCTTCATCGTCTCCGGGCAATCTTTTATAAAGTGGTCTTTGGAACCACATCTGAAACAAGCATTTTCATGCGCTCGGCACTCACCCAGATGATGTCTACCTCACTGTGGGCATTCCGGTCTATCAGATCGAATGTTCCCCACACTAGCGACTGAAGTAGTCTGTGACTTATTTCCCGAATACTGTTTACCCTTGTTTCTTCTTGAAAACCCTGTGGATGAATCTGATCGGGTGGAGAAATCTCTTGACTTCTTGGAAGAGGGTTGGAATGACTTATTCCACTGTCTCTTTCTCGAGTCACGAGACTCTATTTTAGATTTTCTCTTCTCTTTTACTAGCTCTTCGGCTTTACAAGCCCGCTCCACTAACACAACAAATTCTTTTAATTCTAGGACAGCAACAAACAACTTAATGTCCTCATTTAGTCCATCTTCGAATCTCTTGCTCATGATGGCCTCGGTGGATACACACTCTCGAGCGTATTTACTAAGTCGTATAAACTCACGCTCATAATCAGTTACGGACATCTTGCCTTGCTTCAGTTCTAGAAATTCCTTTCTCTTCTGATCGACAAATCTTTGACTGATATACTTCTTTCTGAACTCTTCTTGAAAGAACTCCCACGTGATCTTTTCTCGTGGTACCACTGATACTAAGGTGTTCCACCATTGATAAGCAGAATCTCTTAAAAGAGAGACTACACACTTCATGCATTCCTCAGACGTGCATGACAATTCATTGAATACCCTTATGGTATTCTCTAACTTGAATCGGGCCTTTTCCTCGATCATCATCCTTTTAGCCCGAAATTCTTACGCCTCTATGTTTCTGGTCCTATCAACGGAGGCTTCTCTCCTCTTACCACCTCTACTACTTGAGGGGCTACTAGGATAGGTTGAGGAATAGGCGGGGTGGAGGGTTTGAGCATTCGGGTTAAATGCGAACGAACTCAGTATACCACGTGTTCATCATATGGAGGAAGGCTTCTCTAGCCTCTTCTCCTCCTCTCTGACTCACCGTAGTGGGTCTATTCTCATTCTCGTTAGGCACCGTCCCTTCAGTGGGAGCCGACGCGTTACTTTCTACGTCATCCGCTCCAGCTCTTTCGGGATCCATTTACTATATGTATAAACATAATTTAAGTCGTCAGGAGTCGTCACAATATCATTATAAAAACATTCTTACGTATGGCATGTATAGCTAGACTCGTGCTCATGCTACGTTAGTCCTAGAACCGACTAAACCGTAGCTCTGATACCACTAAATGTAACACCCCATACCCAAGTTCAAGACTGAGACTGGATACGAGACATTACCATACTTGAACTTAAGGAAACATGTACTTACGGGCTGTAAAATTTTGTTTCGAAATAGAAACTTCTCTTTCTTAATCAAAACATACGTTTCATAGGCCTACGAGGCCTTAAACACCTATCCAGAAACTTTCGAAACTCAATCGAGAACTTTTCCTTGAAATAGGGGTCACACGCCCATGTGACTTGGGACACGCCTGTGTACCCCTAAGACATGCCCGTGTCTTCCACCCGTGGTCGACACTGACTAATTTCACACGGCCTTGACACGCCCGTGGCTTTGGCCCGTGTTATAAACTTTGGCATTCTGACTTATCCACACGATCCATACACACGCCCGTGTACTTCAGCCGTGTGGTAATTCAATTTACAAGTGCAAGGTGCAAACTTCACACGGCCAGGGCACACGCCCATATGCTAACCGTGTGTCACACATGGCCTAAACATACAGCCGTGTGATTAGCCCGTGGTCTATTCTGACTTAAAACACTAATGTACAGGGGACACACGGGTTAGACACACGCCCGTGTGTCTATCCATGTGGGCACCTAGAGGCTATCTTCCAAGCCAATTGCCACCCTGATATCAAGATCAATCCAATACTCAATTCAATAACTCAAGTATTACATCTAACATGAACAAGGATGCATACTTCATTGATAGATAAAAACATACATACTTAATCATTCATGACCCATCTCTTTGGCCATATACAAAAAGAATACTAAGCTTGATAGCCAACACTTTGGCTAATTCTAAAACATAACTCAAAATGAAATGCTTCCTATACATGCCATACTTAATATAAACAACTTTGCTATACCAAAATAGCTATTGATAGTGTGCTCCGAGCTCCGATGACGATGATCCACGAGATTAGCTTGGCAGGACTACATAGAAAGAAAGAATTAAAGAGGTAAGCATTTTGCTTAGTAAGTTTGCATGTAATGCATATAACAACATATATAAATATATATACTTAACATACTCATTCATCATAAGCAAAGGCATTGCTAAGTTCACATGCTTGAGCTTACTTACTCTTAATGATTCTTACACTTATCATGGTACTTACTAGTCTCGTGTTTGTAAGGTAAACAAGGTACCTGTATAACTTAATCATATAGATTAGCATACTTTGTTAAGATAAGCATGATCTTAACTTCATCATTCATAACATGAATAATACTCTTAGTTCACTATGACTAACATACTTTGATGATAGCTTTACTTGCTTAACTTTATTGCTTTCTCATTTATTCTTTACTCTTTTGCCCGATGAATTACTATGAATAACCGAGGATCTTGAATCTCATCTCACAAATATCTCGATGCCAAAGCCGGACCTAGATATGGTCTTACATGGATCTCTCAACTTGGTATCGATGCCATGTCTTGACATGGACTTACACGAAGTCTTCCTTGTGTGTTCCATTGGGAACTTACCATTGCCATGTCTTGACATGGTCTTACTTGGTATCTTTACTCATAAACGGGTTAATGTCGAGCCTTGGCTTGGACTTACATGAAATCTTCCTTGTTACTCACCAATGCCATGCCTTGGCTTGGACTTACATGGGATCTCTATCACATGATAGCTTTTCAATGCCAAGACTTGTCTTGGACTTACATGAAATTTTTACATGGAGACTCACCAATGCCATGCCTTGGCTTGGGCTTATATGGGTCTTCATCTTATAAACTCTTCAATGCCAAGACTTGTCTTGGTCTTACATGATAACTTGCTTGATTGCCGATGCCATGCCTTGGCTTGGTCTTATATGGACTTCATTGTCTCATGTGATAGATCGAGTATCCTAAGTAATTCAACTTCAATCGGGACTTACTCATACTTAATCTCATTGATTTCTTTGTTTAGCATGGCATCAAAAATCTCATGGAATTAAGATATATTCTACATCATACTAAGCAATTCAATGATATTAATCATAAAGCTTAGAAATCATACAAACTTACCTCAATGTACAAAATGTATGTAGAAATGCAATTTAGTCCTCGACTTTGTTCTTGCCTCGGTTTCGATCCGGGCTTCATTTTTCTTGATCTATAATAATAATTTAGCTCATTTAATACACACATTGACTACATTGACTCTTAACTCATACTTCGGTAAAATTACCATTTTTCCCTAAACTTTCTCATAATTACACTTTTTCCCCAAGGCTCGTAAAGTGATTTTTATTCAACTTTCGTGAACTTCATGCTTAGTTGATTCATTCTCTTAACTATAGCAACAATCAATTCTCACTATTTCTATCATGTATGACAAATTTCACAACTTTTACAAACTAGTCCTTACTAGCATTTTTCATGAAATTCATTTAGGAAAAGATGTTTATCTAACATCAAACTCTCATAATCTTTCATACTATCATGCAAACATATATTAAACCTCAAAACTCATTTCACTACTTTAGATTTGTGGTCTCGCACCACTGTTCCGACTAGGCCCTAAATCAAGATGTTACAAGTCAAATTTACGGTAATGAACACATGGCTTGCTTATGCACCAGTGAAAAAAACCCTGAGGATGTAATACCCCAAACCCGGCCCAAACACTACGACCGGATCTGGTATGTCACTAGGAAGAAGCTTAGGAAGTTTGATTGGTTTCGGAAAATTCTAAGTCATTTTAAAATCTCGAATCTCGTGGTTCAGTTGAAAACCCGTTGTCTAGTTAACTTTGAAATTTAATTAGTTGAGCCTTGCGATTAGGAGACATTTGGAAACACTTACCAATTATTCGATTATCAGGTTTTCAATGAAAATGCCTTTTATTATAAGAAGCGTTGTTGGGCAGGTTATAAGAAAAACTTTAGTGTGTAATTAATATGTCCCAAATTCAAAACCCAAAAGAAAATCCCAAATTTCGTAGTGGCCTTATTACAAATCAAAGAAAAATACCCAAAAGGTATAAACGATAAATAAAATAAAGTTTACTAGTAAACCCATGCGTGGCCACCTCGAGCTCCCTCCAGCCCATTCCGTAAAGCTAAGAATCACCTGCAAATGTTTAAACAAATGTGTGAGTCACGAGACTCAGTGTGCAATCAATTCACATTATCCACAGGTGGTCCTGAGCCCCAATACACCATCGGCCGAAGCCCAATCATACAGTATAGCCAACAATCAACATGATAGCCCAACCCAGCCTAGTTTTTCCATCCTCTACGCTCCACTTCATACGTCCAACCTCAACACACCTGGGGATTTCTACAATCAACCCTCCATCCTCTACACTCCACTTTGGCGGTCATGCTTTGTGAGACACCTTTGCTCAAAGACAATAAAACGTGGCCTAGCCACCGATCACTATGTGACCAAATCACCGATACAATAATGTACCATCATTAGGTGTGACATTGTCACCCATAAGCACTTCCCCTTCATATCATAACATCCCTATATCCCATGCATATGCAACATAGTGTAATAAACAGGTTATATATGATGTCACACACACACAATCATGCTATCAAAATTTTAAGGTTTAACCAAGATACACTAACCTGATTTTTCGGTTTTACCCAACAGGGGTAACTCAATCACCATTGCCGGGATTTCTGACTTTCATAACACATATACGATTATTACAACAAAAAGGAATAGTGTGATAATTACACACCTGTGAACACGCAAGAGTACACTATCGATCTCGCTAACGTCCTCACTTGCAGGGATCACAGCGATCTGTTTATCCCTTTAAAAAGCTGGCCCACAACCCGGTGGCCAATCTCGAACGGCAGACACCGCACGTCTCTTAAACTTAGGGGCTGGGTTTATGGGTCCAACCCCTTCCTTTTCCTGATTGGTATTTGATTCCATCAAAACGATCTTGGTCAGAAGACCGAGTTAAACCGTTGAATAAGATAATAGCAAAATTAATTGCTTTGGAACGAAGAAGTCCTTACCCAAAATTGACAGAACCCGGAGGTTTCTACACTTGAATTAATAGATCACCTGATGTCCCTACATAACTCCATATTAGATTCGGCCTACCAAGATATGGGTTAAAGAAAGTGGCCTTAGGCCAAACGAATGGTATGAACCACTTACCCTGATTGATCAAATCCGATTGAAAAGGGAAACAAATGAGAATCAACTAGAGAAAGAAAAGAAAATGGATTTCGGCTTCTAGTTCCAGAAGATGAATATTAAGATAGGGACCTATAGATGATTTCGGTTCAAGGTGCTCAAAAGACAAACAGAAAATATGAACCAAAGAAGAATAAAGAGAAGAAGAGAGGGAGGGTTGAGGTTCGGCTTTAAGTGAAGAAGAAATGCTCACTTGTTACCAAAATGCTATAAGAAAGAAGAAGAAGATGAAATGGTGGTGAATAGAAGGTTCGGCCAAGATGTTATCAAAAGAGGACACTTTTCGTCAAAAGAAATATGAGAGACTTGTTTCGGCTTTGATGGTGAGGGAAAGAACTCAAGTTGCAAAAATGGAAAAGAGGGGGAGAATTGGTTTCGGTTTAGGCTAAAGAATAATAAATAAGGCTCTTAGGGACTTTTGGCTACACAAAGAAAAGAACCAAAATTGCCCAAAGTGCAACACACTCAAATGCCGAAAAAGAGAGCTCACTACCTAAAGCTAACCCTTTAAATTCATTAGCACCCTACACAACCTCAATTCCCAAGCTTTCTCCTTGAAACACTCTTGAACACTCATTTGAAATGGTTTGAAACATTCAAAATAATTTGAAAGTTTCCAAATCCCCCTTTTTACTCTTGTCCAACCATTCAAAAAGTTTGACCAAGTCACCTCCACTCTTCAAGGCTCCCAACCGATTCCATCATCTAGCCCTTTGACGCATGAGCAAAAATAAAAGCCACTTTGCTGGCAACGTGAATCGAACCTGCTCCCCTCTGCTCCCCGAGGCGCCACTTACTCGCTCCTTAAATGGTGCCTCCTTGCCACTTTACTGTCTTAGTTCTTGTGTCAACAAGCACAAACAATAAACCTTAAGTCCTGTCCCCAACCAGCTTCCCTCCTAAAGTGCCCAAAATTAAAATTTTGGCCAAGGTTCCGACTTAACCCCGGGCCTTCCCAGAGACCCCAAACACACTCAAACAACACACAAAGTATATCAAACACACAGAAGCAAGGTAAATGCAGAGCCCCTAAATCCCGGATGTTACAGTTCTACCCCCTTAAAGAAATTTCGGCCTCAAAATTACCTGGTTAAAAGAGATGCGGGTACTGTTGACGCATCGCATCCTCTGGCTCCTATGTCGTCTCTTCTATTCCAGGATTTCGCCATAAGACTTTAACCAACGGAACCGATTTCCTTCTTAGCACCTTGACGTCTCGATCCAAGATCTGAATTGGTTCCTCCTCATAGGACAAGTCTGGCCTTACCTCAAATTCCTCCACCGCACGACGTGAGATGGATCCGAATGGTAGCGTCTTAACATTGAAACATGGAACACATCATGCATCTGTCTCAATTCTGAAGGTAACTCCAGTTGATATGCCACTGGTCCCACACATTTCAAAATCTGATAAGGCCCGATGAACCTAGGACTTAGCTTGCCCTTTTCGTCCAAATCTCATCACCTTCTTCCAAGGTGAAACTTTCAAGAAAACTCGATCCTCTCGCAAACTCTATTTCCTTTCGCTTCAGTCTGCATAAGACTTACGCCTATCGACGCTTCTTTCAATCGAGCCCTAATTAACTTGACCTTCCTCTGTCTCAAAGAACCACCTCGACCCAAAATCGGGCGTTCACCTAATTACGCCCAACGGTGTAGAGTACGACACCTCCGCCCATACAACGCTTCATAGGGTGCCATCTGAATACTAGCTTGGTAGCTGTTGTTGTATGCGAATTCCGCCAACGGTAAGAACTCGTCCCAACTACCCTTGAAATCGATGACACAGCCCCTCAACATATCCTCCAAAATCTTAATCACTCTCTCAGGCTGACCATCAGTCTGTGGATGAAAAGCTGTACTGAAGTCCAGTCTTGTACCCAATGCCTGATGCAGTGCCCTCCAGAACGCAACGTAAACCTAGGATCTCTATCTGATATGATCGATACTGGTACCCCATGCATTCTCACAATTTCTGCCACATACAGCTTAGCTAACCTCTGAAAAGAGTAGTCGACACGTACATGTATGAAATGGGTGGACTTCGTTAACTGATCCACAATCACCCATACTGAGTCTTTCTTAGTAGGCGTAAGAGGTAGCCCACTAACAAAGTCCATAGTGATCCTCTCCCATTTCCACTATGGAAACTTCACCGGCTGCAACAACCCCGAAGGCAACTGATGCTCGGCTTTAACCTGCTGACAAGTTAAACACTTTCCCACAAATTTCGTAACCTCCCGCTTCAAACCAGGCCACCAAAACTGTTCATGCAGATCTCGGTACATCTTACTTTCTCCAGGATGCATAGCGTAAGGGCTACTATGCGCCTCCTGCAGAATCATCTGCCTCAACTCCACATCCTTCGGCATGCAAATCTTCTCACGAAAACACAAAACCCCATCACCGTTCAAACTGTAATCTTCTACTCCACCATTCTGTACTTGCAGAAGTCGAGCCCCCAAGACCTCATCTGATAACTATTTCTCTTTGTCTGATCTACCCACGTCGACTTCACTTGAAGTTCAATTAATGACTTCCATCATCATACAAACTAAGATGGGCGAACATCGCTCTCAAGTCTGATATTACCTTCCGACTTAACGCATCTGCTACCACGTTAGCCTTACCCGGATGATATTCGATCGAGCAGTCATAATCTTTCAACAGCTCAATCCACCTTCGCTGCCTTAAATTCAACTCTTTCTGAGTTAGAAGATACTTTAAACTCTTATGGTCGGTGTAGATAATGACTTTCTCTCCATACAAATAATGTCTCCAGGATCTTCAGAGCGAAAACTCTCACAGACCAACTCCAGATCATGCGTGGGATAATTAATCTCATGCGGTCTTAATTACCAAGACGCATAAGCAACAACCTTCCCATCTTGCATTAACACACATCCTAATCCCGTGTGTGAAGCATCACAATAAACCACGAACTCCTTTTCGGCCTCAGGCTGAATCAACAGCGGAACCTCTGTCAAAATCCTCTTCAGCTTCTCAAAACTTTCCTATTGCTTGTCAGCCCAAACAAAAGGTACCCCTTTCCTCAACAACTTGGTTAAAGGTGCCGCAATTAATGAGAACCCTTCAACGAACCTTCGGTAATACCCAGTCAAACCAAGGAAACTCCGAATCTCTGCCACAGACTTAGGCGGTTTCCAATCTAACACTGCTTCAATCTTCCGGGGATCCACCCTAATCCCTTCTGTAGATACCACATGACCCAGAGATGTAACTTCCTTCAACCAAAACTCACACTTGCTAAACTTGGCGTACAGCTGTTTCTCCCTCAAAATCTGCAGAACCACCCGAAGATGCGAATCGTGCTCCTCCTCAGTCTTGGAATACACCAGAATGTCGTCTATGAACACTACAACGAACCGATCCAGATAGGGATGAAAAACCCGGTTCATCATATCCATGAACGCAGCTGGTGCATTTGTCAACCCAAATGGCATCACCAGGAACTCGAAGTGATCATAGCGAGTCCGAAAAACCGTCTTATAAATATTCGCTTCCTTGACCTTAAGCTGATGATATCCCGACCTCAAATCTATCTTTGAAAAGACCGAGGCCCCTTTAAGCTGATCAAACAGGTCATCTGTCCTCGACAGCGGGTACTTGTTCTTGATAGTTAACTTGTTCAACTGGTGGTAGTCAATGCACATTCGCATGGACCCGTCTTTCTTCTTCACAAACAACACCGGCGCTCCCCACGGAGATACACTGGGACGGATAAAACCATGATCTAACAACTCTTGGATCTGAGCTTTAAGTTCAACCAGCTCCTTCGGCGCCATCCTGTAAGGGGTGATAGACACCGGAGCCGTTCCCAGAAATAGCTCAATTCTGAACTCCACTTCACGATCCGGAGGTAACCCTGGAAGCTCTTCCGGAAATACATCCACAATTTTTTTTACTGTTCTAACCCCATCCACGGTCACTTCCTTTGCATCCAAGGCACTGACAAAAGTTAAGAAAGCCATGCACCCTTTTCTCACCATTCTTTCCGCCTTAAGAGCAGATACTACATTGGACAAGTAGTCTCTCCTCTCGCCTATCACCAAAACTTCATCATCCTCAGGAGTCCTTAACACCATGCGCTTAGCAGCACAATCTAAGTTTGCATGATATCTTACCAACCAATCAATGCCTAAGATCAAATCAAACTCCCCGAACGGTAGTTCCATCAAATCAGCTGGGAAAACCAACCCTTGTACTTCTAGAGGCACATTTCTAAAAATTTTATTTACTACTACAGATTGCCCTAAAAGACTAAGTACAGTCATCTCCCTAGAAGCAGTTTCAAAGTTCATGTTCAAGGTTCCAGACACCACACTAGCAACATAGGAATGCGTCGACCCAATATCAATTAATGCAGTAAAGGGTAAACTGAAAATGAGGAACGTACCCGTTATAGCATCTGATGCGTCACCCTCTTCTCGGCGTTTGGCTGCATAAACTAACCCGGCTGTCTCGCCTCAGTACTCCCAGCACCTCTACCCGGTGCTCCACGTCCCCGACTAAAACCATTCCCTCCTCTGTTCGGACCACGACCTCTCGGCATCTGCTGTCCACCCCTATCTGGCTGCACATACCCCTGACCTACCATCCGAGCCCTAGTCCTTTCTAGCGGACAGTTCCTGATCAGATGATCCTTTGACCCATACCTAAGACATACCCTATCTTTTCCCCAGCACTCTCCTGTATGAGACCTCCCACACTGAGCACATTGTTGAAAAACAGCAGCCGGCGTTGCAACGCGACCCGACCCATCAACCCTGGGCCTCTTCTAGAAACCCCCAGATGACCCTGACGGTCCATAACTCCTCTTATTCATGCCTTTATCCTTGTCCTTATTTTGCTTCTCAGTCCGCGTCACCTCCTCGGCTATTTTAGTCTTTTCCACCAGGATAGCAAAATCTCTCTCCCGCTGAGGAGCTATTAACACTCGCAGCTCATCACGCAGCCTATCTTCGAACCGCACACAACGCTCATAGTCGGTCGCGACTATCTCCCGGGCATAACGGCTCAACTGCAGAAATTCTGCCTCATACTCAGCTACCGATTTACCCCCTTGAACTAAATTCAGGAACGCTTTCCTCTGAGCATCCACATAACTGGCCCCAACGTACTTTCCTTGGAACTTTATCTTAAAGAAATCCCAATCAACTCGGTCCGCCGGAGTACCCTCTCTCACGGTGAGCCACCACTGATAGGCCTCATCCCGAAGTAGAGACACCGCGCCCTTCAACTTTTCCTCTGCCGTGCAGTCTAAATCATCCATAATTCTCTCGACTGCCTTCAGCCAATACTCAGCCACGTTTGGAGCTACTCCAGAAATACCTCTAAACATTTTAGCTCCATTAGCTCGAAGTCGCTCAGGAATGGACTTTCGAGTTGCTGCTCCACTGCCTGCCCCGGCCACCCGTTCCAGCACACGCAACATTGCCTGAGACAGGGCATCATCTTCACCAGTTCTGCCTTGCGATCCCGCTCCGCCACGGGTGATCTTTGGCGCCGCCGCCTGTGCTCATTTCTTACTTCCGAGAGTTCAACCTCATTACCTTGACCTCTCCTACGGCCGCGTGTAAGACGTCCACGTCCTCTACCACTCATGTCTATCACTCCGTCTTACTCTGATTATAAATTTTATGCGTCAGTATTTCTTTCCACTGTTTATTAATCGAGTAGTTTTATGAAGATAGAGTTATAAGTAGTTTTTTCCGCAAGCATGTGTATACCTAGAGGTTTTCATCTCTACAAAGAAAGTTTCTTAATTCCAAAGATCCATAACAACATATTCACATAATACATCAACTTTATGCAAATCACTTAGCCATCGAAAAAACTTACAGCGGTGATCAATTTGAGACTCGGTGCCACACTTCAAAATGATCCATGTATATATTTTTCTTAAAAACGAAATCTGAAAAACGTTTTGAACCCAAAACCCAAGGCCGAGCTTTTTAAACCAGGCTCTAATACCAAATTGTAACACCCCAAACTCAGCCCAAACACTACGACCGGATCTGGTATGTCACTAGGAAGAAGCTTAGGAAGTTTGATTGGTTTCGGAAAATTCTAAGTCATTTTAAAATCTCGAATCTCGTGGTTCAGTTGAAAACCCGTTGTCTACTTGACTTTGAAATTTAATTAGTTGAGCCTTGCGATTATGAGACATTTGGAAACACTTACCAATTATTCGATTATCAGGTTTTCAATGAAAATGCCTTTTATTATAAGAAACGTTGTTGTGCAGATTATAAGAAAAACTTTAGTCTGTAATTAATATGTCCCAAATTCAAAACCCAAAAGAAAATTCCAAATTTCGTAGTGGCCTTATTACAAATCAAAGAAAAATACCCAAAAGGTATAAACGATAAATAAAATAAAGTTACTAGTAAACCCATGCGTACACCGAGCTCCTCCATTTCGATCAGTAAAGCTAAGAATAACCTTCAAATGTTTAAACAAATGTGTGAGTCACGAGACTCGGTGTGCAATTAATTCACATTATCCACAGGTGGCACGAGCCCCAATACACCATCGACCAAGCCCAATCATACAAAAGATAGCAAACAATCAACATGATAGCCCAACCCAGCCTAGTTTTTCCATCCTTTACACTCCACTTCATACGTCTAACCTCAACACACCTGGGGATTTCTACAATCAACCCTCCATCCTCTACACTCCACTTTGTCAGCCATACTGACAGACACACTGCTCAAAGATAATAAAACGTGGCCTACCCACCGATCACTATGTGACCAAATCACCGATACAATAATGTACCATCATTATGTGTGACATTGTCACCCATAAGCACTTCCCCTTCATATCATAACATCCCAATATCCCATGCATATGCAACATAGTGTAATAAACAGGTTATATATGATGTCACACATACACAATCATGCTATCAAAATTTTAAGGTTTAACCAAGATACACTAACCTGATTTTTTGATTTTACCCAACAGGGGTAACTCAATCACCATTGTCGGGATTTCCGGCTTTCATAACACATATACAATTATTACAACAAAAAGGAATAGTGTGATAATTACACACCTGTAAACACGCAAGACTACACTATCGATCTCGCTAACGTCCTCACTTACAGGGATCACAACGATTTTTTTATCCCTTTCAGAAGCTGGCCCACAACCCGGTGGCCAATCTCGAATGGCAGACACCGCACGTCTTTTAAACTTAGGGGCTGGGTTTATGGGTCCAACCCCTTCCTTTGCCTGATTGGTATTTGATTCCATCAAAATGATCTTGGTCAGAAGATCGAGTTAAACCGTTGAATAAGATAATAGCAAAATTAATTGCTTTGGAACGAAGAAGTCCTTACCCAAAATTGACAGAACCCGGAGGTTTCTACACTTGAATTAATAGATCACCTGATGTCCCTACATAACTCCATATTAGATTCGGCCTACCAAGATATGGGTTAAAGAAAGTGGCCTTAGGCCAAACGAATGGTATGAACCACTTACCCTGATTGATCGAATCCGATTGAAAAATGAAACAAATGAGAATCAACCAGAGAAAGAAAAGAAAATGGATTTCGGCTTCTAGTTCCAGAAGATGAATATTAAGATAGGGACCTATAGATGATTTCGGTTCAAGGTGATCAAGAGACAAACAGAAAATATGAACCAAAGAATAATAAAGAGAAGAAGAGAGGGAGGGTTGAGGTTCGGCTTTAGGTGAAGAAGAAATGCTCACTTGTTACCAAAATGCTATAAGAAAGAAGAAGAAGATGAAATGGTGGTGTATAGAAGGTTTGGCCAAGATGTTATCAAAAGAGGACACTTTTCGTCAAAAGAAATATGAGAGACTTGTTTCGGCTTTGATGGTGAGGGAAAGAACTAAAGTTGCAAAAATGGAAAAGAGGGGGAGAATTGGTTTCGGTTTAGGCTAAAGAAGAATGAATAAGGCTCTTAGGGACTTTCGGCTACACAAAGAAAAGAACCAAAATTGCCCAAAGTACAACACACTCAAATGCTGAAAAAGAGAGCTCACTACCTAAAGCTAACCCTTTAAAATTCGGCTAGCACCCTACATAACCTTAATCCCCAAGCTTTCTCCTTGAAACACTCTTGAACACTCATTTGAAATGGTTTGAAACATTCAAAATAATTTGAAAGTTTCCAAATCCCCCTTTTTACTCTTGTCCAACCATTCAAAAAGTTTGACCAAGTCACCTCCACTCTTCAAGGCTCCCAACCGATTCCATCATCCAGCCCTTTGATGCATGACCAAAAATAAAAGCCACTTTGTTGGCAACGTGAATTGAACCTGCTCCCCTCTGCTCCCCCTGAGGCGTCACTTACCTGCTCCTTAAGTGGTGCCTCCTTGCCACTTTACCATCTTAGTTCTTGTGTCAACAAGCATAAACAATAAACCTTAAGTCCTGTCCCCAACCAGCTTCCCTCCTAAAGTGCCCAAATTTAAAATTTTGGCCAAGGTTCCGACTTAACCCCGGGCCTTCCCGAGACCCCAAACACACTCAAACAACACACAAAGTATATCAAACACACAGAAGCAAGGTAAATGCAGAGCCCCTAAATCTTGGATGTTATAGAGGATGTTGCTAAGGTACAAAAAAGGAACCCATATTACAGTGCAACTTTTGGAGAAATGTCCATATACCGTGCGAACAGTCTCATCCTTAAAAGAAAAGCGAGTGTCCAAGTGGTGGAATAGGTTTTCAATAGCTAAGAGGTGGAAGTGTGGCCACGTGTTATTGAGAAACCTAAACGAGGGATAACGACAACACCAATTTCCACATTTTGATCCTTGAGGACAATGATCTTTTCTGGGAGGTAGTATTTGTTACGGGACAAAATTAAAATTAGGAAAATAAAACACAGAAGTGAAACGGTGCGCTTTATTTTAAATAGGATAGTGATTGTGCTAAGTAAAAATTGTGAGTTTTACTTGCATTTGATAGCTATATACTAACAACTGTAGTAACTAATCAAGCTGTTAGTAGTTTTCTTTTCTGCTACATAAGAAGTGTTGTATGTTGTGAAATTCATATTGAATATTTGGTGAAATGAATCTGTTTCGTCTCATTTCTCCCTTCTATATTCTCCTCCTTACTATTCTGTCTCTATACTTCTCTGTTTTCTTCTCAATTATCTTCTTTTGTTTCTTTTCTCCTTCTTCTCTTTTCTTGAATTTCTCTCTTTCTTTCCTTCTTTCTTTGTCAATTTCTGCTTCTCTAGTTTGTTCCATAACAATGGATATGATTAATTGCCTCCACTGTCATTTAATTATTTGGTCTAATTACCTATTAAGACTTCGGTAATTATCTCATTTAATCCCTTGTAGCTTCCTTTTGATTCAAATTCCATCTCCTTAAATTTGACACATTAATTTTCATTCTCCTACAATTTAGTCCATAGGTCATTTAATTGTTCAAATTATGGTACAATTCTGGTATTTTCCCAGTGTTGCATTTAATTAATATTTGAGGTACATTTACCATGATGTTTGTTCTCAAAATTTAACTTCTAAATTTTCGATATAACACTATTTATGACACTAAAATTTCAAGGCATTACAAATTTATCATTATTGAACATTTGGTTGGACAAATGAAGGAATAAAGAAGCGGGATATTTTGCCTACAAACCTTAAGTTGTAAAGAAGATGATGAAATTATTAGTCCATTATTAACAAAGGGTGGATGTATCATAAATAATTCAAAATTTTATATTTTTTATTAATTAAAACATTAATACTAGAAAAATAAAAGGCTTAAAAACTTTTTTTAAGGTTAATTCCATGTAGGATCCACATAAGCATAATATGTAGGTCAGTTTTACACGTGTCAAACTATTATAGGCTAAATATTCTAGTTGGGTTTTTTAGATAGAATTGGAGTTGGTAATGGGATATAACCTTAAGTATCAATTTAGGCAAAAAAAAAATGAACTACCTAACTAAGAAAAGTGATATATTTTAGGGGGCTATTTGATATTAAAAAAATAAGCTTAAGGGTGCAAAAAGCCCTCAAACTTTAAAAAATAAAAAGCAATTAAGTCCCTGCTTTTTTTTGCACTTATTTGGGTACTTGAACTTTCAAAATGCATAAAAAAATGCCATCAAACCTTTTAAAAAAAAGAAGAAATTAAGCCCCTACTTTCTTTTTGCACTCAATTAAGTACTTGAACTTTCAAAATGCATCAAAAAGACCCTTAATTTTTTTTTCAAAAAATTATTGATTTTTATTTTTTTCATTTTTCGCCACATGTCACGCTGTGTTGCACGTGATGACTTTAATTGAAAAAAAATTAGGGATTGTTAATTTTTTTATAATTTTTATAAAATTTTTACAATCTTTTATTTTTACGATTTTTATAAAAAAATTTCTAATTCTTAATAAATTTTAAAATTTTAAAATTTTTATTAAAATTTAAAATAATTTTATAAAATTTATTGTTTATTATTATTTATAAATTTTTTTTATAATTTTAATAAGAGTAAGAGTTTAATTATTTTTTTGAAAAATTTTGAGGGTATTTTAATATATTTTAAAATTTTAAATGGTTAATTGAGTGTAAAAAAAAAAAAAAGCCAAACAATTAAAAGAGGGTATAGTGGGAATTTCATTATCCGTCTCTTGCAGTTCCGTTCTCATTTTAAACACCGTCAGAAACCAACGATGACATTAGAAAATCAAATCCTAGTTTTCCAATAATTTCCTCTTTTACACTTCGAATTTTCTCTAATGGGTTGACTTAGTTCTTCGAGGTTTCTTCAAATCCGTTGGTTCCGATTTGAATTTCAATTGCATTTGACATCTGGGGTTATTCCCGCTCGCTCTTTTTCCTCTGAGGGTATGTGCTGAACCTTTTATATCCTTGTTTTCTTGGTGTTCTTTCATGATTTTGGTTGTATTTTTTTAGATATATGAGATCTGCGGAAACTTGACTAGGTTTAAAGTAGCTTCTTATACAACATCACTTGAGTCTTTGTTAACTGTGTAATGATCCAACATAAAGTGTAAATTCGGTGTTGTCGAGTGTGTAAGATGCGCACTCTAGGTACAGGGCGCAAAGATAGTGCTAGCCTGAGTGAAGTGAAGTTTCGATATGTATTCCTTGAGGTTTTAATCAGTCAATGTTGTAGTTATTTTCCTCTTCTGTTTCCTAGTTTAGAGATGGGGGCAGAGCACAGGAAAACTCCTAACGAAACTGATAGCACAGCAAGAGTTTCAGCTCCACCAGGTTTTGCGTATCTTTCATCATTCTTTTTGAAGAAGGTTGAACATCATGAAGAAAACATGAGCTTCAAAACCTCGGAGGATTTCTCCACACAAAATAAAGTGCAGGTGGAGACCTCATCTAATGTTTTTGATGTTGAAAAGTTAAAGAAGTCTATTGGGAATAGACCGTGGATACTTAATGACAAGACCGATCAAATTACAAAGGAATATCAGTCTGCACAACCTTTTAAGGTCATATTTATCTCCTTTCCTAACTAGACTAAGGTCTTAGGATCCATATGATTTGTTCTACAAGCTTCTTACCTCATGATTTGGTTCAAAATGACCAATTATTGAAGCCATGACACAGACAACGTCAAGGCAGTGTTCTGGAGACACAAAAGGAGATGTCCTTGAAGAGGCACCTGTTTTTCGACCATCTGAAGAGGTCTTTTTTTATCTCATTGAAATATAATTTTTTAATTACTTTTTTGTATTTTGATATTTCTGCTGCACCTTGTTTGTTCCAAGTTTGTTAATGTTAACCTTTTGGCTGGGAAGAGTTCCAAATATTCAAAGAGCTTAAATATGATTTACAGGAATTCAGTGACACACTAAAGTACATTGAGAGCATACGTCTTAAAGCTGAGCCATATGGACTTTGTCGTATTATTCCTCCTCCTTCATGGCAACCACCATGCCTAATCAAAGAAAAGAGCATATGGGAATATTCTAAATTTGTTGCCGAGATTCAACAGTTTGACAGGTCTCCAGCTCAGCTTGAAATGGGCAAGGAACCTGGTCTAGAATTCACTCTAAAAAGATTTAAAAAACATGCAGATGATTTCATTCAGCACTATTTCTTCTCCAAGGATGTGGGTCATGTTAATTGCAAACAGGAGGAGCTGTCAGTAGAGAGCATTGAGGGTGAATATAGAAAGATTGTTGAAAATCCCTCTGGAAAATTAGAGGTATCGTAGAATCATGTTATTTTCCCATTGTTTTCTTCGCCTCTATATTTGCTTCTGCTAATAACATATTTTATAGGTGCTATATGGTGATTTAGATACTGCAACATTTGGCAGTGGATTTCCAATGGCATCAAATACTGAAGAATCATGTAATAAATACATTCGGTCAAGCTGGAACTTAAATAATACACCTAAGCTTCCTGGTTCTCTTCTTTCTTTTGAAAGTGATAAGAATTCTAGTGCGTCAGTTCCTCATCTACGTATAGGAATGTGCTTTTCATCACTTTACTGGGTAAGGTTTGCTTTATTGATTGCATTTTAGTCCTGCTAAATTTCAATATGGTTTACTTTTTATGAGTATGTCCATCTTATGAAAATAACAATCACAACGTTTTGTGTTTTTGGATATAGCTTTTCATGTTTGTTTTGGCTTATTTAATCATTTTCTCAAGCAGAAGATTGAAGAACACCATTTATACTCAATAAGTTACTTGCATGTGGGTTCTCCAAAAATTTGGTATGGTGTCCCTGAGAGATATTCCTTCAAGTTTGAGACTCTTATGAAGAAGTACTTTCCAGATTTGCTAGGCAAACAGTCTAAGCTGCATGGAGTGGTGAGTAGTAAAAGTTTTATTTTTCTTTGTTCAAGGGGCATAAAATAAGCATGTGGAGAATCATGCTGTGATTTTCCTACTCATTTTTTCTTTGATGTGTCAAATTGTATTGACTCCTGACATATTCCAACTATGCAAATTGTATTTTAACAGAAATATAAGTTTTAGCATAGCTTTTAATCTAGAATGCTTTAATACCTCTATGATGACTCATCTGTGCATCTGCAAGTATTAGCTGGAATTGATTACCTTGTGATTCTGGGAATTCTCTTAGTTCTAGGACATGACATACTGAATGGAACTTTATGCAAAGAGAAAAGAGCTTGATGTAAGTGTTCTGTGTGTGAATGATTCTGAGCTTTGTTTAAACAATTTCAATGGCAAACTGGCACTATATTTTTATTTGCTAGAGTGCTATTTTTATTCTAACACCGTTTGGGTCCTTGGCAGATGAATCATTTATCATCTTCTTAATGTCACCGTTTTTAATTTTAGAAACTAGGATGTTACAGGAAGCTAATGATGAAACTATTTGTGGAGTTTGTTTATGTCCTAATGCTAAAAGTACCCATGCAGATAACAAGACTTTCTCCGTTCGTGTTCAAGTCCAAGGGTGTTCCTGTCTACCGCAGTATCCAATATCCTAGGGAGTTTGTTCTGGTTTTCCCAGGAGCCTATCATTCAACATTTGATTGTGGGTTTAATGTTGCTGAGGCAGTTACTTTTGCTCCTCTTGATTGGTTACCTCATGGGCAGAATGCTGTAGCACTCTATCAATCACAGGGAAGGAAAACATCAATTTCCTTTGATAAATTGTTGATTGGAGCAGCAAGAGAAGCAGTGAAGGCACAATGGGAACTCATTCTGTTAAAGAAGAATACTATTGACAATTTAAGGTGGAAAGGTTACTGTGGAAAGAATGGGATCTTAACTGAAACACTCAAGGTACACTTCTGATCATCCTCTGTAGTCTGGATTTTAGTCTATGTGCTTGAATTTCCGTGATTTTATTATTGTAACATTTATTATTCATGTATTCCATTCCGCCACCCTATCCCTCAAGAAAAGAAGAGAACTCTTCCTCTAAAGAGGTAAAGGGGTCAGGTTTGTAACATTTATTATTCATGCTATAATCCATTCCCCCACTCCTCCCCTTAGGTAAAGAAGAAGAGAACACTTATTCTAAAGAGAGCAGGGATCGGGTTCTGCACTCATTGTGTGTGCATTTCTGTTCAATTTTGGAATGTCTAGATATTATTGTCATTTTATTATTGAATGAAGAAATTAAGCTTATATTATTTGAGTTTTTTCCTCTATGTTTTGGCCTTTATTTCTCGCATGGGTGCTTGCAGTCACGTGTCAAGCAGGAAGGTATGAGAAGGGAATACCTCTGTAGCACCTTTCAGACAAAGAGGAAGGACAAAAACTTCAATTCTACTAGCAAAAGGGAATGTAGCATATGTTACTTTGATTTGCACCTCTCAGCAGTGCACTGTTCATGTTCTTCTGATAGATATTTGTGTTTAAATCATGCAAAGCGGCTTTGTTCTTGCACATGGACAGAAAAGATTTTCCTCTACAATTACGAAATCAGCGAATTAAATATGCTTGTTGAAGCAGTGGAAGGAACATTGAGTGCAGTGCATGCATGGGCTAGAGAGGACCTGAATTTGGGTCTTCGCCGCTACACTCCCAAGGAAAAATCATTCAGAGAAGATGAAGGAAAAAAAGAGCACAAGCTCCAAGATGCAGTAACGTCATATGGCAATGGTTTGAGTGCTGTTTCTTCCATCAAGGCAGAAATAAAGGCCCGTATACAGCAATTACAGTGCCTGCATGAACGAAAATCAAAAGAGGAGATGGTATCAACTCCCCTTCCAAGGGTGACTCAAGATGATACTTCCTTGTTACTTAGAGAGGTGATGCCAGAAGATTTATCATCAAGTTCCTCAGAATCGGATGACACAACAGACCTTGACCTTGATGATGGAGGAAAAGGATGCCTCTTATCTACCTTAAGTTCAAGGCCTTCACCTAGTCAGCCTGCAAGTGAAAGAGAAGTGACATTATCTCAACGAAGGAGGCTTCCTAAAAGAGAAGTCACATTATCTGAGCTTCTAAAAGATAATTCCAGTAAGCATGGTACAGCGAAACATTTTAAATCTACTTCCGAAGGACTACCTATGAGCTATCCAGCTTCCAAGAAACGAAAAAAAGAAGTAAATCTGAACTCTGACTCTACAACTAGTGTAGGCCTCGAAAACAATGGTTGAAGTATCTACATGGGTATATATAACAGCTATTCAAATGTACATCGTAGAGCAACATTAGTTCGAAGTCGACATAGGAAATGATATAGAGCCTTTTCACTTTTTCTGTTATTTGCTTGCTGCTCTAGAACTTTTACCTGTTATTGAATGAAAAAGAAGGGGAAACATGTACTATAAGTCAGATTTGCAGTGTCTTTAGGACATGGAAGTCAGATTATCGACATTGTTTTTTGAACGAGTTCAAATGATATACTTCAGATTGAAGAAAATTTTGGAAATCTGTACCCATCTTTTCTTTTCGAAGGTCTACTTAGTTTAAGCTCTTTTGCTATTTTTGCAAAATTTTCTCTTCCCTTTTCCCATGGCAGTGTACATGTAATCTTCAACAGAAGCATCTTCTTACTGTGTAACAAGATTTAGAACGCTCTCTCAGACCCATATCAAACTTGGGTCAAGGCTTCATTGTCCAAATCCATAAAAGCCCATCGAGAAGGTAACCGAAACCATAGATTACAATGCAGCTTATAGCAGAATATGGGTGGATTCTGATAACCGAGCAGTAAGCAAGCGAGAAATTCCTCTTTGACGTCCAAAATAAATAAATCACATTGAATTAATAAATTGATAAATAATATTCCAATATCTTGTATACATAAGAAGCTATCATCAGGTTGAATTTAAATTCTACTCCAAACTTACAAAAGAATTATGTCAGGGTATCAACATTCAAAACCACACAAGACCGTATATTTCAAAGACCAGCTGAAACTAATCCATGCAATGTGACAATACCGATCAAGGTATTTTGACGATCAATTACAGGCAGAAATTGTACAGCAGATGGTGGTGATTCCATCTTTTGCATGGCTTCCACTGCCATCGCATCCGGACCAATGGTTCTTGGTTTCCTGATACATTGATACAAACAAATGAGGGTTTTAAGTCACTTTGATTGAAAACATCAGAAAGAAACTCAACAAGTTACTACAATAGTTATGGGCATTCGCCATTTGGTTTACCTGTTGCACATTTCACCGACGGTGAGCTTGAATATGGCTTCTCCGCTAGCCTTAAGCGTACGCCGCAAATCACCATCTGTAAATGTGCCAAGCAAGTGATATTCCTCATCTATAACCAGCAAGCACCCACATCCTTTCCTAGTAAGCTCCACCAGCTGCTCCATTATCAAATCTCCTTCCTTGCAAACTGGAAGCTCATCTTGCTTCTTCATTACATCTTTTACCTACATATGAAAGCACCAATCCATCAGTCTACAAGTCCAATAAATCTGAAAACAAAATGAACTGAAATAGAAAAAAAATTTCAGCTTCAAATCTCGATTTAATTGAAAATGACATGAACCTGAAGATAGTTCTCTTAAATCCATCAAACTTATGTCAACTGTTTCTTATATCGATTATTCAACAGCAAACATAAAGAACCGGCTTTGGATCTTTCAATTAAAACCCAGATCTCAAACAATTATGGGCAGCCAACTTACAAGAAAGAAAAAATCAGCGAAAACCCACTAATGATCCAGCATCTCATAAACAAAAGCAATTAAATTTTATGAAGACATTGATCAGAAAGTCAGCATTTAATCAAACAAACCTTAAAAATAAGGCTTTTCCCAATCCGACCAGCAGGATGATTGGCCGCGTATTGATCCTTAGTCAAGTTCCTAGCTCCCATAAGCGCGATTGCCACCGTATCTCCGAAAACCATCTGGATCGCTGTCGAAGTAACCGGCGCCAAATCAAACGGACACAATTCTCTCTCCAACGGAAGATGCACGTTCATATCGCAAGCGTTTGCCAAGGCATTATTGGGGACGGAGGTGACCGAAATGAGATAAACCCCCTTGGCTCTAGCACAGGGGATGAGACGTAGGAGTTCTTCAGTGGAGCCGGATTTCGAAAAGAGGACGAGGATGTCGGCGGCGGAGAGCGCGCCAATGTCGCCGTGGAGGGCGTCGAGAGGGGAGAGGAAAGCGGACCGGATGCCGAGAGAAACTAAGGTCTGGGAGATCTTGTTGGCGACGAATCCGGATTTTCCGACACCAGAGAAGAAAATGGTGCCCCGAGAATTAAGGAGGGTTTCAGTGAAAGACAATGCTTGGGACAAATCGAGGTTCTGGAAGAAGTAATTGAGGTGGCCTTGTTGGGCTTTGAAGAGATTGAAAAGGGTAGTTTCAGAAACTCGCTCATGTTGGGGATTTTTGGGCGGCGGCGATGGGAGGTCTAGTGACGGAGGAAGCGATCCCATTGTTGATTTGTTTCAGATCCGATCCGATCCGATCCGATGGTATTATTTGCAAAGAAATGGAGAAAAGAGAGTGGTGGAATGGTATTATTATTGGCCTATATTGGGGCCTTTATTTTTGGGTTGATTTGGCCCTTCATTATTTTTGTCGGTAAAGAATAGATAGACTACTTTTGGACTCCTCTCAATATGTGTGTCGGCAGGCATTGCTAAATTGGTTGATCTCTACATTCTTTAGGCAAATATATCTCTTATATAAAACTTACTTCTACATACATTTCATTAAATTTTTAAATCGAAAAAAAATCACATTATAATGAATTAAAACCCAATTAATCTATATTTTTATTATAATTAAACTATTATTTCAAGAAAAAATATATAAATTGTTGATACACAATATCAACAAAAATAGAGAAAGAAAGAAAGGTTGTTGTGATGAAGAAGGAAAGAAAAAGAAAATAGTAAAAATGGAATGTCTAGAGTGCCGTCTAGAGGTGTGCATGGGCCGGGCGGCCCGGCCCGGCCCGAAAGCCCGTCCAAAATGTGGGAGGGTTTGGGTAAAAATATAGGCCCGAAAAATAGGCTTGGACAAAAAAATAAGGCCCGTTTAAAAAATGGGCCGGGCTCGGAATAAGGCATTTTGGCCCGAAACCTGCTACTGCCCGAATTCATTAAAGGAAAAAAAATTGTTTTTTTAATATTATTTTCTTATTGTTTTTCTCCTTATTTTGCTACTATTTTACTATTATGTTTCTATTATTTTGTTGTTATTGTTTAGATATTATATAAAACTTATTTTATTGTTAATTTTGCTATTATTTTAAAGACATTTGTTAATTTTGTTATTATTTTAGAGGCATTTACTTGTTAAGTTGTATCTATTTTAGTGTTATTTAAGTCTACATATTTTTTAAAATTTATTTTCAATTTGTTGAAAAATATTTATTTTGATTTTTTTAATATTTTTGATGTATTATATATATTTTAAAATTATATAAAATAATATAAAAAATTAATAAAGGCGAGCCAGGCCGGGTTTTAGCATTTTTATATGGGCCGGGCTTGGGCAAAATTTTAAGCCTATTTTTTTGACCCGGCCCGACCCTAGCCCAATGAACGGGCCTAAATTTTTAGTTGAGCCCGGCCCGAACCCGGCCCGGCCCGGCCCATGCACACCTCTAGTGCCGTCTCCTAAAAAAGATTATCTAGAAATATATGTAGAAAGTTTATCAAATCAAATTCTTGATCGAACTTCAAATCGAATTATTTTTGTTATTATTGTATAAAATAAATAACTTATATAAAATATAATTATATAAAACAAGTTTTTATATTTTTTATTGCACTAAACCATTTTCGAAATTCATCAAAAAAAAAAATTTACTAATGGCTTTTGTTATTCACGATGACACCATTAAATCTTGAGATAATTAGCTGATGTTGACTTCAGTTTTTGTCCCCATGACAGTATATGTGGTTGATTTTTGTCAATTTGACATTATATTTTCTTACATCTTATGTTCGTTAATAATTTAAATTTTATAAAAATTTCAATAAAGTATTTTAAAAAAAATTAAAGAATTAATACAAAATTTCAAAATTATAAAAAAGAAAACATTCAAAATAAAATAAAAATCTTTAAACAAAAAATTATATAATACTTTAAAAAATAGAAAAGTTTTCAAATTTTAGAAAAAATTTCAAAGTACAAAAGTTATAATTTTTTTTTAAAAAACTCTTCAAAATTCAATTAAAAATAAAATTTTTTAAAATAAGTTATAAAAGTTTTCTAAGTATTGGTTTAAGAAAATCTAAAAACACCCATTATTTAATTCAATAATAGCCAGAATTTCTTATACCTACAAATTCATGCAAAAGCAGCCCCACGGTTGGAAAAACCACTTAAAAAGGACGATTTTAGTTAAAAGTAAAATTTTAAAAATTTCAAAATATAGTAAATTTGTGATATTCATAGTAATAAATCCTAATTGAAAAGTATCTATGCTTTATGCGAGACGAATTCGAGTTAGTCTTGGCTTTCAACAGAATGACTTTCTCCGCTATCCTCGTACCCTGAATTGCACCGAGTGTGGGTTCAAACGACATGAACCAAACAAAGAAAAAGAAACAATGTAATTACTTTCAGTATGAAAGTAATTTCTCTTAATAGAAATAGGTAATTATCGTAATTCCTAAAAAAATAGAAGTTATTCTTAGATAATAAATTTTCACTATTTTTTGGCATAATAACGGAGTATCAAAAATTGATGTTAGGTCAACTGATGCTATCTATTTATAGGGAGAGGTACAAGAATCTTAGTTGACTTTTTTTCCCAAACGCCGCTACAGACCTGAGCATTAGCGGCGCTTTTAAAAAAAACGCCGCTACAGACCTGAGCATTAGCGGCACTTTTAAAAAAACGCCGCTAAAGACATGAGCATTAGCGGCTTTTTTTAAAAACGCCGCTAAAAGTTTTTCATATTTTTTCTTATTCTTTCTTTGAATTATATTTTATTTTGATACATTCACTTATAAGCAATGAGAAAGTTTCATTTTAGTTACTTAATTATGAAAAGTTACAAATTGCTAACTAAACAATTTAGAAGTTTTCATTTAAGTTACAAATTAAGCTATTAAAATTGATTTAGGGTTTAATGTTTAGTATGTTAATTTCATGGTTTAGGGTTTGTTATTTTGGTGTATGGGTTTAGTGTTTTAAAGTTTGTTGTTTGGGTTTATTGTATAGTGTTTAATATCTTAGTGTTTACCGGTATTAAGGTTTAAGTGTTAGTGGTTAGGGGTTTAGGGGGAAATGGTTAATGGGTTAGGGTTTTGGGTTTAAGGTTTATGGTTTAGGGTTTATGGGTTTAGGGTTAAGGGTTTGGGGGGAAATGGTTAATGTGTTAGGTTTCTGAGTTTAGGGTTTATGGTTTAAATTTAGGATTTTAGGGTTTAGGGTTTAGGGCGTGTTAGCTATATGACCCAAAATCCCGAAACCAAAATCCCTCAAATCAGTTTCCCCTAATTCAAATCCCCAAAATCCCTAGAATCCTATAACCTTGAAGCTGTTGGATCCAACCATCGTTTACCGATCCATCCTTTTATTGTGAAACTGTCTTCCCATAACCCCGAATGGTATATGTATCAATTACCCCAATGTTCATTTCTTTAAAATAGGTTCAAATTTTTATTCTCAATTTATATATTAAATAATTTATTATATAATTGTAAAATAGATAATATGAATTTTAATATTAAAATTATCATTATATAGTTTGGGGTTTGGGGTTATATGTGCTAGAGATTAAGGTTTGAAGTTTGGATTTGGGGTTATGTATTGGGATTTGGGGTTATGTATTAGGGTTTGGGTTAAATCTACATAAGATAAATATATATAAATTATTATTTTTAAAAATATTTATATATATCAAAATTAATGGGTTAAATCCCAAAGGCATACATGAACAATAGTTTAGTGTGCAATTGTATACTTTAATTTAATTTGATCCAGATATTGTAAAATATTAACACATGTAATTATTATATTGATATAATTAATTAACACCATTTTATTATATTTAGATATGCATGCATAAATATTTATATTAATTCAATATAAAAATATATCGATGTGTTTATTTTTTAAAATGTGTCTGATAAAATCAAAATTAAAGTTTCAACTATACTTAGGGTTGAGAGTGTAATTTTAAGTGTAATTTTAACTAGTTTAATTATATTAATTAAAACGTAATATTTTTAATTTAATATTTAAAATCTTTACAAAAAATTAATAACACATAGAAAAAAAATTGAAATAAATAACATAGAAAATATATGTTAAAAATGAAAAAAAATGAAAATACAATTATTTAAAATAATAATAAAGAAAAACATAGAAAAACATATATAGGTTAAAAATGAAAATAAAAATAAAAATGTATAATAGTGGCGTTTTTGTGTGGAACTATAGTGGCGTTTTATTTTTAACCTATATATGTTACAAAAATAGGTTTAAATTTTCCCAAAATTTTCCCCAAAAGCCTTAAATTTCCCCCCCTAAAATTTCCCCCCAATTCCTAAATTTTTCCCGAATTTAGCATGCGGTTCTCTTTCAATTATCTCCATCTCCCCCAAAACCCTAAAAACAGTTCTCTTTCAATCCCCCCATAGCTATGGCATTCCTTCTCGCTAGATCCAAACGCAGATCCCTCGCCAACCCTTCACTCCTCCACCTTTTCTCCACTTCTTCAAATGACCCGAACAATGATAACGCCTCCACGAACGGCAACCACTCCGCCAATAATCCCCCTTAGTCTCTTCTTACTTTGGCGATGTCAAAACTGGCCAACACCAACCAAGACCCAGAAACCCCACAAATCCTTCGACTCCCAATTCCAAACCCGTGTCAGTAAGCGCTTCATTACTGGAAATCCGTAAGAATCTCTCCGAGTTCGGCCGAGGTTCCGCGGATTTAAAGGATGGCTTGTACATTTTGTTGGGTTTGACGAAGAAAAACAGAAAAAATAAATAAGGTAAGTTTTCGACTTAACAGTAGACATAAGGTATTTTGTGTTTGTTTCAATGACTATTAGGTCAATGTGATAAAGCACCAAGTTTGATTGTGAATAACGTGAATGATTGTCATAAGCTTGAAGTCTGAGTTTTGTGATGAAATGGGGTTAAAAGAATCTTATAATTTATGTTTGGAAAACTGTCTCCATGTCATTTTCAATTTTTTGTTATTAAGAAATTCACATTTTTTTAAAGGAATATGTTTTTGATATGGTTGCAGATTCTTACATTTTCAGAATGGGTTTTGTTTTTTTTATTATCTTTATTTGTGTTGAATGACTCGAAGCAAGGAACACCGAATTGGTGATTGTATCGTGTGTTCGAGCATATGCATTTGTGTGTGTTTCTAATTTTAGTTATTTCTATACATTTTTGATAGCTTAGGAAGTTTGCTTAGCACTGAATTTGTTGTTGTTTTTTTTTCTTTTGTCAAGGTGGGGCTATTGCTGACTTGATTGATTGTTTCTTTATGGCGTAATCGTAGCTTGCCTCATTGAATTGGGGATGGGATTGTCAGCTTTGTATTGCAAGGTTAAGAACTACTTTATCCATCAACTATATTTAATATTTCTAACAAAATTTTTTTTGCTGGGTACCATATTTTTGTAAGAAATAAGAATATGAAAGTTTTGCATTTAATATCAACATAGTTAAAGAAGAGATCCGCAGCTTCTCTTTGGTATGTACTCCTTTCTTCAATCCCATTTCAAATTTCATAGGAAAAGGGAAAGCTTTTTAGTTTCATTCTCTTTATCCATTCCCCAATTTCATGTCTTTGAAATTTCTCTTACATCATTGTATTTTTAATTAACTTCCTCTGGATCTTTGAGCTACCCGGATGGTTAACATGCTAAATTTGGCCTTCTTAAGACTTTTTTTCCATATCTTTGTACTTGTATACTTTAATCTGCTTGTCTTAGTCGTATAACATAGTCATTAGGGACTCTTTCCGAATACATACAGCTCATGGTTTCTATAAATGAGTAAATGCGTAGCTTTCGTTTACATTGTGATAAATTATGGGTTTGCCTTAATGCTTGAAACCTAGGCTGATCAATGAAATCAGATTTCAGAATTGCAAAAGCAATTGGAATGTTTAATAATGTAGGTTTTATATAAGAATGATTCTTTTTTTTTTCGTTTCTTCCCAGAATTTTGGTCTGTTCTGGAGATCTAATTATGTTCCATAATGCCATTTTTAACACTTGGAAATGGTATTCATGATTCCGTATGGGGATTAACAAAAAAAAATTGAATATGGTTTATATATATTTGTATAGATTGTAGTTTTAATCTATATGAAAGTCTAATGTTAAGCATGAGATAGTTAGTAGTCACTACAAGCTAGCTTTTCAAATTGCTTAATTATGTTTGATGTAAATTCACTATCTTTTTTTGGATTCTAACTTATTCATGCCTATGCTAATTGCTAACTGGTGTTTCACCGACATGGGAAACTGGTTTAACATATAAAAAGGTTAAAATAGAGAAATTTTGGTCGCTTACATTTGCATAGATCAAACATGTTTCTTACCAGTTGAGTGTCATGCACCGCCTTTGAAGGGTTAAAAGAACGGATCAGATCCATTATTCCATGGAAAATGAAATACAAGAAAGGTGCAGGGGTGGATATATATAGAAAATTTCAAGGAAACATGCTCTATGCCAAATTGAAGAGGTACTCATTTTTTATGACCTTGCTTTTGCTTTATTCTACTTTTGTTTGTTCTCTCTGGACTAATTTCATATATATGTCTTTCAGGGCCTTTTTTTGGGTTCCTTGGGTGATGCAAACAATAAGGGTGCATTGAAAAGCTCCAATGTAACACATATCTTAACCGTGGCTAACCTATCTCTTCCTTTGTATCCAAATGAGTTTGCTCATAAAATTATCAAAGGCATCATGGATTCTTGCCTGTTCTAGCAAAAATATCTTAGTTCATATCGGAGTTTATGCTTTTTAGCAAATAATTTTCCCTTTGTCCTTCCAATTCCTTGATAAACAAGCTAAGAAACATGACAAAGAATGAAAGTTTTAACTTGTCGAATTCTTGGTGCTTTGATAAAATTTGAGGCGATCATGGACAGGGGAAGATACGAATCTAATGCAAGATTTCAACGAGTGTTTTCAGCTTTCATCGATGAAGCTAAAAGACTAGGTGGTGGTGTGTTGGTTCACTGCTTTATGGGAATATCTAGAAGGTGGTTTTCCATACTTATTATTAGGGTTACAACATAACTAAAGATATATGAAGTTTTTACTTTTACAGACATTATTAGAGCATCACTAGTTCAGCTTGCATTAATGTTATTTCGAAACCTTTTATAGTTTGTCACAAATGGGAATTTGCTTATTATATCAACAATATGATTTAAACATTAAAAAGAAGAAAAAGAAAAGCTTGTAGTAGTATCTTTTTGTTCGATAATAGCTTTTATATTATGTTATCTAAGTACATCATGTTGAAAGCTTTTGTTTCTCGAACTTTACAGTGTGACAGTGGTTATTGCTTATCTAATGAAAAAGCATGGTATGAGGTTTTCTCAAGCTTTGGAACACGTAAAGTGTAGACGACCTCAAGCATCTCCGAATTCTGGTTTCATTTTACAGCTGCAAGAATTTGAAAAAACCCTTCGAGGTTGATCATTGTTCGGTCACTTCCCTAGGCCCTTCAACGTACCTCGATCATGATTCCTTATGTGTCTTGTTCATGAATTTCTATTTTAATACGTATTGTTCATGAATTTTCATTTTAATACATCTTCAAATTAAATTATACATTTCTAAATTGGATTTGTGGCGTTTCTATAATATTTTAATTTTTTTTTATTTTTCATGACTTTTAGCGGCGTTTTTGGGAAAAGCGCCGCTAAAAGTATAATATTTTAATTTTTTTATTTTTCATGACTTTTAGCGGCAATTTTTCATGAAAAATATTATATAAGTTAAAAATCTGTTAAAAATATTTTTCACGAAAACATGCTTATTTAATTAAGCCAAAACGACGTCGTTTTTATAATATTATATAAGTTAAAAATCTGTTAAAAAACTCATTTCTGTCATTCATTTTAAAAAAACAGAGACCCCCTTTTCGTCTTCTCTCTGGCCTTTGGCCTGAGACCAGAACGCCGGTGGAGAGCCGTCGTACGCGCTACCGTACGCGCCGCCGTATTAGGCGGTCAGAGGCCCCAACTTTGTTTTTTAAACGCGAATCGATAGGTAAACTTTTCCTTTTTGTATTTTTTTTTAAAAAAAGATTTGTGTGCGTGAATATAAATAAAAAAAATGAAATAAAAAAAAAACAATCACCTCTGAAACAGCTTTTTATTTCTCTGTATTCGAATATTTTTTTTGGTGTATTCTATTTTTTTGCCTCTCTGTATGTATCTATTACAAATTTTTTTGGGTTTATATAACCCAAAGAATGAAACAAGAAAAGGAAATAAAGATTTCATTTTATTTCTTCCCATATTTGCTGTGATTTACTGCTGCTTTTTTTTCTTTCTGCTTTGGTGCTTTCCTTTTTTGCAGGTTGAAGGTGGAGAACATGGCGATGGTGCAGGGTTCGTACATGCTGCGGCGCGACTGACGGCGTGACGATTGAGGCGTGATTGTTGGCCTGGGCGCGAAGCTTGTGGCGCGCGCGATCGCGATCGATTCTCTGGCGCTGCGGCGCCTAGGGTTTCCCAAAAACCCTAGGCCTTCTGTTACCTGTTTAGGCATTGGGCCATTTTGGGCTTGTCTGGGTTTTAGTTTTAGGTTGGGCTAAGGGTGTAATTGGGCCACGGGTAAATTGGATTTGGGTTTGAATGTTTGGGCTCTCAGAATCGGATCATCAAACTAAACATTTATTTATTTTTTATTTTTTTGTTTTTGGTTTGTCATTTAAGCCCGGGCAAATATGGGCTATTACATATTTGTTTTATTAAATTGAATGTATTATGTTACGAACTTTCTAAGCTCTTAAGCTTACTGTGTGATGTGTTTCTCTGTCTTACAGTGTCAGTAAAGCTAGCTCAAATTCGGGGATCGTTAGTGACTTAATCATACTATCAGCCATCTATTTTGGTATTTTGGAAGATGTATATATATATGTGGTATATGACATGTATAGGCTATTGAATGTGGCATGTTTTGAGTTGTATAAATCTAGTCATGAGATATGGCTTAAAAGTTGAATGATGTTAGTATATATATATAAGTGAGTGATGAATATGGTATGTTTCGTGCTTAAATGAGTGATGAAAATTGTGGTTTAAATGTGAATTGTGGTAAGGTTTGTATAATGCTTGACCTATATGTTTTGGGGATGTGAAATTAAGTGTCTTGGATAGACTTATTTGAGTAGAAATTGAGTATAAGAATAGATGGTATAGTTTATGATTATTTGGTGCTTGAAATAGTATGTTTTGGTTGCATTTGAGGCATGAATTGGTATTGGTTTGTGGCATATAGATGATTCCAAAGTGTGGATGGTAATTTGGCCTTGAAAATGGCCTATAATTGCCCACACGGTTGAGCACACGGGCGTGTGGCTCGACCGTGTCTTTCAACTTTGTAATTTGATTCAAGTCAGGCTCGACCACGGGCTGGACACACGGGCATGTGACTGGCTGTGTGGTGCAAGTCAGTGTCGACCACGGGTAAGGCACACGGGCGTGTCTTAGGCCGTGTGGACAAGTTAGTAGGTATGCCCTGTTTTGCCACGGCTTGGACACATGGGCGTGTTCGAGGCCGTGTGCCTACCCACATGGGCGTGTGACCTCTGTAACTTAGAAAAATGTTTGAATTTTGAAATTTTTTTATGTGTTCGGTTTAGTCCCAACCCCTTTCTAACACGTGTTTAAGGTCTCATTGACCTATTTAAGGGACTATATGAATGTGAATTTTTATGTTTGGTTGTGATTTGATATGAAATGTTCGGAAAAGATTAGTAATGCCTCTTAACCCTAATCCGGCGATGGTCACGGGTTATGGGTGTTACATTTTATTGGTATCAGAGCCAGGTTTAGTTGATTCTCGGACTAACGTAGCGTGTGTGAGTCTAGCTATACATGCCATACATATAATTGCGATAGTGTGATGAATCCTGAGAGATAAAAATGTGTTTTTATATAGAAAATAGATCCCGATCGAGCAGTTGCTGATGATGTTGAGAGAAATGCGCCTGCTCCCGCTCAAGGGACAGCGCCAGCCACATCTAGGCCAAATGTTAGTAGCCACGAGGGAGAGGCTAAGCAAGCCTTCTTCTAAATGATGAGTGAGTGGTTTTCGGAGTTCGCTGCTCCACAACCTCCACCCTCACAAGTACCCATTGTGCCACAAGTTGTAGATCTGATCCGATTGAATAAGCCTCCTGTAGACAAAATCTGAAAGTATGGGGCCGAAGAGTTTAGGGCCACAACTGATGATGATGCCGAGCGAGCTAAATTTTGGCTCGAGAATACCATTTGAGTGTTTGACGAGATGTTGTTAACTCCTGATGAATGTATTAAATGTGTTGTTTCCTTGTTGAGAGATACGGTATATAATTGGTGGAAAACGTTGATATCCGTGGTTCCGAGGGAGAGAATCACCTGAGATTTCTTTCAAGCTGAATTCTGAAAGAAGTACATCAGTCAACGATTCATATATCAGAAACGTAAAGAGTTTCTAGAGCTGAAATAGGGTCGTATGTCAGTTACTGAGTATGAACGGGAGTTTGTGAGATTAAGTCGGTATGCACGGAAATGTGTTTCGACTGAAGCTACTATGTGCAAACGTTTCATTGAAGGGCTGAATGAAGACATTAAATTGTTGGTTGGAATACTTGACATAAATGAATTTTTTGTGTTAGTGGAAAGAGCTTGCAAAGTCGAGGAGCTTAGCAAAGAAAAGAAGAAAGTAGATTCTGAGGCTAGAGATGAAAGAAAAATATCGATGAGTAAGATGTCTCAACCTTCGACGAAGAGATTTAGAGATGCAAGTAATCGTTCAAATGCTTCGTTTGGACATTCGGGTAGAGATCGTGTGAGACAAAGTGTTGGTCCAAGAACTCAAACTCCGACCGAATCAAGTGTTGGAAGTGTCAAAAGCAACAAGCCTGAATGTAGCAATGTGGAAGACGACACGTTGGAGAGTGCTGGGGAAAGTACAATAATAGAACTTGTTATAAGTGTGGATCCCGAGATCATTTCATTTGAGATTTCCCAGAGTTAGCTGAGAAAGATAATGTTCAGAGTACGTGACCGACTAATACGACGGCTAGGGGAAGACCACCCAGAAACACCGAAAATATGGGTGGAAGCCAAAGAGGGACTACGGATACAGCTGTGAGATCCGAGGCGAGAGCACCTACCCGAGCCTATGCTATTCGCGCACGAGAAGAAGTGTCATCTCCAGACGTCATTACTGGTACTTTTACTCTATTTGATACTGATGTGATTGCATTGATAGATCCAAGTTCTACTCATTCTTATGTGTGTGTGAATTTAGTATCAAGTAAGAATCTACCTGTTGAGTCTACTGAATTTTTGATTAGAGTATCGAACCCCTTAGGCAAATATGTCTTGGTTGATAAAGTGTGCAAGAATTGCCCGTTGATGTTTCAGAATATTTGCTTTCCGGCTAATTTGATTTTGCTACCTTTTGATGAATTTGATATTATTCTGGGTATGGATTAGCTCACTTTGCATAATGCTATTGTGAATTGTAAACGAAAGAGTATTGATTTGAGAAGTCAGAATGGTAAAATAGTTCGAATTGAATCTAGTGATTTGAATGGGTTACCGGCTGTTATATCTTCGATAAAAGCTTTGAATTATGTGAAAAAGGGTTGCGAAGCTTATCTTGCATATGTGATTGATACAAAAGTGGCAGAAAAGAAAGTTGAATCTGTGCCTGTAGTTTGTGAATTCCCTGATGTGTTTCCTAAAGAACTACCAGGATTACCTCCGATCCCAGAAGTTAAATTTGGTATTGAATTAGTACCGGGGACGACTCCTATCTCAATAGCTCCGTATAGAATGGCACCGACCAAATTGAAAGAGTTAAAGTCTCAGTTGCAAGAATTGACAGATAGAGGATTTGCACGATCGAAGTTTCATACCCTGGTGCTCTGTGTTGTTTCGAAAAGAAAGACTGCACTATGAGGATGTGTATTGATTACCGACAGTTAAACAAAGTGACGATAAAGAATAAGTATCCCCTGCCACGTATTGATGATTTGTTTGATTAGCTGAAAGGAGCTACAGTGTTTTCTAAGATAGATTTGAGATCGGGCTATTATCAGTTGAGAGTTAAAGAATCAGATGTACCAAAAACTGCTTTCAGAACGAGGTACGGACACTATGAAATCTTAGTTATGCCTTTTGGACTAACGAGTGCTCTTGCAGTGTTTATGGATTTGATGAACCGAATATTCAGACCGTATTTGGATCATTTTGTTGTGGTGTTCATTGATGATATTCTGATTTACTCATGTGATGAGACGCAACATGCCGAGCATTTGAGAATTGTGTTATAGACTCTGCGTGAGAAGCAATTGTATGCAAAGTTTAGCAAATGTGAATTTTGGTTGTGTGAGGTTAGTTTTCTGGGGCATATTGTGTTAGCTGCGAGAATACGAGTTGATTCGAGTAAAATTTTAGCTATTTTAGAATGGAAGCCTCCGAGAAATGTGTCTGAAGTCTGTATTTTTCTGCGATTAGCGGGATATTATAAACGGTTTGTGAAAGGTTTCTCGATGATTGCGACTCCGTTAACGAAGTTGTTACAGAAAGATGTTAAGTTTGAGTGGTCAGAAAAGTGCCAGCAGAGTTTTGAACAGTTGAAAGCATTGTTGACAGAGGCACCCGTGTTAGTTAAACCTGAATCGGGTAAAGAATTCATAATTTATAGTGATACATTGTTGAATGGTTTGGGATGTGTGCTGATGCAAGAAGGCAAAGTCATCGCTTACGCTTCGAGGCAGTTAAAGCCGCATGAAAAGAACTATCCGACGCATGATCTTGAATTAGCCGCGATTGTATTTGCATTGAAGATTTGGCGTCACTACCTATTTGGTGAGAAATGTCATATATATATTGATAACAAGAGCTTGAAATACTTGATGACTCAGAAATATTTGAATCTGCGACAAAGAAGATGGTTAGAGCTTTTGAAAGACTATGAGCTTGTGATAAATTATCATCCGGGTAAAGCTAATGTTGTTGCTGATGCTTTGAGTCGAAAGTCTATATGTGCTTTGCGAGCAACGAGTACTCAGATAGATCTATGTGATGATGGTTCGGTTTTGGCTGAGTTGAAAGTTAGACCGATGTTTATACGTCAGATTTGTGATGCCCAAAAAAGTGATGATGAGATGATAGCAAAACGAACTCAATGTGATTTGAATTCTGATTCATAATTTCGAGTAGATAACGATGATTGTTTGAGATTCAGAGATCGGATTTGTGTTCCGAGGAATTTAGAGTTGATTCAGTTGATTTTGAACGAAGCTCACAATAGTCGTTTGACAGTTGATCCGGGTAGTAGAAAAATGTATAACGATCTAAAACAGTTTTATTGGTGGCATGGTATGAAACGGGATATCTAAGAATTTGTTTCGAGATGTTTGGTTTGTCAGCAAGTTAAAGCTGAACATCAGGTTCCATCTGGTTTATTACAACCGATTATGATTCTTGAGTGGAAATGGGAGAGAATCACGATGGACTTTGTGTCGAGATTGCCTTTATCTCCGAGAAAGAAAGATGCAATTTGGGTGATAGTTGACAGATTGACAAAATTAGCTCATTTTGTTCCGGTGAGAACAGTTTATTCACTTGATAAATTAGCTGAACTGTATATTGCTGAGATTGTGAGATTGCACGGGGTACCACTATCTATTGTGTCTGACAGAGATCCAAGATTTACCTTGCGGTTTTGGATGAAATTGCAAGAAGCTTTAGGCACAAGGTTGCATTTCAGTACTGCATTTCATCCGCAAATGGATGGACAATCCCAGCGAATCATTCAAATTCTTGAAGATATTTTGAGATGCTGCATTCTTGAATTTTAAAGTACGTGGGAAAAGCATTTGTCGTTGATTGAATTCGCATATAATAATAGTTTTCAATCTAATACCAAAATGGCACCATATGAGGCTCTTTACGGTCGAAAATGTCAAACTCCATTGTATTGGACTGAGCTGAGTGAAAATAAGATTACGGGGTTGATTTGATAAAAGAGACTGAGCAGAAAGTGAAAGTGATTCGTGACAGTTTAAAAGCAGCGTCAGATCGTCAGAAGTCCTATGCAGACTTAAAACAAAAAGAAATTGAATTTGAGGTTGGTGACAAAGTGTTTTTGAACGTGTCTCCATGGAAGAAAATACTTCGATTTGGCCGAAAAGGCAAGCTGAGTCTGAGGTTCATCGGGTCGTATGAGATTATCGAAAGGATTGGGCCAGTTACTTATAAGTTGTTGTTGCCACCTGAATTAGAGAAAATTCATAATGTATTTCACGTATCGATGCTTCGACGATACAGATATGATCCATCATATGTGATTACTCCTACTGAGGTTGAGATTCAATCAGATTTGTCGTATAATGAAGAACCGATTCGAATCCTGGCACGTGAGATTAAAGAGTTGAGAAATAAGAGAATTTCCTTAGTGAAAGTGTTATGGAACAAACACGGAGTTGAAGAGGCTACGTGGGATCCTGAAGATATTATGAGAGAGCAATATCCAAACCTATTCACTGGTAAGATTTTTGGGGACGAAATTCCCTAAGGGGGGAGAGTTGTAACAGCTCAGTTTAGACCCTAGTCAGAACAGTGGTTTCGGGACCACAAATTCGAGGTTAGAAAAATATTTTAATATTATTTTTGGTGTTTATAATATGTGATTGAGCATGTGTGAAAGTTCTGTGTGAAAATTTTATCGATTGTGTGCTTAATTAGCAAAAAAAGGACTTAATCGCATAAAATGTAAAAGCTGTGTGCTGATTGTTAAAGTGTTTATTTGTCATGGCTTTCTAAATTAGAAGTCCTTATGTTGTTAATAAACCATTAAAAGAATGGATGGACAAAAATGGGCTTAGTTGGTGGAAATTTGAATGAATTAATAAAGGGCAAAATGGTAAATGGTGCATTAATGTTAATATAATTAAAATAAAACAAAAAGATGGCCATATATCATCTTTCTTAGCCGAATTTGAAGAAGAAAAAGAAAGAAGTAGGGCTTGAAGCATTCGGCCATTGTTAAGCTCAATCAAGGTATGTTTTGAGCTTGGTTTTTAGTGATTTTTATGTTTTTGTGATCGTTACTTAATGTTTTATCAAACCCATGCTTAAATTTTAGAAATTGATGGTGATTTTGAGATATGTCATTGATAAATATGTGAGCTTTGTGTTGTTAGTTGGTGGAATATGAAAGCTTAGTGTTGGGTTAACATAGTTTGTATTTGGATTTTTGGTAAAATTGATTAATTTGGGCTAAATTGTGAAAATGAAAAATTGGAGGACTAAAATGTGAAATAAATGAAATATATGGGCTTGTATGAGTATAAGGAGAATTCGGCCTAAGCATGGTATATTGAAATTATGTGTATTTTGTGATTTTATGAAATAGGGACTAAAGTGTCGAAATGTGAAAATGTGAGGGCTATTTTGTAAAATACCCTAAATATGTGTGTTTGGACTAAATTGAATGAATTGGTGATTGAATGAGTTAAATTTGAATATGTATAGACCAAGAAAGGAGAGATTCGGATCGAGATCGAGGCAAAGACAAAGTACTCGATTGATCGACTAGTTTCGGTATTTCGGCGTCCGAGGTAAGTTCGGATATAATACAAGTTGTTAAATTTATATCTATGTGATAAGAAATGAATGAATTGTATAGTTAATGAAATAGTAATGTTATATATGAAAATTGAGTAACGAGGCACTATGTGTGCGTAATTTGAAATGAGACAGAGATGATTGGCACTGTGTGTGCGAAATGGTAGAAGCTTCGGCTTATTGATTTGGCACTGTGTGTGCGATACCGATATAAGTTCGGTTTAAAGTACAGGCACTAAGTGTGCGATGACATTTATGCTTCAGCTACGAAATTGGCACTAAGTGTGCGATTAAATCAAATGAATAACAAAGGTTGATCGAAATGTAATATCGAGCAGTGAGTAGTATGGATGGTGAAAAACTATGTGTTGGCTAAGGTATGTATTAAACCTTTGTGGTTGATGAAATTGTATATGGAATTATGAATGGTTGAGTGAGTATAGTAGCTATGGATTATATGGTGTGAATATTTGAGAGTTGAACTATGTGATGGATTAATTTTGTATAATGTATTTGATTTATTAAATTGAATGTATTATGTTACGAACTTACTAAGCTCTTAAGCTTATTGTGTGATGTGTTTCTCTATCTTACAGTATCAGTAAAGCTAGCTCGGATCCAGGGATCGTTAGCGACTTAATCACACTATCGGCCATCTATTTTGGTATTTTGAAAGATGTATATATATGTGTGGTAAATGAGTGATGAAAATTGTGGTTTAAATGCGAATTGTGGTAAGGTTTGTATAATGCTTGCCCTGTATGTTTTGGGGATGTGAAATTAAGTGTCTTGGATAGACTTATTTGAGTATAAATTGAGTATAAGAATAGATGGTATAGTTGATGATTATTTGGTGCTTGAAATAGTATGTTTTGGTTGCATTTGAGGCATGAATTGGTATTGGTTTGTGGCATATAGATGATTCCAAAGTGTGGATGGTAATTTGGCCGAGAAAATGGCCTATAATTGCCCACACGGTTGAGCACACGGGCATGGGGCTCGACCGTGTCTTTCGAGTTTGTAATTTGATTCAAGTCAGGCTCGACCACGGGCTGGACACACGGGCGTGTGGCCCGGCCGTGGTGCAAGTCGATGTCGACCATGGGTGAGGCACACGCGGGCGTGTCTCGGTAGTGTGGACAAGTCAGTAAGTATGCCCTGTTTTGCCACGGCTTGGACACATGGGCGTGTCCGAGGCCGTGTGAGGCACACGGCTTACCCACACGGGCGTGTGACCTCTGTAACTTAGAAAAATGTTTGAATTTCGAATATTTTTGTATGTGTTCGGTTTAGTCCCGACCCCTTTCTAACACATGTTTAAGGTCTCATTGACCTATTTAAGGGACTATGTGAATGTGAATTATTATGTTTGGTTGTGATTTGATATGAAATGTTCGGAAAAGATTAGTAATGCCTCTTAACCCTAATCCGATGAAGGTCACGGGTTAGGGGTGTTACAAACATGGACCTTGAAAATCAAAACGTTGGACAAGGTAATAGAGTTAATCATGTGCACAACCCAATCCTTATTATTGATGATAGGGATCGTGCCATTAGACAATACATTGTACCACTCTTCAATGATTTAAATTCGAGAATTAGGAGGTCGGATATCGAGGCACCCCAATTCAAATTGAAACCAGTGATGTTTCGAATGCTCCAAACGGTGGGCCAGTTTAGTGATATGCCCACGGAAGATCCACACTTACACCTTCGATTATTCATGGAGGTGAGTGGTTCATTTAAGATAGCTGGTGTGACTAAAGATGCATTAAGGTTGAAGCTGTTTTCGTACTCGTTGTGGGATCGAGCACGAGCATGGCTGAATTCATTGCCACCAAGTTCAATATCTACTTGAAAAGAATTAGCAAAAAGGTTTTTGGTAAAGTGTTTTCCATCGAGCAAGAACGCAAAGTTGCGAAATGAGATAACTACTTCCCAACAATTTGATGTTGAGTCCTTATACGAGGCATGGGAAAGATTCAAAAAATTGCTTCGTAAGTGTCCTCATCATGGGAATCCTCATTGAATCCAATTGGAGACGTTTTATAATTGTCTCAACGCACATACAAGATTAATGGTAGATGCTTCTACGAATGGTGCGATTTTATCTAAGTCTTATAATGAGGCTTACGAGATCATCGAAAGGATAGCTAGCAACAATTACCAATGGCTAACAAATCGAGCAGTTTCTAGAAGATAAGTAGTTAGAGTGCATGAAGTGGACGCACTGATTTCACTCTCTGCTCAGGTATCTTCTATTTCCTCAATGTTAAAAAAGTTTACCACTAATGGTTTGAATAATTTTTCAGCTCAATCACCAAGTCAATATGATGTTGTTTCCTGTGTATATTGTGGGAATGGTCATTCTTTTGAGAATTGCCCTTCAAACCCCGAGTTTATTTGTTATGTAAGGAATCAGTATCAAAATAGAAGTGGATAAGGACCACAGTCCAACTTCTACAATCCATCATGGCAGAATCATCCGAACTTTTCCTGGAGTAATCAATGAAATGGACCGAACATTCATATGCAATATAGAACCAATCAATCCCAAGGGTTTAGTCAACAAGCTCCAAAACCACCTCAAGATGAGTCATCAAACAGTTTGGAGGACTTGTTGAAGGTTTACATGGCAAAAAATGACGCCTTGATCCAAAGTCGAGCAACATCACTGAAAAATCTGGAGAACCAGATGGGTCAATTAGCTACTAAGCTTCGTATAAGACTACAAGGAGCCTTACCGAGCGATACAAAAAAATTCAAGGAGTTTGGGTAAGGAACATTGCAAGATAGTTGCAGTACGAAGTGGTAAGATTTTTAAACCCAAGGAGGTTGTGATTGAGGATGAGCCTACTGAAAAGGAGGAAAGTCAACCTGTAACACCCCTCACCCGTATTCACCGTCAGAATAGGATTACGAAGCATTACCAGACTTGCAACACTTTTAAACATACATTTCATACACCACTTATCAATTCAAATACAATTCAATTAAAACCAATCACAGTTTCCCTTAAACGAGACTACAAGGCCTTAAACATGCATCAAGAATGGTTTGGGACTAAACCGATAACTTTTAAAACAATTTGAGCACTTAGAAAATTTTTATCAAAACAGGGGACACACGCCCGTGTGGTCAGGCCGTGTGTCTCACACGGCCATCATATACGCCCGTGTCACAGGCCGTGTGAACATTCGAAATGGGAGCACATGGTTGTGTCCCAGCCCGTGTCCTATCCCGTGTCCAAACAAGTGAGGTTACTGACTTGGGTCACACGGCCAACCACACGCCCGTGTGTCTAGCCCGTGTGCCCTTCGAAGTGGCCACTCATACCCGTGTGCCAGGCCGTGTGCTACGCCGTACCAAACCTGTAGGGTAAACTGGCTTATGCAACACGACCAAGTCACACACTCGTGTGCTAGGCTGTGTGCAAATTAGGGGGTATACTGACTTGTGCCACACGGCCGATCACAAACCCGTGTGTGAGACCGTGTTGAGCATACTAACTTCACTTCGATTTTAACACCAGGGGACACACGGTCGTGTACTTAACCGTGTGTCACATACGGCTGAGACACACTGTAACAACCCGATTTTGGTTCTAGTCGGAATAGTGGTTTCAGGACCACAAATTCGACGCAAAAAAATTCATTTTTATTATATTTTCTTATGGTCTACAGTTTTATCGAACGATTTCGCGAAAATTTCGTTTAAAAATTTTGACGTTTGGCCACTCAATTTAGTTAAAGGGACTAAATTGCAAAAAGTGTAAAACTTGAATTCTATATGTTAAAGGTGTCCAATTGCTATGACATTTTAAATTGGAGGTCCTTAAATGGTAATTAGACCATTGGTTAATTGGTGGACAAAAATGGACATGGTTTTGTATGTTTCTAAAGTTTTTCATTAAGGGCATTTTAGTAATTGGGTAATTAAAATGAATTAAAAAGCCAAAATAAAGCCAAAAGTTGTCCATCTTCTTTCCCATGGCTGAATTTTACAAGGAGAAACCATGGCTAGGGTTTGTCAAGTTTTCAAGCTCGATTATCAAGGAAAAATGAGGTTCAGACCTAGAACGGGGGAAAACAAGTATTTGACGATTTAGTCCTTTTTTCCATTTTTATGCCGAGGTAAGTTTTATGTTTAATAAGCATTAAATTATATGTGTATAAATGCTTAATTGATATAATTGTGGTAAATGCTATAATATTGAAATGAAATGTGAATGCTATTGAGTACGATACTACGGAAATGACTGACAGGGATTCGATACAGTGAAAGTCCCGGTTGAACATTAGGAATAGATAGGATACAAATGTAATGACATTAGGGTCACTGAGATTACGTGTAAGACCATATCTGGGATATGGCATCGATATGAGACTTCGTGTAAGACCATAGCTGGGCTATTGGCATCGATACGAGATTACATGTAAGACCATATCTGGGTTATGGCATTGGTACGGTACTGTGTGTACGAGATTCCTGAGTATCCTTTAGTATTCCAAATGGTTCAACGGGTAAGTCAAAGAAGAGAAAGAGTATGTAAGTATTACGAATTGATACATGTATGTACGTAAATTTTGTAAGCATTAACTTCATGAAATTGTGAGTTTATGATTTCCACGAGAATGATTTGTGAGAACCTTGTGACTATTGGTCTATACTTGTGATGTATGAAATTCATGGTAAATTCGGTTGAAGATCATGGGATTGGCTTTCGGGTCAAATTGAGTTATGACATAGCATGTTTTATTCACTAAAATTGTGATTAATCGGATATGAGAAAAAGGGAAGATTGGCATAATTGCCCATTTAAAATGGTTATGGAAGTACGGGAAGATATGAGTACACAAGGTTAATGTACATGTTTACTATGAGGTTTGAAATGAGTTGTTAATTGTTGTAATATGTTGCAAAGGAGAGATTACGATTTTTAGGCTAATGTCAGGATATGTTAAATTATGCTTATAAGTTGATAGAGTAAACAATGTGACTGAATAAATTATATCTGTGAGATTTATAGCAATTTGTACTATCTTATGTTTATATTGTTTGACTTGGTAAATGATTGGTAAGAGTTGCTTATTATTTTCGTACGGACTTACTAAGCTATATATATAGCTTACCCTTCCTTTCCAATGTCTTATAGGGTTATTGAGCTAGCTCGGGTTGGAAATCGCCGGGAGATCCTATCACACTATCAAGCTTTCATTTTGGGTATAAATGAATTCAAGTATTTTAAGTCTATGGCATGTATAGGGACTAGGTCAATTTGTTATATGTGTCATGATTAATTTGGTCATATGTGTTGGCTTGTAATTGTTAATGCTTCATCTTATATATAGCCATGAATGATGGCTTATGCTGATTATAAGTTTATTCGTATGATAATGCCCTCTTGTGAATGTGAAATTAATATGTTTTTAATGGGCTAAGTATGATGTTTTAAGCATGATAAATGATGGTATAAGAATGACATGTTATTGTCTTGTTTGTGGTTGTTTGGTTGCATTTATATGCTTGAATTTGTGCCATGTGATGTTGTGTAGATGTGTGCAAGTAATGGTGGCAAAATGGCTTGGTAAACAGCCTTGTTTTTTTCCAGACGGGTAGATACACGGGCGTGTGTATAGGCCGTGTGTGACACACGGTCTGCCCCACGGGCATGTGTTTCGGTCGTGTGTCCCCTACACTTTAATTTTGGAAAAATAGAATGACCAGAATTGAGCACATGGGCAGAGACACGGGTGTGTGTCTCAGCCGTGTGTGCTACACGGCCTAGCACACGGGCGTGTGGCACGACCGTGTGGCACAAGTCAGAGAGCACCCTAATTTGGACACGGTCTGAAGCACAGGCAGACATGGGCGTGTGACCCCTGTAACATGAAAAATTTTCTAAGTTTTGTAAAATTTTCTAAAGTTTTTAGTTTAGTCCCGAACCACTTCTAAAGCATGATTTGGGTCTCGTAGGCTCGTATAAGGGACTTTATGATTGAATATGAATGATTTTAATTTGGACAAAAATTTATGACTCAGAATTGTATGAATGCTTGTGTTATAAGTCTGGTGATGCCTCGAGCCCTATTCCGACGTTGAATACGGGTAAGGGGTGTTACATTTTGTGGTATCAGAGCTATGATTTAGTTGATTCTCAGGCTAACGTAGTGTATGTGAGTCTAGCTATACATGCCATATTACTACCTGTGATAGTGTGATATCTCCCGACTCTAATAAAATTGTTTTATTGAGACAGAGATGCTTTCCAACCGAGCTATTTTCGAAAACGCTGAAAGTGATACTAAGATATTTGAAAATGTGTTTGTGATGAGTCGAAACTTGGAAAGGTATGAATAAGAGTTCATGATATGTATGTGATGATGTACAAAATGAAATGACCATAAGTTGAGAAATATGGATAAAATGTCATTGTTCCGGTTGAACGTTGTATTTCGATGGATTATGGTGATTTTATGAAACGGATAAAATGTTTTAAATGTTGCAAAAAGGATTTATCCGGGAAGGGTAATCCTGAATTAAGCCCTCTCGAGCATAAGTTATGAAATGGATTTAGCCCGGACGGGTAATCCAGAGTAAGCCCTTTAGAGCATACGTTACTGAAAGGATTTAGCCTGGACTGGCAATCCTGTTTTATCATATGTGGCTCGAGAGTGTGCTCTATGAATATGTGCCAAAAGGGCACTTTTGAATATGAATTGACGGATTGTTGACATGCATACCTTGCGTATACTACCCGAGTATCCATCGAAATTACAATAGTTCAATGGGAATTATTCTTGAAATATGGAAAGGTGAAGTGAAATGAAAGTTTATATTGTGATAAGCTCATCCATGTTTGTTTGGCATTCATATGATGTTATGTGCCTAACTTGTTTGATTAAGTGAATACGATAAGTAAACTTACTCAAAATTTATGGAATGTATGTATAAGTGCACTTGTTTGAATAATATACTCGGAAAGTTCGTATAACATAAATATGTATGTTAATTTGCCTGAAGTGAATTATATAACTGTGATGATATTACGATGATGATGAATGTTAAGTCACATGCATGTATATATGAGAGTCGAGTTAGAGGTTTTACGACCTCACCCCCTTACCAATGTGGTATTTTATAAAGAAATTTCACGAGAGTTAAGTTGAATGAGCTCACAAGTAAGAGACTAAAGAGTTCAGTAGCGGAATAACTAATAATGTGGTCAGAGTTAAGAATAGTTTGACAAGTGAATATAGTTCTGGAAAAGATGCCAGGTTATTCTAAAGATCATTCGGATTTCATGATGTCACGGTTAAGGAAAAAGTTAATCTCGGCTAATCGACTCATTCAGGTATGATGTCTAAAGTATGTATTTGTTGGAATTTCTTCTGGATTGATTTTCGTTAGTGAATGGAATAATACGCGATTAGTGATGACAGAATTAGTCAGAGAAATGATATTTGAATCGTAAAGTTGTCTGAGTGTAACAGTTGTAATTGAATAGATAATGATGATCTCTCTTGGGTATTTTATATATTCATTTATCCTCAGAGATATATGTGATTGTTCATTTTCTGATGAAATTCTTATCGTATGAGAATGCTAGCTGATTATAATGATAGATGAAATAGCTGTTAGTCTGGTTGGTTGATGAGTAGCATTTCTTATATCTCTCTTTGGGATTCTATTCTATTACGTTTGAAATAAAAGTTGTTGGTGAAAGTTTATGTGAGGCTATTCTTCTGTTTCTACTGGATGTTGTTTTGTTTTGTATATATATTTGGAAAATATATTATCTCTGTTACAATTGGTTCCAGAGCGTATAAGCATTGTTTTTCTTCTGGTTTTCTCTGAGGAATCATCAAGATCTTTATTATTTTCTTATGAGTTCTGTTCTCGGACTTCCAGTATGATATCGCATCTTGGATTTCTTTATCTCGGTTTTCTTATCATCCTTATTTCGTAAATTATCAATCATGGCTCATCTTTAAAGTGTGTTCTTTGGCTTGTGATGACTATGTCTATTATGGTTGTATTTTTGGTTCGATCATAGGAATGTGGTGATTCTGGTATCGGGATTTCTCTAATTTTCATGAAAGGAATCGACATCAGCAAAGGTATAGATAGTAGAAGCTCAAGCTCAAATTGTATGATGGTTTTCTTTTCTTAGGTAAGTTTGATTAGGGCCAATGAGTTCAATCAGGATATTTTGTTTTCTTGAGCTAATGTAGTTGTGAAGATCTTTGATTAGCATGTTAAGGGAAATATAAAAGATTGTATGTTTGAATTGTTTAATAGCATGAAGAAAGGAGTTTTCTGATATGTTATTATTTGATAGTTGAGATCGACTCAGTTGTTTTATCTGAGCGAGCTGGTCATTTGAAGGGAAATTTGAGTTATATGCATTTAAGTTTATCCTCAGGTAAGAAAATAAAATCTTGTACATTCATGGGTGAATAGACGGACAGTTTGAAGGAAGAATTCATATTCTAGAAAGTATGATACAGAGATATACTTATTAAATTTGTTCTAATCGAATGATGTTGTTATGAGTTAAAGCTATTCCGATTGATAAAGTTATCACATTTGTGAAAGTTTGAATGGTCTGTTGTATGTTAGCAAAGTTGAAAACTGATGAAGGTGTTATTAACCGAAACATTAGTTTTGGGTTCTGTTTGAATTGAGTAAAGAATTTGTAATTTTTCAGTGATGCACTATCGAACGGATTGGAATGTGTTTTAATACAAGAATGTAAAGTAACAGTTTATTTTTTTAGGCGGTTAAAGTCTCATTAAAAGAATTGTCCCACGAGTGACTTAGAGTCAGCCGCTAGTATGTCTGGGTTGAGAAATTGATGACATCATTTGTTCGACGAAAAACGTCATATGCTTTTTGATTCCAAGAGTATAAAGTATCTAATGTTACAGAAAAATATGAAATTAGGACAACGGTGATGGCTTGAACTATTGAAAGATTGTGAATAATTAACGATTAACCTTTGGGGAAGTAGAGATAGTTGCAGATGCTTGAATGGAAAGCCTTTGTTCATTTTGTGAGTGTTGGTTACATGATTAATCTTATTTGATGGAAGTCTAAATTTAGCTAAATTAAAAAGCTAAAGTGATGTTTTCTTTGCAAAATCGAGAACCTCAAGAATGTGATAGTGAGTGGTAAACTAAACGAGTACAGTGTGAGACGACTTTTGATTCTGATTTCTGTTATTATTACTCCGAGATAGAATTCGCGCAATGAATTATCCAGATCTTATGTAGAAAATATTGTACGAGACTTAGTAGTAGCTCGTTTGTTCATTCAGGGAGTAATAAATATGCAATTATTTGGAGAAGATGTTCTGATGATCGGGAATATAATTTGAGTATGCAGTTGCATCTTGGCAATGTAATTCATCTTTAGATTGATGGTAAGCCTGAGAGAGTAATTCAGATCTTTGACGATATGCTCCGACACCGTGTTTCAGATTTCAAAGGTGATTGGAAAAAGATATACGAGGTGGAATTGATTTGTGATTCTGAGGAAAAAGGTGAAAATGATTCATGAAAGTTGAAAGCAACTTCAGACTGACATAAGTAGTATACAAATTTGAAAATTTATGATTTTGGATTCTAGATCGATGACAGAGTGCTTCCTGGAAGTATTGCTCTCGAAGAGGACTCTTCGATGATGTAACACCCCAAACCTGGCCTAGACGTTACGACCGGATCAGGCATGTCACAAGGAAAGGTTGTTAAAGAAACTTGTGTTCGTTTAAAAAAAACTCTGAAGATTTGGTTCCATTTCTAAAAATAGAATTTACTTAATGGTTTTCTTGCAAAATGTAGTTAATAACACTAACTATCGAAAACTTGTTTTGTGATATGAACAACCGAAACTAGTGGACTTCAGAATCGTGACCTTTTGAAAATAATGTTTGTAGTTCTAAGAAAATCCCGAGTTTAATTATTTATTGCTTGTGATCCGTTTGTTAATATTTTGGAAAAAAGATTGTTTATATTTTTAGCAAAACTCCATATTTAACATTTCATAATATATAGAATAACCGCATTAAATCAAAAACCAAATTAAAATCCCAGAGGCCTTATTACATAACAAATTCCCAAATTAAAAAAAAGTTTAGATAAAGAAAACGGAGTTTACGAAAGAGTTAATGCATGGCCACCTCAGAGTTTCCCCGGCTCCAAATCCTCGAGCTAGGGATTACTTGCAAAATTAAGCAGAGGGGTGAGTTACGAGAACTCAGTGTGTAATTCCCCTTATGAACGATAACTGGGCCTAAGCCCGCAGAAGCAGATTGGGCCTTAGCCCTCCCAGTAACATATTTGGCCGAAGCCCATACGAATCGAATTGGGCCGTAGCCCTAACAACATGGCATATCAGATAGTGAATGCAATGCAATGCAACCCAACCCAACCTCAACACACCTATGGGGATTTCTACAATCAACCCTCCATCCGCTACACTCCTCATTGGCAGCCATGATGACAGTCATACTGCTCAAAGTCGATATAATGTGACAGAGTCACCGATATATGTGGCCCAGCCACCGAAACAATGTGACAGAGTCACCGATATACATTGCCCCTTTTCATCAATATCATATCCCAATCCCATGCAACATATAATCATAATGTGATGAATGCAAACATATAACAATGTATGTCGGATAATATGATCACCCAAATAAACATACCAAGTTATCCGAATAGCATAATCATAACGGTTACTTACCTTATATCTCCAACCATACCCACTGGGTATCTCATTCGCCGTTTCGATTATTCTGACTTTTAGTCAATACACATATTAATGCTAAACAAACAAATGAAGGCGTTTGGATTACACACCTGATTACACGAAGGACTAACCACTCCTGATCGTCGTCACTCTCACTATCACGAACAACTACGATCTGTCTACCCTAAACAGATGTCGGCTCTCTGCCACAACCCGGCAGAAAATTTTGAACCGCCGACACAGCACGTCGCTTGAACTTAGGAGTAGGGACTACGAGTCTACTCCCCTCCCTAGATTGGCTAGCACTCGCATCCATGAAGAGAATCATTGATCAGTACAGTACTTTCAGAGAGATTGATGATTGTCTAACAAAGAGATTGGGTTATGGAAGAGTAAAACGAAAGAGAGTCTAATTGTATAGGACTAGAGAAAAACTCCTTACCTTAATTATAACGCCGCTTGGTTTTATCCTTTTGACTGAGTTCCTAAATAACTCACGAGTTAGAAAAGATGTTTCCTAATAAATAAAGAAGAAATGGCCTTTCGGCCTAAATACTCTTATTAAGAACGTCCAACCATCACCCATAAACGGCCAAAACTAACTTACCAAGATGACTTAGGTTCGGCCACTACTGACACGAGTTTCGGCTTTCTACGAATGAACAAACACGCTTTAAGGCGGAGAGAGTACTTATATTCGGCCTAAAAAGGAAGAAGTAAGAGAATGACCGCTTCGATCCATCGAAAAGAGAAAATAAAAAATCTGAGGAGAGAACCCGTTACCTTGCAACAATCAAAGCTGATTGAGAAGAGACTTATGGCAAACCAAAAGGGGTGCTTCCAGATGTTCGGCTAGTTACGCGAGAAATAAAGGTGCAAGAAGAAAATATGAATAAAATAGAAGAAGTGTGGAAGAAGAGTGATTCGGTCAAAAGAAGAAGAAATGAAGGAGATGAAGTGTTGAGAACGTTCGGCTCAAAGGAGAGAAAAGACTAGAACACGAAAGAAACGAGAGGGAAGGAAAATGGCAAGTAGAGATTCGACTATGGAAAAAGGAGTGTAGAAAAACAAAAGAAGAGAATTGAAATGAAAGGAAAGATGATATGAATGAGGGAGGGTTCGGTTGATAGCAAACAAAATAAAATGAAGGAAAAGAGACCCGAAATGCCTTATGTCAAAAGCACAGAACGTAAAAAGAATGCTAAAGAAACTATAGAATTTGGCACATCACTCCCAAAAAGGTTCAATTTTGTTAACTCACACCAAGATGCCGAAACTCCCTAGCCACAACATCACATAGCCAAAATTCTCCTCCCAATTCTCCAACATTCGGCCAACTCTCACTCACCTCCCCACTTCCTTGATTTGCTCCTTGTTTTACTCCACTAAGCCCTCTCGATCACCCTTTCAAACTGCTTTGACCAATTCAACACCTCAAGCTCCTCTCCTCCATCCATTTCAAACTGGTTGACTCATTCAACAACCACCCCTCAGAGTCCAAGCCGAACTCCACCTCTTCCCCATCCTGGCACAAAATAAATACTCCAAAATTGCAACCTGTGGGTTTCGAACCCACTCCTCCTTCCATACTCCCTTGTGACGCCAACCACTTAGCCACCTTGCTCCTTGTGACATCAAATTACAACCAAACATACTTAAGGCCTGCATCCACAAGCTCTCCCCCTAAAGTGCCCTAAAGAGAAAAATTTACCAAAGCTCTGGCTCGAACCCAAGCCTCCCCAAGACCCCCAAACACATCAAATCATCAAGCATAGCTAGCCAAACACCTGAAATAGTGCAAAATGTAGAACCCCTAATTCTAGGATGTTACAGTTCTACCCCCTTAAAGAAATTTCGGCCTTGAAATTTACCTGATCAAAAGAGGTGAGGGTATTGCTGTCGCATCACATCTTCTGGCTCCCACGTGGCTTCCTCTGAACCATGATTTCGCCATAAAACTTTGACCAATAGAACCGACTTCCTTCTCAACACCTTAACATCTCGATCTAAGATCTGCACTGGTTCTTCTTCAAAAGACAGATCGGTTCTTACTTCAATTTCCTCCACTGGCACTATGTGAGATGGATCCGAACGATAATGCCTTAACATTGAAACATGGAATACATTATGTATCTGACTCAACTCCGAAGGTAACTCAAGCTAATAAGCCACTTGTCCCACACGTTTCAACACCTGGTAAGGCCCGATGAATCTGGGGCTCAATTTGCCTTTCGGCCCAAATCTTAGAACCTTCTTCCAAGGTGAAACTTTCAGAAAGACCTGATCACCCAATGATAATTCTATTTCCTTACGCTTCAGATCTGCATACGATTTCTGCCAGTCGGAAGCTTTCTTTCAACCGAGCCCGAATCAACTTAACCTTTTCCTCCGTCTCTGAGATCAATTCTGGACCCAACAACTGTCGCTCACCCAACTCTGTCCAGCAGGTAGGAGTACGACATCTACGACCATACAACGCCTCGTAGGGTGCCATCTGAATGCTGGATTGATAGCTATTGTTGTATGCAAACTCTGCCAATGGTAGAAAACCCTCCCAACTACCCCTGAAGTCGATTACACAGCCTCTTAACATGTCTTCCAGAATCTGAATTACTCTCTCTGACTGTCCATCAGTCTGTGGATAAAACGCCGTGCTGAAATCCAGTCTTGTACCTAAAGCTTTATGTAACGCCTTCTAGAATCGCGACGTAAACCTAGGGTCCCTGTCTGATATGATAGAAACTGGTACCCCGTGTAACCTCATAATCTCTGCTACATATAGCTTGGCCAACTTCTACAACAAATAGTCGATACGAACCGGTATAAAGTGAGCGGACTTCGTCAACCGATCGATAATCACCCACACCGAATCTTTCCTAGTAGGCGTAAGAGGTAGCCCACTAACAAAATCCATCGTTATCCTCTCCCACTTCCAAAGTGGAATCTTTCTTCGTTGCGAAGAACCCCAAAGGCAAGCGATGTTACGCTTTTACACGTTGACACGTCAAACACTTACTCACAAACTCGATAACTTCTTGCTTGAGACCTGGCCACCAATACTGTTCACGCAAATCTCGGTACATCTTACTCCCACCGGGATGCATAGCGTATGGGCTACTATGCGCCTCCCGCAGAATCCTCTGTCTCAACTCGGAGTCCTTCGGCATACAAAACTTTCCATGAAAGCATAATACTCCATCACTGTTCAGACCAAAATCCTCTGTTTCCCCACCTTCCACTTGCTGAAGTCGAGAACTTAACACTTTGTCTAACAGCTGCTTTTCGTTAATCTAACCTACCCACGAAGGCTTCACTTGAAGTTCAGCTAACAAGCTTCCATCTTCATATAAACTGAGATGAGCAAACATTGCCCTCAAATCCGATATCACCTTACGGCTCAACGCATCCGCCACTACATTAGCTTTACCTTGGTGGTTCTCGATCGAGCAGTCATAGTATTTCAACAATTCAATCCACCTCCGCTGCCTTAAATTTAACTCCTTCTGGGTAAGGAGATATTTCAGGCTCTTATGATCGGTGTAGATAACCGACTTTTCTCCATACAAGTAGTGCCTCCATATCTTTAGAGTGAACACCACTGCCGCCAGTTCCAAGTCATGTGGTCTTAATTGCCGAGACGCATACGCTACTACCTTCCCTTCTTGCATTAACACACATCCTAACCCTGTGTGTGATGCATCACAATAAACGACAAATTCCTTCCCAACCTCCGACTGAATCAACACTAGTGCCTCAGTCAAAATCCTCTTTAGCTTCTCAAAGCTTTCCTGCTGCTTATCAGCCCAAACAAATGGTTCCCCTTTCCGTAACAACTTGGTTAATGGTGCAGCAATCAATGAGAATCCCTTAACGAACCTTTTGTAGTACCCGGCTAACCCAAGAAAACTTCAAATTTCTACTACAGACTTCGACGGTTTCCAATCCAGAACAGCTTCGATCTTTCGGGGATCAACCCTAATCCCCTCGGCTGAAACAACATGCCCCAAAAAGGTAACTTCCTTCAGCCAAAATTCACACTTACTGAATTTGGCATACAGTTGCTTCTCTCTCAATACCTGCAGAACAACCCGAAGATGCGAATCATGCTCCTCTTCCGTTCTTGAGTACACCAGGATGTCATCTATGAATACCACCACGAACTGGTCTAGATAGGGTTGGAAGACCCGATTCATCATCTCCATAAATGCGGCTGGTGCATTGGTTAACCCGAACGACATCACTAGAAACTCATAATGCCCATAACGCGTTCGGAACGCAGTCTTATGAACATTCGCCTCCTTGACCTTTAGCTGATGATATCTAGATCTCAAGTCTATCTTCAAGAAAACCGAAGCTCCTCGCAGCTGATCGAACAGGTCGTCAATCCTCGGTAATGGGTATTTGTTCTTAATCGTCAACTTGTTCAACTGACGATAGTTAATGCACATACGCATTGACCCATCCTTTTTCTTTACAAACAACACCGACGTTCCCCACGGAGATACACTTGGTCAGATAAATCCATGATCCAACAGTTCCTGGATCTGAGCTTTAAGTTCTACCAGCTCCATCGGCGCCATCCTATATGGGGCGATGGACACCGGAGCTGTTCCTGGCAACATTTCAATGCCAAACTCCACCTCACGATCCGGAGGTAACCCTGAAAGCTCTTCTGGAAAGACGTTCGAGAACTCCTTCACCGTTCTAACACCCCATACAGACAATTCTCTGGCCTCCAAAGCACTAATGAAAGCTAAAAACGCCTCACACCCTTTTCGCACCATCCTTTCAGCCTTTAGTGCAGACACCACATTGGAAAGGTAATTTCTTCTCTCACCTATCACCAGCACCTCCTCATCCTCAGAAGTCTTCAATACCATGCGTTTAGTAGCACAAGCCAAGTTTGCTCGATGCTTAACTAACCAGTTCATACCTAAGATCAGATCAAACTCGCCGAACGGCAACTCCATCAAGTCTGCCGAGAAAACAATCCCTTGCACTTCTAAAGGCACATTCCTAAATAGTTTGTTCACCACTACAGATTGTCTTAAAGGGCTAATCACAGTCATTTCCCTAGAAACAATCCCAGATTCTATACCCAAAGTCCCAGACACAGTACTAGCAACATATGAATTTGTAGACCCAATATCTATCAAAGCTGTAAAGGGTACACCAAATATAAGGAACGTACCAGTTATGACGTCCGGTGCGTCGCCATCCTCTCGTCGCCTAGCCACATAAACCAATCTAGGCTGTCTTGCATCTACATTACCAGCACCTCTGCCCGGTGCTCCACGCCCTTGACCAAATCCATTTCCTCCTCTGACCGGACCACGACCTCTCGGTGGCTGCTGACCACCTTTTCCGAACTGTGCATACCCCTGACCTACCGACCGCGCCCTAGCTAACTCTTGTGGACAGTTCCTTATCAGATGATCCATAGATCCACACTTGAAACATCTTCTAGTTCTCCCTCAACACTCCCCCAAATGTAATTTCCCACATCGAGCACACGGTCGAGACTGACCAACAGCAACAGGCATCGTAACTCGACCCGGCCCGTCAAACCTAGGCCTCTTTTGGAAACCCCCAGCAGATCCTGACGACCTAAAGTTCCTCTTATTCCTACCCCTATCCTTATCCCGATTCTGCCTCTCAGACTGCTTCACCTCTTCGGCTATTTTTGCCTTCTCAACCAGAATGGAAAACTCTCTTTCCCGTTGCAGAGCTATCAGTACCTGCAGCTCAACCCGTAGACCATCCTCAAACCGAACACAACGCTCATAGTCAGTCGCAACTATTCCTCGGGCGTAACGACTTAAATGCAGAAACTCTACCTCATATTCAGCCACGGACTTATTCCACTTGATCAAATTTAGAAATGCTTTCCTCTGGGCGTCCACATAGCTAGCCCCAACATATTTTCCCTGGAACGCTGTCTTAAAGAAATCCCAGGTAATACGATCCGCTGGAGTACCTTCCCTTATCGTGAGCCACCACTGGTATGCCTCATCTCGAAGGAGGGACACTGCTCCTTTCAACTTTTCCTCTGCCGTGCAGTCCAAATCATCCATAATCCGCTCGACTGCTTCCAGCCAATATTCTGTTACGTTTGGGGCCACACCAGATACACCTCTAAATATTTTAGCCCCGTTTGCTCGAAGTCGCTCAGGAATAGATTTCTGAGCTACCGATCTCGTGCTTGCTCTAGCAACCCGCTCCAAAACATACAGCATAGCTTGAGACAAAGCATCGTCCCCACCAGTTCCATCTTGAGATCCTTCTCCTACTCTTGGTGATGCTGGCACTTCGCCTTCCGGCCCATGTTCCGATTCCGAGAATCCAGCCTCAACACCCCGGCCTCTACCACGCCCGCGTATACAACGTCCACATCCTCTAGCGCTCATGTTAACTGAGTCGACTTAATCTGATTAAAAATTTTATGAATTAGTATATCTTTCACTGTTTATTAACGGATAGCTTATGAAGATAGAATTAGAAGTAGTTCTTCCGCAACTCATATTTCTAAAGGTCTCAATTTCTAGAATTGTATCTCTTATAACTAGCAATCACAATACAACAAAAATCCTTTCATAGAATCAATCAGAATCAGAAGACTTACAGTACGGATTTGATGCCGGAGACTCGGGTGCCATACTTCCCAAAAAGACCTATATTTTCCTTCAATAATATTTCAAACCAATTTTCGAAAACGTTAACGAACCCATTCCACAGCCGAGTTTTGCAACCGGGCTCTGATACCATTAAATGTAACACCCCAAACCCAGCCTAGACGTTACGACCGGATCTGACATGTTACATGGAAAGGTTGTTAAAGAAACTTGTGTTCATTTAAAAAAAACTCCAAAGATTTGGTTCCATTTCTAAAAATAGAATTTACTTAATGGTTTTCTTGCAAAATGTAGTTAATAACACTAACTATCGAAAACTTGTTTTGTGATACGAACAACCGAAACTAGTGGACTTCAGAATCGTGACCTTTTGAAAATAATGTTTGTAGTTCTAAGAAAATCCCGAGTTTAATTATTTATTGCTTGTGATCCGTTTGTTAATATTTTGGAAAAAAGATTGTTTATATTTTTAGAAAAACTCCATACTTAACATTTCATAATATATAGAATAACCGCATTAAATCAAAAACCAAATTAAAATCCCAGAGGCCTTATTACATAACAAATTCCCAAATTAAAATAAGTTTAGATAAAGAAAATGGAGTTTACGAAAGATTTAATGCAAGGCCACCTCAGAGTTTCCCCGGCTCCAAATCCTCGAGCTAGGGATTACCTGCAAAATTAAGCAGAGGGGTGAGTTACGAGAACTCAGTGTGTAATTCCCCTTACGAACGATAACTGGGCCTAAGCCTGGAGAAGCAGATTGGGCCTTAGCCCTCCCAGTAACATATTTGGCCGAAGCTCATACGAATCGAATTGGGCCGTAGCCCTAACAACATGGCATATCAGATAGTGAATGCAATGCAACCCAGCCCAACCTAGTATTCCATCCTCTACACTCCGCTCCATATATCCAACCTCAACACACCTGTGGGGATTTCTACAATCAACCCTCCATCCGCTACACTCCTCATTGGCGATCATGCTTGTGATCATCATGTCGCTCAAAGCCGATATAATGTGACAGAGTCACCGATATATGTGGCCTAGCCACTGAAACAATGTGACAGAGTCACCGATATATATATGTGGCCTAGCCACCGAAATAACATGACAGAGTCACTGATATACACTGCCCCTTTTCATCAATATCATATCCCAATCCCATGCAACATATAATCATAATGTGATGAATGCAAACATATAACAATGTATGTCAGATAATATGATTACCCAAATAAACATACCAAGTTATCCGAATAGCATAATCATAACGGTTACTTACCTGATATCTCCAACCATACCCACTGGGTATCTCATTCGCCATTTCGGTTATTCCGGCTTTTAGTCAATACACATATTAATGTTAAAAAAATAAATGAAGGCGTGTGGATTACACACCTGATTACGCGAAGGACTAACCACTCCTAATCGTCGTCACTCTCACTATCACGAACAACTACGATCTATCTATCCCAAACAGATGTCGGCTCTCTACCATAACCCGGCGGAAAATCTCGAACCGCCGACACAGCACGTCGCTTGAACTTAGGAGTAGGGACTACGAGTCTACTCCCCTCCCTAGATTGGCTAGCACTCGCATCCATGAAGAGAATCTTTGATCAGTACAGTACTTTCAGAGAGATCGATGATTGTCTAACAAAGAGATTGGGTTATGGAAGAGTAAAACAAAAGAGAGTCTAATCGTATAGGACTAGAGAAAAACTCCTTACCTTAATTATCAACGCCGCTTGGTTCTATCCTCTTGACTGAGTTCCTAAATAACTCACGAGTTAGAAAAGATATTTCCTAATAAATAAAGAAGAAATGGCCTTTCGGCCTAAATACTCTTATTAAGAACGTCCAACCATCACCCATAAACGGCCAAAACCAGCTTACCAAGATGTCTTAGGTTTGGCCACTGCTGACACGAGTTTTGGCTTCCTACGAACGAACAAACACGCTTTAAGGCGGAGAGAGTACTTATATTCGGCCTAAAAAGGAAGAAGTAAGAGAATGACCGCTTCGGTCCATCGAAAAGAGAAAAGAAAAACATCCGAGAGGAGAGAACATTTACCTTGCAACAATCAAAGCCGATTGAGAAGAGTCTTACTGCAAACCAAAGGGTGCTTCGGATGTTCGCTAGTTACGCAAGAAAATGAAGGTGCAAGAAGAAAAGATGAAGAAAATAGAAGAAGTGTGGAAGAAGAGTGATTCGGTCAAAAGAAGAAGAAATGGAGGAGATGAAGTGTTGAGAACGTTCGGCTCAAAGGAGAGAAAAGACTAGAACATGAAAGAAACGAGAGGGAAGGAAAATGGCAAGTAGAGATTCAGCTATGGAAAAAGGAGTGTAGAAAAACAAAAAAAGAGAATTGAAATGAAAGGAAAGATGATATGAATGAGGGAGGGTTCGGTTGATAGCAAACAAAATAAAATGAAGGAAAAGAGACCCGAAATGCCTTATGTCAAAAGCATAAAACGTAAAAAGAATGCTAAAGAAACTATAGAATTCGGCACATCACTCCCAAAAAGGTTCGGTTTTGTTAACTCACACCAAGATACCGAAACTCCCTAGCCACAACATCACATAGCCGAAGTTATCCTCCCAATTCTCCAACATTCGGCCAACTCTCACTCACCTCCCCACTTCCTTGATTTGCTCCTTGTTTTACTCCACTAAGCCCTCCCCATCACCCTTTCAAACTGCTTTGACCGATTCAACACCTCAAGCTCCTCTCCTCCATCCATTTCAAATTGGTTGACTCATTCAACAACCACCCCTCAGATTCCAAGCCGAACTCCACCTCTCCCCATCCCGGTACAAAATAAATACTCCAAAATTGCAACCTGTGGGTTTCGAACCCACTCCTTCTTCCATACTCCCTTGTGACGCCAACCACTTAGCCACCTTGCTCCTTGTGACATCAAATTACAACCAAACATACTTAAGGCCTGCATCCACAAGCTCTCCCCCTAAAGTGTCCTAAAGAGAAAAATTTACCAAAGCTCTGGCTCGAACCCGAGCCTCCCCAAGACCCCCAAACACATCAAATCATCAAGCATAGCTAGCCAAACGCCTAAAATAATGCAAAATGTAGAACCCCTAATTCTAGGATGTTACAGATGAGGTAGAGGAAACTACGAGAATGTTACTCTAATCTTTTTTCTGGTAAGATTTTTGGGGACGAAAATCCCTAAAGGGGGAGAGAGTTGTAACAGCCTGATTTTGGGTCTAGTCGAAACAGTGGTATCGGGACCACAAATTCGACGCAGAAAAATTCATTTTTATTATATTTTTATGGTCTACAGTTTTCTGGAACAATTTCGCGAAAATTTCGTTCGAAAATTTTTACGTTTGGGCACTCAATTCAGTTAAAGGGACTAAATTGCAAAAAAAGTGCAAAACTTGAATTCTATATGTTAAAGGTGTCCAATTGCTATGAGATTTTAAATTGGAGGTCCTTAAATTGTAATTATACCATTGGTTAAGTTGATGGTCAAAAATGGACATGGTTTCGTATGTTTCTAAAGTTTTTCATTAAGGGCATCTTTGTAATTTGGTAATTAAAATGAATTAAAAAGCCAACCAAAATAAAGCCAAAATTTATCCATCTTATTCCCCATGGCCGAATTTTACAAGAAGAAACCATGGCTAGGGTTTGTCAAGCTTTCAAGCTCGATTGTCAAGAAAAAATGAGGTTCAGACCTAGAACGGGGGGAAAACAAGTATTTGACGATTTAGTCCTTTTTTCCGTTTTTATGCCGAGGTAATTTCATATGTATAATAAGCATTAAATTATATGTGTACAAATGCTTAATTGATATAATTGTGGTAAATGCTATAATATTGAAATGAAATGTGAATGCTATTGAGTACGATACTACAGAAATAACCGATAGAGATTCGATACAGCGAAAGTCCCGGTTGAACATTAGGAATAGATAGGATACAAATGTCATGACATTAGGGTTACTGAGATTACGTGTAAGACCATATCTCGGATATGGCATCGATATGAGACTTCGTGTAAGATCATAGTTGGGCTATTGGCATCGATACGAGATTACATGTAAGACCATATCTGGGTTATGGCATTGGTACGGTACTGTGTGTACGAGATTCCCGAGTATCCTTTAGTATTTCCAATGGTTCAACGGGTAAGTCAAAGAAGAGAAAGAGTATGTAAGTATTACGAATTGATACAGGTATGTACGTAAATTTTGTAAGCATTAACTTCATGAAATTGTGAGTTTATGATTTCCACGAGAATGATTTGTGAGAACCTTGTGACTATTGGTCTATACTTGTGATGTATGAAATTCATGGTAAATTCGGTTGAAGATCATGGGATTGACTTTCAGGTCAAATTGAGTTATGACATAGCATGTTTTATTTACTTAAATTGTGATTTATCGGATATGAGAAAAAAGGGAAGATTGGCATAATTGCCCATTTAAAATGGTTATGGAAGTACGGGAAGATATGAGTACACAAGGTTAATGTACATGTTTACTATGATGTTTGAAATGAGTTGTTAATTGTTGTAATATGTTGCAAAGGAGAGATTACGGTTGTTAGGCTAATGCCATGATATGTTAAATTATGCTTATAAGTTGATAGAGTAAATAATATGACTGAATAAATTATAACTGTGAGATTTATAGCAATTTGTACTATCTTATGTTTATATTGTTGGACTTGGTAAATGATTGGTAAAAGTTGCTTATATTTTCGCACGGACTTACTAAGCTATATATATATAGCTTACCCCCTTCCTTTCCAATGTCTTATAGGGTTTTTGAGCTAGCTCGGGTTGGAAATCACCAGAGATCCTATCACACTATCAAGCTGTCATTTTGGGTATAAATGAATTCAAGTATTTTAAGTCTATGGCATGTACAGGGACTAGGTCAATTTTTTATATGTGTCATGATTAATTTGGCTATATGTGTTGGCTTGTAATTGTTAATGCTTCATCTTATATATAGCCATGAATGATGGCTTATGCTGATTGTAAGTTTATTCGTATGATAATGCCCTCTTATGAATGTGAAATTAGTATGTTTTTAATGGGCTAAGTATGATGTTTTAAGCATGATAAATGATGGTATAAGAATGACATGTTATTGTCTTGCTTGTGGTTGTTTGGTTGCATTTATATGCTTGAATTTGTGCCATGTGATGTTGTGTAGATTTGTGCAAGTAAGGGTGGTAAAATGGCTTGGTAAATAGCCTTGTTTTTGTCCACACGGGTAGACACATGGGCAGTAGACACACGGGCATGTGTCTAGGCCGTGTGTGACACACGGTCTGCCCCACGGGCATGTGTTTCGGTCGTGTGTCCTCTGCACTTTAATGTTGGAAAAATAGAATGACCAGAATTGAGCACACGGGCAGAGACATGGGCGTGTGTCTCAGCTATGTGTGCTACACGGCCTAGCACACAGACGTGTGGCACGGCCGTGTGGCAGAAGTCAGAGAGCACCATAACTTGGACACGTGATAAACCGTAATAATAACATATTTTAAACCCACATTTAGCATACTTTTGGATGATTTATCCCTTGAATTATGTAATTTGGTGCTCTTAATCCTTTAATTTCATGTTTTATACTCAGGAGAGCACCGGAGGATGAAGAGAACGAGAAACGGGCCTAAAACAGAGTAAATTGGCCATATCACGAAATCGACATGGCCTGGGCCCAAGACCACACGGCCGTGCTCCTTCAGCAGGTTCGAACACGGCCTGGCCACGATTCACACGGGCGTGTGCCATGGGCGTGTCCCTGACATGACAAAGAAGAATTTTATCTAGATTAGGGTACTTAGAAGCAAAGAAAGCCATTCCAAAAGCCTATATAAACACCCTAGAGGCCAACCTTCAAGAGAGTGTCCAGCTAGGCCAAGGAGCCGAGCCAGAGAGGTCAGAATTGTGGGATTCACTCGAAGAAAGCCAGTTGATTCATCTCAAGAAGCCGGAGTCATACTCAAGACGAAGGATCTTCTCTTTAATTCCTTCAGGGGGTTTTAGGATTTTTCTTATGTTTTGTTTTATCTTTTCTTCTGAGATGTATTCTTTTATAATTATGAACTAAACCTTCAAATACCTGAGGGGGATGAAACCTAAGATGAATCTTGTTATCGTTTGCTAAACTATATGATAAATACTTAATTTGTTCTTAATTATGTGTTCTTAATTCTTGCTTTGATATTCCAAGATATTGATTTAAGTACTGATGTGCTTAGGTAGTGGAGCAAAAGTCCCTGCCTAAGAGTATATCTAGCATAGTTAAGCGAAGTTGCTCGCGCGCCTAGAGATAGGGTGACGAAAATCTACCGGATTAGGGTCAAACCTAATATGGGAGTCCATAGATCGAGTTAATGCAATTCTAGGGGTTTTAATTAGAAAGAGATTTCAATTAATCAACCTAGGGTTAGACGTTGGTCGCCTAGAGAGAGGGATTAATATACATTAGGGAATCCTACGGATCAAGTCAAGTGAATAAATCGTCTGGTTCAGAGTTAGATAACAAGTGAAGTCTAGGTGGATTCTTCCTCGGGTATTATCTTAATCAATTGGTTTTCCCCACAAATATTTTCCCCAATTCATTCTCTTTGTCTTAGCGTCTTTATCTTAGTAGTTAGTTAATTTTAGTTTAAACAACAAATTCTTTAAATCTTAGGTTAAATAATAGAAAGAGAGTCAATATTAGTACTTTTGGTTCCTTTGGGTTCGACATTCCGGTCTTGCCACTAAACTATACTACTGTTCGATAGGTGTGCTTACCTCAATCGTTTTCATAGTTAGTTTCTAGGCTCGATCATTCTTTATATAAAATTTTAAGACTCTGACACACGATCAAGTTTTTGGCGCCGTTGCCGGGGAACTAAAAAATTAAGAACGCTCAATTTTTATTACTTTAGCCATTTTTTTTTGCAATTTACTTTTATTTTGTTTTTAACTTTGCTAATTTTTCTTCTTTTATTTGTTCCTTGCAGGTGCGTCTAGTTTATGACTAGAAGGAACCCGACAGACCCCCTAATTTATGATAGTGATATTTAAGGTACCGTCAGAGAAATCGTAGAGAGATAAGGCGAAGCTTAAATTACATAGAGGAAGAGCAAGAAGACGAAACCAATACCACCAAGAGATGGTGAGAATAATCCGCTACCTCCAGAGGTGGCCAAAAATCAGGCTCCTTGAAGTATGTATGATTATGCTAAACCTAATTTAACTGGAACTGAATTGAGTATTGTTAGACCTACTATTGCTGTAAATAATTTCGAATTGAAACCTAACACTATACAGATGATACAATAGTTTGTTAGTTTGATGGTTTGCAGGATGAGGATCCTAACACACACTTAGCAAATTTTCTAGAATTCTGTGATACCTTCAAAATAAATGGTGTTTCTGATGATGCCATACGTCTTCGGTTATTTCCCTTTTCGTTGAGGAATAAAGCCAAACAGTGGTTGCATTCTCTCCCCCGAGGATCAATCACTACATGGGATCAAATGGCCGAAAATTTTTTATTAAAATATTTTTCGCCGACCAAAATGTCCAAGTTAAGGAATGATATCTCTTCTTTTGTGCAGATGGATTTAGAAACACTCTATGATGCATGGGAGAGATACAAAGACCTATTGAGAAGGTGCCCACACCATGGATTACCCTTGTGGCTACAGGTCCAAACCTTTTATAACGGTGTAAACCCGTCAACCAGACAGTTGATTGATTCAGCCGCCGGCGGAACCCTGAATAATAAAACACCTGAAGTAGCTTACGAATTTATAGAAGAGATGTCACTGAATAATTATCAGTCGCAAGTCACGAGGAAAAAGCCCACGGAAGCTGCCAGTGTTTTCAGCCTCGACGCAGTCACCATGCTATCAAATCAGGTAGAGATGTTAAATAAAAAGATTGATGTTTTGTGTGACTCTTTGTAGGTGCATTCAGTGATGCATTACAATACGAACAAGGGAAGAACAGGCAATACAGAGTACCCACCCTACGGACATGGCATGGAAGGCGAACAAATGAACTATGTAAGTAATAATTTTAGATCCCAAAATAATCCTTATAGCAATACTTACAACCCAGGTTGGAAGAACCACCCAAATTTTTCATGGGGTGGTCAAGGAAATCAAAGGCAACAACTCCCTCCAAACTTCCAACAAAGAAATGCACCCATAAGAAAAGAAGTCGAACCTTGAGGAGATGCTGACAAAATTCATCGCGGTGTCAGAAACTCATTCCCAAAACACCGAGACAACACTTAAGAATCAACAAGCATCGATTCAAGGTATCGAGAACCAATTAGGACAACTTGCCAATATCATATCAGAACAACCTCAAGAACAAGTGAAGGCAGTAACACTAAGTAGTGGGAAGAAATTGATTGAAGCGAAAAAGAAGATGCCACAAGAAACTAATAAAGAAAAAAAATGAGGAAATCGAGAAAGTAACACCGGCACGTGAAGAATTTAAGCCATCAATCCCATATCCAAAAAAGTTGAAGAAAGACTGCTTAGACGCGCAATCACGGTAAATTTCTTAAACTTTTAAATGATTACATATTAACTTACCTTTTGTTGAAGCTATTTCAAGATGCCGACATATGCAAAATTCCTAAAAGAGCTTCTAACAAATAAAAAAAGTTTGAAGAGATATCAACAGTAGAACTTAATGAAGAGTGTTCACCATCATCCAAAACAAGTCACCGATTAAATTGAAAGATCCGAAGTTTCACTATTCCTGTCTAATTGGTAGTCTAAACATTGAGAAAGCATTAGCTGATTTAGGTGCCAGTATTAATTTAATGCCTTATAAAATGTTTAAGCAACTAGGTCTAGGGGAACCAAAACCCACTAGGATGAGTATTCAAGAAGGTGACGGATCTATTAAATATCCTAGGGAATTATCAAGATAATTTGGTAAAAGTTGATAAATTTATATTCCCCTGTTGATTTTGTTGTGCTTGACATGGATGTGGACATTGATGTACCTCTAATTTTGGGATGACCTTTCTTAGCTACTGCTAGGGCTATTATTGATGTAGGTGATGGTAAACTCACACTAAGGGTAGGCAACGAGGAAATTGTTTTTCAAATTTACGATGCTATGCGATATTCTAGAGAACAAGATGATTCCTGTTATTTTCTTGATGCCATTGACCATTTTATTCAAGATTCTTTGCAGGAAATCATACATGACGACACAATGGAACTGTGACCTACCCAAAGTGAGGGGGTAGATGATGATACCGATGAGTTAAATTCTAATACATCTTCCTCTAGACAAAAAGAAGAGGGCATTGAAATCAATGACGAACTAAAACAAAAACCTTCTATAAATGAGCCACCGAAATTGGAATTAAAACAGTTACCAAAACACTTAGAATATACATTCCTCGGGGATAATTCTACGCTACCAGTGATCATCTCTTCAGAACTAGAACCCAAAGAAAAAGAAGAGTTGCTAAAGGTACTATGGGAACATAAAAGAGCCATAGCTTGGAAAATTTCGACATTAAAGGAATAAGTCCATCGTTCGCACCCCATAAAATTTTAATGGAAGATGAGTATAAACCGTGTGTGCAACCCTGCAGACGTTTGAACCCCAACGTGAAAGAAGGTATTAAGGTGAGGTAATTAAACTTTTAGATGCAGGAATAATTTATCCTATTTACGATAAGATTTCTTGGTTCTAACAGACCGAATTTGACCCTAATCGAAACGGTGGTTTCGGGACCACGAATCCGAGTCCGAAAAATTTTTAAATATTATTTTTGGTGCAAATTATATGTGATTTATGATGTGTGAAAGTTTCGTATAAAAATTTTATCGTTTGAGTGTTTAATTTAACAAAAGGGACTAAATCGCGTATAGTGTAAAAGTTGCATACTATAGTGGAAAGTGCTTAAATGATGATGGCTTTCTAATATGGAGTATTAAAAGGGTAATTAACCCATTTTATGAGTTAGTGGGCGGCAAAGGTCAAGTGTGACCTTAAATTATAAGTTGTTTTTATTATTAATTAAAGGTTAAAATGGTAAATCATTAAAAATGTTATTATATGTTAAATTATATGAAATTAAAAGCCATTTTATTTGTTCTTCATCTTTCATTTGCCGTATGTTAGCTAAGAAAATAAGGGTTTAAATACTTTGAAGTGTTCGGCCATCATCTAGCTCAATTTAAGGTGTGTTTTACTTCGGTTTTCGATAATTTTTACGTTTTTGAGATCGTTGTTTCAAATATTAGTTGACCCATGGTAGAATTTTTAAATTTGAGCATGCTTGATGTTCGGCCATTTACATGTTCTTGTGGTTTTTGGTGTTTGATGATTTTATATTAAAGATATGTTAAAGATTAGCATGTTTTGTATTGGAAATTTTAGTGAATTTGAGTATTTTAATAAAATTGCAAAAATGAATTTTTGAGGGGCTAAAATGCAAAATAAATGAAAGAAATGGACTAATGTGGTCCCTATGAATATTCGGCCCTAAGGTGTTATAGTGAAATTTTGTGTATTTTGTGTTTTGTGCAAATAAGACTAAATTGTAAAATGTGAAATATTAGGGGTAAAATGGTAAATTACCCATTTATGTGTTTTGGGACTAAATTGAGATGAAATGTGCTTGAATGAGCTAAATTTTAATGTGTTTAGATCAAGAACAAAGAAAAAGCAGATTTGGATCGGGAAAGGCAAAGGTTATCGAATAACCTAGTCTACGTTGTCCGTCGATAGTCGAGGTAAGTTCTTAAGTAAATATACTTCAAAGAATTATTTATGAACGTAGTAAATGAATTAATTTAGTAATTTTAAGCAAAAATGTATGAGGTAGTCGAATGTAAGGGTATTGTATTGGATTGAATATATTTTGTTTAATGTGATATGAATAAGTATATTCGATTTGATATGTGAATGTAATATGAAGTATATGATTTGTTTGTGATGATAGCATTAAGAAATGTGTATTGAAGGATTAATTATGTTGATATTTGGGCTTCGAGCCTAGCAGGCCTTGTGCCGGTGATTTATTTTGGGCTTATTGCCTAGCGTGCTAAATGCTTCGGTGTTTAAACTTCGGACCTTGAGTCTAGCGGGCCTAGTGCCCTGTGTGTGCGATCGGGCAAAAGCCTAGCGGGTTCTATACCAGGTGAGTTTCAATTTGAATTTCAGTTATATAGTATTAAAGTCATGAAACAAAATCTAGAAAGCTTAAGTTTTGAAAATGGCTTTGTTAATTCGGCTACAAGGTATGTACTATCATACTTTAGTGTTATAAATATATATATAAATATGCTATGATAGTGAGCAAATAAAATGATGAAAGAAAAGTGTTATATACTTGGTTGTGAGTTTTGTGTATGAAATATGCTATGTGGTTATTTGAAATTCGAAACATGAGTGTGATTAAAAATGCTCATGTAGGTATATTGTTATACTTAGCTATGTGATTATTATGTATAATCGACAATTGATGTATTTGTTAAGGAAATTGGAAGTCATCAAGTTAAGTAAAGTAGTAATACTTTGTTATGTTGAGTTATAAGTAAGACATGTAAATGTAATGTCATGAATTGATTTTATTTCATGTTTAAACGGTTGAACGGTATAATATAATGCTTAAGACTTACTAAGCTAGTAGCTTATTTCGTGTGTGTTCATTGTTTCGTATTATAGATTCCAGTCAAGCTACGGGCTCAAAGGATCGTTGGAGGAGTCAACCACACTATCACCCCTTTTTGGTATTTTAAATTTAGTTTTTGAATCAAAGGCATGTATAGGCTAACTAAATGTTTGAATGATGTTTTGTTTGTATATAATAGCCATGCGAAAATGGCTTGATTATTTGTTTTAAATTCAGTCTTAATTGTTCTTGATTATATGATGAATGTGTTTGGTTTCAATGATTTGGCTATGGTCTTTTCTTTTATGCAAGTTTTGTATTATGCGTTATTGATGGTTGATGGATGGTAATGCTAGCATTGTATTAAATTAGTCAAGAGTTTGGCATTTAGGTTAACCTTTGTAAGTACTAGATCATGATTTGAAATGGTTGGTTTAGGAAAATTTTAAAGTAGGAAAATGGGTATAAGTTATTCATGTTTCGGTTATGTTAATGAACATTTGTTTGGTTTTCAAAGTGCATATGTTTAGATGGTTTGTTAATAGACATGGTTGAATGTGCATATTGTATTATCATCAAGGGTAGATTCGATTATGTTACAGTGTTCAAAATGTTATATATGTGATCAGATAGCCAATATTATCATCAAGGGTAGAGGGATTAATATACATTAGGGAATCCTACGGATCAAGTCAAGTGAATAAATCGTCTGGTTCAGAGTTAGATAACAAGTGAAGTCTAGGTGGATTCTTCCTCGGGTATTGTCTTAATCAATTGGTTTTCCCCACAAATATTTTTCCCAATTCATTCTCTTTGTCTTAGCGTCTTTATCTTAGTAGTTAGTTAATTTTAGTTTAAACAACAAATTCTTTAAATCTTAGGTTAAATAATAGAAAGAGAGTCAGTATTAGTACTTTTGGTTCCTTTGGGTTCGACATTCCGGTCTTGCCACTAAACTATACTACTGTTCGATAGGTGCGCTTACCTCAATCGTTTTCATAGTTAGTTTCTAGGCTCGATCATTCTTTATATAAAATTTTAAGACTCTGACACACGATCAAGTTTTTGGCGCCGTTGCCGGGGAACTAAAATATTAAGAACGCTCAATTTTTATTACTTTAGCCATTTTTTTTGCAATTTACTTTTACTTTGTTTTTAACTTTGCTAATTTTTCTTCTTTTATTTGTTCCTTGCAGGTACGTCTAGTTTATGACTAGAAGGAACCCGACAGGACCCCTAATTTATGATAGTGATATTTAAGGTACCGTTCGTAGAAATCGTAGAGAGATAAGGCGAAGCTTAAATTACATAGAGGAAGAGCAAGAAGACGAAACCAATACCACCGAAGAGATGGCTGAGAATAATCCGCTACCTCCAGAGGTGGCCGAAAATCAGGCTCCTTGAAGTATGTATGATTATGCTAAACCTAATTTAACTGGAACTGAATTGAGTATTGTTAGACTTACTATTGCTGTAAATAATTTCGAATTGAAACCTAACACTATACAGATGATACAACAGTTTGTTAGTTTGATGGTTTGCAGGATGAGGATCCTAACACACACTTAGCAAATTTTCTAGAATTCTGTGATACCTTTAAAATAAATGGTGTTTCTGATGATGCCATACGTCTTCGGTTGTTTCCCTTTTCGTTGAGGAATAAAGCCAAACAATGGTTGCATTCTCTCCCCCGAGGATCAATCACTACATGGGATCAAATGGCTGAAATTTTTTTATTAAAATATTTTCCGCCGACCAAAATGGCCAAGTTAAGGAATGATATCTCTTCTTTTGTGCAGATGGATTTAGAAACACTCTATGATGCATGGGAGAGATACAAAGACCTATTGAGAAGGTGCCCACACCATGGATTACCCTTGTGGCTCTGGTCCAAACCTTTTATAACGGTGTAAACCCTTCAACCAGCATAGCTTGATTGATTCAGTACCACGTGAACCACGAATAATAAAACACCTGAAGTAGCTTACGAATTTATAGAAGAGATGTCACTGAATAATTATCAGTCGCAAGTCACGAGGAAAAAGCCCACGGAAGTCGCCAAAGTTTTCACCTCAGACAATGATCACCATGCTATCAAATCAGGTAGAGATGTTAAATAAAAAGATTGATGTTTTGTGTGACTCTTTGTAGGTGCATTCAGTGATGCATTACAATACGAATAGGGGAAGAACAGGCAATACAGAGTACCCACCCTACGGACATGGCATGGAAGGCAAACAAATGAACTATGTAAGTAATAATTTTAGATCCCAAAATAATCCTTATAGCAATACTTACAACCCAGGTTGGAAGAACCACCCAAATTTTTCATAGGGTGGTCAAGGAAATCAAAGGCAACAACTCCCTCCAAACTTCCAACAGCAGCCGTACCCATAAGAAAAGAAGTCGAACCTTGAGGAGATGCTGACAAAATTCATCGCGGTGTCAGAAACTCGTTCCCAAAACACCGAGACAACACTTAAGAATCAACAAGCATCGATTCAAGGTATCGAGAACCAATTAGGACAACTTGCCAATATCATATCAGAACAACCTCAAGAACAAGTGAAGGCAGTAACACTAAGGAGTGGGAAGGAATTGATTGAAGCGAAAAAGAAGATGCCACAAGAAACTAATAAAGAAAAAAAATGAGGAAATCGAGAAAGTAACACCGGCACGTGAAGAATTTAAGCCATCAATCCCATATCCAAAAAAGTTGAAGAAAGACTGCTTAGACGCACAATACGGTAAATTTCTTAAACTTTTTAAACAGTTACATATTAACTTACCTTTTGTTGAAGCTATTTCGAAGATGCCGACATATGCAAAATTCCTAAAAGAGCTTCTAACAAATAAAAAAAAGTTTGAAGAGATATCAACAGTAGAACTTAATGAAGAGTGTTCAGCCATCATCCAAAACAAGCTGCCGACCAAATTGAAAGATCCAGGAAGTTTCACTATTCCCTGTCTAATTGGTAGTCTAAACATTGAGAAAGCATTAGCTGATTTAGGTGCCAGTATTAATTTAATGCCTTATAAAATGTTTAAGCAACTAGGTCTAGGGGAACCAAAACCCACTAGGATGAGTATTCAGTTAGCTGACAGATCTATTAAATATCCTAGGGGAATTATCGAAGATAATTTGGTAAAAGTTGATAAATTTATATTCCCTGTTGATTTTGTTGTGCTTGACATGGATGTGGACATTGATGTACCTCTAATTTTGGGATGACCTTTCTTAGCTACTGCTAGGGCTATTATTGATGTAGGTGATGGTAAACTCACACTAAGGGTAGGCAACGAGGAAATTATTTTTCAAATTTACGATGCTATGCGATATTCTAGAGAACAAGATGATTCCTGTTATTTTCTTGATGCCATTGACCATTTTATTCAAGATTCTTTGCAGGAAATCATACATGACGACACAATGGAACTGTGACCTACCCAAAGTGAGGGGGTAGATGATGATACCGATGAGTTAAATTCTAATACATCTTCCTCTAGACAAAAAGAAGAGGGCATTGAAATCAATGACGAACTAAAACAAAAACCTTCTATAAATGAGCCACCGAAATTGGAATTAAAACAGTTACCAAAACACTTAGAATATACATTCCTCGGGGATAATTCTACGCTACCAGTGATCATCTCTTCAGAACTAGAACCCAAAGAAAAAGAAGAGTTGCTAAAGGTACTATGGGAACATAAAAGAGCCATAGCTTGGAAAATTTCTGACATTAAAGGAATAAGTCCATCGTTCTGCACCCATAAAATTTTAATGGAAGATGAGTATAAACCGTGTGTGCAACCCCAGAGACGTTTGAACCCCAACGTGAAAGAAGGTATTAAGGCTGAGGTAATTAAACTTTTAGATGCAGGAATAATTTATCCTATTTCTGACAGTACTTCGGTTCTAACAGACCGAATTTGACCCTAATCGAAACGGTGGTTTCGGGACCACGAATCCGAGTCTGAAAAATTTTTAAATATTATTTTTGGTGCAAATTATATGTGATTTATGATGTGTGAAAGTTTCGTATAAAAATTTTATCGTTTGAGAGTTTAATTTAACAAAAGGGACTAAATCGCGTATAGTGTAAAAGTTGCATACTATAGTGGAAAGTGCTTAAATGATGATGGATTTCTAATATGGAGTATTAAAAGGGTAATTAACCCATTTTATGAGTTAGTGGGCGGCAAAGGTCAAGTGTGACCTTAAATTATAAGTTGTTTTTATTATTAATTAAAGGTTAAAATGGTAAATCATTAAAAATATTATTATATGTTAAATTATATGAAATTAAAAGCCATTTTATTTGTTCTTCATCTTTCATTTGCCGTATGTTAGCTAAGAAAATAAGGGTTTAAAGACTTTGAAGTGTTCGGCCATCATCTAGCTCAATTTAAGGTGTGTTTTACTTCGATTTTCAATAATTTTTACGTTTTTGAGATCGTTGTTTCAAATATTAGTTGACCCATGGTAGAATTTTTAAATTTGAGCATGCTTGATGTTCGGCCATTTACATGTTCTTGTGGTTTTTGATGTTTGATGATTTTATATTAAAGATATGTTAAAGATTAGCATGTTTTGTATTGGAAATTTTAGTGAATTTGAGAATTTTGGGCTAAATAGCAAAAATGAATTTTTGAGGGGGCTAAAATGAAAAATAAATGAAAGAAATGGACTAATATGGTCCCTATGAATATTCGGCCCTTAGGTGTTATAGTGAAATTTTGTGTATTTTGTGTTTTGTGCAAATAGGACTAAATTGTAAAATGTGAAATATTAGGGGTAAAATGGTAAATTGCCCATTTATGTGTTTTGGGACTAAATTGAGATGAAATGTGCTTGAATGAGCTAAATTTTAATGTGTTTAGATCAAGAACAAAGAAAAACGGATTTGGATCGGGGAAAGGCAAAGGTTATCGAATAACCGGTCTACGTTGTCCGTCGATAGTCGAGGTAAGTTCTTAAGTAAATATACTTCAAAGAATTATTTATGAACGTAGTAAATGAATTAATTTAGTAATTTTAAGCATAAATGTATGACGTAGTCGAATGTAAGGGTATTGTATTGGATTGAATATATTTTGTTTAATGTGATATGAATAAGTATATTCGATTTGATATGTGAATGTAATATGAAGTATATGATTTGTTTGTGATGATAGCATTAAGAAATGTGTATTGAAGGATTAATTATGTTGATATTTGGGCTTCGAGCCTAGCAGGCCTTGTGCCGGTGATTTATTTTGGGCTTATTGCCTAGCAGGCTAAATGCCGGTGTTTAAACTTCAGACCTTGAGTCTAGCAGGCCTAGTGCCTGTGTGTGCAATTCGGGCAAAAGCCTAGCAGGTTCTATACCGGTGAGTTTCAATTTCGAATTTCAGTTATATAGTATTAAAGTCATGAAACAAATCTAGAAAGCTTAAGTTTTGAAAATGGCTTTGTTAATTCGGCTACAAGGTATGTACTATCATACTTTAGTGTTATAAATATATATATAAATATGCTATGATAGTGAGCAAATAAAATGATGAAAGAAAAGTGTTATATACTTGGTTGTGAGTTTTGTGTATGAAATATGCTATGTGGTTATTTGAAATTCGAAACATGAGTGTGATTAAAAATGCTCATGTAGGTATATTGTTATACTTAGCTATGTGATTATTATGTATAATCGACAATTGATGTATTTGTTAAGGAAATTGGAAGTCATCGTGTTAAGTAAAGTAGTAATACTTTGTTATGTTGAGTTATAAGTAAGACATGTAAATGTAATGTCATGAATTGATTTTATTTCATGTTTAAACGGTTGAACGGTATAATATAATGCTTAAGACTTACTAAGCTAGTAGCTTATTTCGTGTGTGTTCATTGTTTCGTATTATAGATTCCAAAAGCTCTACACAGGCTCAAAGGATCGTTGGAGGAGTCAACTACACTATCACCCCTTTTGGTATTTTAAATTTAGTTTTTGAATCAAAGGCATGTATAGGCTAACTAAATGTTTGAATGATGTTTTGTTTGTATATAATAGCCATGCGAAAATGGCTTGATTATTTGTTTTAAATTCAGTCTTAATTGTTCTTGATTATATGATGAATGTGTTTGGTTTCAATGATTTGGCTATGGTCTTTTCTTTTATGCAAGTTTTGTATTATGCGTTATTGATGGTTGATGGATGGTAATGCTAGCATTGTATTAAATTAGTCAAGAGTTGGCATTTAGGTTAACCTTTGTAAGTACTAGATCATGATTTGAAATGGTTGGTTTAGGCAAATTTTAAAGTAGGAAAATGGGTATAAGTTATTCATGTTTCGGTTATGTTAATGAACATTTGTTTGGTTTTCAAAGTGCATATGTTTAGATGGTTTGTTAATAGACATGGTTGAATGTGCATATTGTATTATCATCAAGGGTAGATTCAATTATGTTACAGTGTTCAAAATGTTATATATGTGATCAGATAGCCAATAAAATGCTATGAGTTGATATGTTTTAATATGCATTCGTGAGTAAGGCATGAAATAATATGCTGAAATTTGACTATGGTAATTGATGTCTTTATACTTATTATATATAAAGTGAATAGTAAATGCTTAAATGTGTACCAAATATTTGAATGTTTCAGATTCGGTAGTTAAATAGTTTGAATTGTAGATATATGAAATATGTTTAAGCTGGTCCTCGTATATGAGACTGAATTGTCAAAGGGTTTTTGATTAAAAATTTTAAGTATGATTTGTAATGAATAACTGTGATGATCTGAATTCGGGGTCAGTAATACCTCATAACCCTAATCCGGCGATGGATACGGGTTAGGGGTGTTACATTTGATTGGTATCAGAGCTTATGATTTAGTCGATTCTAGGACTACCGTAGCGCGTGAGAGTCTAGCTATACATGCCTTTATTATATATATGATAGTGTGGTGATTTCTGACATTTCAAACTGTGTTTTATATAGTAAATGGATCCTGATCCTGACAGCGCCGTAGCGGATGATGAAGAGAGTGTAGCGCCTGATCTCGCACGCGGGACAGCGCCGGTAGACTCTCGACCAGTCTCGGGTAGCCATGAGGGGGAGGCTAAGCAAGCCTTCTACCAGATGATGAATGAATGGTTTACCCAGTTTATCTGGACTAACCCGGCTGCACAACAACCTCGACCCCCGAATAATCCAACTCCGGTACCTTCCGCACCTCCGATGATAGATCCGATGAGATCTAGTAGGCCTCCCGTTGATAAAATTAGGAAATATGGGGCCGAAGAATTCAAAGCTAATGATGATGATGACACGGAGCGAGCTGAGATGTGGCTTGATAACTTTAACACCCCAAACCCAGCCCAAACACCACGACCGGATCTGGTATGTCACTAGGAAAAATTATAAAAACGTCATTCATTTTAATGGAAATAGCGAAATCTCGAATATAGTGGTTATCTAGAAAACTTAGTGGTTTTAGGTTATCCGAGTTTAATTATACCGAGTTCCAAAAGAAAACAATCGAGTGGCTAACAGCAGTCCATGTTATCCATATAGGTTAGAAAAGTTTAATTTCAAATAGTAGTTCATTTGATAATTTGATCGTTGAAAACTTATTGCCTTTGCGTTATCTTTCTTTTGAAACATATCATGAACCCAAACCGTTGACTTGAGTATCTGAAATTTAAAAACCCGAAAGCCAAAAAAAAAAAAAAAGATTACCAGTGGCCTTATTACAACGAAAACCCAAACCAATTATTAATAAAAATAAAGTCTAAGTCCTTTATTGAAACCGTATGGAAACCATGCATGGCCACCTCGTGCTCCTCTCCAGCCCGGTCCAATGCACTATGTGCTACCTGAAAAGATGTAAATCAACGGGGTGAGTTATAGGACTCGAGCAGTGTGCAACACTCATGCACCATCAGATCGGGTCTTAGCCCTACAGAACAGAATAACAAAGTATAGCATGTACAGAAAATGATGCAAACCCATCCCAACCTAATTGCCATCCGCTACACACCTCCCGTACCTGCCAATCACACCAATGGGGATTTCTACAATCAACCCTCACCTTTACACACCAACGATGGCAGTCATGCTGCAGTTAGCTGCTCACCGGCAAAATTGTGACATAGTCACTAGAACAGATCGTGGCAGAGCCACTACAACAGATCGTGGCAGAGCCACTACACACTTCCCCTTTCATTAATAACCCATGCCCCATGCAAACATATTACCTTTCATGACGAGCTGTCAAAGATTTCAACATGCATATATGGCATACTCATAATATATATATCATATCATTTCATCAAATCTTTTACTAAGATATCACAAGAACCACTAACCTGATGAATCGCCTTTACCCACCACAGGGATTTCGATAACCATATCACATTTCCGGCATTTAACAGATTACACATATACAAATATATACAGAACGCTACGAAACAGAACAGTACCAATGGTGTGAGGAGTTACACACCTGATTACGTGCAACACTAGACTATCTACGATGTTGCTTTCACTAGTGGAAATCACGGCTATTTGCCTACTAGCCTGCTCAGAAGCTGGCCCACACCCTGGTGGCCAATTACGAACAGCAGACACCGCGCGCTTCTTGAACTTTGGGACTGGGGCTACGGGTCTAACCCCTTCCCTCATTTGGCTAGCGTTTGGATCCATGAAACAGATCTTGGTCAGGAGACCAGGTAAAGGTATTGAAGAATATGGATCTGAGAACACACACTCAACGAAAAGATGCCTACCTAGATCGACAAAGTACTGAAGCTTCCGGCTTTGGTTATGAGATCGATTGAGTACCTACATAAATACCACATGAGAAATCGATTCCCCATAAAGAACTAAACGCAAGAAAGTGACCCTCTCAGTTAACCAACAAAAACGAATCCCCTCTTAGTCTATTCGGCCATAACACTTACCAACACCCTCTTGGAAATAGGCCACTCCGATACAGATACGCCCTTCTATCACTGATCAATGCCACGAATACAAGTCAGTGCCTTAGACAAAAAAAAAAAGAGAAGCGAAAGAAATGAGAAAACGAAGAAGGTCTCTTACCGAACAAGAGTGACTCAATTCGAAGTGTACAATCGGCTATTAGGAAGTCGACAGAAAAGAGTAGGTTCGGCTAAGGCAGAAAAGAAGATCAAATAGAAGAAGTGATCAAGATTAATGATTCGTCAAGAGAAAAGAAATGGGATATGAGATTCGGCTCTTAGTGCTTAATAAACAAAACGGTTCCAAGGGACGAAAATGAGAGGTGACTTGCAGCTATGGAGAGCAATGGCAGAGATAGGAAGTATGAAAAAGAGAATAAGCAATAGGTGATTCGGCTTATGCGTAATGTGATGAAAACGAAACAAGAGATGAGAAGAGTAGTTTGAGAGAATCGGCACATGCTTGAGAGCTTGGAAAAATGAAAATAGGGGAAATGGAAGATGAGGATGCCTATTAAGTTTCGGCTAACACACAACAACATGCTTCCTCCTAATTTTTCTCTTACATTCCCTCTCCTCCACTCATTTGATTTGATTTGAATTGTTCAAACTCTCTGAGTAGCTCTCCACCACTCGTTTGAATATCTTGACCAGGTCTTCCCTCTCTCCTCCAGAGGTTGATTGCCGTCCAAACACCTCCCTCTCCTGAGCCAAAAAATAATGCTCCCTTGTTGCTTGGGTGATTCGAACCCCTACTCTCCCCACTCCTTGTGACGCCATCACCTTTCCTGCTGAGTGGCGTCCCCTTGCCACTCTTCCACTGCACCTCTTTTTGCTCCCAAACGCGAACTAAAATCCCTTAAGTCCTACCCCTATTCGGCTATCCCCTCTTAGGTGCCCAAAACTAATATTTTGCCAAGGCTTCGACTCAGCCCCGAGCCTCCCCGAGGCCTCCAAACACAACCAAACAACAACATACCACATCGATATGCGGACATCATAAAAATGCAAAGCCCCCTAAATCCCGTATGTTACGCTTTCCACCTCTTAAATTAATTTCGCCTCAAATTACCTCGATCGTAAGAGATGCGGGTATTGCTGTCGCATAACATCCTCCGGTTCCCATGTCGCTTCTTCTGCACCGTGATTTCGCCATAGAACCTTGACCAAAGGAATCAACTTCCTTCTCAGCACCTTTACGTCTCTTTCCAAGATTTGCACTGGCTCTTCCTCAAAGGACAAGTCTGGTCTTACCTCAATCTCTTCCACTGGCACAATGTGCGAGGGATCAGAACGATAGCGTCTTAGCATCGAGACATGGAACACGTCATGAATCTGTTTCAGCTCTGACGGCAACTCTAGTCGATAAGCCACTGGTCCTACACGTTCCAACACCCGATAAGGCCCGATAAACCTGGGACTTAGCTTGCCCTTGCGACCAAACCTCATCACCTTTTTCCACGGCGCGACCTTCAAGAAAACCCGGTCACCCACTACAAACTCTATATCTTTTTGCCTCAGATCTGCATAAGGTTTCTGCCGGTCGGATGCTTCCTTTAATCGAGCCCGAATTATCCTAACTTTCTCCTCTATTTTGGAAACCAACTCCGGACCCAACATCTGTCGCTCACTCAATTCTGTCCAACAAGTAGGAGTACGACACCTTTGCCCATACAGCGCTTCATAAGGCGCCATCTGAATACTAGATTGGTAGCTGTTGTTGTACGCAAATTCAGCCAAAGGTAAATACTCCTCCCAACTACCCCCAAAATCGATGATACAACCTCTTAACATATCCTCTAAGATCTGGATTACCCTCTCTGACTGACCATCAGTCTGCGGATGAAACGCTATGCTGAAGTCTAATCTTGTACCCAATGCCTGATGCAACGCCTTCCAAAAGCGTGACGTAAACCTAGAGTCTCTATCTGATATGATCGACACCGGTACCCCAAGCAACCTCACAACCTCCGCCACATACAGCTTAGCTAACTTTTGCAGAGAATAATCCACATGTACAGGTAGGAAATGGGCGGATTTTGTCAGCCGATCCACGATCACCCATACCGAGTCTTTCTTAGTAGGCGTAAGGGGTAGCCCACTAACAAAGTCCATAGTAATTCTCTCCCACTTCCATCAGGAATCTTCACCGGTTGTAGCAACCCCAAGGCAATCGGTGTTCGGCTTTGACTCGCCGGGCACATCAGACACTTCCCCACAAATTCTGTAACTTTTCGCTTCAACCCCGGCCACCAAAATTGTTTCCGCAGATCTCGATACATCTTATTTCCTCCAGGGTGCATAGCGTAAGGGCTACTACGCGCTTCCTGAAGAATCATCTGTCTTAACTCCATATCCTTCGACATGCAAATCTTCCCACGGAAACACAAAACCCTGTCACTATTTAAACTGAAATCCTCTGTTCCACTATCCTGTACTTGCATGAGTCGAGCACTCAGAACATCATCCGATAACTGCTTCTCTTTAACTTGATCTACCCATGTCGGCTTTATTTGAAGTTCAGCTAGTAAACTGGCATCCTCATACAGACTAAGATGAGCGAACAATGCCCTTAAATCTATTATCACCTTCCGACTCAGCGCATCTGCCACCACGTTAGCCTTACCCGGGTGATATTCGGTCGAACAGTCATAGTCTTTCAATAGCTCAATCCACCTACGTTGTCTCAAATTCAGCTCCTTTTGGGTAAGGAGGTACTTCAGACTCTTATGATCGGTATAAATCACAGACTTCTCTCCATACAGGTAGTGTCTCCAGATCTTTAGGGCGAACACTACCACAGCCAATTCCAGATCGTGCGTGGGATAGTTCAACTCATGCGGTCTTAACTGTCGGGACGCATACGCAACAACCTTTTCGTCTTGCATCAACACACATCCTAAACCCGTGTGTGATGCATCACAATAGACGGTAAACTCTTTCCCCGCCTCTGGCTGAATTAACACCGGCGCTTCCGTCAAAATCCTCTTTAACTTCTCAAAACTTTTCTGCTGCTCAACTGCCCAAACGAAAGGTACCCCTTTCCGCAATAACTTGGTTGATGGTGCTGCAATTAAAGAGAATCCTTCCACAAACCTTCTGTAATACTCGGCTAAACCCAAGAAACTTCGAACCTCTGCCACAGACCTCGGCAGTTTCCAGTTCAATACCGCTTCTATCTTCCAAGGGTCAACCCTAATTCCTTCTGCAGAGACCACGTGCCCTAAGAAAGTTACTTCCCTTAACCAGAACTCACACTTGCTGAATTTGGCATACAGCTGCCTCTCCCTCAAAGTCTGCAAGACCACTCGAAGATGCGCATCATGCTCCTCTTCCGATTTCGAATAAACTAGGATATCATCAATGAAAACCACAACGAACCGATCTAGATAAGGTTGGAACACTCGATTCATCATGTCCATAAACGCTGCTGGTGCATTCGTCAACCCGAATGGCATTACCAAGAACTCATAGTGCCCATAGTGGGTCCAGAATGCCGTTTTATGGATGTCCACCTCCTTGACCTTTAACTGATGATACCCAGACCTTAAATCTATCTTTGAGAAGACCGTAGCCCCTTTGAGCTGATCGAAGAGATCGTCAATTCTCGGCAGCGGGTACTTGTTCTTTATCGTCAGCTTATTCAACTGGCGGTAGTCAATGCACATACACTTGGACCTGTCCTTCTTCTTCACAAATAGGACCAGCTCTCCCCACGGAGACACACTCGGTCTGATGAACCCACGATCCAACAGTTCCTGGATCTGAGCTTTGAGTTCCACCAGCTCCTTCGGCGCCATTCTATAAGGAGCGATGGACACCAGAGTCGTACCTGGGAGTAGCTCGATTCCAAATTCCACTTCACGATCCGGAGGTAACCCTAGCAGCTCTTCAGGAAAAACGTCATTGAAATCTTTTACTGTTTTAACCCCACTAACAGTCACCTCTGTTGCGTCCAATGCACTGACAAAAGCTAAAAATGCACTGCATCCCTTCCTAACCATCTTAACAGCCTTCAACGCAGAAACCACGTTAGACAAATAGTTCCTTCTTTCCCCTATCATGACCACCTCCTCATTCCCCGAGGTTCTCAATACCATTCGCTTAGTCTCACAATCCAACTTAGCGCGATGTTTAACCAACCAGTCCATTCCCAAGATGAGATCAAACTCCCCAAAGGGTAATTTCATTAAATCCGTTGGGAATACTACTCCTTGAGTCTCTGAAGGCACATTCTTAAATAATTTGTCCACTATCATGGATTGTCCTAGCGGACTAACTACAGTCATCTTCCTAGTAGTTATTTCAGATTTTATACTTAAAGTCTCAGATCCGAGCATGCAACATAAGAGTGGGTTGATCCAATGTCAATCAAAGCAAGAAATAGATTATCAAAATAAGAAACGCGTGCAGGTTATAACAAACCGTGCATCACCATCCTCCCGCCGACGAGCTGCATAAACTAAACCTGGTTGTCTTACATCTGTATTACTGGCACCCCTACCAGATGCTCCACGACCCCGACCGAACCCGTTACCTCCTCTAACTAGGCCACGACCCCTCTGTAATGGTTGACCACCCCTCCTAACCTGCTCAAAACCTCGTCCGGCTGTCTGAGCCTGATCCACCTGTGTATAATCTTTAATCATATGTTTCGTAGACCCACACCTGAAATATCCACCAGTTCTTCTTCTGCATTCCCTGAAATGAACCTTCCCACACAAAGCACATGGTCGATACTAACCCCCTATAGCAGACGTCTGAGCACGAGCTGGCCCATCGAACCTAGGCCTTTTTTACAGACCCCCAGATAATCCCGACGGCCCAACACTCCTCTTATTCTTATTCCGATCCTTATCTCTATTCTGCCTCTCGGTCCGCTTAAACTCTTCAGCTATTTTAACTTTCTTAACCAGAACGGCAAAGTCCCTTTCTCGCTGCGGTGCTCTCAATACCCTTAACTCGTCCCACAGCCCATCTTCGAACCGTACGCAGCGCTCATAGTCAGTCGCCACAATTCCTCGAGCGTAACGGGTCAAGCGTAGAAATTTTGCCTCATACTCAGACACATATTTGCTCCCCTGAACCAAAGTTAAAAATGCCTTCCGCTGGGCATCCACGTAGCTGGCCCCGGCATACTTTCCCTGAAATGACACCTTAAAGAAATCCCAGTCAATCCGGTCTACTGGAGTACCCTCTTTCACCGTAAGCCACCACTGGTAAGCCTTGTTGTGAAGAAGAGACACCACCCCTTTCATCTTTTCCTCTACCGTGAAGTCGAGATCATCCATTATTCGCTTGCTTGCCTCTAACCAATACTCCGCTGTGTTAGGGGCTACACCCGACACGCCCCTAAACATTTTTGCTCTATTGACTCGGAGTCGTTCAGGTATAGATTTTCGAGCCCCAGTACCCATGCTTGCCCCGACAACTCTCTCCAAAACTCGCAACATTGCCTGAGACACCGCATCGTCTCCCCGCTTGATCCTCGATACTCGCTTCCTGCGGTCGGGCGGCAAATGCATTTCATTCCTCGACCGTGACCGGACCTGCTGGTTCCGACACTGTCATCCTACCTCTTCTGCATCCACGCGCATTACATCCACGTCCCCTACTACTCATCTCTATCGTATCGTCCTAATCTGGTTTAGAAATTTTATGTATTAGCATTTCTTTTCACTGTTTATTGAGGAAGAAATTTATGAAGTATAATTACGAGTAGTTTTCACGATTCACATACAACCTAAAGGTTTCTGTACCTGAGGTATAGTTTCTAAGTTCTAACATCCATAGCAATATATTCGTATAACACATGCAATTCATATTAGTCAAAAACTTACCCGGCGGACTTGGGCCGGAGACGCAGGAGCCATGCTAAGAGAACATAATTTTTTTTTAGAAATCATTTTCAAAAAATGTTTTGAACCCAAAACCCAAGCCGAGCTTTTGAACTTGGCTCTGATACCAATTTGTAACACCCCAAACCCGGCCCAAACACCACGACCAGATATGGTATGTCACTAGGAAAAATTATAAAAACGTCATTCATTTTTAATGGAAATAGCGGAATCTCGAATATAGTGGTTATCTAGAAAACTTAGTGGTTTTAGGTTATCCGAGTTTAATTATACCGAGTTCTAAAAGAAAACAATCGAGTGGCTAACAGCAGTCTATGTTATCCATATAGGTTAGAAAAGTTTAATTTCAAATAGTAGTTCATTTGATAAATTGATCGTTGAAAACTTATTGCCTTTGCGTTATCTTTCTTTTAAAACATATCATGAACCCAAACCGTTGACTTCAGTATCTAAAATTTAAAAACCCGAAAGAAAAAAAAAGCGATTACCAGTGGCCTTATTACAATGAAAACCCAAACCAGTTATTAATAAAAATAAAGTCTAAGTCCTTTACTAAAATCGTATGGAAACCATGCATGGCCATCTCGTGCTCCTCTCCAGCCCGGTCCAATGCACTATGTGCTACCTGAAAAGATGTAAATCAACAGCGTGAGTCATAGGACTCAGTGTGCAACACTCATGCACCATCGATCGGGTCTTAGCCCTGCGAACGTAATAACAGAGTATAACGTGTACGAAAAATGATGCAAACCCATCCCAACCTAATTGCCATCCGCTACACACCTCCCGTACCTACCAATCACACCAATGGGGATTTCTACAATCAACCATCACCGCTACACACCAACGATGGCAGTCATGCTGCAGTTAGCTGCTCACCGGCAAAATTGTGACATAGTCACCAGAACAGATCGTGGCAGAGCCACTACACACTTCCCCTTTCATTAATAACCCATGCCCCATGCAAACATATTACCTTTCATGACGAGCTGTCACAGATTTCAACATGCATATATGGCATACTCATAATATATATATCATATCATTTCATCAAATCTTTTACTAAGATATCATAAGAACCACTAACCTGATGAATCACCTTTACCCTCCACAGGGATTTCGATAACCATATCACATTTTCGGTATTTAACAGATTACACATATACATATATATACAGAACGCTACGAAACAGAATAACACCAATGGTGTGAGGAGTTACACACCTGATTACGTACAGCACTAGACTATCTACGATGTTGCTTTCACTAGCAGAAATCACGACTATTTGCCTACTAGCCTGCTCAGAAGCTGGCCCACACCCAGGTGGCCAATTACGAACAGCAGACACCGCGCGCTTCTTGAACTTTGGGACTGGGGCTACGGGTCTAAACCCTTCCCTCGTTTGGCTAGCGTTTGGATCCATGAAACATATCTTGGTCAGGAGACCAGGTTAAGGTATTGAAGAATATGGATCTGAGAACACTCAACGAAAAGATGCCTACCTAGATCGACAAAGTACTGAAGCTTCTGGCTTTGGTTATGAGATCGATTGAGTACCTACATAAATGCTACATGAGAAATCGATTCCCCATAATGAACTAAACGCAGGAAAGTGACCCTCTCAGTCAACCAACAAAACCGAATCCCCTCTTAGTCTATTCAGCCATAACACTTACCAACACCCTCTTGGAAATAGGCCACTCCGATACAAATACGTCCTTCTATCACTGATCAATGCCACAAATACAAGTCAGTGCCTTAGACAACAAAAGAAAGAGAAGCGAAAGAAATGAGAAAACGAAGAAGGTCTCTTACCGAACAAGAGTGACTCACTTCGAAGTGTACAATCGACTATCAGGAAGTCGACAGAAAAGAGCAGGTACAGCTAAGGCAGAAAAGAAGATCAAATAGAAGAAGTGATCAAGATTATTGATTCGTCAAGAGAAAAGAAATAGGATATAAGATTCGGCTCTTAGTGCTTAATAAACAAAACGGTTCCAAGGGACGAAAATGAGAGCTGACTTGTGGCTTTGGAGAGCAATGGTAGAGATAGGAAGTATGAAAAAGAGAATAAGCAATAGGTGATTCGGCTTGCATTAACAGATGAAAACGAAACAAGAGATGAGAAGAGTAGTTTGAGAGAATCGGCTACAGTTGAGAGCTTGGAAAAATGAAAATAGGGGAAATGAAAGATGAGGATGCCTATTAAGTTTCGGCTAACACACAACAACATGCTTCCTCCTAGTTTTTCTCCTACATTCCCTCTTCTCCACTCATTTGATTTGATTTGAATTGTTCAAACTCTGTGAGTAGCTCTCCACCACTCGTTTGAATATCTTGACCAGGTCTTCCCTCTCTCCTCCAGAGGTTGATTGCCGTCCAAACACCTCCCTCGCCTGAGCCAAAAAATAATGCTCCCTTGTTGCTTGGGTAATTCGAACCCCTACTCTCCCCACTCCTTGTGACGCCATCACCCTTCCTACTGAGTGGCGTCCCCTTGCCACTCTTCCACTGCACCTCTTTGTGCTCCCAAACGCGAACTAAAATCCCTTAAGTCCTACCCCTATTCAGCTATCCCCTCTTAGGTGACCAAAACTAATATTTTTCCAAGGCTTCAACTCAGCCCCGAGCCTCCCCGAGGCCCCTAAACACAACCAAACAACAACATACCACATCGATATGCAGACATCATAAAAATGCAAAGCCCCCTAAATCCCAGATGTTACAATAACACTATTCGGGTACTTGATGAGTTATCCTGTACTCCAGATGGATTTCTGAAGTGTACTATATCGCTACTTTGGGACACTGCATATCACTGGTGGAATACACTAGTATCAGTGGTTCCGAAAGAAAAAGTGACTTGGGATTTCTTCCAGATCGAGTTTCGTAAGAAATATATCAGTAAGAGATTCATTGATCAGAAACGAAAAGAATTTCTAGAACTAAAATAGGGTTGTATGACTGTGACGGAATATGAGTGGAAATTTGTCAGATTGAGCCGATATGCCCGAGAGTGTGTATCAACTGAAGCCATTATGTGCAAAAGATTTGAAGACGGTTTGAATGAAGACATAAAGTTGCTTGTTGGCATTCTTGAAATCAATGAGTTCGTAATACTTGTCGAGCGAGCTTGCAAAGCTGAAGAGCTTGGAAAAGAGAAAAGAAAGGCTGAAATGGAAGCTAGAGACACTCATAAAAGATCATCGAGTAAGACTTTCCATTCTGTATCTAAGAAGTTCAGAGATGACTTTGGCCGACATAAAACTACTTCAGACATGTCTAGACGAGATCGACCTCTAGTGGGTTCCCGTACGACTTCGATGGCCAGTGTTGGTAATGCTCAGTAGAATCGAGTTGAATGCAAGCATTGTGGTAAATGGCATTCTGGGAGTTGTAGATTTCGAGATCGGTCCTGTTTTAAATGTGGATCGTCAGATCATTTCAACAGAGAGTGCCCAATGTTAGCCGAGCAAAATACAGCTCAGAATATAAGATCGAGTAACATGTCAGTGCGAGGCAGACCACCTAGGCATTCGGGAAATGTTAGTGGCAGTCAGAAAGGAACTAAAGACACTGCGGTTAGATCGGAGGTTCGTGCACCAGCTAGAGCATATGCTATACGTGCCAGAGAGGATGCTTCTTCCCCAGATGTTATCACTGGTACTTTCACTCTTTATGATACTACTGTGATTGCATTGATTGATCCTGGTTCGACTCATTCATATGTGTGTGAAACTCTAGTATCCAGTACGACTCTGCCTGTTGAGTCTACTGAGTTTGTGATCCGTGTGTCCAACCCCTTGGCTAGATGTGTTCTCCTTGATAAAGTGTGTAAAGGTTGCCCGTTGATGATTCGAGATTCATGTTTCCCAGCTGATTTAATGTTGTTGCCTTTCGACGAATTTGATATAATTTTGGGACTGGACTGGTTAACTTTGCACGATGCTGTGGTGAATTGCAAAAGAAAGACCATTGAATTGAAATGTTAGAACGGTGAGATCATCCGGATTGAATCTAGTGACTTGAATGGGTTACCAGCAGTAATATCCTCGATGTTAGCCTGTAAATATGTGAAAAAAGGATGTGAAGCTTACTTGGCCTATGTGTTGGATAATAAAGTGTCCGAAAAACAAATTGAATCCGTACCAGTGGTGTGTGAATACCCAGAGGTGTTCCCTGAAGAATTACCGGGTTTACCACCAGTTTGAGAGATAGAGTTTGGTATTGAATTAGTACCGGGGACGACTCTGATTTCAATAGCTCCGTATCGGATGGCACCTACTGAATTAAAAGAGTTGAAAGCACAGTTGCAAGAGTTGACAGATAGGGGCTTTGCTCGACCGAGTTTTTCTCCTTGGGGTGCACCAGTTCTATTTGTGAAAAAGAAAGATGGGACTATTCGAATGTGTATTGATTATCGGCAGCTAAATAAGGTGACAATAAAGAATAAATACCCGTTGCCTCGGATTGATGACTTGTTTGATCATTTGAAAGGGGCTTCAATATTTTCGAAGATAGGTCTGAGATCGGGTTATTATCAGTTGCGAGTCACAGATTCTGATGTGCCAAAGACTGCATTTCGAACGAGGTACGGACATTTTGAGTTCCTGGTTATGCCTTTTGGACTTACTAATGCACCTGCCATTTTTATGGATTTGATGAATCAGATTTTCAGACAGTATTTGGATCGGTTTGTGGTAGTGTTTATAGATGATATCCTGATCTACTCCAGAGATGAAACCAAGCATGCCGAGCATTTAAGATTAGTGCTACAAACTTTGCGAGATCAACAGTTGTATGCAAAGTTTAGTAAGTGTGAATTCTGGATGAAGGAAGTTAGCTTTTTGGGTCACGCTGTTTCAAAGATCGTGCATTCGGGTTGATCCGAATAAAATATCGGCTATACTTGATTGGAAACCACCGAAGAATGTTTCTGAAATTCGAAGTTTTCTGGGACTTGCGGGTTACTACAGACGATTTGTGAAGGGTTTTTCTATAATAGCTACCCCGTTGACTAAGCTATTACAGAAAGACGCTAAATTTGAATGGTCAAAAAAGTGTCAGAAAAGCTTTGATCAGTTGAAAGCCTTTTTGACTGAAGGTCCAGTGTTAGCTCAACCTGAATCGGGTAAAGAATTTATTGTTTATAGTGATGCTTCTTTGAATGGTTTGGGTTGCGTTTTGATGCAGGAAGGAAAAGTCATAGCCTACGCTTCGAGATAATTGACGCTTCATGAAAGAAATTATACGACTCATGATCTGGAATTAGCAGCCATTGTATTGACATTGAAAATTTGGCGTCATTACTTATTCGGTGAGAAATGTCATGTTTATTAAGATCACAAAAGTCTGAAGTACTTGATGACTCAGAAAGATTTGAACTTGAGACAACGCAGGTGGTTAGAGCTGTTGAAAGACTATGAATTAGTGATTGACTACCATCCGGGGAAAGCTAACGTTGTTGCAGATGCCTTAAGTCAAAAATCATTGTTTGCTCTTCGTGCGATGAACGCACATATGGTTATGTCTGGTGATGGTTCGATTATAGCCGAGTTGAAAGTAAGATCGATGTTTATTCAGCAAATTTGTGATGCACAGAAAATTGACAAAGATATGATTGCTAGACGAGTTCAGTGTGAAAATGATGCAGAGTCAGAGTTTCGAATTGATGCAAATGATTGTTTGAACTTCAAAGGCCGAATATGTGTTCCGAGGAATGTGGATTTGATCCAGATGATTTTGAACGAGGCTCATAATAGTCGATTATCGGTACATCCGAGTAGCGTAAAAATGTATAATGATTTGAAACAGTTATATTGGTGGCCTGGCATGAAACGGGATATATCTGAATTTGTTTCAAAGTGTTTAATTTGTCAGTAAGTAAAAGCCGAGCATCAAGTGCCTTCTGGGTTACTTCAACCGATCATGATACCTGAATGGAAGTGGGATAGAATTGCTATGGATTTTGTATCCGGTTTGCCAACTACACCGAGCAAGAAAGATGCAGTCTGGGTTATAGTGGATAGACTGACCAAATCAGCTCACATTATTCCAGTTCGTACGGATTATTCGCTTGATAAACTTACTGAGTTGTATGTATCTCAAATTGTGAGATTGCATGGTGTCCCGAGTTCCATCGTTTCAGATAGAGACCCGGGATTTACATCGCGATTTTGGAATAAGTTGCAAGATGCTTTAGGTACTAAACTCCACTTTAGTACTGACCTTTCATCCATGCAGTGATGCATTTGGTCACCCTGAACGAACCATTCAAATACTTGAGGACATGTTAAGATGTTGCGTTCTTGAGTTTGAAGGTACGTGGGAAAGATACTTACCTTTGATTGAAATTGCTTATAATAACAGTTTTCAATCGAGTATCAAAATGGCACCTTACGAAGCTCTATATGGCCGCAAGTGTCGTACACCATTGTATTAGACTGAACTCAGTGAAAATAAGGTACACGGGGTTGATTTGATTAAAGAAGCTGAACAGAAAGTGGCTATAATCAGAGATAGTTTGAAAGTTGCCTCGGATAGCCAAAAGTCCTACTCGGATTTGAAATGTAAAGACATTGAGTTTCAAGTTGGAGATCGGGTATTCTTGAAAGTTTCTCCGTGGAAGAAAGTACTCCGATTTGGTTGGAAAGGGAAGGTAAGTCCGAGATTCATCAGACCGTACGAGATCATCGAACGTATTGGGCCTGTTGCTTATAGATTGAAGTTGCCCTCTAAATTAGAAAAGATACACAACGTATTTCACGTTTCGATGCTTCGTAGATATAGATCAGATCCGTCACATGTGATCGCTCCGTCCGAGATTGAAATTCGATCCGATATGGCATATGAGGAGGAACCGATTCGTATTTTAGCTCGAGAAATAAAAGAGTTGAGAAACAAGAAAATTCCATTAGTGAAAGTACTATGGAATCAGCATGGAGTTGAAGAGGCTACGTGGGAGCCTGAGGATTCAATAAGGCAACAATATCCGACTTTGTTTAACGGTAAGATTTTCGGAGACAAAAATCCCTAAGGGGGAGTTGTAACTGACCGAATTTGACCCTAATCGGAACGATAATTTCGGGACCATGAATCCGAGTCTGAAAAAATTTTAAATATTATTTTTGGTGCAAATTATATGTGATTTATGATGTGTGAAAGTTTCGTATAAAAATTTTATCGTTTGAGTGTTTAATTTATCAAAAGGGACTAAATCGCGTATAGTGTAAAAGTTGCATACTATAGTGGAAAGTGCTTAAATGATGATGGCTTTCTAGTATGGAGTATTAAAAGGGTAATTAACCCATTTTATGAGTTAGTGGGTGGCAAAGGTCAAGTGTGACCTTAAATTATAAGTTGTTTTTATTATTAATTAAAGGTTAAAATGGTAAATCATTAAAAATGTTATTATATGTTAAATTATATGAAATCAAAAGCCATTTTATTTGTTCTTCATCTTTTATTTGCCGTATGTTAGCTAAGAAAATAAGGGTTTAAAGACTTTCAAGTGTTCGACCATCATCTAGCTCAATTTAAGGTGTGTTTTACTTCGATTTTCGATAATTTTTACGTTTTTGAGATCGTTGTTTCGAATATTAGTTGACCCATGGTAGAATTTTTAAATTTGAGCATGCTTGATGTTCGTCCATTTACATGTTCTTGTGGTTTTTGATGTTTGATGATTTTATATTAAAGATATGTTAAAGATTAGCATGTTTTGTATTGGAAATTTTAGTGAATTTGAGTATTTTGGGCTAAATTGCAAAAATGAATTTTTGAGGGGGCTAAAATGCAAAATAAATGAAATAAATGGACTAATATGGTCCCTATGAATATTCGGCCCTAAGGTGTTATAGTGAAATTTTGTGTATTTTGTGTTTTGTGCAAATAGGACTAAATTGTAAAATGTGAAATATTAGGGGTAAAATGGTAAATTGCCCATTTATGTGTTTTGGGACTAAATTGAGATGAAATGTGCTTGAATGAGCTAAATTTTAATGTGTTTAGATCAAGAACAAAGAAAAACAGATTTGGATCGGGGAAAGGCAAAGGTTATCGAATAACCGGTCTACGTTGTCTGTCGATAGTCGAGGTAAGTTCTTAAGCAAATATACTTCAAAGAATTATTTATGAACGTAGTAAATGAATGAATTTAGCAATTTTAAGCATAAATGTATGAGTTAGCCGAATGTAAGGGTATTGTATTGGATTGAATATATTTTGTTTAATGTGATATGAATAAGTATATTCGATTTGATATGTGAATGTAATATGAAGTATATGATTTGTTTGTGATGATAGCGTTAAGAAATGTGTATTGAAGGATTAATTATGTTGATATTCGGGCTTCGAGCCTAGCGGGCCTTGTGCCGGTGATTTATTTCGAGCTTGAGCCTAGCAGCCCGGTGCCGGTGAAATATTTCGGGCTTATTGCCTAGCGGGCTAAATGCCGTTGTTTAAACTTCGGACCTTGAGTCTAGCGGGCCTAGTGCCTGGTGTGTGCGATCGGGCAAAAGCCTAGCGGTGTTCTATACCGGTGAGTTTCAATTTAAATTTCAGTTATATAGTATTAAAGTCATGAAACAAATCTAGAAAGCTTAAGTTTTGAAAATGGCTTTGTTAATTCATTTACAAGTTATGTACTATCATACTTTAGTGTTATAAATATATATATAAATATGCTATGATAGTGAGCAAATAAAATGATGAAAGAAAAGTGTTATATACTTGGTTGTGAATTTTTTGTATGAAATATGCTATGTGGTTATTTGAAATTCGAAACATGAGTGTGATTAAAAATGCTCATGTAGGTATATTGTTATACTTAGCTATGTGATTATTATGTATAATCGGCAATTGATGTATTTGTTAAGGAAATTGGAAGTCATCAACTTAAGTAAAGTAGTAATACTTTGTTATGTTGAGTTATAAGTAAGACATGTAAATGTAATGTCATGAATTGATATTATTTCATGTTTAAACGGTTGAACGATATAATATAATGCTTAAGACTTACTAAGCTAGTAGCTTATTTCGTGTGTGTTCATTGTTTCGTATTATAGATTCCAGTCAAGCTACGGGCTCAAAGGATCGTTGGAGGAGTCAACCACACTATCACCCCTTTTTGGTATTTTAAAGTTAGTTTTTGAATCAAAGGCATGTATAGGCTAACTAAATGTTTGAATGATGTTTTGTTTGTATATAATAGCCATGCAAAAATGGCTTGATCATTTGTTTTAAATTCAGTCTTAATTGTTCTTGATTATATGATGAATGTGTTTGGTTTCAATGATTTGGCTATGGTCTTTTCTTTTATGCAAGTTTTGTATTATGCGTTATTGATGGTTGATGGATGGTAATGCTAGCATTGTATTAAATTAGTCAAGAGTTTGGCATTTAGGTTAACCTTTGTAAGTACTAGATCATGATTTGAAATGGTTGGTTTAGGCAAATTTTAAAGTAGGAAAATGGGTATAAGTTATTCATGTTTCGGTTATGTTAATGAACATTTGTTTGGTTTTCAAAGTGCATATGTTTAGATGGTTTGTTAATAGACATGGTTGAATGTGCATATTGTATTATCATCAAGGGTGGATTCGATTATGTTACAGTGTTCAAAATGTTATATATGTGATCAGATAGCCAATATTATCATCAAGGGTAGATTCGATTGAGGTAGAGAAAAAAAAGGTTGAAACCATAGAAAAATTACCTCCTCCTAGTTCGGTTAAGGCTATTAGAAGTTTTTTAGGACATGCTAGATTTTATAGAAGATTCATTAAAGATTTCTCTAAAATAGCTAAGCCTTTGACAAAATTACTAGAAAAAGATGTACCTTTCAATTTTGATCAGGAATGTTTAGATGCCTTTAATATCCTCAAAGATAAACTAATAAATGCTCCGATTATAATTGCACCTGATTGGAATCTACCCTTTGAACTAATGTGTGATGCAAGTGATTTTGCAGTAGGTGCAGTTTTGGGACAGCGAAGAGACAAGCACTTTCAGCCAATTTATTATGCTAGCAGAACATTGACGTCCGCACAAGAAAACTACACCACCACAGAAAAAGAATTGCTAGCTGTAGTTTTTGCATTTGACAAATTTAGACAGTATTTGATATTATCTAAAGTTGTCGTTTACACTGACCATTCAGCTCTTCGTTATCTTTTAACTAAATCTGATGCAAAACCTCGACTCATACGATGGATCTTACTCTTGCAGGAATTTGATTTAGAAATTCGAGATAAGATGGGAGCTGAAAATCTTGCAGCAGATCATCTTTCTAGGATTGAAAGTCCACATATCGAAGAACTAGATGAGAGCGAGATAAACGACTCGTTTCCCGAAGAACAACTATTCACTATATCTAACACCGAGGTACCTTGGTTTGTAGATATTGCGAATTATTTAGCTGCTAACATCCTTCCAAAAAGGTTAACTGATAAACCGTAAAAGTAACATATTTTAAGCCCACATTTAGCATGCTTTTGGATGAATTATCCCTTGATTTATGTAAAAAGGTGCTCTTAAGCCTTTCTTTTCATGTTATATACTCAGGAAAGCACCAGAGGATGAAAAGAACAAGAAACGGGCTTAAAACGGGCCAAATTGGCCAAAGCACGAAATCGACACGGCCTGGACCTAAGACCACACGGCTGTGCCTCCTCAATAATCTTGAACACGGTCTAGCCACGAGATACACGGCCGTGCCTCATCAACGAAGTCTACATGGCCTGGCCACAACTTACACGGGCGTGTGCCAGAGGCCGTGCCCCTGCCGTGGCAAAGAGCAATTTCAATCAGATTTGGATACTTAGGGGTAAAGAAACACATTCCAAAAGCCTATAAATACACCCTAAGTATGAACTGAAAGAGGGAGCCCAAAGCTATCGTTTAGGGGCGTCTTGCTAGGCCAGAGAGGGCAGATTTGTGGGGATTCGCTCAGGGATAGCCAGTTGATCCATCTCAAGAAGCCAGAATTATACTCAAGACGGAGGATCTCCTCTTCAATTCCTTCAGGGGGTTTTAGGGATTTCTTATGTTTTGTTTTATCTTTTCTTCTTTTATTGTTATGAACTAAACCCTCAGATACCTGAGGGGGATGAAACTTAGATGAATCTTGTTATCGTTTGCTAAACTATATGATAAATATTTGATTTGTTCTTAATTATGTGTTCTTAATTCTTGTGTTTATATTTCGTGGATATCGATTCAAGTTTGATGTGCTTAGGTGGAGGAGCAAAAGTCCCTGCCTAAGAGTAGATCTAGCATAGTTAAGCGGAGTTGATCGCGTGCCTAGAGATAGGGTGACGAGGCGTTGCCGGATTAGGGTGAAACCTAATATGGGAGTCCATAGGTCGAGTTAATGCAATTCTAGGGGTTTTAATTAGAAAGAGATTTTAATTAATCAACCTAGGGTTAGACGTTATTCGCCTCGAGAGAGGGTTTAATATAAATTAGGGAATCCTACGGATCAAGTCAAGTGAATACATCGTGCAGTTCGAGTTAGATAACAAGTGAAGTCTATGTGGATTCTTCCTTGGGTGTCGTCTTAATTAATTGGTTTTTCCTCAAGTATTCTCCCAAATTCATTCTTCTTTATCTTAGAGTCTTTAGTCTAGTAGTTAATTAATTTAGATTAAACAACCATTTGCTTAATTCTTAGGCTAAATAATAGAAAGAAAGTTAGTATTAATACTTTTAGTTCCTTTGGGTTCGATAATCCGGTCTTGCCTAAGCTATACTACTGTTCGATTGGTGCACTTGCCTCAATCGTTGTCAGAGTTAGTTTCCAGGTTCGATCATTCTCTTTATAAATTTTAAAAATTGACAGACATACGATCAAGTTTTTGGCACCGTTGTCGGGGAACTAAAATATTAAGAACACTCTATTTTTTATTACTTTAGCCATTTTTATTTTTTGCAATTTAATTTAATTTCTTATTTTTATTACTTTAGCCATTTTTATTACTTCTTTTATGTGTTCGTAGAAATCGCAGAGAAATTAGGCGAGCCTTAAATTACCAAGAAGAAGAACAACAAGACGAATCCAATCCTACTGAAGGGATGGATGAGAATAATCCACCACCACAAGATGTGGTAGAAAATAATGCTCCACGTACTATGTATAATTATGCTAAACCTCATTTAACATGAGGCAAATCGAGTATTGTTAGGCCTGCTATAGCTGCTAATAATTTTGAATTAAAGCCTAACACTATACAAATTATTCAACAATTTGTTCAATTTGATGGTTTACAGGACGAAGACCCAAACACTCATATAGCTAATTTTTTAGAGTTCTGTGATACCTTCAAAATAAATTGTGTTTCTGATGATGCCATACGACTTTGGTTATTTCCCTTTTCATTAAGGAATAAAGCCAAACAGTGGTTAAACTCGTTACCATGAGGGTCAATCACTACATGGGATCAAATGACCAAAATTTTTTTATTAAAATATTTCCCACCGACTAAAACGGCCAAATTACGGAATGATATCTCTTCTTTTGTGCAGATGGATTTAGAGACATTATATGACGCATGGGAGAGATATAAGGATTCTTGAGGAGGTGCCCACCACATGGTTTACCCTTGTTGCTCCAAGTCTAAACTTTCTATAACGGTGTAAACCCCTCAACGAGGCAACTAATTGATTCAGCCGCCGGTGGAATCCTGAACAACAGAACTCCTGAAGTAGCCTACGAATTCATAGAGGAGATGTCACTGAATAGCTATTAGTGGCAGGTTACATGGATAAAACCAACAAAATCAGCTGGAGTTTTCAACATTGATACAGTAACCATACTATCAACACAGGTAGAGATGATGAATAAAAAGCTTGATAGTTTGTGTTCTTCGCAGGTACATCCAGTAATGCAGTGCGACGCAAGTGAAACTGTGGCGAATCCTGAGTACCCACCCTACCAACCGAGCACAGAGAATGAACAGATGAACTATATAGGTAACAATTTCAGATCTAATAATAACCCTTATAGTAATACTTATAATCCAGGTTGGAGGAACCACCCAAATTGTTCATGGGGAGGACAAGGAAATCAAGGAAATCAAAGACAACAACCTCCTCAAAATTTCCAAAATCATCCCTATCCACAGGAGAAGAAGCCGAACCTTGAAGAGATGCTGACAAAATTCATGGCAACTACAGATAACCGTCTCCAAGACACTGAGACCACCCTTAAGAACCAACAGGCATCAATTAAAGGGATCGAGAGCCAAGTTGGGGAACTCACTAAGACAGTTGGACAACTTACTAACACAGCTTGGAAAACTTGCAAAGATAATTTCGAGCACGACCGTAAGGGCGTCTACCAAGCAACACTGAGATTAACCCAAAGGAGCAAATCCAAGCCATCACAGCTCATGCTAGTATAGGGTTAGATGAACCAAATCCAATACAAGAAAATGAGGTAGAGAAAGGTAAAGTTGAGGTAACACAAGAAAAGCCAAAACAAGTAATCAAAAAGTACCAACCTCGCATTCCTTATCCCGAAGCGATGAAGAGAGACGATATAGAAGAACAGTTCGGTAAGTTTCTTAAACTTTTAAAGAAACTACATATCAACTTACCTCTTCTTGAAGCTCTTTCACAGATGCCAGATTCGAGGAAATTTTTAAAACATACCTTGACAAACAAGCGTAAGTTAGACGAGGAGCCACATGTGGAATTAAACGCAGTATGCTCAGCAATGTTATAGAATAGACTACCGCGAAAGCTGAAAGATCCAGGGAGTTTTACAATTCCATGTTTAATTGGTAGACTAACTGTTGATAATGCGTTAGCTGATTTAGGGGCAAGCATAAATGCCATGCCTTATAAATTATTTAAACAACTAGGTCTAGGGAAACCCAAACAAACTAGGATGAGCATTCAATTAGCTGATAAAACTGTTAGAATTTATAGGGTATTATCGAAGATGTTCTTGTAAAAATTGATAAATTCGTTTTCCCAGTAGATTTTGTTGTCTTAGACATGGATGAGGATAATTCGATTCCCTTAATTTTAGGAAGACCCTTTTTAGTAACTGCTAGAACAAAAATTGATGTTGGTACAGGAGAACTCATACTTCGTGTAGGTAACAAATCAATCAGTTTACAAGCTCTTGACTCAGCCAGGACAACAATTGATGAAGGTGAGAAAGTAAGTTCAGTTGATAACCAAGTTGTTCAACTTTCACCACAGGAAAAACCACAAGGGTACTAACCTGAACTGAGTCATGAACCCCATGCCAACAAAGAAGAGTTACATAAGGAATGAAGCCTTAGGGTCGACGAACCAGAAGAGTGGAAAACACAATTCAAAGAAGAGCCGGAACCACACGAATTAAAACCAAAGGAGCCCCCAGAAGAGGTCATAGGAACAACAAACCACTTCAAAATAGGGGACCAGGTGCTGTTAGATAAAGCAGATCCTCGCATCATCACATCAGACATAAACACAAACAAAGAAATCCCTTTTAGGGTAATCAGTGTTTTCCCATACGGAATAGTCGAGGTAAGTAATCCTATTTTTGGTACTTTCAATATAAATGCATCTCGACTTAAACTCTATCATGATAATAAAACTGATAGCATGAGGAAGGACTTTCAACTCCTCAAACCACCCTAACGATACAAACGAGAGGTAAGTCTAGCTTAAGACTTTAAACGAGCGCTTCTCGGGAGGCAACCCGAGCACTAACCCTAGTTACTTTTGCTTTTGTTTTCATTTTCTTTTCTTCTCTTAGTCTTAAACACCTAGCTTTAAACTAACCAAAAGTGCAGATTTCCAGGCCACACGGCCTTACACACAGCCATGTCCGTGGCCGTGTGGAAGCACATAATCTCTGCACTGACAATGGCAGAAGAGGTACAAGTTAGAAAGAATCAAATCTTTGAGTCACGGACTCCAACCACCCCCATGGGCACCGACAAAATGCCATGGCCGTGCGACGTGGCCGTGGACGACACTGACTTACTAGAAACAGGCGTGGAAGAAACAAACGAAGCCCACCACGGCCGTGCGATGCGGCCGTGTGAAACAACACGCCCACGAGACACGGGCGTGGGGTTGTACTTGATTTGAGAATTCTATTTAAACCACCCACCCCTCCCTCTTCTCACCTCTTTCTCACCTTTCTTCCTCCCTTACACCCTTACACCATACATTCTTAGCATTCTTCATTCTTATAGCATTCTTCTCAATCTTTTGGCCATGTCAAAGAAACAGAAGGATCCCAGCACAGTCTCCCTCATGGAGACCGATCTATATAAGTTCATGCCGGTCGCTTCAATCACTCGACAAGCCAAGGGTCTTTGAGACCATTCAATTTTTCTTCTTCTTTACTCTTTTCCTTTATTTTCCTTCTCTTTGACTATCTTATGCTTAATTTAGTTTCTTTTATTTTAGTTTCTTAGTGTCGTCTCAAAAGGTCGCTTGGGAATCACGCCACTTTCGCCACCGCCAGCACCTCCGCAGCCTTAGAGGTCACACCCACCTCGCGAACCATCCAACAATAAGGACCCTACGGTCCATTTATCTTTTCTTTTAATTTTAGCTTCATCTTTATTTTTCTTCACTTTAGCTTGCTTTTCTTTAATTATTTAATTAGTATAGTTTAAATTACCATTATTTTATCCTGGCTAATCCTCCATGAGCTACCCAATTTCTTCATCTAGCGTAGGATCGTCATCCAGACCGACCCCTCCGACCTATCTTTCACCTTCAAACCAAGGATGCCATCCGAAAATTCAGGAAGTTTCACTTCTTCCCATATCTTATGATTTTATAATGATATTATCTATCTTTGTACATTGAGGGCAATGTACATCTTAAGTGTGGGGTGAATCAAGGATGCCTAACTTTTGCATTATTCTCAAATCCTGAATTTAGTCTTGTTTTTAAGTAGTTTTCTCATATTACTAATTAGGATGAAATTTCCATGATTTATGATTTTTATTGATATGTTTTAGATTAAGTCATTGATAATTGTGCTTTGATGATTGAATTCTAAGAATACTAGAGAATCAAGCATGATAAGTCTATTTTTCAAGAAAATAAAAAATTTTCTAAGTTGTCTACCTGAATTTGAATATTACTTTGAAGTTTAAAATTTACGAGGTTGACATCAAAATACCCATAATTTTTGTGAGACTTTGAGCCTTATTGAGCATATATTCTTTTTCTTGCTCACTTCATTGATTATGAGTGTGTCAACATTGATTTATTAGTCTATAACTTGCATCGATTATACATGTCGAGACCACACTTTTGATTTGATATACAGAAATGATAAAGGCACCTAGGATTTAACCCACTTACTCCACTAAAAACCTACCTTCATAATTAATCCCTAGTGAACCCATTTTAATCCTAACAACCTTTTTATTGACTTACCCACTAATACTAACCCAAAACCCTTTGTATTTGTTATCACCATCCTTTTTGACTACCCTTATATCGAGATTTGATTTGATTAATAGCCTAACTATGATTTTTATTTCAGTAATTTATCCTTTGTTATGATTTGTTCTTATAAAAAAATCAAAAGTTTATTCATTATTAGTTTTTTAATTAAAGAGCTTATACGTTTGAATTCCAAATATTAAAGAAGAAGCTCGTAGTATTAGTATTTTTTCAAATTGATGTAATCACTTTTACTTAGTTCATTGTTTCTGGTTAGGTAATTTGTCAATTCAATCTCGATTCTATCCCTCTAATTCAGCCTTTGACCACACCTTTAACCCAAGCCCCATTACAACCCTGTTAAAGACCTTTTGATTTGTGTATCATCTCATTTTATAATGGTGGAGATTTGATTTTCATGCGAGCCTATGGGATTAACTCTTCATGTTTGACGTTTGAGTGCTTAATTCTGAACCTTAAACACTTCGAGTGATTTGAGAGAATCTTTAGTAAGGATGTCAATTCTTGTCGGTTTTGAACCAGATGTAATTATTTAGATGAGGGGAAATACCTATGCTTTGTGCTAAAAATGTATGACTTTGACTGTTTGAATCTTTAGAACTCTTTGAGTTTAATTATCCATTTATAAATTATCCTTGAATTATGATGAAACACTATTGATAAATATTATGAATTATAGAAAGTTCGTTTTAATTCTAAGTTGAGAATTATGCTTGAGGACAAGCAAAAGCTTAAGTGTGGGGGTATTTGGTAAACCGTAAAAGTAACATATTTTAAGCCCACATTTAGCATGCTTTTGGATGAATTATCCCTTGATTTATGTAAAAAGGTGCTCTTAATCCTTTCTTTTCATGTTATATACCCAGGAAAGCACCGGAGGATGAAAAGAACAAGAAACGGGCTTAAAACGGGCCAAATGGGCCAAAGCACGAAATCGACACGGCCTGGACCTAAGACCACACGGCCGTGCCTCCTCAATAATCTCGAACACAGTCTAGCCACGAGATACACGGCCGTTCCTCATCAACAAAGTCCACACGGCCTGGCCACGACATACACGGGCATGTGCCAGAGGCCGTGCCCCTGCCGTGGCAAAGAGCAATTTCAATCTGATTTGGATACTTAGGGGCAAAGAAACACATTCCAAAAGCCTATAAATACACCCTAAGTATGACCTGAAAGAGGGAGCCCAAAGCTATCATTTAGGGGCGTCTTGATAGGCCAGAGAGGGCAGATTTGTGGGGATTCGCTCAGGGATAGCCAGTTGATCCATCTCAAGAAGCCATAATTATACTCAGACGGAGGATCTCTTCTTCAATTCCTTCAGGGGGTTTTAGGGATTTCTTATGTTTTGTTTTATCTTTTCTTCTTTTATTGTTATGAACTAAACCCTCAGATACCTGAGGGGGATGAAACTTAGATGAATCTTGTTATCGTTTGCTAAACTATATGATAAATATTTGATTTGTTCTTAATTATGTGTTCTTAATTCTTGTGTTGATATTTCACGGATATCGATTCAAGTTTGATGTGCTTAGGTGGAGGAGCAAAAGTCCCTGCCTAAGAGTAGATCTAGCATAGTTAAGCGGAGTTGATCACGCCCCTAGAGATAGGGTGACGAGGCATTACCGGATTAGGGTGAAACCTAATATGGGAGTCCATAGATCGAGTTAATGCAATTCTAGGGGTTTTAATTAGAAAGAGATTTCAATTAATCAACCTAGGGTTAGACGTTATTCGCCTCGAGAGAGGGTTTAATATAAATTAGGGAATCCTACGGATCAAGTCAAGTGAATACATCGTCTGGTTCAGAGTTAGATAACAAGTGAAGCCTAGGTGGATTCTTCCTTGGGTGTCGTCTTAATTAATTGGTTTTTCCTCAAGTATTCTCCCAAATTCATTCTTCTTTGTCTTAGAGTCTTTAGTCTAGTAGTTAATTAATTTAGATTAAACAACCATTCGCTTAATTCTTAGGCTAAATAATAGAAAGAAAGTTAGTATTAGTACTTTTAGTTCCTTTGGGTTCGATAATCCGGTCTTGCCTAAGCTATACTACTGTTCGATAGGTGCACTTGCCTCAATCGTTGTCAGAGTTAGTTTCCAGGTTCGATCATTCTCTTTATAAATTTTAAAACTCGACAGACATACGATCATTAACGCATCATTAAAAGAAGCGATTCTTTGCTAATGTGAAAAACTATTTTTTGGAGGATCCTTTTCTTTTCCGTATATGTGCAGATCAAGTAATTCAGAGATGTGTTACAAAAGTAGAAGCAAGCGAAATCCTAGAGCATTGCCATTCAGGACCTTTAGGAGGACATTACAGCGGGATTAAGACAGCTCATAAAACGCTCGAATTAGGTTTTTATTGGCCAACCTTGTTCAAAGACGCTAACAGGTATGTTGCTTCATGCGATAGATGTCAAAGAACAGGTAACATTTCTAAACGCGATGAAATGCCTCAAACATACATGCTATCATGCGAAATTTTTGATGTATGGGGTATTGATTTTATGGGCCCATTCCCTAGTTCATTTGGGAATAAATACATCCTAGTAGCAGTAGACTATATGTCAAAATGGGTGGAAGCCCAAGCTTTACCCACTAATGATGCCAGAATGGTGGTGAAATTTCTCAAAAAACTGTTCTCTCGATTTGGAACACAAAGAGCAATTATTAGTGATAGGGGTACTCATTTTTGTAATACTCAATTTGACAAGGTCTTGAAAAAATATGGAGTACACCACAGAACATCTACCCCTTATCACCCTCAAACCAGTGGGCAAGTAGAAGTAGCAAATAGAGAACTTAAGTGAATTCTAGAGAAAACAGTAGAATCAAACAGGAAAGACTGGGCACTAAAAGTAGACGATGCTTTATGGGCCTATAGAACATCATTTAAGACTCCCATAGGAACATCCCCATACAAACTTGTCTACGGGAAGAGTTGTCATTTACCATTTGAGTTAGAGCACAAAGCTTTCTGGGCTATAAAATTCTTGAATTACGATATTAAAACCGTAGATGAAAAGAGGATGATGCAGTTGAACGAGCTTGATGAATGGCGAGCTGATGCCTATGAGAACTCACGATTATATAAGGAGGCGACAAAGCGACGCCATGATGCTCGTTTAAAACAATCAAAGCAATTCGAAGTAGGAGACTTAGTTCTGCTCTATAATTCAAGGCTCAAATTGTTTCCCGGGAAGCTGAAATCAAGGTGGTCAGGTCCATTCATAATCAAAAGTATTTTTCCATATGGCACAATCGAGATAACTCATCCAACTCATGGCACATTCAAGGTAAATGGTCACCGATTAAAAAATTATAATGGTGAAGATTTTGGGGATATAAGAGAGGAACTTCGGCTCCAAGAGCCTCAATTTAGGAATGAAAACAGGGTAAGTCTAGCTTAAGACTTTAAACGAGCGCTTCTCGGGAGGCAACCCGAGCATTAACTTCACTAATGTTATATTTTCAATTTTTAGCACCTAACTGAAAACTAACCAATTTATCAAGCGCAAGATTTTCGCACCACAGGGCATTGAACACGGCCGTGGCTGTGGCCGTGTGGACACTACAAATTGATACATGGGCGTGGCGGACACCGTACAGAAATAGGACAAAATTTTCCCCAAGACACGGGCCCCAATTAAACAACACGACTGTACGACGCGGCCGTGGTCGAAACTGTCCAAAAGAACACGGGCTACGATAAAAACACACGCCCGTGCAGTTTGACCATGGTCGATACTGTTTAAGAGACACGGGCGTGCGACACACCCGTGCATCCAAACCGTGGTGAACATTGAGTAATCGACACGGGAATAAGCCACGCCCGTGCCCCAGGACCATGGACGATACTGACTTACGAGCATGGGCGTATGACCAAAAACACGGGCGTGCAGAATGGCCGTGTGGCATAACACGCTCACGGAACACGGGCGTGGAACACGGCATAAACGCGCCTAAATTTTAAATCCTCGAAAAACATGGGCTGAATAAAGGGAACACGGGCGTGGCTATTGACTGTGTGCCCCATCCCCTATTTAAAGACCACCAAGCCCTTCTTCCCCAAATTTCCCCCCATTTCAAACCCTAGCCGTTTTTTTCTCTAAAAACCACCACCACATTTCCAGCCACCAGCAAAATCCTCCCCTCCCTTAACTCTCCATACCCCTTAACTCCTTCTCTTGTCCACATACACGTAAGAAACCAGTCCACGCCCGTGCCGACAGGATACACGCCCATCTACAGATGCGACACAGCCGTGTACCCTATTTTTTTCACAGCACACGCCCGTGTATCGCCCTTCAGCGCCCATGCTCCTCCCAACTACGCCGCTTCTCTCCAACAACTCCACCGGTTACCCCTATTTTTACATTTCTTAGAACTATTTTATCACTAGAATACTATTTAGTTATTATCTAGTTTATTGTTATTGTTTAAGATTAGTTATATTCACTATTAGATTGATTAGTCATTTAAATCATTGTTTAATATTTATGCAAAACGTTAGACTATTCTTGTTGAGATTTCTTTTTCCTTGCTATATCTTTGACATTGTTGAATTCTTAACTGTTATGCGACATATCTTGGCTAGAACTGCTACTTGAATTGTTGAATATATGTTATTTCCAGGAAAACAATGTCATCATCCCGAGGCAAGAAAACTGCAGTCCCGAGTTCCAAAAAACGAAAAGGACCCGGTTCATCATCCACCAGCGCATTGGCCGAAGTGAGACATCCATTCCTACGGTTCCCTCCTGGAGCCCAAGATGAACTTTTCCAAACATTACGAGCACGATCTCTCAGTCAAGGACGATGTATCGATTGGGACGCCCTGGAACATGTTCAACTTGCTGATGATATTCGGGCACTCCTGACGACTGACCCTTGGGAAAGTTTTTTCGGTATTATCGAACCCACCTACCTTGAACTGAAATTAGAGCTTTGCTCTACTTTCCATTTGAAGGTAGTAATGACACACCATGATGACCCGGGCGCTATTCAGTTTCGTCTAGGAGGTTTAGTTCGGGAAATGAGCATCCCTGAATTTGGCATCGCTCTGGGCCTGTACACGGATGACTTCAGAAGGGAACAGGATCTTGCAAAGCTTCATCGCTACATTCATAAATCCCCCACACAATGTTGGTATAATATAGCCCCCAACACAGGCACCTATGACCCTAGTCGCTCCAAAGCGACAGCCCTCGCCCCATCCTTGAGATACCTACACGCCATCCTAGCTCACACATTGACAGGAAGGCGAGAAAGTACCGGGGTCGTTAACACACATGACGCCTACTTCCTCTGGTGTATAGAAAATGGCCACGTCTTCGACCTTGCATACTTCATCGCTTTGGCCATTCAACATCAGATAGAGCACCACCGAAAGGGGGTCATTTCTATGGGGCCCTACGTAACACGGCTCGCGAGGTACTTTGGTCTCTTCAACACTGCTGCCCAGATCTCCTCACTCACATTGATAGGTCAGATGTCCCCACAGGGCATCTAGACAATGCTACACATGAGGATGATCCAACGTAGACATGGGACTGACCCTCCCTAATATCGACTAGCACCTCCCACCGACGAGGAGGATCCGGAGGACATTACTAAAGATGTCCCCCTACCACGGGAAGCACCACAACCAAGCCATCGCCCAGCTCATTCGACTACTTCACTCTCAGACATTTCTGCACGTCTCACTCAGTTCGAGCATTACTGTACGCAGCAATTCAATGACACCGCTCGACGATTCGACGGTATTGAGGCAACTCTTCAGCAGATTTGTCATCACTTTCACATATCGCCGCCTCCACCACCTCACGATCCAGGAGATGACGAGGACCTCTGAGTCCTTTTCTTTTCATTTTTGTTTTTATTTTTATCTTTAGTTTATTCTTACTTTTATTTCTTTTTGCTTCTATTTTTAGTTTATTGTCTTAAAAACTTCATTAGTGTAATTGATTTAATCACTGGCTTTCTAACTCTAAGCTTCTATAACAACATCCATTACATAAATTTAAATTGATGACTTTGTAGAGTAAACAGATTAAATATACCACTCAAGGAAAGAAAAAAAATCAAATCACTTACACCTAGTCATCACACTCATCATGGAACGTCATCCAAGGAATCCATCCAAAAATTTAGGGAGTTTCATTTCTCTCCATATCTTTCGATTTTCTACTATAATGTTTTTATCTATCTTTGTACATTGAGGCTAATGTACATCTTAAGTGTGGGGGGGTGAATCTTAAAAGTGCCAAACTTTTTGCATTATTCTCAAATCCCTGAATTATATCTTGTTCTCAAGTAGTTTACTCATATTATGATTAGTATGAAATTTCCTCTGATTTATGATTTTGATTGATATGTTTTGGTTTTGATTTTGATTATATCTTTTTGATTTTGATTGATGATTTAAAATTTTAAAGATACTAGAGAATCAAGCATGATAAGTCTATTTTTCAGAAATAGAAAAATTTGCTAGGTTGTTGACCTAAATTTGGATATTACTTTGAAATTTGAAATTTACAAGGTTGACATCAAAAGCCATAATTTTTGTGAGATTTTGAGCCTTTTAGAGCATATATTCTTTTTCTTGCTCACTTTATTGATTATGAGTGTGTCAACATTGATTTGTTATTCTAGAACTTGCTTCAATTATACATGTCGAGACCACACCTTTGATTTGATATACAGAGATGATAAAGGCACCTAGGATTTAACCCACTTACTCCACTAAAAGCCTACCTTCATAATTAACCCCTAGTGAACCCCGTTTGATCTTAACAACTTTTTTTATTGACTCACCCGCTAATTTTAAACCAAAACCCTTTGTATTTGTTATCACCATTCTTCTTGTCGAGATTTGATTTTGAGCAGTTGCCTAACTATATTCTATATTTCAGTTGTTGTAAATATTTAATGATTTGTTCTTAAAAAAATGATGAAGTATATTCATTATTAGTTTTATTTGTAAGTGAGCTTACATATTTAAATTCCACATCTTGAAGAAAAAGCTCGTATTATTAGTATTACAAGTTTTTAGTTGATGTAATTATTAGCTCATTTTTCTAGTTAGGTTATTTGTCAAGTCAATCTCGATTCTAACCCTCTAATTCAGCCTTTACCCACACCTTTAACCCAAGCCCCGTTATAACCCTGTTAAAGACCTTTAGATTTGTGTATCATCTCATATTATAGTGGTGGAGATTTGATTTTCATGCAAGCCTATGGGATTAACTTTTCATGTTTGACTTATGAGTGCTTTTTCCTGAACCTTAAACACCTCGAGTGATTTGAGTGAATCTTTAGTGAGGATGTCAATCCTTGTCGATTTTGAATCAGAGGTAATTATTTAGAAGAGGGAAAACACCTACGTTTTCATGCTACAAAAATGTATGACTTAGATTGTTTGAATCTTTAGGACTCTTTGAGTTGAATTATCCATGTATAAATTATTTATGAATTATGACAAAACATTATTTATGAATATTATGAATCGAGGAAATTTGTTTTAATTGTGAGTTGAGAATTTTGCTTGAGGACAAGCAAAAGCTTAAGTGTGGGGGTATTTGATAAACCGTAATAATAATATATTTTAAACCCACATTTAGCATACTTTTGGATGATTTGTCCCTTGAATTATGCTCTTAATCCTTTAATTTCATGTTTTATACTCAGAAGAGCACCGGAGGATGAAGAGAACGAGAAATGGGCCTAAAACAGAGTAAATGGACCATATCACGAAATCGACACGGCCTGGCCCCAAGACCACTAGGCCGTGCTCCTTCAGCAGGTTCGAACACGGCCTGGCCATGATTCACACGGGCGTGTGCCATGGGCATGTCCTTGACGTGACAAAGAAGAATTTTATTCGGATTAGGGTACTTAGAGGCAAAGAAAGCCATTCAAAAAGCCTATATAAACACCCTAGAGGCCAACCTTCAAGAGAGCGTTGATCGTTGTATTTCAGAGTTTTAAATTTATAATGATCGATCCTGGAATTAACTATAACAACGATTGAGGCAAGTGCACCTATTGAATAGTAGTATAGCTTAGGCAAGACCAGATTGTCGAACCCAAAGGAACTAAAAGTACTAATACTAACTTTCTTTCTATTATTTAGCCTAAAATAAGTGAAGTTGTTTATTAATATAAATTAACGAATTACTAAGCTAAAGACGCAAAGACAAAAAGAATGAATTGGGGAAATACTTGGGAAAACTCAGTTGATTAAGACGATACCCTTAGGAAGAATCCACCTAGACTTCACTTGTTATCTAACATTTGACTGCGATTTATTCACTTGACTTGATCCGTAGGACTCCCTAATTTATATTAAACCCTCTCTCGAGGCGAATAACATCTAAACCTAGGTTAATTAATTGAAATCTCTTTCCCATTAATAACCCCCTAGAATAGCAGTAAATCGATCTATGGATTCCCATATTAGGTTTCACCCTAATCCGGCAAAATCTCGTCACCCTATCTCTAGGCGTGCGATCAACTCCGCTTAATTATGCTAGATCTACTCTTAAGCAGGGACTTTTGCTCCACCACCTAAGCACATTCAACTTGAATTAATATCCGCAAAATATCAACACAAGAATTAAGCACACATAATCAAGAACAAATCAGGTATTTATCATATAGTTCAGAAAACAATAACAAGATTCATCTAGGTTTCATCCCACTCAGGTATCTGAGGGGTTTAGTTCATAATAATAAAGAAAAACATCTCAGAAGAAAAGATAAAACAAAACATAAGAAATCCCTAAAACCCCCTGAAGGAATTGAAGAGGAGATCCTCCGTCTTGAGTAGAATTCCGACTTCTGGAGATGGATCAACTGGCTATCCCTTGAGAGTTTCCCACAAATCTGACCTCTTCGGCTCGGCTCCTTGGCCTAGCTAACTGCCCTATTCTAGGTTATACTTAGGGTCTTTATATAGGCTTTTGAAATAGGTTTCTTTGCCCCTAAGTATCCTTTTCCGAGTGAAATTACTCTCCTACACGGCAGGGGCACGGCCATGGCACACGCTCGTGTGAATCGTGGCCAGGCCGTGTTGGACTCCGTTAATGAGGCACGGCCGTGTAGATCGACTTCAAGCCGTGTTCTAGTATATTGGGGAGGCACGGCCGTATGGGCTTTAGTCCAGGCCGTGTCGATTTCTTCTTTGGCCCATTTTGGTCCGTTTTGAGCCCGTTTCTCGTTCTTTTTATTCTTGGGTGCTTTCCTAAGTATAAGACATGAAAAGAAATGGTTAAGAGCACCTTTTTACATAAATCAAGGGATAAATCAGCCAAAAGTATGCTAAATGTGGGATTAAAATATGTTACTATTTTGGTTTATCAAGCGTCCAGGTAGGCCAATGAGCCGAGCCAGAGAGGTTAGAATTGTGGGATTCACTCAAAGAAAGCCAGTTGATTCATCTCAAGAAGCCGGAGTCATACTCAAGATGGAGGATCTTCTCTTTAATTCCTTCAAGGGGTTTTAGGGTTTTTCTTATGTTTTGTTTTATCTTTTCTTCTGAGATATATTATTTTATAATTATGAACTAAACCCTCAGATACCTGAGGGGGATGAAACCTAAGATGAATCTTGTTATCGTTTGCTGAACTATATGATAAATACTTGATTTGTTCTTAATTATGTGTTCTTAATTCTTGCTTTGATATTCCAGGATATTGATTCAAGTACTGATGTGCTTAGGTGGTGGAGCAAAAGTCCCTGCCTAAGAGTAGATCTAGCATAGTTAAGTAGAGTTGCTCGCGGGCCTAGAGATAGGGTGACGAAAATCTGCTGGATTAGGGTCAAACCTAATATGGGAGTCCATAGATTGAGTTAATGGAATTCTAGGGGTTTTAATTAGAAAGAGATTTCAATTAATCAACCTAGGGTTAGACGTTGGTCGCCTCGAGAGAGGGATTAATATACATTAGGGAATCCTACGGATCAAGTCAAGTGAATAAACCGTCTGGTTCAGAGTTAGATAACAAGTGAATTCTAGGTGGATTCTTCCTCGGGTATTGTCTTAATCAATTGGTTTTCCCCACAAGTATTTTCCCCAATTCATTCTCTTTGTCTTAGCGTCTTGAGCTTAGTAGTTAGTTACTTTTAGTTTAAACAACAAATTCTTTAAATCTTAGGATAAATAATAGAAAGAGAGTCAGTATTAGTACTTTTGGTTCCTTTGGGTTCGACGTTCCGGTCTTGCCACTAAACTATACTAATGTTCGATAGGTGCGCTTGCCTCAATCATTGTCATAGTTAGTTTCTAGGCTCGATCATTATTTATATAAATTTTTAAGACTCTGACACACGATCAACACGGTCTGAAGCACGGGCGTGTCCCAAGGTCACACGGGCGTGTCCCTCAGACCACATGGGCGTGCGACCCCTGTAACATGAAAATTTTTCTAAGTTTTGTAAAATTTTCTAAAGTTTTCAGTTTAGTCCTGAACCCCTTCTAAAGCATGATTTGGGCCTCGTAGGCTCGTATAAGGGACTTTATGATTGAATATGAATGACTTTAAATTGGACGAAATTTTTTGACTCGGAATTGTATGAATGCTTGTGTTATAAGTCCGATAATGCCTCGAGCCCTGTTCCGGCGTTGAATACGGGTAAGGGGTGTTACACACACGCCCGTGTCTCTTCTCGTGTGGACAAAAATAGGCTATTTACCAAGCCATTTTGCCACCCTATTTTTTGTACACTTACACCATTCATATGGCACAAAGCACATAGCATATCTAATCATCTAAACCAACCAATTCAAACTTAAAATATACACATTCCATACTTCCATTTTTACATATATACAAATCACCAAAACATACCATACCAATTGTACCAAACTTTACTTCTTTAAACATCAAAATGACCATTTACAATTATACATTATTATGCTCAATTCCACAAACATACCAATTCACAAATCATCACCTATTGACATTCAAAATTACCTATTATCAATGAGCATTATGAATCCACCTCAATCACACGACATAGGTCAATTACCAACTCAAAACAAAAGCCATTTGCACACTTATAAACACATCCAAATCAACCAAAATATGCCAACTTCCTTGGCTATATATAAACCAAACATAGATGTTTATAAACCAAATCAAATGGCTACATCATTCACCAAAATTGACTCAAAGTCCCTATACATGCCTTATGACCCAAAAACATAGTTTTAAAAGTACCAAAGTGTCAGCGGATAGTGTGATGAAGTCTCCAACGATCCCCGAATCTGAGCTAGCTTCGATATCACTATAAAACACAGAAAATACACAAAGTAAGCTATAAAACTTATTAAGCTCGTATGAAATAAACTTAATACAATCACATAAATATAATTCAATAATTTGAATACAACAACATGTATCTTATATTAACTAAAAAACCTTTCAAATACTCATTCACAAAATTGTATACTTCCTTCATCATTTTCTCAATTCAATACTAAATTAGTTTATACACATATCTGTACCATCTCGTACAATTCTCATACACATTCTCCTCTTTCATTTACCCGTTGAACCATTCGGAATAGAAGTCGGATACTCAAGGGTCTCACACGATAAGTACTTATACCATGGCCCGAAGCCAAATCAAGGTAACTTATCCGAAATACTGATATCATGGCCCGAAGCCAAATCAGCTGATATGCATGGCCCGAAGCCAAATCGGTTTATCTCACACACAAAGTGCTATATCATGGCCCAAATCCAAATTGGTTTATCTCTTACACAAAGTGCTATATCATGACCCGAAGCCAGATCACTGTATCCCCTAATGACATGTCACTAGCATCCCAAACTATTCCTAAAGTTCAAGCGAGATTTCGAATGTAGAATCATCGTCGAATCACTATCGTTCATATCCACAGTCTTGTATTTGCAATTCATGCAATATCAAAGCGTATATAATACCTTTATATTGAAGTTTATCACATACGAACTTACCTCAAAGATGGAAATGACAAAATAAGTCGATTAGTCGATAACTTTTGTTTATCCCCGATCTAGATCCGAATTCTGCTTTTCTTGATCTAAATATATTCAAAATTAACTTATTTAATCATATATTTATTCAATTCAATCCAAAATATAGTTTAGGGCACATTTACACTTTTGCCCCTAAACTTTTACATTTTTATAATTTAGTCCTTATTACACAAATTCATTCAATTCAACGCACTTTCATGCTACCCGAATTTTGCTAATACATATATCAGCCCATATTTATCAATTATTTCACATTTTAACCACTAACTTTACACATTTCTCAATTTAATCCCTATTTTGTATTTTTACTCAAAATTTCTTAACAAAACTTGTATATCTCATAATAAATATTCATTATCTATCATCAAACATCAAACCTCATACATATTCATGAATGGCATCGTTCAAAATCTTTAACAGTTTTGCAAATTAGTCCCTGGGCTAGCTAGATTAAGTTACAACGATGCCAAAAACATAGAAATCATTAAAAACTGAGTAAGGAAACACTTACATGCATGGATTGTTATGGCCAAAAGCTTCAAACCCTTTCCATGGAGTTTTCAAGGTTAATATTCGGTCAAGATGGACAAAATAAAGATGATGGCTTTGTTTTTTTAGTTATTTTACTAAATTTATTTTAACAATTACTTAATTATCCTTTATTAAAACTTTAAAACATGCATAAATAATGTCCATAAATGTCCACCCACCTTAATAATGGTCTAATTACAACATAAGGACCTCCTCTATTTAATTTCATAGCTATTAAATACCTGTAGTAAATAGAACTCTAGTTTTACACTTTACGCGATTTAGTCCTTTTTATCAAATTGACTAACCAAACGATAAAATTTCTTAATGAAACTTTCATACAAACATATTATCATATTGTAGAAATTAAAATAATAATAAAATAATTATTTTGACTTCATATTTTTGGTCCCAAAATCACTGTTTTGATTTGACTAAAAATGGGCTGTTACACAACCAACAGTTGAAGTTCTTACACCAAAAAAAATTAGATGTTGAAAAATCTGATGAGGTAAACCCTAAACTAGTGAATTTTAAAAAGCTAACACCTTATTTTGTAGATTTATCTCATAAGAAAAGTTATCCATATCAACCTAGAGTTCCATATCCTCAAAGACTTCAGTAGAATAAACAGAAACAAGAGGAACAACTCAAGAAGTTCTTGCATGTTCTAAAGAAACTTCACATTAACATCTCGTTGGTAGAGGATTTAGAACAGATTCCCAATTACGTGAATTTTATGAAGGATATTTTGTCCAAGAAGAAAAAACTTAGTGAGTATAATACTGTTGTTTTGATGAAGGAGTGTAATGCATTCTTACAGAACAAGCTACCTCTAAAATTGAAAGACCCTAAAATCTTTATGATACCCTGTAGCATCAGATAATCTTATTGCGGTAAAGCTTTGTGCGACTTAGGAGCAAGCATCAACTTGATGACCAAATCTATTTTCAAACTGTTGGGAATATGTGAAGTAAACCCACTAATGTGACACTTCAACTAGCGAATCATTCGTTAGCATATCCCGAGGGAAAGATCAAGAATGTTTTAGTAAGCGTTGATAAGTTTATTTCTCCTACTTACTTTATTGTGTTAGAACTTGAAGCAGATAAAGAAGTTCTGATCATCCTTGGTAGACCTTTCCTAGCCACGGAGAGAACATTGATAGATGTGCAAAAAGGAGAACTCACCATGCGAGTTCAAGATGATAAGTTAACATTTAACGTTCTAAAGGTGATGAAATTTCCCGATCTGATGGAAGAGTGTTCAGTAATGGAGGAATTGGAAACCCTAGTTCCTATGGAATAGGAGAGCAATCTTGAAGAAGACCTGTTGGAGAACACTTTAGGGTTTGAACCATTGGAAGATGAAAAAGGCAATGAAAACATGGCTTTGATGGAAGCCAATTTGAGGAGTTATGTTCAACCACTGTGGTTCAAACCGTTAGAGTTGGAAGTTCGGGAATTCACACAACCCAATTTGTCAATCGAGGAACTGCCTAAGCTTGAACTAAAGATACTTTCGTTCCATTTAAAATAGATTTATTTAGGTAATAATTCTACTTTGCTTGTGATTGTTTCAGTAGAACTGATAGAACACTAAGAGGAGCAATTGATTGCTATTTTAAAGAAATTTAAAAAGACAATTGGTTAGACCATAGCTGACATACGAGGTATAAGCCCTTCCTTTTGTATGCATAAGATTATTTTAGAGGAAGGTGAGTGAGGTAGAATCGATGGGCAAAAGAGACTTAACCCTATCATGAAAGAGGTAGTACGAAAGGAAGTGACCAAATGGTTAGATGCGGGAATTATCTACCCCATCTCAGAAAGTTCTTGGGCAAGTCCGGTACAATGTGTACCAAAGAAAGGCAGAATCACGATTGTCAAGAATAAACGTAATGAGTTAATCTTGATGAGAACTGTCACGGGTTGGAGAATCTATATTGACTATAGAAAATTGAACAAAGCCACTCGTAAGGATCATTTTTCATTGCCTTTTATGGATCAGATGTTAGATCGACTGGCAAGTAACGAATTTTACTGCTTTTTAGATGGATATTTGGGATACAAACAGATAGTTGTAGCCCCAGAAGACCAGCATAAAACTACTTTTACAAGCCCATATGGTACATTTTCTTTTAGCGGATGCCTTTCAGCTTATGTAATGCACCTGCCACATTTCAGCGATGTATGATGACAATTATCACTGATATGGTTGAAAATTTTGTTGAGGTTTTCATGGATGATTTTTCTGTTTTTGCCAACACTTATGATGTTTGTTTGAGTAATTTGGCTAAGGTACTAAGAAGATGCGAGGAGACAAATCTTGTCCTTAACTGGGAGAAATGCCATTTTATGGTTAAGGAAGGAAATGTATTAGGACATAAAATTTTCCAGAATGGAATTGAAGTGGATAAAGCAATGGATGTAATTTAAAGATTACCAGCTCCAGTTAGTGTGAAAGGAGTTAGAAGTTTCTTAGGCCATGCTGGTTTTTATCGTAGGTTTATAAAAAAAAATTCAAAAATTTCTAAAGCTTTGTGTATGCTTTTAGAAAAAGATATTGTTTTTTATTTTAACAGAGCATGTTTAGAATCTTTTTAAGAATTAAAAAAATGGTTAATCTCAGCCCCAATAATTGTAATACCTGATTGGAACTCACATTTTGAGTTGATGTGTGATGCAAGTGATTTCGCTGTTGGAGCTGGGATGGGTCAAAGAAGAAACAAAGTGTTTTATCCTATCTACTATGCAAGCAGAACTTTGACAGGAGCCCAGCTCAATTATATGGTATCTAAAAAAGAATTCTTTGCTATAGTTTTTGCTATAGTTACTCACGAAGAAAGATGCTAAACCAAGGCTAATTTGTTGGATACTTTTACTCCAAGAATATGACCTTGAGATCCAAGACAGAAAAGGTGATGAAAATAAAGTAGTTGATCATCTGTCGAGGCTGGAACAAAATGAGGTAACTTCTTCACTTGTTCCGATTAATGAGAATTTTCCTGATGAGCATATCTTTAAGGTAAGTCGAATCTATGAAGCACCTTGGTTTACCAATTATTTAGCATGTGGAATAATTCCTCGAGAAATGACATACCAAAAAAGGAAGAAATTCCTTCATGATAGTCGGTATTATTTCTGGGAGGATCCATTTTTATTTAAATAATATGCAGGTAACATAATCAGGAAGTGTGTAGCTGGAAGTGAAATTGACAAGATTTTGTACCACTGCCATTCATATCTGAGTGGGGGACACTTTGGTGGTTCCCGTACAATAGCAAAGATTTTACAAGCAGGATTCTTTTGGCTTATAATGTTTAAAGATGTGTATGCATATGCAAAAAATTGCGATAGATGCCAAAGAATCGGAAACATATGAAGGAGGAATGAGATGCCCTTGACAAATATTTTAGAGGTAGAACTATTCAACGTATGGGGCATTGATTTTCTAGGCCCATTTCCTTCTCCTTACGGGAACAAGCATATTTTGGTAGCTGTGGACTATGTATCCAAGTGGGTTGAAGTCGAGGCGTACCCAACAAATGATGCTAAGGTAGTCATGCAATTCCTACATGAGCATGTATTTACACGGTTTGGGACTCCTAGAGCTATAATTAACGATGAAGGATGTCACTTTGTAAAGGTGGCTTAAGTGGTTGCTTGACAAGTATGATGTGAAGCATAGGATTGCTACTACCTATCATCCACAGTCAAATGGGCAAGTTGAAAGGGTGAATAGAGAAATCAAAGGTATCCTTGAGAGGGTGGTGCACCCTAAAAGAAAAGATTGGTCTCGACGGCTCGATGAAGCTCTATGGGCCTATTGAACTAATTTTAAAACACCGTTAGGAATGACTCCCTATTGGTTAGTTTTTGGAAAGGCATGTCATTTGCCGCTCAAGTTGGAGAATAAAGCTCAATGGGCTTTGAAGCAATTGAATTTGGATATTAAATAAGCCGGTGAGAGAAGGATGTTACAACTTGATGAGTTGGAAGAGTTGAGGTTATTTTCATACGAGAATGCAAAGATGTGTAAAGAAAAATATAAAAGATGACATGATAGTCATATACACCCTCATGAATTCAAAGAATGTCAAAAAGTGGTGTTGTTTAATTCAAGGCTAAGGTTATTTTCTGGAAAACTCAAGTCCCGATGAAAAGGACCTTATACCATCTACAAAGTTTATCCATATGGAGTTGTAGAATTGTACAACAACCATGGAGGTACATTTAAATTTAATGGTCAATGTCTCAAACACTATTGGATGGTGAAGTTGAACATTTAAAACCTCATTCAAATTATTAGACCATTAATTTTTCACAATTTTACTTTTTAATAAAAAGTTAAAAATTATTTTATTAAATTAGTACATTTAATTCATTCTGTTTAAGGAGATTGGAACTTAAGTGGGACCATTGTGACCCCTCCAACCTTTCCTGGAATTAATTTAATGTAATCTTTTGAGAAGAAATTTTCTAATTAACTTCAAAACTTTTATTTTTATTTTTGTTTTTAATATTAATTTTATTTGTTATGTTCAATAAGGGGGTCAATTTGGCCCAAGTACTAATAAGTTTATTTTATTTTAAGCAGTCTAGTTTGTAAATATAGTTTGGGCTCAAGGCCTGAAAAAACAAAGAGGAGAAAAATCACCCCATATTTTCGTCCATAGGGTTATCCAAAACCCTAATTTTGCCGCCATTTTTACCATTCGTATATACTTGCCGCCCAAGTCACTTAAGTAGCTAAAATTTTGCTACAAGATTGCCCTAATTTACCACTATATAAACCTCTCTCTACCACCATAATTCTCACAACCCTTCAAGAAAATAGCCTAAACCCTAGCCACTCATTTTTTCCTCTTAACCGTCAGCCTTGAATCCCGAAGAATATCCCTAAGTTTCCTTCCCTTGTCACAAAAACCCTAGCCTATTGCCGCCACGAGCCTTTTGCTGTAGCAACTATATCACCGCTGCATTCCTATCACTGCCACACCCTATTGCTGTCGCACACCTATCGCCGCTACAAACCTGTTGCTGCCATAAGCCTATTGTCGCTAGAAAATCCCTTGCTTCATCCATTACCGAATTTTGCCTATTTTTCGGGAAACATCACCATGTCTCACAAAAGAACTAGATCTTCCAAGACCTCTGCTGAAAATTCCATTGTGATTCAGGACGAGGAAGTGAAAGAAAGGTTTGATTCTATCTTCAAAAATCAACCTATGATGCTGGAAAAATGTTTCAACTTGGAAAACAATGATAAGATGGTTATGCCTTTGCTGTTTCGAAAGACGATTGATGCCCTCAATTGGAATTATTTTTGAGGTGCACGATCATTACCCGGAGAGGAGTTAGTTTGAGGAGTTCTTTGCTAATTTGACTAAGCCAGATGCTACTAAAGTTCTTAGTCGCAAGTAGAAGGTACCCTTAACTTCTAAGGGCCAGTTTGGCAATGCTTTTGAGAAGTGCTTTTGAGAAGTACTTTTCAGAAGTGCTTTTGAAAAATTTAAGTGTTTGGCATTGCTGTCAAAAAGTGCTTTTGAGAAGTAAAATGTCTATTTTAGACATGATATTATAAAATAACAAATATGTATTTAAATAATGTTTAAATTAATTAATATTATGATATTTTAGCAAAAATATAAAAAATAATTTATTATAATTTATTGTTAATATTTTAAAAATAATATTAATTTTAAATATTTCTAAGTAATTAATATTAATTATTTATTAAATTTAATTAGAATATATAAACAATATTTAAATATTTAAATATAATAATTAGATATTTGTAATTAGATATTGACACAATTGTATTATTTTAAAATTTATTCTTTTATTTTTAATGCTTTTAACACATTTGTAAAACTCGAATTGCATTTTGGATTTGTATTTTGGTGGGTGCGGAAATTTGTATTTTGGATCTCGAATTGCATCAAGAAATATTCTAGTGTTAAAATTAAAATTTTAAAACTAATTAATTGTTAAGAAAACAATTCAAATATCAAATTAAAAGAACTAGAATACTGAATTTAACATTGAAACCAAATTAAGCAAGTGCCAAGTAATATATTAACCTTCCTGAACATTACTCGATTAACAAAAATGAATTTTAAACCAAGCAAAAGTTTAAAATTCTCTAAAATTAAAACATAAATCAAACCTTTAGCAAAGGGTAGAAAAACAATCACTTAAATGTAAAGTAAAAATTATGAACTTTTTTTTTGTTTTGTTTTCTTCTCTTCTTTTAATTCATTTCCAGCTGCATGACTTGGTGTGATTTCCTCTTTCGAGAGAAAAACATAGTGGAGATTATTAACAAGAGTTAATAAAACAAATTGAACTCAAAATTGCCAAGTGAAACATTTGCTAACAGATTAGAAAACTGCAAACATCATCGTAAGAAACTAAACAAATTTAACAAAATTCCATTACAGTCTTGTAAGTTCAAACTACTCCATATAAAGTAAAGCAAACATAACAAGATACCATGAATAACACGTTTAAAACAGAGATGTTCTGTAATATCCCGAGTTAGGGGCTATTTTGTTGTTGCATGTTTTTGCATGTGTTTAGTGTGCTGTGTTGCTATTTCGGTGTTTTAGGGGCTTAATTGTGGGTTAGGAGTGTGCTGAGTGAATGGGAAAATTTTGATTTTTGGGTGTTAAGTCAGGGGAGCTATTGGAGCTAGGGTATAAGGATTTTCTTTGATGTTTTATTGCACAAAAAGGGAGCTGGTGTAGTGGCAAGCTAGACGCCACTAAGGCTTTGTGTGGGTAACGCCTAATGCAAGGGTGTAGGCCTTGTGTTCGAGCTGCGAGTGGCCACTTTTGGCACTCATTTTGACGGCATGGAGGGGAGGAGTTTATGGCAGTTCAAACTCGCCTAAGACTAAGTCTTCCCATTTGAATGGAGGGTGGAGAGGGATTTTAGGAGGAAGACTTGGTAAACACATTTGAATGTGTGGCATGGAGTAGTTGCGGGATCATGGCGAATTTTAGGGAGTTGGGAGGGGAGTGAGGGCATAGTAGTGTGATGTTGGTGGGGTGCCAAATTTTTTGGAAATTTTGGCATTTTCATCACATTTGGTAAAAAGCAAAAGTTCCTTTTGATACTTGTAGCCGAATTTTCTTCAAGGTTTCTTCTCATTTCCTTCACTTCTTGAAACCAAGAATCCAAGTGAGTGACTCCATCTTTACTTTTTGCAAACCGAAAGTTTTCAATCATCTCTGTCCCTCTTTCATTGGTGTAGGCCGAATGCTCCCTCTCACCTATTTCTTTTGTTCATTGTGTTGAGCCGAAACCCCACCTCTCCAAAACCGTTTTCCACTTCTTTTCTTGCTAGCCAAACTCCATTCTCTTAGAACACATCTTCTTCTTCTTCTTCTTTCATTTACAAGTGAAAAGTACCCTCCCTATCCAACTTTATTCCTCTTCTTTTCTTTAAACTCAATTGCCGATTTCCCCATTTCTTCCCACCTCTATTTTTCCTCTTTTTTTCTTTCAAGGCCGAAAATAAGAGTGATAAACCCCTAGCCGTACCTTTTGTTTGATTGTGGTGCAAAGTGTGGACCGAACCTATCTTCTTCCCTAGTGGCGTCTTGGCCGAATAATTGGTTGGTGTTGGTAAGTGCTAGGCCGAATAGCCATTTCTTCCCTCTCTAGTGCTTAATGGGTGTTGATTGGATTATTAGCCGATTCTAGGCATGTGGTAAAGGTGTGGTCTCTTATGATTGAACCGATTGTGTGATAGGGCAATCGGGGAGTTCCAAGCGATCGGTGGAGCCTTCTCCTTTGTTAACCAATTCGGTAAGTGATGGTGATATATCGTTCATGGTTTATTCGTGATTTCGATTAAGTCAAAGGTGATTTGTGATTAACTATTTTGATAGGGTGCCGATTGTTGAAGAAGGAACCATCAGGTTCGGATTTGGTAGGAAACCAAATCAAGTGAAGGTAAGGGTTGGTGGCAATTCTGTTGGCTTAAAATCCTTGGCCGAATGGCTTTAGCACCTAACCCCTATGTCTTGGCCGATTGTAGGAGCTAGTTAATCAAGGGACTTAGATCGCTTTTGTCGATTTCTAGACTCAGTATTACAGTGTGTGTAAACTAACACACCGATATCTAGTAATGTTATTAATAAACCTGTTTGCCTATTAAAATCATGACAAAGATGATGGATTATTGGATACCCAAACGGGGTATGTATGCGATCCGGTAAGTCAAGATTGTTACTAGATTACTTGATGATCTATATGGTATCATGACTATGTATGTATGTGATATGGGGCATGAGTCAAACATATTAGCATGATATGCATAATTTGTATGATATGCATGATTACATGAGTTGGTTTGTTGATGGGTGATATGAGTGGAGGGGCGGTGATGATTTGTCTTGTGAGCACCAGTGTTTTGGTAACACACTTTGTGACTTTGGGTCACCGGTGCTTGGGTAGCACATTTGTGTCTTTGGGACACCGTGAGGTTGGGCACCTCATTGCGACTTGTCCCCATGGGTAACACCACCGTGGGTTGGCCCCACTTTGAGATATGGGATCGTCGCTAGTGATTGGGTATCACACGATGGGTTGGCCCCATCATTCGATTATTGTGACTATGGTCACCAGTGCTTTGGTAGCACATTTGTGTCTTTGGGACACCGGAGGTTGGGCACCTCATTGCGACTTGTCCCCTGTGGTAACACCACCGTGGGTTGGCCCCACTTTGAGATATGGGATCGTCTGCTAGTGATTGGGTATCACACGATGGGTTGGCCCCATCATTCGATTATTGTGACTACGGTCACCGTGCTTTGGTAGCACATTTGTGTCTTTGGGACACCGAGGTTGGGCACCTCATTGCGACTTGTCCTGTGGGTAACACCACCGTGGGTTGGCCCCACTTTGAGATATGGGATCGTCGCTAGTGATTGGGTATCACACGATGGGTTGGCCCCATCATTCGATTATCGTGACTACGGTCACCGTGCTTGGGTAGCACATTGTGTCTTTGGGACACCAGTGTTTTGGTAACACATTGTGACTATATGTCACCAGGTGGTTTGGCACCACCAGTGGTTTTGGTACCACACGGGTAGAAAAAGGAGATACGGATGGTTAGGATCGGGTTGCATTAATTATGTTGCTATGTATGATGTGTGTTAGCATGTTGTTTCATCGGGAGCGGGATTTATGCATCGAGTCACTCGACTCACCCTCTCCTTTGACATTTCAGTGACTCGTGACGCGGACATGGAGCCGGATGGACTCGGGGTGCTCATGCCATGCTTAATAAAGTTTTACTCCAACTCTATCATTTGGGTACTTTAGTTTAATTACTTTTATTTGGGTTTTAATTTGGATTTGTAAAAGGCCTTTAAATTATGTTTTATGATGGGTATGTTTTAATTAGATTCTCAACCTGCTTAACAAATAACTTGGCATGAAATTTTACTAAAACTTGGAAAAACAATGTTTTTAAACTTATATCGCAATGTGTTTTAAACTATACCATCGGGTATCTCGCTATGTTTTGCTATTCAATAAACTCAAATGATTTCCAAATCAAACTCGATTTTTTTCCACTAAGTCTAAAATGTTTCAAAATGGCACTAAGAAACTATTGGAAGTCCTAAATGAAATTAACTCGTTTTAACTATATACTTGGATAAGTTTTCAAAATCTAATCAAACAAGCCTACTCAAACTTTCCTCAAATTCACTTTGTTTTCACCCCACTTCTAAACGAAAAAAATCTGGTCACTCAAAGACGTTTTCCCGTAACATACCGCAGTTCGGGCGTGGTGTCTTGTCCGAGTTTGGGGTGTTACAATTGTGGTATCGAGCCAAGTTCAAAAGCTTCTACTTGTGGGCCCGAGGCCCAAAAATGTTTTCAAAAGATTGTTTTGTTAGTTTTTATTCTCAAAGTATGGTTTGAAAGGCATGGCACCGAGTCTCCTACACTGGTTCGCCCGTGTAAGTACCCCTGCACTATTGCTTGTGAATTGATTGGATGTGATATGATTTGATGAATAGCAATAGTATACTACTTTAGAGATTGAAATCGATAGGATTTTGTGAACTCATGAGAACAAATCCTCTTAAAATATTCATAAGACTTGCTCTTAAACAAGTGGAATAAATCTCGATGCATAAAAATTCTTAATCGATACGTAGGAAGATTAGTCATGAGCGCTAGAGGTGGACGTGGTCGTGGACGCAGGTCGTGGTAGGATGACGGTTTCTCGAGCCCGTAGGATCCGGTCGGGGTTCGAAAAATGAGATACTGCATGCACCGCCACCACCGGAGGTGGTGAGTTCCAAGATCGATCGGGGACGACGCAGCGTCACAGCGATATCTGCGAGTGTTGGAAAGAGTAGCCGTGTTGGTGGTAATGCAGGAGTTAGGAAATGCTTTTCGAGCGACTTCGGCCAATGGGGCGAAATTCTTCCGAGGTGTTTCGTGTTGCTCCCAAAGATCTGCTGAATATTGGTTGGAGGCAATCGAACGGATCATGGACGATCCGACTTGATCTTGAAGAGAAGTGAAGGGCATCGTATCGCTTCTCCGGATGAGTCATATCGGTGGTGGCTCACGGTTCGAGACGATGTGGCAAAACGCAGAGGATCTAACATGGGATTATTTCAGTGGTCGCATATCAAAAGAAGTACATCGGAGCTAGTTATATTGACTCAGTGGAAGGCATTTCTCGAGGCTTGTTCAGGGAGTAAATCATTTGCGAGTCACGAGGTGAGTTCTGGTGAGTAGGTATGCCGGGGCATTGTGGCCACCGAGCATGAGAGGTGTGTTCGTTTGAGGATGGTCTGCGAGACGACTTGAGGTCACGATTGCTCCTCGCCAGGAGCTTGAGTTTGTTGTCTTAGTTGAGAAGGCTAAGGTAGCCGAGGGTGTTAAGGAGTCGGTGAGGCGGGGTATGGACAGAAATAGACATAAGAGGAGCTTTGGGTCCTCCAGGTGCGTCGAGTAATCCGCAGACGAGGGCTAGACCGAGTGGGCCGAACCACCGCTAGGTTTGTTGTCGCTGCTAGCGTGGACCGCCGCAGCGGTGATCGGTGTGGGAAATCTCATTGGGGTGGTTCTTTGGATGGAGGAAAAGGTTGCTTCGAGTGTGGTTCTCTGAGCACCGTGTGAGGGACCGTCCGCGTGGGTTGGCTAGGATTCACCCGAGAGTCGGGCCGTAATCGGGCCTTCGGAGGTAGTGGACCGCCACCGCAGAGGGGCCGTGGTAATGGCGAGAGTGGTAATGGTTCGGTGGGCCGTGGAGCACCGGCGAGGTGCGAGTAGCTCGATGCTAGACACCGGATTAGTGTATGCTTTGAGGCGCCGAGAGGAGGGCGACGCACCGGACGTCATAAGCGGGTACGTTCTTGATTTTTGGTTCTCCTTATACTACTTTGATTGATGTGGGTTCAACGCACTCTTATGTTGCCGATGAGTATAGTAGAGACCATGGATTTAGACTCGAGATATCTTCTAGGCGGATGACCGTGATTAGCCCTCTAGGTCACTCTGTAGTAGTAGATAAACTGTTTTAGAGGTACCCTTAGAACTTCAAGGGGTAGTGTTTGTTTCTTTGATCGATGGAACCGCCGCTTTGGGAGTTCGATCGATTCTTGGGATGGATCGGTTGGTCAAGTACCCGTGCAAGGTTGGATTGCGCGCCAAGTGCATGGTTCTTAAGACGGTTGAGGGTGATGAGGTGGCTATGATAGGTAATAGGAGGGATTACTTATCAAATGTGGTATCTGCTCCGGGCGCGCAGAAGATGGTCGAGAAAGGCCGTGAAGCGTATGTAGTTCATGTGTATGCCTTGGAGGCTAAGGAGTCCGCTGTGGAGAAGGTTCGCACTGCAGTTAAGGAGTTTATCACGATGTTTTTCTGAGGAGCTTCGGGTTTGCCGCCGGATCGCGAGGTGGAGTTCGGGATTGATCACATCTGCAGAATCGCGCCGGTGTCTGTTGTTCGTATAGGATGGCGCCAAAGGAATTGGTGGAGCTTAAGGCTCGAGATCCGGGAGTTATTGGATCGAGGTTTTATTAGGCCAAGTGTTTCGCCGTGGTGCGCCCGGTACTCTTTGTCAAGAAGAAAGATGGCACGATGCGGATGTGTATAGACTACACGCCAGATTGAACAAGTCGACGATTAAAAACAAGTATCCGCTGCCACGGATAGACGATTTGTTTGATCACCGAAGAAGGGGCTGCGGTATTTTCAAGATCGACTTGAGATCCGGGTATCACCGATTAAAGGTTAAGGAGGTGATATCCATAAAACAGCGTTTCGGACTCGGTATGGGCACTACGAATTTACGTAATGCCGTTCGGGTTGACTAACGCGACCGGCGGCGTTTATGGACATGATGAATAGGGTGTTTCAACAATGATCTGGATCGGTTCGTCGTGGTTTTCATAGACGACATCTTGGTGTACTCAAGCGGCGAGGAAGAGCATGATAAGCATTTGCGAGTGGTGTTGCAGATTTTGAGGAAAAGCGGCTCTATGCTAAGTTCGATAAGTGCGAGTTCGGCTTAGAGAAGTGACTTTCTTGGGTCATGTAGTGTCGGTGAGGGGATTCGAGTAGATCCTCATAAGATTGAGGCGCTTGGATTGGAAGCCGCCTAAGTCGGTGGTGAGATTCGGAGTTTTCTGGTTTGGCGGATACTCACCAAGGTTTGTTGAGGGTTTCGTTGATAGCAAACACCGATGACCAAGTTCTTTGAGGAAAGAAGTTCCGCTTTGTATGGACCGAGAAGCGCAGAAAGCTTCAAGTTAAAGAAGATTTTGACCGAGGCTCGGTTCTAATTCAACTCGAGGTGGTAAAATTCACGATCTATTGCGACGCATCACATACGGGCTTGGGTTGTGTCTTTGATGCAAGAAGGTAAGGTTGTGGCTTACGCTTCTCGGCACCGAGGCCACATGAGGTCAATTATCCGACGCACGATTTGGAGCTAGCACCGTAGTCTTCGCTTTAAAGATTTGGAGGCACTACTTATACGGAGAGAGATCGATAGTCTACACGATCACAAGAGTCCAAGTATATCTACCGACTCGTAAGGATTTGAATTTGAGGCGGCGCGAGATGGGTCAAGTTGCTTTGAAAGATTATGACTGCTCGATTGAGTATCACCCGGGCAAGGCTAACGTGGTGGTGGACGCGTTGAGTCGCAAGGTTGTTTCGGACTTAAGAGCTTTGTTCGCCCACTTGAGCTTGTATGACGATGGGAGTATTCGCGAGTTGCGAGTTAAGCCTACTTGGGTTGAGCGATTAGAGAGAAACAATTATTGGATGAGGTTCGAGTGCGCGGAGGTTGCAAGTGCGGGATGGTGGTTTGGAGGGTTCTGACTTTGTCCGGTGATGGGGTTCTATGTTTTCAAGGAAAGGCTTGTATGCCTAAAGATGTTGAGTGAGGCAAAAGATTCTTCAGACGCACATAGCAGCCTTATGCTATGCATCCCGGAGGTAGCAAGATGTATAGGGATCTTAGAGAGCGCTTTTGGTGGCTTTGGCTTGAAGAAGGAGGTGACAGAGTTTGTTGGGAAGTGTCCGACTTGTCGCAGTCAAGGTGAACATCGCTTCTGCGTCGGGGTTGCTTCACTGTGAAGATTCCTCGGTGGAAGTGGGAAAGGATAACCATGGATTTCGTCGGTGGGTTACCGCTTCGCCAAGCAAGAAAGATTCAGTTTGGGTAGTGGTGGATCGATCGACTAAATCAGCTCACTTTATTCCGGTGAGGGTTGACTACTCACTTGAAGCTAGCGCGGCCGTATGTGTCGAGAGATAGTGAGGTTGCACGGTGTGCGGTTTCGATAATCTCGGATAGGGATCCTAGATTCACGTCAAGGTTCGAAAGCACCGCATCGGGCTCTGGTACTCGTTTGGATTTCAAAGACGGCTTTTCACCCGCAATCGGCGGTTAATCGAAAGGGTCATTCGTGTCTTAGAGGATATGCCGAGAGGTTGTATCTTGGACTTGAGGTAGTTGGGAGGAGTTTCTACCATTAGTGAGTTTGCCTACAACAACGATTACTGCGAGCATCAAGATGGCACCGTATGAGGCGTTGTATGGTAGGAAGTGTCGCTCACCTACGTGTTGGACGGAGTTAGGTGAACGTCGATTCTTTCGGGACCCGAGTTGGTTGCTTTGAGACCAAGACAAGGTTAAGTCGATTCGATCTAGATTGAAGGAAGCTTCGGACCGGAAGAAGTCTTATGCCGATCTTAAGCGAAGAGATATAGAGTTCGCCCGGGGATCGAGTTTTCTGAAAGTCTCGCCTTGGAAGAAGGTGTTGAGGTTCGGAAGAAAGGCAAGCTAAGTCCGAGGTTTATTGGGCGTATAGGGTTCGAGAGACGAGTTGGACCGATGGCGTATCGCCTTGAGTTGCCAGCAGAGCTTAGTCGATTCACGACGTTTTCCACGCTTCGATGCTTGAGGTATCGTTGGATCCGTCGCATGTGGTAGCAATGGAAGAGATCGAGGTAAATCCAGATTTGACTATGGAAGAAGAACTCGCGCGATTCTAGATCGGGATGTGAAAGTTCTGCGTAAGAAGTCCGTGCCTTTGGTTAAGGTTCTTTGGCGGAATCATGGCGTGGAAGAAGCGACGTGGGAACCCGAGGATATGATGAGACAAAGAATACCCGCAACTCTTACGATCGGGTAATTTCGAGGTCGAAATTATTTTAAGGGGGTAGAACCGTAATATCCCGGGTTAGGGGCTATTTTGTTGTTGCATGTTTTTGCATGTGTTTAGTGTCTTTGTGTTGCTATTTCGGTGTTTTAGGGGCTTAATTGTGGGTTAGGAGTGTGCCTGAGTGAATGGGAAAATTTTGATTTTTGGGTGTTAAGTCGGGGAGCTATTGGAGCTAGGGTATAAGGATTTTCTTTGATGTTTTATTGCACAAAAAGGAGCTGGTGTAGTGGCAAGCTAGACGCCACTAAGGCTTTGTGTGGGTAACGCCTAATGCAAGGGTGTAGGCCTTGTGTTCGAGCTCATGAGTGGCCACTTTTTGGCACTCATTTTGACTGGCATGGAGGGAGGAGTTTGTGGCGAGTTCAAACTCGCCTAAGACTAAGTCTTCCCATTTGAATGGAGGGTGGAGAGGGATTTTAGGAGGAAGACTTGGTAAACACATTTGAATGTGTGGCATGGAGTAGTTGGGGATCATGGCGAATTTTAGGGAGTTGGGAGGGGGTAAGTGACGGCATAGTAGTGTGATGTTGGTGGGGTGCCAAATTTTTTTGGAAATTTTGGCATTTTCTGGTCACATTTGGTAAAAGCAAAGTTCCCTTTTGATACTTGTAGCCGAATTTTCTTCAAGGTTTCTTCTCATTTCCTTCACTTCTTGAAACCAAGAATCCAAGTGAGTGACTCCATCTTTACTTTTTGCAAACCGAAAGTTTTCAATCATCTCTGTCCCTCTTTCATTGGTGTAGGCCGAATGCTCCCTCTCACCTATTTCTTTTGTTCATTGTGTTGAGCCGAAACCCCACCTCTCCAAAACCGTTTTTTCCACTTCTTTTCTTGCTAGCCAAAACTCCATTCTCTTAGAACACATCTTCTTCTTCTTCTTTCATTTACAAGTGAAAGTACCCTCCCCTATCCAACTTTATTCCTCTTCTTTTCTTTAAACTCAATTGCCGATTTCCCCATTTCTTCCCACCTCTATTTTTCCTCCTTTTCTTTCAAGGCCGAAAATAAGAGTGATAAACCCCTAGCCGTACCTTTTGTTTGATTGTGGTGCAAAGTGTGGACCGAACCTATCTTCTTCCCTAGTGGCGTCTTGGCCGAATAATTGGTTGGTGTTGGTAAGTGCTAGGCCGAATAGCCATTTCTTCCCTCTCTAGTGCTTAATGGGTGTTGATTGGATTATTAGCCGATTCTAGGCATGTGGTAAAGTTGTGGTCTCTTATGATTGAACCGATTGTGTGATAGGGCAATCGGGGAGTTCCAAGCGATCAGTGGAGCCTTCTCCTTTGTTAACCAATTCGGTAAGTGATGGTGATATATCGTTCATGGTTTATTCGTGATTTCGATTAAGTCAAAGGTGATTTGTGATTAACTATTTTGATAGGGTGCCGATTGTTGAAGAAGGAACCATCAGGTTTCGGTTTGGTAGGAAACCAAATCAAGTGAAGGTAAGGGTTGGTGGCAATTCTGTTGGCTTAAAATCCTTGGCCGAATGGCTTTAGCACCTAACCCCTATGTCTTGGCCGATTGTAGGAGCTAGTTAATCAAGGGACTTAGATCGCTTTTGTCGATTTCTAGACTCGTATTGCAGTGTGTAAACTAACACACCGATATCTAGTAATGTTATTAATAAACCTGCTTGCCTATTAAAATCATGACATTATGATGGATTATTGGATACCCAAACGGGGTATGTGTATGCGTATCCGGTAAGTCGGTATTGTTACTAGATTACTTGATGATCTATATGGTATCATGACTATGTATGTATGTGATATGGGGCATGAGTCAAACATATTAGCATGATATGCATAATTTGTATGATATGCATGATTACATGAGTTGGTTTGTTGATGGGTGATATGAGTGGAGGGGGCGGTGATGATTTGTCTTGTGAGCACCGTGTTTTGGTAACACACTTTGTGACTTTGGGTCACCAAAGCTTGGGTAGCACATTTGTGTCTTTGGGACACCGTGAGGTTGGGCACCTCATTGCGACTTGTCCCCGTGGGTAACACCACCGTGGGTTGGCCCCACTTTGAGATATGGGATCGTCTGCTAGTGATTGGGTATCACACGATGGGTTGGCCCCATCATTCGATTATTGTGACTACGGTCACCGTGCTTTGGTAGCACATTTGTGTCTTTGGGACACCGGAGGTTGGGCACCTCATTGCGACTTGTCCTGTGGGGGTAACACCACCGTGGGTTGGCCCCACTTTGAGATATGGGATCGTCTGCTAGTGATTGGGTATCACACGATGGGTTGGCCCCATCATTCGATTATTGGGACTACGGTCACCAGTGCTTTGGTAGCACATTTGTGTCTTTGGGACACCGGAGGTTGGGCACCTCATTGCGACTTGTCCTGTGGGTAACACCACCGTGGGTTGGCCCCACTTTGAGATATGGGATCGTCTGCTAGTGATTGGGTATCACACGATGGGTTGGCCCCATCATTCGATTATCGTGACTACGGTCACCAAAGCTTGGGTAGCACATTGTGTCTTTGGGACACCGGTGTTTTGGTAACACATTGTGACTATATGTCACCGTGGTTTGGCACCACCAAAGGGTTTGGTACCACACGGGTAGAAAAAGGAGATACGGATGGTTAGGATCGGGTTGCATTAATTATGTTGCTATGTATGATGTGTGTTAGCATGTTGTTTCATCGGGAGCGGGATTTATGCATCGAGTCACTCGACTCACCCTCTCCTTTGACATTTCAGGTGACTCGTGAGAGCGGACATGGAGCCGGATGGACTCGGGTGCTCATGCCATGCTTAATAAAGTTTTACTCCAACTCTATCATTTGGGTACTTTAGTTTAATTACTTTTATTTGGGTTTTAATTTGGATTTGTAAAAGGCCTTTAAATTATGTTTTATGATGGGTATGTTTTAATTAGATTCTCAACCTGCTTAACAAATAACTTGGCATGAAATTTTACTAAAACTTGGAAAAACAATGTTTTCAAACTTATATCGCAATGTGTTTTAAACTATACCATCGGGTATCTCGCTATGTTTTGCTATTCAATAAACTCAAATGATTTCCAAATCAAACTCGATTTTTTTCCACTAAGTCTAAAATGTTTCAAAATGGCACTAAGAAACTATTGGAAGTCCTAAATGAAATTAACTCGTTTTAACTATATACTTGGATAAGTTTTCAAAATCTAATCAAACAAGCCTACTCAAACTTTCCTCAAATTCACTTTGTTTTCACCCCACTTCTAAACGAAAAAAATCTGGTCACTCAAAGACGTTTTTCCCCGTAACATACCAGATTCGGGCGTGGTGTCTTGTCCGAGTTTGGGGTGTTACATGTTCCTTTCCCCTTCTTGTCTCCACCAATCTCAAAGTGCTTGCACCTCTGCAAAAACGGGTAACAAACAACCGAAAATTAGCTCATCAAACATGGGAAAACAAGAACACAGAAAATACGAAAGGGGTTTGGTGCACCGACCTTGATCGGATGTTGTGAAACGTGCTTGCAACCTTGGCATTGCAGCCTTAGCACAATCTTCTTGGTGGTCTTTGCCTGTTCAAATGGTACACAAATTTATACATATATACATATACAAAGCTTGGAGAATCTCAAGCAACAATAAACATGAAATACATATCCATCCATGGGATAAAAGTGACACAAAATATTACCTTCTTGTGGAACATCGGTTTGGTCCGACCACCGTGAACTTAGGATTGTTTCCTGTCGTAACGACGCTTCCAATGTGCACCAAACTATCCTTGCCCTTCTTATACTATGTGACCTTGTGCAAAGTGTGTTTCCTGCACTCCTTGCTCTTGCGAGAGGTCTTCTTGGTCTTAGGTACGTTCACCTTCAAACAACAATTACAGTTAGTCTAGGAAAGCAATAAATTTATAGCAGATCATTTCACAAACACTTCATCGACGACAATTAAGACACAGTACTGCCAAGGAAAAAAAAATAAACCTTATTCAGCAATCTCATCACATATTTTATATATGGATTTTTGAGGAAGACCCAAGGCTAAGGTCATTAATTCAAGGCCAATTTCAGATTTCTGGGCAAAATCTACAACTTTAGTGATCATTTCTTGAATATAAACATATAAAAGAAAAATAAAACTATCTACAACTTTAGCAATCTCATCACATATTTTATATATGGATTGGTGCTGACTGGTGAAAGATATGGTGGTGGCCGATGGGTGTTGGAGTGGAGAAGGGGAGAAAGGAATTGGCTATTAGGGATTAGAAAATGGGGGAGTCGGCGGAAGAGGGAAAGAGAAGAAAGGCAGTAGCTTCACTTCAGGGGTTTCCCATTCTCAAGGCAAAGGAAATGCCGTAAGCAAGAAAGTCGATTGGGAAGGATTACAAACCTGAAAGAACGTACCCACGATCTACGATAACAACCTGAAAGAAGTCCACCTGGAAGGTAAGCAACTACTGGAACTCAAAGCACCCTCACACCTGACTTTGATTCAATAACAAAAGGTAAGTAGACAAAAATACAAAAGCGGAAAGGGAAATTTATTACGCAGCAAAACACATTCAGAGAGAAAGGCAAGGATAATCAGACAAAGAAAAATCACCAGAGATCGAAGATAAGTGAAAACTCACCAGAGGAACCAGAGGAAAAATCAGAGAAAGAAAAAGGGAAAAAAAAGAGGATCATGCGTCTATTGGGAAGAAGAAATAAAACAAGGATAAAAAAGTAAAACACCAGGTAAAAGTCCTTCTGCTATGGAAAAAGCTAAAAATTTTGGCGTTTTCATTTGTGAAAAAGGACTTCTGAAAAGTTGGAAATTTTTCTCCACTGGCCCTTGTTCTTTATTCCTTTTTGCTGAAAAGTGCTTTTGGCCAAAAAAGTCCATCCCAGATGGAGCAACGAACGGGGCCTAAGTCAATTAATGGTTTGTTTAACCTACTTGATATTGAAGAATATGAATATTTTGCCATGATGACAAACATAAATTGGGATTTTCTTCAACAAGTGCTTAATGTTGTGACAAATCCGGGATCCTAATGGATTATAAGAAAGTATGGTAGTCATTTTTGCTGAATGGAATATCTAAAACTGTTGGCTAAGGTATGGTTTTACTTTGTTCGATATAGTTTCATGCCTATCTCACACAGTTCCACCATCTTGATGGAGTGAATACTTTTGTTCTATGCAATTATGACGGAAAGATGTATCAATGTTGGGAAGATCATTCTGAAGGAAATCCATGATTGTGCAAGAATGAAGACTGCAAGTGCTTACTTTCCATCATTGATAACTTCACTTTGCTTAAGGTCCCAAGTTAAAACAAAAGCAAACCTGAAGGGCCCGTATGTTCAAGGTTACATCACAGCTCATGATCTTGAAAGGTTAGGGGAAAATGTCCATGAACTAAACCCAACTGAACCGAGTGAATCGACAGAACCAGAAACTGATGAGTCATCGAACAAATTCGAAACTGAGGCTAACTTAGTTACTGAGACAGAAGAAGAATAACCTAGAAAAGAATCGAACAATACAGAACCGATAAACAAACCAAAAATATCTGAACCAATAGAAGAGAAAAATACTGATGAGCCAGTTGAACCAAGTGTTGATTCTGAGTTGACTATTCCTATGCCCACTTCTTCAAACACTATGAAGAAATCGAAACTGTCAATTATGATGGATATATCTTCTAACATTTTTTTCCTGAGTTCCCAGATTATATCTTCGAGTCATGGAAGGAAGATGAGAATACAAGCGAGGATGAAACATAAAAGGAGGAAGGCGAGGAAGATAAGTCAAATAAATAAAAAGGTGGGAATTTCTTCTCTTAATTTTTATTTATTTTTAGGTTTTTATTTTTATTTCCTAGTTAGAATTTTTGCTTTCGCATAATAAAATAGCAAGCATGAATAAATAATCTCAATTCCTCTTCAATAGGAAAATCTGACAATGGGAATGAACATGTCTAGGATTGGATTGTTGAGAAAGACTTGGTACTTAAGCAATCTTTATGACTCACCTCTCTTTTCTTACAACCCTACAGGTGTTGGCCATTCATTATTACTGCTTTTCGAATGAGGACATTGCTTCTTTTTAAAAGGGGGTAAGGCATTTCACATGAATTTTAAAGTATGTTTCAATCTTCTTACTTAAGTATCCTGAAATAAATGAATGTTCAGAGAGAATTTCTATTCATAACTGTGTTCAAATGCAAGCATGATTTTTGATTTTATCTAAGTTATTCTTATGTTATCTTGAGTGATGGAATGCTTGTATGTTCTTTAGACTTACGTAGTATTTGTCATGAAATTTTGATTTCTTTAGAAATAGACATGCATGAAGGTTTAAATCTTTAGAATTGAGTCAGTAACTTTCTTGAGGCAAAATCCTAGGAGGTATAAGAATCTAATATGATATAGGCACACTTTCTTTGGATCGTTTGAGCCTTTCAAGCTGACCTTATTAATTTAACCCTTGAAACTTATGAGCTTAATGGTTTGTTTATTGCAAATTACCTACATCATAAGCCGTATTATCATCTTTTTTATTTTGTCCTGTTCTTTTGCACCTATCTTAACAATAAAAAGTATTTTTGAGCTTGATTTTGTTGATGCATGATTGTGTGCGAAGATTGATGATGCTTTATCATTTTGCAAAATTGCCTTAGCAAAGTTGTGCTATGCATGAACATTACTCGAGACAAGCAATGGTTTAAGTTTGGGGGTGTGTAAACTCGAAATTATATAGGGTTTTTCTATATATTTTTACCATATTTTGACTTAGTGAATATGCTAATCTTGAGTAATTGTTATTAAAATAAGTTAATTTTACTTAATTATTAATATCGGACATGAATTTATAAAGTATGTGAACTTTTTCCTAATTATATGATTTTTGTACATAATTTATATTATTTTCATGTTAAATATTAATATGTGAATTTTCATTATGCAGAAGGACCATGGAAGATGTGATTAACATAAATGATGTATGGACATGCACACATCCACTTCATTTGGATGGCAAGACCATGCAAAACTGGGTCATAAAGGTGTTAATTTCACCTAGTAAAAGATGTACTAAAAGACAAATATGTTTGATTAATTATTGGTCCGAGAAACTGTCCAACAAGGAGGAATTAAAGCCCAATGTCAGCACAAGCAAATGGCTGCCCAAGAATAAGCTTTGGGATATATTCTTAAAGGTCCCTACAGTTGGAAAGATTTCAGAAATTAGCACACAAGTTTACCCTTTGAAACCATCCACATTATGGCTATTAATAGCATTGTTTTGAATTCAAAAACAAGCAACCAAGTCATCTCCTTTTCCACAATTTGTGGACAGCTAAAAGAGAGGGATTTTGGATTCTATTTTTAGCAAACTCTACCCTTTCCTTCACCTATAAATACCACATACCTTTCCACTTCTCAAATCATCTGTCATATCCCTTAATCCATTCATTCATTAAGCATTCTCTCGTTTCCTCTCTAGCTCTCTTCTCCCCTTGCATAGTCGTTACATTTCCCTTCCATTCTTTAGCCAATAAAGACTTTGTAAATACCTTCCTTCGGCCGGCCACCTTAGGAAAACCTTAGTAAAGGGAGCATCAAGCAGAATAGAGGAACACATCAGTCAAAAGAGATCTAAAAGGCTTTTGAACTAAATTAGAGTTTACTCTTTTCTCTTGTTATTTAATTTACTTATGTTTGCTATGTGTTTATTATTTTTTGATATCAACGATGATATTTTAAATCTTATTTTCTAGGATGATTATGTTAATTCAATAAGATTTATTTGATTCATGTTTAACATGTTTGTGCCTCAGTTGATCATGTTTTCAATTAAAATCAAGATGTATTCCATTCATACTTGATTGGGTGCATTTAGATTAGCTGAGCGATCCTAACTAGACGACGACTAGTAGACATGTAATTGAAAAGAGCAATGCTCAATTTAGATCATTAAACCCTACTAAATTAGAGGTTCATAATATCTTTAGTTAGCTCTATTATCTTGCATAGTTATTAGGTTTATGTGATTAAACTATTGCAAACGTAAATGTCCCTTTGACCTCGCATAAATACCAAGAAACTATTGCATCTAGTTAATTTAATCACCACCATTCAAATTATTGTGTTTTTATAACAAATTGTAAATTTATAATTTTACAAATAATCGATTAACATACATAGTCTCAATAGAGACAATAACTCATTTTACTTACTTCTTACTTGAACGAAGTCGTACACTTGCAGAAACCACGTTACACAAGTCATTGTAAAAAAATATTGTTTATACAAAAAACACTCTTCTAGTCTAATTAAGAGAGAGGAGGTGACACACCCTCTTAATTTCCTTTAGTGTAACACCCCAAACCCGGCCTAGATGTTATGACCGGATCTGGCATGTCACATAGAAGGGTTGTTTAAAACTGCGTATTCTTTTCCAAAACTTCGAGCTTTTTTGTTTGTGAAATTCAGTTTCGCGTTTATTGTTAAAAACGTTGTTACTGCTATTATTATTCTTAATATTATTTCCCAAAAACTTGTTTAAAACAGAAATTAAATTCTGTGAATTGCGAAGATGTGATATTTTGAAAACAGTTGATGTCGTTTAAAGAAACCACGTATTTATAAATTTAACAGTTATTAATGAAAACTTAAAAGAAAACAAACCAACGGCCTTATTACAAAAATATTAACCCAAAATAAATTAAAACCAAAATAAAGTGAAAACGAAAATTTACTAAGTTCCCGGGAAATGTTCCCGATGTATGGCCACCACAGAGTCCTCCGCCGCCCCAAATCCTCTAACGTTGGGGATCACCTGCAAGATTAAAGCAGAAGGGTGAGTTACGAGAACTCAGTGTGTAATCCCCTAATCGGACATTAACTGGGCCTGAGCCCATACGAAAGTAGACTGGGCCGAAGCCTATTCAGAAGCAAACTGGGCCGAAGCCCTATTCAGAAGCAAACTGGGTCGAAGCCCTATGAACATGATCATGCAAATATAGAATGCAGCCCAACCTAATATTCCATCCGCTACACACCATCCGTACCAGCCCAACACACCTGTGGGGATTTCTAAATCGACCCACCCAACCGCTACACACCTCGATGGCAGACCAGCTGCTCAACACAGAATTTGTGGCAAGGCCACCAGAATATCAGAATATACTTGGCATAGCCACCAGACAGAATTGTGGCAGAGCCACCAGAATCAGAATGTGGCAGAGCCACCAGAATACACTTCCTCCGATCATCATTATCCCAATCCCATGCAGAATGTCATGTATGCAAAGCATATACCATAATGATGTATGTAATGAATTGCCATCATAACCAGATAAATAGAATACACATAATCATGATAATCAACCCATAAGGGTATAACAATAATTTTACCCTCCAGGGGTATTTTGGTAATTTACCCTCTAGGGGTATTTGGTAATTTATCATCTAGCGGCCTTTCCGAAGGCCTACTATCGCCTCAAGCGACACAGGACCCTTTTTGGGTCTCTACAGAACTATTGGGCCTAAAATCCATTTTAGGCCCAAACGGGCCCACACGCTCGTGTGGCCCATTTCGCATGATCTCGGGCTCAGATTTGCAAATTTCGCATTCAGACTTATCATTTGGTAATTTTCTAACAGTTTTGCCCAAGTGGGCCGAAAAGCCCATTGGGCCCATTTGGCTCGTTTTAGCCTGGTTAGGCCCGTTACAGTCTCAGAATCGCGAGAGTGTTCGTGACCCTCTCCACGACTTAACGACACGATTCATAGCTCGACTTACCACTACGAGCGCTTGCATGCTCGAGTGGTCACAGATGTCGGCTTTCCGGCTTTTCGACTTTTGGCCGTTTCACAGAACACCACAGGCAATCATCAAAGTGGATGTGAGATTACACACCTGATTACGAGTTGTGACTTCCGCCCCCTTCCAAACACCTAGAATAGCGTTTAGAAAACAGTTAATCACCACCTCATGAATATCAACATATCGGTGTATTCAACAGGACAGGCCTCACTTACCACGTGATACAATTTTCCCCAACACCAAAGTAATCGGCCTTAATCCGAGGTTCATAAATATTGGTTCCCTAACATTGGTTGCCAAAAATAACACATTAGAACGCTACTCCATTATAATTTAAGAATCAGCCCTTCGGCTAAAAGAACCCAGACGAGAAAAGAGGAGAGATAGCAAACCCCTTTATTGGCTGTAGGCACTTTTACCAACGATTAGCACACCCAAGATTGCTACTAACAATATTCGGCCCTCTAGGATGATCACCACCAAAAAAAAGAAGAGATTAGAACCGGTTTGATCAAAAAGAGAGTAAAAGATGGAGGAGTGTTAGGGGAAATATAGATTTGGCCCTTCCCAAAAAGTGTCAAGATTGAAAGCACTTCGCCTTATGCCTAAAGAGAAATAAGTAAGAGCTAGATGAGAATGAGAGAATGCTGTGTTCGGTCATAGAAAGAAGAATACCATGAGGGAGAAAGAAAGAAAGAACGTGAAAGCAGAGGCTTACCAAAACCGGCCAAGAGAGGAGGTGTGATAGATCAGCTAGAGGAAAGAGATGGAATGTTGAAGAGGAGATACACGAGTGGTTACTTCCCAATAGGTTCGGCTAAGTCTCAAAGAGAGAAAAATGAAGAAGAGAGAAAATGATTTCGGTGTACAGGGGATTTTCCAAGAGAAAAATGACCCAAAATGCTTGAAGAACAAGTGCCCCAAAGTGCACAAATGCAAAGGGAATTTCGGCACCCTCCTACTCAAAATCGAATGTGCACTCTTCCAAATGACATCTTTTGACCGAAACTCCCCCTAAAAAAACCCCACATTCGGCCAACTCCCTACACTTATCAACCCCACGATTTCCTCCATAATTCTCTCCCCAATTCACTCTCCATCACCCATTCAAACCGTTTGACCAATTCAAACTTTCACCAAATAGAGTTCCACTCCAACTCCACCTCTTCACCTCATTGAGCACAAAATAAAACTATCAAATGCTACCTGTGGGACTCGAACACTCTCCCTCCCTCCTTCCCTTGTGACGCCACTCCACTAGGCCACATGCCCAACTTGTGTTAACAAAATACAACCAATTAAACTTAAGTCCTGCCTCAACTAGCTCCCCCCCTAAAGTGCCAAAAATGAAGATTTTTCTTATGGCCTAACTTCAATCCGGGACTTCATAGAAACCCCATAACCTTCCAAAGTCACCTTCCTAACAGGTCCGACTTGAAATAATGCCGTTCTCATAATCCCAAAAAATTCTAAAATGTTTCTACGCTTGGGGCCCAATAGGCCCAATTCTCCTAGGCCCAATTTTGGGATGTTACAAATCTACCCCCCTAAAGAAATTTCGTCCTCAAAATTTCCAACTATCTAAAAGTGGTTTTAACACAGGCTACTCTACCACGCTACCGCTGCGCACTCTGATTCCAATAACACTAATACACTTCTAACCTAATCTAGAAAATCTCTTTACCCAACCAAATATCCAATCACAGAAACAAACAGGTACTTGTCACACATTCATGAAATTTTCTACATTCAACCAAAACATACCCGACTTAATGGTGATGGAACAATCCCGAGCCCTATGCTCCTGCGACCCGCATCTCAAGCATGCTCCTGACTTCCTCCAGCATTCACCTGGATGATGCCTTCTGCAATAATCGCAAGCCAGAAAGTTTCGACGCATCTTAGCATGTTTCACAGAACGAGACTGCGACACTAAAGAACCGCGATCTCTTTTCTTCTTACAGTTCACGCACCCAACTCGGAGTGCTTCACCAATTCCTTTAGCCTCCTTCAATACCTCCCTAACTAGCTGAGTTAGCTCATCAGCTCTGGTTCGGTCATGAGACCCCGTCTCAGTCACTGGCGATGCAGGCGCCTCCCTTTCGGGCGTATGCCCCGATACTGAGGATCCAGCCCTAGCACCTCGGCCTCTACCACGGCCACGTGTACCTCGTCCACGTCCTCTGGTACTCATATTTCTGAATCGATTTGATCTGATTAAAAGCTTTATGAATCAGTCTATAGTTCTAATGTTTATTAAGAAATGTCTTATGAAAAACAGGTATAAAAGTTGTTTTCGCGGATCGAATTTCCTACTGTTTCAGTCTCTATAATCTTATTTCCTATAGCTAACAGTCTCGGTATACTACCACTAACTCTAGCAGTTTTCTCCCCTACAGACATTTCATCATATAATCAAACATACAGTAAGAGGACTTACGGATTTGGTGCCGGAGTCTCGAGGTGCCATCTTCCAATAAAGATATATATTTTCTAAATCATTTTTCAAACAAATTTTGGGAAACATTTTCGAACCCATTCCACAGCCGAGTTTTGCAACCAGACTCTGATACCATAAAATGTAACACCCCAAACCCGGCCTAGACGTTATGACCGGATCTGGCATGTCACATAGAAGGGTTGTTTAAAACTACGTATTCTTTTCGAAAACTTCGAGCTTTATTGTTTGTGAAATTCAATTTTGCGTTTATTGTTAAAAACATTATTACTGCTATTATTATTCTTAATATTATTATTTCCCAAAAACTTGTTTAAAACAGAAATCAAATTATGTGAATTGCGAAGATGTGATATTTTGACAACAGTTGATGTTGTTTTAAGAAACCACATATTTATAAATTTAACAGTTATTAAAGAAAACTTAAAAGAAAATAAACCAACGGCCTTATTACAAAAATATTAACCCAAAATAAATTAAAACCAAAATAAAGTGAAAACGAAAATTTACTAAGTTCCCGGGAAATGTTCCCGATGTATGGCCACCACAGAATCCTCCGCCGCCCCAAATCCTCTAACGCTGGGGATCACCTGCAAGATTAAAGCAAAGGGGTGAGTTACGAGAACTCAGTGTGTAATCCCCTAATCGGACATTAACTGGGCCTGAGCCCATACGAAAGTAGACTGGGCCGAAGCCTATTCAGAAGCAAACTGGGCCGAAGCCCTATTCAGAAGCAAATTGGGCCGAAGCCCTATTCAAAAGCAAACTGGGCCGAAGCCCTATGAACATGATCATGCAAATATAGAATGCAACCTAACCTAATATTCCATCCCCTACACACCACCCGTACCAGCCCAACACACTGGTGGGGATTTCTAAATCGACCCGTCCATCCGCTACACGCATCGATGGCAGACTAGCTGCTCATCACAGAATTTTTGGCAAGGCCACCAGAATATCAGAATATACGTGGCATAGCCACCAGACAGAATTGTGGCAGAGCCACAAGAATCAGAATGTGGCAGAGCCACCAGAATACACTTCCTCCGATCATCATTATCCCAATCCCATGCAGAATGTCATGTATGCAAAGCATATATCATAATGATGTATGTAATGAATTGCCATCATAACCAGATAAACAGAATACACATAATCATGCTAATCAACCCATAAGGGTATAACAATAATTTTACCCTCCAAGGGTATTTTGGTAATTTACCCTCTAGGGGTATTTGGTAATTTATCATCTAGCGTCCTTTCCGAAGGCTTACTATCGCCTCAAGCGACACAGGACCCTTTTTGGGTCTCTACGGAACTATTGGGCCTAAATCCATTTTAGGCCCAAACGGGCCCACACGCTCGTGTGGCCCATTTAGCATGATCTAAGGCTCAGATTTGCAAATTTCGCATTCAAACTTTTCATTTGGCAATTTTCTAACAGTTTTGCCCAAGTGGGCCGGAAAGCCCATTGGGCCCATTTGTCCCGTTTCGGCCCGGTTAGGCCCGTTACAGTCTCAGTATCGCGAGAGTGTTCGTGACCCACTCCATGACTTAACAACACGATTCGTATCTCGACTTACCACTACGAGCGCTCGCACGCTCGAGTGCTCACAGATGCCGACTTTTCGGGTTTTCGGCTTTTGGCCGTTTCACATAACACCACAGGAAATCATTGAAGTGGGTGTGAGATTAGACACCTGATTACGAGTTGTGACTTCTGCCCCCTTCCAAACACCTAGAATAACATTTAGACAACAGTTAATCACCACTTCATGAATATCGACATATCGATGTATTCAACAGGACAGGCCTCACTTACCACGTGATATAATTTTCCCCAACACCAATGTAATCGGCCTTAATCCGAGGTTCAGAAATACTGGTTCCCTAACATTGGTTGCCAACAATAACACATTAGAACGCTACTCCATAATAATTTAAGAATCAGCCCTTCGACTAAAAGAACCCAGACGAGAAAAGAGGAGAGATAGCAAACCCCTTTATTGGTTGTAGGCACTTTTACCAACGATTAGCACACCCAAGATTGCTACTAACAATATTCGGCCCTCTAGGATGATCACCACCAAAAAAAAGAAGAGATTAGCATCGGTTTGATCAAAAAGAGAGTAAAATATGGAGGAGTGTTAGGGGAAATATAGATTCGGCCCTTCCTAAAAAGTGTCAAGATTGAAAGCACTTCAGCTTATGCCCAAAGAGAAAGAAGTAAGAGCTAGATGAGAATGAGAGAATGCTGTGTTCGGTCATAGAAAGAAGAATACCATGAGGGAGAAAGAAAGAAAGAATGTGAAAGCAGAGGCTTACCAAAACCAGCCAAGAGAGGAGGTGTGATAGATCGGCTAGAGGAAAGAGATGGAATGTTGAAGAGGAGATATACGAGTGGTAACTTCCCAATAGGTTCGGCTAAGTCTCAAAGAGAGAAAAAGGAAGAAGAGAGAAAATGATTTCGGTGTACAGGGGATTTGCCAAGAGAAAAATGACCCAAAATGCTTGAAGAACAAGTGCCCTAAAGTGCACAAATGCAAAGGGAATTTCGGCACCCTCCTACTCAAAACTGAATGTGCACTCTTCCAAATGACATCTTTTCCCCCTAAAAACACTCATCAACCCCACGATTTCCTCCATAATTCTCTCCCCAATTCACTCTCCATCACCCATTCAAACCGTTTGACCAATTCAAACTTTCACCAAATAGAGTTCCACTCCAACTCCACCTCTTCACCTCCTTGAGCACAAAATAAAACTATCAAATGCTACCTGTGGGACTCGAACACTCTCCCTCTCTCCTTCCCTTGTGACGCCACTCCACTAGGCCACATGCCCAACTTGTGTTAACAAAATACAACCAATTAAATGTAAGTCCTGCCTCCACTAGCTCCCCCCCCAAAGTGCCAAAAATCAAGATTTTTCCTATGGCCTAACTTGAACCCGGGACTTCATAGAAACCCCGTAACCTTCCAAAGTCACCTTCTTAACAGGTCCAACTTGAAATAATGCCGTTCTCATAATTCAAAAAAATTTTAAAATGTTTCTACGCTCGGGGCCCAACAGGCCCAATTCTCCTAGGCCCAATTTTGGGATGTTACATTTAGGGTTACCATCCCTCACATGCTAAGTGAGGTAGATTGGGCCTCTCATGTATTGAGTTCAATTATATGCACTTCATGGACTTTTGACCCAATACTTTATAATTTAATCCAACCCAATACTTGTTTTCTATTTGATCTACTGTAATTCATTGCAGTAGATTAAACCTCTTTTTGTACTCAATGAGCTTGTTAGAAAGCAATTCAATTATGTTTTTACTTAATTTTCATTTTTAGCACTTAGATAATAAAATGAGCAATTTAGGTATTTTATATGAACTTGTGGGCCGAAGTAGGCCTAAAGGTAGACTAACATGTAGGTGAGTGTGCAAGACATCACTTTAAGGCAAAAAGATAGTGGAGTACTCCCAATATTGCAACATGGAGCTGGAATGTTGCAACACAACAAACAAAATACACAAAGAGAAATCTTCCAAGGATGTCACGACACAACCTTGAAGACACGCCAAAAGAAGCAATTTGCCATCAGTGTCGCGACATAAACTTGAAGGTGTCGCGATACTGACGCGACGTGGCAACTTAATGAAGCAAGGGTGTTTTCATCCATACAACATACTTTAATGAAGATTTGTCAGCTGTTTTAGGTCAACAAGAGGCTGTTGACCTAGGCCTATAAATACTATTGTTCAAAACTGTTTAAGGGACTTTTGCCTCCATTTTATTTTCACTTTCATTCTTAGTTTTAGGTTTTAGTTTTTATTTTTGTTCATGCTTTGTTCTTCGAGAGATTTATATTGTGGATTCATCAAACTTTATCAAGGATTGCGCTACAAGTTTCAATATATATTTAGGATCTTTCTAATCTCTTTATTTGATTTTGCAAATGATTATGTTTCAATTCAAATCTACGATGTTTGTTAGATCCATGAGTAACTAATCCTTTAGGAAGATTAACAAGTGTATGTTGGATTAATTGACAACTATGTAGGGTTTCTTGGCAGATCTGTTAGTTGGGAAAAGAAAAACTTAAACCTTAGGCTTGACGACCCTAGGAAGTTATATAAGTAGATATAAACTTGATCTCGATATGGTCTACCATGAAAACCTTACCCAGACTCGGTCTGACCTATGACATCGAGAGATAAGTAGTGCTTCCCAACTCATTAGGTTAGTGGAAGGTCGAGAGGCCCTGCTATGTTAATGACTAGCTGATTGGATAAAACCCGAAATAGGAGTTAACTATGAACACTAAAATGAGTTAGTCTTCAGCATTTAGATATGATAAAATATACAATATGTTTCCGCCGGTATTTTATATTTTCTTTAAAATTCCCGTAACACCCCACGCCTGACTCGTCTACCAGATCTAGGTATGGAGCATCGCAAATGGACCTATATTTAATTAACCCCTTACTAATTTAACTGTCAGTAAATAGTTTGAAGATAAAGCTATCCTATAATGATATAATAATTCTTACAACTAAGGCCTTAAGCCACTGGATACTTAATTTCACGGATTTCTATCTCTAATGTATCTGTTTGTTTAAAATACAACTCTTAAAACTTACTAAGGACTATATGTCCTAAATTTCTAGATTCTAGGGAGGTTATTTGGCTTTATTTTTATTGATCCTGAGGTGAAGCCTCCAATGGTACCACTTTTTCTATGTGCATGACTCCAATTGCCTAGGATTCCCGATCTCGACATCGTCTGGCTTGGTCCCTCCTTGAAGTCCTCGATCAACCTCGAAAACCCAGTGATAATTGTAACGTGGTTTATGGGTAAGTGTACAAAGTGATAAGTAATAAGTAAGTAAGAATGAGTTATTGTCTCCATAGGGATTGTATAAGCTTAACTGATTAATTGCAAAATTATAAATAATAATTTGATGTAAAAACTCAATAATTTTGGATAGTGATGATTAAATTAAATAAATGCAAAGAGTGATCCCTAATGCAATTTTAATCTAGATGCAATTTACCTAAATGTATGAATGAATGGCTTTAGCAACAAAAACAATCAACATTAAATGGGCTAGGATAATTATATTAATCAATTCAATTTACTTTATCATGCTTAACAATGTTCGGGAATACTTCCATGGCAACTTTATCTTTCATGAGTTTGGAAACAAAATTAAGTCCTTTCAGAGTCTTTTACTTAGTTAAATATGCATTTTACTGATCATATTAACTAAGGGTTTCTTAGTATTTATGCGATGTCATAGGGACAATTACGTTTACAACAGTTTAATCGCATAAACCTAAAAACTATGCAAGATAATAGAGCTAACTAAAGATATTATGAACCTCAACTTAGTCGAGTTTAATCATCTAAATTAAGCATTGCACTTTTCAATTATGTGTCTACTAGCCGTCGTCTGGTTAGGATCGCTCAGCTAATCTGAGTGCACCTAATCACGTATGAATGAAATGCATCATGATATTAATTGAAAACATGATCGACTGAGGCCCAAACATATTAGACACGAATAAAATAAATCTTATTGAATTAAAATAGTAATCCTAGAAAATAGGATTCAAAATACCATAGTTGACGTAAAAAACAATAAACTCAAATCAAACATAATTAAAATAAAAAAACAAGAGGAAAGAGTAAACTCTATTCAGTTCATCAACCTTTTGGATCTATTCTGACTGATGCGTTCCTCTGTTCTGATCGATGCTTCTTTGCCAAGAGTTTCCTAAGGTGGCCGGCCAAAGAATACTTTTGACAAAGCTTATGTTGGCTAAAGGATGGGAAGGGAAATGGGCGGCTATGCAAGAGGAAGGAAAAGGAAATAGAATGTAGAGAAAATGCTAATGAGAGAAGAGAAATGAGTTACGAGGGATGATTTGAGAAGTGGAAAGTTGTGTGGTATTTATAGGTGAAGGTAAGGGGTAGAGTTTGCAAAAAATAGAATTTAAATTCCTTCCTTTTATATCACACATGGCTTGTAACACCCCTAACCGGTATCTGTCGCTGGATTAGGGTTAAAGGTATTACCGGACAAATCGGAAACTTTTACGGACATTTCATAATACAATTCATCCAATGCAATCAAAGTGTCCCTTTTATAGGTCAACGAGACCTTAATCATGCTTATGAATAGGGTCGGGACTAAATCGGATACATATGGAATTTCTCGAAAATTGAAAAACTTTTCTAAGTTATAGAGGTCACACGCCCGTGTGGGCAGGCTGTGTGCCTTCCACGGCTACCAGACACACCCATGTGTCCTGGTCGCGCCAAAACATAGCATGTATACTGAATTATCCACACGGCCACCAAACACGCCCGTGTGCCATGCCTGTGGAAAATTAGGCTGGTTACTGACTTGGTCACACGGTCACCAGGCACGCCCGTGTGCCACGGCCGTGTAACCTGCCCAGGCACACTTCGAAGTGGCCCTTGAGCCATACGGCAGAGACACACGCCCGTGTCCCTTGGCCGTGTATGCAAAATAGGCCATTTGCAAGGCTAAAATGCCACTCGCACTTGGGTCATCCGTACAAGCAATATACCAATTCATTTCGTGCACAAATGACAACCAAAGACCTATCCAATAAATCAACAAATCTTCACACTCAATCTCATTTCTAAATATGCTAATTTGCATACCAATTTGTACATTAAAACACATATATATATCCAAGCATGATACATCCACATTTACCTTTCATATAACCATTTCTTTGATCAAACATACATACTCAAATTTCATCCATATGCTTACCATAAACTTGACCATTTCATAGTCATGGGATCATATCAAAACCAACATCATATACCATATTCACAAATGCATAATACTGACATATAACTAGCCACATCACATAGCTAATTTCATAACTCTAACATATACCAAAAAGACTAGCTTATACATGCCATATTTAGCTATATACATATTTCATAGGTACCAAAACAAGTTTGAGTAGTGTGATAATGATCCTCGACGGTCCCCGAGCCTATCGTAGCTTTAACGATCTATAAAACAGAGTAAAAACACACACAGAGTAAGCTTTCAAAAGCTTAGTAAGCCATATACAAATAAACTTAGCATAAAAATGCACATAATCATATTGGTACAATGACATTAATGTTTCTCAATACAAATTCATCACATATTCTTTGGCTTAATTGCTTAGCCATAGTTTACCACATTCTTCAACTCAAATTTCACATATACACATGGCTCATTCAAGTATATCTTCACATATTATCTCATCATTTCAATACACATATTCATCTTAGTAAGTTCATATAGACACTTACCTTTCATACACATATAGTGTACTCTTCAAACGTACCTGAAGCAGATATACAACTCACATAGTCGTTCATTTCTCAGGTTTGCCCGTTGAACCGTTCGGAACTAAATAAGATACTTAGAGTGCTCGGAATAGTCGTACAATGCCAACGTCCCAGATGTGGTCTTACATGTAATCAGATATCGATGCCACTGTCCCAGACAGGGTCTTATATGAATCAAGTACGATGCCAATGTCCCAGACATGGTCTTATACGTAAATTTCATATCGATGCCAATGTCCCAGACGTGGTCTGACACGAAATCTCAAATCAATGCCAATGTCTCAGACGTGGTCTTACATGATATCACGTATCGGACACTTATGTCATGACATATACTATCCTATCTATTCCTAGGTTCAGACAGGGCTTCTCGGACATTAACCATCTTTCGATACTTTATTGGAATCCATATATTCATCATTTCGAATATTATTCATAGCAATTCAAATTTCATATATTCACCAATAAGTCAATTCAAATACATTTATTTGTATATCGACTTGCCTTGAGTTCAGTTTAACAGAAACGGATACAGCTACTCGATTACTTTCAATTTCCCGCGATCTAAGTCTGTTTTCTTCGGTTCTTGATCTATACATATTCAAATTTAACCCTTTTATTTCCCAACACATTCAATTCAATCCAAATACACATATTTAGGGCAATTTACAAATTAGCCCTCATATTTTCACATTTCGACAATTTAGTCCCTATTTCACAAAATCACAAAATACTTCAAATAACATATCACCCATGCCTAGCCGAATTTCACTCATACTCACATGAGTCCATATATTTCATTTCTTTCACAAATTAGTCCCTCAAAATACTATTTTCTCAATTTACTCCAAATTACTCAAAATCAACAAAACTCCAAAGACAAACTATGATAATCAAACACATATCTTTCATATTTCACTTTTAAACATCACAGATCACATGAGTTCATCAAAGCCTAATTTCAAAAACATCATCAATTTTAAAAATTAAGACATGGGTTTTATAGTATACGAAGCAACGATTGCAAAAACGTAGAAATTATCGAAAACCGATTTAAAAACATACCTTGAATTAAGGCTTGATAGTTGCCGAAACCTAAGATGGTTTCCTTCTTTTCTTGCTTTTGTTTTTTCGGTGATAGATGGATGAATAAAATCCACTATCATGCTTATTTGTTTTATTTACTAACATATTATTAATCTTTTTACTATATTAGCCTTATTACTAAACATATAAACATATATCATAGGTGGTTAAAGTTGTCCAACAACTATCCACTACTAATTAATGGCTTAATTGCCTCATAAGGCCCCCCACTTTTAAAAGCCACATCAATATGATCATTAATCAAATAGAAAGCTACTATTACAAATTATGCGATTTAGTCCATTTCTCAAATTAAGCACACAAACAGACAAATTAACTCACGAAACTTTAACACATGCTTAAACATATACTGCAGTCACAGAAAATAGTATTAAAATATTTTACCAACTCAGATTTGTGGTCCCGAAACCACTGTTTCGACTAGGGTCAAATCGGACTGTTACAATTTTCCCCCCTTAGGGATTTTCGTCCCCGAAAATCTTACCGTTAAACAGATTCGGATATTGTTGTCTTAATGAATCTTCAGGCTCCCACATAGTCTCTTCTACTCCGTGTCGATGCCACAATACTTTCACTAACAGAATTTTCTTGTTTCTTAACTCTTCCACTTCACGAGCTAAGATACGGATCGGTTCCTCTTCATAAGTCATATCAGATCAGATTTCAATCTCAAACGGAGTAATCACATGTGACGGATCAGATCTGTATCGACGGAGCATTGACACATGAAATATCATGTATCTTTTCTAACTCGGAGGGCAACAGCAATCTGTACGCAATAGGCCCAACACGCTCAATGATCTCATACGGTCCGATGAACTTCGGACTCAACTTGCCTTTACGTCCGAATCGGAGTACTTTCTTCCACGGAGACACTTTTAAGAATACTTTGTCACCAATCTCAAATTCAATATCTTTTCGTTCCAAGTCCGTATAGGACATCTGAGATCAGATGCTGCTTTCAAACTATCTCGTATCTTTTTCACTTTCTGTTCTGAATCTTTTATCAAATTGACCCCGTATAACATACTTTCACTGAGCTCAGTCCAATACAGAGCTGTTCGACATTTACATCTGTACAAAGCTTCATAAGGTGCCATTTTGATGCTCGATTGAAAACTATTATTATACGCAAATTCAATCAATGGCAGGTACTGTTCCCATGTACCATTAAACTCAAGGATACAACATCTCAACATGTCCTCAAGAATTTGAATAATCCGTTCAGACTAACCATCCGTTTGCGGATGAAAAGCGGTACTGAAATGTAATTTTGTACCCAAAGCCTTTTGCAATTTCTTCCAGAACCTTGATGTAAACCTCGGATCTCTATCTGACACAATAGACAATGGCACTCTATGCAATCTCACAATATCAGAAATGTAAAGCTCAGCTAATCTATCAAGTGAGTATTCAGATCGTACCGGAATAAAATGGGCTGATTTCGTCAATCTGTCAACCACAACCCAAATTGCATCTTTCTTTCTCGGAGTCAGAGGCAATCCAGAAACAAAATCCATCGTCACTCTATCCCATTTCCACTCGGGAATCAGAATCGGTTGTAGCATCCCAGATGAAACCTGATGTTCAGCTTTAACTTGCTGACAGACTAAACATTTCAACACAAAATCAGAAATGTCCCGTTTCATACCAGACCACCAATAGTGTTGTTTCAAATCGTGGTACATCTTTGTGCTACCCGGATGAACAGATAGACGACTGTTATGTGCTTCATTCAAAATCAACTGAATTAATTCTGAGTTTTTTGGAACACATAACCGATCTCGGAACCTCAAACAATCATCAACATCCACTCTAAATTCAGAATCAGAGTTCGAATCACACTGAGCTCGTTTCGCTAACATTTCATTATCAACTTTCTGAGCATCAACTATTTGTTGTAAAAATAACGGTTTCGCTTTCAATTCAGCTAACACTGAACCTTCATCAGACAAATTTAAATGAGCATTCATAGCACACAATGCAAACAGTGATTTCTGACTCAATGCATCAGTAACAACATTTGCTTTACCCGGATGATAATCTATCACAAGTTCGTAGTCTTTCAAAAGCTCTAACCATATTCTCTGTCATAGATTTAAATCTTTCAGAGTCATTAAGTATTTCAGACTTTTATGATCTGAAAACACATGACATTTCTTACCGAACAGATAATGTTGCCAAATCTTTAATGCAAAAACAATCGCAGCTAGCTCAAGGTCATGTGTCGGATAATTCTTTTCATGCGACTTTAGTTGTCTCAAGGCATAAGCTATAACTTTGCCTTCTTGCATCAGTACACATCCCAGACCATTTAATGAAGCATCATTGTAAATTAAGAATTCTTTACCCGATTCTGGTTGAACTAACACTGAAGCTTTGGTCAAAAGAACTTTCAACTGATCAAAACTTTTTTGACATTTATCAGACCATTCATATCTCATATCTTTCTGAAGCAGTCTAGTCAACGGAGTAGCTATCATCGAAAATCCTTTTACAAATCTTCGATAATAACCAGCAAGTCCCAGAAAATTGCAAACTTCAGACACATTCTTCGGAGGTTTCCATTCCAGAATAGCAGAAATTTTACTCGGATCAACTCGTATTCCAGAGGCCGATACAATATGTCCCAGAAAACTAACTTCTCGCAACCAGAATTCTCATTTGCTGAATTTCACATACAATTGCTTTTCTCGCAGATTTTGCAACACAATTCTCAGATGCTCGGCATGTTCAGTCTCATCCCGTGAATAAATCAAAATGTCATAAATAAATACGACAACAAATCGGTGTAAATACAGTCTGAAAATTTTGTTCATCAGATCCATAAAAATAGCAGGATCATTTGTTAGTCTGAAAGGCATAACCAAAAACTCATAATGCCCGTACCTCGTTCTGAAAGCAGTTTTCAGAATGACTGAGTCTTTTACTCTCAACTGGTAATAACCCAATCTCAGATCTATCTTTGAAAATACGGTGGCTCCTTTAAGCTGATAAAAAAAATCGCCAATCCTGGGCAAAGGATATTTGTTCTTTATTGTAACTTTGTTCAACTGGCGGTAGTCAATGCACATTCTCATCGTACCATCTTTCTTTTTCACAAACAGAACAGGAGCACCCCAAGGCGAGAAACTCGGTCTTACGAACCCTCTGTCAGTCAACTCTTGCAACTGTGACTTTAACTCTTTCAACTCTGTTGGTGCCATTCTATACGAAGCTATATAAATAGGAGTCGTACTAGGAAACAAATCAATACCAAATTCAACTTCACGTATCGGAGGCAATCCTGGCAATTCTTCAGGGAAAACATCAGAAAACTCACAAACAACTGGCACTGATACAACTTTCTTTTCAGATACTTTCGAATCAATACATAAGCAAAATATGCCTCATATCCCTTTTTCACATATCTTTGAGCTTTCAATACAGATATCACAGTAGACAATCTGTTCAATTCACTAGACTCAATCCAAAATATTTCATCATTTTGACCTTTCAAATCAATGATCTTTCTTTTGTAATTCACAATAGCATCATGCAATGTCAACCAGTCCATACCCAAAATGATATCAAACTCATCAAATGGTAATAGCATCAGATCAGCAGGAAAACAACTATCTCGAAACATTAACGGACAGTTCTTGCATACTTTGTCAACCAAGACACTTTTACCTAAGGGGTTCGATACTTTTATAACAAACTCAGTAAACTCTACAGGCAAAGTCTTACTGGATACTAAGTTCATGCATACATACGTATGAGTAGAACCAGGGTCTATCAATGCAATCACAAAAGTATCATAAAGAGTAAATGTACCCGTTATAACATCTGGGGATGAAGCTTCCTCTCGAGCTCAGATGGCATACACTCTGGCAGGCACTCTAGCTTCAGATCTCGCAACAAACTCTTTCGTAGTTCCCTGACTACCACTGACATTTCTTACATTTCGAGAAGGTCTACCTCTCGCTGGAGCATTATCAAATCTCGGATTCTGAACAATCTCTTGTTCAACAGATTCTGGAAAGTCACGAATGAAATGATCTAACGATCCACATCTGAAGTAGGCTCGATCATTCAATCTACAACTCCCCGGATGTCTTTTACCATAGTGCTTACACTCGAGTCGCTCGGATCGAACATTTCCAACACTCGCCATTGAAGTTGCTGGAGCTTTAGAGCTCAACTGTGATCTAGCTCGATCTCTACCCGAATATCCCACATTAGCCTTTGAACGGCTATGCTCATCTCGGAATTTCTTCGAAGCAGACTGAAATGATTTACCCGGAAATCTCTTTCTCACATCTCTGGCTTCTAACTCAGCTTTTCTTTTATCTTTCCTAAGTGCCAGCTTTGCACGCTCAATCAACAAGCACTACAAACTCTTTTATTTCCAAAATCCCGACTAACAAACGGATATCTTCATTAAGGCCATCTTCAAATCTCTTACACATTATTGCTTCAGACGATACACATTCTCGGGCATACTGACTTAGCCTCATGAACTCTCGTTTGTATTCAGTGACAGACATGCGACCTTATTTCAATTACAAAAATTCCTTTCATTTCTGATCAATGAATCTCTGACTGATATATTTCTTCCAGAACTCAGACTGAAAGAAATCCCAAGTAACTCATTCCTTTGGAACCACTGAAATTAAAATCTCCCACCACTGATAAGCTGCATCTCGTAACAAAGATACAACACATTTAATACTTTCTTCTGGAGTCAAAGACATCTCATCAAATACCCGGATAGTGTTTTCTAACTAAAACTCTTCAGCCCCATACTTGCAGATTTTGTCGACCGAAGGCTTATTCAACAGATTCAGATTCGTAGTCGGAGGCATAGCAGATGTTTGAGGGGGATTAAGCTGGGGCGGAGGTTGTGAAACAGCCAGATTATTTCTCACAAATTGAGTGAACCACTCACTCATCATCTAGAAGAAAGCTTGTTTAGCTTCTCCCTCTTGACCGCTCGTAGAAGGTCTCGGATCAGATGGCGCTGTCCCTTGAGCGGGAGCAGGTGCATTACTTTCTACATCGTCAGCTACGGCTCTTTCGGGATCCATTACTATACGAAAATCACATTTTACACGTCAGGATTCATCACACTATCACAGTTCAAATATATGGCATGTATAGCTAGACTCTCAACCGCTACGTTAGTCCAAGAATCAACTAAATCGTAGCTCTGATACCAACCAAATGTAACACCCCTAACCCGTATCCGTCACCGAATTAGGGTTACAGGCGTTACCGGACAAATCGAAAACTTTTACGAACATTTCATAATACAATTCATCCAATGCAATCAAAGACTCCCTTTTATATGTCAACGAGACCTTAATCATGCTTATGAATAGGGTCGGGACTAAACCAGATACATATGGAATTTCTCAGAAATTTAAAAACTTTTCAAAGTTACAGAGGTCACACGCCCGTGTGGGCAAGCCGTGTGCCTTCCACGGCTACCAGACACACCCATGTGTCCTGTCCGTGCCAAAACAGAGCATGTATACTAACTTATCCACACGGCCACCAGACACGCCCGTGTGCCATGGTCGTGTAAAATTAGGCTGGTTACTGACTTGGTCACACGGTTACTAGGCACACCCGTGTGCCATGGCTGTGTAACCTGCCCAGGCACACTTCGAAGTGGCCCTTGAGCCACACGGCAGAGACACATGTTCGTGTCCCTTGGTCGTGTATGCAAAATAGGCCATTTGCAAGGCCAAAATGCCACCTACACTTGGGTCATCCTTACTATCAATATACCAATTCATTTTGTGCACAAATGACAACCAAAGACCTGTCCAATAAATCAACAAATCTTCACACTCAATCTCATTTCTAAATATGCTAATTTGCATACCAATTTGTACATTAAAACACATATATATATCCAAGCATGATACATCCACATTTACCTTTCATATAACCATTTCTTTGATCAAACATACATACTCAAATTTCATCCATATGCTTACCATAAACTTGACCATTTCATAGTCATGGGATCATATCAAAACCAACATCATATACCATATTCACAAATGCATAATACCGACATATAACTAGCCACATCATAACTAATTTCATAACTCTAACATATACCAAAAGACTAGCTTATACATGCCATATTTAGCTATATACATATTTCATAGGTACCAAAACAAGTTTGAGTAGTGTGATGATGATCCTCGACGGTCCCCGAGCCTCTCGCTAACGATCTATAAAACAGAGTAAAAACACACACAGAGTAAGCTTTCAAAATCTTAGTAAGCCATATACAAATAAACTTAGCATAAAAATGCACATAATCATATTGGTACAATGACATTAATGTTTCTCAATACAAATTCATCACATATTCTTTGGCTTAATTGCTTAGCCATAGTTTACAATATTCTTCAACTCAAAAATCACATATACACATGGCTCATTCAAGTATATCTTCACATATTATCTCATCATTTCAATACACATATTCATCTTAGTAAGTTCATATAGACACTTACCTTTCATACACATATAGTGTACTCTTCAAACGTACCTGAAGCAGATATACAACTCACATAGTCGTTGAAACACCCCAAACCCGGCCCATGAGCTTTGACCAGATTTGGTATGTTCCTCAAGTAAACCGGTTCAAAATTCTTTTGTTACTTAGGAAAAACTTGTATGATTTTTAAAAAATATTGTTTGGGTTGGGCTCGAGTTGAAAACAAATTTATCTTATGTTAAAACCCATTTATTTAAGGTGACAAAACATTTAGAGTTAATTTTAAAAAGGAATTTACTTAAACTTTAATTGATAAAAATCCATAAACATAATAAATAAAAGAAAATAAAGTAAACCACAATGGCCTTATTATATCAATGATCCCAAAGTAAAACTTAAAATACTTAAAATAAATTGAAAGTCCAAATCATAAATTTCTTGCTATGCATGGCCACCTTTAAGCTCCCGCCGACCAGGTCCATTACTCGCTCATCACTGAAAAATATTCCCCAAGCGGGGTGAGTCAATGAGACTCAATGTGTACACAACACTAAGTCATAATAGAATCGGGCATGCAAATGATACACATTCAAATCATAGAATACAATTAATGATGCATTCCCAAACCCAAACCTAATTAACCATCCGCTACACACCACCCGCACTCGCCACCACACCGTGGGACTACTAAGTCAACCCTCCATCCGCTACACACCATCGAAATGCGCCGCATTTGCGATCGACGTGCTCATCGCCCATATAATTTGTGTCATTAGACACCATATTCAAATAATGTAACCGAAGTTACCAAATTTAGATAATGTAACCGAAGTTACCATATTCAAATTTTTGTGACCGTAGTCACCATATTCCGTTGGTGAGACCGAAGTCAACACCTTCTTCCCCTTTCACATATATCCCGAATTGTAACACCCCAAACCCGGACAAGACACCACGTCCGAATCTGGTATGCTACGGGGAAAACGTCTTGGGAAAACTAGATTTTTCGTTTAAAGGTGGAGTGAAAACACAGTGTGTTTGAAACAGATTTGAGTAGTCTTGTTTGGGAAACAGTTGATGTATTTGAAACCTAGAGATTTTGAAAACTTAGCTAGAGTTTGTAGTTAAGACAAGTTAAAACCATTTAAAACCTCCTCAGTTTCTTAGTGATACATAAAACACTTTTGAACTTCGGTGAACTACAAGTTTGGTTTGGGAACCAGTTGTATTTGTTTGTCAAAAAGACTTAGTGTGATACCCGATGGTATAGTTTAAAAACACGTCGCGTTATAATTTTGAAAACATGATCTTTCCAGGTTTTAGTAAAACTTATACCGGCTTATTTTGTTAAGGCATATTAAATCTAATTAAAACATCAACCAACTTAAGACATAAATTTAGAGGCCTTTTACAACCCAAATAAAAACCCAAATAAAAGTAAATAACTAAAGCACCCAAAATATAGAGTCTCGAGTAAAGACTTTATTCAAAGATGGCATAAGCACCTCGAGTCCATCCCTGGCTCCAAGTCCGCGTCACGAGTCACCCAAAGGTCAAAGGAGAGGGTGAGTCGAGTGACTCGATGTGTAAATCCCGCTCCCAAAGAATCAACATGCTAACACACATCATACATAGCAACATGATTAATGCAACCCAACCTAACCATCCATATCGCCTTTTCTACCGAGTGTGGTACCAAACCACCGGTGGTGCCAAACCACCGGTGACATATAGTCACAATGTGCTACCAAAGCAATCGGTGTCCCAAAGACACAATATCCGTCAATGTGCTACCAAAGCACTTTGGTGTCCCAAAGACACAATTGTGCTACCAAAGCACCGTGACCGAAGTCACGAATCCAATGATGATGGGGCCAACCCATCGTGGTGTGTTACCAAAACACTAGCGCAGACGATCCCATATCTCAAGTGGGGCCAACCCACGGTGGTTAAACCACGAGGACAAGTCGCAATGAGGTGCCAAACCTCACGGTGTCCCAAAGACACGATGTGCTACCAAAGCACCGTGACCGTAGTCACAAATCGGTGATGGGGCCAACCCATCGTGTGTTACCAAAACACCGGCGTCAATCCCGTATAATCATCTGTGGGGCCAACCCCACCGTGGTAATCGAGCCATCGGGACGAGACGAGAGGTACCAAACCTCTGGAGGTGCCAAACCTCTGGTGACCCAAAGTCACAAAGTGTGCTACCAAAGCACTGGTGCTCGTCAGCACAATACATCACTGCTCCCTCCTCTCGTATCACCCATCAACATGCCAAACTCATGTAATCATGAATATCATGCTATCATGCATATCATACTATCATGCATATCATGCCAATATGTCTAATCTCATACCCCATGTCACATATCCATAACCATGGTATCATACAGATCATCAATAACTCATAATAATAGCAATCGACTTACCCGAGTCCAAACTCGTACCCATGAGGGTATCATAATAGTCACCACTGTTTCATTAGTCATTGCACAGGTTATTAACGATATTACTAAATATAAGTGTGTTAGTATACACACCTGATAGCTACGAGTCTAAAATCCCAACGAACGATCTACGTCCCTCGATTGCTAACTCCTACAATCGACCAAACATAGGGGTTAGGTACTAAGACCATTCGGCCAAAGACATCTAAACCCAAAGGGGTTAGTTTCAAACCCTAACCTTGCTATTGGTTTGCTTCCTAACCAATACTCGAACCAGTAGTGGTTCTTTTTGACAATCGGCCTCCACCTAAAAGAAAATGGAATCATCAATCACTTGAACCTTAATCGAAATCAACTAATTGTACTGACACAAATATACCAACTGCTTACCCTTTTACTTACCAATCGGCCACTTGCAGTCAAAGCTCCAATTGACCGCCTCCTCTAACACCCCCACGATCAAAAGGCCCTAAAACAGAATCGGTTTCCAAACCGACGATTTTCTCTTATTAGCAAAGACTGGAATCGGCTCTTAACCGAACCATAACCAACAAAGAACCAAAACAAAAGAAGATATGGCCATTCGGCCTTGCACTTACCAACACCCAATATTCGGCCAAACCAGGACTTCTAGGAGAGGGGAATATTCGGCTAAGTTGTAAACAATAGAAAGGAGAAATCGGCACTAGGTGTTTAACACTCTTGTTTTCGGTTTTGGATTAAAAGAGAAAGAAAGAACATAGGTGAGAAGAAATGGAGATTACGGCACTAGGATTTGAGAAAATAGAAGAACGTTTGGGGCAAGTTGATATGGTTTCGACTAGCAAGAGAAGAGATGGAAATGTTTTGGAGAGGTGGAGTTTCGGCTCAAGTGTTTTAAGAGAAGGAATGAAAAATACGAGGAGAGATGGGTAGCTAGTTTCGAACACGCAAGGGATTAAGAGAAGCAATTGCACCCAATCGGCTAGATGCCCAAAAGAGAAGTCGGCAAGGTATGGTTGCTTGAAGCTTTCGGTTTCAAAGAGGAATAGAAAATGAGAGACTTATTTTGAGGGAAGAATCGGCTAACAAAAGACCAAGGGAGAGCTTTTGCTTGGAATTGACTATGACCAGAAAATGCCTAGCTTGGCAAAGTGAGTTTCGGCACTACCACTTACCACACCAAGCCGTCCACTTCTCCCCCTCCTACTCCCCTAAAATTCGGCTAGAATCCCCCAAAACACTCCAAGCCACAAGTTCAAATTGTTTTGAACAAGTCAACACCCTAAAATTCCTCTCCACCCACCATTCGAATGTGAAGACCAAGTCAAAGCGAGTTTGAACGCCTACAAACTCCTCCCTCCATGCCAGTCAAAATGAGTGCCAAAAGTGGCCACTCATGACTCAAACACAAGGCCTCCACCTTGCTTTAGGCGTTACCCACTCCAAGCCTTAGTGGCGCCTACATTGCCACTCCACCAACTTGTTTCTTGTGCTAACAAACTCCCAAAATAAATTTAAAAGCCCCGACTTCCTCGGCTCCTAATGCCTTAGCTCAAAACTAAAATTTCTTACCTACTCGGGCACACACCTATCCTACAATTAAGCCCCGATACAACACCAACAACAACGCAAAGATAACAAACTCATGCCAAACATGCAACAACGAAAAAAAAGCCCCTAACCCGGGATATTACGGTTCTACCCCTTAAAAATAATTTCGGCCTCGAAGTTACCTGGTCAAAAGAGTTGCGGGTATTGCTTTGTCTCATCGTATCCTCGGGTTCCCACGCCGCTTCTTCTACGCCATGATTCCGCCAAAGTACCTTAACCAAAGGCACAGACTTCCTACGTAGAACCTTTACATCTCGATCAAGAATGCATGCGAGTTCTTCTTCCATAGTCAAGTCCGGATTCACCTCGATCTCTTCCATTTGCTACCACATGCGACGGATCCGAACGATACCTCAAAGCATCGAAACATGAAAAACGTCGTGAATCGACTAAGCTCTGCTTTGGCAACTCAAGCCGATACGCTCTTGGGTCCAACTCGTCTCAAAACCTCATACGGCCCAATGAACCTCGGGCTTAGCTTGCCTTTCTTCCAACCTCGAACTTTCTTCCAAGGCGAGACCTTCGAAACACTCGATCCCCAACAAAGAAACTCTATACCTCTTCGCTTAAGATCGGCGCAAGACTTCGCGGTCGGAAGCTTCCTTCAATCGAGCCCGAATCAACTTAACCTTGTCCTCGGTCCCGGCTACCAACTCGGGTCCCAACAACCGGCGTTCACCTAACTCCGTCCAACACGTAGGTGAGCGACACTTCCTACCATATAACGCCTCGTGCGGAGCCATCTTGATGCTCGCTTGGTAACTATTGTTGTAGGCAAACTCATTAACGGTAGAAACTCCTCCCAACTACCTCGAAATCCAAGACACAACCCCTCGATGTCCTCTAAGATCTGAATGACCCTTTTCTTGATTGTCCGTCGATCGCGGGTGAAAAGCCGTGCTAAAATCCAAACGAGTACCCGAGCTCGATGCAATGCCTTCCGAACCTTGAAGTAAACTCGGATCCCTATCCGAGATTATCGAAACGGCACACCGTGCAACCTCACGATCTCTGAAACATACGACTTCATTAGCTTCGAAGTGAGTAGTCAACCCTCACGGAATAAAGTGAGCTGATTTAGTCGACGATCCACCACTACCCAAATCAAATCCTTCTTGCTTGGCGTAGCGGTAACCCACCGACAAAATCCATGGTTATCCTTTCCCACTTCCACCGAGGAATCTTTACAGTGAAGCAAACCCGACGGCAATCGATGTTCAGCCTTGACTGACTGACAAGTCGGACATTTCCCAACAAACTCCGTCACCTCTTTCTTGAGACCGTGCCACCAAAATCGCTCTCTAAGATCCTTATACATCTTGCTACCTCCGGGATGCATAGCATGAGGATCTGCTATGTGCGTCTGAAGAATCTTTGCCTCACTCAACATCTTTAGGCATACAAGCCTTACCTTGAAAACACGTAACCTCGTCACTAGACAAGTCAGTAACCATCCACACCACCATTCTCGCACTTGCAACCTTCGCGCACCTAACCTCATCCTCTAATCTGCTTTCTCTCGATCCGCTCAACCCAAGTAGGCTTAACTTGCACTCGCCAAAATACTCCCGTCGTCATACAAGCTCAAATGGGCAAACAAAGCTCTTAAGTCCGAAACAACCTTACGGCTCAACGCGTACTCGCCACCACGTTAGCCTTGCCGGATGATACTCAATAGAAACGATCGTAATCCTTCAAAGAACTCAACCCATCTACGCTGCCTCAAATTCAAATCCTTCGAGTCGTTAGATACTTCAAGCTCTTATGATCCGTGTAGACTATCGATCTTTCTCCATATAAGTAGTGCCTCCAAATTTTTAAGGCGAAAACTACGGCCGCTAGCTCCAGATCGTCGCGTCGGATAGTTGACCTCATGTGGCCTCACGGTGCTAGAAGCGTAAGCCACAACCTTACCTTCTGCATCAAAGACACACACCTGCACTGTGTGTGATGCATCGCGATGAGATCAGTGTATTCCTTACCGGCCTCGGGTTGAATTAGAACCGAGCCTCGGTCAAGATCTTCTTTAACTTATCGAAGCTTTCTGTTGTTTCTCGGTCCAAACAAACGGAACCTCTTTCCTTAACAACTTAGTCATCGGTACACTATCAACGAAACCCTCAACAAATCTTACGTAGTATCGGTAAAACCAGAAAACTACGAATCTCACCAGCGACTTAGCGGCTTCCATTCCAAAATCGCCTCAATCTTACGAGGATCTACTCGAATCCCCTCGGTAGACACTACATGCCCCAAGAACGTCACTTCCTGGCCGAACTCACACTTACTAAACTTAGCATAGAGTTGCTTTTCCTCAAAATCTGCAGCACCACCCTCAAATGCTTATCATGCTCTTCCTCGACCTTGAGTATACTAAGATGTCGTCTATAAAAACCACCACGAACCGATCCGAGATCTCTGCTGAAACACCCTATTCATCATATCCATAAACGCCGCTGCGGGTCGTTAGCCAACCCGAATGGCATTACCAGAATTCGTGAGTGCCCATACCGAGTCCGAACGCGTTTTATGGATATCACCTCCTTAACCTTTAGTGATGGTACCGGACCTCAAGTCGATCTTCGAGAATACCGCAGGACACCCTTCACCGATCAAACAAATCATCTATCCGTGGCAGCGGATACTTGTTTTTAATCGTCGACTTGTTCAATCGGCGGTAGTCTATGCACATCCGCATCGTACCATCTTTCTTCTTAACGAATAATACCGCGCACCCTACGGCGAAACACTTGGCTCGATAAAACCTCGATCCAATAACTCCTGGATCTCGAGCCTTAAGCTCCACCAATTCCTTTGGTGCCATCCTATACTGAGCAATAGACATCGGCGCAATCCGGGTAACAGATCAATCCCGAACTCTACCTCTCGATCCGCGGCAAACCCTAAGCTCCTCGGAAAAACATCGACAAATTCCTTAACAAGATGCGAACCTTCTCTACAGCGACTCTTTAGCCTCCAAAGCATACACATGAACCACATACGCTTGCAGCCCTTCCCGACCATCTTCTCCGCTTTGGAGCGGATATCACATTTGATAAGTAATCTCTCCTATTACCTATCATAACCACCTCAACACCATCAACCGTCATAAGAACCATGCGCTTGCGCGCAATCCAACCTCGCCCGGTACTTGACCAACCAATCCATCCCAAGAATCGGTCGAACTCCCCAAACGGCGCTCCATCGGATCGGCGGCGAACACTACCCCCTTGGAGTTCTAGGGGTACCTCTCTAAACAGGTTTATCTACTACTACAGAGTGACCTAGAGGGCTAATCACGGTCATCCGCCTAGAAGATATCTCGAGTCTAAATCCGGGGTCTCTACTATACTCACGGCAACATAAGAGTGCGTAGAACCCACATCGATTAAAGCGATATAAGGAGAACCAAAAATCAAAAACGTCTGGTTATGGCGTCCGGTGGCGTCGCCTCCTCTCTCGTCTCGCAGCAGTACCAACCCGTGCCGCCTAGCCTCGTAACTACCGCACCTCGCGCCGGTGCTCCACGGCCCCGACCAGATCCATAACCACCTGCTGCCATTACCACGGCCCCTCTGCGGTGGCGGTCCATTACCTCGAACCGACACGGCCCGACTCTCGGGATCAATCCACGGCCATCCTACGCGGACAATCCCTAATGCGATGCTCCAGAGAACCACACTCGAAGCAACCTTTACCTCGGTCCAAAGAACCACCCCAATGAGATTTCCCACACATCGGTTACATCACAAGGTCCTTGCCTAGCGGCAACAAACCTAGCGGATCGATTACGCCCCCTCGGTCTAGCCCTCTTCTCGCGGATTGCCGGGCGAACCCGAGAAGACCCAAAGCTCCTCTTAAGCCTACTCCTGTCCATGCTCTGTCTTACCGATTCTTTGACACCCTCGGCCACCTTAGCCTTCTCAACTAAGACAACAAACTCGCTCCTGGCGAGGAGCAATCGGCGACCTCAACTCGTCTCCTCAGACCATCCTCGAAAGCGAACACACCTCTCATGCTCGGTGGCCACAATGCCCCCGGCATACCTACTCGGCCGGAACTCGGCCTCGTACTCCATAGCAGATTTACTCCCTGAACAAGCCTCGTAAATGCCTTTCATTTGAGTCGATATAACTAGCTCCGATGTACTTCTTTTGATAAGCGACCACTGAAATAATCCCATGTCAAATCCTCGGTGCCACAATCGCTCTCGCGCACCGTGAGCCACCACCGATATGACTCATCCGGAGAAGCGTCGATACCCTTGACTTCTCTTCCTGCTGTCGAGTCCAGATCATCCATGATCCGCGCTCGGTTGCCTCCAGCCAATATTCAGCGATGCTAGGAGCAACACCGGATACACTCGGAAGAATTCGGCTCCGTTAGCGAGTCGCTCAGAACCGATTTCCTAACTCCTGCACCACCACTAGCCCGGCTACCCTTTTTCCAACACTCGCGGCGCCGCTTTGTGACAACTGCGTCGTCTCCGTCGATCTTGGAACTCACCACCTCCGGTGGTGGCGAACCGGTATCTCATTTTCGAACCACCGCCTGGATCCTACGGGCTCGAAGCCGTCATTCTACCCCTACCTCTACCACGAGTATTACGACCACGTCCGCCTCGAGTGCTCATGACTAATCTTCCTACGTATCGATTAAAGAATCTTATGCATCGAGATTTATTCCACTTGTTTAAAAAGCAAGTCTTATGAATATTAAAGAGGATTGTTCTCGCAAGTTTCACAAAATCCTATCGGTTTCAATCTCTAAGGTAGCATACTATAGCTATTCGTCGATCATATAACATCCAATCAAATCACAAAGAATAGTCCGGTACTTACAGGCGAATCAGTGCTTGGAGACTTCGGTGCCATGCCTTTCAAAATCATATATTCCAAAACAACACTTAAATGGACTTTTGAAAACATTTTGGGCCTCAGGCCCACAAAAGAGCCTTTGAACTTGGCTCGATACCACAAATGTAACACCCCAAACCCGGACAAGACACCACGTCCGAATGCGGTATGCTACGGGAAAGCGTCTTGGGAAAACTAGATTTTTCGTTTAAAGGTGGAGTGAAAACACAAAGTGTTTGAAATGATTTGAGTAGTCTTGTTTGGGAAACAGTTGATGTATTTGAAACCTAGAGATTTTGAAAACTTAGCTAGAGTTTGTAGTTAAGACAAGTTAAAACCATTTAAAACCTCCTCGGTTTCTTAGTGATACATAAAACACTTTTGAACTTCGTGAACTACAAGTTTGGTTTGGGAACCAGATTGTATTTGTTTGTCAAAAAGACTTAGTGTGATACCCGATGGTATAGTTTAAAAACACGTCAGCGTTATAATTTTGAAAACATGATCTTTCCAGTTTTAGTAAAACTTATACCGGCTTATTTTGTTAAGGCATAATAAATCTAATTAAAACATCAACCAACTTAAGACATAAATTTAGAGGCCTTTTACAACCCAAATAAAAACCCAAATAAAAGTAAATAACTAAAGCACCCAAAATATAGAGTCTGAGTAAAGACTTTATTCAGCATGGCATAAGCACCTCGAGTCCATCCTGGCTCCAAGTCCGCGTCTTCACGAGTCACCCGAAGGTCAAAGGAGAGGGTGAGTCGAGTGACTCAGTGTGTAAATCCCGCTCCCAAAGAATCAACATGCTAACACACATCATACATAGCAACATGATTAATGCAACCCGAACCTAACCATCCATATCGCCTTTTCTACCCCGTGTGGTACCAAACCACCGGTGGTGCCAAACCACTGGTGACATATAGTCACAATGTGCTACCAAAGCACTTTGGTGTCCCAAAGACACAATATCCGTCAATGTGCTACCAAAGCACTTTGGTGTCCCAAAGACACAATTGTGCTACCAAAGCACCGGTGACCAAAGTCACGAATCCAATGATGATGGGGCCAACCCATCGTGTGTTACCAAAACACTAGCGACGATCCCATATCTCAAGTGGGGCCAACCCACGGTGGTTAAACCACGGGGACAAGTCGCAATGAGGTGCCAAACCTCTGGTGTCCCAAAGACACGATGTGCTACCAAAGCACCGGTGACCGTAGTCACAAATGCGGTGATGGGGCCAACCCATCGTGTGTTACCAAAACACTCGGCGTCAATCCCGTATAATCATCTGTGGGGCCAACCCATCGTGGTGCTGAGCCACTGGGGCGAGGCCGAGGTACCAAACCTCTGAGGTGCCAAACCTCGGTGACCCAAAGTCACAAAGTGTGCTACCAAAGCACCGGTGCTCGTCAACACAATACATCATCCGCTCCTCCTCTCGTATCACCCATCAACATGCCAAACTCATGTAATCATGAATATCATGCTATCATGCATATCATACTATCATGCATATCATGCCAATATGTCTAATCTCATACCCCATGTCACATATCCATAACCATGGTATCATACGAGATCATCAATAACTCATAATAATAGCACTCGACTTACGAGTCCAAACTCGCGTACCCATGAGGGTATCATAATAGTCACCACTGTTTCATTAGTCATTGCACAGGTTATTAACGATATTACTAAATATAAGTGTGTTAGTATACACACCTGATAGCTACGAGTCTAAAATCCCAACGAACGATCTACGTCCCTCGATTGCTAACTCCTACAATCGACCAAACATAGGGGTTAGGTACTAAGACCATTCGGCCAAAGACATCTAAACCCAAAGGGGTTAGTTTCAAACCCTAACCTTGCTATTGGTTTGCTTCCTAACCAATACTCGAACCAGTAGTGGTTCTTTTTGACAATCGGCCTCCACCTAAAAGAAAATGGAATCATCAATCACTTGAACCTTAATCGAAATCAACTAATTGTACTGACACAAATATACCAACTGCTTACCCTTTTACTTACCAATCGGCCACTTGCAAATCAAAGCTCCAATTGATGCCTCCTCTAACACCCCCACGATCAAAAGGCCCTAAAACAGAATCGGTTTCCAAACCGACGATTTTCTCTTATTAGCAAAGACTGGAATCGGCTCTTAACCGAACCATAACCAACAAAGAACCAAAACAAAAGAAGATATGGCCATTCGGCCTTGCACTTACCAACACCCAATATTCGGCCAAACCAGGACTTCTAGGAGAGGGAATATTCGGCTAAGTTGTAAACAATAGAAAGGAGAAATCGGCACTAGGTGTTTAACACTCTTGTTTTCGGTTTTGGATTAAAAGAGAAAGAAAGAACATAGGTGAGAAGAAATGGAGATTACGGCACTAGGATTTGAGAAAATAGAAGAACGTTTGGGGCAAGTTGATATGGTTTCGACTAGCAAGAGAAGAGATGGAAATGTTTTGGAGAGGTGGAGTTTAGGCTCAAGTGTTTTAAGAGAAGGAATGAAAAATACGAGGAGAGATGGGTAGCTAGTTTCGAACAACGCAAGGGATTAAGAGAAGCAATTGCACCCAATCGGCTAGATGCCCAAAAGAGAAGTCGGCAAGGTATGGTTGCTTGAAGCTTTCGGTTTCAAAGAGGAATAGAAAATGAGAGACTTATTTTGAGGGAAGAATCGGCTAACAAAAGACCAAGGGAGAGCTTTTGCTTGGAATTGACTATGACCGAAAATGCCTAGCTTGGCAAAGTGAGTTTCGGCACTACCACTTACCACACCAAGCCGTCCACTTCTCCCCTCCTACTCCCTAAAATTCGGCTAGAATCCCCAAAACACTCCAAGCCACAAGTTCAAATTGTTTTGAACAAGTCAACACCCTAAAATTCCTCTCCACCCACCATTCGAATGTGAAGACCAAGTCAAAGCGAGTTTGAACCGCCTACAAACTCCTCCCTCCATGCCACAAAATGAGTGCCAAAAGTGGCCACTCATGGCTCGAACACAAGGCCTCCACCTTGCTTTAGGCGTTACCCACTCCAAGCCTTAGTGGCGCCTACATTGCCACTCCACCAACTTGTTTCTTGTGCTAACAAACTCCCAAAATAAATTTAAAAGCCCCACTTCCTCGGCTCCTAATGCCTTAGCTCAAAACTAAAATTTCTTACCTACTCAGTGCACACACCTATCCTACAATTAAGCCCCGATACAACACCAACAACAACGCAAAGATAACAAACTCATGCCAAACATGCAACAACGAAAAAAAATAGCCCCTAACCCGGGATATTACACGAATGCCCCATAAATTTTATATCATGCATAACATACTTAATTCTCATTCATGTTACTATTCATATGTTCAAAATATATCATATTCATAATCCTATCGTAAGTAGGAAACGTGCACAGGTACTTTTACCACATTTGTGGTACTTAGCCACATTCACATTCTTATGCATATTCATATATTAAAATAATTGCCATATGATATATCGAAGGTTAGTATGAGTACACACATTCTTAATAATACATTTAATTTAAACATAGCCATGAACCTATCAAAACTTAGGGTAGGGTACACACCTGATTTGCTTAACGAATTCCTTGAAATCCCAAATCGATCTCCATCGCCTTAGATCTCAAATTCCTACATTTGATTAATCACTTACTAATTTAATAAAAAGCCATTCGGCCATAAATCCAAATCCTAGTAGGATTAGTATTCTTAAAACTTACCTTGAAATTCTCAAATCCCAAAATCCTTGTATCCTCCTGTGAAATCCCTATAACTACATGTTAGATCAATTTCTAACATTTATTCACAACAAATAACCCTTAGCCAGTATGTTAAATATGACTTACCTTAGATTCTTAAATCCCGAAATTCACCGAATAACTAGGGAACACGCGGCTTATGGTGTACCTTCGGGAAAAGAACTTCTCCTTCCTTGTAGTCGACACTTAGTAAATCCCGAAAGATCTCTTCGGCAACAGATATTAAGGGTATTAGAATCTTAATTTCGACAGCCTTAAAAGAAATAGAATGAGAATCTAACCTAATCTTACCCTTCTGAAGAATTTGATGGAACTCTTGCTTGAACCCTTAGCGAGATTCGGCTATGGCTTTGATGTGGATAACAATTTCGGCTCTTGAGGCTTAGTGAGAAATCGACTAGGGCTATTGGTATCTTCGACTTTTGATTGTGTTTGTAATAGAAGAAGAAAAGAAAAGAGAAAAAGAGAATAATGGCAGAGAAAATTCGGCAGAGAGAAGAGGAGAAACTTTAGAGAATTTCGGCAGAGGTTTTCTTGAAAAGAAAAGAATGAATGAAGAATAGCCTTACTCTTCCTTTTATAGCCAAAATTACTAGCTAGAGTCCTTTACTTGGCCACCACTCTTCTATTTTGATAGCTTTATCCCTTGATTTATCACTTTAATAAAACTTAATCCAATAATTATCTCTTATCTCTTAATAAAAATAATACTAATAATAATCCTCTTTTATCTCTTCCTTATCTATCAAAATAAAAGAAATAATATCCACATTTATCTCTTGAAAATAATCTAAAATAAATCCATTATTTATCTCTTAAAAATAAAAGAATAAAAGCTCCTAATTTATACCCATGTGCCGTCCACCTCACTTTTTCGGAAGCAAAATAAAATTTCTTTTATTTGCTTCCCATGTGACTCGAACTCGTGCCCAACACCTTGCATGTGGCGCCATTTCCAGAGGCCCTAAGTGGCATCTCCAGCCACTTTTCCAAGCCTGTTTGTGTGTCAAATTCCTCATATTATTTTTCTTAAGGCCACCTTGCCTTAGTTTTCTCTTTTAAGCCTTAAAACTTGACATTTCTTTACATTTCCAAGTTTCCAAAAATTTTCGTTTGGCTCTTTAAACTTGACATTTCCTTACATTTCCAAGTTTCCAGAAATGTTTACTTTCCTCTTTTGAATCATTTCCACATCATTTCCTTACATCCCCTAGTTTCCAAAAATGTTCACTTTCCTCTTTTAAACTTAACGTTTCCAAAGCATTTCCTTACATTTCCTTACATTTCCATACATAGCCTTACATTTCCATACATTTCCATGCACCTTAGGGTTCCTAGAACTCCTCAGAACACATCCAACACACCCACTGAGCCCACTATCTCATGAATTACACACGAACGCATAACCCCTAATCTAGGATGTTACAGTCGTTCATTTCTCATATTTTCCCGTTGAACCTGTAACACCCCAAACCAGGTCTATGCGTTAAGACGAGATTTGGTTTGTCACACCGAACGAACATCCAAAATTCTCTAATGATTTAAGTAAAACAGTAATGCAAAACCTTTAGAAAAAAAAGGTTTAATAAAAACTAAGTACAATGATTATGAATTAAGAAAAATACTTGTTTGAAATCTTATATATATATTAGTCAAAACCTTAACGTAGTTTTAAAAGAATTTGAAAGAAATTGAAAAGTAATTTAGGTGTCCAAAATTGTTATAAAACACAATATTTTTAAGAAAACTTTATAGATTTAACATAAACCCATATTAAGAGTCTTAAAATAAAATTAAATCCATCCACACATAAAAAAATCCATAAAAACATAATTAGAGGCCTTATTACATCATACCCAAAATAGTAATTAAAATAAGTAACTTAAATAAAGTTCATAGTTTATAAAACCCGTGCTCGTAGTATGGCCTCCACCAAGTCATCCCCTACCCAAGTCCACATCAATTTCCATTACACGAGATGGATAATTAAACGGGTGAGTTACAAAGAACTCAGTGTGTAACTCACTTACCACCATTATTGGGCCGGACCATCAAGGCATTAATTTGGGCTTGAGCCCAATTACAAATTTTAACAATATAAAATGAAATAAAATATATAAAATGCATGTAAAATGAATTTCCCAACCAAGCCTAATTTCCATCCGCTACACACCCCGTACCAACCAAAGACACCTGTGGGGATCAAGTCAACCCACCCCGCCAAACACACCAATCGTAGGCATTTAGCCTTTTAAATAATATTGTAGTGCACTCACCGAACTAGATTGTGATATAGTCACCGAACTAGAGGCATTAAGCCAAAATTTGTGGCAGAGCCACCTAACTAGATACGTGGCAGCCTTTCTTCTCTTCATCAAATCCCATCCCATGCATTTATGTATGAATAACAAACTTTAAATCATAAAAATTTTATCAAGTAACCCATAACACAAATGAGTCTTTAATAAAACCTTTCATTTGGGCCTATTAACAATATAGTATTAAACTTTGGCCCATATCTCGAACTAGAGGGTTTTTGGCCCATTAACGATCTAGCAAACTTTGGCCCATATTTATCGATCTAGCGCTTTTATGGCCCAATTTATCGATCTAGCGCTTTATGGCCCAATTTATCGATCTAGCGCTTTTTATGGCCCAATTTATCGATCTAGCGATTCTTCGTAAATTTCTCGGTTTAGCCGTTTTCATGCATTTACACAAAAGTACTAATTACTACAACATTTACGATTTGGCCATTTTTACGATTTATCAAATTTCTTACGGTTTAGTATCTAACCCGAAAGATAAGTGTGAAGTTACACACACGGTTATAGTGAGAACTAGACTTTCCGCTCGTCAACACCCTCGGGTTTCGAACTACTTCTACTTGCGGTTTCTCCCGATTGATGGTTCGTTAACCGAATCAAATCCACGAACAAATAATGGTTCGGAGTACGAACGACCTCGAGCAGCTTGATTCTCCTCGGATGAACGTCCACAACCCGTGGGAAATCCCGGATTGTTGAAACAAATCCTTCGCTTAAACTTAGGGAATAACGGAACCACCCCTCTTCCGAACACTATTCACCACCCTTTTCTTCCCTATTTTGATTGTCTTCAAAGACAAAAGATCGTTAATCCAATCTAATATTACATCGAAATATGACTAAGGGTTTAAGGGTGAAATTTGCTTACCGCAAAGATCCTTGTTCCAAAAATGAGAGTCAACCAAAACGTTCCCTTAACACCTCAAATCGATTCCAACGTTCTATGTTACTCAGGAACACTTGATTTCTGATCTTCCGTTATCGCACTAAAGTATAACAAATAAAAACGTTAATAGAATGAACGTTTATTTCGATCTAAGAAAGCCTTTATACCCCTTATCAAGATTCGGCCATGACAACTATTAACTAACATGAACTAAAAAGAATTCTTACTTATTGTCCACGGTTGAAAAGAGACGATTGAGAAAGATGTTTATGAATAGAGAAAGATTCGGCTATGATTAACCAAAGAAAAGAGAAAATGGTTCGGCTATGGCTCACTAACATTCGACCATGAGAAAATTAATGGAGAAGGTCTGAGTGAAAAGAAATAAAATATAAGAGAAGAGATGATGATGATGTTTCGGTTTTCAAAGAGAATAAAAGAGAAAGAAAGAAGAGATGGGTTTTGGGAGCAATGTATATTCGGCAATGGGGAAAGAAAAGTAAAGAATGGCTTTTGGTGTTGGTAGAATCGGCACTATGAGAAAGGCACAAAATTGAACACTAAAGTGAAAAGCAAAAATGACCAAATGGTCAAAATAATCAAGGCTTACCAAAAGATCAATTTCGGCCAAAGGGAAAAGTTGAGAAGAGGAATGCAAAATTTTGCACAAAAACTAAAATGACCAAAAGCAAACTCCTACACCTTACCAAGCTACTAGCAAAATTCGGCCAACCTTCCCCCTAGCCATATTGCCGTCCAAATTCATTGGTCAAATGACCATGAATTTGTTTCCAAAACCTTTTCCTTGATACATGCCTTATGTCCCCTTATCTTTCAAAATTTTCTTGATTCCATACTATAAGTTAGCTATTTCCTTATTCCTTTAGTCTACTTACCAAAAATGAAAAGTCCAACCTTACCATATCTATTGCTTGGCCGACACTTGCTATACAAGTGCAAAAATAAAATTTGTCTAAATGCTATACAAGGGATTCGAACCACTCCCCTCATGCAATATCTCATGCGCCAACACCACCTTGCCATATGCTCTCTTATGCTACTTTTTAACACTTAATTTAACTTAAGTGTCAATGCCACTTGCTCCACTTCAATAAATTCTCAAACTAAAAATTATTCCATACCCGAATAATTCTATACTCTTCTTCAGGACTATAATAGGCACGAAAAGAAATAAGAAAATTTTCCTTCATAATCTAAACACCAAAACATGCAATAAATCGATACTTGAATTTTAGGGTGTTACAACTCTACCCTCCTTAAAAAAAAATTTCGTCCTCGAAATTTACCTAGTTGAAAAAAAATGAGGGTATTGTTGCCGAATTGCATCTTCAGGCTCCCACGTAGCTTCCTCCACTCCGTGATTACGCCATAAAACCTTGACCAACGGCACGGTTTTCTTTCTTAGCACCTTAACATCTCGGTCTAAGATTTCCACTGGTTCCTCCTCAAAAGACAAGTCTGAATTCAACTTCACTTCTTCTACCGGTACTATGTGCGAAGGATCCGATCTATAGCGCCTCAGCATGGAAACATGAAAAACATTATGAATCGACTCAACTCCGGAGGTAATTCGATCGATAGGCCACTTTGGACCAACACGCTTCACCACACGATATGGTCCAATGTATCTAGGACTCAACTTGCCCTTCTTCCCAAACTCGAAAATCTTCTTCCAAGGTGAGACCTTCAAGAAAACTTGATCCCCACAAAGATACTCGATACTTCTACGCTTCGGATCTGCATACGACTTTTGTCTATCCGGCTTCCTTTAACTTGCTCGAATAGCTTTTACTTTTCTTCCGTTTGAGAGATCATCTCGGGACCTAACATCTGTCGTTCGCCCAATTCAGTCCAACAACTAGGAGAACGACACCTACGACCATATAATGCCTCGTAGGGTGCCATCCGAATGCTAGACTGATAGCTATTGTTGTAAGCAAATTACGCCAACGGTAGAAAATCCTCCCAACTACCTTTGAAGTCGATTACACATCCCCTCAACATGTCTTCCGTAATCCGAATTACTCTTTTCTCGATTGACCATCCGATCGAGGATGAAAAGCCGTCTCGAAGTTTAGCTTTGTTCCCAAAGCTTCATGCAAAGCTTTCCAAAACCATGACGTAAACCTAGGATCCCTATCTCGATATAATAGACACAAAACCCCATGCAACCTCACGATTTCGGATACGTACAGCTTAGCCAACTTCTGTAACGAGTAATCCGTACGAACTGGTAGAAAATGAGCAGTCTTCGTCAAACGATCAACAATTACCCAAACGGAGTTTTTCTTAGTGGGTGTTAAAGGTAACCCACTAACAAAATCCATTGTTATCCGCTCCCATTTCCAAAGAGGAATCTTTACCGGTTGTAATAATCCTGACGGCAATTGATGCTCCGCCTTCACTTGCTGACAAGTTAAACATTTTCCCACAAATTCAGAAATCTCACGCTTCAACCCTGGCCACCAATATTGTTCACGAAGATCCCGATACATCTTATTTCCTCCGGGGTGCATAGCATAAGGGCTACTATGCGCCTCCCGTAGAATCATTTGTCTCAGATCTGAGTCCTTAGGCATACAAACTCTCCCACGAAAACATAACACACCTTCCGCGTTTATGCTAAAATCCTCTATTCCACCATTTTCAACTTGTTGAATTAACAGTCCAAATTTCTTATCTGATATCTGTTTTTCCTTGATTTGCTCTAACCACAGAGGCTTCACCTGAAGTTTCGCTATCAGACTACCATCCTCGTACAAACTCAAATGGGCAAACATTGTTCTCAAATCAGATACCACCTTACGACTTAACGCGTCTGCTACCACATTAGCTTTTCCAGGATGATACTCGATTGAGAAATCATAGTCCTTTAACAGCTCCACCCATCTTCGTTGTCTCAAGTTTAATTCCTTCTGAGTAAGAAGATACTTAAGACTCTTGTGATCCGTATAGATGATAGACTTTTCACCATAGAGGTAATGCCTCCAAATCTTTAGAGCAAACACTACTGCAACTAACTCCAAGTCATGAGTAGGGTAGTTTACTTCGTATGCGGTCTCAAATGACGACGAAGCATAAGCCACCACTTTCCCACTTTGCATCAATACACATCCTAAGCCCGTGTGACGATCGCAATAAACTATAAACTCCTTTCCACCTCGGGTTGAATCAAGATCGGGCGCTTGCTTAAAATCTTCTTCAATTTCTCAAAACTTTCTTGCTTTGTTTATCGGTCCATATATATGGTACTCCTTCCTGCAATAGCTTAGTTAGGGTGCAAAGAATCAACGAAAACCCCTCAACAAAGCGTCTATAGTAACCACCCAAACCCAAGAAACTCCGAATCTCGACTCACGACTTTGGTGGTTTCCAATCCAATACACCTCAATCTTCCGAGGATCCACCCTTATTCCTTCGATCGATACCACATGACCCAAGAAAGTCACTTCCTTAACTGAATTCACATTTACTGAATTTGGCATACGCTTGATTATTTCAAGTAATCGCAATACAATTCGCAAAATGCGAGTCATGCTCCTCTTCATTCCTTGAATATACCGTAATGTCATCTATGAATACCACCACAAACCGGTCTAAATATGGTTGAAAGACCGGTTCATCATATCCATAAATGCACCGGTGCATTGGTCAACCCAAACAAAGATCACCAAAAACTCATAATGTCCATAACGGGTTCGAAAGCCGCCTTGTGAATATCCGCTTCTTTCACCTTAAGTCGGTGATAACCCGATCTCAAATCAATTTTGGAGAAAACAGAAGCTCCTTTCATTTGATCAAACAGGTCATCAATTCTTGGCGGAGGGTACCTATTCTTGATCGTCAATTTATTTAATTGTCCGTAGTCAATACACATACGCATTGACCCATCTTTCTTCTTAACAAACAAAACCGGTGCTCCCCACGGAGACACACTCGGTCGAATAAAACCCCGATCCAACAATTCTTGAATTTGAGCTTTAAGCTCCGCCAACTCCTTCTTGCCATTCTATAAGGAGCAATGGACACCGGAGCTGCTTCCGAACAAGAGCTCAATACCAAATTCCACTTCCCGATCCGGAGGTATGCGGAAAGTTCTTCAGAAATACATCCGAAATTCCTTCACTGTGTTCTCACATCTTCCATCGACAACTCTTTGGCATCTAAAGCACTAATAAATGCTAAAAATGCTCCATACCCTTTTCGCACCAACTTTTCTCGCCTTAAGTGCGGATACCACATTTGCCAAGTAATTCCTTCGCCGCCTATCATAATTATTTCTTTATCCTCCACCGTCCTTATTGACATCCGCTTTTCAAAGCACAATCCAATTTCGCCCAAAGGCTTAACCAACCAATCCATGCCCAAAATGATATCGAACTCGCGCAAAAGGCAATTCCATCAAATTCGCCAAAAATATTTCTCCTTGAATTTCTAAGGGCACATCTCTAAATGCAGTTTATTTACTAATACCGATCGTCTCTAAAGGACTAATTACCTTCATCTCACTATCGGAAATTTCAGAGTCTAAATTCAAGTTTCCAGATATGGTGCTAGCAACATACGAATGGGTAGAACCAATATCTATCATGTAACACCCCAAACTCGGACAAGACACCACGACCGAATCTGGTATGTTACGGGGAAAAACATCTTTGAGTGATCTTTTTTTTTCGCTTAAAAGTGGGGCGAAAACATAGTGAACTTGAGGAAAATTTGGGTAGGCTTGTTTGATTAGATTTTGAAAGCTTATCCGAAGTATATAGTTAAAACGAGTTGATTTCATTTAGCACCTCCAATAGTTTCTTAGTGCCATTTTGACACATTTTAGACTTAGTAGGAAAATCAAGTTTGATTCGGAAATCATTTGAGTTGATTGTATAGTAAAACATAGCGAGATACCCGATGGTATAGTTTAAAACACATTGCGATATAATTGTGAAAACGTTGTCTTTCCAAGTTTTAGTAAAATTTCATGCCAAGTTATTTGTTAAGCGGGTTGAGAATCTAATTAAAACATACCCATCATAAAACATAATTTAAAGGCCTTTTACAAATCCAAATTAAAACCCAAACAAAAGTAAATAAGCTAAAGTACCCAATTTGATTAGTCCGAGCAAAACTTTTATTAAGGCATGGCATGAGCACCCCAGAGTCCATCCCGGCTCCATGTCCGCGTCTCACGAGTCACCCGAAATGTCAAAGGAGAGGGTGAGTCGAAGACTCGATGCATAAATCCCGCTCCCGATGAAACAACATGCTAACACACATCATACATAGCAACATGATTAATGCAACCCGATCCTAACCATCCGTATCTCCTTTTTCTACCCCGTGTGGTACCAAACCACTTTGTGGTGCTAAACCACCGGTGACATATAGTCACAATGTGTTACTAAAACACTGGTGTCCCAAAGACACAAATGTGCTACCAAAGCACTTTGGTGACCGTAGTCACAAATCAATTGATGGGGCCAACCCATCGTGTGATACCCAATCACTAGCGGACGATCCCATATCTCATGTGGGGCCAACCCACGGTGGTGTTAACCACGGGGACAAGTCGCAATGAGGTGCCCAACCTCTGGTGTCCCAAAGACACAAATGTGCTACCAAAGCACCGTGGCCACCGTAGTCACAATAATCGAATGATGGGGCCAACCCATCGTGTGATACCCAATCACTAGCGACGATCCCATATCTCAAAGTGGGGCCAACCCACGGTGGTGTTAACCACGGGACAAGTCGCAATGAGGTGCCCAACCTCGGTGTCCCAAAGACACAAATGTGCTACCAAAGCACCGTGACCGTAGTCACAAGGTGTGTTACCAAAACACCGGTGCTCACAAGACAAAAATCATCACTTTGCCCCCTCCACTCATATCACCCATCAACAAACCAACTCATGTAATCATGCATATCATACAAATTATGCATATCATGCTAATATGTTTGACTCATGCCCCATATCACATACATACATAGTCATGATACCATATAGATCATCGAGTAATCTAGTAACAATACTTGACTTACCCGATACGTACACATACCCCGTTTGGGTATCCAATAATCCATCATAATCACATGATTTTAATAGGCAAACAGGTTTATTAATAATATTACTAAATATCGGTGTGTTAGTTTACACACTGTAATACGAGTCTAGAAATCGACAAAAAGTGATCTAAGTCCCTCGATTACTAGCTCCTACACTCGGCCAACACATAGGGTTAGGCATCTATAACATTCGGCCATCAACAATTAACCAAAGGGGGTTAATATCGAACCCTTACCTTTTAAGATGATTTGGTTTCCTACCAAATCCGAATCAAACAATGATTCTCCTTAAGCAATCGGCTACACCATAAAAAGATGAACAGTTAATCCACTTGAATCCCTATCTTATTGAAATCCAAAAGAATAGACTAACAAATAATCTTCTTACCACCACTTATCAAATGGTTAAACCAAGGTAGAAAGCTCCACTTGTCCGCTTCAAAGTCCCCGTCGTCCCTATGATGCAATCGGTTCCAACATAAGAGATAACACTCATCAATAGTTGTCATATCACGATTCTTAAACAACTTAAATCGATTAAGAAAAAGAGAGAAACTAGATGACCATTCTCGCCAAGGCTTACCAATCTCCAAACGATTGAAGCAAGAGACCCAACACTCTATATTCGGCCACCCAACACAAGAAGAGAACCACAAGCGATTCGGCCAGACTTATGCCAAAAGAAGAATCAAAGATTCGGCCAAGGTGATTTATACCAATCACGATTTTCTGTCGAGTTGAAGAGAAGAGTAAACAAAATGCAAAGAAATAGTGTTGATATTTGGCCAAGTAACAAAATAGAACAAAGAGATAAAAGGTACTTCCGATTTGAAGAAAAGAAAAGATGAATGGTATTTGAGAGAATGGGGTTTCAGGTTTACAAGGTTTCAAAAACAAGAAAAGAAAGTTGAGAAGAGGAGAGGCTAGCTTCGATTTACACAAAGGAAAAAGAAGAGAAAAGTGTAAGGGACATTCGGCTTCACCCTACTCAAGAGAACAAAGAATTTCTGCACACCTTTGAAAATTTGGTCTTTCGGTTTCAAAAGATGAAGAACAAAATGAGGGGAGTTCACTAGGAAATCGGTATTCAAAAGACAAAATAAAAACCCTTAGAACATTCGGCTAACCAAAGACCAAAGAAGAGGCTTTCTTGCTTGATATTCAAAGACCGAAATTGCACCCAAAATGCCAAAAATGCAAAAATGCATTTCGGCTAGCACCTCACCCCACTATGCCGTCCACTTCCCCACTCCAACACCCCACAAATTCGCCACACTCCCCAAACACACTCACCACCACTCATTTCAAATGAGTGGACCAAGTCCTCCTCCACAATTTGCTCTCCACCTTACATTTGAAAGTGAAGACCAAGTCCAAGTAGAATTTCACTAGCCTTCTACCTCTCCTCCATGCCGTCCCAAATAGAAGCCAAAATGGGGACTCTGCAGCTCGAACACTGGACCTCCACCTCATGTAGATGACGCCACACCAAGCTCCCCATGTGACGCATGCCTTGCCACTCTGCCACTCTTCACTTGTGCAATAAAACACCAAAAAAACCCTTATACCCCTAGCTCCTACAGCTCCCGACTTAACACCCAAAAAAATCAAAATTTTCCCATTCACTCGTGCATACACCTAGACTTCAATTAAGCCCCTAAGACACCAAAATAGCAACACAGCACACTAAACACATGCAACAACAAAATAGCCCCTAACCCGGGATATTACATATCAAAGCAATAACAGGTACATCAAAAATGAAGAACGTACCAGTTATCACATCAGGTGCATTGCCTTCCTCACGGCGTCTAACTGCATATACCAATCCCGGCCGCCTTTGCATCCGTGTTGCCTCTAAGACCATTGCCTCGACCACGCACCTTGACCACGTCCAGCCCCATTACCACCTCGACCTGGTCCACGACCTCTCGGTGGTTGCTGAATTCCTCTTGCCGGTGGTGCATCAGTATTACGAGCTTCCTGAGTTGTATCCATTCGACGAGGGCAATTCCTATATTGATGATCCATCGACCGTATTTATAGCAAGCACCCGCTTTCTTCCAAAGACTCTCCGAATGCCTTTTCCCACAATCAAAGACAATCTCGACTCGATTCACGCCACAGGTGTTCTACCTTGAGTGGTTCATCATTCCGAGGCCTCTTGAAACCTTCTTGAAGAACCCGAATACTTCATATCTCTCTTGCCTCTAGCTCGCTCCCGATTCTGACGTTCCGAGTTCTTAGCTTCTTCGACTATCTTGGCCTTTTCCACAAGCGTGGCAAAAGTTATAACTTGTTGTGGGGCTATTAAAACCCGCAATTCATCGTTCAAGCCATCCTCAAAGTGTACACAACGCTCATGATCCGTTGCCACTATTGTTCGAGCATAGTGACTCAAGCGCAAAAACTCGACTTCATATGTCGCCACCGTCTTATTCCTTGGACCAGATTCGTGGAATTCCTTCCTTCTGGCATCAACATAACTCGTTCCTACATATTTCCCTTGGAAGGAAACTTTAAAGAATTCCCAATTAACTAATGCAGATTCAGTGCCTTCTCGGACAGTAAGCCACCATTGGTATGCTTCGTCCCTTAACAAGGACATCGCTCCCCTTAGTTTTTGTTCCACCGCACTCAAGATCGCCCATAATTCGCTCCCATCGCCTCAAGCCAATATTCAGCGACATTTGGAGCTACACCGAGACACCTCACGAAAACCTCAAAGACCACTTGATTTCAATCGTTCCGATGTCGACCCACGAGCCGTTGGCCCAATTCTAGCTCCAAATGACCCTTTCAAGGACTCGCGACATTACTCGCGTCACCGCATTATCTTCTTCCATATGATCATGTGATCCCGTCTCACTTTCGAGTGATGCAGTGCATCCATTTCAAAGATATGATCCGGCGCTTCAGCTTGCGCCTCTAACACCTCGTCCTCTACCACGGCCACGTCTACCGCGTCCACGACCACGCCCTCTAGTGCTCATAGTGACCGATTTAATCTGGTTATGAGTTTTATGAATCGAATACTATTTCAAAGTGTTTATTAACGATGTTTTATGATATAAAAGAGATAGAGTTGTTTCCGCAATCATATCCTTATTGTCTCAATCTCTACAGTTTCAACACCTAAAACTAGAAGTTCTAGAGTGTTTCTTATGATCATATCACAATGATAATAAACAATCAATATACAGATACTTACTTGACTTGGCGTGGGATGCTCATGGTGCCATACTACCTTTAAATCAAAAAGTCTAGAAATTTGAGTTGTTTCTCAAACAAATATCTTTGTTGAACCCAAACCACAGCCGAGTTTTGAAACTGGCTCTGATAGCATTAAATGTAACACCCCAAACCAGGTCTATGCGTTAAGACGAGATTTGGTTTGTCACACCGAACGAACATCCAAAATTCTCTAATGATTTAAGTAAAACAGTAATGCAAAACCTTTAGAAAAAAAAGGTTTAATAAAAACTAAGTACAATGATTATGAATTAAGAAAAATACTTGTTTGAAATCTTATATATATATTAGTCAAAACCTTAACGTAGTTTTAAAAGAATTTGAAAGAAATTGAAAAGTAATTTAGGTGTCCAAAATTGTTATAAAACACAATATTTTTAAGAAAACTTTATAGATTTAACATAAACCCATATTAAGAGTCTTAAAATAAAATTAAATCCATCCACACATAAAAAAATCCATAAAAACATAATTAGAGGCCTTATTACATCATACCCAAAATAGTAATTAAAATAAGTAACTTAAATAAAGTTCATAGTTTATAAAACCCAGGCTCGTAGTATGGCCTCCACCAAGTCATCCCCGGCCCAAGTCCACATCAATTTCCATTACCTGAGATGGATAATTAAACGGGGTGAGTTACAAAGAACTCAGTGTGTAACTCACTTACCACCATTATTGGGCCAGACCATCAAGGCATTAATTTGGGCTTGAGCCCAATTACAAATTTTAACAATATAAAATGAAATAAAATATATAAAATGCATGTAAAATGAATTTCCCAACCAAGCCTAATTTCCATCCGCTACACACCCCGTACCAACCAAAGACACCTGTGGGGATCAAGTCAACCCACCCCGCCAAACACACCAATCGTAGGCATTTAGCATTTTAAATAATATTGTAGTGCACTACCGAACTAGATTGTGATATAGTCACCGAACTAGAGGCATTAAGCCAAAATTTGTGGCGAGAGCCACCGAACTAGATACGTGGCTGCCTTTCTTCTCCTCATCAAATCCCATCCCATGCATTTATGTATGAATAACAAACTTTAAATCATAAAAATTTTATCAAGTAACCCATAACACAAATGAGTCTTTAATAAAACCTTTCATTTGGGCCTATTAACAATATAGTATTAAACTTTGGCCCATATCTCGAACTAGAGGGTTTTGGCCCATTAACGATCTAGCAAACTTTGGCCCATATTTATCGATCTAGCGCTTTTATGGCCCAATTTATCGATCTAGCGCTTTATGGCCCAATTTATCGATCTAGCGCTTTATGGCCCAATTTATCGATCTAGCGGTTCTTCGTAAATTTCTCGGTTTAGCCGCTTTCATGCATTTACACAAAAGTACTAATTACTACAACATTTCCGATTTGGCCATTTTTACGATTTATCAAATTTCTTACGGTTTAGTATCTAACCCGAAAGATAAGTGTGAAGTTACACACCGTTATAGTAAGAACTAGACTTTCCCGCTCGTCAACACCCTCGGGTTTTGAACTACTTCTACTTGCGGTTTCTCCCGATTGATGGTTCGTTAACCGAATCAAATCCACGAAAAAATAATGGTTCTGTGTACGAACGACCTCGAACAGATTGATTCTCCTCGGATGAACGTCCACAACCCGGTGGGAAATCCTTGATTCTTTGAAACAAATCCTTCGCTTAAACTTAAGGGGGAATAACAACCACCACCCCTCTTCCGAACACTATTCACCGCCTCTTTTCTTCCCTATTTTGATTGTCTTCAAAGACAAAAGATCTTTAATCCAATCTAATATTACATCGAAATATGACTAAGGGTTTAAGGGTGAAATTTGCTTACCACAAAGATCCTTGTTCCAAAAATGAGAGTCAACCAAAACGTTCCTTAACACCTTAAATCGATTCCAATGTTCTATGTTACTCACGAACACTTGATTTCTGATCTTCCGTTATCGCACTAAAGTATATAACAAATAAAAACGTTAATAGAATGAACGCTTATTTCGATCTAAGAAAGCCTTTATACCCCTTTATCAAGATTCGCCATGACAACTATTAACTAACATGAACTAAAAAGAATTCTTACCTATTGTCCACGGTTGAAAAGAGACGATTGAGAAAGATGTTTATGAATAGAGAAAGATTCGCTATGATTAACCAAAGAAAAGAGAAAATGGTTCGGCTATGGCTCATTAACATTCGGCCATGAGAAAATTAATGGAGAAGGTATGAGTGAAAAGAAATAAAATATAAGAGAAGAGATGATGATGATGTTTCGTTTTCAAAGAGAATAAAATAGAAAGAATGAAGAGATGGGTTTTGGGAGCAATGTATATTCGGCAATGGGGAGAAGAAAAGTAAAGAATGGCTTTTGGTGTTGGTAGAATCAAGACTATGAGAAAGGCACAAAATTGAACACTAAAGTGAAAAGCAAAAATGACCAAATGGTCAAAATAATCAAGGCTTACCAAAAGATCAATTTCGGCCAAAGGGAAAAGTTGAGAAGAGGAATGCAAAATTTTGCACAAAAACTAAAATGACCAAAAGCAAACTCCTAAACCTTACCAAACTACTAGCAAAATTCGCCAACCTTCCCCTAGCCATATATTGTCGTCCCAAATTCATTGGTCAAATGACCATGAATTTGTTTCCAAACCTTTTCCTTGATACATGCCTTATGTCCCCTTATCTTTCAAAATTTTCTTGATTCCATACTATAAGTTAGCTATTTCCTTATTCCTTTAGTCTACTTACCAAAAATGAAAAGTCCAACCTTACCATATCTATTGCTTGGCCGACACTTGCTATACAAGTGCAAAAATAAAAGTTGTCTAAATGCTATACAAGGGATTCAAACCACTCCCCTCATGCAATATCTCATGCGCCAACACCACCTTGCCATATGCTCTCTTATGCTACTTTTTAACACTTAATTTAACTTAAGTGTCAATGCCACTTGCTCCACTTCAATAAATTCTCAAACTAAAAATTATTCCATACCCGAATAATTCTATACTCTTCTTCAGGACTATAATAGGCACGAAAAGAAATAAGAAAATTTTCCTTCATAATCTAAACACCAAAACATGCAATAAATCGATACTTGAATTTTAGGGTGTTACAGAACCGTTCAGAACTAAATATGATACTCAGAGTGCTTGGAATAGTCGTACAATGCCAACGTCCCAAATGTGGTCTTACATGTAATCAGATATCGATGCCACTGTCCCAGACAGGGTCTTATACGAATCAAGTACGTTGCCAATGTCCCAGACATGGTCTTACACGTAAATTTCATATCGATGCCAACATCCCATACGTGGTCTTACACAAAATCTCGAATCAATGCCAACGTTCCAGACGTGGTCTCACATGATATGACATATCGAACACTTATGTCATGACATATACTATCCTATCTATTCCTAAGTTTAGACGGGGCTTCTCGTTCATTAACCATCTTTCGATACTTTATTGGAATCCATATATTCATCATTTCGAATATTATTCATAGCAATTCAAATTTCATATATTCACCAGTAAGTCAATTCAAATACATTTATTTGTATATCGACTTACCTTGAGTTCGGTTTAACGGAAACAGATACGTCTACTCGATTACTTTTGATTTCCCGCTATCTAAGTTCATTTTCTTCGGTTCTTGATCTATACATATTCAAATTTAACCCTTTTATTTACCAACACATTCAATTCAATCCAAATAAACATATTTAGGGAAATTTACAAATTAGCCCTCATATTTTCACATTTTGACAATTTAGTACCTATTTCACAAAATCACAAAATACATCAAATAACATATCACCCATGCCTAGCCGAATTTCACTCATACTCATATGAGTCCATATATTTCATTTCTTTCACAAATTAGTCCCTCAAAATACTATTTTCTCAATTTACTCCAAATTACTCAAAATCAACAAAACTCCAAAGATAAACTATGATAATCAAACACATATCTGTCATATTTCACTTTTAAACATCACAAATCACATGAGTTCATCAAAGTCTCATTTTAAAAACATCATCAATTCTCAAAATTAAGACATGGGTTTTATAGTATACGAAGTAACGATTGCAAAAACATAGAAATTATTGAAAACCGATTAAAACCATACCTTGAATTAAGGCTTGATAGTTGCCGAAACCTAAGATGGTTTCCTTCTTTTCTTGCTTTTGTATTTTTGGTGATACATGGATGAATAAAATCCACTATCATGCTTACTTGTTTTATTTACTAACATATTATTAATCTTTTTACTATATTAGCCTTATTACTAAACATATAAACATATATTATGGGTGGTTAAAGTTGTCCAACAACTATCCACTACTAATTAATGGCTTAATTGCCTCATAAGGCCCCCAACTTTTAAAAGCCACATCAATATGATCATTAATCAAATAGAAAGCTACTATTACAAATTATGCGATTTAGTCCATTTCTCAAATTAAGCACACAAACGGACAAATTAACTCACGAAAATTTAACACATACTTAAACATATACTGCAGAAACAGAAAATAGTATTAAAATATTTTACCGACTCGGTTTTGTGGTCCCGAAACACTGTTCCGACTAGGGTCAAAATCAGACTGTTACATGGCTTGCCACAATTCATGGAAAGGGGATGACTTAGTCTCCTTATTTTGAATTAAAACCAAGGTTATTAATAGCCACAGGGTGGACAGTTTCAACAACAAATTTGTTAGGTTGATTTTTGATTATTTTCCAACTGTAAAGACCTTTAATTAAATACCGTAAAGCTTGCTTTTGGGCAGCCATCTACTTTTGCCGAAACTGGGCTTTAATTCTCCTTTGTTGGACGGTTTCTCATTCCAATAATTTAGCATACATGTCCATCTTTTAGCACGTATTTTATTTGGTCAAATTATCAACCTCATGACCCAATTCGCATGGTCTTGCCGTCCACATGAATTGATTTATGCATGTCCATGTTTCATTCATATTAATCACATCTTCAATGGTCCTCCTACATAGTGAAAAATCACATAGTAATAAATTAACATGAAATAATATAAAATATGTACAAAAATCATGTAATTAAGCACAATTTCACATAATTTATAAATTCATGCCCAATATTACTAATTAAGTAAAATTCACCTATTTTAAGAACAATTACTCAAGATTAACATATTTATTAAGTAAAAATCTGGTAAAAATATATAGAAAAACCCTATATAATTCCGAGTTTACACACTCCCAAACTTAAACCATTGCTCGTCTCGAGTAATGTTCATGTACAACACAACTTCGCTAAGGAAATTTTACAAAATGATAAAGCAGCATCAATCTTCGCACATAATCATGCATCAACAAAATCATGCTCAAAAATACTTTTTATTGATAAGTAGCTCAAATGCAAATATTATTTCCAAACTTTATACTAAGTACATCATAATGTCAATATGAATCATAGTTTGCATGCATTTTCAAAGTCACACATAACATTCACCAATCAATATGCTTTCCTTATCAACTAAACATAGAAATCCTAAGGTTTCATTAGTGGTCTTCATAAGTTAAGCTTAGTAATTCCTCTCCATAAATATAGTCGGTATAATCATCCAATCAATAGGTCTTTTACTAGGTTGTAATGGGGCTAGGCTAAAGGTAGGGATGAAGAGAAGTGAATTTTTAGGTTCAATCATCTTAACCCTAACTTGTCTTGGATCCTTCTGTGTCACAACTTCGTACAATTGGGTCTTTGGAACACCCCCAAACTTATTTCGAGCTCATGCTCAACCTTTACTTTTCAGACTTTGGGCAAACTTTTCTTTGCTTTTTATTCTTTTGAACAAACTTACCTTTGTTCTTTCATTTTTTTTATATCATTGGAAGAACATGTACATCTTTTGTATTTTTCCTCAAACTTTGATCACCAAGACAAATTCAGTTAAGATAGGTGCAAATGAACATGATAAAATAAAAAAAATGATAATAAGGCTTATGATGTAGGTAATTTGCAATAAACAGGCCATTAAGCTCAAAAATTAAGTTTCAAGGGTTAAATTAATAAGGTAGGCTTGAAAGGCTCAAACTATCCAAATAAAATGTGCCTATATCATATTAGATTCTTATACCTCCTATGATTTCACCTCAAGAAAGTTACTAATTCAATTATAAAGACTTAAACCTTCATGCATGTTTATTTCTAAAGAAATCAAATTTTCATGGCAAATACTACGTAAGTCTAAAGAGCACACAAGCATTCCATCACTCAAGATAACATAAGAATAACTTAGATAAAATCAGAAATCATGCTTGCATTTGAACACACTTATGAACAAAAAGTCTCTCTAAACATTAATTTATTTCAGCATACTTAAGTAAAAACATTGAAACATACTTTAAAATTCATGCGAAATGCCTTACCCCCTTTAAAAAGAAGCAATGTCTTCATTGCGAAAACAAAGTAATGAATGAAAATTGAACACAAGGTAGGATTGCAAGAAAAGAGAGGTGAGTCATAGAGACTACTTAAGTACCAAGTCTTTCTCAACAATCCAATCCTAGACATGTTCATTCCCATTACCACATCACTTCACTTTTCCTATTGAAGAGGTATTGCGCTTATTTATTCATGCTTGATATTTTATTATGCGAAAGAAAAAATTCTAATTAGGAAATAAAAATAAACACCTAAAAAGAAATAAAAAATAAAGAGAATAAATTCCCCCCATTTATTTATTTAACTTATCCTCCCCATCTTCCTCTTTTGATGTTTTATCCTCGCTTGTATTCTCATCTTTCTTCCATGACTCGAAGATATAATCTTGGAACTCATGAACAAAATTGTTAGAGATATTTTTAAAAGTATTTCTTCCAGAATCATCTCTAATCTTCGCATATTTCCAATAAGCTTGTTGTCGGTTATGCATAAATGTCATGATATCCATCATCATTGACAATTCCGATTTCTTCATAGTGTTTGAAGGAGTGGGCATAGGAATAGTCAATTCAGGATCAACACTTGGTTCAACTGGCTCATTAGCATTTGGCTCTTCTATTGGTTCAAAGATTTTCGGTTTCTTTATCGGTTCTAGATTGTTCAGGTCTTCTTTAGATTCTACTTCTTCTGTCTCAGTAACTGAGTTAGCCTCAGTTTTGGATTTGTTTAATGACTCATTAGCTTTTGGTTCTGTCTGTTCACTCGGTTCAGTTGAGTTTAGTTCATGGACATTCTCCACTAACCTTTCAAGATCAAGAGCTGTGATGCAACCTTGAACATACGGGCCCTTCAGGTTTGCTTTTGTTTTAACTTGGGCCCTTAAGCAAAGTGAAGTTATCAATGATGGAAAATAAGCACTTCCGATCTTCTTTCTAGCACAATCATGGATTTCTTTGAGAATGATCTTCCTAAAATTGATAGACCTTTCTGTCATAATTGCATACAATAAAAGTTTTCGCTATATCGAGATGGTGGAATTGTGTGAGATAAGCATGAAACTATATCGAACAAAGTAGAACCATACCTTAGCCAACGGTTTTAGATATTCCCTTCAACAAGAATGACTATCATACTTTCTTATAATCCATTGGGATCCCAGATTTTTCACAACATTAAGAACTTGATGAAGAAAATCCCATTTATGTTTGTCATCATGGCAAAGTACTCATCTTTTTCAACATCAAGTAGATTAAACAAATCATTAATGGACTTAGAAGTTAGGGGTAACTTCTTCTTGCAAAAAAGAACTTCAGTAGCATCTGGCTTAGCCAAATTGGCATAGAACTCTTGAAGTAACTCCTCATCGGGTAATGATCGTGCATCGCAAAAATAATTCCAATTTAGGGCATCAATCGTCTTTTGAATCGGCAAAGGCACAACCATCATTACTTTTCAAGTTGAAACATTTTTCCGGCATCATAGGTTGATTTTTGAAGATGGAATCAAACCTTTGTTTCACTTCCTCGTCTTGAAACCACAATGGGGTTTTCGAAAGAGGTCTTAGAAGATCTAGTTCTTTTGCAAGACATGGTTATTTTTCCCGAAAAATAGGCAAAATTTGAACAAAAGAAGGGAAGAAGAAGTCGACAATGGATGGGACAAAGAGTTTGTAACACCCCTTACCCGTGTCCGACGCCGGGACAGGATACGAGGCATTACCGAACTTAAACAAAAACCTTTATACAAAACCATCTACAAAATTTCATTCAACTTAACATTCGTTATTCACATGCAAATCGCCCCTTATATGGGCCCACAAGGCCCAAAACATACTTTAGGAACTGTTCGGGACTAAACCGAGAACTTAGGAAACTTTAAGAAGACTTAGAAAATTTTTCATCAAAACAGGGGTCACACGTCCGTGTGGCTTGGGACACGCCCATGTGGGTAGGCCGTGTGGTCACACACGCCTATGTCCTTAGCCCGTGTGACTCTCTGTTTATGATGTCATCAACAAAATTGGGTCACACGCCCGTGTGCTTAGGCTGTGTGGCGAATTAAATTCTGAAAAGTAAATGCACACTTCACACGCCCTGGGCACACGCCCATGTCCCGGGGTCGTGTTCTCCACACGGCTGAGACACACGACTGTGTCTCTGCCCGTGCGGCCAATAGAATGGCTATTTTCCAGACCAATTGGCACCCTCATTTGCACATACTTAAACACAACTTCAATCCATCCATCCCAAACATACATAACCATATCACATAAAACCTTTAGTATAAGCACACACATATAAATAGGCATTACAACTCATTAACCAATATGAACCAACACATTTGGCCAAATCAATTGACACGTACACAATTTGACTAAGTTCCTGTACATGCCATAGACTCAAAAGGTTTTGCATTCACTTATACCCAACATGATAGCTTGATAGTGTGATAGCATCTCCGGCGATCTCTAACTCAAGCTAGTATAAAACCCAATATGATATGAGAAAGGAAGGGGATTAAGCTATAAAGCTTAGTAAGTATGTATGTAAATAATAAAAAATTTATTACCATGCTTTTTACAATCCTTATTTTGAGTTCTCAAGATAATGCCATCATTATTGCATAAAATTTCTCAAATCACTTATATTCATCTTGAGCTGTCTACTCGCGTTATAGTCACTAAATTATTTTTATCCGGAGCTACGGAACTCCAAATTAAGATCCGCTAATTTTGCTTGAAACTAGACTCATATATATTCTTACCATAAGATTTCCAGAATTTTTGGTTCAGCCAATCAGTACAGTTTATTCTTTAAAGTTTCCCCTGTTTTGCTGTCCGGCAGTTCTGACCCCTCTTCACTAAAAAAATATTTTCTCATTGCATAGAAGTCGAAAGATGTTCCTGTTTGTTTCTCTTCAAAATAGACTCATTAAGAAATTCAAGCATATACATTTTATCTCTTGGTTATTTTTTTAAAATGTTTAATGAATTTCCAAAGTCAGTACAAGGGATTCTGAAATCATTCTGCCCCTATCTTATAAAAATTCAAATATCTCATAATCTGAAATTCTTTTGCTTACACCGTCTCTTGTATGCGAAAATAGACTCAATAATAATTAATTTCATATCTTATTCAACTTCTAATTCAATTTCCACCATTTTTGGTGAATTTTCAAAGTGATTCAACTGCTGCTGTCCAAACTGTTTTATTGCTCATTTTACTCTATCATGTTTTCTTTGTATTAATTCTCATTTACACACTTATAACACTAAAGCATATCCATAGTTAGCCATGCCAATAGCTAGTCATCATCAAATATTTACAAGCCATTCATTGGCCAATTTAACTTATACATCAACAACAAAAACTTGAACATTTCATTTCTCAATTTAATTTGGCTTAAAAGCCTCACACATGATCACAATCCACATTTCCCACATATTCTTACATCATAAGCATGGACTTAGCTCTTTGTCATTGATGCATAAACGTAGCTCTTTGTCATTGATGCATAAACTTAGCTCTTTGCCCGTCGAACTACTTAAAATATCAAAGGATACTCAATCTCATCATACATGTATCACGATGCCAATGCCATATCCCAGATATGGTCTTACATGGGATCACATCTCGATGCCGACGCCATATCCCAGATATGGTCTTACACGGGATCTCATATCTCGATGTCGATGCCATGTCCCAAACATGGTCTTATACGAGTCCGTATATAGATTTCAATGCCATGTCCCAGACATGGTCTTATACGGGACCTTCCTTATTCGGTGCCGATGCCATGTCCCAGACATGGTCTTATACGGGACCTCCTTCATTAGGTGCCGATTCCATGTCCCAGACATGGTCTTATACGGGACCTACATTCGGTGCCGATGCCATGTCCTAGACATGTTCTTATACGGGACCTACATTCAGTGCCGATGCCATGTCCCAGAGATGGTCTTATATGGGACCTTCCTTATCTCATGTTGTGACATTAGTATCCTTGCTATTCCGAATGTTCAACCGGGACTTCAACTTAACATATTTTTATCATACTATCATCGAGGAATCATTAGTAGATTTCATAGAAATAATATTCATTTCACAGAATATCTAGAAATTAAAAATATAAAAACATTATGTAGCTTTAATTTCACACAAACTTACCTCGATACCAAAACCTAACCGTCAGTTACTCGTTTGCCCTCCTGTTCTAAGTTTGAACCTCATTTTTTTTATCTATAACATCACATTTAGCTTACTTATTAGTCACATTATTCATTGTGACCCAAAAATCATACTATGGAAAAATTACGTTTTTGCCCCTAAACTTTATCATATTTATACTTTTGCCCCTGGGCTCGTAAAATGATTTTTATTCGATTTCCTTGTATTTTAGGCCTAGCCGAACCATTTTCATAACTATAGCAGTCCATAATTTGCATTCATTCACACATTTTTCATACATTTTTCAACTTTTTACAAATTAGTCATTTTATGCAATTTCATCGAAAATCACTTCGTAAAAGTCGTTTACTACACACTGAGCATTCATATTCTACCGTTAGACATCAAAGCACATGCATGTCATCCATGGGTAGATTTTTAAACACAAACCCTAGCTCAAAATAATGGTAGAAATAGCTAAACCGAGTTACATGGATCTCAAAAAATGTAAAGAACATTAAAAACGGGGCTTGGATGCACTTACTATTGAGCTTGAAAGCTTTAAAACCCTAGCCATGGCTTCCCCCATGCTAAATTCGGCCAAGGAAGAAGATGGACAAAGGTTTTTGGCTTTTATTTTGTCTTTTAGTCCATTTAATTACCAAATTACCAAAATGCCCCTAACTTAAAAATATCCTATTTCACTTATCTAATGTCCATTTTTATCAAACAATTTAACCAATAGTCTAATTTCCATTTAAGGACCTCCAATTTAAAATTTCATAGAAATTGGACACTTCTAACATGTGGAACTCAACTTTTGCACTTTTTACAATTTAGTCCTTTTGACTAAATTGAGTGCCCAAACGTCGAAATTTTCGAACGATATTTTCACGGAATCTTTCCGTGAAATCGTATACCATAAAAGTATAATAATAAAAAAGATTTTTCCTCGTCGAATTTGTGGCCCCAAAACCACTGTTCTGACTAGGCCCAAAATCAGGCTGTTACAATTCTCCCCCTCTTTAGGGATTTTCGTCCTCGAAAATCTTACCAGAAGAATTTGCTTTCAACTCTCCTGAAACACTTTCACTAATCTTCTCAGAATTGAAAATTGATTTAATCTCATATATCTCTTTCCCATATCCTTTAAACTTTAGCACACAATCTTTGAGTACACCACAAAAATCAACTACCCTCTTAGACTTATCATTGATATAAAAAAATTATCATGCCAAAATGCAACTCAGATACTCGAGTTTCCCTATGGCTCATCCCATAATTACGATGTAACTTCCGAATCTTTATCCGACATAATGGAACTGGCACTCTGCATAATCGAATAACCTCAGAAACATATTACTCGGTTAATCTGTCAAATAAGAAATCTGTACATAATGAAATGATCATACGGATCTTTCTTTGTCAAATGATCAACCATAAACCAATTAACATCTTACTTTTCGGGGATAATGACAATCCCGATATGAAATCTATGGTAACTCTATCTCATCTTCACTCCCTTACCATCACTGACTATATTAGTCCTGCATATACTTGATTTCGGCTTACTTGCTAGCAAATAGACATCTGAACATAAAGTCAAAAATATCGTGATACATACTCAATCACTAGAACATCTACTCCTATAACTGCACATTTTATTATTCTTGGATGAATCGACGAGCTACTACTGAGTCTCGTACAAAACTTCTATACAAACTCTAGGTTACCCAGTACGCGAATTCTATCTCAAAACAATAATAATAACAGGAATCAGGTCCAACCTGAAATTCGGAATAGAAAGTCATTTCACACTGTACTCGTTTAGTTCACCACTCTCTATCACATCTCTGAGCTTCTCAATTCACAAAGAAAGAATCGCTTAAGATTTTAACTTAGCTAGAACTAGTCCATCATCAAATAAGATCAATCAAGTAACCAGTACTGACAAAAAAATAAACAAAAATTTTCCATTCAAGCATCTGTAACCATACTTGCTTTCCAAAAGGTAAGTCGATAATTACTCACAGTCTTTTAACATCTCAAAACATTCACGTTGTCTTAGTTTCAGATCTTTCTGCGATATTAGATACTTTAACCTATTAGGATTAGGAAGCATATGACACTTTTCGTCAAACATACAAAATCATCCAGTTCACAACACATATATAAAAGTGGCCGTCTCTAAATCATTATTCGAACAGTTCTTTTTCATGTGACTTTAACCGTCTGAAAGTGTAAACTGCTTCTTTACATTCTTGTATTAAAACATATTCCGATCTGTTCAATAGTACATCATTGAAAAATCGCAAATTCCTTACTCAATTCAAACTGAACTCAGAACTAGAGCTTCGGTTAATAATACTTTTAACTGTTTAAAACTTTGCTAACATGCATAGATCATTTGAATTTTCATAAATGTGATGACTTTATCAATCGGTACAGCTTTAACTCATAATAACATCGTTCGATTAGAACAATCCAATAGGCATATCTCTATATCATACTTCCCAGAATATAATTTCTTCATTCAGAATATCCGTCTATATACTCGTGAATGTACAAAATTCATTACTATACTTGAGGATACTTTAAATACACATAACTCAATTGAACCGAATAGCTGAGACTAGCTTCTTCCTTATCTGTGACATTGCATAATCTTTGTAATCTTTAAAACATTCTGATATTTCTTCTAAAGTTGTTTTCACTTTTCAACTATTCTCATCTCTGTATACATTACTAATTATTTCATCACTGAACTCTTTAGTTTCACACTTCTGAACTTATTCAACATGGTTCTCGTAAAATTTTGTCATAAAGTATCACTAGTAATGGGGTGAGGTCGTAAAGCCTCTAACTTGACTCTCATTAATACACACATATGACTTACCATTCATCATTAACGTAATATCATCATAATCACATATTTCACTTCAGACAATTTAATATACTTATTCATTTTACGAATGTTTTCTGCCATTCACAATTTCAAACAATGAATTTACTTACTAACATTTGTCAAATTAGAGAACGCCTTACGGGTTCGAGTACGTCGTTTACGTGATGCCATAGTCCTACTATGGTCTTACATCTACACACATGTACTGCCATGGTCCAACCATGGTCTTACATCCATAATGCCATAACCCAGTTATGGTCTTTTCACTAAAATGCCATACCCCAGCTATGATCTTACATTCCATAGTTTGCCATGGTCCAACCATGGTCTTATCCGTCAATTCATCATTGAACGATCATACTCATCTCCTGCGTTCTACTTAACTTGATCTTCTAATTCAACTCCCATACTATTATAATATTTGTGGTTTCATAATAGAGTCATAAAACAAAACATTATATATTCTCTAATTTAACAATTAAACATGAGATTCAACTATGTGGACATACTGATTATACATTATTCAAACAAGTGTACATACACACATATTCCGTCCATTGGGTAAGTTTACTTATCATTTTCACTTATTCAAATAGGTTGGGTATATATATCATCATATGCATGCCAAGCTAACATGAATGGGCTTATCACCACATAAACTTTCATTTTATTCCATGTTTCCACATTTCTCAACTCATGGTTATCTCACTTCGTACATTAACACATACATATCATGAACTTCTATTCATGCCTTTCTAAGTTTCGTCTCATCACAAACACATTTCAATCACCTCAATATAATTTTTTAGCATTATCAAAAATAGCTCGGTTGGAAGTCATCTCTGTCTTAACAAAATAATTTCGTTAGAGCCGGGAGATATCACACAATCATGAGTAGTAATATGGCATGTATAGCTTGACTCACATACGCTAGGTTAGTCTAAGAATTGACTAAACCATAGCTCTAATACCACTAAATGTAACACCCCTTACCCGTGTCCGACGCTGGGACAGGATACGAGGCGTGACCGAACTTAAACAAAAACATTTATACAAAACTGGCTATAAAATTTCATTCAATTTAACAATCGTCATTCACATGCAAATCGCCCCTTATATGGGCCGACAAGGCCCAAAACATACTTTAGGAACTGTTCGGGACTAAACCGAGAACTTAGGAAACTTTAAGAAGACTTCGAAAATTTTTCATCAAAACAGGGGTCACACGTCCGTGTGGCTTGGGACACGCCCATGTGGGTAGGCCGTGTGGTCACACACGCCCATGTCCTTAGCCCGTGTGACTCTTTGTTTATGTCGTCATCAACAAAATTGGGTCACACGGCCAAGTCACACGCCCATGTGCTTAGGCCGTGTGGCGAATTAAATTCTGAAAAGTAAATGCAGACTTCTCACGCCCTGGGCACACACCCATGTCCCGGGGTCGTGTTCTCCACACGGCTGAGACACACGGCCGTGTCTCTGCCCGTGTGGCCAAGAGAATGGCTATTTTCCAGACCATTTGGCACCCTCATTTGCACATACTTAAAAGTAACTTCAATCCATCCATCCAAAACACACATAACCACATCACATAAAACCTTTAGTATAAGCACACACGTATAAATAGGCATTACAACTCATTAACCAATATAAACAAAAAAATTTGGCCAAATTAATTGACACGTACACAATTGACTAATTTCCTATACATGCCATAGACTCAAAAGGTTTTGCATTCACTTATACCCAACATGATAGCTTGATAGTGTGATAGCATCTCCGGCGATCTCCAACTCGAGCTAGTATAAAACCCTATATGATATGAGAAAGGAAGGGGAGTAAGCTATAAAGCTTAGTAAGTATGCATGTAAATAATAAAAAAATTATTACCATGCTTTTTACAATCCTTATTTTGAGTTCTCAAGATAATGCCATCATTATTGCATAAAATTTCTCAATTCACTTATATTCATCTTGAGCTGTCTACTCGCGTTACAGTCACTAAATTATTTTTATCTGGAGCTACGAAACTCAAAATTAAGATCCGCTAATTTTCCTTGAAACTAGACTCACATATCTTCTTACCATAAGATTTCTAGAATTTTTCGGTTCAGCCAATCAATACAGTTTATTCTTTAAAGTTTCCCCTGTTTCACTGTCTGAGAGTTCTGACCCCTCTTCACTAAAAAAATATTTTCTCATTGAAAAGAACTCTAAAGACGTTTCCATTTGTTTTTATTGAAAATAGACTAATTAAGAAATTCAAGCATATAATTTTTATCCCTCGATTATTTTTGTACAATTGTTAATGAATTTTTAAAGTGAGAACAGGGGATTCTGAAATCATTCTGACCCTGTCTTATAAAAATTCAAATATCTCATAATCTGAAATTCTTTTGCTTACACCGTCTCTTGTATGAAAAAATATACTCAATAAGCTTTAATTTCATATTTTATTAAACTTCTAATTCAATTTCCACCATTTTTGGTGAATTTTCAAAGTGATTCAACTGCTGCTGTCCAAACTATTTTATTGCTAATTTTACTCTATCATGTTTTCTTTGTATTAATTCTCATTTACACACTTATAACACTAAAGCATATCCATAGTTAGCCATGCCAATAGCTAGTCATCATCAAATATTTACAAGCCATTAATTGGCCAATTTAACTTATACATCAACAACAAAAACTTGAACATTTCATTTCTCAATTTAATTTGGCTTAAAAGCCTCACACATGATCACAATCCACATTTCCCACATATTCTTACATCATAAGCATGGACTTAGCTCTTTGTCATTGATGCATAAACGTAGCTCTTTTTCATTGATGCATAAACTTAGCTCTTTGCCCGTCGAACTACTCGGAATATCAAAGGATACTCAATCTCATCATACATGTATCACGATGCCAATGCCATATCCCAGATATGGTCTTACATGGGATCACATCTCGATGCTGATGCCATATCCCAGATATGGTCTTACACGGGATCTCATATCTCGATATCGATGCCATGTCCCAGACATGGTCTTACACAAGATCTTTCTTTGGTGCCGAGGCCATGTCCCAGACATGGTCGTATACGGGACCATCCTTATTCGGTGCCGATGCCATGTCCCAGACATGGTCTTATATGGGACCTACATTCGGTGCTGATGCCATGTCCCAGACATGGTCTTATACGGGACCTTCCTTATCTCATGTTGTGACATTAGTATCCTTGCTATTCCGAATGTTCAACCGGGACTTCAACTAAAGATATTTTCATCATACTCTCATCGAGGCATCATTAGTCGATTTCATAGAAATAATATTCATTTCACATAATATCTAGAAATTAAAAATATAAAAACATAATGTAGCTTTAATTTCACACAAACTTACCTCGATACCAAAATGGCAAGTAAGGACCTAACTGTCAGTTACTCGTTCCCCCCGGTTCTAAGTCCGAACCTCGTTTTGTTTGATCTATAACATCACATTTAGCTTACTTATTAGTCAAATTATTCATTTTGACCCAAAAATCATACTATGGCAAAATTACATTGTTGCCCCTAAACTTTGTCATATTTACACTTTTGCCCCTAGGCTCATGAAATGATTTTTATTCGATTTCCTTGTATTTTAGGCCTAGCCGAACCATTTTCATAACTATAGAAGTCCACAATTTGCATTCATTCACACATTTTTCATACATTTTTCAACTTTTTACAAATTAGTCCTTTTATGCAATTTCATCGAAAATCACTTAGTAAAAGTCGTTTACTACACACCGAGCATTCATATTCTACCATTAGACATCAAAGCACATGCATGTCATCCATGGGTAAAATTTTAAACACAAACCCTAGCTCAAAATAACGGTAGAAATAGCTAAACCGAGTTACGGGGATCTAAAAAATGTAAAGAACTTTAAAAACGAGGCTTGGATGCACTTACTATTGAGCTTGAAAGCTTGAAACCCTAGCCATTGCTTCCCCCATGCTAATTTCGGCAAAGGAAGAAGATGGACAAAGGTTTTTGGCTTTTATTTTGTCTTTTAGTCCATTTAATTACCAAATTACTAAAATGCCCCTAACTTAAAAATATCCTATTTCACTTATATAATGTCCATTTTTGTCCAACAATTTAACCAATGGTCTAATTTCCATTTAAGGACCTCCAATTTAAAATTTCATAGAAATTGGACACTTCTAACAAGTGAAACTCAACTTTTGTACTTTTTACAATTTAGTCCTTTTGACTAAATTGAGTGCCCAAACGTCGAAATTTTCGAACGAAATTTTCATGAAATCTTTTCGTGAAATTTTAGACCATAAAAATAATATATTTCCTCATCGGATTTGTGGCCCCAAAACCACTGTTCCGACTAGGCCCAAAATCGGGCTGTTACAGAGTTTGCGACGGCGATAGGCTTTCGACATCATCTAATTTGTGGCGACGATAGGCGTGTAACAGCGATAGGGTGTGGCAGCGATAAGAATGCGATGGCGATATGGTTGATCTGGTAAAAGACTTGCGGCAGCTGTAAGCTAGGGTTTTGCAACAATGGAAGAAATTTGGGGAGAATTTTCAAGATTTAGGCCGACGGCTAAAACGAAAAAGAGTGAGTGGCTAGGGCTTAAGCTAATTGCTTGAAGGTTTGTGAGGATTATGGTGGTAGAGAGGGGCATATATAGTGGTGAATTAGGGCAATCTTGTAGCAAAATTTTAGCTACTTAAGTGACTTGGGCGGCAAGTATAGATGGAGGGAAAAAGTGGTGGCAAAATTAGGGTTTTTAGGGAACCCTATGGACGACAATATGGGTTAATTTTCTCCTCTTTGTGTTTTCAGGCCTTGAGCCCAAACTGTATTTACAAATTAGACAGCTTAAAAGAAAATAAATTGATTAGTACTTGGGCCAATTTGACCCCCTTACTAAACATAAACAATTAAAACTAAAATTAAAAACAAAAACAAAAATTTCAATATTAATTAGAAAATTTCTTCTCAAAAGATTACATTAAATTAATTCCTAGGAAATGTTGGAGGGGTTACAATGGTCCCGCTTAAGTCCAATCTCCTTAGAAAGAATTAATAAAATCTACTAATTTAAGAAAATGATTTCTAACTTTTTTTAAAAAGTAAAACCATGAAAAATTAAGGGTCTAATAATTTGAACGAGGTTTTAATTCGCTCAACTTCACCATCCCAATTGTGCTTGAGACGTTAACCATTAACTTTAAACGTACCTCCATGGTTGTTCTACAATTCTACAACTCCATATGTGCCAACCTACTTTCGTACTTGAACCATTTTAAAGCTCCCAGTTCTTGAATTCCAAACCAACATTAAGCCTTAAAACGTTACAAGCCAAAAAGCCCTATGTGACTTAGGTAACTCTATTTATAGATGAAAATCATGTTGAGTATATGAAATATTGATTACTTACGTTCTTCTAACATAAATGCCATAACTGTGTAGTTTATTTTGATGGGATCATATTCTTAGTTATCTTTGTAACTATTAACTTTGTAATTTAAAGAACTCTTATGTCTGAAATTAAAAATTGTAAATATTTTATATATCATGTTAAAATTGCATGTTTTAGCAAGCCTTCCTAATTTTTATGTTTTTGAACTAACCATTAGTATGAAGCTCTTTCCAACACTTAATGAGCTTGTATTTGAGAAATTTGATATATTTTTATTTAGTTTATAAACTTAGTAGTTTTGCATTTGAATTCAATAAAATGGACTTTTTAGTGTGTTTTATGACCTGTTCGGCCAATCTGAGCCTATGGAGGAAACTATCATGTTGATTAAGTGTGCATGACAACATTTTAAGCCTATGAGTCAATGGACTGCCCCGGATGTCGTAACATTTAAAGGTAGTGTCACAACACCCAACTTCGAACCTAAAAAGGGAACATTCAACTATCAACGTCGCGAAAACAACCAATCAATGTCACAATATCCAACTTTGAACCAAGAGGGGGAGCATTCGATGTTAAATGTTGTGACAACAACCATAGGATGTCGCGAAATCGGTCTGACGAGGCCCATTTATCAGCCAACGGTGTTTTTCATCTGCAGAATGATAATTAACATGTTTAGCAGCTTGTAATTGACCTAATTTGGTCATCTAACCTAAACACTAAGAATGTTAGCTCTTTGGACTTAATTTGGGGAGTTAGATTTTAGTTTATGAGTTTAATTTTATTTTTTTATTCTTTGGGTCTTAATGTAACGCCCCAAAAGTTAGGGGTTGTAATTTTTTGCTTAATTTCATGTTGTGCTTGCTCAGCTGGTTATTTGAGGGTTTTTGGGGGTTCTAGGGAGGCCTGGGTTCGAGTCTGAGCCTTGGAAAAATTTTAGGTTTTGGCCCCTTTAGTGGAGAGGGCTGTTGACAGTAGGGCTTAAGTAAATTTGTGTGTGTTCTAGTAACACAAGATGAGCTGGTATCTCAGTGGCAGTGGCGTCTTTGGGAAGGCTTGGAGAGTGGGGTTCGAAACCCACAAGTTGCAAATAGAGGCTTTTATTTTGTGACTTGAGAGGGGAGGAAGCAGAGTTCAGATCAAACTCTTCAAGGGGAGTGGAGACTTGGTCAAATAATTCAAATGGATGGAGGAGAGCAATAGTAGGAGGAAAAAATGGAGAAAATCAAGGAAGTGAGGTGTGTGGAATTGTTGGCCGAGAGTGGGAGTGTGACTAAGTGGGAATTTAATTTGGAGAGGGTCATTAGTAGCATTTTCTAAGAATCAGGGGTTAGTAGAAACCAAATTTCCTTTGTGTTTTGCTACATTTCTTTTTGTTCATTTTGGGTCTTTTTCTGATGTGACGTCTCAAGCAATCTTGTTTCCATTTGGGTCTTTTTCTCCTCATTGCACCTTTCCCGAATGCACCTTTTCTTCATCTTTTCTTTCCCCTTCACACTATTCGTCTTACCTTGCAAAATCATCTCGTGATTACTACTCGTGTGCTGCTGAATCCCTTTTCTCTTTTTGGTTTTTCTCTGGCCGAATACAACACTTTCTCTTCCGCTTATTATTCTTCCCCTCTCCCTTCAAAGCGTAAGCCGAAGCACTTAAACCTTGACCTTTTTAGTGTATGGCCAAATCTATTAGGGTCTAGGCATATCCTTCTATCCGTTCGTTCAGCCTTCAAATCTCGGAAATTGGTTGGTAAGTGTGACTATAGCCGAATCTGGGGTTGGTGTTCTTTCTGTTTCGTTGTGTTTTACTTTGGTCAAAAAGGCTTTCATCCCCGTTACCATGGAGATATTTATCGCTAACACCTTCTTTTTCTTCGAATGTTCTAGGGACTCGTCATTCTTAGCCAAAGTCTAGGGCCGATTATCCCTCCCTTGCAGGAGATCTCTTGTTTGGTGGTAAGTAGTGTAGTTTGATTTAACGGTTTCAATTTTATGGAGATGTCTTAACAAGGGTTGAGGCTAATTGATTGGAACTGTTGTTTCCATAGGTGCTTAATCTTCAGAGCTTCAACCTACAACCCATAACAGGTGTGTAAGCTCACACCACTGTTTATCCTGATATGCTACGTTCTGTGAATCGGCTAAAAGCTGAAATACCAAAAAATCAAATATCGACAACTGAGATCTCCCGAGCATGCGAGCGCTCGTAGAGATAAACAGAGTCAATAGTTGTGGCGATAGACTGTTGGGAGTGTCTCAAACTCTCTCGTGGGACTGAGGCTGTAATGGGCCTTGTTGAGCCTAAGTGGGCTAAATGGGCCCAATGGGCTAATAGGCCCACATGGGCAAAATCTGTGGTAAGTGCTGGACGATTGATGCGGATGCGGAGTCTGCAGAACTGAGATCGAAAATGGGTTGTTTGGGCCACACGAGCGTGTGGGCCCGTTTGGGCCGAAATAGGACTTTAGGCCCAATTGCACCGTTTTGACCAAAAATGGAACCTGTGGCGCTCGAGACGATAGTAGGCCTTCGGAAAGGCCGTTATAGGGGTAAAATTACCGAATTACCCTTGGTGGGTAAATTATCGAATTACCCTTGGTCGGTAAAATTACTGAATTGCCCTTGATGGGTAAATTACCGAAATGCCCTTCGCGGGTAAAATTACCGAATTACCCTTGATGGATAAATTACTGAAATACCCCCGAGGGGTGTAATTACTGTTCTAGCCCTAAACGACAAAATGACCGTTATACCCTTTGGAATAGTTAATTGATGTATGCATAATGTTTTTATAACTGTATATTATTGTGATACACTGCATTCATAACATATTGCATTGGGTTGGGATTTTCTGATTGGAGGAAGTACCGTTATAGTGGCATCCCCACGTGTTCTGATTCTAGTGGCTCAGCCACGATTACCGTTATTAGCAGCTTGGCTGCATTACTGGATAGTTGGTTGGGTGGGTTGACTTGGTCCCCACATGGATAGATGGTTGGTATGGGTGGAGAGTTTGGCTGGATTGGGTTGGATTGCATGTTCATCGCATTGATATCATATAGGGCTTAGGCCCAGATTCTTATCGAGTAGGGGTTAAGCCCAGACTGATACCGTATGGGCTCGGGCCCAGACGGTGACCGTAATAGTGGATTACACACTGAGTTCTCATAACTCACCATTTCTTTTAACCGTAGAGGTAATCCCTAGCCGTAAAGGATTTGGAGCTGCGAGGGACTCAGAGGTGGCCAAACGACCGACATGTTTGAAAATTGAACTTAGTAATTTTATCTTTATTTTATTTTAATTATTAGGTTAAAATTTTTGTAATAAGGCCTTTGGGATTTTCTTTTTAACTTTTATTTGGTATGCCTTTTAGTTACAAACTGCTAATCTATTAAACACGGGTTTCCTTTAAAATAATTTTCCATTGATTTCAAAATAACACGTTTTTGCAACGGTTTCAAATAAACTTCTGCAATAAACAAGGTTTTAACAACGGTAATTTTTTTTTTGTAAAGGAAGGACTTTGAGCAATTTTGTTTTCTCAATTAACAACGCAAATCGGGATTTTTAAAGAGTAGAAAGTTTGGTCCGTAAAAGGGTTTTCCAATGAACTTATGGTTTTCGAACATCACTTTGATGTGGCACGTTAGATCCGGTCATAACGTCTAGGCCGGGTTTGGGGTGCTACATTTAGTGGTATCAGATTCAGGTTGTAAAACTCGGCTGTGGAATGGGTTTGAAATTTTCCTTAACTGTTAAAATTTATGTTGGGAAGTGATAGTGTTACTGAAAGTGTGGTACACCGAGTCTCTGACACCAAATCCGTAAGTTTCTTGACTCTATATTTTGTTATATGCTGAAATGACTGTACTACGAAAATACTAAGGATAGTAGTTGTATACTGAAACTCCTTAGTGGTAGAAACTGAGAGTATAGGAGACTGAAACCGTAGTAAATGCGATCTGTGAAAACAACCCTAATTACTGCTTTTCATAAAGTACTTGTTAATAATTACGAGAACTATAAGCTGATTCATAAAACTTTTTAATCTGGAAAAAAAACGCTACATCGATATGAGTACAAGAGGTCATGGAAGGGGTACACGTGGCCGTGGTAGAGGCCGTGGTGCTAGGGCTGGATCCTCAGCATCAAGAGATATGCCTGAAAGGGAAGCGCCGGCATCACCAGTGACAGAGACGGGGTCTCATAACCGAGCCGGTGGGGATGATGCTCTGTCCCAAGCGATGCTACGGGTTCTGGAAAGGGTTGCTGGAGCGAGTACTGGGTCAATGGCCCGAGGGTCAATTTCTGAGTGACTCCGGTCAAACGGGGTGGAAATCTTCAGGGGCATCTCTGGTGTAGCCCCGAACGTAGCAAAATATTGGTTGGAGGCGGTAGAGCGAATCATGGATGACCTTGACTGCACAGTGGAGCAAAAGCTGAAAGGAGCAGTGTCTTTACTGCGAGATGAGGCATATCAATGGTGGCTTACCGCGAGGGAAGGCACGCAGGTCGACCGTGTGACATGGGATTTCTTTAAGGCGGCCTTCCAAGGGAAATATGTCAGGGCAAGTTATGTGGACGATTGATGCGGATGCGAAGTCCGCAGAACCGAGATCGAAAATGGGTTGTTTGGGCCACACGAGCGTGTGGGCCCATTTGGGCCGAAATAGGACTTTAGGCCCAATTGCACCGTTTTGACCAGAAATGGAACCTGTGGTGCTCGAGGTGACAGTAGGCCTTCAGAAACGCGGTTATATGGGTAAAATTACCGAATTACCCTTGGTGGGTAAATTACCGAATTACCCTTGCTGGGTAAAATTACCAAATTGCCCTTGATGAGTAAATTACCGAACCCTTGGTGGGTAAGTTACCGAAATACCCTTCACAGGTAAAATTACCGAATTACCCTTAATGGGTAAATTACCGAAATACCCCCGAGGGGTGTAATTGCCGTTCTACCCCTAAACGATAAAATGACCGTTATGCCCTTTGGGATAGTTAATTGATGTATGTATAATGTTTTTATAACTGTATATTATTGTGATACACTGCATTCATAACATATTGTATTGGGTTGGGATTTTCTGATTGGAGGAAGTACCGTTATAGTGGCATCGCCACGTGTTCTGATTCTAGTGGCTCACCATCGATTACTCATTATTAGCGACTTGGTGCATTCATCGATAGTTGGTTGGGTGGGTTGACTTGGTCCCCACATGGATAGATGGTTGGTACGGGTGGAGAGTTTGGCTGAATTGGGTTGGATTGCATGTTCATCGCATTGATATGATATAGGGCTTAGGCCCAGATTGTTACCGAGTAGGGCTTAGGCCCAGACTGATACCGTATGGGCTCGAGCCCAGACGGTGACCGTAATAGGAGATTACACACTGAGTTCTCGTAACTCACCCTTTTTTTTTAACCGTACAGGTAATCCCCAGCCGTAAAGGATTTGGAGCTGCGAGGGACTCAGAGGTGGCCACACGACCGACATGTTTGAAAATTGAACTTAGTAATTTTATCTTTATTTTATTTTAATTATTGGGTTAAATTTTTTGTAATAAGGCCTTTGGGATTTTTTTTTAACTTTTATTTGGTATGCCTTTTAGTTACAAACTACTAATCTATTAAACACGGGTTTCCTTTAAAACAATTTTCCATTGATTTCAAAATAACACGTTTTCGCAACGGTTTCAAATAAACTTCTGCAATAAACAAGGTTTTAACAACGGTAATTTTTTTTTGTAAAGGAAGGACTTTGAGCAATTTTGTTTTGTCAATTAACAACACAAATCGGGATTTTTAAAGAGTAGAAAGTCTGATCCGTAAAAGGGTTTTCCAATGAACTTATGGTTTTCGAACATCACTTTGATGTGGCACGTTAGATCCGGTCATAACGTCTAGGCCGGGTTTGGGGTGTTACACTTAATTTCTATTCGGTTGTAAACACTCATTCGATTTTAATTTCTATTTTAGTATCAGTTTTACTTTCTCTTCTACTTCGTTTCTATCAATCTTTACTTTGCCAATTTCGTGAATCGACAAATCATTCAAGGGTTTAAAGAATCAAGAACAAGACAACATCTGCAAATTCTAATAATCTCTTTTCTACTCTTTATTTTATTATTTTTTAATGTTTAAGAAACTTTTAGGGAACGTTGCATTTAGAATGAGTCATAACTAAAACCCTAGGAAGGGATGATGAACTAAAGTGGGACTGGTTAACTTGGGAATTAAGGTTTTTCATTTAGTTAGTTGGAGTACATTTAGTGGAATAAACCCTAAAATTGACGACTCTAGGAAGTTACTTAGGTAGATAAGGCCAAAAGGATAGTCTATTGGGAATCAACTTAATCTAACCTAATTTAGTTTATCAGGTCGAAAGATAAGTAGACTAAGTCGATCAATTAATCTAGTTATAGGCCAAAAGGTATTAATTAGGTTAACTGTAACAGCCCGATTTAGACCCTATTCAGAACGGTGGTTTCGGGACCACGCATCCGAGTTAGAAAAATATTTTAAAATTATATTCTGTGTTTATTATGTGTGAATTTATTTGTGTGAAACTTTCGTGCTTTAATTTCGTCGTTTGAGTGTCCGATTAAATAAAAGGATTAAATCGCGTAAAATGAAAATTTAGTGGTTATTTTTAGAAGGGCCGAATAGTGGTTGTTCTTTTAATATGGAGGTTTTATGTTTCAATTATGCCATTAAATAAATGAATGGACGGCATTAGGCTTATATCATATAGTTTTCATATTAATTATAAAGGTTAAAATAATAAATAATATATTATAATGCTATTATAATAAAACAAACATAAAATTACAAATCCATATTCATCTTATTCACCGAAAATAAGAAAAGAAAGAAAGATTAAAGCTCTTCTTGCATTCGACATTCATCTAGCTTGATTCAAGGTGAATTCTAGCTCGATTTTTGATAATTTTTACGTTTTTGAAATCGTTGCTATGAAATGTACTAAGCCCATGCTTTAATTTTTGATTTTGATGAATATTTTGAGTTAAGCCATTGATGAATTCATGTGATTTTTGTTGTTAGATGATAGATTATGGAAGATATGTTTTGAATTAACATGTTTTGTATTGGAAATTTTGATGATTTTGAGTAATTAGGACTAAATTATAAAAATAATAAATTGAGGGACTAAAATGTGAAGTAAATGAAATGTATGGACTTGTATGAGTATGGGTAACATTCGGCCTAAGCATGGTGTGTGCAACTTTTGCATGTTTTGTGTTTTATACAATAGGGACTAAATTGCAAAAAGTGTAAAATGTTAGGGGCAAAATGGTAATTTGCCCATTTATGTGTTTTTAGACTAAATTGAATAGAATGGTGTTTAAATAAGTTTAATTTGAATATGTTTAGATCAAGAACCAAAGAAAACAGATTTGGATCGGGGGAAATAAAAAATAAACGAATAGTCGTTTATTCCGTCCGTCGATATCCGAGGTAAGTCTATAAGCATTTCACGTTGTTAAAATTTAAATTATATAAATGTTATATGAGGAATTGGAATTTTATGAATATATATATGTATTTCCGAATGTAATTAAGCTTGGGAGCTAAGTTACAAGTTCGACTCGATCGAGATTTGATGTCCGAAAGTCCCGTACGAACCTTAGGAATAGCTAGGACAGATATGTCATGACATAGGATTTCCGATATGTGTTTTCGTGTAAGACCACATCTGGGACATTGGCATCGACTTGCGTTTACATGTAAGACAATGTCTGGGACATTGGCATCGTATTTGATTCGTGTAAGATCCTGTCTGGGACAGTGGCATCGATATGTGATTACATGTAAGACCACGTCTGGGACGTTGGCATTGTACGAGCCTTTTGACTATCCGAGTATTCTTTTTAATTCCGAATGGTTCAACGGGCAATGATAAATTAAGATCGAGTGTAAATCAAGTCAAAAATGCTCAGGTATGTATTCATACCATGTTATGAAATTAAGGTAAGTTGCATACATGAATTGATGATATGAGTTCATGTGAAATATGAATTATGAGATTGCATAATTGAACATATATGTATTCGGCCTTTTTAATGAATATGTATTGAGGAAAGTGATGGTTAGCTATACTAATGTTTATTTAAGTATTCAACCAAAGTGAAATTAATACAAAACATATATGTCTTGATATATGATATTAAGTTGGTAATGTGCATAAGTTGTTAATGATTTATTTTTGTTTAAATTGATTAATTTTAGTATATATCTAAATGTTTCAATGCTTAAGACTTACTAAGCTGCGAAAGCTTACTGTGTGTATGTTTACTTTTCGTTTTATAGATTTTGGAAGTTGGTACGAGCTCGGGGATCGTCAGAGAAATCCGTCACACTATCGATCGCTATTTCGGTACCTTTAAAGCTTGAATTTTCGAACCTATGGCATGTATAGTCTAGAATTTGTTTTGGTTAGTTTTGAAGTTGTAATTATTAAGCCATGCGAAAATGGCTAAATATGATGTTTAAGTTTATGAAATGTTGGTCATGATATACATATGTGTGATATGCTTGGTATGATTTGCCATGGTGGTTTGATATAATTTGATTCAAGTAAATTAGGTATGGTTAATGAATGAGTTTTATGTGTTGGTTAATATTTATGTGTATTCGACTGTGTTTTAAATTGTTTTAAGGTATGTTTCATGGTTTATAAACTTGAAATGTTTGGTTTATAAGTAGGTATTGTGTACACCCCAAACCCGGCCCAGAAGTTAGGCCCGAATCTGGCGTGTCACACAAAAAAAAACTCGTTTGAAAATTTCAGCCTCTTTGTTAAAACCCAAAACACATAAGCAATTTATTAACTACTTAAAAACGTAATTATCTTTAAAAACATTTTTGGTGGCAAAAGCATATTTGAGATAAACAATTTATAAAAATGTGATGTTAGAAATAGAGTTGCGTATATTCAAATCGTTTGAAACGTAGATAAAATACAAATATTTTTGAGAGATTGATTGATGAGTCAACAATCAAGGTAGTGAACTTAAACCGTGACTTTTGAAAATATTGTTTGATAGTTCGAGAAAATAACTTCCGTGTTAAAATATTTATAAAGTTTATTATGAAATCCATTTGTTAATCGATTTTGGAAAACCTTTATTTAAGTTTTAGAAAATTCTCGTTTTAAACAATTTAAGCAAAATAATAAGTATATCAACCATAAAGCGATAATAAAATACTCCAGAGGCCTTATTACAACTTAAACCAAAATAGCAAAATAATAAAATAAACGAAAATAGAAATTTAAAATTCAATAACACCATTTCAAGTATGGCCTCCACCGAGTCATCCATGGGCCCAAGTCCTCAAATCGAGCATTACCTACAAGGGTTAAGAAAAATGGGGTGAGTTACAAGAACTCGGTGTGAAATCCCTTACACTGTCATCCACTGGGCCCGAACCCACATAGCAATCATCTTGGGCCTAAGCCCTTTTGCATAACAATCTTAAAATGAAGAAAATGTATGAATGTATTCAACCCAACCCAACCTAGATATCCATCCGCTACAAACCACCCGTACCATCCATCACACCAGTGGGGATCTTTTCTCAACCCACCCCGCCAACACACCAATCATAGGCATTTAGCCATTTATATCAAATTCGAATTGTGGACAAGCCACCGAGATAACAGAATATACGTGGCTTAGCCACTGCACAAAATGTGACAGAGTCACTGATTATGTGGCAGAGCCACCAAATTTCACTTCCCCGATCATCAATATCCCAATCCCATGCAACTTATGTAAATGCACCATACATAGTAAATCATGATATTTACAATATAACCACGATAATTAATAACTCAGAGATTTATTACAAACAATTTAGCCCATTAACACTTTGCAAAATCAACCCATTAGGGCATTATATCAAATTGGCTCATTAAGCCATATGTCAAATTGGCCCATTAAAAAATATATCAGATCGGCCCACAAAACAATATATATCAAATCGGCCCATTAACAATACATCAGATCGGCTCATTAGGGGCATTTTCGTAATTCGGCCCATAAGGGCATTTCGGTAAATCGGTCCATAAGGACATTTCGGTAATTCAGTAATCTTACCCATTAAGGGTAATTTGGTAATCTCACAACCCAGGGGTTTTTCGGTAATTTACCCTCTAAGGGTATTATGGTAATTTCGCAACCCAGACTTAACTACTAATTTGGGGCATAAAAATTGAAATTGTCCATCTGTGTCATACTTCCTAAACTGACCATAACTCGGATTAGGAAACTCTAAATTTAGATCCATAAATTTTCCTTGAAACTATACTCATATATCTTCTTATGATAATTTTTCAAGAATTTTTGACTTAACCATTTAGTACAGTTTATTCATTAAAGTTTCCCTTGTTTCACTGTCCAACGATTCTGATCTCTCTTATCTTAATTTCAAATATCTTACTGTACGGTTTTCATATGCTTCTCCCACTTATTTCTATTGAAAATAGGTTCACTAAGGAATCCTTACATATTAATTATAACTCATAATTTTTTTTGTACAATTTTAAACGATTTTTCCAAGACAGAACAGAGAACCGCGAAGTCGATCAGAACCATTCTCACTAAAATTCACATATCACTAAATATAATTTTTTTCTTCCTACTCTGTTTCTTTCATATGAAAATAGACACAGTAAGCTTTAATTCGATATCTTATTCACTTTTTAATTCCCTTTCTCCTATTTTTCATGATTTTTCGAAATCACGTCACTGCTGCTGACCAAAACTGTTTCATTGTAAAAATATGGTTACCACTATGAACCTACGCACGCCCGAGTGATCACGGAAGCCGGTTTCCGGTTTTCTTTGGTATTACGACCAAATCACAGAACATTTCATGCAAACAATCAGAGAGATGTGAGAACACACACCATTTCAAACATGTATTCGGAAGGGTACGGGATTACACACCTTATTTTGATTTCCTAAAGAACCACTCTCCGTTGATCCTAGAACAATACCAACCAAAAGTTAGCCTCGGATTTCCAAAAGATTCATACTCAACGCATTGCTTACACTTGAATCACTTACCACTATATCCGAAGAACTTGCAAATAGAACATACCGAGTGATTTCGTCCCTAAAACATAATCGATTAGTCGAAACTTCAATCTGATTTGCAACATAGCCAAATAGAGATATAACGAAAAATCCAAAAATGAACCCCTTACCTTAATGATGATAGATCCGACTTCAATCGTTTGACTCAAGACTAGAGAGGGATCAACAAGAATGTCCTTTACGACTACACACTAGAACACTACGAAAGGAAAGATGATCACGCTTAGAGAGAATAGAAGAAATGATGTTTTCGGTTAAGAAAACCATCCCAAGATAAGGGCACAAAATTTGGCATGGAGAAAAGAAAAATACAATGATAGAATAGTGTCTCTTACCGATCTGATTAAGAAGAGTTTTTTTCCCACACGATGGTGAACGAAATGATGAAGGAATAGGATGATAATGGGTTCGGCTATCAAAGGGAAAAGAAACAAAGATGCCTTGAGGGTTTCGGTCAAAACAAGAGAAAAAGATGCTCTCTTTTTGGCTTTGGAGTTTCGGCAAAGAGGGAAAAATTGGAGAAAGCAAAAGACACCAAAATGCTGAGGAGAAAACAACCTCTTCAAGCACCAAAAAATTGTAAATTTCTATAGAAAATTCGGCTATCACAAACCCCCCTCCAAAACCATTATCATCTTTTCCAAAAGATGAACATTAACCAATTAAAATCTTTCCAAAACACCTTCCACACTATATGCCAACATGTTCCCTTATCCTTCCTTTTCTTTCATTTCTTTCCCCTCTTTTTCCCTTATCTTCCTCCTTACCATATTCCTTAGCCTCCCTTCCAAAATTAAAAAGTCTTCCATACCATATTAAAGCCTTGGCCGACACTTACCTTATTAGTACAAAAATTTAATCCAAAATATTTGCACTTGGTGGGATTTGAACCTCTTCCCTTAAAGTCCTTCATGTGGCATCATATCCTCTTTACCAATTGCTCATTTATGCAAGAAAATTACTGTCTTATTTCCATAAGCCTTGATTCCACTTACTATCTCTCCTTAAAGTGCTTAAACACAAAATTTTTCCTATAACTTAACTTGAACCCGGAACTTCCTAGAAACCTTGTAACTCTCCAAAATCACCTTCCTAATAAGTCCAACTTGAAATAATGTCGTTCTCAAATTCCCATGAATTTTAAAACGCTTCTACGCTCAAGGTCCAATGGGCCTAATAGGTCCAATTCTACTAGGCCCAATTTTGGGATGTTACATATTGAGTAGTGAATGGTAATAAGGTTATTCGACTATGTAATTAACTTATTTGGAAGTGCATTTTATGGTATAGTTTGTGTGTGAGGATGAACATATGTTTCGGTTTGACTAATATGATATTGGATGGACAAGTCTTGGATGTATGTTTCATGTATCTATAAGCTACGGGATAACTTTGATATGAACTGAGAAAAATTAGTAAATATATATATGTGCTTATGATATGTTCTCTCATGAGATAGTTATTGAGGTTTGGTGGTGTTGGTAAGTATGTGCATATAACATGCGTAAATAGTTGGTATAATATGCGGTTTTAGGTATAGATTATATGAGGTTATGAAAGTAATGTATAAACTAAACATGATTATATTATACGAACTTGGCATGTATGGTTTAATATGAATGTTCGAAAATGACTCAAATGGATATGGTTATATATATACATTAAATATATAATAAGAAAAGTTTTATATTTGATTTAGTCTTAATGTCACTCTATGTGTATTATATAGAAATAAGTGTATATGTCTTGTATGTCGTGTATGTGTAAATAAAATGTTATTTAACTAATTATATTATGAACCTATCTATTGGAATCGAAAATGGTGATTGATATAATAGTCAAATTGTAACACCCCAAACCCGGTCAATACGCCACGACCGAATTTGGCATGCTACGAAGAAAAAAAGTTTGAAGAAAATTGAGATAGCGATTAAATTTTAGTGAAAAATTCTTTGTAATTCTATATTTGTAGAAATCGATGTTTAATAAGTTAAAAACTGAAATTTACTTTGAAATTCCATAAATAAAACTTTTAAACTAAGTGGATAAATCATAGGTTAGAAAACATTTGTTTCATTTTAAGAAAACTCGAATTAATACTTTGAAACCGTTTGCATTTGAATGTAGAAACTTAAAATTTTGGAAATCATTTAAGTTGTAGAAAACACTTAATTTATAATTTTATTATCAACAATTTAGATTACCCGATGGTAAAATAAAATACCATAGCGTTTTTATAGTTTAGAAAACTTTAGCTCAATTATTAAATTAATCAAGTGATATACTTAAACATGTTTAGAATAAATCCCAAAGCATATAAATAATCCAAAACCATAATTAAAGAGGCCTTATTACAAATCTATAAAATATGAAAACCCAAATTAAAATATAATAAGGTACCCAAATGGAAGTTCTTGTAAAATCAAATTTTATTGCATGGCCTCCTCGAGTTCATCCGGCTCCACATCCGCGATCTCACGAATCACCCAAAAAGATATCCCATCAAAGGGTGAGTCAACAGACTCAATGTGTAACAGTACACTAAAAACCCAATCGATCATAGCAATAAAGCCCATTTAAATCACATTTAGCCATAAGCCCATAATATAGCAAATCAGATAATCACATGTACATATAAAATGAAATGCAATCCCGAACCCAACTTAGATATCCATCCGCTACACACCACCCGTACCTACCAATCACACCGTGGGGATTACTAAATCGACCCTCCATCTGCTACACACCATCGAAGGCAGTTGCTGCAGTCAACATGCACATCGCCCTTATAATCGTGGCATAGCCACCAGATAATTGTGACAGAGTCACCGGATTTATAGTATATGACCGAAGTCACCGGATTCATAATATCGTGATCGAAGTCACCGGATTATGTGGTAAAACCACCGGAACACTTCCCCTTTCAATATTGCCCATATTCCCATGCAATAACATATTATTTCAATATCATGCCATATACCCAATAATCATATCGGAATCGAACACATTTCATATTATGCATATAGCATTATTTATGATATAAATATCATGCCTTTGAATCATAATCCCAAAATCATAATCAATTATTGAATATGTTTCATATTAAAAACTTACATAGTACGAAGGAAAAACGTACCTCAATTCATCGTACCATTGAGTGGTACCCAAAGCTATAATCGTTTACATTTCTTTATAAACACATTTTCATCAATAATACTATTAATCTATTAGAATTTTAGTGTAAGCTACACACATGATAATAGTGATAACTAAACTTTCCCGCTCGCTCACGATACCCTCGGAATCTCGAACAATAACTATAGGCGATTTCTCTCCGATTGATGGTTCATAACCCAATGAAGAACAACAAACGAACAATGGCTCGGGGTACGAACGACTTCAAATAAACGATTATCGCCGCAGAGGGGTCCACATCCCGGTGGAAAGTCTCGAATCGCTGACACACGACCCTTCGTTTGAAATTTGAGGGTATAGCAGATCCACCCTTCTTCCAAACACTATTAACTGCTCTTTTCGAACCCATTCTTGATTGCCCCAAAAATCTAACATTCACAGAAAAAATATAATAAACGAGAGATAGAGTCCCCAAAAAAATGTAATCGATTAGTAGTCCATCTAAAACGATATAACAAGTATAAAGATCCTTACTACTTGACTTACCCCAAAACGGTTGTCAAAGAATTGAGGCTTAGAACGATTGCTTCCAAGGTCCCAAAGAGTCTATCTTTCAAGACCGATTGAAGAAAACCAAATGGAGACCTACCCTTGTTGATATTCGACCAAGACAATTCAAAAAGAGAGTGGGAAGTTTCGGCAATATGGTTAAATGGTGAAAGGAATTTCGGCTATGGTTGATTTGTAATAACAAAAGGATTTGACTAGAGTGGAGAAAGAGAAAAAGAAAGAAATTGCAATAGGAGAGGAATGTTTTCGGTTTTGAGCAAAAGTGGAAGAAAGAAAAAGAGAAAAGGAGGGAAGGAAGGTTCGGCTAACCACTAAAGATGAAAAAGAGATGAAGAGAAAAGAGTTGGTTTTAGGCTACAAAGAAAATAAAATATGAGAGAGACTCAAATGAATATTCGGCCAAATGCCTAAAAGAAAATTTCGGTAAACCACAATGGTCTTTTCGGCTTTGACACTAAACAAGAAAGCAATGCCAAAACTAAAACAAAAATTGTACCAAAAGCCCAAGACACAATCGGCTAAGGAGGAAGATTTTGGAGAGGAAAAGAAAAATGAAAAAGATGTACAAAGTGCTACCCAAATTCCTATCAACATTCGGCCAACACCCCTAGACACCCATACCGTCCACATTCATGTCAAACTTTCTACACAAAACTTTCCATAGCATAACACCTTACAACATGCCTTATGTTCTCACATCAACCTTTAATCAAATGATTTCTTTCCCAAACATCAAGCTTACCTAAACTATCATTCAACTTACCATAAAAATATAAAGTCAAACCTACCAAAGCCTCCAACAAAAATGGTCAACCCTCCCCCTAGACAAAAATGCCGTCCACATACATGGACTAATGGCCATAGAAGAGTTTCCAAAACATCACCCCATACTTCAAGCCTTATGTCCCCTTATCCTACCATAACTTTAAGATTTTTATCCCCTAATTCAAGCTTTCCTTAAACCAATATTCAACTTACCAAAAACTTAAAGTCCAACCTATCATAATTAGAGTTTGACCGTCCATCAATGCTAGGATACAAAAATAAAGTCTTCAAAATGCTTTCCAAGCAACTCAACCACTTCCCTCAAGTAACCTTTCAAGCTCCTTATCCACTATGCCACTAACTCCTCATGTGTTAGAATTTAACACTTAAATTAACTTAAGTGCTAAGCTCACTTAATCCACTTCATTAAATAAACCATACTAAAAATTATCTAACTTCCTAAATAAAATCAAGCCTTCACAAGACTATGCTAACACACAAAATTCCTACCCGAGCCAACACAAAAATAATACTCAAATTTTTCCTAAAGCTCAAGGCCCAATCCTACTAGGCCCAATTTCGGGATGTTACAAATCTACCCTCCTTAAAGAAATTTCGTCCTCGAAATTTCCAACTAACTAACAGTCGTACATCCTATCTCGCCACACTACGTTCTTGCTGCGCACTCTGATCTTAATAAAACCACAATGTACTTTTAACAAAATCTTAATAAAACCAACATACTAATCCACCATAGCAAACCATTATCTAACACTTACACTTATACCAAAAATTTTCCTACAATCAACCATCACTTCCAACCAAAACATACCTGACTTGAGAGTGAGGAAACAATCCTGAGCCTTAAGCTCCTTAGACCTGCATCTCAAGCATACTCCTATCTTCCTCCAACATTCTCCCGGATGACACCTTCCACAATAATCGCAAGCCAAAAAGTTCGACCATGCCTTGACATGTTTTACAGAACGAGATTGTGACCCTAGAGAATCGTGATCTCTGTTCTTCTTACAGTCCACAGACCCAACTCCAAGTGCTTCACCGATTCTTTAACTATCTGAGTCAGCTCATCAATCCGAACTCGATCATGATACTCTGTCTCACCACTAGCGATGCTAACGCCTCCTTCTTCGGAATTATGCCTCGATGCTGAAAAATCTAGCCCTAACACTTCGGCTTTTACCACATCCACAACGTCCACGATCTCGAGTGCTCATGTCTAACATCTCGACTTATCGATTTAAAAGTTTTATGCATTAGTCATTATTCCACTTTCTTTAAAACACGCTTTTATGAATAATTTTAATAAGAAGTTGTTTCATGAGTACATTCAACCTATAGTTTGGGTCTCTAGAGTAGTTCCTACTACTATACAATCATGCCAACATCATCATATCATATCATCAAAATCAATAGTTTGATGTACTTACTGTATGCGGATTGATGTCGGAGACTCGAGGCCATGCCTTTCCAACCATATAATTTTCAACAAAACATTTTAAAATCCATTCTTGAAAACATTTTGGGCCTCGGGCCTGGCACCGAGCTTTTGAACTTAGCTCGATACCAATTTGTAACACCCCAAACCCGGTCAATACGCCACGACCGAATTTGGCATGCTACGAAGAAAAACGTTTCGAAGAAAATTGAGATAGCGATTAAATTTTAGTGAAAAATTCTTTGTAATTCTATATTTGTAGAAATCGGATGTTTAATAAGTTAAAAACGAAATTTACTTTGAAATTCCATAAATAAAACTTTTAAACTAAGTGGATAAATCATAGGTTAGAAAACATTTGTTTCATTTTAAGAAAACTCGAATTAATACTTTGAAACCGTTTGCATTTGAATGTAGAAACTTAAAATTTTGGAAATCATTTAAGTTGTAGAAAACACTTAATTTATAATTTTATTATCAACAATTTAGATTACCTGATGGTAAAATAAAATACCATAGCGTTTTTATAGTTTAGAAAACTTTAGCTCAATTATTAAATTAATCAAGTGATATACTTAAACATGTTTAGAATAAATCCCAAAGCATATAAATAATCCAAAACCATAATTAAAGAGGCCTTATTACAAATCTATAAAATATGAAAACCCAAATTAAAATATAATAAGGTACCCAAATGGAAGTTCTTGTAAAATCAAATTTTATTGCATGGCCTCCTCGAGTTCATCCGCTCCACATCCGCGATCTCACGAATCACCTGAAAAGATATCCCATCAAGGGTGAGTCAACAGACTCAATGTGTAACAAGACACTAAAAACCCAATCGATCATAGCAATAAAGCCCATTTAAATCACATTTAGCCATAAGCCCATAATATAGCAAATCGAGATAATCACATGTACATATAAAATGAAATGCAATCCCAACCCAACTTAGATATCCATCCGCTACACACCACCCGTACCTACCAATCACACCGTGGGGATTACTAAATCGACCCTCCATCTGCTACACACCCATCGAAGCGCGCTTGCGCAGTCAACATGCACATCGCCCTTATAATCGTGGCATAGCCACTGAGATAATTGTGACAGAGTCACCGGATTTATAGTATATGACCAAGTCACCGGATTCATAATATCGTGATCGAAGTCACCGGATTATGTGGTAAAACCACCGAACACTTCCCTTTCAATATTGCCCATATTCCCATGCAATAACATATTATTTCAATATCATGCCATATACCCAATAATCATATCGGAATCGAACACATTTCATATTATGCATATAGCATTATTTATGATATAAATATCATGCCTTTGAATCATAATCCCAAAATCATAATCAATTATTGAATATGTTTCATATTAAAAACTTACATAGTACGAAGGAAAAACGTACCTCAATTCATCGTACCATTGAGTGGTACCCAAAGCTATAATCGTTTACATTTCTTTATAAACACATTTTCATCAATAATACTATTAATCTATTAGAATTTTAGTGTAAGCTACACACATGATAATAGTGATAACTAAACTTTCCCGCTCGCTGATACCCTCGGAATCTCGAACAATAACTATAGGCGATTTCTCTCCGATTGATGGTTCATAACCCAATGAAGAACAACAAACGAACAATGGCTCGGGGGTACGAACGACTTCAAATAAACGATTATCGCCGGCAGAGGGTCCACATCCCGGTGGAAAGTCTCGAACTGCCGACACAGCCCTTCGTTTGAAATTTGAGGGTATAGCAGATCCACCCTTCTTCCAAACACTATAACTCTCTTTTTGGAACCCATTCTTGATTGCCCCAAAATCTAACATTCACGTAAAAATATAATAAACGAGAGATAGAGTCCCCAAAAAAATGTAATCGATTAGTAGTCCATCTAAAATGATATAACAAGTATAAAGATCCTTACTACTTGACTTACCCCAAAACGGTTGTCAAAGAATTGAGGCTTAGAACGATTGCTTCCAAGGTCCCAAAGAGTCTATCTTTCAAGACCGATTGAAGAAAACCAAATGGAGACCTACCCTTGTTGATATTCGACCAAGACAATTCAAAAAGAGAGTGGGAAGTTTCGGCAATATGGTTAAATGGTGAAAGGAATTTCGGCTATGGTTGATTTGTAATAACAAAAGGATTTGACTAGAGTGGAGAAAGAGAAAAAGAAAGAAATTGCAATAGGAGAGGAATGTTTTCGGTTTTGAGCAAAAGTGGAAGAAAGAAAAAGAGAAAAGGAGGGAAGGAAGGTTCGGCTAACCACTAAAGATGAAAAAGAGATGAAGAGAAAAGAGTTGGTTTTAGGCTACAAAGAAAATAAAATATGAGAGAGACTCAAATGAATATTCGGCCAAATGCCTAAAAGAAAATTTCAGAAACCACAATGGTCTTTTCTGCTTTGACACTAAACAAGAAAGCAATGCCAAAACTAAAACAAAAATTGTACCAAAAGCCCAAGACACAATCGGCTAAGGAGGAAGATTTTGGAGAGGAAAAGAAAAATGAAAAAGATGTACAAAGTGCTACCCAAATTCCTATCAACATTCGGCCAACACCCCTAGACACCCATACCGTCCACATTCATGTCAAACTTTCTACACAAAACTTTCCATAGCATAACACCTTACAACATGCCTTATGTTCTCACATCAACCTTTAATCAAATGATTTCTTTCCCAAACATCAAGCTTACCTAAACTATCATTCAACTTACCATAAAAATATAAAGTCAAACCTACCAAAGCCTCCAACAAAAATGGTCAACCCTCCCCCTAGACAAAAATGCCGTCCACATACATGGACTAATGGCCATAGAAGAGTTTCCAAAACATCACCCCATACTTCAAGCCTTATGTCCCCTTATCCTACCATAACTTTAAGATTTTTATCCCCTAATTCAAGCTTTCCTTAAACCAATATTCAACTTACCAAAAACTTAAAGTCCAACCTATCATAATTAGAGTTTGACCGTCCATCAATGCTAGGATACAAAAATAAAGTCTTCAAAATGCTTTCCAAGCAACTCGAACCACTTCCCTCAAGTAACCTTTCAAGCTCCTTATCCACTATGCCACTAACTCCTCATGTGTTAGAATTTAACACTTAAATTAACTTAAGTGCTAAGCTCACTTAATCCACTTCATTAAATAAACCATACTAAAAATTATCTAACTTCCTAAATAAAATCAAGCCTTCACAAGACTATGCTAACACACAAAATTCCTACCCGAGCCAACACAAAAATAATACTCAAATTTTTCCTAAAGCTCAAGGCCCAATCCTACTAGGCCCAATTTCGGGATGTTACAAATCTACCCTCCTTAAAGAAATTTCGTCCTCGAAATTTCCAACTAACTAACAGTCGTACATCCTATCTCGCCACACTACGCTCTTGTCACAAGACTGATCTTAATAAAACCACAATGTACTTTTAACAAAATCTTAATAAAACCAACATACTAATCCACCATAGCAAACCATTATCTAACACTTACACTTATACCAAAAATTTTCCTACAATCAACCATCACTTCCAACCAAAACATACCTGACTTGAGAGTGAGGAAACAATCCTGAGCCTTAAGCTCCTTAGACTGCATCTCAAGCATACTCCTATCTTCCTCCAACATTCTCCCGGATGACACCTTCCACAATAATCGCAAGCCAAAAGTTCGACCATGCCTTGACATGTTTTACGAACGAGATTGTGACCCTAGAGAATCGTGATCTCTGTTCTTCTTACACCACGCACCCAACTCCAAGTGCTTCACCGATTCTTTAACTATCTCGAGTCACCTCATCAATCCGAACTCGATCATGATACTCTGTCTCGACCACTAGCGATGCTAACGCCTCCTTCTTTGGAATTATGCCTCTCTGATCGAAAATCTAGCCCTAACACTTCGGCTTTTACCACATCCACAACGTCCACGATCTCGAGTGCTCATGTCTAACATCTCGACTTATCGATTTAAAAGTTTTATGCATTAGTCATTATTCCACTTTCTTTAAAACACGCTTTATGAATAATTTTAATAAGAAGTTGTTTCATGAGTACATTCAACCTATAGTTTGGGTCTCTAGAGTAGTTCCTACTACTATACAATCATGCCAACATCATCATATCATATCATCAAAATCAATAGTTTGATGTACTTACTGTATGGATTGATGTCTGAGACTCGAGGCCATGCCTTTCCAACCATATAATTTTCAACAAAACATTTTAAAATCCATTCTTGAAAACATTTTGGGCCTCGGGCCCACAACCGAGCTTTTGAACTTAGCTCTGATACCAATTTGTAACACCCCAAACCCGGTCAATACGCCACGACCGAATTTGGCATGCTACGAAGAAAAACGTTTCGAAGAAAATTGAGATAGCGATTAAATTTTAGTGAAAAATTCTTTGTAATTCTATATTTGTAGAAATCGATGTTTAATAAGTTAAAAACTGAAATTTACTTTGAAATTCCATAAATAAAACTTTTAAACTAAGTGGATAAATCATAGGTTAGAAAACATTTGTTTCATTTTAAGAAAACTCGAATTAATACTTTGAAACCGTTTGCATTTGAATGTAGAAACTTAAAATTTTGGAAATCATTTAAGTTGTAGAAAACACTTAATTTATAATTTTATTATCAACAATTTAGATTACCCGATGGTAAAATAAAATACCATAGCGTTTTTATAGTTTAGAAAACTTTAGCTCAATTATTAAATTAATCAAGTGATATACTTAAACATGTTTAGAATAAATCCCAAAGCATATAAATAATCCAAAACCATAATTAAAGAGGCCTTATTACAAATCTATAAAATATGAAAACCCAAATTAAAATATAATAAGGTACCCAAATGGAAGTTCTTGTAAAATCAAATTTTATTGCATGGCCTCCTCGAGTTCATCCGCTCCACATCCGCGATCTCACGAATCACCTGAAAAGATATCCCATCAAGGGTGAGTCAACAGACTCAATGTGTAACAAAGACACTAAAAACCCAATCGATCATAGCAATAAAGCCCATTTAAATCACATTTAGCCATAAGCCCATAATATAGCAAATCGAGATAATCACATGTACATATAAAATGAAATGCAATCCCAACCCAACTTAGATATCCATCCGCTACACACCACCCGTACCTACCAATCACACCGTGGGGATTACTAAATCGACCCTCCATCTCGCTACACACCATCGAAGGCGCTTGTTGCGCAGCCAACATGCACATCGCCCTTATAATCGTGGCATAGCCACGGATAATTGTGACAGAGTCACCGGATTTATAGTATATGACCGGTCACACGGATTCATAATATCGTGATCGAAGTCACCGGATTATGTGGTAAAACCACCGGAACACTTCCCCTTTCAATATTGCCCATATTCCCATGCAATAACATATTATTTCAATATCATGCCATATACCCAATAATCATATCGGAATCGAACACATTTCATATTATGCATATAGCATTATTTATGATATAAATATCATGCCTTTGAATCATAATCCCAAAATCATAATCAATTATTGAATATGTTTCATATTAAAAACTTACATAGTACGAAGGAAAAACGTACCTCAATTCATCGTACCATTGAGTGGTACCCAAAGCTATAATCGTTTACATTTCTTTATAAACACATTTTCATCAATAATACTATTAATCTATTAGAATTTTAGTGTAAGCTACACACATGATAATAGTGATAACTAAACTTTCCCGCTCGCTGATACCCTCGGAATCTCGAACAATAACTATAGGCGATTTCTCTCCGATTGATGGTTCATAACCCAATGAAGAACAACAAACGAACAATGGCTCGGGGGTACGAACGACTTCAAATAAACGATTATCGCCGGCAGAGGGTCCACATCCCGGTGGAAAGTCTCGAATCGCCGACACACTCTTTCGCTTGAAATTTGAGGGTATAGCGGATCCACCCTTCTTCCAAACACTATTAATCGCTCTTTTCAACCCATTCTTGATTGCCCCAAAAATCTAACATTCACGTAAAAATATAATAAACGAGAGATAGAGTCCCCAAAAAAATGTAATCGATTAGTAGTCCATCTAAAACGATATAACAAGTATAAAGATCCTTACTACTTGACTTACCCCAAAACGGTTGTCAAAGAATTGAGGCTTAGAACGATTGCTTCCAAGGTCCCAAAGAGTCTATCTTTCAAGACCGATTGAAGAAAACCAAATGGAGACCTACCCTTGTTGATATTCGACCAAGACAATTCAAAAGAGAGTGGGAAGTTTCGCAATATGGTTAAATGGTGAAAGGAATTTCTGGCTATGGTTGATTTGTAATAACAAAAGGATTTGACTAGAGTGGAGAAAGAGAAAAGAAAGAAATTGCAATAGGAGAGGAATGTTTTCGGTTTGAGCAAAAGTGGAAGAAAGAAAAAGAAAAGGAGGGAAGGAAGGTTCGGCTAACCACTAAAGATGAAAAAGAGATGAAGAGAAAGAGAGTTGGTTTTAGGCTACAAAGAAAATAAAATATGAGAGAGACTCAAATGAATATTCGGCCAAATGCCTAAAAGAAAATTTCAGAAACCACAATGGTCTTTTCGGCTTTGACACTAAACAAGAAAGCAATGCCAAAACTAAAACAAAAATTGTACCAAAAGCCCAAGACACAATCGGCTAAGGAGGAAGATTTTGGAGAGGAAAAGAAAAATGAAAAAGATGTACAAAGTGCTACCCAAATTCCTATCAACATTCGGCCAACACCCCTAGACACCCATACCGTCCACATTCATGTCAAACTTTCTACACAAAACTTTCCATAGCATAACACCTTACAACATGCCTTATGTTCTCACATCAACCTTTAATCAAATGATTTCTTTCCCAAACATCAAGCTTACCTAAACTATCATTCAACTTACCATAAAAATATAAAGTCAAACCTACCAAAGCCTCCAACAAAATGGTCAACCCTCCCCTAGACAAAAATGTCAGTCCACATACATGGACTAATGGCCATAGAAGAGTTTCCAAAACATCACCCCATACTTCAAGCCTTATGTCCCCTTATCCTACCATAACTTTAAGATTTTTATCCCCTAATTCAAGCTTTCCTTAAACCAATATTCAACTTACCAAAAACTTAAAGTCCAACCTATCATAATTAGAGTTTGACCGTCCATCAATGCTAGGATACAAAAATAAAGTCTTCAAAATGCTTTCCAAGCAACTCAACCACTTCCCTCAAGTAACCTTTCAAGCTCCTTATCCACTATGCCACTAACTCCTCATGTGTTAGAATTTAACACTTAAATTAACTTAAGTGCTAAGCTCACTTAATCCACTTCATTAAATAAACCATACTAAAAATTATCTAACTTCCTAAATAAAATCAAGCCTTCACAAGACTATGCTAACACACAAAATTCCTACCCGAGCCAACACAAAAATAATACTCAAATTTTTCCTAAAGCTCAAGGCCCAATCCTACTAGGCCCAATTTCGGGATGTTACAAATCTACCCTCCTTAAAGAAATTTCGTCCTCGAAATTTCCAACTAACTAACAGTCGTACATCCTATCTCGCCACACTACGTTCTTGTTGCGCACTCTGATCTTAATAAAACCACAATGTACTTTTAACAAAATCTTAATAAAACCAACATACTAATCCACCATAGCAAACCATTATCTAACACTTACACTTATACCAAAAATTTTCCTACAATCAACCATCACTTCCAACCAAAACATACCTGACTTGAGAGTGAGGAAACAATCCTGAGCCTTAAGCTCCTTAGACCTGCATCTCAAGCATACTCCTATCTTCCTCCAACATTCTCCCGGATGACACCTTCCACAATAATCGCAAGCCAAAAAGTTCGACCATGCCTTGACATGTTTTACAGAACGAGATTGTGACCCTAGAGAATCGTGATCTCTGTTCTTCTTACACCACGCACCCAACTCCAAGTGCTTCACCGATTCTTTAACTATCTCGAGTCACCATCAATCCGAACTCGATCATGATACTCTGTCTCACCCACTAGCGATGCTAACGCCTCCTTCTTGGAATTATGCCTCTGCATGCGAAAATCTAGCCCTAACACTTCGGCTTTTACCACATCCACAACGTCCACGATCTCGAGTGCTCATGTCTAACATCTCGACTTATCGAGTTTAAAAGTTTTATGCATTAGTCATTATTCCACTTTCTTTAAAACACGCTTTATGAATAATTTTAATAAGAAGTTGTTTCATGAGTACATTCAACCTATAGTTTGGGTCTCTAGAGTAGTTCCTACTACTATACAATCATGCCAACATCATCATATCATATCATCAAAATCAATAGTTTGATGTACTTACTGAGCGGATTGATGTCGGAGACTCGAGGCCATGCCTTTCCAACCATATAATTTTCAACAAAACATTTTAAAATCCATTCTTTAAAACATTTTGGGCCTCGGGCCCACAACCGAGCTTTTGAACTTAGCTCTGATACCAATTTGTAACACCCCAAACCCGGTCAATACGCCACGACCGAATTTGGCATGCTACTGAAGAAAAACGTTTGAAGAAAATTGAGATAGCGATTAAATTTTAGTGAAAAATTCTTTGTAATTCTATATTTGTAGAAATCAGATGTTTAATAAGTTAAAAACTGGAAATTTACTTTGAAATTCCATAAATAAAACTTTTAAACTAAGTGGATAAATCATAGGTTAGAAAACATTTGTTTCATTTTAAGAAAACTCGAATTATTACTTTGAAACCGTTTGCATTTGAATGTAGAAACTTAAAATTTTGGAAATCATTTAAGTTGTAGAAAACACTTAATTTATAATTTTATTATCAACAATTTAGATTACCTGATGGTAAAATAAAATACCATAGCGTTTTTATAGTTTAGAAAACTTTAGCTCAATTATTAAATTAATCAAGTGATATACTTAAACATGTTTAGAATAAATCCCAAAGCATATAAATAATCCAAAACCATAATTAAAGAGGCCTTATTACAAATCTATAAAATATGAAAACCCAAATTAAAATATAATAAGGTACCCAAATGGAAGTTCTTGTAAAATCAAATTTTATTGCATGGCCTCCTCGAGTTCATCCGGCTCCACATCCGCGATCTCACGAATCACCTGAAAAGATATCCCATCAAGGGTGAGTCAACAGACTCAATGTGTAACAAAGACACTAAAAACCCAATCGATCATAGCAATAAAGCCCATTTAAATCACATTTAGCCATAAGCCCATAATATAGCAAATCAGATAATAACATGTACATATAAAATGAAATGCAGTCCCAAACCCAACTTAGATATCCATCCGCTACACACCACCCGTACCTACCAATCACACCGTGGGGATTACTAAATCGACCCTCCATCCGCTACACACCATCGAAGGCGCTTCTTTGCACCAACATGCACATTGCCCTTATAATCGTGGCATAGCCACCAGATAATTGTGACAGAGTCACCGGATTTATAGTATATGACCGAAGTCACCAGATTCATAATATCGTGACCGAAGTCACCGGATTATGTGGTAAAACCACCGGAACACTTCCCCTTTCAATATTGCCCATATGCCCATGCAATAACATATTATTTCAATATCATGCCATATACCCCATAATCATATCAGAATCGAACACATTTCATATTATGCATATAGCATTATTTATGATATAAATATCATGCCTTTGAATCATAATCCCAAAATCATAATCAATTATTGAATATGTTTCATATTAGAAACTTCCATAGTACGAAGGAAAAACGTACCTCAATTCATCGTACCATTGAGTGGTACCCAAAGCTATAATCGTTTATATTTCTTGATAAACACATTTTCATCAATAATACTATTAATCTATTAGAATTTTAGTGTAAGCTACACACTTGATAATAGTGATAACTAAACTTTCCCGCTCGCTGATACCCTCGGAATCTCGAACAATAACTATAGGCGATTTCTCTCCTATTGATGGTTCATAACCCGATGAAGAACCACGAACGGACAATGGCTCGGGGGTACGAACGACTTCAAATAAACGATTATCGCCGGCAGAGGGTCCACATCCCGGTGGAAAGTCTCGAATCGCCGACCACGACCCTTCTTCGCTTGAAATTTGAGGGTATAGCAGATCCACCCTTCTTCCAAACACTATTAATCGCTCTTTTCAACCCATTCTTGATTGCCCCAAAATCTAACGTTCACGGAAAAAATATAATAAACGAGAGATAGAGTCCCCAAAAAAATGTAATCGATTAGTAGTCCATCTAAAACGATATAACAAGTATAAAGATCCTTACTACTTGACATACCCCAAAACGGTTGTCAAAGAATTGAGGCTTAGAACGATTGCTTCCAAGGTCCCAAAGAGTCTATCTTTCAAGACCGATTGAAGAAAACCAAATGAAGACCTACCCTTGTTGATATTCGACCAAGACAATTCAAAAAGAGAGTGGGAAGTTTCGGCAATATGGTTAAATGGTGAAGGGAATTTCGGCTATGGTTGATTTGTAATAACAAAAGGATTTGACTAGAGTGGAGAAAGAGAAAAAGAAAGAAATTGCAATAGGAGAGGAATGTTTTCGGTTTTGAGCAAAAGTGGAAGAAAGAAAAAGAGAAAAGGAGGGAAGGAAGGTTCGGCTAACCACTAAAGATGAAAAAGAGATGAAGAGAAAAGAGTTGGTTTTAGGCTACAAAGAAAATAAAATATGAGGGAGACTCAAATGAATATTCGGGCAAATGCCTAAAAGAAAATTTCGGTAAACCACAATGGTCCTTTCGGCTTTGACACTAAACAAGAAAGCAATGCCAAAACTAAAACAAAAATTGTACCAAAAGCCCAAGACACAATCGGCTAAGGAGGAAGATTTTGGAGAGGAAAAGAAAAATGCAAAAGATGTACAAAGTGCTACCCAAATTCCTATCAACATTCGGCCAACACCCCTAGACACCCATACCGTCCACATTCATGTCAAACTTTCTACACAAAACTTTCCATAGCATAACACCTTACAACATGCCTTATGTTCTCACATCAACCTTTAATCAAATGATTTCTTTCCCAAACATCAAGCTTACCTAAACTATCATTCAACTTACCATAAAAATATAAAGTCAAACCTACCAAAGGCTCCAACAAAAACGGTCAACCCTCCCCCTAGACAAAAATGTCATCCACATACATGGACTAATGGCCATAGAAGAGTTTCCAAAACATCACCCCATACTTCAAGCCTTAAGTCCCCTTATCCTACCATAACTTTAAGATTCTTATCCCCTAATTCAAGCTTTCCTTAAACCAATATTCAACTTACCAAAAACTTAAAGTCCAACCTATCATAATTAGAGTTTGACCGTCCATCAATGCTAGGATACAAAAATAAAGTCTTCAAAATGCTTTCCAAGCAACTCGAACCACTTCCCTCAAGTAACCTTTCAAGCTCCTTATCCACTATGCCACTAACTCCTCATGTGTTAGAATTTAACACTTAAATTAACTTAAGTGCTAAGCTCACTTAATCCACTTCATTAAATAAACCATACTAAAAATTATCTAACTTCCTAAATAAAATCAAGCCTTCACAAGACTATGCTAACACACAAAATTCCTACCCGAGCCAACATAAAAATAATACTCAAATTTTTCCTAAAGCTCAAGGCCCAATCCTACTAGGCCCAATTTCGGGATGTTACACAAATGGATGTGAATTAATGGTTTAGTTGTTTTGAGTACATAGTAAATGGACAATGAAGAACATGATTTATGCCTAAAGTTGACTGGTGTTTTGATTATGTGTTTGTATTTTAAATACGGTAAATTAGGCATATGAAATGGTGCATTATTTTTGTGACTTAAATAAATGTATATAGCATGTTCGGTCATGGTTTTATAGTGATAATGTCGCATATGATTTTGGTTTAGTAAGTGCACGTATGCTACTATGAAACAAAATGTCATATATATGTATATGTGTTCGATTTAAATTCGGTTGAATTTTGAGATATAATCCGTAAATGCTGTGTGGATACATAAATATAATTTAATATGACTTAAGTGATTATATGATTGTATAAAAGTTGTGAATTGTCCAATAATGCCTCATAACCCCATTCTGACGACGGATACGGGTTAGGGGTGTTACATTAACTGTTATATAATTAATTAAAACCCTAGACTCAGGTTAATCATGAACATGGAAGTGATTTGTAACAGCCCGTTTTCAGTGCAATTAGAATAGTGGTTTCGGGACCACAAATCTGAAGTTGGGAAATTTATTTTATTATTATTTTATGGTCTACAGCATGATAGTATTACCGTATACCGTATAAAAATTTCGTTAAGAAATTTTACTGTTTACTTGTTCAATTTGATAAAAAGGACTAAATCGCGTAAAGCGGAAAAGTTGAGTTCTAAAAGCTAAAGGTATTAAATAGCTATAGAACTTTAAAGTAGAGGTCCTTATATGGTAAATAACCCATAAATGTGTTATTGGAATGTCATGCTTGGTAAACTTGTAAATTGAAATAATGTTAAAAGTTAAATAAGTAATTAAGTAAATAAAGACAATTTAGTAAAATAAAGCCAAGTATCATCTTTTATGTTCTTTCTTCAACTGAATAGCCAAGAAAAAGAAGCCACTTTTGCTAGTTAGGGTTCGGCAAGCATGTTTCCATCAATTAGGTATGTGTTTTGTCCCGTTTTTGGTAACTTCTATGTTTCTGGGATCGTTGTAGCTTAATCTAGCTAGCTCGGAGACTAATTTTTGAAACTGTTAAAGTATTTGAGTTTTTCCATTGATGAAAATGTTAGGGTTTTAAAGTTTAATGGTAGAAAATAAATGGTTGTTGTTAGATAAACAACTTTTGTAAAGGAATTTTTTGATGAAATTATCAATTAGGGATTAAATTGAAAAATGTGATAAATTATGTGGTAAAATTGTGAATTTGTGAAATATATGGGCTGCTATAAATAATTTTATAATTTGGCTAGGTTTGGGTAGGGACAAAATTGAATGAATTTCTTTTTTCGAGCCTAGGGACTAAATTAAATATGAATTATATTGAATTGAGTTAAATTCATTTGTATAGATCTTGTTAGACCTCGTATGGAGTTAGATTGGGGCAAAGGAAAAATATCAGATTAGTCGCCTGCGTATCTACGTACACTCGTCGAGGTAAGTTCGTGTAATTAAATTGTGTAATTATATGCTTTGATTGAATTAGATGTATGTTATTTGCATTATCATCATATATGAATTTCGATCGCTTATCCGACAACGTATGACGATTACTGAGCCCCGTTTGAACCTTAGGAATTCGTAGGATACAAATGACATGTCATTAGGGTTACCAATTTCAACTCTTATGAGCTTACCGATACTCAGCTTGTATGAGCTAACCGTTATTTAGCTCGGAGGAGCTTACCCTTATTCAGCTCAGAGGAGCTTACCTTTTACAGCTCGTATGAGCATACATGTACATGAATTGACGAATTACAATTCAGTACACCTTGTGTGTACTACCCGTGTATCCAATGATATTCTAAATGGTTCAACAGGCACTGTTCTGTTATAAGATTACATGAGTTCTATACAAACTACTACAGGTATTTACATGAGATATATGAAAAGGATTTGTACATGATATGTAGATATATGATGTTGAAATTAAATGTACATGGAAGTTTGATTATTGTTGAGCTCATACATGTTTCTTGATATTTATATGAATTACATGACTAACATGGTTGATGAGGATATGTGTTTAGGATTTTTTCCAAATTGAGTTTGGATATGCTTTGTATGCTTACCTTAAATGCAACTAAATGGTAAGTTAAATTCTATATTATACGAACTTACTAAGCTTAAATGTTTACTCTGTGTTATTTTCCCTATTTTTTTAGTGATCCAGAAGCTCGTTTGGATTGGAGGCTTGTCGAAGATATATCACACTATCCATCGGCTCTTTTGGTACATTTGGTTGTTTAATGTCAGTTATAATGGCATGTATAGGTTAATTTGGCCAATGTTGGCTTATATGTGTTTTATTGATATTAGCAATTTGTTTGGTTTGTGTTATGGAATTTTGGATATGTGCATATTTTGCTTATTATGGTTGATGTGTGGTTTGGTTCATGATTGAATGAAGAGTGGTAAAAAGGTAGCCTAAGGTGCATTTCATTTATGTGTTTTGGAATGTGAAGAATTGATCATGAATTGGTGTCTGGATATGTAAGGTATATAAGTTAAATATGTTAGTATGTGAAATAAATTTTGGCATCAAATGATATGTTTTGGAAGGGAAGTAATTTGGTAAGAAATGATGTAAAATTGCTTAATAAACTTTGGATGCAAATATGCATATAAGTGAGTTATACATTTGGATATATTGAATACATGAATATTCATATTATAAATTGTCATTTGAGGTGCATAAGGGCATATTGGTTGTATGTGATGATATTACATATTTTAAGCTTGATTTTGGCTGGTTTTGAATGCCTATTTATGACTTGGTTATATGCAAATTGTTGTGTTTAGGTTGGTACCAAATTGGTTGAGAAATGTGGCTTGGAAAATGACCTATTTTCGTCCATACGGGCAGATACAAGGGTGTGTGTCTCAGCCGTGTGTGACACACGGCCAGGTGACACGGCCGTGTGTCCCTTGTATCTTTTAAAGAATGCAAGTTAGTATGCTCACATGGCTTGGCACACGGGCGTGTGGCTTGGCCGTGTGACCCAAGTCAGTGAGTTACACAGGCACAGACACGGGCTGTGACATGGCCGTGTGTCCTTATTTTGAATACCCACACGGCCTAAGACATGAGCGTGTCTCTTGGCGCGTGGGTCACACGGCCGTATGACCCCTGCAGTTTTGAAAATTTTTAAGTTTCTGAAAAATTCTCTGAATTTTTATTTAGTCCCGAATTGTTTCTAAGGTGTATTTTGGGCTTCGTGGGCTTGTATTAGAGACAATATGCATAATTATGATTGGTTTCTGACATGAATGCTATATGTTATGAAAGTTTTGAATTTTCTGTCCGTTTAAATTAAAAATTTCTGTAATACTCTGTAACCCTATTTCGGCGATGGATTCGGGTTAGGAGGTGTCACATTTATTGGTATCAGAGGTACGGTTTAGTTGATTCTTGGACTAACATAATGTATACTAGTTTAGCTATACATGCCATTATATAACCTATGATAGTGTGATATCTCCTGACCATTTTAAAATATGTTTTCATAAAGCAATGATATCCAACCGAGCTAATTCCGATGAAGTAGAAAGTAATGCTCAAGCCTTTGCTCATGGACTAGCTTCGAGTGGTACGAGGCCCGTATCTGAGGGCCGGGGAGGAGAGGCTAAGGAAGCCTTCTTCCAAATGATGAATGATTGGTTCACTGAGTTCGTACGGACGAATCCGGCAGCTTGACAACCTCCACCCCCTCCTTTTCCCCAATCGATTTCCGTTATTCCTCAAGGTACGGAACCTATTCGAGTTAGTAAGCCTCTTGTTGATAAGATCCGTAAGTACGGGGCTGAAGAATTCTGAGCTACAACTGAGGATGATCCCGAGAGAGCTGAGTTCTATTTATAAAATACTATCAAAGTTCTTGATTAATTATCTTGTTCACCGGTTGAATGTCTTAAGTGTGCGGTATCTCTATTAAAAGATTTGGCTTATCAATGGCGGAATACATTGATTTTTGTTTTGCCGAGAGATTGGGTCACTTGGGAATTCTTTCAAACTAAATTTCAAAAAAAATATATCAGTTAGAGGTTTCTCAATCAAAAACGTTAAGAAATTCTAGAGCTTAAACAGGGTCGTATGACAGTGTCTGAATATGAACGGGAATTAATTCGATTGAGCAAATATGCTCGAGAGTGTATTCTGTAACATCCTGAAATTGGGCCTAGTAGGATTGGGCCCAATTGGCCTTGAGCGTAGTAGCGTTTAAAATTTTTGAGATCAAGAGATCGGCATTAGTGCAAGGTGGACTTATTAGGTGAGTGATTTTAGAAGGTTACGGGGCTTCTATAATGTCCCGGGATCAAACTTGGGCTTAGGAGAAATTTTGATTTTAGGTGGAAAAAACCCTGGGAGTTAGTAGGTAGGCTTTAAGAATAAAATGTGGAGGAAAATGACACAAGTGGAGTGTGTGGTGTAGTGGCAAAGTGACGCCACTTAGGGAGCAAGGGAGTGACGCCACAGGGAAGGAAGGAGGTCCAAGGTTCAAGGCGTGGAACTTGCATTTCTTTTAGATTATTTTATTAAATGGATTTTGACCTTGGCCATAGACTTATCTTTAGTTGGGCATGTTTTAAGACACAAGAGGAGCTTGTGGCCTAGTGGCAAGGTGGCGTTATAGCTGGTAAGAGGTCTAAGGTTCAAGTCTCGGGATCAGCAAGGGAGTATTTATTTTGCGGATTGGACGATCAGAGTTTGAGTTGGATTTAAACTCTGCTAGCGGAGGGATCCCACATCGAAAAGATACAAAGAAGAAAGGTGAGAAGCTGGCTATATATAGAGCTATCTATGATGGGAGAGGAGGCATACCTGGTTGGCATTGGGCATAGGAGCATTCGGAGCGCGGATTAGCTTCAGACTCCTATTAGGTGTGTATTCTCTCTACTCTAGTTGTAGAGCGGCAAATGCCGAAATGCCGGTCACACGGTGATAGTAGCCACACGAGCGTGCGAGCGCACGTGTGGGGGCTTTGACGCGATAGTTGAGGCCATCGTTAGTATTCTTGTGGGTTGAGGCTGCTTGGGCCACGATGGGCCGAAGTGGGCCCAATGGGCCCGGGGGCCCATATGAGTAGATTGTATGATTGTGTAGTATATATTACACTAGACTAGGTGAATCTCATATCTGTGGCTTAATTTGTGCTAGTTGGGCCACACGAGCGTGTGGGCCCGAATGGGTCGAAATCGGATTTTAGGCCCAATAGTCCGATAACGACCGAAAGTGGTAGCCGAGTCGCTCGGGGCGACATAAGGCCTTCGAAAAGATCATTGTAGGTGCGAAATTACTGAAATACCCTCGATAGGTAAATTACGAGAATACCCTTGGTAGGTAAAATTACTGTTATACCGTTAGAGGTTGATTAGCTTGATTACGTTGTATTCCGTTTATCTGATTATGATGGTAATCCATGTTATACGTTATATTTGATATATGTTTTGCATACATGACATACTGCATACACGAATTATTATGTCATATTGCATGGGCTTTGGGATATGATTGAAAGGGGAAGTATTTGAGACTATCACGGTGGTTTGGTACCACGAGTGGGTTGGCCCCATATATAACTGATTCAGTGACCATGTCTCGGTGGCTTGGTGCCACGGTGGTTTAATACCACGTATATATATGATGATTTAGTGACTCGTCCCAGTGGTTTGGTACCACAGTGGGTTGGCCCCATGCATGATAATAGTGACTTTGTCACGGTGGTTTGATACCACGGTGGGTTGGCCCCATGCATGATAATAGTGACTTTGTCACGGTGATCTAGTATCACGGTGGTATGGAACCACGAGTGGCTTGGTGCCACATAAGAGGTGTGTAACGGATGGAGGGTTGATTGTAGAAATCCCCACGTTGTGTTGGGCTGGTACGGGTGGTGTGTAGAGGATGGAAAACTAGGTTGGGCTGGGCTGCATTGCATACATGTGATATACGCTATATTAAATGGGCTAAGGCCCAATGTGCATCTGTGGGCTTAAGGCCCAGATTTCGTTTAATGGGGATTTACACACTGAGTCTCCATGACTCACCCCTCTGCTTTAACTTTTGCAGGTAATCCCTAGCTTGAGGATTTGGAGCCGAGGTGGACTCTGTGGTGGCCATACGTCGTCACTTTAGTAAATCAAGTGTTATTTTCTTTTAAATTTCATTTTAATTCGGGATTATGTTCTGTAATACGGCCACTGGGATTTTAATTTGGTTTTTGTCTTAATGCGGTTATTATCTATGATGAAATGATCAATACGGAGTTTTCCTAAAAACACAAATAACTATTTTCCAAAATATTAATGAACGGTTCAGAAACTACTGATAATCAAAACTCGAAATTTTTAAACGATCGCGAATTTTTTTAACTACCTTTCCTTGTGACATACCAGATCCGGTCGTAATGTGTAGGCCGGGTTTGGGGTGTTACATATTCCGACTGAGATTGCAATGTGTAAGCGGTTTGAACATGGATTAAACGAGGATATAAAGCTTTTAGTCGGGATCCTTTAGTTGAAAGAGTTTGTTGTACTAGTTGATTGGGCACATAAAGCTGAAGAGCTGAGCAAGGAGAAAAAACACGCTAAATTTGAAGCTAGAAACTCGAGAAAGAGATTGGTAGGAAAGTTGCATCAGTCAGTACCGAAGAAATCTAAAGAACATCACTACCGTTCTACTGCTTCTGTGGAATACTCCAGTAGAGACAGAGGTACCCGGTGCTCCAGTCCTAAACCCCAGGCTACATCTGTAGCGAGTGTGGGTAGTGTTAGAAACACCAGACCTGAGTGTAAGCACTGTAATCGGCCAAATTATGGTGAGTGTCGAATTAAGAGCGAAGCGTGTTTCAGATGTGGTTCCTTTGACCACTATCTTAGGGATTGCCTTGAGAAATCCGAGAAAGATAATATTAAAACTTCGAGGCCGAGCAACACAGCTGCGAGAGGTAGGCCACCTCATAATCCTGGAAATCTGAGTGGTAGCCGTGGCATGACGAAAGACTCTACTGCAAGATCCAAGGCACGAGCACTAGCTAGGGCTTATGCTATTCGCGCACGCGAAGATACTTCGGCACTAGATGTTATTATCGGTACTTTCTCTCTTTATGATACTGATATAACTGCTTTGATTGATCCCGGATCAACTTATTCATATGTTTGCACGAATTTAGTGTCTAGTAAAAATTTAGCTGTTTAGTCTACTAAATTTGTGGTTAAAGTATTGAACCCCCTAGGCCAGTATGTGTTAGTTGATAAGGTTTGCAAGAACTATCCGTTGATGACTCAGTGTTACAGTTTTTTGGCTGATTTGATGCTATTACCGTTTGATGAATCCGATGTGATTTTGGGCATGGATTGGCTAAATCTACATGATGTTGTGGTAAATTGTAGATGAAATCTTATAGTATTGAAATGTTAGAAATGTGAGATGCTTTGTATTGAATCAGATAATTCGAGCGGGTAGCCTATTGTGATATCAGCTATGTCAGCACAGAAATATGTGAGAAAAGGTTGTAATGCTTACCTTGTTTATGTATTGGATAATAAAGTGTCTGAGTCGAGCCTTGAATCAGTACCAGTGGTTTGCAAGACTCCCGATGTGTTTCCAGAGGAGTTACCTGGATTACCACCTATCAGAAAGGTCAAGTTTGCTATAGAACTTGTATCGGGAAGATCACTAATATCAATAGCACCTTACAGAATGGCTCCTATAGAGTTAAAAGAGTTGAAAGCACAATTGTAAGAATTGACAGACAGGGGTTTTGCTTGACCCTGTTTTTCACCTTGGGGTACACCGGTTCTGCTTGTTAAGAAAAAGGACAGATCGATGAGATTATGCATTGACTACCGTCAACTCAACAAAGTTACAATCAAGAACAAATATCCACTACCCCGCATTGACGATTTGTTTGACCGGTTGAAAGGTTCTACAGTGTTCTTGAAGATTGATCTTCATTCTGGCTATTATCAGCTACGAGTGAAAGATTTAGATGTGCCAAAAACTGCATTTTATGGGCACTATGAATTTCTTGTGATATCGTTTGGTTTAACTAATGCACCTGCAGTATTTGTGGATTTGATGAACAAAATTTTCAAACCGTATTTAGACAGATTTGTGGTGGTATTTATTGACGATATACTGATATATTCTTGAGACGAGTTTAAACATACCGAGCACCTGAGAATTGTTTTGAAAACTTTGCAAGATAAACAATTGTTTGCTAAATTTAGAAAATGTGAGTTTTGGCTCTGAGAAGTTGGTTTTCTGGGACACATAGTATCAGCTGAAGGAATCAGAGTTGATCCGAGTAAAATTTCAGCGGTTGTTGACTGGAAACCACCGAGAAACGTATTTGAAGTCAGAAGTTTTCTGGGATTACCTTGTTATTACCTGCGTTTTGTAAAAGGGTTCTCAATGATAGCTACACTGATGACACGGCTATTACAGAAAGATGTGAAGTTTGAATGGTTTGATAAATGTCAGCAAAGTTTTAACCAGTTGAAAGCAATGTTGATCGAAGCACCAGTTCTAGTTCAGCCTGAACCGGGTAAAGAATTTATGATTTTCAGTGATGCGTCATTGAATGGTTTAGGCTGTGTTTTGATGCAGGAAGGCAAAGTAATAGCTTATGTCTCGAGACAGTTAAAGCCGCACGAGAAAAACTATCCAACACATGACTTAGAGTTGGCAGCTATTGTGTTTGTGTTGAAAATTTGGCGACACCATTTGTTCGGTGAAAAATGTCACATATTTACCGATTATAAGAGTTTAAAGAATCTGATGTCACAGAAAGATCTGAACCTGAGACAGCATAGATGGCTCGAACTATTGAAAGATTATGAGTTAGTTATTGATTATCATCCGGGAAAAGCAAACGTAGTTGCAGATGCTCTGAGTAGAAAGTCTTTGTTTGCTTTGCGAGTGATGAATACATGATTGACATTGTCTAATGATGGCTCGATCTTAGCTGAGTTAAAAGCTAAACCGATGTTTCTACGGTAGATCTGTGAAGTTCAAAAATCTGATAATGAGTTGCGAGCTAAACGAGTACAGTGTGAGTCGACGTCTGATTCAGATTTTCGGACAGGGCCTGATGATTGTTTGTTATTCAGAGATAGAGTTTGTGTACCAAAGAATCTAGAGCTTATACAAAAAATCTTATACGAAGCTCACAGTGGCAGCTTGTCTGTTCATCCGGGGAGCAATAAAATGTACAATGATTTGAGACAAATGTATTGGTGGCCGGGAATGAAACGTGAGATATCTGATTTTGTATCTAGATGTTTGATATGACAGCAAGTTAAAGTTGAACATCACGTACCTTCAGGACTGTTACAGCCAATGATGATACCGGAGTGGAAATGGGATAGAGTTACTATGGATTTCGTATCGGGGTTATCCCTATCCCCGAGAAAGAAAGATGCTATTTGGATTATTGTTAATCGTTTGATGAAGTCTACACATTTTATTCTGATACATACAGATTTCTCACTTGACAGATTAGGTGAGTTATAAGTTTCTGAGATTGTCAGATTACATGGGGTGCCGATATCCATTATTTCAGATAGAGATCTAAGGTTCACATTGCGATTTTGGAGAAAGTTACAGGAAGCTCTGGGTACGCGGTTGCATTTTAGCATTGCATTTCACCTTCAAACCGATGGTCAGTCCGAGCGAGTAATTTAGATTCTTGAAGATATGCTTCGATGTTGCGTACTAGAGTTTGAAGGCAACTAGGAGAAATATTTGTCGTTGGTCGAATTTACATATAATAATAGTTTTCAGTCGAGCATAAAGATGGCACCGTATGAGGCTCTATATGGTCATAAATGCTGAACTCTGTTATACTGGAGGGTTTGACTTGATTCACGAAACTGAAGAAAAAGTGAAAGTGATCCAAGATAGCTTAAAAGCAGCTTCAGATTATCAGAAATCCTATGCGGATCTTAAATGTAAAGATATAGAGTTTCAAGTCGGTGACAAAGTATTTTTGAAAGTTTTGACCTGAAAGAAAGTTATTCAGTTCGGTTGTAAAGAAAAGCTAAGTCCGCGATTTATCGGGCCGTATGAGATTACTGAGAGAATCGAACTTGTTGCGTACCGGTTGGCTTTACCATTAGAACTTGAAAGAATCCACAACGTCTTTCATGTGTCTATGTTACGAAGGTATAGATCTGACCCTTCACATGTTATCTGATCGTTGTGTTTATGCGATGTCAAAGTCTTAAAATTTATAATGAGAATGATCGAACCTGGAAACTAACTATGACAACAATTTGAGGCGAGCGCACCTATCGAACAGTAGTATAGTTAAGGCAAGACCGGAATGTCGAACCCAAAGAAACTAAAAGTACTAATACTAACTTTCCTTCTTATTATCTAGCCTAAAATAAAGGGAATTTGTTGTTTAATCTAAATAACTAATTATTAAACTAAAGACTCTAAGACAAAGAAGAATGAATTTGGGGAAAATACTTGAGGGAAAAACCAATTGATAAAGACAATACCCAAGGAAGAATCCACCTAGACTTCACTTGTTATCTAACTCTGAACCAGACGATTTATTCATTTGACTTGATCCGTAAGATTCCCTAATGTATATTAAACCCTCTCTCGAAGCGAATAACGTCTAACCTTAGGTTGATTAATTGAAATCTCTTTCTAATTAAAACCCCTAGAATTGCATTAACTCGATCTATGGAATCCCATATTAGGTTTCACCCTAATCTGGCAAAATCTCGTCACCCTATCTCTAGGCGCGCGATCAACTCCGCTTAACTATGCTAGATCTACTCTTAGGTAGGGACTTTTGCTCCTCTACCTAAGCACATCAAACTTGAATCAATATCCCAGAAATATCAACACAAGAATTAAGAACACATAATTAAGAACAAGTCAAATATTTATCATATAGTTCAGCAAACGAGAACAATATTCATCTTAAGTTTCATCCCCCTCAGGTATCTGAGGGTTTAGTTCATAACAATAAAAAAAACATCTTAGAAGAAAAGATAAAACAAAACATAAGAAATCCCTAAAACCCCCCTGAAGGAATTGAAGAGGAGATCCTCCGTCTTGAGTATGATTCCGGCTTCTTGAGATGAATCAACTGGCTTACTTCGAGTAAACCTCCACAAATCTGCCTCCTTTGGCCTAGCAAGACGCCCCTTAACAACAGCCTTGGGCTCTCCCCTTTTAGGTCATACTTAGGGTGTTTATATATGCTTTGGAATGTGTTTCTTTGCCCCTAAGTATCCTAATCCGAGTGAAATTTCTCTTTGTCACAGCAGGGGCACGGCCATGGCACACGACCGTGTAAATTGTAGGTAGGCCGTGTGGAGTCCGTTGATGAGGCACGACCGTGTGGTCTTGGGCCCAGGCCATGTCGATTTCGTGATGTGGCCCATTTGGCCCGTTTTAAGCCCGTTTCTTATTCTTTTCATCCTCTGGTGCTTTCCTGAGTATAAAACATGAAAACAAAGGATTAAGAGCACCAAATGACATAAAATAAGGGATAATTCATCCAAAAGCATGCTAAATATGGGATTAAAATATGTTACTTTTACGGTTTATCAAATACCCCCACACTTAAGCTTTTCCTTGTCCTCAAGCAAAATTCTCAACTCATAACTAAAACGAACTTCCCTCAATTCATAATATTCATCAATAGTGTTTCATCATAATTCAAAGATAATTTATACATGGATGATTCAACTCAAAGAGTCCTAATGATTCAAACAATCTAAGTCATACCTTTGTAGCACAAAACCTAGGTGTTTCCCCTCATCTAAATAGTTACCTCTGGTTCAAAATTGACAAGGATTGACATCCTCACTAATGATTCACTCAAATCACTCGGAGTGTTTAAGGTTCAGAATTAAGCACTCAAAGGTCAAACATGAAGAGTTAATCCCATAGGCTTGCATGAAAATCAAATCTCCACCACTGTAAAATGAGATGATACACAAATCAAAAGGTCTTTAACAGGGTTGTAACGGGGCTTGGGTTAAAGGTGTGGACAAAGGCTGAATTAAAAGGTTAGAATCGAGATTGAATTGACAAATTACCTAACTAGAAACAATGAACTGAATATAAATAATTACATCAATTGAAAACTTGTAATAATAATACCACTACTAATACGAGCTTATTTTTTCAACAATTGGAATTTAGATGTATAAGCTCACTTGATCACAGAACTAATAATGAACATACTTTGATTTGATTTTTTTTGAACAATTCACAAATACATAATAAATGATGAATTTACTATCAAAATAATTAGGCAATCGATCAAATCAAATCTCGATATAAGGGTAGTCAAAAGGAATGGAGATAACGAAAACGAAGGGTTTTGGGTTAATATTAGCGGTTGAGTCAATAAAAAGGGTTGTTAGGATTAAACGGGGTTCACTAGGGGTTAATTGTGAAGGTAGGCTTTTAGTAGAGTAAGTGGGTTAAATCCTAGGTGCCTTCATCATCTCTGTATATCAAATCAAAGGTGTGGTCTCGACATGTATAATCGATAAAAGTTCTAGAATAACAAATCAATGTTGACACACTCATAATCAATAAAGTGAGCAAGAACAAGAATATATGCTCTATAAGGCTCAAAATCTCACAAAAATTATGGGTATTTTGATGTCATTCTTGTAAATTTCAAACTCTAAAGTAATATTCAAATTCAGGTAGACAACCTAGAAAAATATTTAATTTTGAAAAATAGACCTATCATTCTTGATTATCTAGTATCTTAAAGTATAAATCATCAGTGCACAACTATCAATGACTTAATCCAAAACACATTAACAAAAATCATAAATCAAAGGAAATTTCATTCTAATCATAATATGAGAAACTTACTTTAAGACAAGGCATAATTCAGGATTTGAGAATAATGCAAAAAGTTTGGCACTTTTAAGATTCACCCCCACACTTAAGATGTACATTGCCCTCAATGTACAAAGATAGATAGAAATTCATAAAAGATAGGGAGAGATGAAACTTCCTGAATTATGGATGAAATCCTTGGAGGATGTTCCATGACAAATGTGATGACTAGGTAAAAGTGATGTTTTCGTTCCTTGAGTTGTATATTTAATCTAATTAATCTGCGAAAGTCATCAATTAAATGTTTAGGGGAAAATAAATAATGAGAGTTGTTAGAGATACTCGAGGGTTAGACAACCAATTGATAAAAGAAATTAAACTATAAATAAAAGTTTTAAACATGAATTGCAAAAAGTCTTAAAAATAAAAATAAAAATAAAAGATGAAAATGGAAAATAAAAAGGAAATAGAAGGACTCAAAGGTCCTCGTCGTCGGCTGGATCGCGAGGTGGTGAGATATGGAAGTGGTGACAGATCTGCTGAAGGGTCGCCTCAATCCCGTCAAATCTTCAAGTGGTGTTATCGAATTACTGCGTACAGTAGTGCTCGAACTGAGTGAGACGTGCAGAAATGTCTGAGAGGGAGGTAGCCGAATGAACTGGACGATGGCCTTGTTGTGGTGCTTCCTGTGGTGGGGGGACATCTTCAGTAATGTCCTCAGGGTCCTTCTCTTCAGTGGTAGGCGCTAGCCTATATTGGGGAGGATCGGTCCCACGTCGACACTGAATCATCCTCATGTGCAGCATCGTCTGGATGCCCTGTGGGGCTATCTGACCTATCAGTGTGAAGGAGGCGGATTGTGATGCAGTGTTGAGGAGACCGAAGTACCTCGCGAGCCGTGTTACATAAGGCTCTATAGAAATGACCCATTTTTGGTGGCGCTCCGTTTGATGTTGAATGGCCAAAGTGATGAAGTATGAAAGGTCGAAGACGTAGCCATTTGCCATACACCAGAGGAAGTTGGCGTCATGCGTGTTAACGACCCCGGTGCTCTCTCGCCTTCTTGTCAATGTGTGGGCTAAGATGGCGTGTAGGTATCGTAAGGATGGGGCGAGGGCTGTCGCTTTGGAGCGACTGGGGTCATAGGTGCCTGTGTTGGGGGCTATATTATACCAACATTGTGCAGGGGGTTTATGGATGTGGCGGTGGAGCTCCGCAAGATCATGTTCCCTTCTGAAGTCATCCGTGTAAAGACCTAAAGCGATTCCAAATTCAGGAATACTCATTTCCCGAACTATGCCTTCTAGACGAAACTGAATAGTGCCCGGGTCATCGTGTTGTGTCATTACTACCTGCAAATGGAAAGTAGAGCAAAGCTCTAATGTTAGTTCAAGGTAGATGGGTTCGATTATACCGAAAAAATGTTCCCAAGGGTCAGTCGTCAGGAGTGCCCGAATATCATCAGCGAGTTGAACATGTTCCAGAGCATCCCAGTCGATACATCGGCCTTGACTGAGAGGTCATGCTCGTAGTATTTGAAACAATTCGTCTTGGGTTCCAGGAGGAAACCGTAAGAATGGATGTCGAACTTCGGTTGATACGGTGGCGGATGATGAACCGGGTCCCTTTCGTTTTTTGGATGTAGGGACTGCGGTTTTCTTTCCTCGGGATGATGACATTGTACCTGAAAGTATCAATTATTCAAGTAATTTTTTCGATCAAGAAATATCACATATTGTGATCAATATTCAGAATATAAAAGACTTGAACTCATAATAGAACCGTTCAAGCACATTTACGTTGAGCAAACATTTTGACAATGAATGATTCCCATTTTATTATGTACACAATGACTAAAGTAATCGAAATAGTAATCAAAATAGTGATAAAAATCCTAAGGATTAACTCTAAAAATTAATAATAATAATAGTCAAATGAAATTTAACGAAATGAGATTCTAATTATAAAATATTTAGCTAAATGGAAATGAGATAGTGAGGAGTGACCAGTAGTGTTTTTGGCGTGTGATGGGCGGGGCACGGGCGTGGAACGGTGGGGCACGGGCGTGTGCTGTAAGTATTCTGGGTTACACGGCAGTGAAGCGGGCGTGGGTTCTTGTAACATCCCGATTTAGGGCCTAGTAAGAATAGTGGTGCGAGACCACAAATCTGAGGGTTATGAATGAGTTTTTGAGGTTTATATTATGTATGCATGCTAGTGTGAAAGTTTCATGAAGCAATTTTGTGAAATTGTGGTTGAATTGTCCAAAAGGACTAAATTGCAAAAGTTGCAAAATGTGTGTTTCTAGAAGCTATATGTGTGAAATAGCTTTAGATTATTAATTAGAGGTCCTTAAATAGCAATTTATCCAAATTCTAATTTTTGGACAAAAATGGGCATGGATGAGTCAAAATTTGAAGTTTATCAAAAATGGCATTTTGGTCATTTATCAAATAAGTGATTAAAATAGGTGAAAAGATGACAAATTCATTCATCTTCTTCCCCTTAGCTGCCGAAAATTAGAGAAGCCATTGTTAGGGCTCTTTCAATTTTTCAAGCTTGCTAGTAAGTGCTCCTAAGCCCGGTTTTTGATATTCTTCGTATTTTTGAAGTCCTAGTAGCATGAGTAAGCTATTTTTAGCTTTTTGGTGAGCTATTATGGATGTTCAAAAATGTTTATATGTATGACATACATGTATTTTGTTGTTTTATGGAAGATTATGAAAGCTTGATGTAGTAGAAACATCTTTTGTTAAGTGATTTTCCATGAAAATGCATGTAGGGACTAGTTTGTGAAAAACTTTAGTTTGGTTAAACATGTGTGATTTAGTGAGATTTGATGAATGCTTTAGTTGAGTAAGTGGTTCGGCTAAGCATGAAAGGATAGAAAGTTGAATAAAAATCACTTTACGAGCCTTTGGGACTAAAGTGTAAATGTGAGAAAGTCTAGGGGAAAAATAGTAATTTTGATAAAGTATGAGATGTGGGTCAATTTAGTCAATGTATGTATTGAATAAGCTGATTTATTCATTATAGATCAAGAAAGACGAAGCCCGTATCGAAATCGAGGCAAAAGCAAGGTGGTGGACTAAATTGCATATTTCTATACTCTTGAGTATCGAGGTAAGTCTATGCATAAATAATGCATTCATACTTACAATTTGTTAATGCTAGCTAGTGTGTAGCATATTTGAGAACCTATGTGGGATGAATGTAGTAGAAAATGTGGAATGAATGTATGATCGAGAATGATTAAGTAGACTTGTGCATGTGTTGTGATAATGCTAGATGGTGGGCTAAGTGCGATACCATCCTAATGCATATTGAAAATGAGCTAGCTATGTGCGATGCTATCGTGAGGTATATCGTTTGGTGAGCTATGTGCTGAATCACTATGAATACCTTTGTGGTAGGCTAAGTGCGATACCACCTTATTAATCAATTGTGGTGTGCTAAGTGCGAAACCACTGAGATATTGGCTGTGTGGATTAACTGTGTGTATTAGCTGTGTGGATTAGTTATGTGAACTAACTGTGTGAATAGCTGTGTGGGTAAGTTATGTGGATAAACTGTGTGGATGTATTACGAGAAATAATGATGTCTTGTATATTGTGTAAATGTGACATAGAATGTAGGGGTGCATTTGATGGTTATGAGTATGTGACTCATGATGTGTTGGAAATGTGGTAAGGGATAGAAAGAGTAAGCATGGTTGTGAATTACTTGTTGGTATAATGCTAATGGTTGCTTAGCTTATACTATGTTGCTTATTTGTTTATGTGTAAACTTACTAAGCTCAAAGCTTACTCTCTTTCTTTTCCCTTGTCTTATAGATTAAAAGCGTTGAATCGAGATACGAGGATCATCAGAAGATAGCCCACATATCAACACTCTTTGGTACATGAAACTTAATGTTTTGTATATGGCATGTATAGGGGCTAGATAAGTTAGTAAATTTTGTTGTAAATGGCTAAGATGTGTTGGCCTTTAGATGGATAGCTTATTTTCTATAATGCCATGGTTGTTGGCTATTACATTATATGAAAGAAAGATGTAGTTTTCTATGTGAGAATGCACTTCAATTTGAGTTGATTATGATGGTGTTAGATGAGTATATGATGTGTATGTTAGAAGGGTGAAAAGAACTTGACACTTAGTCTTGTTCTTGACCATGTGGATAGACACATAGTCTTGTTCTTGACCATGTGGATAGACACACGGGCGTGTGTCTAGGCCATGTGTGACACACGGTCAGCCCACGGGTGTGTGCTGTGGCCGTGCGTCCCCTGCATGTTAACATTGTAAGTCAGGATAGTCCACGGGCTAGCCACACGAGTATGTGACTAGGCTGAGGCCGTGTGAAGTTTGCACTTGACACTTAGAAATTTAATTGTCAACGGGCCAGGGCCACGGGCGTGTCCAGGCCGTGTGGATTTAGTCAGTGTCGACCACGGGTGGAAGGCACGGGCATGTAATAGGGTACACAGGCGTGTTCCCGAACCGCATGGGCGTGTGCCTTAACCGTGGGGCATTTGGCAGAATGCTTGGGTTTTTAGGCACGGTCTGGGGACATGGGCGTGTGTGCCCATGCACGGGCGTGTCTAATCTTACACGGGCGTGTGAGACCTGTTTAAAAGAGAAAAATTTTAAGGATCGTAAAAGTTCTGGATTAGTCTCGAGAGCCCTCGTGTGTATGAGTGAGGCCTCGTAAGTCGAGAATGAGGTTATAGCGAGTAATGACGTTGAGACTAAGTGGCGATTAAGTGGTTTGAGTTCTGTAATGCCTCGGGCCTGATTCTCGGCGTAGAACCCCGGTAAGGGGTGTTACATTTAGTGGTATCAGAGCCAGGTTTAGCTGTTTCTAGGACTACCGTAGCGGGTGTAAGAGTCTAGCTATACATGCCATAAGTGTACAATGATAATGTGGTGGTTTCTGATGATTTAAATATTGTTTTATATAGTACACAGATTCCGATCTATTGACTGCTGATGAAGCAGCGAGTAACGCACCGACTCCTACGCAAGGGACCGCGCCCGTTGAGAGTGGACCCGAGGTCAGGGGTCAAGGGGAAGAGGCACGGGAAGCCTTTCTCCAAATGATGAGTAATTGGTACTCGGATTATGTTCGAGCGAACCCTAATGCTCAACCTCCTCCACCTCATCCTCCTGTACCTCAGCCAAATCCAGTGGCTCCTCAAGGTATGGATATAGTGAGGATATCGAAAACCCCGGTGGATAAGATTAGGAAGCACGGGGCTGAGGAGTTTAGAGCTAAGGTAGATGATGACCCAGAGAGGGCGGAGTTCTGGTTGGAGAACTCGTTGAGGGTGTTTGATGAGCTCTCATGTACACCTGAGGAGAGTTTGAAGTGTGCCGTATCGTTGCTGAGAGATTCGACATACCATTGGTGGAAGACGCTAACGTTAGTGGTCCCAAAAGAGCGGGTGACATGGGACTTCTTCCTGGAAGAGTTTCAGAAGAAGTATATAAGTCAGAGGTGTACTGACCGAAAAAGGAAAGAATTTCTTGAGCTAAAGCAAGGAAGGATGACATTAGCTGAAGACGAGCGTGAGTTTGTTAGGCTTAGCAAATACGCTCAAAAATGTGTGTCGACAGAGACCATCTTGTGCAAGAGGTTCGAAGATGGGATGAATGAGGATATCAAACTCCTATTGGGCATTTTGGAGTTGAAAGAATTTGTGGTACTAGTTGAGAGGGAAAGTAAGGCCGATGAATTGAGTTCAGAAAAGAGAAGGGCTGTGAGTGAAGCCCGAGATGCTAGAAAGAGACCGATGGGCAAGTCATACCAAGCCCAGTCGAAAAGATCCAAGGAAGTGAATCCTCGGACGACGGCACCAGTGGGTTATTCGCATCGAGACTTGGGCAATACTCGTTCGGGTTCGAGAGTCCAAGCCCCCTCGATGGAAAGTGTGGGCAATACAAAGAGTAAACCGGAGTGTCCTAGTTGTGGTAGGTATCACACCGGAGAGTGTTGGGGAAACAGTCGAAAATGTTATAAGTGTGGTTCCCCTGACCACTTTATCCGTAGTCTGTTCGAGAGAGGATGATAAGGAAGAGAAGCAAGAAGTGAGACCTAGTGATGTGTCTACGAGGGGTAGACCACCAAGGAACCCAACAGGTTGGGCTAGTGGTAGAGGTGCGCCCAGAGATTCTGCTGTGAGACCAGAGGGTTGGGCACCTGCGAGGACGTATGCCATTCGCGCTCCGCAAGAGGCATCCTCCCCGATGTGATAACGGTACTTTTTCTCTCTTTGACACCCTTGTTATTGCTTTAATAGATCCAGGGTCTACTCACTCTTATATTTGCATGAGATTAGCATCTAGTTTGAGTATGACCGTTGAGTCTACGGACATTGTGATTAAGGTGTCAAACTCGTTAGGAAAGTATGTGTTAGTGGACAAAGTGTGTAAGAATTGTCCTTTGTTGATTGAGAATCATTGTTTTCTGGCAAACCTTATGTTGTTGCCATTTGATGAGTTTTATCTAATCCTAGGCATGGATTGGTTGACTACCCATAGTGTCTTAGTGAACTGTGGTAGTAAGTTTATTGAACTAAAATGTGAGAGTGGAGATGTAGTGTAACACCCAAAACCCGGCCCAAACGCTACGACCAGATCTGGCATGCTACGGGGTTCATTATTAAAACTTTACTTTAATGGTTTTTGGAATATCTCAGTTTCTTTACTTGGGCATTTGATAAAAATAAGATATTTGTTGAAAACCTTTATTTTTCGTTGAACATGATTGGAAACCCATTTTATTACGTTTTAAAACTTAAGTCCTTGAACATAAACTTTAAACTGTAAACATTAACAAATAAAAAAAATGATAACCTATGCCATGGGGCCTTATTACATAAATAATCCCAAACTTAAAACTTAAAGAAAACCGAAAGTAGTCTATTAAAACAAATAAAACAAAACTTGATGGCCCCTCGAGTCCGCCTCGGCTCCCATGTCCACGATCTACTGCTCATCTGAAAGAGTAAAAAAAATGAAAGGTTGAGTCACCAAGACTCAGTGTATAAATCCCGAAACACACAACGACCTGAGGCCCACAAACATATTATGGGCCTTGGCCCATACATTATGGCAACAATCATACATACATATTAAATGATGAATGGTAACTGGCCCAACCCGTCCTAAAAGTCCATCCTCTACACACCAACCCGTACCAGCCAACACACCTCGGGGATTTCTACAATCAACCCGCCAACCGCTACACACTATATCGACAGTCGTACTGCCTATTCCTATTAATCAGGAATCATTTAAGTGTGGCTTTGCCACCGATCACTATGTGACCTAACATTTGAATTCGTGGTTCATCCACCGATCACCAAGTGACCTATCATGCTCTTCCCCTTCATTATCATAATCCCACCCCATGCATACACACATGAAAAATTGAAAAAATCATACCATCTTTAAGAAAACAGGCTTTCATATATATATATTTAACGATACACATAGAGATTTCTATGATTACGTACCTGGCATCCTTTACAGACCCTTTTTTGGGTTTTATTCGACTGTCTACACAGCCTATTTCCGGCTTTTTAGCCCAATATATATATATATATATAATACAGTTAACTAGTGTGTTACAGATCTACACACCTGATTATGGTTAAGACGACACTTTCTATGTCGGTGCTATCCGTAGCCGACACAACCGCTATTTGCCTAAGGTGTTGCTCAGAAGCCGGTCCACAACCCGGTGGCCAATCCCGAACTGCTAACACCACTCGTTTCTTAAACTTAGGGATTGGTTTGATAGATCCAATCCCCTCCTTCGCCTGATCGATATTTGATTCCATCAAAAAGGCCTTATTAATCATAACATATGGTTAAGATTGTGATTTCGATATCGAATCTAACGAGAACCTAAAGAGAATCCCTTACCTTGAAATTCCCAAAAAGTGATATGAGATTCAGGGACTAGTGTTTTCGGTTTTTAGATCTTAGAGATCTACTTCAATTCCCGAATGTCGCCCAACAAGAGAATACATAAAACCATTAAACCATTAGCTTTTCGGCTTTGTCTCCCAAAAACTGAAAGAGAAAGTGAAGAGATAGGAAAATCAGCACTCACCTTAGCACAAAGAATTCGACTACCCCTTAGGGATTCCGGCTTTTGAGAAGATCAGAAGAAAAGATGATAGGAAGAAGTCTATGTAGATTCGGCTTTAGTGAAGAAATCGACAAAAGGGAATAGGAAGTATTCGGCTATGGAGATGAGAATAGAGTTCAGAGTTTCGGCTTTTGAAAGAAAAGATGTTTAGAAAAATTGGGAGGTTTCGGCTTTTGAAGAAATCAAAAGAAAAGAAATTGCAGAGAATGATTGAGAGTTTCGGCACAGAGAATGAAGAAAAGAATAGGGTTCAAATGCCGGAATTGAAGAGATACTACCCCTATTCATAGAGACTTTCGGCACTTACTTATCAAAAACTGAAAGTGCCCTTCTTGCTAACTAACAACTCATCAAATAATAGGGGAAATTTCGGCACCCCTTTGCCATAAAGAAGCCGATTTCTTCCCTCCTCTAGGTAATGGAATTTCGGCCAACACTGCACTCAGCAGATAGCTCCTATCTTTTCTCCTTTATCTTAATCTATTCACACCTTCAGAAGAAGCCTAGGCAACACCTCCTCTTCCTTCCTTTATCAGCTTATTATCCCCATTATCCATGTCATTTAATCCACCTATTTTCTAGCCCCATTGCCGTCCCAACCAGCTCCCCTTTAATTGCCGAAAATGGCCCAAATACATGGGCTCCTTGCGGCCAAAACGTGGGCCTCTTCAACTGGTAGCGACGCCACCCTCTAGCTCCCTTGCAGCACCACCTAATATTGGGCCACAAGCCCACTTTGGTATTTTAAACACAAATACCACCTTTTAGACCCTATAGTGCCCAAACAAAGAATTTAACCAAGGCCTCTGCCTAAACCTGAGCCCAATTTGGACTCCTAACAATCAAATTTACACATTAAACGCATAGGCCCATTAATTCTGGATGTTACAGTTCTACCCCCTTAAAGAAATTTCGTCCACGAAATTACCTGATTAGAATAGATGAGGGTATTGCTGCCGCATCGTCTCCTCCGATTCCCAAGTAGCCTCCTCAGAACTATGATTTCGCCATAGAACCTTAACCAACGAAACCGTCATCCTTCGCAACACTTTGACATCACGATCCAGAATTTCTACTGGTTCCTCTTCAAAGGATAAATCGGGTCTTACTTCGATTTCTTCCATAGACATTACATGGGATGGATCCGAATGATAGCGTCTTAACATAGAGACGTGGAATACATTGTGAATCTGGCTTAGCTCAGAAGGTAACTCTAGCTAATAAGCTACCGGTCCTACTCGTTTCAACACTCGATATGGTCCGATAAATCTGGGACTTAATTTACCCTTTCGACCAAACCTTAATGCTTTCTTCCATGGCGACACCTTCAAGAAAACCTTGTCACCCACTGCAAATTCTATGTCCTTATGCGTCAGATCAGCATAGGACTTCTGTCTGTCTGACGCTTCCTTTAATCGAGCCTGAATTAACTCAACCTTCTCCTCGGTCTCGGTAACCAACTCCGGACCCAAAATCTGACGTTCCCCTAATTCCGTCCAACAGGTAGGTGTACAACACCTCCGCCCATACAATGCTTCATAGGGCGCCATCTGAATACTTGACTGGTAGCTATTGTTGTACGCAAACTCCGCCAACGGTAAGAACTCTTCCCAACTACCCCTGAAGTCAATGACACATCCTCTTAACATGTCCTCCAAGATCTGGATTACCCTCCGCATCCATCCATCGGTCCGAGGATGAAACGCCGTACTAAAATCCAACTTCACCCAACGCTTGATGCAACGCCTTCCAAAATCGTGAGGTGAACCTAGGGTCCTCGTCCGATATGATTGATCTTTGGTACCCCATGCAACCTCACTACCTCCTCTATGTATAGCTTAGCCAACTTTTGCGGGAGAATCGACGACGCATCGGTATGAAATGAGCAGACTTCGTCAAACAATCAACAATCACCTGGGCCGAATCTTTCTTAGTAGGCGTGAGGGGTAGCCCACTAACAAAGTCCATTGTGATCCTTTCCCACTTCCATTGTGGAATCTTCACCGGCTGCAACAACCCTAGTGGTAACTGATGTTTCGCCTTTACCTGCTGACAGGTCAAACACTTTCCCACAAACTTTGTCACCTCTCATTTCAAACCCGGCCACCAGAACTACTCTCGCAAATCTCGATACATCTTACTCCTTCCAGGGTGCATAGTGTATGGACTACCATGCGCTTCTCGCAAAATCCTATGCCTCAGTTCAGGATCTTTTGGCATGCACACTCTCCCTTGAAAACACAATAGCCCTTCTTCATTCACTCTAAATTCTGTTGATCTTTTACTTGGTCCTACCGAAAACTTCTCCTTTAGCAACTCATCAGTTTGCTGTTTCTCCTCAACCTGACTGACCCATGAGTATTTCACTTGAAGTTCAGCTAATAAACTTCCATCATCATACAGACTAAGGTGAGCAAACATTGCTCTCAAGTCAGAGATTACTTTACGATTTAGAGCATCCGCCACCACGTTGGCTTTACCCGGATGGTACTCGATCGAGCAGTCATAATCCTTTAACAACTCGATCCACCTCTTTTGCCTCAGATTCAACTCCTTCTGGGTCAACAGGTATTTCAAGCTCTTGTGGTCGGTATAAATGATAGATTTCTCCCCGTACAGATAATGCCTCCAGATCTTCAAGGCAAAAACCACCGCCGCCAACTCTAAGTCATGTGTGGGATAGTTTGCTTCGTGCGGTCTTAACTGCCGAGATGCGTACGCAACAACCTTTCCATCTTGCATTAACACGCATCCTAATCCCGTGTGTGAAGCATAACAATAAATCACGAATTCCTTCCCAGCCTCTGGCTGAATCAATACCGGAGCCTCCGTAAAAAAAACTCTCTTGCTGCCTACAAGACCAAACAAACGGAACTCCTTTCCGTAACAACTTAGTTAACGGCGCCGCGATCAATGAAAATCCTTCCACAAACCTTCTGTAATACCCGGCTAACCCAAGAAAACTCTGAATTTCTGCTACCGATTTAGGCGGCTTCCAATCCAACACCGCTTCAATCTTTCGAGGGTCAACCCTAATCCCCTTTGCCGACACAACGTGACCTAGAAAAGTAACCTCCTTTAGCCAAAATTCGCACTTACTGAATTTGACATACAACTGCTTCTCCCTCAGAATCTGTAGAACCACCCGCAAATGTGAATCATGCTCCTCTTCCGATCTTGAATAAACCAAAATATCATCTATAAATACTACGATAGACCGATCCAAGTAGGGTTGGAACACTCGGTTCATCATGTCCATGAACGCTGCTGGCGCGTTAGTCAACCCAAACGGCATTACCATGAATTCGTAGTGTCCATAGCGAGTCCTAAAAGCCGTCTTATGAATATCCACCTCCTTAACCTTAAGCTGATGGTACCCTGACCTTAGATCTATCTTTGAAAATACTGAGGCCCCCTTTAACTGGTCGAACAAGTCATCGATCCTCGGCAATGGATATTTGTTCTTGATGGTTAACTTATTTAACTGACGATAGTCAATGCACATACGCATTGTTCCATCTTTCTTCTTAACGAATAACACCAGCGCTCCCCAAGGCGACACACTTGGTCGGATAAACCCTCTATCCAGTAACTCCTGAATCTGTGCTTTCAATTCCACCAACTCCTTTGGGGCCATCCTATACGGAGCAATAGATACTGGAGCTGTTCCCAGAAGAAGATCGATACCAAACTCCACTTCACGATCCAGGGGTAATCCCGGAAGCTCTTCTAGGAAAACATCAGGAAATTCCTTCACCGTCCTGACATCTCTGACAGTTAGTTCCTTGGCTTCCAGAGCCTGAACAAACATTAGAATTGCCTCACATCCTTTCCTCACCATCCTTTCTGCCCTTAGGGTAGACACCACATTTGACAAACAGTTCCCCCTTTCACCTATCACCAACACTTCACCACCATCGGGAGTCTTTAACACCATACGCTTGGCTGCACAGTCTAAGTTCGCTTGATACTTCACTAACCAATCCATTCCTAAGATCAAATCGAACTCCCCAAACGGCAGTTCCATCAGATCATGTAACACCCCAAACCCGGTCAATACGCCACGACCGAATCTGGTATGTCACTAAGGAAAATAATTTTGAAAGAATTGAATTAACAATTAAATTTTGTGAAAAACTCTTTGAAATTCTTTATTTGTCGAAAATAAGTTAAAACTGAGATTTACTTTGAATTACATAAAACTTTAAAACTTAGTTGATAAATCATAGGATAGAAAACATTTATATCTTTTTAAGAAAATTTGAAATATCACTTTGAAAATCCGTTTGCAATTGAGTATAGAAACTTGAATTTTGGAAATCACTTAATTTGTTGAAAACACTTAACTTGTAATTTTTCTATCGAACTATTCATATTACCCGATGGTAAGATTTTTAAAACCATTGCGAGTTTTTAGTTTAGAAAACTTTGAGCTCAATTTTTAGATTAACCAAGTAATTTATAAGCCATATTTTAAATATATTCAAAACATAAAAATAATCCAAAACATAATTAAACAGCCTTATTACAAATCCATAAAATATGAAAACCAAATTAAAATAAAGTACCCAAATGGAAGTTCATGTAAAACCAAATTTTATTGCATGGCCTCCTCGAGTTCATCCTAGCTCCACATCCGCGATCTCACAAATCACCTGAAAATATAAGGGAGAAGGTGAGTCACCAAGACTCAGATGCATACTCCCTCTCCCGGTAAATACCACATACTTACACAAATTATAACAAAGCAACATATATGTATAATGCACCCAACCTAGCCATCCATAACTCCTTTTCTACCCCGTGGTGGTACCAAACCACCGGTGGTGCCAAACCACCGGTGACCAAAGTCACGATATAAATGTGATACCAAATCACCGGTGACCAAAGTCACAAATAATCCATCTGTGGGGCCAACCCACGTGTGATACCAAATCACCGGCGACAATCCCATATCTCAAAAGTGGGGCCAACCCACACGGTGGTATTAACCACGGGGGACGAGTCGCTATGAGGTGCCAAACCTCCGTGTCCAAGACACGAATGTGATACCAAATCACCGGTGGTGCCAAACCACGGTGTCCAAGACACGAATCATCAAGTTGTTGGGCCAACCCACATGTGATACCAAATCATCAAGGCGACAATCCTATATCTCAAAAGTGGGGCCAACCCACGGTGGTATTAACCACGAGGGACGAGTCGCTATGAGGTGCCAAACCTCCGGTGTCCAAGACACGAATGTGATACCAAATCACCGTGGTGGTGCCAAACCACCGGTGTCCAAGACACGATATCAATCTTCCCCCTCCTCTCATATTGCCCATACCAATGCAATAGATAGACAAATCATGTCAATAAACTTTGATATGTATCTCATAACGAATATATCATAAATCGTAGATCATGATTTCAATCCACATGTATTAACAACATATTGAAACGGACTTACCCGATCCTCATTCATACCATCATGGTATCATATCCGAATCTCATCGATTTACCCACTTTCATAATATGATTAGTTATATAACACACAAATATACATATGTAAACCAAGTTATAAAGTGTGTAAGATACACACCTTTCACCAAAGCAATACTAAAATCCGATGATCCGATCTACCGCACTAGATCACTTTGTCCTACAATCAGCCATATCACAATATTTTAATGAAAACCATTCGGCCAACAACATATCTTAATCCAAATAACCTTAGGCTTCCTCAACCAACTTTAAGAGTATAGAATCCTTACCACTTGACTTACCAACTTCGATTTGCTAAAGAAATGGCTTAAATCGATTGCTTCTGAAATCCCAATGAGCCTAAGAGAATAATCGAATCCTAAAAAAAATGGTTAGAACCTTGCAAAACAATGCCCAAAGGTTCGGCCTTTATCCACAAGAAAACATCATAGAAATGAGAAAGAAAAGAAAGAAAAACGTCCATGAACACTTACCCCTTTTTATCCAAAATCGATAGAAGAAAACCAAGGAGAGTCTACCCTTGAATATTCGGCCAAAAATAATACTAAAAGGAAGTAGAAGATTCGGCTATTTGCTTATGAGAGAAGAAAACAATTGATTTTAGTCTAATAGGATATGAAATACGAAAGTAGAAGAGAAGATAAAATGAAAGAGAGAATTCGGTTTCAGTAAACAATGGAAGAAAATCAAGTAGAGATAAGGAAGAGAAGATTCGGCCAAAAAGAAAGAGAAAGGGAATGTGGTTGAGCAAATATCAAAAGAAGAAAATAAGAGGGATGGGAGAAATGAGATTCGGTCAACACCTATTTTACCAAAGAAGAAAATGCACAAAATACAAAAATGTAGTTTTGGTTCAAAAGGACAAATGAAAGAAAGAAAATGGTATTTGTTTCAAACAAAATGAGGCTAAAACCAAAAGCAATTTTGCACCAAAAGTACCATAGACATTCGGCCATAGGAAGAGTTTTTGGAGAGGGAAAACAAAAATGCAAAAAGATGTTCAAATGACAAAAATTGGCCAATATTCCCCCCCCCCCCAAACTACCTATTACATTCGGCCACCCCCTAGCCATACATGCCGTCCACATACATGCACTAAAGCCTTGAATAAAGTTTCCAAAACATCCTCCATATTCCATGCCTTTTGTCCCCTCATAATACCATATCTTTAAGATAACCTTCCATAACCTTAAGATTCTTATCCCCAATTTCAAGCTTTCCTTAAACCAAAATTCAACTTACCAAAATTAAGAGTCCAACCTATCATAAACAAAGGTTGACCGTCCATAAATGCTAGGATTCAAAATAAACCTTCAAAATGCTAAACATGCTACTCGAACCTCTAACCTCAAACAACCTTTCAAGCTCCTTAACCATCTTGCCACTTACTCCTCTTGTGCTTTAATTTAACACTTAAATTAACTTAAGTGTCAAGCTCACTTAATCCACTTCATTAAATAACCCATTCTAAAAATTATTCTAGCTTCCTAAATAAAATCGAGCCTTCACAAGACTATGCTAACACACAAAAATTCATACCCGAACCAACACAAATAATACTCAAATTCTTCCTAAAGCCCAAGGTCCAATTGGCCCAATCCTACTAGGCCCAATTTCGGGATATTATAGTTCTACCCTCCTTAAAAATAATTTCGTCCTCGAAATTACTTACTAACGATCAATCGTACAGTCTAACTCACCGCACTACGCTCTTGCTGCGCACTCTGATCTTAATAACACTACTAGACTACTAACGACATTTGAATACGTCAACCCACATCAATCAAAGTAGTATATGGAAATCCAATGATCAAGAACATACTGGTTATGACATCCGATGCATCGCTCTCCTCTCGGCGTCTCGCAAAGATACACCAAACCAGTGTCTTTACTTCGATGTGCAAGACCTCTCGCGGACATTCCTCGACCTCGACCAGAACCATTACCTCCTCTACCATTACCACGACCTCTCGTGGTGGCGGTCCCTCATTTCGAACCGAGCACGACCTTGACCCTGGACCGATTCTGGCTAGCTTACGTGGGCGGGTCTCTCACCACGATGATCCAAATGAGCCACACTCGAAACATCCTTTCCCTCGGTCCAACATTCGCCCCAATGATATTTCCCACATCGGTTACACCGTGCTGGTCCCTGATTAGCAGTAACAGGCCTCCCAAACTGATTCGGCCCACTTTGCCCAGCCCTCTTTTGAGAATTACCGGCTGATCCCGATGATCCGTAACCTCTCTTATGCTTGTTCCGGTTGTAACTCTGCCTTGCAGATTCCTTGATTCCTTCGGCTATCTTAGCCTTTTCAACCAAAGCAGCAAACTCTCGCTCCTGATGTGGAGCAATCAACAATCTCAGCTCGTCCTTCAAACCATCTTCGAATCGAACACATCGCTCGTGCTCAGAAGCCACAATTCCTCCAAAGAACCCTCTCAAGAACTTGCAAGATCGCTTTGAGACATCTGCGTCATCCCCGTTTGATCCTCATTTGCTCAACTCCAACTGTTGGTGGTGGGGGTAATGGTACCTCATTCTCGGATCCTTGACCGGACCTCACCGGCTCGACACACGACCATCCTACCCCGACCACATCCACGAGTAATACAACCCCGACCTCGAGTACTCATGTCTAAAGTCTCGACTTATCTGATTTAAAAGTTTTATGCATTAGTCATTATTCCACTTTCTTTAAAACACGCTTTTTATGAATAATTTTAATAAGAAGTTTTTTCATGAGTACATTCAACCTATAGTTTGGGTCTCTAGAGTAGTTCCTACTACTATACAATCATGCCAACATCATCATATCATATCATCAAAATCAACGATTTGATGTACTTACGTATGAATTGATGTCGGAGACTCGGGGCCATGCCTTTCCAACCATATAATTTTCAACAAAAACATTTTAAAATCCATTCTTTAAAACATTTTGGGCCTCGGGCCCATAGCCGAGCTTTTGAACTTGGCTCTGATACAAATTTGTAACACCCCAAACCCGGTCAATACGCCACGACCGAATCTGGTATGTCACTATGGAAAATATTTTTGAAAGAATCGAATTAACAATTAAATTTTGTGAAAAACTCTTTGAAATTCTTTATTTGTCGAAAATAAGTTAAAACTGAGATTTACTTTGAATTACATAAAACTTTAAAACTTAGTTGATAAATCATAGGATAGAAAACATTTATATCTTTTTAAGAAAATTTGAAATATCACTTTGAAAATCCGTTTGCAATTGAGTATAGAAACTTGAATTTTGGAAATCACTTAATTTGTTGAAAACACTTAACTTGTAATTTTTCTATCGAACTATTCATATTACCCGATGGTAAGATTTTTAAAACCATTGCGAGTTTTTAGTTTAGAAAACTTTGAGCTCAATTTTTAGATTAACCAAGTAATTTATAAGCCATATTTTAAATATATTCAAAACATAAAAATAATCCAAAACATAATTAAACAGGCCTTATTACAAATCCATAAAATATGAAAACCAAATTAAAATAAAGTACCCAAATGGAAGTTCATGTAAAACCAAATTTTATTGCATGGCCTCCTCGAGTTCATCCGGCTCCACATCCGCGATCTCACAAATCACCTGAAAATATAAGGGAGAAGGTGAGTCACCAAGACTCAGTGCATACTCCCTCTCCTGGGTAAATACCACATACTTACACAAATTATAACAAAGCAACATATATGTATAATGCACCCAACCTAGCCATCCATAACTCCTTTTCTACCCCGTGTGGTACCAAACCACTGGTGGTGCCAAACCACTGGTGACCGAAGTCACGATATAAATGTTATACCAAATCACTGGTGACCAAAGTCACAAATAATCCATCTGTGGGGCCAACCCACGTGTGATACCAAATCACTGGCGACAATCCCATATCTCAAAAGTGGGGCCAACCCACGGTGGTATTAACCACGAGGACGAAGTCGCTATGAGGTGCCAAACCTCTGGTGTCCAAGACACGAATGTGATACCAAATCACTGGTGGTGCCAAACCACTGGTGTCCGAAGACACGAATCATCAAGTTGTGGGGCCAACCCACATGTGATACCAAATCACTGGCGACAATCCTATATCTCAAAAATGGGGCCAACCCACGGTGGTATTAACCACAGGGACGAGTCGCTATGAGGTGCCAAACCTCCGTGTCCGAAGACACGAATGTGATACCAAATCACCGTGGTGCCAAACCACCGGTGTCCAAGAAGACACGATATCAATCTTCCCCCTCCTCTCATATTGCCCATACCAATGCAATAGATAGACAAATCATGTCAATAAACTTTGATATGTATCTCATAACGAATATATCATAAATCGTAGATCATGATTTCAATCCACATGTTTTAACAACATATTGAAACGGACTTACCCGAATCCTCATTCATACCATCATGGTATCATATCCAGATCTCATCGATTTACCCACTTTCATAATATGATTAGTTATATAACACACAAATATACATATGTAAACCAAGTTATAAAGTGTGTAAGATACACACCTTTCACCAAAGCAATACTAAAATCCGATGATCCGATCTACCGCACTAGATCACTTTGTCCTACAATCAGCCATATCACAATATTTTAATGAAAACCATTCAGCCAACAACATATCTTAATCCAAATAACCTTAGGCTTCCTCAACCAACTTTAAGAGTATAGAATCCTTACCACTTGACTTACCAACTTCGATTTGCTAAAGAAATGGCTTAAATCGATTGCTTCCGAAATCCCAATGAGCCTAAGAGAATAATCGAATCCTAAAAAAAATGGTTAGAACCTTGCAAAACAATGCCCAAAGGTTCGGCCTTTATCCACAAGAAAACATCATAGAAACGAGAAAGAAAAGAAAGAAAAACGTCCATGAACACTTACCCCTTTTTATCCAAAATCGATAGAAGAAAACCAAGGAGAGTCTACCCTTGAATATTCGGCCAAAAATAATACTAAAAGGAAGTAGAAGATTCGGCTATTTGCTTATGAGAGAAGAAAACAATTGATTTTAGTCTAATAGGATATGAAATACGAAAGTAGAAGAGAAGATAAAATGAAAGAGAGAATTCGATTTCAGTAAACAATGGAAGAAAATCAAGTAGAGATAAGGAAGAGAAGATTCGGCCAAAAAGAAAGAGAAAGGGAATGTGGTTGAGCAAATATCAAAAGAAGAAAATAAGAGGGATGGGAGAAATGAGATTCGGTCAACACCTATTTTACCAAAGAAGAAAATGCACAAAATACAAAAATGTAGTTTTGGTTCAAAAGGACAAATGAAAGAAAGAAAATGGTATTTGTTTCAAACAAAATGAGGCTAAAACCAAAAGCAATTTTGCACCAAAAGTACCATAGACATTCGACCATAGGAAGAGTTTTTGGAGAGGGAAAACAAAAATGCAAAAAGATGTTCAAATGACAAAAATTGGCCAATATTCCCCCCCCCCCAAACTACCTATTACATTCGGCCACCCCCTAGCCATACATGCCGTCCACATACATGCACTAAAGCCTTGAATAAAGTTTCCAAAACATCCTCCATATTCCATGCCTTTTGTCTCCTCATAATACCATATCTTTAAGATAACCTTCCATAACCTTAAGATTCTTATCCCCAATTTCAAGCTTTCCTTAAACCAAAATTCAACTTACCAAAATTAAGAGTCCAACCTATCATAAACAAAGGTTGACCGTCCATAAATGCTAGGATTCAAAAATAAACCTTCAAAATGCTAAACATGCTACTCGAACCTCTAACCTCAAACAACCTTTCAAGCTCCTTAACCATCTTGCCACTTACTCCTCTTGTGCTTTAATTTAACACTTAAATTAACTTAAGTGTCAAGCTCACTTAATCCACTTCATTAAATAACCCATTCTAAAAATTATTCTAGCTTCCTAAATAAAATCGAGCCTTCACAAGACTATGCTAACACACAAAAATTCATACCCGAACCAACACAAATAATACTCAAATTCTTCCTAAAGCCCAAGGTCCAATTGGCCCAATCCTACTAGGCCCAATTTCGGGATATTATAGTTCTACCCTCCTTAAAAATAATTTCGTCCTCGAAATTACTTACTAACGATCAATCGTACAGTCTAACTCACCGCACTACGCTCTTGCTGCGCACTCTGATCTTAATAACACTACTAGACTACTAACGACATTTGAATACGTCAACCCACATCAATCAAAGTAGTATATGGAAATCCAATGATCAAGAACATACTGGTTATGACATCCGATGCATCGCCCTCCTCTCGACGTCTCGCAGCATACACCAAACCAGGCTGTCTTGCTTCAGTATTGCCAGCACCTCTGCCAGACACTCCTCGGCCTCGACCAGAACCATTACCTCCTCTACCATTACCACGAACTCTCTATGGTGGCGGTCCCTCATTTCTGAACTGAGCACGACCTTGACCCTCGGACTGATTCCTGGCTAGCTTACGTGGACAGTCTCTCACACGATGATCCAGCGAGCCACACTCAAAACATCCTTTCCCTCCGGTCCAACATTCGCCCCAATGATATTTCCCACATCGGTTACACCGTGCTGGTCCCTGATTAGCAGTAACAGGCCTCCCAAACTGATTCGGCCCACTTTGCCTAGCCCTCTTTTGAGAATTACCGGCTGATCCCGATGATCCGTAACCTCTCTTATGCTTGTTCCGGTTGTAACTCTGCCTTGCAGATTCCTTGATTCCTTCGGCTATCTTAGCCTTTTCAACCAAAGCAGCAAACTCTCGCTCCTGATGTGGAGCAATCAACAATCTCAGCTCGTCCTTCAAACCATCTTCGAATCGAACACATCGCTCGTGCTCCGAAGCCACAATTCCTCCAGCAACCCTCTCAAGAACTTGCAGCATCGCCTGAGACACTGCGTCATCCCCCGTTTGATCCTGTTGCTCAACTCCAACTGTTGGTGGTGGGGGTAATGGTACCTCATTCTCGGATCCTTGACCAGACCTCACTGGCTCAGACACAGCCATCCTACCCCGACCACATCCACGAGTAATACAACCCCGACCTCGAGTACTCATGTCTAAAGTCTCGACTTATCTGATTTAAAAGTTTTATGCATTAGTCATTATTCCACTTTCTTTAAAACACAGTTTTATGAATAATTTTAATAAGAAGTTTTTTCGCGAGTACATTCAACCTATAGTTTGGGTCTCTAGAGTAGTTCCTACTACTATACAGTCATGCCAACATCATCATATCATATCATCAAAATCAACAGTTTGATGTACTTACCAGGGCGAATTGATGTCGGAGACTCGGGGCCATGCCTTTCCAACCATATAATTTTCAACAAAAACATTTTAAAATCCATTCTTTAAAACATTTTGGGCCTCGGGCCCACAAAAAAGCTTTGAACTTGGCTCTGATACAAATTTGTAACACCCCAAACCCGGTCAATACGCCACGACCGAATCTGGTATGTCACTATGGAAAATATTTTTGAAAGAATCGAATTAACAATTAAATTTTGTGAAAAACTCTTTGAAATTCTTTATTTGTCGAAAATAAGTTAAAACTGAGATTTACTTTGAATTACATAAAACTTTAAAACTTAGTTGATAAATCATAGGATAGAAAACATTTATATCTTTTAAGAAAATTTGAAATATCACTTTGAAAATCCGTTTGCAATTGAGTATAGAAACTTGAATTTTGGAAACCACTTAATTTGTTGAAAACACTTAACTTGTAATTTTTCTATCGAACTATTCATATTACCCGATGGTAAGATTTTTAAAACCATTATGAGTTTTTAGTTTAGAAAACTTTGAGCTCAATTTTTAGATTAACCAAGTAATTTATAAGCCATATTTTAAATATATTCAAAACATAAAAATAATCCAAAACATAATTAAACAGGCCTTATTACAAATCCATAAAATATGAAAACCAAATTAAAATAAAGTACCCAAATGGAAGTTCATGTAAAACCAAATTTTATTGCATGGCCTCCTCGAGTTCATCCGGCTCCACATCCGCGATCTCACGAATCACTGAAAATATAAGGGAGAAGGTGAGTCACCAAGACTCATGCATATTCCTCTCCCGGTAAATACCACATACTTACACAAATTATAACAAAGCAACATATATGTATAATGCACCCAACCTAGCCATCCATAACTCCTTTTCTACCCCGTGTGGTACCAAACCACTGGTGGTGCCAAACCACTGGTGACCGAAGTCACGATATAAATGTGATACCAAATCACTGGTGACCAAAGTCACAAATAATCCATCTGTGGGGCCAACCCACGTGTGATACCAAATCACTGGCGACAATCCCATATCTCAAAAGTGGGGCCAACCCACGGTGGTATTAACCACAGGGACGAGTCGCTATGAGGTGCCAAACCTCTGGTGTCCGAAGACACGAATGTGATACCAAATCACTGGTGGTGCCAAACCACTGGTGTCCGAAGACACGAATCATCAAGTTGTGGGGCCAACCCACGTGTGATACCAAATCACTGGCGACAATCCCATATCTCAAAAGTGGGGCCAACCCACGGTGGTATTAACCACAGGGACGAGTCGCTATGAGGTGCCAAACCTCTGGTGTCCGAAGACACGAATGTGATACCAAATCACTGGTGGTGCCAAACCACTGGTGTCCGAAGACACGATATCAATCTTCCCCCTCCTCTCATATTGCCCATACCAATGCAATAGATAGACAAATCATGTCAATAAACTTTGATATGTATCTCATAACGAATATATCATAAATCGTAGATCATGATTTCAATCCACATGTATTAACAACATATTGAAACGGACTTACCCGAATCCTCATTCATACCATCATGGTATCATATCCAGATCTCATCGATTTACCCACTTTCATAATATGATTAGTTATATACCACACAAATATACATATATAAACCAAGTTATAAAGTGTGTAAGATACTCACCTTTCACCAAAGCAATACTAAAATCCGATGATCCGATCTACCGCACTAGATCACTTTGTCCTACAATCGGCCATATCACAATATTTTAATGAAAACCATTCGGCCAACAACATATCTTAATCCAAATAACCTTAGGCTTCCTCAACCAACTTTAAGAGTATAGAATCCTTACCACTTGACTTACCAACTTCGATTTGCTAAAGAAATGGCTTAAATCGATTGCTTCCGAAATCCCAATGAGCCTAAGAGAATAATCGAATCCTAAAAAAATGGTTAGAACCTTGCAAAACAATGCCCAAAGGTTCGGCCTTTATCCACAAGAAAACATCATAGAAACGAGAAAGAAAAGAAAGAAAAACGTCCATGAACACTTACCCCTTTTTATCCAAAATCGATAGAAGTAAACCAAGGAGAGTCTACCCTTGAATATTCGGCCAAAAATAATACTAAAAGGAAGTAGAAGATTCGGCTATTTGCTTATGAGAGAAGAAAATAATTGATTTGAGTCTAATAGGATATGAAATACGAAAGTAGAAGAGAAGATAAAATGAAAGAGAGAATTCGGTTTTAGTAAACAATGGAAGAAAATCAAGTAGAGATAGGGAAGAGAAGATTCGGCCAAAAAGAAAGAGAAAGGGAATGTGGTTGAGCAAATATCAAAAGAAGAAAATAAGAGGGGTGGGAGAAATGAGATTCGGTCAACACCTATTTTACCAAAGAAGGAAATGCACAAAATACAAAAATGTAGTTTTGGTTCAAAAGGACAAATGAAAGAAAGAAAATGGTATTTGTTTCAAACAAAATGAGGCTAAAACCAAAAGCAATTTTGCACCAAAAGTACCATAGACATTTGGCCATAGGAAGAGTTTTTGGAGAGGGAAAACAAAAATGCAAAAAGATGTTCAAATGACAAAAATTGGCCAATATTCCCCCCAAACTACCTATTACATTCGGCCACCCCCCTAGCCATACATGCCGTCCACATACATGCACTAAAGCCTTGAATAAAGTTTCCAAAACATCCTCTATATTCCATGCCTTTTGTCCCCTCATAATACCATATCTTTAAGATAACCTTCCATAACCTTAAGATTCTTATCCCCAATTTCAAGCTTTCCTTAAACCAAAATTCAACTTACCAAAATTAAGAGTCCAACCTATCATAAACAAAGGTTGACCGTCCATAAATGCTAGGATTCAAAAATAAACCTTCAAAATTCTAAACATGCTACTCGAACCTCTAACCTCAAACAACCTTTCAAGCTCCTTAACCATCTTGCCACTTACTCCTCTTGTGCTTTAATTTAACACTTAAATTAACTTAAGTGTCAAGCTCACTTAATCCACTTCATTAAATAACCCATACTAAAAATTATTCTAGCTTCCTAAATAAAATCAAGCCTTCACAAGACTATGCTAACACACAAAAATTCATACCCGAACCAACACAAATAATACTCAAATTCTTCCTAAAGCCCAAGGTCCAATTGGCCCAATCCTACTAGGCCCAATTTCGGGATATTACAGATCAGCCCAAAAAGCTACCCCTTGAACTTCCAGGGGTACGTCCTTATACAGTTTGTTCACCAGTACAGTTTGTCCTAGAGGGCTTATTACAGTCATCTCCCTAGAAGAAGTCTCATATCCTATGTTCAGAGTTCCAGCTATAGCACTAGCAACATGAGAGTGCGTCGAACCAATATCAATCAAGCCAGTGTAAGGCAAACCAAAAATTAAAAACGTACCGGTTATAACAACCGGTGCGTCAGCCTCCTCTCGATGTCTGGCAGCATAGACTAACCCCGACTGTCTCGCCTCAGTGTTTCTTGCCCCTTGGCCTGGTGCTCCACGGCCCCGACCGGAATCGTTACCACCTCTGGCTGGACCACGACCTCTCTGTGGCTGCTGACCACCTCTTCCTGGTTGTGCATTTCCTTATCCTGTGGGCCCTTCATTGCCCCGTTGCTGCGGATAGTTTCTAACTCGATGGTCCGTAGATCCACACCTAAAGCACTTCCCACTGCCTGCCCAACACTCGCCTACATGGAATTTACCATATCGAACACATACGTGTCGACCAACAACAGTCTCTCTCTTTCCCGCCTCGGCCCGTCTGACCTAGGCCTTTTCTGAGTACGCCCAGCTACCCCTGACAATCCAAAATTCCTCTTACTTCCACCCCTATCTGTATCTCGATTTAGTTTCTCTGCCCGCTTTACCTCCTCAGCTATCTTAGCTTTTTCCACCAGCACAGCAAATTCCCTCTCCCGCTGTGGAGCTATCAATACACGCAAATCATCCCTCAAACCATCTTCAAATCGAACACAACGTTCATGGTCTGTGGCCACCATTCCACGAACATAATGAATAAGGCATAAGAATTCCGCTTCGTACGCAGCCACCGACCTACTTCCTTGCACCAAATTCAGAAATGCTCTACGCTCTGCATCCACATAACTTGTCCCAATGTATTTACTTTGAAACGCTATTTTGAAGGAATCCCAAGTGATACGGTCAGCCACCGTACCATCCTTAACCGTAAGCCACCATTGATAAGCTTCGTCCCGCAGGAGGGATACAACCCCTTTCAACTTCTCCTCCTCTGTGAAATCCAAATCATTCATTATGCGTTCAACTGCCTCCAACCAATACTCAGCTGAACTTGGGGCTATACCGAAATTCCCTAAACACTTCCGCCCCATTGGCTCTAAGTCGCTCCAAGCCGCAGACTTTCGGGCTCCTGTGCCCATGCTCGCCCAAAGAACCTCTCAGAGAACCCTTAACATTGCACGAGATACCGCATCATCTCCGTGCCGTCAGTCTCTGAAATTCTTCCTCCACGGTGGTGGTGATGCGGCATCTCGTTTCGGATCCATGGCGGACCCTCACGGTTACGACACCGTCATCCTACCCCTACCACGACCACGCGGCGGACGTCTACGACCTCTTATACTCATTCTACCGATTCGCGTTTATCTGATTAGAAATTTTATGAATTGTTAATTTCTTCCACTAATTAACCACGAACAATCTTATGAATAGTAGTTTTAAGAGTAATTCTTTCGATTTCGAAATTATATCTACAGGTTTCAGTCTCAAGTCTGTATCTCCTAGTTTTAGGAACTTCATACATCAACCATCATACATCAACATACAAGTAGTATCCATGAACTCACATTCATCACATAAGGGTATTTTCGTCATTTCACTACCTAGGGGTACTTTCGTAATTTTATCCTACAGGGGTATTTTCGAATTTTTTTCCAAAATAGGGTATCTTGGTGATTTTACAAGATAAGGGTATTTTGGTAATTTTACATTTCGAGGGTATTTTGGTAATTTCCAAACCAGGGGTATTTTGGTCATTTTTTTTCAAATCAGGGGTAATTTAGTATTTCTTTCACAAACCAGGGGTATTTTGGAAATTTTCAAAATTAGGGTGGCTGGTCCCATTCGGGTTTTAATTATAAATTTTGGCCCGTCAACAAGTCCTCATGGCTAAGGTGAACAGTCACTACGCACCCGGTAGGATTCTAGCGAAGAGGAGGTGAGTCACTAGGACCGCTTAAGTACCAAGCTCTCCCTGAATCCAATCCTAGACATGCGTATGCCTGTTGCCACACCCTAACCCAGCGATTTGTTCACAGGTTTGTTTGGATAGATTAAGTCTTATGAATTTATAGAGTTGTTTAAACTAAGCCTAAGGTCCATCAATGCCTAACATACTAGTCTACGTCCATCAAGCCCAATCATGCATATCATATCAGAAGTTAGAATACTTACCTGTGTGGATCGGGTGCCGGTAGACTCGAAGGCCATATCTCAACCCAAACTTTTCTCAAATTCACATCATTTTCAAAACACTACTAGACCCATTCACAGCCCGAGTTTTGAACTGGGCTCTGATACCAAAATGTAACACCCCAAACCCGGCCCAAACACTACGACCAGATCTGGCATGCTATGGGGTTTATTATTAAAACTTTACTTTAATGGTTTTTGGAAAATCTCAGTTTCTTTACTTAAGCATTTGATAAAAATAAGATATTTGCTGAAAACCGTTGTTTTACGTTGAACAGGATTGGAAACCCATTTTATTACGTTTTAAGACTTAAGTCCTTGAACATAAACTTTAAACTGTAAACATTAACAAATAAAAAAAACGATAACCTATGCCATGGGGCCTTATTACATAAATAATCCCAAACTTAAAACTTAAAGAAAACCGAAAGTAATCTATGAAAATAAATAAAATAAAACTTGATGGCCCCTCGAGTCTGCCTCGGCTCCCATGTCCACGATCTACTGCTCATCTGAAAGAGTAAAAAAAACTGAAAGGGTGAGTCACCAAGACTTAGTGTATAAATCCCGAAACACACAACGACCTGATGCCCACAAACACATTATGGGCCTTGGCCCATACGTTATGGCAACAATCATACATACATATTAAATGATGAATGGTAACTGGCCCAACCCATCCTAAAAGTCCATCCTCTACACACCAACCCATACCAGCCAACACACCTCGGGGATTTCTACAATCAACCCGCCAACCGCTACACACCATATCGACAGCCGTACTACCTATTCCTATTAATCAAGAATCATTTAAGTGTGGCTTTACCACCGATCACTATGTGACCTAACATTTGAATTCGTGGTTCATCCACTGATCACCAAGTGACCTATCATGCTCTTCCCCTTCATTATCATAATCCCACCCCATGCATACACATATGAAAAATTGAAAACATCATACCATCTTTAAGAAAACAGGCTTTCATATATATATTTATCGATACACATAGAGATTTCTATGACTACGTACCTGGCATCCTTTACAGACCCTTTTTTGGGTTTTATTCGACTGTCTACACAGCCTATTTCTGGCTTTTTAGCCCAATATATATATAATACAGTTAACTAGTGTGTTAGAGATCTACACACCTGATTATGGTTAAGACGACACTTTCTATGTCGATGCTATCCGTAGCCGACACAACCACTATTTGCCTAAGATGTTACTCAGAAGCCGGTCCACAACCCGGTGGCCAATCCCGAACTGCTGACACTGCTTGTTTCTTAAACTTAGGGATTGGTTTGACAGATCCAATCCCCTCCTTCACCTGATCGATATTTGATTCCATCAAAAAGGCCTTATTAATCATAACATATGGTTAAGATTATGATTTCGATATCGAATCTAACGAGAACCTAAAGAGAATCCCTTACCTTGAAATTCCCGAAAAGTGATATGAGATTCAGGGACTAGTGTTTCTGGCTTTTAGATCTAAGAGATCTACTTCAATTCCCGAATGTCGCCCAACAAGAGAATACATAAAACCATTAACCCATTAGCTTTTCGGCTTTGTCTCCCAAAAACCGAAAGAGAAAGTGAAGAGATAGGAAAATCAGCACTCACTTTAGCACAAAGAATTCGACTACCCCTTAGAGATTCTAGCTTTTGAGAAGATCAGAAGAAAAGATGATAGGAAGAAGTCTATGTAGATTCAGCTTTAGTGAAGAAATCGGCAAAAGGGAATAGGAAGTATTCGGCCGTGGAGATGAGAATAGAGTTTAGAGTTTCAGCTTTTGAAAGAAAAGATGTTGAGAAAAATTGGGAGGTTTTGGCTTTTGAAGAAATCAAAAGAAAAGAAATTACAGAGAATGACTGAGAGTTTCGGCACAGAGAATGAAGAAAAGAATAGGGTTCAAATGCCAGAATTGAAGAGATACTACCCCTATTCATAGAGACTTTCGGCACTTACTTATCAAAAACCGAAAGTGCCCTTCTTGCTAACTAACAACTCATCAAATAATAGGGGAAATTTCAGCACCCCTTTGCCATAAAGAAACCGATTTCTTCCCTCATCTAGGTGATGGAATTTTGGCCAACACTGCACTCAGCAGATAGCTCCTATCTTTTCTCCTTTATCTTAATCTATTCACACCTTCAGAAGAAGCCTAGATAACACCACCTCTTCCTTCCTTTATCAGCTCATTATCCCCATTATCCATGTCATTTAATCCACCTATTTTCTAGCCCCATTGCCGTCCCAACTAGCTCCCCTTTAATTGCCAAAAATGGCCCAAATACATGGGCTCCTTGCGGCCAAAATGTGGGCCTCTTCAACTGCTAGCGACGCCACCCTCTAGCTCTCTTGCAGTGCCACCTAATATTGGGCCACAAGCCCACTTTGGTATTTTAAACACAAATACCACCTTTTAAACCCTATAGTGCCCAAACAGAGAATTTAACCAAGGCCTCTGCCTAAACCTGAGCCCAATTTGGACTCCTAACACTCAAATTTACACATTAAATGCGTAGGCCCATTAATTTTGGATGTTACATGTAGTTTGGGTTGAATCAGGTGATCGGACAGTCTACCCGTGATGATTTCTTCCTTAGTGGCTGAGAAATGTTTAAAAAAAGGGTGTGAGTCCTATCTTGCGTTTGTGTTGAATACTCAAGAGGTTGGAGTAGAGTTTGAAACAGTGCCAGTGGTATGTGAGTACCCAGATGTATTTCCGGAAGAGTTACCTGGATTACCTCCAGTGAGAGAGGTCGAGTTTGGAATTGAGTTGGTTCCGATGCGGCACCTATTTCGATTGCTCCGTCTGAGAATGGCACTTTGAGAGTTGAAGGAATCAAGGTTCAGCTTGCAAGAATTGATAGATAAGGGTTTTGCAAGACCGAGCTACTCACCGTGGGGTGCTCCGGTATTATTTGTGAAGAAGAAAGATGGGTCTATGAGGTTGTGTATAAACTATAGATAACTGAACAAGGTGACGAACAAGGTGACGATTAAGAATAAGTATTCTTTACCAAGGATTGATGATCTTTTTGATCAACTGAAGGGAGCTACAGTGTTCTCCAAGATAGACTTGAGATCTGGTTATTATCAGCTCAGAGTGAAAGAGCAAGATGTGTTGAAAACTGAGTATCGGACAAGGTATGGCCATTATGAGTTTTTGGTTATGCCGTTTGGTTTGACGAATGCACCTGCAATTTTTATGGATCTGATGAACCGTATTTTCAGACCATATGTGGACAAGTTTGTGGTTGTCTTTATTGACGACATATTGATCTATTCTCGGGATGAGAACGATCATGAAGAGCACTTGAGAATTGTCTTGTAAACTTTGAGAGATAAGCAGTTGTATGCTAAGTTTAGCAAGAGTGAGTTTTGGCTCTAAGAGGTCGGATTCCTAGGACACATGGTGTCAAGTGATGGTGTTAGAGTTGACTCGAGTAAGATATCGGCTGTTATGGATTGGAAACCGCCGAGGAACATGTCAGAAATAAGAAGTTTCTTGGGATTAGTGGGATATTACAGACGTTTCGTAAAGGGGTTCTCTGTGGTTGCTACCCCGATGACGAAACTGTTGCATAAAGATGTTAAGTTTGAATGGACTGAGACATGTCAACAGAGCTTCGAGAGACTGAAAACAATGTTGACTGAGGCACCGGTTTTGGTTCAACCAAAATCGGGGAAGGAGTTCATGGTTTATAGTGATGCGTCGTTTAATGGTCTCGGTTGCGTGTTGATGCAAGAGGGTAAGGTAATTGCTTACGCCTCGAGGCAGTTAAAACCACACGAGAAGAATTATCCAACTCACGATTTAGAGTTGGCTGCGGTTGTGTTTGCGTTAAAGATTTGGCGACATTATTTGTATGGCGAAAAGTGTCGAATCTTTACGGATCACAGGAGTTTAAAGTATTTGATGGATAAGAAGGATCTGAATCTGAGATAGAGATGGTGGCTTGGGTTGTTGAAAGACTATGAGTTAGTCATTGATTACCACCCGGGAAAAGCGAATGTGGTTGCGGATGCCTTATGTAGGAAATCCCTGTATGCTCTAAAAGTTATGAGAGCGAGTTTAGCATTGTCTGATGATGGTGCTATTTTGGCAGAGTTGAGAGCTAGGCCACTATTTGTTCAACAAATATGTGAGGCTCAGAGAAATGATAGCGAGATGTAAGCTAAGATGGCTAAGTGCGGATCAGAAAGTGATTCTGATTTTCGAGTGGATTTGAATGGTTGTCTGATGTATCGTGACAAAATTTGTGTTCCTAAAAACTAGGAGTTGATTCGAAAGGTTTTGTATGAGGCCCACAGTGGATGCTTGTCAGTACATCCGAGCAGTACGAAAATGTACAACGATTTGAGGAAGTTGTATTGGTGGCCGGGTATGAAAAGAGATATTTCAGAGTTTGTGGAAAAGTGTCTGATTTGTCAACAAGTGAAAGCTGAGCATCAAGTGCCTTCGGGATTGCTTCAGCCAGTGATGGTTCCTGAATGGAAGTGGGATCGGGTTACCATGGATTTTGTGACGGTGTTGCCGATGACTCCGAGAAAGAGAGATGCTGTGTGGGTTGTTGTGGATAGATTGACGAAGTCTGTAATATCTCGGGTTAGGGGCTATTTTTATTATGGCATGTTTTGCATGTGTTGGCTTGCTATGTGCCTATTTTGGGGTCTTAGGGGCTTAATTGTAGACTAGGGGTATGTCTGAGTAGGTGGGAAACTTTTTTGTTTTTAGGCTTAAGTAAGAGGAGTTGATGAAGCTGGGGTATATGGATATTATTTGGTGGTCTTGAGCACAAAAAGAAAAGCTAGTGGAGTGGCAAGGCATGCGTCACTTGGGGGCTTGGTGTGGCGTCATCTTCGGTGAGGAGGTCTTGTGTTCAAGGCTGCGGAGTGGCCACTTTTTGGCACTCATTTTGACGGCATGGAGGGGAGGAGTTTGTGGCGGTTCAAACTCGCCTAAGACTAAGTCTTCCCATTTGAATGTAGGGTGGAGAGCAAAATGTGGAGGAGGACTTGGTCCACTCATTTGAAATGAGTGGTGGTGAGTGTGTTTGGGGATTTGGCGAAATTAGGGGAGTTGGAGGGGAGTGACGGCTTAGTGTGGGGGGAAAGAGTGTGCAAATTCAATTGGCACTTTGGGGTGTTTTTCTGTCACTTTTTGGTATCAAACAAAGTCCCCTCATTTCACAACAAGCCGATTTTTCTTCCATAGAAAATTCTCTCATTCTTTCCACCTCTTGAAACCAAACACCTAGTCCCTTAGTTGCCGAATTTTGTAGGTGGTTTTTCTACATCTTGTGTTGGCTAGCCGAATGCCCCTCCCCTTCTCTTCTTCTTTCTTTCATTTTGAGTCAAGCCAAAATCATCTTACCTTGTTCATCTAATTTTCGTTTTCCCTTTTCCATACCATTTAGCCAAATCCATCCTTCAAAACTCTCTTCTCATTTCTTCTTTTGGGAAAACCGAAACTACATTCTTCTCACACTTCTTTTCTTTCTCTTCCACTCAAGCCGAACGCTAGAGGTGATAAACACTTAAAGCCGTTTTCTTTCTTCTTTCTTTGGAAGCCTTGACCGAATCTATCCCCTCTTCTAGTGGTGTTTGCGTTGGCCGATTAAGGGTTGGTGATTGAGGTAAGTGCTAGCCGAATATTTTCTTTCTTTTCTCACTCTACTCTCATCTCACATTTGTTTTCTCTCTTCTCTTATTCGAACCTAACACGGGGTGTTAAACATCTAAAGACAATTCTCTTTTCTTTCTTTTAAGGTGTTGGCCGAATCTTTTCTCCCTTCTAATAGCTCCATCTCTTGACCGAATATTAGTGAAGGGTGATCTTGTTGGTTGATCGATCTTGGGTGTTGGGTAAGTGTTTGGCCGTATAGCCATTTCTCTTCTCTTTCTGTTCTTAATTGATTCGGGTTTGATTAAGAGCCGAATATGGTAACTTTGGAAGAGTGTTAATCGTTTGTGAATCATCTCGTTATAGGATCCTTGGACTTTGGAAGCAACGAGAGAAGTCTCCTGTTCTGTTAGCTGATTGGTTGGCCGATTGTCTAAGGGAACCACTTTTTGGTTCGGGATTTGGTAGGAAACCAAATCAGGTGAAAGGTAAGGGCTTTCGACAAACCCTTTTTGGTCTAGATGTTGTTGGCCGAATGTGTAGATGCCTAATCCCTATGCTTTGGCCGATTGTAGGAGCTAGTACTCGAGGACTTAGATCGCTTCACATCGGGATTTTTAGACTCGTGATTACCAGGTGTGTAAACTAACACACTATACTTAGTAATATTGTTATTAAACCTGTTTGCCTATTAAAAACCATGACAGTATGATGGATTATTGGATACCCAAACGGGGTATGTGTACGTATCCGGGTAAGTCAGTATTGTTACTAGATTACTGATGATCTATGGTATCATGACTATGTATGTATGTGATATGGGGCATGAGTCAAACATATTAGCATGATATGCATGACTGGTATGATATGCATGATTACATGAGTATGGTATGTTGATGGGTGATATGAGTGGAGGGAGCATGATATTTTGTGCTGACGAGCACCAGTGTTTTTGTAACACACCTTGTGACTTTGGGTCACCAAAGTGCTTTGGTAGCACACTTGTGTCTTTGGGACACCGAGGTTGGGCACCTCATTGCGACTTGTCCTCATGGTTAACACCACCGTGGGTTGGCCCCACTTTGAGATATGGGATCGTCTGCTAGTGATTGGGTATCACACGATGGGTTGGCCCCATCATTCGATTATTGTGACTACGGTCACCAAAGTGCTTGGGTAGCACATTGTGTCTTTGGGACACCAGTGTTTTAGTAACACATTGTGACTATACGTCACCGGTGGTTTGGCACCACCAAAGTGGTTTGGTACCACACGGGGTAGGAAAGGAGATACGGATGGTTAGGAGTGGGTTGCATTAATTATGTTGCTATGTATGATGTGTGTTAGCATGTTGTTTCATCGGGAGCGGGATTTATGCACTGAGTCAACTCGACTCACCCTCTCCTTTGACATTTCAGGTGACTCGTAGACGCGGACATGGAGCCGGGATGGACTCGGGGTGCTCATGCCATGCTTAATAAAGTTTTACTCCAACTCTATCATTGGGTACTTTAATTTAATTACTTTTGTTTGGGTTTTAATTTGGATTTGTAAAAGGCCTTTAACTTATGTTTTATGATGGGTATGTTTTAATTAGATTCTCAACCTGCTTAATAATTAACTTGGCATGAAATTTTACTAAAACTTGGAAAGACAACGTTTTCAAAATTATATCGCAATGTGTTTTAAACTATACCAACGGGTATCTCGCTATGTTTCGTTATTCAATAAACTCAAATGATTTCCAAATCAAACTCGATTTTCTACTAAGTCTAAAATGTTTCAAAATGGCACTAAGAAACTATTGGAAGTACTAAATGAAATCAACTCGTTTTAACTATATACTTGGATAAGTTTTCAAAATCTAATCAAACAAGCCTACTCAAACTTTCCTCAAATTCACTTTGTTTTCACCCCACTTCTAAACGAAAAAAATCTGATCACTCAAAGACGTTCTTCCCGTAACATACCGTTCGGGCGTGGTGTCTTGTCCGAGTTTGGGGTGTTACAATTGTGGTATCAGAGCCAAGTTCAAAAGCTCAGCTGTGGGCCTGAGGCCCAAAATGTTTTCAAAAGATTGTTTTGCTAGTCTTTATTCTCAAAGTATGGTTTGAAAGGCATGGCACCGAGTCTCCCACACCAATGCGCCTGTAAGTACCCCGTACTATTGCTTGTGAATTAATTGGATGTGATATGATTTGATGAATAGCAATAGTATACTACTTTAGAGATTGAAACTGATAGGATTTTGTGAACTCATGAGAACAAATCCTCCGTAATATTCATAAGACTTGCTTTCGGACAAGTGGAATAAGTAATCTTGATGCATAAAAAATTCTTAACCGAATCGTGAGAAAGATTAGTCATGAGCGCTAGGGGTGGACGTGGTCGTGGACGAGGTCGTGGTAGGATGACGGTTTCTGAGCCCGTAGGATCTGGTCAGGGTTCAGAAAATGAGATACCGATTCCGCCACCAGCTGGAGGTGGTGAGTTCCAAGATCGGGCCGGACGACGCAGCGATATCACGAGCGATCTTTGCGAGTGTTGGAAAGAGTAGCTGGTGTTGGTGGTAATGCAGGAGTTAGGAAATCTGTTCATGAGCGACTTCGGGCCAATGGGGCCGAATTCTTCCGAGGTGTTTCTGGCGTTGCTCCTAGCACTGCTGAATATTGGCTGGAGGCGACTGAGCGGATCATGGACGATCTGGACCTGACAGCTGAAGAGAAGCTGAAGGGCATCGTATCGCTTCTCCGGGATGAGTCATATCAGTGGTGGCTCACGGTTCGAGACAAGGTGTGGCGTGAAGAGGATCTAACATGGGATTATTTCAGGGCTGCATATCAAAAGAAGTACATCGGAGCTTGTTATATTGACTCCCAGCGGAAGGCTTTTCTGAGGCTTGTTCAGGGGAGTAAATCTGTTTGCAGTCTGAGGTGAGTTCTGGTCCGAGTAGGTATGCCGTGGGCATTGTGGCCACCGAGCATGAGAGGTGTGTTCGTTTCGAGGATGGTCTGCGAGACGACTTGAGGTCGCTGATTGCTCCTCGCCAGGGAGCGAGTTTGTTTGTCTTAGTTGAGAAGGCTAAGGTAGCCGAGGGTGTTAAGGAGTCGGTGAGACAAGGCATGGACAGAAATAGACATAAAAGGAGCTTTGGGTCTTCTCGGATCGTCGGGTAATTCACGTAAGAGAGCTAGACCGAGTGGGCGAACCACCGCTAGGTTTGTTGTCTTTGCTAGGCGGGGACCGCCGCAGCGTGATCGGTGTGGGAAATCTCATTGGGGTGGCTCTGGATGGACTGGAGGGAAAGGTTGCTTCGAGTGTGGTTCTCTGAGCACCGTGTGAGGACCGTCCGCGTGGGGATGGCTAGGATTCGATCCCGAGAGTCGGGCCGTGTCGCCTCGAGAGGTAGTGGACCGCCACCGCAGAGGGGCCGTGGTAATGGCAGAGGTGGTAATGGTTCGGTCGGGGCCGTGGAGCACCGGCGAGAGTGCGAGTAGCTCGATGCTAGACAGCCGGGATTAGTGTATGCTTTGCGAGGCGCCGAGAGGAGGGCGACGCGGGCGTCATAACCGTGCGTTTTTGATTTTTGGTTCTCCTTATACTTTGCTTTGATTGATGTGGGTTCAACGCACTCTTATGTTGCCGTGAGTATAGTAGAGACCATGGATTTAGACTCGAGATATCTTCTAGGCGGATGACCGTGATTAGCCCTCTAGGTCACTCTGTAGTAGTAGATAAACTGTTTAGAGAGGTACCCTTAGAACTCCAAGGGGTAGTGTTTGTTGCGATCCGATGGAACCGCCGTTTGGGGAGTTCGATCGATTCTTGGGATGGATTGGTTGGTCAAGTACCAAAGTAGGTTGGATTGCGCGCCAAGCGCATGGTTCTTAGGACGGTCGAGGGTGAAGAGGTGGCTATGATAGGTAATAGGAGAGATTACTTATCAAATGTGGTATCTGCTTTGAAAGCAGAGAAGATGGTCAGGAAAGGCTGTGAGGCGTATGTAGTTCGTGTGTATGCCTTGGAGGCTAAGGAGTCTGCTGTGGAGAAGGTTTGTACCGTTAAGGAGTTTACTGATGTTTTTCCTGAGGAGCTTCCAGGTTTGCCGCCAGATCGCGAGGTAGAGTTCGGGATTGATCTATTACCCGGAACTGCGCCAGTGTCTATTGCTCCGTATAGGATGGCGCCAAAGGAGTTGGTGGAGCTTAAGGCTCGAGATCCGGAGAGTTATTGGATCGAGGTTTTATTAGGCCAAGTGTTTAGCCGTAAGTGCGCGCTGTACTCTTTGTCAAGAAGAAAGATGGCACGATGCGGATGTGTATAGACTACCGCCAGTTGAACAAGCTGACGATTAAAAACAAGTATCCGTTGCCACGGATAGATGATTTGTTTGATCAGCTGAAGGGTGCTGCGGTATTCTCGAAGATCGACTTGAGGTCTGGGTATCACCAGTTAAAGGTTAAGGAGGCGGATATCCATAAAACAGCGTTTGGACTCGGTATGGGCACTACGAATTTACGTAATGCCGTTCGGGTTGACTAACGACCGGCCAGCGTTTATGGACATGATGAATAGGGTGTTTCAAAGCAAGATCTGGATCAGTTCGTCGTGGTTTTCATAGACGACATCTTGGTGTACTCAAGGACAGAGGAAGAGCATGATAAGCATTTGCGAGTGGTGTTGCAGATTTTGAGGGAAAAGCAGCTCTATGCTAAGTTCAGTAAGTGTGAGTTCGGCTTAGAGAGGTGACTTTCTTGGGTCATGTAGTGTCGGCTAAGGGATTCGAGTAGATCCTCGTAAGATTGAGGCGCGCTTGGATTGGAAGCCGCCTAGGTCGATGGTCGAGATTCGAGTTTTCTGGGTTTGGCCGGATACTACCGAGGGTTTGTTGAGGGTTTCGTTGATAGCAAACCCGATGACCAAGTTGCTTTGAGGAAAGAAGTTCCGTTTGTATGGACCGAAAGCGCAGAAAGCTTCGACAAGTTAAAGAAGATTTTGACCGAGGCTCCGTTCTAATTCAACCCGAGGCCGGTAAGGAATTCACGATCTATTGCGATGCATCACATACGGGCTTGGGTTGTGTGCTGATGCAAGAAGGTAAGGTTGTGGTTTACGCTTCTCGACACCGAGGCCACACGAGGTCAACTATCCGACGCATGACTTGGAGCTAGCGGCTGTGGTCTTCGCTTTAAAGATTTGGAGGCACTACTTATACGGAGAGAGATCGATAGTCTACACAGATCACAAGAGTCCAAGTATCTACTAACTCAAAAGGATTTGAATTTGAGGCGTAGATGGGTCGAGTTCTTTGAAAGATTACGATCGTTCGATTGAGTATCACCCGCAAGGCTAACGTGGTGGCGACGCGTTGAGTCGTAAGGTTGTTTCGGACTTAAGAGCATTGTTTGCCCACTTGAGCTTGTATGACGATGGGAGTATTCGCGCGGAGTTGCGTGTTAAGCCTACTTGGGTTGAGCGGATCGAGAGAAACAGCTTATTGGATGAGGTTCCGAGCGCGAAGGTTACAAGTGCGTAATGGTGGTTTGGAGGGTTCTGACTTGTCTAGTGGCGAGGTTCTGTGTTTTCGTGGTAAGGCTTGTATGCCTAAGGATGTTGAGTCGAGGCGAAGATTCTTCAGACGCACATAGCGATCCTCATGCTATGCATCCCGGAGTTAGCAAGATGTATAGGGATCTTAGAGAGCGCTTTTGGTGGCTGGCTTGAAGAAGGAGGTGACAGAGTTTGTTGGGAAGTGTCCGACTTGTCGCAGGTCAAGGCCGAACATCGCTTGCCGTCGGGTTTGCTTCACTGTGAAGATTCCTCGGTGGAAGTGGGAAAGGATAACCATGGATTTCATCGGTGGAGTTACCGCTTACGCCTAGCAAGAAAGATTCCGTTTGGGTAGTGGTGGATCGATCGACTAAATCACTCACTTTATTCCGGTGAGGGTTGACTACTCACTTGAAGCTAGCGGCCGTATGTGTCGAGATAGTGAGGTTGCACGGCGTGCGCGGCTTCGATAATCTCGGATAGGGATCCTAGATTCACGCCAAGGTTCGGAAAGCACCGCATCGGGCTCGGGTACTCGTTTGGATTTTAGCACGGCTTTTCACCCGCAAATCGACGGTCAATCCGAAAGGGTTATTCAGTCTTAGAGGATATGCCGAGAGGTTGTATCTTGGATTTGTGAGGTAGTTGGGAGGAGTTTCTACCATTAGTGAGTTTGCCTACAACAACGCTTACTAAGCGAGCATCAAGATGGCACCGTATGAGGCGTTGTATGGTAGGAAGTGTCGCTCACCTACGTGTTGGACGGAGTTAGGTGAACGTCAGTTGTTGGGACCCGAGTTGGTTGCTGAGACCGAAGACAAGGTTAAGTTGATTCAGTCTAGATTGAAGGAAGCTTCGGACCGGCAGAAGTCTTATGCCGATCTTAAGCGAAGAGATATAGAGTTCGGCCGTGGGGATCGAGTTTTCTGAAGGTCTCGCCTTGGAAGAAGGTGTTGAGGTTCGGGAAGAAAGGCAAGCTAAGTCCGAGGTTTATTGGGCCGTATAAAGTTTTGAGGCGAGTTGGACCAGTGGCGTATCAGCTTGAGTTGCCAGCAGAGCTTAGTCAGATTCACGATGTTTTCCATGTTTCGATGCTTCGGAGGTATCGTTCAGATCCGTCGCATGTGGTAGCAATGGAAGAGATCGAGGTAAATCCAGATTTGACTATGGAAGAAGAACCGTGCGCATTCTAGATCGGGATGTGAAAGTTCTGCGTAAGAAGTTTGTGCCTTTGGTTAAGGTTCTTTGGTGAAATCATGGCGTGGAAGAAGCGACGTGGGAACCCGAGGATATGATGAGACAAAGAATACCCGCAACTCTTTTGATCGTGTAATTTCGAGGTCGAAATTATTTTAAGAGGGTAGAACCGTAATATCCCTGTTAGGGGCTATTTTTATTATGGCATGTTTTGCATGTGTTGGCTTGCTATGTGGCTATTTTGGGGTCTTAGGGGCTTAATTGTAGACTAGGGGTATGTCTGAGTAGGTGGGAAACTTTTTGTTTTTAGGCTTAAGTAAGAGGAGTTGATGAAGCTGGGGTATATGGATATTATTTGGTGGTCTTGAGCACAAAAAGAAAAGCTAGTGGAGTGGCAAGGCATGCGTCACTTGGGGGCTTGGTGTGGCGTCATCTTCAGGTGAGGGAGGTCTTGTGTTCAAGCTGCGGAGTGGCCACTTTTTGGCACTCATTTTGACGGCATGGAGGGAGGAGTTTGTGGCAGTTCAAACTCTGCCTAAGACTAAGTCTTCCCATTTGAATGTAGGGTGGAGAGCAAAATGTGGAGGAGGACTTGGTCCACTCATTTGAAATGAGTGGTGGTGAGTGTGTTTGGGGATTTGGCCGAAATTAGGGGGGAGTTGGAGGGGGAGTGACGGCTTAGTGTGGGGGGAAAGAGTGTGCCGAAATTCAATTGGCACTTTGGGGTGTTTTTCGGTCACTTTTTGGTATCAAACAAAGTCCCCTCATTTCACAACAAGCCGATTTTTCTTCCATAGAAAATTCTCTCATTCTTTCCACCTCTTGAAACCAAAACACCTAGTCCCTTAGTTGCCGAATTTTGTAGGTGGTTTTTCTACATCTTGTGTTGGCTAGCCAATGCCCCTCCCCACTCTTCTTCTTTCTTTCATTTTGAGTCAAGCCAAAATCATCTTACCTTGTTCATCTAATTTTCGTTTTCCCTTTTCCATACCATTTAGCCAAATCCATCCTTCAAAACTCTCTTCTCATTTCTTCTTTTGGGAAAACCAAAACTACATTCTTCTCACACTTCTTTTCTTTCTCTTCCACTCAAGCCGAACGCTAGAGGTGATAAACACTTAAAGCCGTTTTCTTTCTTCTTTCTTTGGAAGCCTTGACCGAATCTATCCCCTCTTCTAGTGGTGTTTGCGTTGGCCGATTAAGGGTTGGTGATTGAGGTAAGTGCTAGCCAAATATTTTCTTTCTTTTCTCACTCTACTCTCATCTCACATTTGTTTTCTCTCTTCTCTTATTCGTAACCGAACACGGGGTGTTAAACATCTAAAGACAATTCTCTTTTCTTTCTTTTTAAGGTGTTGGCCGAATCTTTTCTCCCTTCTAATAGCTCCCTCTCTTGACCGAATATTAGTGAAGGGTGATCTTGTTGGTTGATCGATCTTGGGTGTTGGGTAAGTGTTTGGCCGTATAGCCATTTCTCTTCTCTTTCTGTTCTTAATTGATTCGGGTTTGATTAAGAGCCGAATATGGTAACTTTGGAAGAGTGTTAATCGTTTGTGAATCATCTCGTTATAGGATCCTTGGACTTTGGAAGCAACGAGAGAAGTCTCCTGTTTCTGTTAGCTGATTGGTTGGCCGATTGTCTAAGGGAACCACTTTTTGGTTCGGGATTTGGTAGGAAACCAAATCAGTGAAAGGTAAGGGCTTTCGACAAACCCTTTTGGTCTAGATGTTGTTGGCCGAATGTGTAGATGCCTAATCCCTATGCTTTGGCCGATTGTAGGAGCTAGTACTCGAGGACTTAGATCGCTTCACCGGATTTTTAGACTCGTGATTACTGTGTGTGTAAACTAACACACTATACTTAGTAATATTGTTATTAAACCTGTTTGCCTATTAAAAACCATGACAAGATGATGGATTATTGGATACCCAAACGGGGTATGTGTACGTATCCGGTAAGTCAAGATATTGTTACTAGATTACTTGATGATCTATGGTATCATGACTATGTATGTATGTGATATGGGGCATGAGTCAAACATATTAGCATGATATGCATGACTGGGTATGATATGCATGATTACATGAGTATGGTATGTTGATGGGTGATATGAGTGGAGGGAGCATGATATTTTGTGCCGACGAGCACCAGTGTTTTGGTAACACACCTTGTGACTTTGGGTCACCAGTGCTTTTGGTAGCACACTTGTGTCTTTGGGACACCGTGAGGTTGGGCACCTCATTGCGACTTGTCCCCGTGGTTAACACCACCGTGGGTTGGCCCCACTTTGAGATATGGGATCGTCGCTAGTGATTGGGTATCACACGATGGGTTGGCCCCATCATTCGATTATTGTGACTACGGTCACCGCGCTTTGGTAGCACATTTGTGTCTTTGGGACACCGAGGTTGGGCACCTCATTGCGACTTGTCCTCGTGGTTAACACCACCGTAATGGCCCCACATGAGATATGGGATCGTCTGCTAGTGATTGGGTATCACACGATGGGTTGGCCCCATCATTCGATTATCGTGACTACGGTCACCAGTGCTTGGGTAGCACATTGTGTCTTTGGGACACCAGTGTTTTGGTAACACATTGTGACTATACGTCACCAGTGGTTTGGCACCACCAGTGGTTTGGTACCACACGGGGTAGGAAAGGAGATACGGATGGTTAGGAGTGGGTTGCATTAATTATGTTGCTATGTATGATGTGTGTTAGCATGTTGTTTCATCGGGAGCGGGATTTATGCACTGAGTCACTCGACTCACCCTCTCCTTTGACATTTCAGGTGACTCGTAGACGCGGACATGGAGCCGGGATGGACTCGGGGTGCTCATGCCATGCTTAATAAAGTTTTACTCCAACTCTATCATTGGGTACTTTAATTTAATTACTTTTGTTTGGGTTTTAATTTGGATTTGTAAAAGGCCTTTAACTTATGTTTTATGATGGGTATGTTTTAATTAGATTCTCAACCTGCTTAATAATTAACTTGGCATGAAATTTTACTAAAACTTGGAAAGACAACGTTTTCAAAATTATATCGCAATGTGTTTTAAACTATACCAACGGGTATCTCGCTATGTTTCGTTATTCAATAAACTCAAATGATTTCCAAATCAAACTTGATTTTCTACTAAGTCTAAAATGTTTCAAAATGGCACTAAGAAACTATTGGAAGTACTAAATGAAATCAACTCGTTTTAACTATATACTTGGATAAGTTTTCAAAATCTAATCAAACAAGCCTACTCAAACTTTCCTCAAATTCACTTTGTTTTCACCCCACTTCTAAACGAAAAAATCGATCACTCAAAGACGCTTCTTCCCCGTAAACATACCGATTCAGCGCGGTGTCTTGTCCGAGTTTGGGGTGTTACAAAGTCGGCTCACTTTATTCCAGTACGCGTTGATTATTCACTGGATAAGTTAGCTGAGTTGTACGTGGCAGAGATAGTGAGATTGCATGGTGTACCTGTGTCTATTAAATTGGATAGAGATCCGAGGTTTACTTCGAGGTTTTGGAAGAAGTTGCAAGAAGCCATGGGTACGAGATTAAATTTCATTACTGCGTTCCATCCGCAATCCGATGGTCACCGAAAGAGTGATTCAAGTTCTTGAAGATATGCTTCGATGCTTTGTGTGCTAGAATTCGGGCGCTTGGGAGAGATATCTACCTTTGGTCGACTTCGCCTATAACAACAGCTATCGATCGAGTATACAGATGGCACCGTATGAGGCTTTGTATGGCCGTAAGTGTCAGACTCCTTTGTATTGGACCGAGCTTAGTGAGAAGCGGATCCATGGGGTTGATCTAATAAAAGAGACCAAGAGAAAGTGAAAGTAATCCGTAATAGTCCGAAAGTCGCCGGGACCGGCGTAAGTCGTATGCAGATTTGAAAAGAAAAGAAATTGAGTTTAAGGTAGGTGACAAAGTGTTTTTGAAAGAATCATCGTGGAAGAAGATTATGAGATTTGGACGAAAAGGAAATTGAGTCCAAGGTTCATAGGGTCGTATGAGATTACTGCATGCAATTGGGCTGTAGCTTACGGTTGGCTTTGCTTTGTAGAGTTGGAAAAGATTCATAACGTGTTCCATGTGTCGATGTTGCGACGGTATCGCTCCGATCCTTCACATGTGATTCCTTCAACGAAAATTGAGATAAGACCGGATATGTCTTATGAAGAGGAGTCGATTAAGATCTTGGCTCGAGAAGTGAAATAGTTGAGAAATAAGAGCATAGCACTAGTAAAAGTGTTATGGCAGAAACATGGTGTGGAAGAGGCTACGTGGGAAACGGAAGAAGCTATGAGAGAGCATCATCCAAACCTCTTTACTGGTAAGATTTTCGGGGACGAAAATCTCTAAAGGGGGGAGAGTTGTAACATCCCAGTTTAGGGCCTAGTCAGAATAGTGGTCCGAGACCACAAATCCGAGGGTTATGAATGAGTTTTTGAGGTTTATATTATGTATGCATGCTAGTGTGAAAGTTTCATGAAGCAATTTTGTGAAATTGTGGTTGAATTGTCCAAAAGGACTAAATTGCAAAAGTTGCAAAATGTGTGTTTCTAGAAGCTATATGTGTGAAATAGCTTTAGATTATTAATTAGAGGTCCTTAAATAGCAATTTATCCAAATTCTAATTTTTGGACAAAAATGGGCTTGGATGAGTCAAAATTTGAAGTTTATCAAAAAGGGCATTTTGGTCATTTATCAAATAAGTGATTAAAATAGGTGAAAAGATGACAAATTCATTCATCTTCTTCCCCATAGCTGCTGAAAATTAGAGAAGCCATTGTTAGGGCTCTTTCAATTTTTCAAGCTTTTGACCATCCGTTTGGGGTGATAAGCCGTACTAAAAGTAGGTTTCGACCCCAAAGCCTCTTGCAAACTCTTCCAAAATCTTGAAGTAAAGTAGGATCTCTATCAGAGATAATAGAAATTGGAACACCATGAAGATGTACGATCTCCATAATGTATAACTATCAACTTCTGCAACAAATAATTAGTACGCACCACTAAGAAATGCACACTCTTTGAAAACCGGTCTAGTATAACCCAAACCAAATCCTTCTTTCATGGCGTCAACGACAAACCTAAAAAAAAATCCATAGCAATCCTTTTCCCACTTCCATTCAAGAATTGCAATCGGTTGCAACAAACCCGAAGGAAACTGATGTTCAGCTTTCACATTTTGACAAACCAAACATTGAGTCACAAAATCCGTAACATCACGCTTCCACCTAGGCCACCAATAAATCTCACGAAGATCATGGTACATTTTACCACTACCGAGATGCATAGCGTAAGGGCTACTATGCACCTCAGCAAGGATTGCTTGTCTTAAATCCACATCTTGCGGCACACACAATCTACCTCAGAAATTCAAGATACCTTCTGCATCAATATGAAAGTCTCCCCTAACACCCTGTTCAACCTGTCGGATCCTTTTTAATAACTCCATATCTAAAGGTTGCTTCTCCTTAATTTGATGCGAAAAAGTTGGCTTCACTTGTAGTTTAGTTAACAAACCACCATCACTACGCAACCTTAAACACACAAACATAGCTCTTAATTCCGTCATCAATTTTCTACTAAAAGCATCAGCAACTACATTTGCCATACTAGGATGATCTTCTATCACATAGTCATAATCCTTCAAAATTTCAATCCAATGCCTTTGCCTTAAATTCAACTCCTTTTGGGTAAGGAGGTACTTAAGACTCTTATTGTAACACCCCGAATTTTTGGGCCTAGTAGAATTGGACCTATTGGGCCTTGGGCATGGGAGCGTTTAAAATTTTTTTCAGAATAAGAGGTCGGAACTAATGCGAGTTGGACCTATTAAGTGAGTGATTTTGGAGTGTTTAAAGGGTACTATGAAGTCCCGGGTTCAGGTTAGGCCATAGGAAAAATTTTGATTTTTAGCCTTAGTGGAACCCTGATCTCTAATGGTATGACTCATAAATAAATTAGGGTAAATTAAGACACAAAAGGAGTTGTGGTCTAGTGGAAAATGGCGCCACATGGGAGACAAGGAAGTGATGCCATAGAGGAAGCAAGGGGTCCAAGGTTCAAGTCTTGGCTCTTGAAATTTATTTTGGTTTCTCTTTGAAATAAATCTGGAAGCGAGTAGGTAGGCTTTATAGTTAAATGTGTTGGACTTATGACACAATGTAGCTTGTGTCCTAGTGGTGGTGGCGTGACATGGCTATCGAGAGGACTTTGGTTCGAATCCCTTTGCACGCAAAGGTGGATTATTTTGCTAAGGAGTCGATTTTTGAGGATTGATAGAGAATCCCACATCGGGAAGCTAGCATAAGGATAGGCAAGAAGCTGGCTTTAAATAGAGCAAACCATGAGGAGAGTAAGCATACCTTTCTTGGCTTATCCTTTTCGCTTTGTGGCGTGCTCGTTTGGGTTAGGCGTTGGATCATTCGTTGATCTGTATGCCATTGGGTCGCGGTGGTGGTGACCGAAGTTGATCGTAACACCCCTTGGGGGTCAAGGGTGCGATTATTGTTGGCTTCTGCTCAGAATAGTGTTCAGAGCGCGGGTTAACTTCAGATTCCTATCAGGTGTGTATTTCGCACTACTCTAGCTGTAGAGCGGCAAATGCCGAAATGCCGGTCACACGGCGATGGTAGCCACACGAGCGTGCGAGTGCACGTGTTGGAGCTTCGACGCGATAGTTGAGGCCCTCATGAGTGTTCTCATGGGTTTAGGCTGCCTTGGACCGAATGGGCCCGTGGGCCCATGTGAATAAATTGTATGATTGTGTAGTAGATATTGGACTGGTCTATGTGAATCTCATATCTGTGGCTAGATTTGGGCTGAGAATGGGCCCTAGGCCCATTCGCAACATTATCTTCGTTTAGAATATTTTGGTTTAACTGGGCAAATCGCAGTTGATCGCTCTAGTGAAGGTGACGGCGCTCGTGATTATTTAGTACTCTACGTGATAGGGTGTATATCCGTATACACTGTTCTGATTTTTGATCGGTTGAAAAGTCGAAGGTGCGTATATTGTACTATTTTGACTGTTGATCGGCATTATGCCAAAAATCTGAAATACCGGCGAACGATGCCATACGAGCGTGCGATCGCGCGTGTTGTGAACCGTGCTCACAGAGCATGAGCGTGTGAAAGGCCACCATGAGCGAATTTATGGGCTTGAGCCGTAGTGGGTCACTTGGGCTGGAATGGGCCTCGATGGGCCAATGGACCGTAGGGCCCGCGAATGCAAGTCACATTGTTAAATGGGAAATAGATAGCCTTATCATGTCACGCACATGACTTAGGTGCTTTGGGCCGCGTTAGGCCGAAAGGGGGTCGTGTGGGCCCAATGGGCTTGTGGGCCCACACAGATGAAATGTCCGTGATGTGATAAGTTATTGATTCGGCTATGCCGTTGCATAGCTGTGGTTATTTTTAGGCTAAATGGGCCACACGAGTGTGTGGGCCCACTTGGGCAGGGTAATGGGCCTTAGGCCCATCTTTTTCGTTAAGTCAAGTTAGATTTCCTAAGTCACTCGAGGCGATGGTGGACCTTCTGTTGGGTCATTAATACCCTCGATTTGTAAAATTACTGAAATACCCTCGATTTGTAAAGTTATTGAAATACCCCTGATTTGTAAAAATACCAAAAGACCCGTGAGTTATGAAATTACTGAAATACCCTTAGTTTGTAAAATTACTGAAATACCCTGGGTTTACAAATTACTGAAATACCCCGATTTGTAAAATTTCCGAAATACCCTGATTTGTGAAATTACTAAAATACCCCTGTAGGGTAGAACTACCGAATTACCCCTGTAAGGTAGAATCACCGAATTACCCCGTAGGGTAGGATCACCGAAATACCCTTGAGGGGTAGGATTACTGAAATACCCTTATGGGGTAAATGACTGTTTTGCCCTTGTAGGTAAATGACTGACTTGTGCTATGATTTGACTGTGATCGTATGACTGTGTTTTAACTGACTTGACTGTGGGCGTGCGACCGATATGCTGTTAATATGTGTTGAAATGACTGTTACTAAGCATGGCTATTTTGCATACACGTGTAATGATTGAGCATGACATACACGACATATTGCATGGGGTTGGGATTTGTAATTGGAGGAAGTACTGTACCAATGGCTCTGCAACGTTATACTGCTCTAGTGGCTTCGCCACGTATTCGATTTTTAGTGGCCCGCCACGCTCATCATCGCTATTAGCAAATGCGCTACGTTAGTACTATGTACTAGTGGCTCTTCCACGTTTTACTGTTATAGTGGCATCGCCACGTAATCTGATTTTAGGGGCTCAGCCATGTATACTGTTATTAGCAGCTTTGCTGCATTATTATTAGCAGCTAGGCTGCGTTATTAATGTGCTGGCTGGGTGGGTCGACTTGGTCCCCACGTGGTCTGTTGGTTGGTATGGGAGGTGTGTTGGCTGGGCTTGGTTGGGATGCATCCTCATACTGTTGCATATCTATTTATGAGATCTCATCACCGCATCGGGCTTAGGCAACTTGTTACGCTATTGGTTTGGGCTAGGCCCAATTGATTCTATTATGGGCTGTGACCCAAATGATATTGTAGTGGGCTTTGACTCACGTATGCTTTGAACCGATCAGATTCTGTTACTCTTAAAGGGCTTTGGCCCAGCATCACATACAGCTTTCTATTTCTCAGATACTTGATTGTTACTCTAGTAAGGGGATTACACACTCGAGTTTTCATAAACTCACCCCGCTTTTAATCACAAGCAGTAATCCTCAACCTTAGACGGATCGGAGTCGCGAGGGACTCGGAGAAGACCACACACCGCTTATGCTTGCTTTGCTTTTGATTATTTTTAAATATTTTTTATTTGGGTTGTTATAAGGCCTCTCTAATTTTAACTTATTATTTCGATATTTATTTATGATGTTTTCTAACTCGCTAAAAGTGGGATACGATTTCCAAAATGATAAACTGACTTTAAAACACTACGTTTCCGCAACGTTTTCAAAATGCTTCTGCTACTCAATTTTTAAACATCACGTTTTCGTATATTCTTTATTTTAAATATGCTTCTGCAACAGATAAAGTTTTAAAAGTTATGTTTGCAAGTGTTTAACAATTGCTTAAGTGTTTTGAGTTTTAACAAAGAGACTTTAACTCTCAAACAAGTTTTAACAAACAAGAAACATGGTTTTGAAAAACACTTCCATGTGACACGCCAGATTTGGGCCTAACTTCTAGGCCGGGTTTGGGGTGTTACATTTAATGGTATCGGTGTCAGGTTACAAAACTCGGCTGTGGATTGGGTCTTCAAAATTGAATTTCTGAAAGTATTGTTTCAAAAAGGCTTGAAAAGATATAAAGTTCTGAAATTGTAATGACCGTTTTTCGAAAGTGTGGTACACCGAGTATCCGGCACCGAATCCGTAAGTTTCTAAAACTGTTGTTAGTTTCGTTGAAAAGCAATAAATAAAGATACTATGATTTCTTAGATATTAGACTGTATGGCTATACTTAAACTTAGAGTTTGTATTTATTCTGTGTATACTATGGAAATGATTTGCGTGTGATATCCATCCACTCTGATGGATAGATAGTGTGGTGCGTGCTTGTGTTATTAAGATCAGAGTGCGCAGCGGGAGCGTAGTGTGCTAGGTTAGGATGTGCGACTGTTCCTATAGTTGGAAATTTCGAGGACGAAATTTCTTTAAGGGGGTAGCATTGTAACGCCCCAAATTTTTGGGCCTAGTAGAATTGGGCCTATTGGGCCTTGGGCATGGGAGCGTTTAAAATTTTTTTGAGAACAAGAGGACGGCACTAATGCGAGTTGGACCTATTAGGTGAGTGATTTTGGAGTGTTTAGAGGGTACTATGAAGTCCCGGGTTCAGGTTAGGCCATAGGAAAAATTTTGATTTTTAGCCTTAGTGGAACCCTGATCTCTAATGGTATGACTCATAAATAAATTAGGGTAAATTAAGACACAAAAGGAGTTGTGGTCTAGTGGCAAATGGCGCCACATGGGAGACAAGGAAGTGACGCCATAGAGGAAGCAAGGGGTCCAAGGTTCAAGTCTTGGCTCTTGAAATTTATTTTGGTTTCTCTTTTAAATAAATCTGGAAGCGAGTAGGTAGGCTTTATAGTTAAATGTGTTGGACTTATGACACAAATGAGCTTGTGTCCTAGTGGTGGTGGTTTGACATGGCTATCGAGAGGACTTTGGTTCGAATCCCTTTGCACGCAAAGGTGGATTATTTTGCTAAGGAGTCAATTTTTTAGGATTGATATAGAATCCCACATCGGGAAGCTAGCATGGGGATAGTCAAGAAACTGGCTTTAAATAGAGCAAACCATGAGGAGAGTAAGCATACCTTTCTTGGCTTATCCCTTTCGCTTTGTGGCGTGCTCGTTTGGGTTAGGCGTTGGATCATTCGTTGATCTGTATGCCGTTGGGTCGCGGTGGTGGTGGCCGAAGTTGATCGACACACCCCTTGGGGGTTAAGGGTGCAATTATTCTTGGCTTCTGCGTAGAACAGTGTTCAGAGCGCAGATTAACTTCAGATTCCTATCAGGTGTGTATTTTGCACTACTCTAGCTGTAAAGCGGTAAATGCCGAAATGCCGGTCACACGGTGATGGTAGCCACATGAGCGTGCGAGCGCACGTGTGGGAGCTTCGAAACGATAGTTGAGGCCCTCATGAGTGTTCTCATGGGTTTAGGCTACCTTGGGCCGAATGGGCCCGTGGGCCCATGTGAATAAATTGTATGATTGTGTAGTAGATATTGGACTTGTCTATGTGAATCTCATATCTGTGGCTAGATTTGGGGTGAGAATGGGCGCTAGGCCCATTCGTAACATTATCTCCATTTAGAATACTTTGGTTTAATTGGGCAACTCACAGTTGATCGCTCTAGTGAAGGTGACGGCGCTCGTGATTATTTAGTACTCTACGTGATAGGGTGTGTATCTGTATACACTGTTCTGATTGTTGATCGGTTGAAAAGCCAAAGGTGCGTATATTGTACTATTTTGACTTTTGATCGGCATTATGCCGAAAAGCCGAAATACCGGCGAACGATGCCATACGAGCGTGCGATCGTGCCTGTGGTGAACCGTTCTCACGGAGCGTGAGCGTGTGAAAGGCCACCATGAGCGAATTCGTGGGCTTGGGCCGTAGTTGGTCACTTGGGATGGAATGGGCCTCGATTGGCCAATGGGTCATAGGGCCCGCGAATGTAAGTCACACTGTTAAATGGGAAATAGATAGGCTTATCATGTCGCGCACATGACTTAGGTGCTTTGGGCCGCGTCAGGCTGAAAGGGGGCCGTATAGGCCCAATGGGCTTGTGGGCCCACACAGATGAAATGTCCGTGATGTGATAAGTTATTGATTTGGGCTGTGCCGTTGCATAGCCGTGGTTGTTTTTAGGCTAAATGGGCCACACGAGTGTGTGGGCCCACTTGGGCAGGGTAATGGGTCTTAGGACCATCTTCGCCGTTAAGTCAAGTTAGATTTCCTAAGTCGCTCGAGGCGACGGTGGACCTTCTGTTGGGTCGTTAATACGCTCGATTTGTAAAATTGCTGAAATACCCTCGGTTTGTAAAGTTACTGAAATACCCCTGATTTGTGAAATTACCGAAAGACCCGTGAGTTATGAAATTACTGAAATACCCTCAGTTTGTAAAATTACTGAAATACCCTTGGTTTACAAATTACTGAAATACCTCGATTTGCAAAATTTCTGAAATACCCTGATTTGTGAAATTACTGAAATACCCCTACAGGGTAAAACTACCGAATTACCCCTGTAAGGTAGAACCACCGAATTACCCCGTAGGGTAGGATCACCGAAATACCCCTGAGGGGTAGGATTACCGAAATACCCTTATGGGGTAAATGACTGTTTTACCCTTGTGGCTAAACGACTAACTTGTGCTATGATTTGACTGATTTGACTGTGATCGTATTACTGTCTTTTAACTGACTTGACTGTGGGCGTGCGACTGATATGCTGTTAATATGTGTTGAAATAACTGTTACTAAGCATGGCTATTTTGCATACACGTGTAATGATTGAGCATGACATACATGACATATTCCATGGGGTTGGGATTTGTAATTGGAGGAAGTACTATACCAGTGGCTTTGCCACGTTTTACTGCTCTAGTGGCTTTGCCACGTATACTGAATTTAGTTGCCCGCCACGCTTCATCGTTATTAGCAAACTCTCTGCTGCGTTAGTACTATGTACTAGTGGCTCTGCCACGTTTTACTGTTATAGTGGCATCGCCACCTAATCTGATTTTAGTGGCTTAGTCACGTATACTGTTATTAGCAGCTTTGATGCGTTGTTATTAGCAGCTTTGATGCGTTGTTATTAGCAGCTAGGATGCGTTATTGGTGTGCTGGCTGGGTGGGTCGACTTGGTCCCCACGTGGCGTGTTGGTTGGTACGGGAGGTGTGTTGGCTGGACTAGGTTGGGATGCATCCTCATACTGTTGCATATCGTTTTATGAGATCTGTCATTGTACTGGGCTTAGGCCACTTGTTCTGCTATTGGTTTGGGCTAGGCCCAATTGATTCTGTTATGGGTTGTGACCCAAATGATATTGTAGTGGGCTCTGACTCACGTATGCTTTGAATCGATCAGATCATTACTTTTAAAGGGCTTTGGCCCCGATCATTTATTCTGATGTCTGCTTCTCAGATATCTTGTTACTTACTCTAGTAAGGGGATTACACACTAAGTTTTCATAAACTCACCCGCTTTTAATCGCAAGCGGTAATCCTCACTTTTAGACGGATCAGAGCTACGAGGGACTCGGAGAAGACCACACACTGCTTATGCTTGCTGTTTTGATTATTTTTAAATATTTTTTATTTGGGTTGTTATAAGGCCTCTCTAATTTTAACTTATTATTTTTTATATTTATTTATGATGTTTTCTAACTGCTAAAAGTGGGATACGATTTCCAAAACGATAAACTGACTTCAAAACACTACGTTTCCGCAACATTTTCAAAATGCTTCTGCTACTCAATTTTTAAACATCACGTGTTCGTATATTCTTTATTTTAAATATGCTTCCGCAACAGATAAAGTTTTAAAAGTTACGTTTCCAAGTGGTTAACAATTGCTTAAGTGTTTTGATTTTTAACAAAGAGGCTTTAACTCTCAAACAAGTTTTAACAAACAAGAAACATGGTTTTGAAAAACACTTCCATGTGACACGCCAGATTCGGGCCTAACTTCTAGGTCGGGTTTGGGGTGTTACACTTATGGTCTGTGTAATTCACACACTTTTCTCCATACAAACAATGGTGCCAAATCTTAAGCACAAACACCACAACAGCTAACTCCAGATCATGAGTTGGGTAATTGCGCTCATGCGTCTTTAACTGCCTTGAAGCATAAGCCACAACTTTACCCTCTTGCATCAAAACACAACCAAGACCCAAATAGAAAGATTCACTATAAACTACAAAATCCTTTCCAGGTTCCGGTTGAATCAATACAGGTGCCTTAGTCAAAACTGCCTGAAGCTATTCAAAACTCTTCTGCCTTTTATCAGTCCACTCAAAAACCACATCCTTCTGAAGTAGTTTCGTTAGGGGGCAGCAATAAGAGAAAACCCTTCAATGAGCCTACAATAATAACCAGCCAAACCTAAGAAACTTTGAACTTCCATAACACTCCTAGGCGACTTCCACTTTAAAATTGCCTCAATCTTCTTATGATCGACTCAAATTCCTTTTGACGAAACCACATGTCCCAAAAATGTCACTTCCTTAAGCCAAAATTCACACTTACTTAACTTCGCATGTAGTTGCTTATCCTTCAAAATCTACAAGACAACCATTAGATACTCATCGTGATCCTCCTCAGAACGAGAATACACCAAAAATCATCTATGAAGATGACCACAAACTGATCCAAGTACAAACGAAATACTTGGTTCATCAAATCCATGAACGCGGCAAGGGCATTAGTTAAACCAAATGGTATCACAAAAAACTCATAATGCCCATATCGGGTCCTAAAAGTAGTTTTCAACACATTAGACTCCTTCACCTTTAACTGATAATACCTAGATCTTAAGTCTATCTTCAAGAACACTGTTGTACCTCGAAACTGATTAAACAAGTCATCAATCTGAGGAAAAAGGATACTTATTCTTAATAGTCAACTTATTCAACTGTCTATAGTCAATACAAATCCGTATCGTACCATCCTTTTTTTAACAAATAAAATCGGTGCACCCTATAGAGATACACTCGGTCGAATGAACTCTCTATCCAACAACTCTTGCAATTGAATCATTAACTCATTGAGATCTTTTGGTGCCATGCGATAGGGTGAAATGGACACCAATGCAGTACTAGGATAAAGCTCAATTCCAAAATCCACTTCTCTTTCCTGCGGCAAGCCAGACAACTCTTCAGGAAACATGTTAGGAAAATCCCTAACGGTTCAAATATCCTAAACTCTCAACTCCTTACTAACCGAATTCATCACATAAGCCAAATAAGCTTCACAACCTTTACCCATCAACTTCTAAGCCTTCATAGCTGAAACCACATTAGACATAAAACCCAGTCTATCGCCAACAACAACAATTTCCAACCCATCACTACTTCTCAAAGTAATTCGTTTAGTCTCAAAATCTACCTTAGCCTTATGCTCAGTTAACTGATCGGTGCCCAAAATAACATCAAATCTATAAAATGGTAGTTCTATTGTATCATAAGAGGACACCTATGGTAAACCTTATTCACAACAACACTATCTCCAAAGGAACTAATTACAGTCATACCCAAATCAATAGTCTCTACAAGAATCCCTAACTTACAAGTTAACTCACTCAGAATATATGAAAGTGTAGAACCAGAATCAACCAAAGAAAATAATGGAATAGATTACAAAGTGAAAGTACCTGTAATAACATTAGTCAGATCTTGATCCTCAGGTTCTATAACAACATAAACCCGAGTTGGACCTCTAGTCTCAACCTGTGAGGCTACTGTATGAGCAACAATCCGTTGCCCAATCGATTTCCCATTACCTCTACCGCTACCATGACCTCTAGCAGGCGCAGTAGTAAGTGTCGAACTCTGAGTCTGTAATACCTCTATTCTATTCAGATAGTCCCTAAGAAAACATTCTTTCAAACCACACTTATAACATCCACCTGTCAACTTACGATACTATCCAAGATGGATACAATCACAATGAGCACAAAGCGGCCATCCAAAACCACCAGTCGAACCACCAACACTGATCACAACATTACTTTGCTGTTTACCAGTCGAACCACCAACACTAGTCACAACATTACTTTGCTATTTAAACAGACTCGGTTGAATCCCACGTCTCGCACCCCTACCAGAGTTGTAACTATCACGCCTCCTCTTGGGTAGAGGTCCAAATGCACCATCAGAAACCCTCTTACCAGTCTCAGCCACTACAGAATGAGCTGGCTCAGACAAAGTCTCTTCCATAGCCTTGGCTTTTTCCACAAGTGATAAACCGTAATAGTAACATATTTTAAGCCCACATTTTGCATGCTTTTGGATGAATTATCCATTGAATTATGTAATTTGGTGCTCTTAATCCTTTAATTTCATATTTTATACTCAGGAGAGCATAGGAGGATGAAAAGAACGAAAAAATGGGTTTAAAATGGGCCAAATGGGCCAGATCACGAAATCGACATGGCCTGGGCCCAAGACCACACGGTCGTGCCTCATTGATAGACTCGAACACGGCCTGACCACGATTCACACCGGCGTGTACCACGGGCGTGTCCCTGCCATGACAAAGAGGAATTTCACTCGGAATAGGATACTTGGAGGCAAAGAAACACATTCCAAAGCCTATATAAACACCCTAATAGGAATTCTATTCGGATTAAGATACGTGCTGGCCAACTAAGGCATCTCAAAGCCTATATAACCACCCTAGGGGGCAACATAAGAGGGGAGTTTGGCAGAAGCCTTCTGCCAGGGCTTTAGTCAGGGATCCTAGGCCTTTTGTCAGGGGGCGTCCAGCTAGGCCAAAGAGGTTAGATTTGTGGGATTTACTCGAAGAAAGCCAGTTGATTCATCTCAAGAAGTCAGAGTCATACTCAAGACGGAAGATATTCTCTTCAATTCCTTCAGGGAGTTTTAGGGTTTTTCTTATGTTTTGTTTTATCTTTTCTTCTGAGATGTTCTCTTTTATGATTACGAACTAAACTCCTCAGATACCTGAGGGGGATGAAACCTAAGATGAATCTTGTTATTGTTTTCTGAACTATATGATAAATACTTGATTTGTTATTAATTATGTTTTCTTAATTCTAGTTTTGATTTTTCCGGGATATTGATTCAAGTTTGATGTGCTTAGGTGGAGGAGAAAAAGTCCCTGCCTAAGAGTAGATCTAGCATAATTAAGCGGAGTTGATCGCACGCCTAGACATAGGGTGACGAGGTTTTGCCGGATTAGGGTGAAACCTAATATGGGAGTCCATAGATCAAGTTAATGCAATTCTAGGGGTTTTAATTAGAAAGAGATTTCAATTAATCAACCTAGGGTTAGACGTTAGTAGCCTCGACGGAGGTATTAATATAACTTAGGGAATCCTACGGATCAAGTCAAGTGAATAAATCGTCTGGTTCAGTGTTAGATAACAAGTGAAGTCTAGGTGGATTCTTCCTCGGGTATTGTCTTAATCAATTGGTTTTTCCCACAAGTATTTCCCCAAATTCATTCTTCTTTGTCTTAGAGTCTTTAGCTTAGTAGTTAGTTAATTTAGATTAAACGACAATTCCCTTTATTTTAGGCTAGATAATAAAAAGAAAGTTAGTATTAGTACTTTTAGTTCCTTTGGGTTTGACAATCCGGTCTTGCCTTAACTATACTACTGTTCGATAGGTGCGCTTGCCTCAAATCGTTGTCATAGTTAGTTTCCAGGTTCGATCATTCTTTATATAAATTTTTAAGACTCTGACATAACGATCAAGTTTTTGGCGCCGTTGCCGGGGAACTAAAATATTAAGAAAGCTCGATTTTTATTACTTTAGCCATTTTAATGTAATTTATTTTTATTTTTATTTTTTTACTTTGCTAATTTTTCTCTTATTTGCTTTTGACAGGTAATTTTAGTCTATAAAGGAGATGGCAATGAATAACTATTAGTGGCAAGTTATGAGGACAAAGGCAACTGAAACCGCCAATGTCTTCAACCTTGACGCAGTAACCATACTATCAAACCAGGTTGAGCTTTTAAGTAAGAAAATTTACGGTTTGTGTAGTTCTTCACAGGTACATCCTGTGATGCAATACGATACAAATGGAGGAGGGGTGAACAACACAGAATACCTATCCTACAACCCTAGCACAGAGAACGAACAAGTCAACTATACGGGTAACTATTCTAGACCTCAAAATAATCCTTACAATAACACTTATAATGCAGGCTCGGGGTACCATCCCAACTTCTCATGGGGTGGTCAAGGAAATCAGAGACAACAACCCCTCCCAGGCTTTCAACAGCAACCCTACCCACAAGAAAAGAAGCCGAACCTTGAGGAGATGCTGACAAAATTCATAGCGGTGTCAGAAACTCGTCTCCAAAACACCGAAATAGCACTTAAAAATCAAGAAGCATCGATTCAAGGGATCAAGAACCAATTAGGGCAACTTGCTAAGATCATATCTGAACAACAACAAGGTATCTTGCCTAGCAACACCGAAACTAACCCAAGAGAGCAACCTCAAGCAATAACTACTCACGATAGTGAAGGGTTAGATGAACCAAAATTAAAGCAAGAGAATGTGGTAGAGGAGGGTAAGGTTGAAGTAAGCCATGATTTACCAAACCCGGTGATTACAGAGTACCAAGCTCGTGTGCCATACCCCAATGCGATAAAAAAAGACCACACAAAGGAACAATTCGGTAAATTTCTTAAACCTTCAAAGAAGTTACATATTAACTTGCCATTTCTTGAAGCTCTTTCGCAGATGCCAGATCCTAGACCTCGTGTCAATAAAGAAGAAAGTCATGAGGAACGAAAGCTTCGGATCGATGAACTAGACGAGTGGACGATACACTTCAAAGAGAAACTAAAAATACACGAAGCAAAAATGAGGCAACTCCATGAGAAACTTAACGATGGGACAACCCAGCTTAAGATAGGAGATCAGGTACTCAAAATCTTCCCAGACGTAACAGTCGAGGTATCTAATCCTAAATTTAGCACTTTTAAGGTAAACACTACTCGACTTAAACTATATATCAAAAACTGAATTGATCGCATGAGAAAGGATTTTCACCTCCTCAAACTACCCTGATTATGCGAATGAGAGGTAAGTCTAGCTTAAGACTTTAAACAAGCGCTTCGAGGGAGGCAACCCGAGCACTAACTTTACTAATTAGTTTTGTTTTATTTCTTTTCGTATTTAGGCATAGGTTTCCATACCCACACGGCCTTGCACACGGCCGTGGCCGTGGCCATGTGGACACCACGGTTAGGCTCATGAGCGTGGACCGTATCTCTATTTACTTTTATCCATATTTTTATTTTTATTTTTATTTTTACTTCCTTTTATTATTTTCTTCTTATTCTTCGTGCTATTTAGATTTAGCTTAGGATACAATAAAATCAGGACGGCTGCTTCGAGGATTCAATTTCAAAAGGTTTGAGGCGCTTCCCCACGTTCACCTCCAATCCTATCCGGGGTCTTTTCATTGACTTCATCCAAAATTTAGGAAGTTTCACTTCTCTCCCTATCTTATGATTTTATTTTGGTATTATTTATCTTTGTACATTGAAGGCAATGTACATCTTAAGTGGAGGGGGGGGGGGTTAACTATAGTATTATTTGAAAATCCCTGAATTATGCCTTGTCTTAAAGTAAGTTTCTCATATTATGATTAGAATGAAATTTCCTTTGATTAATGATTTTTATTGATGTGTTTTGGATTAAGTCAGTGATAATTGTGCATTGATGATTAAATTTGAAGGATACTAGAGAATCAAGCATGATAAGTCTATTTTTCAAAATTAAAATTTTGCTAGGTTGTTTACCTGAATTTGAATATTACTTTGAAGTTTGAAATTTACAAGGTTGGTATCAAATACCCATAATTTTTGTGAGATTTTGAGCCTTATAGAGCATATATTCTTTTTCTTGCTCACTTTATTGATTATGAGTGTGTCAACATTGATTTGTTATTCTAGAACTTGCATCGATTATACATGACGAGACCACACCTTTGATTTGATAAACAGATATGATAAAGGCACTTAGGATTTAAGCCACTTACTCCACTAAAAGCCTACCTTCATAATTAACCCCTAGTGAACCCCTTTTAATCCTAACAACCCTTTTTATTGACTCACCCACTAATATTAACCCAAAACCCTTTGTATTTGTTATCACCATCCTTCTTGACTACCCTTTTATCGAGATTTGTCTTGATTAGTTTCCTGACTATGATCTTTATTTCAAGTAGTTGGATTTATCCTCTATTATGTATTTAATTTTTTCTTAAAAAAATTCCAATTATTCATTATTTGTTTTGTGAATAGGTGAGCTTATACGTTAAATTCCAATTATTAAAGAAGAAGCTCGTATTAGAGTATTATTATTAGTAGTACAAGTTTTCAATTGATGTAATTATTTATATTCAGTTCGTTGTTTCTGGCTAGGTAATTTTTCAGGTCAATCTCGATTATAACCCTCTAATTTAGCCTTTATCCACACCTTTAACCCAAGCCCCGTTACAACCCTGTTAAAGACATTTTGATTTGTGTATCATCTCATTTTATAGTGGTGGAGATTTGATTTTCATGCAAGCCTATGGGATTAACTTTTCATGTTTGACTTATAAGTGCTTTTTCTTGAACCTTAAACACCTCGAGTGATTTGAGTGAATCTTTAGTGAGGATGTCAACCCTTGTCGATTTTGAATCAGAGGTAATTATTTAGATGAGGGGAAACACCTATGTTTTGTGCTACAAATGTATGACTTAGATTGTTTGAATCTTTAGGACTCTTTGAGTTGAATTATCCATGTATGAATAATCTATGAATTATGATGAAACATTATTGATGAATATTATGAATTGAGAAAGTTTGTTTTAATTGTGAGTTGAGAATTTTGCTTGAGGACAAGCAAAAGCTTAAGTGTGGGGGTATTTCATAAACCGTAATAATAACATATTTTAAGCCCACATTTAGCATGCTTTTGGATGAATTATCCCTTGAATTATGTAATTTGGTGCTCTTAATCCTTTAATTTCATATTTTATACTCAGAAGAGCATAGGAGGATGAAAAGAACGAAAAAACAGGTTTAAAAGGGGCCAAATGGGCCAGATCACAAAATTGACACGGCCTGGGCCCAAGACCACACGGTCGTGCCTCATTGATAGACTCGAACACGGCTTGACCACGACTCACACGGGCGTGTGCCACGACCGTGTCCCTGCCATGACAAAGAGGAATTTCACTCGGAATAGGATACTTGGAGGCAAAGAAACACATTCCAGAGCCTATATAAACACCTTAATAGGAATTCTATTCGGATTAGAATACGTGCTGGCCAAGTAAGGCATCTCAAAGCCTATATAAACACCCTAGGGGGCAACATAAGAGGGGAGTTTGGCAGAAGCCTTCTGCAAAGGCTTTAGTTAGGGACCCCAGGCCTTTTTTCAGGGGGCGTCCAGCTAGGCCAAAGAGGTCAGATTTGTGGGATTTACTCGAAGAAAGCCAGTTGATTCATCTCAAGAAGCCGGAGTCATACTCAAGACGGAAGATCTTCTCTTCAATTTCTTCAGGGAGTTTTAGGGTTTTTCTTATGTTTTGTTTTATCTTTTCTTCTGAGATGTTCTCTTTTATCATTATGAACTAAATTCCTAAGATACCTGAGGGGGATGAAACCTAAGATGAATCTTGTTATTGTTTACTGAACTATATGATAAATACTTGGTTTGTTCTTAATTATGTGTTCTTAATTCTTGTTTTGATATTTTCTGGGATATTGATTCAAGTTTGATGTGCTTAGGTGGAGGAGCAAAAGTCCCTGCCTAAGGGTAGATCTAGCATAATTAAGCGGAGTTGATCGCACGCCTAGACATAGGGTGACGAGATTTTGCCGAATTAGGGTGAAACCTAATATGGGAGTCCATAGATCAAGTTAATGCGATTATAGGGGTTTTAATTAGAAAGAGATTTCAATTAATCAACCTAGGGTTAGATGTTAGTAGCCTCGACGGAGGTATTAATATAACTTAGGGAATCCTACGGATCAAGTCAAGTGAATAAATCGTCTGGTTCAGTGTTAGATAACAAGTGAAGTCTAGGTGGATTCTTCCTCGGGTTTTGTCTTAATCAATTGGTTTTTCCCACAAGTATTTCCCCAAATTCATTCTTCTTTGTCTTAGAGTCTTTAGCTTAGTAGTTAGTTAATTTAGATTAAACGACAAATCCCTTTATTTTAGGCTAGATAATAAAAAGAAAGTTAGTATTAGTACTTTTAGTTCCTTTGGGTTCGACAATCCGGTCTTGCCTTAACTATACTACTGGTCGATAGGTGCGCTTGCCTCAAATCGTTTTCATAGTTAGTTTCCAGGTTTGATCATTCTTTATATAATTTTTTAAGACTCTGACATAACGATCAACAAGCTCATGAAACAACTCTGTATTTTGGGCTACTAAATAAACCCAAATCTCTCAACTAAGCTTGAAATAGAACCTCTTATAACGATCCTTATCAGTCAACACCATCTCAGAAGCATACTGACTGAGGCATACAAACTCTACATCATAGTCAGCCATAGATAACCCATCTTTCACAAGATCCAAAAATTCCCACTTACAAGCTTCCATATATTGCTCGCCCAGAAACTTCCTCCTAAACACCTCTAAGAAATAATCCCAAGTTAAACGATCAGTGATTGTACCTCTCTTAGCAGTATTCCACCAAGGATATGCCTCTCCAACAAGTAAAGACACATTACAACCCAATTTCTCCTCGTCAGAATAGGACATCTGCTTGAGGATCCTTTCGACTCCTTCCAACCAGTACTCAACTATGGTTAGATCGGTCCCGTTAACTCCAAAAAACTCTTTACCACCCAACGGCCGAAGACGTTCAAGTAGAAAGCCCCAATTCACCGGAGCAAGGTTTGCAAGTGCAAGAGCAAGGTTAGCACAAGCAATCCACTGAAACGCTCCAATTATTGCTTCCATCAGATGGCCTACACTCTCATCGGGAATATTTACTCTACGTGATGACACAAGAGGTGCAAAGGATGTACCATCATCTTGAGCACTAGCTCTCACATTCACACATCTAGGAGGCATATCTAATTATCTAGCATACACACAAACAAATAAACAGTGTCAGTAGTAGGGAAATGATCCAAGTCTCGTTCTTGCAAGAAAGTTTTGGAATTAAAGGCAATGTGTTCCCATTCCTACCCCACATGCATTACAAACAAGAGATATCTCATTCAATTCAAACAGAGTCATATCAGCCATTTCGTGAAAGCTAGGAAATCTAAACTCATGAGTTTTGAAAGTCCAAACACACAACAATAACTTAGGACTGACAGTTATTGAACCTTAACTCTGATACCACCGAATGAAACACCATACACTCAGCCCAATCGTCGAGCCCGAGTTCTAGGACGCTACACCACTGTCTCACATCGATTTTATCATAATAGTCGTGTATAGCATTCATGCTAACATATGACAGACAAGCGCAAAATAGACATAAATCAAGCCTTAGGAACACTTAGTAAAATTTCCAAAAAATGTTACGTAGGTAACAATACTGTCTGAGAGGTATCGATATTTCTTTTAAGTGGTATTGATACCACATGGAAAATCGATATCAATCTTGTATACTATTTTTCGTCCAATTTCCAAAACATAGAAAATTATCAGTACCTTTAGCAAGGTATCGATAAACTTACCCTGAGTATCAATACTCGGGCCAAAGTACCGGTACCTAATCTATAATCTGACTCCTTGCACTTTCAAAATTATAGAAGTATCATTTTTAAAGTCCACATATTGATATCTCTACTCCAAACTACCGAATTTTAGCATATAACAACCATAAAACCATTTAGTTTCAATCCTAAATAACATGCTTCATTTCCCAAGATAAATAAACATCAATGTATCCAAAATAGAAGTCCAAACATCACATTCAGGTTCATAAACCTCCAAACATAAATGGCATGCAAATAGTTTTGAAAATAACTAAGCAAACCGATATAAAATCTACCACATTGCCTTAAAGTCCCATATAACAAATAAACTGAATACACCTACTATAGAAACTAAAAGAATGGCTTGGATAACTTCCTCAAAGGCTACACCACTCACATCGGGAACGCGACTACTCTGCAAAGGTTAAACTAACTTTCTACACATATTCACATCATTAGCACTATCACATGGCATGAATAACATACCCACATATTTACTTTCGCATCAGTCATCATAAGCTTATAGCATATGTCATAGCATCTCATATATGTTCATAATTTCACAATTTCACAATTTCACAATTTCACAAGCATACATATATCACAGGCATGAGAACACTTACTCTCGAAATTTAGAGTAAGGGTTTAGGCTACCTCTAAATTCCCAATTACATAATGAATAATCTATGAGCCACGATTCCAAAACACTCACCGATTATCAACTTTCACCAAAAATCGAGACCTTGAACTAGCTCTTCCTTCAACTATTAGTAGGCTCTAATGAATCCAAGGCTTCACACACAACAATCACACGATATACAAAGTCAAGTAACAGCCAATGACTCACTTAAACCAACCGAAATACAAGCCTAAACTACATTTTCGTGTAACTAAACCCTTTAGCATGACAAACTTAAAATTCGAATAACTCAGTCTAGACTTCATCTTTTCATACTAAAACGAGTTCCATTCATCTTCATATTCATCTACGACTAATTACAAATCTTTAAACTACACAAAACTACACATTTCAATGTATCATAATTTTTTGACAAGTTTTGGCCATAACAACGAAAATTCATTAAAACTCGAGAATTTCTCGAAACTTTAAAGTAACTTTACAAACCTTTTAATCAAGTTAAAACGAGTTTAAAAACACTTTAATACCAAGTTTTAATCCACAAACTCGAAATCCAAAATTAATGACCAAACTTTCGGCTAAAACATGCATTTTAATGTCTAGAAATTTGATTTAAAAGTCTAGATAACATTTTAAATTATTAGGAAGATGATTGGTTACCTTGTATCCAAGAAAAATGAAGAATTTTTAGAAACCCGAAAAATCCACTCTTGAATTAGATGAAATTAATGAAGTTTTTGGGTGTTTTCTTGGTTTCAATGGAGATTTATAGTGCAAGGGATATTGGAATTAAAAAAGAATCAGGGATTGGAAGTGAAAATCGATTGGGAGAGATGGGAGAGGGAAAAGAACGACACAAGCAAGAAGAGGATTTGGCTATCGTGAAACAAACTGGTGAATGGGGGTTTATTACGTTGATTTTAAAATTCTGGTCTAATTACTTTATAAAGGCTATCATTTTTAACTCTTTTACAAATCAGTCCTTTTTCTAAATTTAAAGGTATTTAAAACTCGTTTTCAAAAATTGATTTAATTCCCCAATAGCCATTGTCGAAAACATTATCAAATAACAACCTTATGAAATTATGAGCATATATAAGCTAAAATTCCTAAAATACCCTTAAAACTCCTAGGCCTTATTTTGGGGTGTTACATTTTCCCTTCATATTTGATGGTACTAGAAAGAACATATGTTTTATCCCTACTTATTGGTTAATTTTCCAAAATTTAGTTATCTTTAGCACATATTTTAGCATTTTTAGTTCAGTAAATTGCATGAGTATTTATGTAACAGCCAAATTTTGGGTCTAGTCGGAACAGTGGTTTTAGGACCACAAATTCGATGCAAAAAAAATTATTTTTATTATATTTTTATGGTCTACAGTTTTATGGAACAATTTCGTGAAAATGTCGCTTGAAAATTTTGACGTTTAGTCACTCAATTTAGTTGAAAGGACTAAATTGTAATAAGTGTGAAATGTGAGTTCTATAGGTTAAAGGTGTCTAATTGTTACGAAATTTTAAATTGGAGGTCTTTAAATGGTAATTCGACCATTGGTTAAGTTGGTGGACAAAAATGGACATAGTTAGGTATGTTTCTAAAGTTTTTCATTAAGGGCATTTTAGTAATTTGGTAATTAAATGAATTAAAAGCCAAAATAAAGCCAAAATCTTGTACATCTTCTTCTCCCATGACCGAATATCACTAAGGAAGACATATCTTTGTTCATCTTCCAAGCTCGATTATAATTCTGTTCTTGCCCCGTTTTTAATGCTCTTTACATTTTTGAAGTCGTTGTAACCGGATCTGTAATATCCCGGGTTAGGGGCTATTTTGTTGTTGCATGTTTTTGCATGTGTTTAGTGTGCTGTGTTGCTATTTCGGTGTTTTAGGGGCTTAATTGTGGGTTAGGAGTGTGCCTGAGTGAATGGGAAAATTTTGATTTTTGGGTGTTAAGTCAGGGGAGCTATTGGAGCTAGGGTATAAGGATTTTCTTTGATGTTTTATTGCACAAAAAGGGAGCTGGTGTAGTGGCAAGCTAGATGCCACTAAGGCTTTGTGTGGGTAACGCCTAATGCAAGGGTGTAGGCCTTGTGTTCGAGCTACTGAGTGGCCACTTTTGGCACTCATTTTGACGGCATGGAGGAGGAGTTTGTGGCGCTTCAAACTCGCCTAAGACTAAGTCTTCCCATTTGAATGGAGGGTGGAGAGGGATTTTAGGAGGAAGACTTGGTAAACACATTTGAATGTGTGGCATGGAGTAGTTGGGGGGATCATGGCGAATTTTAGGGGAGTTGGGAGGGGGTGACGACAGATAGTAGTGTGATGTTGGTGGGGTGCCAAAATTTTTTTGGAAATTCTCGCATTTTCGGTCACATTTGGTAAAAAGCAAAAGTTCCTTTTGATACTTGTAGCCGAATTTTCTTCAAGGTTTCTTCTCATTTTCTTCACTTCTTGAAACCAAAAATCCAAGTGAGTGACTCCATCTTTACTTTTTGCAAACCGAAAGTTTTCAATCATCTCTGTCCCTCTTTCATTGGTGTAGGCCGAATGCTCCTCTCACCTATTTCTTTTGTTCATTGTGTTGAGCCAAACCCCACCTCTCCAAAACCGTTTTCCACTTCTTTTCTTGCTAGCCAAACTCCATTCTCTTAGAACACATCTTCTTCTTCTTCTTTCATTTACAAGTCGAAAGTACCCTCCTTATCCAACTTTATTCCTCTTCTTTTCTTTAAACTCAATTGCCGATTTCCCCATTTCTTCCCATCTCTATTTTTCCTCCTTTTTCTTTCAAGGCCGAAAATAAGAGTGATAAACCCCTAGCCGTACCTTTTGTTTGATTGTGGTGCAAAGTGTGGACCGAACCTATCTTCTTCCCTAGTGGCGTCTTGGCCGAATAATTGGTTGGTGTTGGTAAGTGCTAGGCCGAATAGCCATTTCTTCCCTCTCTAGTGCTTAATGGGTGTTGATTGGATTATTAGCCGATTCTAGGCATGTGGTAAAGGTGTGGTCTCTTATGATTGAACCGATTGTGTGATAGGGCAATCGGGAGTTCCAAGCGATCAGTGGAGCCTTCTCCTTTGTTAACCAATCCGGTAAGTGATGGTGATATATCGTTCATGGTTTATTCGTGATTTCGATTAAGTCAAAGGTGATTTGTGATTAACTATTTTGATAGGGTGCCGATTGTTGAAGAAGGAACCATCAGGTTCGGATTTGGTAGGAAACCAAATCAAGTGAAGGTAAGGGTTGGTAGCAATTCTGTTGGCTTAAAATCCTTGGCCGAATGGCTTTAGCACCTAACCCCTATGTCTTGGCCGATTGTAGGAGCTAGTTAATCGAGGGACTTAGATCGCTTTTGTCGATTTTTCTAGACTCAGACACAGTGTGTAAACTAACACACCGATATCTAGTAATGTTATTAATAAACCTGTTTGCCTATTAAAATCATGACAAGATGATGGATTATTGGATACCCAAACGGGGTATGTGTACGTATCCGGGTAAGTCGATGATTGTTACTAGATTACTTGATGATCTATATGGTATCATGACTATGTATGTATGTGATATGGGGCATGAGTCAAACATATTAGCATGATATGCATAATTTGTATGATATGCATGATTACATGAGTTGGTTTGTTGATGGGTGATATGAGTGGAGGGGGCGAGATGATTTGTCTTGACAAGCACCAAAGTGTTTTGGTAACACACTTTGTGACTTTGGGTCACCAAAGGCTGGGTAGCACATTTGTGTCTTTGGGACACCGGAGGTTGGGCACCTCATTGCGACTTGTCCCCTGGTAACACCACCGTGGGTTGGCCCCACTTTGAGATATGGGATCGTCTCGCTAGTGATTGGGTATCACACGATGGGTTGGCCCCATCATTCGATTATTGTGACTACGGTCACCAAAGGCTTTGGTAGCACATTTGTGTCTTTGGGACACCGAGGTTGGGCACCTCATTGCGACTTGTCCCCGTGGGTAACACCACCGTGGGGTTGGCCCCACATGAGATATGGGATCGTCTCGCTAGTGATTGGGTATCACACGATGGGTTGGCCCCATCATTCGATTATCGTGACTACGGTCACCGGTGCTTGGGTAGCACATTGTGTCTTTGGGACACCAGTGTTTTGGTACCACACGGGGTAGAAAAAGGAGATACGGATGGTTAGGATCGGGTTGCATTAATTATGTTGCTATGTATGATGTGTGTTAGCATGTTGTTTCATCGGGAGCGGGATTTATGCATCGAGTCACTCGACTCACCCTCTCCTTTGACATTTCAGTGACTCGTGACGCGACATGGAGCCGGATGGACTCGGGGTGCTCATGCCATGCTTAATAAAGTTTTACTCCAACTCTATCATTTGGGTACTTTAGTTTAATTACTTTTATTTGGGTTTTAATTTGGATTTGTAAAAGGCCTTTAAATTATGTTTTATGATGGGTATGTTTTAATTAGATTCTCAACTCGCTTAACAAATAACTTGGCATGAAATTTTACTAAAACTTGGAAAAACAATGTTTTCAAACTTATATCGCAAATGTGTTTTAAACTATACCATCGGGTATCTCGCTATGTTTTGCTATTCAATAAACTCAAATGATTTCCAAATCAAACTCGATTTTTTTCCACTAAGTCTAAAATGTTTCAAAATGGCACTAAGAAACTATTGGAAGTCCTAAATGAAATTAACTCGTTTTAACTATATACTTGGATAAGTTTTCAAAATCTAATCAAACAAGCCTACTCAAACTTTCCTCAAATTCACTTTGTTTCCACCCCACTTCTAAACGAAAAAAATGATCACTCAAAGACGTTTTCCCCGTAACATACCGTTTCAGCGTGGTGTCTTGTCCGAGTTTGGGGTGTTACAATTGTGGTATCGTGAGCCAAGTTCAAAAGCTTCTACTGGGCACGAGGCCCAAAAATGTTTCAAAAGATTGTTTTGTTAGTTTTTATTCTCAAAGTATGGTTTGAAAGGCATGGCACCGAGTCTCCGACACCGTTCGCCTGTAAGTACCTGTACTATTGCTTGTGAATTGATTGGATGTGATATGATTTGATGAATAGCAATAGTATACTACTTTAGAGATTGAAACGATAGGATTTTGTGAACTCGCGAGAACAAATCCTCTTAAAATATTCATAAGACTTGCTCTTAAACAAGTGGAATAAATATCGATGCATAAAAATTCTTAATCGATATCGTAGGAAGATTAGTCATGAGCGCTAGAGGTGGACATGGTCGTGGGCGAGGTCGTGGTAGGATGACGGTTTCGAGCCCGTAGGATCTGGTCGTGGTTCGTAAAATGAGATACCGGCATCGCCACCACCGTGGAGGTGGTGAGTTCCAAGATCGATCGACGACGCAGCGTCACACGAGCGATCTTTGCGAGTGTTGGAAAGAGTAGCCGGTGTTGGTGGTAATGCAGAGTTAGGAAATCATTTTCGAGCGACTTCGCCAATGGGGCCGAATTCTTCCGAGGTGTTTCGGTGTTGCTCCCAAAGATCGGCTGAATATTGGTTGGAGGCAACCGAGCGGATCATGGACGATCCGGACTTGACTCATCAAGAGAAGTCGAAGGGCATCGACGCTTCTCCGGATGAGTCATATCGCTGGTGGCTCACGGTTCGAGACAAAGGTGGCAAAGCAGAGGATCTAACATGGGATTATTTCAGTGGTCGTGCATATCAAAAGAAGTACATCGGAGCTAGTTATATTGACTCCCAAATGGAAGGCATTTCGAGGCTTGTTCGGGGAGTAAATCATTTGCCGAGTACGAGGTGAGTTCTGGCCGAGTAGGTATGCCGTGGGCATTGTGGCCACCGAGCATGAGAGGTGTGTTCGTTTCGAGGATGGTCTCAGAGACGACTTGAGGTCGCTGATTGCTCCTCGCGGGGGAGCGAGTTTGTCGTCTTAGTTGAGAAGGCTAAGGTAGCCGAGGGTGTTAAGGAGTCGGTGAGGCGGGTATGGACGAGAAATAGACATAAGAGGAGCTTTGGGTCTTCTCGGATCGTCGGGTAACCCGCAGAAGAGGGCTAGACCGAGTGGGCCGAACCACCGCTAGGTTTGTTCTTTGCTAGGCGAGGGACCGCCGCAGATGTGATCGATGTGGGAAATCTCATTGGGGTGGTTGCTTTGATGGAGGAAAAGGTTGCTTCGAGTGTGGTTCTCTGGAGCACCGTGTGAGGGACCGTCCGCGTGGGTTGGCTAGGATTGATCCGAGAGTCGGGGCCGTGTCGGTTCGAGAGGTAGTGGACCGCCACCGCAGAGGGGCCGTGGTAATGGCGAGAGGTGGTAATGGTTCGGTCGGGCCGTGGAGCACCGGCGAGGTGCGAGTAGCTCGATGCTAGGCGACACCGGATTAGTGTATCTTTGCGAGGCGCCGAGAGAGGGCGACGCACCGGACGTCATAACCGATGACGTTCTTGATTTTTGGTTCTCCTTATACTACTTTGATTGATGTGGGTTCAACGCACTCTTATGTTGCCGATAGTATAGTAGAGACCATGGATTTAGACTCGAGATATCTTCTAGGCGGATGACCGTGATTAGCCCTCTAGGTCACTCTGTAGTAGTAGATAAACTGTTTGGAGAGGTACCCTTAGAACTTCAAGGGGTAGTGTTTGTCTGCGATCCGATGGAACCGCCGCTTGGGGAGTTCGATCGATTCTTGGGATGGACCGGTTGGTCAAGTACCGAGCAAGGTTGGATTGCGCGCGCCAAGCGCATGGTTCTTAAGACGGTTGAGGGTGATAAGGTGGCTATGATAGGTAATAGGAGGGATTACTTATCAAATGTGGTATCCGCTCTCAAGCGCGAGAAGATGGTCGAGAAAGGCCGTGGAAGCGTATGTAGTTCATGTGTATGCCTTGGAGGCTAAGGAGTCTGCTGTGGAGAAGGTTCGCACTGTTAAGGAGTTTTCTCGATGTTTTTCCCGAGGAGCTTCCAGTTTGCCGCCGATCGCGAGGTGGAGTTCGGGATTGATCTCATTACCGGAATCGCGCCGGTGTCTGTTGCTCGTATAGGATGGCGCCAAAGGAATTGGTGGAGCTTAAGGCTCGATCCGGGAGTTATTGGATCGAGGTTTTATTAGGCCAAGTGTTTCGCCGTAAGTGCGCGCGGTACTCTTTGTCAAGAAGAAAGATGGCACGATGCGGATGTGTATAGACTACCGCCAGATTGAACAAGTCGACGATTAAAAACAAGTATCCGCTGCCACGGATAGGCGATTTGTTTGATCACCAAGGAAGGGGCGCGGTATTTTCAAGATCGACTTGAGATCCGGGTATCACCGATTAAAGGTTAAGGAGGCCGATATCCATAAAACAAATAAGCCGGACTCGGTATGGGCACTATGAATTTACGTAATGCCGTTCGGGTTGACTAACGCACCGCGGCGTTTATGGACATGATGAATAGGGTGTTTCAACAATATCTCCGATCGATTCGTCGTGGTTTTCATAGACGACATCTTGGTGTACTCAAGGGCGAGAGGAAGAGCATGATAAGCATTTGCGAGTGGTGTTGCGATTTTGAGGAAAAAGCGACTCTATGCTAAGTTCGATAAGTGCGAGTTCGGCTTAGAGAAGTGACTTTCTTGGGTCATGTAGTGTCGGTGAGGGGATTCGAGTAGATCCTCGTAAGATTGAGGCGCTTTTGGATTGGAAGCCGCCTAAGTCGCTGGTGAGATTCGAGTTTTCTGGGTTTGGCCGATACTACCGAAGGTTTGTTGAGGGTTTCTCGTTGATAGCAGTACCGATGACCAAGTTCTTGAGGAAAGAAGTTCCGTTTGTATGGACCGAGAAGCGCAGGAAAGCTTCGACAAGTTAAAGAAGATTTTGACCGAGGCTCCTGTTCTAATTCAACCCGAGGATGGTAAGGAATTCACAGATCTATTGCGACGCATCACATACGGGCTTGGGTTGTGTCTTGATGCAGAAAGGTAAGGTTGTGGCTTACGCTTCTCGGCGGTGAGGCCACATGAGGTCAATTATCCGACGCACGATTTGGAGCTAGTAGTCGTAGTCTTCGCTTTAAAGATTTGGAGGCACTACTTATACGGAGAGAGATCGATAGTCTACACGCGATCACAAGAGTCCAAGTATCTACCGACTCGGAAGGATTTGAATTTGAGGCGCCGCAGATGGGTCGAGTTCTTTGAAAGATTATGACTGCTCGATTGAGTATCACCCGCAAGGCTAACGTGGTGGCCGACGCGTTGAGTCGCAAGGTTGTTTCGGACTTAAGAGCTTTGTTCGCCCACTTGAGCTTGTATGGACGATGGGAGTATTCTCGCAGAGTTGCGTGTTAAGCCTACTTGGGTTGAGCGGATCGAGAGAAACAGCTATTGGATGAGGTTCCGAGTGCGCGGAGGTTGCAAGTGCGAGGATGGTGGTTTGGAGAGGTTCTGACTTGTCAGTGATGGGGTTCTATGTTTTCAAGGAAAGGCTTGTATGCCTAAAGATGTTGAGTCGAGGCAAAAGATTCTTGGGACGCACATATAGCGATCCTTATGCTATGCATCCCGGAGGTAGCAAGATGTATAGGGATCTTAGAGAGCGCGATTTTGGTGGCCTGGCTTGAAGAAGGAGGTGACAGAGTTTGTTGGGAAGTGTCTGACTTGTCGTAGTCAAGGTGAACATCGCTTGCCGTCGGGGTTGCTTCACTGTGAAGATTCCTCGATGGAAGTGGGAAAGGATAACCATGGATTTCGTCGGTGGGTTACCGCTACGCCAAGCAAGAAAGATTCGATTTGGGTAGTGGTGGATCGATCGACTAAATCACCACTTTATTCCGGTGAGGGCTGACTACTCACTTGAAGCTTAGCGGCCGTATGTATGTGTCGAGATAGTGAGGTTGCACGGTGTGCGGTTTCGATAATCTCGGATAGGGATCCTAGATTCACGTCAAGGTTACGGAAAGCACCGCATCGGGCTCGGGTACTCGTTTGGATTTCAAAGACGGCTTTTCACCCATGATCGGCGGTCAATCAAAAAGGGTCATTCGTGTCTTAGAGGATATCTTTGAGAGGTTGTATCTTGGACTTGAGGTAGTTGGGAGGAGTTTCTACCATTAGTGAGTTTGCCTACAACAACGATTACTGCGAGCATCAAGATGGCACCGTATGAGGCGTTGTATGGTAGGAAGTGTCGCTCACCTACGTGTTGGGCGGAGTTAGGTGAACGTCGATTCTTTGGGACCCGAGTTGGTTGCCGAGACCGAAGACAAGGTTAAGTCGATTCAGTCTAGATTGAAGGAAGCTTCGACCGCAGAAGTCTTATGCCGATCTTAAGCGAAGAGATATAGAGTTCGGCTTGTGGGGATCGAGTTTTCTGAAGGTCTCGCCTTGGAAGAAGGTGTTGAGGTTCGGGAAGAAAGGCAAGCTAAGTCCGAGGTTTATTGGGCCGTATAGGGTTCTCGAGACGAGTTGGACCAATGGCGTATCGAGCTTGAGTTGCTTGCGGCAGAGCTTAGTCGATTCACGACGTTTTCCACGTTTCGATGCTTGGAGGTATCGTTCGATCCGCGTCGCATGTGGTAGCAATGGAAGAGATCGAGGTAAATCCAGTTTGACTATGGAAGAAGAACCTGTGCGATTCTAGATCGGGATGTGAAAGTTCTGCGTAAGAAGTCCGTGCCTTTGGTTAAGGTTCTTTGGCGGAATCATGGCGTGGAAGAAGCGACGTGGGAACCCGAGGGATATGATGAGACAAAGCAATACCCGCAACTCTTACGATCGTAATTTCGAGGTCGAAATTATTTTAAGGGGGTAGAAACCGTAATATCCCGGTTAGGGGCTATTTTGTTGTTGCATGTTTTTGCATGTGTTTAGTGTCTTTGTGTTGCTATTTCGGTGTTTTAGGGGCTTAATTGTGGGTTAGGAGTGTGCACGAGTGAATGGGAAAATTTTGATTTTTGGGTGTTAAGTCGGGAGCTATTGGAGCTAGGGTATAAGGATTTTCTTTGATGTTTTATTGCACAAAAGGGAGCTGGTGTAGTGGCAAGCTAGACGCCACTAAGGCTTTGTGTGGGTAACGCCTAATGCAAGGGTGTAGGCCTTGTGTTCGAGCTATGGAGTGGCCACTTTTGGCACTCATTTTGACGGCATGGAGGAGGAGTTTGTGGCGTTCAAACTCGCCTAAGACTAAGTCTTCCCATTTGAATGGAGGGTGGAGAGGGATTTTAGGAGGAAGACTTGGTAAACACATTTGAATGTGTGGCATGGAGTAGTTGGGGGATCATGGCGAATTTTAGGGAGTTGGGAGGGGAGTACGGCATAGTAGTGTGATGTTGGTGGGGTGCCAAATTTTTTGAAATTTTTGGCATTTTCATCACATTTGGTAAAAGCAAAAGTTCCCTTTTGATACTTGTAGCCGAATTTTCTTCAAGGTTTCTTCTCATTTTCTTCACTTCTTGAAACCAAAAATCCAAGTGAGTGACTCCATCTTTACTTTTTGCAAACCGAAAGTTTTCAATCATCTCTGTCCCTCTTTCATTGGTGTAGGCCGAATGCTCCCTCTCACCTATTTCTTTTGTTCATTGTGTTGAGCCGAAACCCCACCTCTCCAAAACCGTTTTTCCACTTCTTTTCTTGCTAGCCAAAACTCCATTCTCTTAGAACACATCTTCTTCTTCTTCTTTCATTTACAAGTAGAAAGTACCCTCCCTTATCCAACTTTATTCCTCTTCTTTTCTTTAAACTCAATTGCCGATTTCCCCATTTCTTCCCACCTCTATTTTTCCTCCTTTTTCTTTCAAGGCCGAAAATAAGAGTGATAAACCCCTAGCCGTACCTTTTGTTTGATTGTGGTGCAAAGTGTGGACCGAACCTATCTTCTTCCCTAGTGGCGTCTTGGCCGAATAATTGGTTGGTGTTGGTAAGTGCTAGGCCGAATAGCCATTTCTTCCCTCTCTAGTGCTTAATGGGTGTTGATTGGATTATTAGCCGATTCTAGGCATGTGGTAAAGGTGTGGTCTCTTATGATTGAACCGATTGTGTGATAGGGCAATCGGGGAGTTCCAAGCGATCAGTGGAGCCTTCTCCTTTGTTAACCAATCCGGTAAGTGATGGTGATATATCGTTCATGGTTTATTCGTGATTTCGATTAAGTCAAAGGTGATTTGTGATTAACTATTTTGATAGGGTGCCGATTGTTGAAGAAGGAACCATCAGGTCTTCTGATTTGGTAGGAAACCAAATCAAGTGAAGGTAAGGGTTGGTAGCAATTCTGTTGGCTTAAAATCCTTGGCCGAATGGCTTTAGCACCTAACCCCTATGTCTTGGCCGATTGTAGGAGCTAGTTAATCGAGGGACTTAGATCGCTTTTGTCGATTTCTAGACTCGTATTACAGTGTGTAAACTAACACAATCGATATCTAGTAATGTTATTAATAAACTGTTTTGCCTATTAAAATCATGTGATATGATGGATTATTGGATACCCAAACGGGGTATGTGTACGTATCCGGGTAAGTCGGTATTGTTACTAGATTACGATGATCTATATGGTATCATGACTATGTATGTATGTGATATGGGGCATGAGTCAAACATATTAGCATGATATGCATAATTTGTATGATATGCATGATTACATGAGTTGGTTTGTTGATGGGTGATATGAGTGGAGGGGGCAAAGTGATGATTTGTCTTGACGAGCACCAGTGTTTTGGTAACACACTTTGTGACTTTGGGTCACCAAAGCTTGGGTAGCACATTTGTGTCTTTGGGACACCGAGAGGTTGGGCACCTCATTGCGACTTGTCCCCGTGTGGGTAACACCACCGTGGGTTGGCCCCACTTTGAGATATGGGATCGTCTGCACTAGTGATTGGGTATCACACGATGGGTTGGCCCCATCATTCGATTATTGTGACTACGGTCACCAAGTGCTTTGGTAGCACATTTGTGTCTTTGGGACACCGGAGGTTGGGCACCTCATTGCGACTTGTCCCCATGGGTAACACCACCGTGGGTTGGCCCCACATGAGATATGGGATCGTCTGCTAGTGATTGGGTATCACACGATGGGTTGGCCCCATCATTCGATTATCGTGACTACGGTCACGGTGCTTGGGTAGCACATTGTGTCTTTGGGACACCAGTGTTTTAGTAACACATTGTGACTATATGTCACCAGTGGTTTGGCACCACCAGGTGGTTTGGTACCACACGGGGTAGAAAAAGGAGATACGGATGGTTAGGATCGGGTTGCATTAATTATGTTGCTATGTATGATGTGTGTTAGCATGTTGTTTCATCGGGAGCGGGATTTATGCATTTGAGTCACTCGACTCACCCTCTCCTTTGACATTTCAGTGACTCGTGAGACGCGGACATGGGCCGGATGGACTCGGGGTGCTCATGCCATGCTTAATAAAGTTTTACTCCAACTCTATCATTTGGGTACTTTAGTTTAATTACTTTTATTTGGGTTTTAATTTGGATTTGTAAAAGGCCTTTAAATTATGTTTTATGATGGGTATGTTTTAATTAGATTCTCAACCCGCTTAACAAATAACTTGGCATGAAATTTTACTAAAACTTGGAAAAACAATGTTTTCAAACTTATATCGCAATGTGTTTTAAACTATACCATCGGGTATCTCGCTATGTTTTGCTATTCAATAAACTCAAATGATTTCCAAATCAAACTCGATTTTTTTTCCACTAAGTCTAAAATGTTTCAAAATGGCACTAAGAAACTATTGGAAGTCCTAAATGAAATTAACTCGTTTTAACTATATACTTGGATAAGTTTTCAAAATCTAATCAAACAAGCCTACTCAAACTTTCCTCAAATTCACTTTGTTTCCACCCCACTTCTAAACGAAAAAACTCTGATCACTCAAAGACGTTTTTCCCCGTAACATACCAGATTCGGGCGTGGTGTCTTGTCCGAGTTTGGGGTGTTACAGGATCTATCTATTTCTACCACAAATTTAAGATATGATCAAGGTCTAGGGTTTGAACCATGTTAGATATTTGTGTATTTTGATGTTTAATGATAGACAATGTATGTTTGATGTCAGATAAACAACATTTACCGAGTGATTTTTGATGAAAATGCCTAAAAGGACCTATTTGTAAAAGTTGTAAAATATGTAGTAGAACTATGATTTAAAGAAAAATGTGGGCTGTTATGAGTATGAAAAGGGTTCGGGTAGGCTTGGGTTTTAAATAAATTGACTATATTTCATTTTACGAGCCTAGGGACTAAAATGTAAAAATGTAAAACTTTAGGGGCAAAAATGTAATTTTTGCCATAGTTTGATTTTGGGCTGATTTGAATAGTATAATGATTAAATAAGTTAAATATGATATTATAGATCAAAAAAACGAGGTTCAGAATTAGAACGGGGGAAAAACAAGTATTTGACGGTTAAGTACTTTTTGCCATTTTTATGCCGAGGTAAGTTCGTATGTAAATAATGTATTGTTATATTTATGTTTTTAAATGATTTCATGTTTTATGAATTATGATTTACTCTTTGGACATATTCGACAAAGTTTCGACAAATGAGAAATCCCGGTTGAACCTTAGGAATATAATAGGATACGAGTGATATGTCACTAGGAACCCATGTAATTATGTGATTTATGTGTCCCGGGTGCTAGTCTTGTGCGTCCTACGGTGGCTGGGTATACCAACATATGTTGCAGATACCTAACAGCTTGTGTGAACAGCACCGCATAGCTATGTCTCGACTGACAGCTTGTGTGAGCAGGCCTACGGATAGCTCGAGAGCGAGCCTATATGTGTTATGAGATATGAGGTAGCATTGGCTACATATGTGGCACTTATGTGCAAGATTTTTCATGTATCCGATTGTATTCCAAGTGGTTCGACGGGGAAATTCAACGGGTATGTCAAAGAAGAGAAAAGGCATGTAAGTATTACCAATTAGTACAAGTATGTACATAAAGTTTATAAGCATTGACTTCATGATATTGTGAGTTCATGGTTTCCACGAGAATGTTTTTGTGAGAACGTTGTGATCATTGGTCTATACTTGATATGTATGAAATACATGGTAAATTTGGCTGACGATTATGTGATTGGTTTTCAGGCCAAATTGAGTTATGATATAGCATGTTTTATTCACACAAATTGTGATTTATCGGATATGAGAAAAAGGGAAGATTGGCATAAGTGCCTGTTAAAATGGTTATGGAAGTATGGGAAGATAAAAGTTTACGTAATTGAAAGATGTTAAAGTATATGCTTGAAATGTAAATACTCATAATTAATGTGTATGTTTTCTATGAGGTTTGAAATGGTTTGTTGGTTGTGGTAATATGTTATAATGGAGAGATTGCGGTGGTTAGGCTAATGCCAAGACATGTTAAATTATACTTACAAATTGATAGAACAAACAATGTGACTGAAAAAATTGTAACTGTGAGATTTATAGAAATTTATTTTATCTTATGCTTATATTGTTGGACTTGGTAAATGATTTGTATGATTTGCTTATTATATCCATACGGACATACTAAGCTATATAGCTTACCCCCTATCTTTCCCTTATCTTATAGTGTTACCAAGCTAGCTTGGGATCAGAGATCGTCGGAGATTCGGATCACACTATCAAACCCTCCCATTTTGGGTATTGATGATCTTAGTATCTTGAAAGTATGGCATGTATAGGGACTTATTCATTTTGCTAAATGTGTCATTGTGATTGTAGCCAATGTGTTGGCTTGTGATTGTCAAAGGCTTGTTTTGATATTTGGCCATGTAGATTGGTTTATTTTGGCTATCATGGTTGTAAGCCTAAATATATATATATGTGCTAATGTCTTTGGTGATATGGCATGGTATGCTTGGTGAATGATAGAAATGTGATTTATGACATGAATGTGAGATGTTTGGCAATGTGGTATATTGATGATATGATAAAGTGGTGTACAATTAGGTATATTGAAAGTAGTCAATTGTGGCTTAATAAATGTTGTGAGTATGATAGATGTTGATATTGTATTGGTCTGTGTTGGTCATAATTTTGGATGTTTTGGTTGCCTAAGTATGTTATGTTTTGTGCCTTGAATTGGTGTAAGTGTATATGTGAATAAGGGTGGCAAATGGCTTGGTAAATAGCCTTTATTTTGTCCACACGGGTAGACACACGGGCATGTGCCTAGGCCGTGTGTGACACACGGTCTGCCCCACGGGCATGTGTTCCGGCCGTGTGTCCCCTTGATCGTTGTTTTCGCGATATCAAAGTCTTAAAATTTATAAAAGGAATGACCGAACCTGGAAACTAACTATTACAACGATTTGAGGCAAGCACACCTATCGAACAGTAGTATAGTTTAGTGGCAAGATCGGAATGTCGAACCCAAAGGAACTAAAAGTACTAATACTAACTCTCTTTTTATTATCTAGCCTAAAATAAAGGGAATTTGCTGTTTAATCTAAATTAATTAACTACTAAACTAAAGACTCTAAGACAAAGAAGAATGAACTTGGGGAAAATAACTTGAGGAAAAACCAATTGATTAAGACGACACCCAAGGAAGAATCCACCTAGACTTCACTTGTTATCTAACTCTGAACCAGACGATTCATTCATTTGACTTGATCCGTAAGATTCCCTAATGTATATTAAACCCTCTCTCGAAGCGAATAACGTCTAGCCCTAGGTTGATTAATTGAAATCTCTTTCTAATTAAAACCCCTAGAGTTGCATTAACTCTATCTATGGAATCCCATATTAGGTTTCACCCTAATCCGGCAAAATCTCGTCACCCTATCTCTAGGCGCGCGATCAACTCCGCTTAACTATGCTAGATCTACTCTTAGGCAGGGACTTTTTCTCCTCCACCTAAGCACATCAAAGTTGGATCAATATCCCGGAAATATCAACACAAGAATTAAGAACACATAATTAAGAACAAGTCAAATATTTATCATATAGTTTAGTAAACGATAACAAGATTCATCTAAGTTTCATCCCCCTCAGGTATCTGAGGGTTTAGTTCATAACAATAAAAGAAAACATCTCGGAAGAAAAGATAAAACAAAACATAAGAAATCCTAAAACTCCTGAAGGAATTGAAGGAGAGTCCTCCGTCTTGAGTATAATTCTGGCTTCTAGAGATGAATCAACTGGCTATCCTCGAGTGAATCCCCACAAATCTGCCTTCTCTAGCCTAGCAAGACGCCCCTAGACAATAGCCTTGGGTCCCCCTTTTAGGTCATACTTAGGTTGTATATATAGGCTTTTGGAATGTGTTTCTTTGCCCCTAAGTATCTCAATCCGAATGAAACTTCTCTTTGCCACGGTAGGGGCACGGCCATGGCACACGCCCGTGTGAATCATGGCCAGGCCGTGTTGGACTTCATTAATGAGGCACGGCCGTGTGGTCTTGGGTCCAGGCCCTGCAGATTTCGTGATCTGGCCCATTTGGCCCGTTTTAAGCCCGTTTTCCATTATTTTCATCCTCCGGTGCTTCCCTGAGTATAAAACATGAAAATAAAGGATTAAGAGCACCAAATTACATAAAATAAGGGATAATTCATCCAAAAGAATGCTAAATGTGGGATTAAAATATGTTACTTTTACGGTTTATCACCCCTGCACCTTAATTTTGAAAAATAGAATGTCCAAAATTGAGCACACAGGAAGAGACACGGGCGTGTGTCTCAGCAGTGTGTGCTACACGGCCTAGCACACTGGCGTATGGCACGACCGTGTGGCACAAGTCACAGAGCACCCTAATTTGAACACGATCTGAAGTACAAGCATGTTCCAGGGTCACACGGGCGTGTCCCTTGGACCACACGGGCGTGTGAGCCCTGCATCTAGCAAAAATTTTCTAAGTTTTGTAAAAATTTCTAAAGTTCTCGGTTTAGTCCCGAACCACCTCCAAAGCATGTTTTGGGCCTCGTAGGCTCGTATATGGGACTTTATGATTGAATATGAATGGTTTTAATTTGGACGCAAATTATGACTCAGAATTGTGTGAATGCTTGTGTTATAAGTCTGGTAATGCCTCGAGCCCTGTTCTGACATTGAATACGGGTAAGGGGTGTTACAATTTATCCTTAATTTTGTCATGTTTTGGTACTGATGTCGCTGCATTAGTATTTCCATATTGCGCCCAGAATTGTCGCGGCACTTGACAGCTGTCCGGATAAGAACAAAAATGTGTGAGCTGTCCTGTAACAGCCCGATTTAGGGCCTAGTCAGAATAGTGGTGTGAGACCATGAATCCAAGGTGAATTTATGAGTTTTTAAGGTTCATCCCATGTTTGCATGTTAGTGTGAAAGTTTCATGAAGCAATTTTGCTAAAATGAAGTTGAATGGTCAAAAAGGACCAAATTGCAAAAGTTGTAAAATGTGAGTTTCTAGAAGCATTTTGTATGAAATAGCTTTAGAATATTAATTATGAGTCCTTAAATAGCAATTTGCCCAAATTATAAATTTTGGACAAAAATGGACATGAGTTAGTAAAATAGAAATTTTTAAAGAGAAGGGCATTTTGGTCATTTGTCTAATAAGTGATTAAAATAGGAAAAAGATGATAAAATTTCATTTATCTTCTTCCTTCCATTGCCAAAAATTTGAAGACTCCATAGCTAGGGTTCTTCATTTTTTTCAAGCTTGCTAGTAAGTTCATCTTAGCCCCGTTTTTAATATTCTTTGTGTTTTTGAAGTCCTCGTATTATGAATTAGCTATTTTTAGCTATAAAATAAGCTAAGATGCATGTTCAAAAATTTCATCTATGAATGACATGCTTGTTAAATGATGTTTTAAGGAAGATTATGAGAGTTTGATGTTAGATAAACATCTTTTCCTTAATGAATTTCATGAAATATGATAGTATGGACTAGTTTGTAATAGTTATGAAATTAGTCATACCTACTAGAAATAATGAGAATTGATGATTGCTATAGTAGAGAAACTGAATCAGCTAAGCATGTAGTCTAAGAAAGTTGAATGAAAATTATTTTACGAGCCTTGGGGCAAAAGTGCAAATATGAGAAAGTATAGGGGCAAAATAGTAATTTTGCCCAAGTATGAGTAAAGGGTCAATTTAGTCAATGTGAATATTAAATGATATATTTATGACTATAGATCAAGAAAAATGAACCCCGGATCGAAACTAAGTCAAGAACAAGGTCGAGGACTAAATTACATACCTAGCTACATTTTGTATATTGAGGTAAGTTTGTATGATTTCTAAGCTTTATGATTTATATCATTGAATTGCTTAGTATAATGTACAATGTTATTATGAAAAACGTTTAATGTTATGTTAAACAAAGAAATTAATGAGATCAAGCATGAGAAAGCCTCGATTGAAGTTGAATAACTTAGGATACTCGATCTACCACATGAAACAAGAAAGTTCGTATAAGACCAAGCTGAGGCATGGCATCGGCAAGCAAGCAAGATATCATGTAAGTCCAAGGCAAGCTTAGCATTGAATAAGATATCATGTAAGTCCAAGGCAAGCTTGGCATTGAATAAGATATCATGTAAGTCCAGGGCAAGCTTGGAATTGAATAAGATATCATGTAATTCCAAGGCAAGCTTGGCATTGAGTAAGTTATCATGTAAGTCCAAGGCAAGCTTGGCATTGAACAAGTTATCATGTAAGACCGAGGCAAGCTTGGCATTGAAAAGTTATCAAGAGAAAGAGATCCCATATAAGTTCAAGTTAAGGCATGGCATTGGTGAGAACAAGAAAGACTTCGTATAAGTCCATGTTAAGTCATGGCCTCGAAATTTAGATGAGATTTAGTATCCTCGCTTATTCATATAAATTCATCGAACGAGTTAAGCTCCAAAGAGATAACAAGAAAGCTAAGTAAGTAAGGTTATTATCAAGTGATAAAGAATATTATTCATGTTATGAATGATGAAATAGAAATTATGAGTATTATGTTCAAGTATCTTTGATCAATGTGATCTAGTGATACAGTACTTTGTTTGCCTATCAAGTATGAGACTAGTAAGTTTCATGAGTTATGTAAGAATCAAGTATGAGTAAGTAAGCTTTATAGCTGAAATTTACAATGCCATTGTTTATGTCAAGTGGTTTATATTAAGCAAGTACGTTGCTATGTGCATTATGCAAACTTACTAAGCTAAATGCTTACGTCTTTTATTATTTCTTTCTATGTAGTCCCGCCAAGCTAACTTGTGGATCGTTGAAGTCGGAGCTCGAATCACACTATCAACTGCTATTTTGGTATAGCCAATTTGTTTATTTAAGTATGGCATGTATAGGAAACATTTCATTTTGAGTATATGTATTAGAAAAGGGAAAAGCATGGGCTATCAAGTTTATTATTACTCTTTTGTAAATGGCTAAATGATTGGCCAAGATTGACTAAGTATGTATGTTATTGATATCAATGGAGCATGTTATATTGTTTGTTAAAGTTGTAGTGATTTGAGTTATTGAGATAGTATGAATTTGCTCTTGATTTCAGGGTGGCAATTGGCTTGGTAAATAGCCTCTAAGTGCCCACACGATCGGACACACGGGAGTGTGTCTAAGCCGTGTGTACCCTGCACCATTGCACCTTAAGTCAGAATATCAAGTTGTAGTACACAGTCTAAGTCCTTGGGCGTGCCATGGCCGTGTATTATAAGTCAGAATGCTAAGATTTTTCACACGGTCCAGGACCACGGGCGTGCCATGCCCGTGTGAAGTTTGGCAGTAAGCTCGAGTTTTAAGCACGGTTAGGAGACATGGGCGTGTCTCAGGGTTACACGGGCGTGTCCCAACTCACATGGGCGTGTGACCCCTATTTCAATGAAAAGTTTTCGATTGAGTTCCGAAAGTTTACGGACATGAGTTTAAGGCCTCGTAGGCCCATGAAAAGTACAAATTGATTAAGAAAGATAAGCTCTTTATTCGGAACAAAATTTTATAGCCCGTAAGTACTTGATTAAGCAAGTTCAAGCATAGTAACTTCTCGTATCCGGTCTAAGCCTCAGACTCGGGTATGGGGTGTTACATTTAGTGGTATCAGAGCCACGGTTTAGTCGGTTCTAGGACTAACGTAGCATGAGCACGAGTCTAGCTATACATGCCATACGTAAGAATGTTTTTATAATGATAGTGTGACGACTCCTGACGACTTAAATTATGTTTATATATATAGTAAATGGATTCTGAAAGAGATATGGCAGATGACGTAGAAAGTAATGCGCCGGCTCCCGCTGAAGGGACGATGCCGAACGAGAATGAGAATAGACCCACTACGGTGAGTCAAGAAGGAGGAGAAGGGGCTAGAGAAGCCTTCCTCCACATGATGAATACGTGGTATTCAGAGTTCGTTCGTATGAACCCAAATGTACAACCCCCTCCACCCCACCTGTTTCACAACCTACTCCAGTAGCCCCTCAAGTAGTAGAGGTGGTAAGAGGAGACAAACCTCCAGTTGATAGGATCAGAAAACATGGGGCGTAAGAATTCCGCGGCGAAGAGAAGATGATCCGAGAAAAAGTCGAGTTTTGGTTAGAAAATACCATCGTAGGTATTTAATGAGCTATCATGCACACTGAGGAAAGCATGAAGTGTGTAGTCTCCCTTTTAGGAGATTTTGCCTATCAATGGTGGAACACCCTAGTATTAGTGGTACCAAGGGAGAAGATCACATGGGAATTCTTCCAAGAAGAGTTCAAGAAAAAGTATATCAGTCAAAGATTTGTAGATCAGAAAAGAAAAGAATTTTTAGAGTTAAAGCAAGGCAAGATGTCGGTGACCGATTATGAGCGTGAGTTTGTGTGACTCAGCAAATACGCTCGAGAATGCGTATCCACCGAGGCCATCATGAGCAAAAGATTTGAAGATGGGCTAAATGAGGACATCAAACTGTTTGTTGTTGTACTAGAATTGAAAGAATTTGTTGTGCTAGTGGAGAGAGCTTGTAAAGCCGAAGAGCTAGTAAAAGAGAAGAGAAAGTCTGAAATTGAGTCTCGTGACTCTAGAAAGAGACAGTGGAATAAGTCATCCCAATCCTCATCCAAGAAGTCAAGAGATTTACCCACCCGATCGGCTGCTTCCATTGGGTTTTCAAAGAAAGACAAGAGTAAACAGTATTCGGGAAATAAAGCACAGACTACTTCAGTCGCTAGTGTGGGGAACTTTCAATCTGAAAGACCCGAATGCCCACAGTGTGGCAGACGTCATCTTAGAGAATTTTGAGTGCACGAAAATGCATGTTTTAGATGTGGTTCCCAAGACCACTACATAAAGGATTGTCCAGAGACAATGAAAGAAGAGAGAGCTCAGAACCCGAGATTTGGGAGTATGGTCAGAGGAAGACCGTAGAGAAACCCAGGAAGTGGGGCAAGAGGAAGAGGTAACCCTAGAGAGCAGGCCGCGAGACCCAAGGGTAGGGCGCCTGCACGGATTTATGCCATTCACACTCGCGAAGAGGCATCTTCCCATGATGTTATCACGGGTACCTTTTCTCTTCATGATGTTAAAGTTATTGCTTTAATAGATCCCGGATCTACACACTCTTACATTTGCATGAAATTGGTATCCGATTTGAGTATGCCTATAGAGTTTACAGAATTTGTGATTAGAGTGTCTAATCCTTTAGGCAAGAGTGTGTTAGTGAATGAAGTATGTAGAGAATGTCCATTAATGATTAGAGATCATTGTTTTAAAGCAAACCTTATGTTGTTACCATTTGACGAGTTTGATCTCATTCTCGGTATGGACTGGTTAACTGCCCATAATGTAATAGTTAATTGTGGGAAGAAATACATTGAAATGAGATGTGAGAATGGGGATATCCTCCATATAGAATCAGATGAACAAAGTGGATTGTCGGTATTGATTTCTCATATGACGGCACAAAGATTTATAAGAAAGGGGTATGAGGCATATTTGGCCTTTGTGATGAATGATAAGGAAACAGAGTTAAAGATTGAGTCCGTACCGATAGTATGTGAGCACATGGATGTTTTTCCCGAAGAATTACCGGGATTACCTCTAGCTCCCAGTACTGTACCAATATCTATTACTCCTTACAGAATGGCTCCAACGGAGTTGAAAGAGTTGAAGATACAGTTGCAAGAGTTAACAGACAAAGGCTTTGCAAGGTTAAGTTGTTCTCCCTGCGGTGCTCTAGTTTTATTTGTGAAAAAGAAGGATGGCACTATAAGATTGTGCATAGATTACCGTCAGCTTAATAAAGTGACAGTAAAGAACAAGTACCCATTGCCAAGGATCGATGATTTGTTCGATCAATTGAAAGGAGCCACTGTGTTCTCTAAGATATACTTGAGATCGGGGTATTACCAGTTAAGAGTAAAGGAGTCAGATGTATCCAAGACTATTTTTCGAACAAGGTATGGGCATTATGAATTTTTAGTCATGCCTTTTGGTTTGACCAATGCTCTATGCGGTATTCATGGACTTAATGAACCGCATCTTCGACCATACCTCAACAAGTTTGTAGTCATTTTTATTGACGACATCATACCGGTTTATTCGAGAGATGAGAATGAGCATCTTTGAGCACCTACGGATGGTTTTACTGATTCTTTGAGAAAATCAGGTTGTATGCCAAGTTCGATAAAAGTGAGTTTTGGCTCAATGAAGTAGGATTTAGGGCATATTGTCTCAGGAGAAGGGGTTCGAGTAGACCCAAGTAAGATCTCGGCTATTACGGATTGGAAACCACCGAGGAATATCTTTGAGGTTAGAAGTTTCCTAGGCCTAGCCGGCTATTATAGACGATTTGTCAAGGGGTTTTCCATGATTGCAACCCCGATGACGAAGTTGTTACAGAAAAACGTGAAGTTCGAGTGGACAGAAATATGCCAACAAAGTTTCAAAAAATTGAAAGCATTATTGACAGAAGCTCCAGTTTTAGTACAAACTTGAGACAGGGAAAGAGTTCATAGTTTATAGCGATGCATCCTTAAATGGATTAGGTTGTGTACTTATGCAAGAAGGCAAAGTGATTGCTTATGCCTCAAGACAGTTAAACCCTCATGAGAAGAATTATCCGACGCACGACCTAGAGTTAGCTGCCATAATTTTCGCATTGAAGATATGGAGACATCATCTATATGGTGAGAGATGTCGGATCTTCACCGATCACAAAAGTCTGAGGTACTTGATGACGCAGAAAGAGTTGAATTTAAGGCAAAGTAGATGGTTAGAGTTGATAAAATACTATGAGTTAGTCATTGACTACCATCCAGGAAAGGTGAATGTTGTCACCGATGCTTTAAGCAGAAAGTCCTTATTTGCATTAAGAGCAATGAATTCGCGGATAATTTTATCTGATGATGGTTCCATTATAGCTGAGTTGAGAGCTAGACTAGTATTCCTCCAAGAGATTTCTGAGGCTCAGAAAGAAGATAGCGAATTACAAGTCAAAAGAGCTCAGTGCGAGTCAGATGTTGAATCCGACTTTCGGATTAGTTCTAAAGGATATTTGATGTTTAAAGGTAGAATTTGTGTACCAAGAAAGGAGGAGCTTATTCGGAGAATTTTGCATGAGGCACATAACGGGTGTTTGTCTGTACATCCGGGTAGTACTAAAATGTATAATGATTTGAAGTGAAGAGAGACATTTCGGAGTTTGTTTCCAAATGTATGATTTGTCAGCAAGTAAAAGCTGAACACCAAGTACCTTCAGGCTTGCTTCAACCCATTTTAGTTCCGGAGTGGAAATGGGACCGCATTACTATGGATTTTGTAACGGGTTTACCGTTGTCTCCGAGCAAGAAAGATGCTGTATGGGTTGTGGTTGATAGACTTACGAAGTCAGCCCATTTTATACCTGTACGAGTTGATTACTCACTAGACATGTAACATCCCGAAATTGGGCCTAGTAGGATTGGGCCCAATGGGCCTTGTTTTTAAAATTTTTGAGAACGACATTAATGCAAGTTAGACTTATTAGGTAAGTTATTTTGGAAGGTTAGAGGGCTTCTATGAAGTCCCGGGATCAAATATTAGCTTTGGGGAAATTTTGGTTTTAGGTGGAAAAAACCCTGGAAGTTGGCAGGTAGGCCTTAAGAATAAAATGTAGAGGAAAATGACACAAGTGGAGTGTGTGGTGGAGTGGCAAAGTGACGCCACATAAGAGACAAGGGGGTGACGCCATAAGGAAGGAAGGAGGTCCAAGGTTCAAGTCTTGGCTTTTGCATTTTGGTTTTCTTTTTACTTGGACCTCAGAATTTGGCTATAGATTTATATTTAGTTGCGCATGGTTTAAGACACAAGAGGAGCTTGTGGCTAAGTGGCCAGCAGCGTGGATTATGTTGCAAGGGAGCCTGGGTTTGAATCTCATGAGAAGCAAGTGAGTATTTATTTTATGGATGCTGACGGGAAGAGTTTCAGTTGAATTTAAACTCTACTGACCAAGGGATCCCACATCGGAAAGATACAAAGAAGGAAGGTGAAGAGCTAGCTATATAAAGAGCATTCCAGAGGAGGGTTGACACACCTTGGAAGGCGTTTGGGCACGAGGAGTGGTCGGAGCGCTGGATTAACACCGAGTCCTATCGGTGTGTAACTCTCTCTACTCTAGTTGTAGAGCGGCAAATGCCGGGTGCGGCCACGGCAATAGTAGCCACACGAGCGTGCGGCGCACGTGTGGGGCTTCGACGCGATAGTTGAGGCCATAGTAGTATTCTTGTGGGTTGGGTCGCTTGGCGCGCGATGGGCGAAGTGGGCCCAATGGGCCCGTGGGCCCTTATGAGTAAATTGTGCGATTGTGTAGTATATAGTGAACTAGACTAGATGGAACTTATATACATGGCTAGATTTGTGCTAGGTGGGCCACACGAGTGTGGGCCCGAATGGGCCGTAATCGAGTTTTAGGCTCCAATCGTCCGAGACGACGGAATGGAAATGGTAGCCGAGTCGCTCGGGGTGACATTTGGGCCTTTGGGAAAGGCCATTGTAGGTGCAAAATTACAAAATTACCCTTGGTGGGTAAATTACCAAAATACCCCTGAAGGGTATATTACTAAAAATACCCTTGGTGGGTAAATTACCAAAATACCCTCAAGGGTATATTACGAACATACCCTTAGTGGGTAAATTATCTGAAATACCCTTAGTGGGTAAATTACCAAAATATCCCTGAAGGGTAAATTATCGATATACCCTTGGTGGGTAAATTACCAAAATACCCCTGAAGGGTATATTACAAACATACCCTTAGTGGGTAAATTACTGAAATACCCTTAGTGGGTAAATTACCAAAATATCCCTGAAGGGTAAATTACCGATATACCCTTGGTGGGTAAATTACGAAAATGCCCTTGGTAGGTAAAATTACGGTTATACCCTTAGAGGTTGATTAGGGTGATTATGTTGTTTTATGTCTATCTGATTATGATGGTAATTCATGTTATACTTATATTTGATATATGTCTAGCATACATGACATACTGCATACACGAATTATTATGTCATATTGCATGGGTATGATGAGAGGAGGGGGAAGATGATATCCGTGTCTTTGGGACACCAGTGGTTTGGCACCACCAGTGGTTTGGTACCACAGATTGATTATTGTGACTTTGGGACACCAGAGGTTTGGCACCTCATAGCGTCTCGTCCCAGTGGCTTAGCACCACAGTGGGTTGGCCCCACAGTTGATTATACGGGATTGACGCCAGTGATTTGGTATCACACGATGGGTTGGCCCCATCATTGGATTATTCGTGACTTTGGGTCACCAGTGGCCTTGGGTATAAACTTAGACAGTACGCCTAGGAAGATGTTAGCTCTTGGAGGTCAGAGTGCGCAGCGATAGCATAGCGTGGGGAGTTAGGATGTGGACTGTTAGTCTAGCTAAGTAATTTCGAGGACGAAATTATTTTAAGGAGGGTAGAATTGTAACACCCTGGTTGTTTGAAGGGTTAGGTTTCTGGTTAAAGATTCGATGAAAAACTCCTTGTCATATTTTATACTTTTCGAAATCTTGGCATGATTGCTTTGTCATATTTTAATGTTTTAGAGTGATACCCGATGGTAAAGTTTAAAACACATTACGTTATAGTTTTGAAACCGTTGACCTTCCAAGTTTTTAGCAATTTTAACTCAATTAATTTGTTAAAGCATATTAGAAAGCTACTTTAAGCATAAACATAGTAAAACCTAATTTAAAGGCCATTTACAACCCAAAATAAAACCAAATAGTAATAAATAAGCTAAAGTACCAAATTTTGTAAAGTCTGAGCAAATCTTTATTAAAGCATGGCATGAGCACCTCGAGTCCATCCCGGCTCCATGTCCGCGTCTAAGTGTCACCTGAAATGTCAAAGGAGAGGGTGGGTCGCAAGACTCAGTGCATAAATCCCACTCCCGATAAAACAACATGCTAACACACATCATATCATAGCAACATAATCAATGCACCCCGATCCTAACCATCCATATCACCTTTCTACCCCGTGTGGTACCAAACCACTGGTGGTACCAAACCACCGTGACCCAAAGTCACGATATCCATAAGTGTGGTGCCAAACCACCGGTGACCCAAAGTCACGAATAATCCAATGATGGGGCCAACCCATCGCGTGATACCAAATCACTAGCGACAATCCCGTATCTCATAAGTGGGGCCAACCCACGGTGGTGTTAACCACGTGGGCGAGTCGCAATGAGGTGCCAAACCTCCGTGTCCCAAAGACACAGTGTGATACCAAATCACCGGTGACCGCATCACAAATCCGATGATGGGGCCAACCCATCGTGTGTGATACCAAATCACCGGCGTCAATCCCGTATAATCAATCGTGGGGCCAACCCATCAGGTGCTAAGCCACCGGGACGAGACGCTATGAGGTGCCAAACCTCTCCGTGTCCCAAAGACACGAATGTGATACCAAATCACCGGTGACCAAAGTCACGAATCCAATGATGGGGCCAACCCATCGTGGTGATACCAAATCACCGGCGTCAATCCCGTATAATCAATCAGTGGGCCAACCCACCGTGGTGCTAAGCCACCGGGACGAGACGCTGAGGTGCCAAACCTCCGAGGTGCCAAACCTCCGTGACCCAAAGTCACAAAGTGTGTTACCAAAACATCGGTGCCCGCTCGGCACAAAATATCACCGCCCCTCCACTGCATACAACCCACATCAACCACTAATATGCATTTTACAAAAATATACATCATGCTTGTTTAGCAACATACATATTGTTTAACCACAATCAGGTATTATAGCACACATATTGGATATACTATGCTTACCAAAAGCATCTTAATGAAAAGTCATAACGGGGACTTACCTGACCCCTTGCCTCATACCTTAATGGTATCCAATCCACCTTCCATGGATCCAAACACCCACATCATATATATAGATACAATCACAGCGAAGTGTGCATAGGTACACAATATCGTAAACACATATATTACTAGAAGAGTGTGTGAAAGTACACACCTGTAAGCCTTAACCAAAGAATCGATCTAAGACCCTCGATAACCTCGATGACCTTTTGCTCCTCACGAATGATTTGGTTTCTTACCAAATCCCAAACCAACCAATGGTTCCTCTGACAATCGGCCCTCCCCAATTGCTTACCCAAAGATAATTGCTTCACTTGATCGCCACCAAAATCCGGAGACCCTTTTACCTTCTCCAACGATTGGAAACAAAGCCCCCAAAAGCAATCTACACCCCTCCTAACAATCGGCCAAGGACAAAACTAAAAGGGAAAAGAAGATTCGGCCAACACCTTAGTCACAAGAAAGAGGATTCGGCTTTAGATGCTTAGCATACCCACATTCGGTTTGGATGGAAAGAAAAGAGAAGATAAGGAGTGAAGCAAGGTTTCGGCACAAAGAAATGGGAAGATAATGAGTGGGCAAAGTGACGCCACTTAAGGAACAAGAGGGTGACGCCACATAAGAGACAAGGGGGTGTTACAATTATGGTATCAGAGCCTAGGTTCAAAAACTCGGCTGTGGGTTTGGGTTCAAAAATGTTTTCAAAAGATGGTTTGGAAAATGGTTTAGAAAAATATATATCTGTTCTTTTTGTTGAAATATGGCACCCGAGTCTCCTGCACCAATCCATGTGTAAGTTTCACGATACTTTTCTTTGTTATATGTTTGTATTTTGAATATCTATTCTGTGTGTTTGGGTTGGATGTGATGTTCGGATATAGAGTTGGTTGCGTCTTAAATATTTGTCTGCTTTAATGGTTAGTTTTTTTTAGTATGTGTAGGATTTCTAAATTCTAGTTAAAAGTATATTAGGGTTATTGGAATCAGAGTGCGCAGCGTGAGCACAGCGTTGTAGGTTAGGTTGTACGAATGTTCCTGTAGTTGGAAATTTCGAGGACGAAATTTCTTTAAGGAGGGTAGATTTGTAACATCCCAAAATTAGGCCTAGTAGGATTGGGCCCAATGGGCCTTATTTTTAAAATTTTTGAGAACGGCATTAATGCAAGTTAGACTTATTAGGTAAGTTATTTTGGAAGGTTAGAGGGCTTCTATGAAGTCCCGGATCAAATATTAGCTTTGGGGAAATTTTGGTTTTAGGTGGAAAAACCGGAAGTTGGCGGTAGGCCTTAAGAATAAAATGTAGAGGAAAATGACACAAGTGGAGTGTGTGGTGGAGTGGCAAAGTGATGCCACATAAGAGACAAGGGGGTGACGCCATAAGGAAGGAAGGAGGTCCAAGGTTCAAGTCTTGGCTTTTGCATTTTGGTTTTCTTTTTACTTGGACCTCGAGAATTTGGCTATAGATTTATATTTAGTTGCGCATGGTTTAAGACACAAGAGGAGCTTGTGGCTAAGTGGCCATGAGCGTGGATTATGTTGCAAGGGAGCACAGGTTCGAATCTCATGAGAAGCAAGTGAGTATTTATTTTGCGATGCGACTGGGAAGAGTTTCAGCTTGAATTTAAACTCTCATCGACCAAGGGATCCTACATCGGAAAGATACAAAGAAGGAAGGTGAAGAGCTAGCTATATAAAGAGCATTCCAGAGGAGGGTTGACACACCTTGGAAGGCGTTTGGGCACAGGAGTGGTCGGAGCGCGGATTAACACCGAGTCCTATCAGTGTGTAACTCTCTCTACTCTAGTTGTAGAGCGGCAAATGCCGAAGTGCGGCCACGACAATAGTAGCCACACGAGCGTGCGGCGCGCACGTGGGGCTTCGACGCGATAGTTGAGGCCATAGTAGTATTCTTGTGGGTTGGGGTCAGCTTGGGCGCGATGGGCAGGCGGGCCCCAATGGGCCCGTGGGCCCTTATGAGTAAATTGTGCGATTGTGTAGTATATAGTGAACTAGACTAGATGGAACTTATATACATGGCTAGATTTGTGCTAGGTGGGCCACACGAAGTGTGGGCCCGAATGGGCCAGAATCGAGTTTTAGGCCCAATCGTCTGTCTGACCGGAATGGTAGCCGAGTCACTCTGGGGTGACATTTGGGCCTTTGGGAAAGGCCATTGTAGGTGCAAAATTACAAAATTACCCTTGGTGGGTAAATTACCAAAATACCCACGGAAGGGTATATTACTTAAAATACCCTTGGTGGGTAAATTACCAAAATACCCACTGAAGGGTATATTACGAACATACCCTTAGTGGGTAAATTATCAAAATACCCTTAGTGGGTAAATTACCAAAATATCCTCAAGGGTAAATTACCGATATAACCTTGGTGGGTAAATTGCAAAATACCCACAAGGGTACATTACGAACATACCCTTAGTGGGTAAATTACTTTGAAATACCCTTAGTGGGTAAATTACCAAAATATCCTCAAGGGTAAATTACCGATATACCCTTGGTGGGTAAATTACGAAAAATGCCCTTGGTAGGTAAAATTATGGTTATACCCTTAGAGGTTGATTAGGGTGATTATGTTGTTTTATGTCTATCTCGATTATCATGGTAATTCATGTTATACTTATATTTGATATATGTCTAGCATACATGACATAACGCATACACGAATTATTATGTCATATTGCATGGGTATGATGAGAGGAGGGGGAAGATGATATCCGTGTCTTTGGGACACCGATGGTTTGGCACCACCAGTGGTTTGGTACCACAGATTGATTATTGTGACTTTGGGTCACCAGAGGTTTGGCACCTCGGCGTCCTCGTCGATGGGCTTAGCACCACAAAGGGGTTGGCCCCACGATTGATTATACGGGATTGACGCCAGGTGATTTGGTATCACACGATGGGTTGGCCCCATCATTGGATTCGTGACTTCGGTCACCAGTGATTTGGTATCACATTCGTGTCTTTGGGACACCAGAGGTTTGGCACCTCATAGCGTCTCGTCCCAGTGGCTTCGTACCATAGTGGGTTGGCCCCACAGTTGATTATACGGGATTGACGCCAGTGATTTGGTATCACACGATGGGTTGGCCCCATCATTGGATTCGTGACTTCGGTCACCAGTGATTTGGTATCACATTCGTGTCTTTGGGACACTAGAGGTTTGGCACCTCATAGCGTCTCGTCCCAGTGGCTTAGCACCACAAAGGGTTGGCCCCACACCGATTATACGGGATTGACGCCGGTGGTGATTTGGTATCACACGATGGGTTGGCCCCATCATTGGATTATTCGTGACTTTGGGTCACCAGTGGTTTGGCACCACAATTATGGATATCGTGACTTTGGGTCACCAGTGGTTTGGTACCACACGGGGTAGAGAAAGGAGCATTGGATGGCTAGGTTTGGGTGCATGATATGCATATTTTCATATGAAATTGTGTAAGGGCCTGTTGGATGGGATTTACACACTGAGTCTCGATGACTCACCCCTTAGTTAAATTTTGCAGGTAATCATTAGATCGCGGATTTGGGAGCTGAGGTGGACTCGTGGAGGCCATACATATGTTTACTCGTAAATTCGTTTCTTTTATTTGGACTTATTTTTATTTGAGTTTTTGTTATGTAATAAGGCCTTGGGTATTTTATTTGGTTTCAGCTTTCAATTTGCTTATTGCTTATTATTAAATGATCAATATGGGATTTTCCTAAAATGATAATAAACCATTTCTTATTCAAAATTACTTAAACTCGATTTCTCACCACAACTATAAAGAATATGAGCTTTTTAACGAATGCACAGTTTTTAGACATTCCTTTCATGTGACATGCCAGATTCGGTCGTAAGGTTTAGGCCGGGTTTGGGGTGTTACAAGACAAGTTGGGAAACTTGTATGTTTCAGAAATAGTAAGACTTTATGGAGTTCCCTTGTCAATCATATCAGATAGAGATCCGAGGTTCACATCCAGGTTTTGGAAGAAGTTACAAGAGGCCTTGGGTACAAAGTTGAACTTTAGTACCGCTTTTCATCCTCAAACTGACAGTCAATCAGGGAGGTTAATTCAAGTGCTCAAGGATATGCTCGAATGTTTTATTCTAGAGTTTCGAGGCAATTGGGAAAGGTTTCTTCCATTGGTAGAATTTGCCTATAATAATAGTTTTCAGTCGAGCTTGAGGATGGCGCCTTATGAGGATTTATATGGGCGTAAATGCAGAACGCCTTTATTTTGGACTGAACTCAAAGAAAACCAAATTCACGGGGTTGATTTGGTTAGAGAAGCTGAAGAGAAAGTAAGAGTGATACGAGAGTGCTTAAAAGCTACTTCAGACAGATAGAAATCCTACTCAGATTTAAAAAGAAAAGAGATAGAGTATCAAGTTGGAGATAAAGTTTTCTTGAAAGTGTCACCTTGGAGAAAAGTTCTCAGATTTGGCCGAAAAGGCAAGTTGAGTCCACGTTTTATTGGACCGTATGAGATTACTGAGAAAGTTGGGCCTGTAGCTTACAGATTGGCTTTGCCATCAGAGTTAGAAAAGATACATGATGTGTTTCACGTGTCAATGTTAAGACGCTACCGATCAGACCCTTCGCATGTAATTCCCCAGTCAGAGGTAGAGATTCATCCCGACATGACTTATGGTGAAGAACCAGTCAAGATATTAGCTCGGGAAGTGAAGCAGCTAAGAAAGAAAAGTATTGCCTTAGTGAAAGTATTGTGGCAAAGACATGGAATAGAAGAAGCCACATGGGAACCAAAAGAGAGTATGAGAAACCAGTACCCAAACCTTTTCACTGCTGAGATTTTCGAGGACGAAAATCCCTAATGGGGGAGAATTGTAACAGCCTGATTTAGGGCCTAGTCGGAATAGTGGTGCGAGACCACGAATCCGAGGTGAATTTATGAGTTTTTAAGGTTCATGCCATGTTTGCATGTTAGTGTGAAAGTTTCATGAAGCAATTTTGCTAAAATGAAGTTGAATGGTCAAAAAGGACCAAATTGCAAAAGTTGTAAAATGTGAGTTTCTAGAAGTATTTTGCATGAAATAGCTTTAGAATATTAATTATGAGTCCTTAAATAGCAATTTTCCCTAATTATAAAATTGGGACAAAAATGGACTTGAGTTAGTAAAATAGAAATTTTTAAAGAGAAGGGCATTTTGGTCATTTGTCTAATAAGTGATTAAAATAGGAAAAAGATGATAAAATTTCATTCATCTTCTTCCTTCCATTGCCGAAAATTTGAAGACTCCATAGCTAGGGTTCTTCATTTTTTTCAAGCTTGCTAGTAAGTTCATCTTAACCTCGTTTTTAATATTCTTCGTGTTTTTGAAGTCCTCGTATTATGAATTAGCTATTTTTAGCTATAAAATAAGCTAAGATGCATGTTCAAAAATTTCATCTATGAATGACATGCTTGTTAAATGATGTTTTAAGGAAGATTATGAGAGTTTGATGTTAGATAAACATATTTTCCTTAATGAATTTCATGAAATATGATAGTATGGACTAGTTTGTAATAGTTATGAAATTAGTCATACCTACTAGAAATAATGAGAATTGATTATTGCTATAGTAGAGAAAATGAATCAGCTAAGCATGTAGTCTAAGAAAGTTGAATGAAATTTATTTTACGAGCCTTGGGGCAAAAGTGCAAATATGAGAAAGTATAGGGGCAAAATAGTAATTTTGCCCAAGTATGAGTAAAGGGTCAATTTAGTCAATGTGAATATTAAATGATCTATTTATGACTATAGATCAAGAAAAATGAAGCCCGGATCAAAATCGAGGCAAGAACAAGGTCGAGGACTAAATTGCATACCTAGCTACATTTTGTATATTGAGGTAAGTTTGTATGATTTCTAAGCTTTATGATTTATATCATTGAATTGCTTAGTATAATGTACAATGTTATTATGAAAAATGTTTAATGTTATGTTAAACAAAGAAATTAATGAGATCAAGCATGAGAAAGCCCTGATTGAAGTTGAATAACTTAGGATACTCGATCTACCACATGAAACAAGAAAGTCCGTATAAGACCAAGCCGAGGCATGGCATTGCAAGCAAGCAAGATATCATGTAAGTCCAAGGCAAGCTTGGCATTGAATAAGATATTATGTAAGTCCAAGGCAAGCTTGGCATTGAATAAGATATCATGTAAGTCCAAGGCAAGCTTGGCATTGAATAAGATATCATGTAAGTCCAAGGCAAGCTTGGCATTGAGTAAGTTATCATGTAAGTCCAAGGCAAGCTTGGCATTGGACAAGTTATCATGTAAGACCAAGGCAAGCTTGGCATTGAAAAGTTATCAAGAGAAAGAGATCCCATATAAGTCCAAGTTAAGGCATGGCATTGGTGAGAACAAGAAAGACTTTGTATAAGTCCATGTTAAGTCATGGCCTCGAAATTTAGATGAGATTTAGTATCCTCGATTATTCATATAAATTCATCGGGAAACGAGTTAAGCTCCAAAGAGATAACAAGAAAGCTAAGTAAGTAAGGTTATTATCAAGTGATAAAGAATATTATTCATGTTATGAATGATGAATTAGAAATTATGAGTATTATGTTCAAGTATGCTGATCAATGTGATCTAGTGATACAGGTACTTTGTTTGCCTATCAAGTATGAGACTAGTAAGTTTCATGAGTTATGTAAGAATCAAGTACGAGTAAGTAAGCTTTATAGTTGAAATTTACGATGCCATTGTTTATGTCAAATGGTTTATATTAAGCAAGTACGTTGCTATGTGCATTATGCAAACTTACTAAGCTAAATGCTTACGTCTTTTATTATTTCTTTCTATGTAGTCCCGCCAAGCTAACTTGTGGATCGTTGAAGTTAGAGCTCGAATCACACTATCAACCGCTATTTTGGTATAGCCAAGTTGTTTATTTAAGTATGGCATGTATAGGAAACATTTCATTTTAAGTATATGTATTAGAAAAGGGAAAAGCATGGGCTATCAAGTTTATTATTACTCTTTTGTAAATGGCTAAATGATTGGCCAAGATTGACTAAGTATGTATGTTATTGATATCAATGGAGCATGTTATATTGTTCGTTAAAGTTGTAGTGATTTGAGTTGTTGAGATAGTATGAATTTTCTCTTGATTTCGTGGTGGCAATTGGCTTGGTAAATAGCCTCTAAGTGCCCACATCGGTTTGGACACACAGCGTGTGTCTAAGCCGTGTGTACCGCACCATTGCACCTTAAGTCGAATATCAAGTTGTAGTACACGGTCTAAGTCCACGGGCGTGCCATGGCCGTGTGTTATAAGTCAGAATGCTAAGGTTTTTCACATGGGCCAGGACCACGGGCGTGCCATGGCCGTGTGAAGTTTGGCAGTAAGCTCGAGTTTTAAGCACGGTTAGGAGACATGGGCGTGTCTCAGGGTTACACGGGCGTGTCCTAACTCACATGGGCGTGTGACCCCTGTTTCAATGAAAAGTTTTTGGTTGAGTTTTGAAAGTTTACGGACATGAGTTTAAGGCCTCGTAGGCCCATGAAAAGTACAAGTTGATTAAGAAAGATAATCCCTTAATTCAGAACAAAATTTTATAGCCCGTAAGTACTTGATTAAGCAAGTTCAAGCATAGTAACTTCTCGTATTCGGTCTAAGCCTCGGACTCGGGTATGGGGTGTTACATGTCCAGTCTAGTATATCCAACTTGTACATACAGAGGCAGCATGATTTTTATGAAAAGAACACTGTGCTATTTGGAAGAATATAAATATTCACGTGAAAAGAAAAAAAAGGGAGAGACTTTTTTGTGGAGTATTATCTTCTTCAACCTATCTTTTAAAGCTTTTCGGCTATAGCGACTTAAGTATCCTACAGGTGAACCGGCGTGAAAGGGACGCAGATCAGCTCCTGATGAGGAGCCCTGAGGGCGACACAAGAGGGAATGGAGAGATTCAAGTCGAGATTGTCTAGGAACATTATTCTCCACTTGTTTCTTTTATATTTATTTTCTGAACGATGGTGATTACTTTCTATTTCATGTTTGTACGAAAGTACACATGATTTTTGGGTTAAATGTTATTTTATTCAATCTTGCTTCTACTGTTTAATCTTTGTGTTTGAATGTTTTTAACATGAAAGTGTTATTGCGGTCACTGACACTAGAAAGTGCAGCAACAGTTCAAGCTAACAAGCATGACAATGGAAGTTGCTTGAGGATTAGAGGAATTTAATCCACTTGTTTTTAATAATGTTCCATTTCCATCATCAGAAAGTGTGGTTAATGTGCATGTTTAAGTCTTAGATTAAATATAGAAGCTAAGCTTGGTAAGATATTTATTGCAATTTAATGCATCGACAATCACCTATCCTTTTATACCTTGTGAGCACTTAGTATTCTGTTGAATATTCACGTTGGAGATCCCAGTTTATCATTATCTTATTTTATCTTTTTTTTTTTCAAGTTATTGGTTCGACAACTACTCTCATAATTTATCTCGTTTCTATCTATTTATTGCACTGACATTGATAGACAAAAGACAACCATCCTCGTGGGATCGATATCCAACAGACTCATATCTGCCTACTATACTTGCATCGACAGTGTACGCTACCACATTATTGTTGTGACATTAAATAGCCAATCAAGTTTTCGCGCCGTTGTCGGGGGTGGCGTTTGTTTGATATTTATTTTTGTTTTTGTACTTTGATTTTTATTATATAATATTTAGTTGTCACTAACTTGTTTTCTTTTTGTCGTAATTTTCACATTTTATTTTAGGTGTTTGATGACCCGATGCAATTCGGAGTTTATTTTCGATTTTGATCCACAAATTGAAATAACTATTCAGAGGAGACTTCAAGAACAAAGGAATATGGATTTACCAAGAAACAATGAAGCCATACCCCAGGTGCAGCACCCAAATGCTAATTACGCACCATTGCCACAAGACGCTCAAATACAAAATAGTATTATACGAGACTTTGTAGTACCTGTCTTGGATGACCAACAACCGGGAGTTGTTAGGCCAGCAATCCAAGCTAGGAATTTTGAACTTAAGCCAATAATGTTTCAAATTTTGAATTCTAATGGGCAATTGGATTGCCACATGAAGATGCATGAGAACATCTTAAATCATTTTTATTGATTTGTGCTTCCTTTAGTCAACAAGGCGTTCTTGATGACGCTTTAAAGATGCAATTATTTCCTTATTCCTTACAGGGAAGAGATCGTACTTAGTTCATTGGGCTACCTGCTGGATCAATTACTTCTTGGAATGCACTAGCAACATAGTTTGTTTTGCGCTTTAACCCGTCGACAATGAATGCTCGTCTCCGAAATGATATTACAGCTTATCATCAGCTGGATGATGAGAATCTTCACACTACATGGGAACGTTATAAATCTTTTCTTCGACGTTGCCCCATGCACGACATTCGACAGGTAACACAAATTGAAGTTTTCTATAATAGGCTGAATTCACACATAAGGAATCTTGTTGATGCATCAGCCAATGGTCCTTTGCGAGATTGTACTTATAATGATGTTGTTGGAATTCTTGAGAAAATTTCTCAGAATGATTATCAATATCCTATCTCTAGAGGTGCTACTCTGGTAGTTATTGAATTGGACGCAATATATGCACTTAGTGCTCAAGTTTCTTCTCTTGTAAATATGATAAAAAATATCCCTCAACAAGTTGATGTTCCTAACTTTTGTTGTGAGATTTGCAGTGACAACCATAGCTATGAAGATTGTCCACAACATGTAGACAATGCCTTTTATGTCAGTAACATCCGCAACAATTCTTATGGCAACTCTTATAATAATTCTGCATGCAATCAACAATCTTGGGAAACTGAGACTGCTGGACAAAATGCTGCGACATTCTGATATGGGAATATATCTACCCAAGGCAATTATTGTAACAGCCCGATATTGGGTCTAGTCGGAGCAGTGGTTTCAGGGCCACAAATTCGATGAAGAAAAATTCATTTCTTATTATATTTATATGGTCTACAGTTTTATGGAATTATTTCGTGAAAATTTCGTTCAAAAATTTTGAGGTTTGGGCACTCAATTTAGTCAAAAGGACTAAATTGCAAAAAGTGCAATGTAACATCCTTAAATAGGGGCTATTATGTTTGAACTGTGTGCATGTGTATGGCTTGGTTGTGATATTAATTGATACGTTTTAGGGTCTAGGTATAAGCCAAGGGTAGGCCCGAACTATAGGAAAAATTTTGTTTTTAAGCTTTGGTTAAGGGGAGCTGAAGGAGTTAGGGGTTAAAAATATTTTGTGGTAAATTTAAGCACAAGTAAAGCCTTGGTAAAGTGGCAAGGAGGCGCCACTTAGGGCCTTAAGCAGTGACGCCACAAGAAGGGGAAGGAGAGCTTGGGTTCGAGCTGCAGAAATCCCTTGCTGCAAATTCTTTTTGACGCCAGAGAGGGGAAGAGTTGTGCTCAGCTCAAACTCTGATGGATAACTGTTGATCAAGTCAAACTGATTTAAACTGGTGGAGAAGAGAGAATTTAGGAGTTTGAACAATTCAAACTCGTTTGAACGAGTGGCCAGGAGAGGTTTGCGAGGTTGCCAAATTTTGAATGGTGTGAGGTGGAGTATTTGGCTGAAAGACTTAGGAGGAGTGCCGAAATTCCTTAGGCAGGCTAGGTGGATAATTTTGGCTAAGTCAAGCCTTAGTGCATTTGGTTGGGAACCAAAAGCCGAAAACCCATAGCCCTTGTCGATTTCTCCCTTAGTGCACCGTGTTGAAGCAAAAGCCGAAAGCTCTTAGGTCTTTGTCGATTTCTCTCTTAGGCAAACCGAATGCTCCCCTTCCATTCTCTCATTTTGTTTTGGCCGAATCTCCTTTGATCTTTCTCTTCAAAGCTAAACCGAATCACTTCTATTTCTTTTCTTCTTCTTTCACATACTTGCTTCAAAACCGAAACAACACCTTTCCCCTTTGATCGATTGCTTTACTTCTTTCAACCCTCTTTTGTGCCAAATTAACACAAAGTCCTCTCCTCTTGGATGCAAGCCGATTCATTCTCACACTTTTGGGGGTTCTTAATCGTTCTTCTTCTGTGGACCTTTAACCGAATCTTAATCTACCGGCAGGTAAGGCTTTGTTGTTTCATTTCTCTCTTCCTTCTCTGGATCTATAGCCGAATCTCTCCCATCTTCACTCTCTTTTCTCTATCGATTCATCTGGGACAAAAGCCGAATTTCGGTATTTGTCATGATTCTTAATCATCTATGAAATCGGATTCTCCTAGGTTCTTCGGGATTTTGAAGCAGTGGTTCATGGTCATCTACTCTCTATCAATCAGTTTTGTTAAAGACTGCGGTAAGGTTACATATCGATTTAACCTTTCTCTTATTCTTTCGAAAAGCCGAAGGCTATTAAGTTTAAGTTGTTTAAAGATCTTGGCCGATTGTAGGGAAGGCTTGACATCGTGTGCTTTGGGATTTGTATAAAGTACAAAAGGAGTCAAGGTAAGGATTGTGGTTCCATGCGTTAACTTTTTGGGATTTTCAAGTGAAGCCGAATGGCCTTTTTGCTAATAGTTTGATATTGGCTTAATGTAGGAGAGGGGATTTAGTGCGTTAGATCTTGATCTACGGGATTCGATAGTCGCGTTAGTAACCAGGTGTGTATCTTACACACTTCATAATCCATGTAAACTTGCTAAAAACCTAAATTACGTTAAAAGCCGAAACTGTGTAGATTTTGATTTGGTACCCTTATGGGTAAGAGCAAGGATTCGGGTAAGTCCGTTTGATAAGGTTAAGATATTTGATTCTGATGAAATTGCATATGCTATGTTTCACTGTATGTTTAATGATTAAGCATGATGGCATGATATGTATGTGCATTGCATTATTGTGGGTGATATGAGAGGAGGGGGAAGAATGATATCTGTGACTTTGGGTTACCAGTGGTTTGGTACCACAGTTGATTTCGTGACTTTGGGTCACCAGAGGTTTGGCACCTCATAGCGACTCGTCCCAGTGGTTTAGCACCACAGTGGGTTGGCCCCACATTCGATAAAACGGGATTGTCGCCAGTGATTTGGTATCACAACGTGGGTTGGCCCCACATATGGATTATTTGTGACTTTGGGTCACCAGTGGTTTGGCACCACCAGTGGTTTGGTACCACACGGGGTAGAAAAAGGAGTTGTGGATGGCTAGGTTTGGGTGCATGATATGTTTGCTTGATTATGATTTGTGTAAGCTCGTTGCTATAAACGGGAGGGGGATTATGCACTGAGTCTTGGTGACTCACCTTCTCCCTTATCTTTTCAGGTGATTCATAGATCGCGGATGAGGAGCCGGGTGGACTTGAGGTGACCATGCGATACTTGTTTTCGTTTTTACATGGATTTTCGACTCGGGTACTTTAACGTTATATTTCGATTTTATTTAGGTTTGTAACAAGGCCTTTAAATTATGTTTTGGATTATTTTATCTGCTTTGGATTTGGTTTTAAATATTGTAATATCCCGGGTTAGGGGGCTATTTTGTTGTTGCACGATATTGCATGTGTTAGTGTGCTGTGTGGTTATTTCGGTGTTTTAGGAGCTTAATTGTAGGCTAGGAGTGTGCCTCAAGTGAGTGGGTAAATTTTGGTTTTGGGGTGTTAGGTGAAGGGAACCGAGGAAGCTGGGGTTTAAGAATTTTATTTGAGGTTTTGTTGCACAAAGGAAGAGCTGGAAAGTGGCAAAGCATGCGCCACATGGGGAGCTTGATGTGGCGTCATCTTCGTGAGAGAGGAGGTCCAGGTGTTCGAGCCAGCAGAGTTCTCCTTTGACTTCTTTTTGGGACGGCATGGAGGAGAGGTAGAAGGCTAGTGAAACTCTAGCTTGGACCAAGTCTTCACATTCAAAAGGAGGGTGGAGAGCAATTGTAGGAGGGAGACTTGGTCTTGATGTTTGAATGTGTGGATGTGAGTGAATTAGGGGATTTGGCCGATTTGTGGGGTGTTGGAGTGGGGATGTGGACGGTTTGGGTAGTAGGAAGGAGGTGTGCCAAATGCACTTCTCACTTTGTGCATTTTCGGCCAAAAGCTTTTGTGAAGCATCTTTGTTTTTTTCTTTCTTTTGTCAAAAGCCACCCGAAATTTCAAGAGATTTTTCCATTCCTCTTCTTTTGCTCAATTGTGCTAAAATCGAGCACTCTCTTCTTCAACCTCCTTTCTCTTTCTTTTGAAACTTTGGTTTGCCGAAACTAACATCTTTTCTTGTCATATTTTCATCTCTTTTCTTCTTGAAACCGTGATAGCCGAATCACCCATATGCTCTCCCCATTTCTTGTGTGCCGAAACTACCATCACCTTACTTCTCAAATTTCATTTTCTTTTCCTAAGCTTAATTGCTGAAACTTTGCTCCCATTTCACATTGTTTTCCCTCAAAACCGAAAATAGAGGTGTTAAACACCTTGTGCCGATTCTTTCTTTCTTTGTTTTCAACATAGCCGAATATTTTTCCTTCTCCTAGAAGTCCTAGTTGGCCGAATATTGGGTGTTGGTAAGTGCAAGGCCGAATGGCCATATCTCCCTCTTGCGATCTTTGTTGGTTATGGTTTGGTCAAGGGCCGATTATGGTCAGGTTGGAAGGGTGTTAACCGGTTGGTTTAATCTCTTCGTTATAGGGTCTTTGGATTGCGAAATCAAGCGGGAGGAGTCATCTTTTCTCATTAACCGATTGGTAAGTAAGGGGTAAGCGCTTGGTATATTTTTGTTAGTGCAATCCGTTGATTTCGATTAAGTTTAAAGTGATTAGTGATTAACTATTGGTTTGTTAGAGTGCCGATTGTTGGAAGAGGAATCATCGCTTGATTCAGATTTGGTAGGAAACCGATCATCTTCAAGGTAAGGGATTGAAATTAACCCTTTTTGGTGTCTCTGTGTTGGCCGAATGGTCTTAGTGACTAACTCCTTCTTGGCCGATTGTAGGAGTTAGCAATCGAGGGGCTTAGATCGCTTTGGTCAGGAGTTCTAGACTCGTATTATCAGGTGTGTAGCTAACACACTCTCTATTTAGTAACGTTGTTAATAAACTTGATTGCTTAATAAGATTGAAACAGTGAGAAGGATAATTGGATACCCAAAAGGGGTATGTATACGATTCGTAAGTCTGTTTCTATGATGAGTATTAATGATAATACATGATATCATGATTTATGTTATGCATGTTATGAGTTGTAATGCTTGATATGTTGGCATGATATGCATGGCTTGTATGAGATGCATAATCCCATGAGTATGATATGTGTGGGTGATACGAGAGGAGGGAGCAGTGGTATGTTGTGCTGACGAGCACCAGTGCTTTGGTAGCACACTTTGTGACTTTGGGTCACCAGAGGTTTGGCACCTCCAGAGGTTTGGTACCTCAGCGTCTCGTCCCAGTGGGCTCAAGCACTACAAAGGGTTGGCCCCACGGATGATTATACTGGGATTGACGCCGGTGATTTGGTATCACACGATGGGTTGGCCCCATCACCGCATTTGTGACTACGGGCCACCAAAGCTTTGGTAGCACATTGTGTCTTTGGGACACCGTGAGGTTTGGCACCTCATTGCGACTTGTCCCCGTGGTTTGACCACCGTGGGTTGGCCCCACTTGAGTTATGGGATCGTCTGCTAGTGATTTGGTATCACACGATGGGTTGGCCCCATCATCATCGGATTTGTGACTACGGTCACCGCTGCTTTGGTAGCACATCGTGTCTTTGGGACACCAAAGGGTTTGGTACCACAATGACGGATATTGTGTCTTTGGGACACCAAAGTGTTTTGGTAACACATTGTGACTATATGTCACCAGTGGTTTGGCACCACCAGTGGTTTGGTACCACACGGGGTAGAAAAGGCGATATGGATGGTTAGGATCGGGTTGCATTAATTATGTTGCTATGTATGATGTGTGTTAGCATGTTGTTTCTTCGGGAGCGGGATTTGCACACTGGGTCACTCGACTCACCCTCTCCTTTGACATTTCAGGTGACTCGTAGACGCGGACATGGAGCCGGGATGGACTCGGGGTGCACATGCCATTCCTTAATAAAGCTTTACTCAGACTCCACTATTTGGGTACCTTAGTTTATTTACTTTTAATTGGGTTTTATTTTGGATTTGTAAAGGCCTTTAAAGTTATGTTTTATGTTGTTAATGTTTTAAGTTGATTTTGACATGCCTTAAACAAAGTAACTTGGAGTAAGTTTTACTAAAACTTGGAAAGATAATGATTTCAAAACTATAACGCACTGGGTTTTTAAACCATACCATCGGGTATCACACTGAGTTTTCATACGAAACAAATACAACCGGTTTCCAATTCAAACGTGTAGTTCTCCTAAGTTTAAAAGTGTTTTATGTGTCACTAAGAAACTAATGAGGTTTTAATGGTTAAACTCGTTTTAACTACAAATTCTGGCTAGGTTTTCAAAATCTCCGGGTTTCAAATACACCTCTTGTTTTCAAACAAGACTACTCAAACTTGTTTCAAACACACTATGTTTTCACTCAGCTTTTAAATGGAAAATCTAACTTTTCAAAAATATTTTCCCTCGTAACACACCAGATTCGGACGTGGTGTCTTGTCCGGGTTTGGGGTGTTACAAATATGACTAAGTAGTTACTTGATTTGCTTTAATAACCTGATCATCAAAGTTTTCAAACTAAGCTACGCAACGAGTTTTCTAAACTCTACCATCGGGTAATACAACTCACATGATAACAAAGTTAACTTAAAATGAATTTCAAACCTAATATTTCCAAAGCTCAAATACAAAACGGTTTTACAAGTAATTAAGTTAATTTCTTCCGGGATTCGATAGACTTAGACGTTTTCTTAAGTAATGAATAACAAAGCAAACAAAGAGTTTTTCACTGAAATTAAACCGGCCACTTGTTTTCTTCGAAACATTTTCTCTCTGTGACTTGCCAGATTCGATCGTGGTGTGTTGACCGGGTTTGGGGTGTTATAATTTTGGTATCAGAGCCAAGTTCACAAGCTCGACTGTGGTCCCGAGGCCCAAAATGTTTTAAAGTGTGGTTTTAAAAAGGTTTTGTTGGAAAATACATGGTTTGAAAGGCATGGCACCGAGTCTCCGGCACCAATCCGCCCAGGTAAGTACCCCTAACTGGTGTTTGCAAATGATTGTGATGATATATGATATGAATGAATAAGTGATAGTGGACTACCCTAGAGACTGGAACCTATATGACTCTGTGGACTCGCGAAAACAAAACTCTATAATAGAAACTGTTCATAAGACTGTGCCTTAATAATAGTGGAATAAAGACTGACGCATAAAACTTTTAAATCAGATAAGTCGAGACGTTAGACATGAGCACTCAAGGTCGGGGTCGTAATACACGTGGACGCGGTCGGGGTAGGATGACTGTGTCTGAACCAGTGAGGTCTGGTCAGGGGTCGGAAAATGAGATGCCACCACCACCACCAGCTGCAGGTGTTGAGTTTCAGGATCAAACAGGGGATGATGCAGTGTCGCAGGCGATGCTGCGAGTTCTTGAGAGGGTGGCTGGAGCAGGTGGAGGCACGGGAGCTCGGAAGTCTGTATCTGAGCGACTCCGAGCCAATGGAGCTGAGGTATTCTGAGGTGTTTCTGGTGTGGCGCCCAATACGGCTGAGTATTGGTTGGAGGCGACGGAGCGTATCATGGACGACTTGGATTTGACTGCTGAAGAGAAACTGAAAGGGATAGTGTCGCTCCTTCGGGATGAGTCATACCAGTGGTGGCTCACGGTTCGGGATAGTGCTGCAGCGGATGATCTCACGTGGGACTATTTTAAGGCAGCGTACCAGAAGAAGTATATTGGATCTAGCTACATTGATGCGCAATGTGGCGCTTCGAGGCTCGGTTCGGGAGTAAGTCCGTATCGGAGTACGAGGCAGAATTCTTAAGGTTGAGCCAGTATGCTCGAGGTATCGTGGCTACGGAGCACGAGCGATGTGTCAGGTTCGAGGACGGATTGAGGGATGAGCTGAGATTGCTGATTGCTCCACAGCAGGAGCGAGAGTTTGCCGTGTTAGTAGAAAAGGCTAAGATAGCCGAATGGGTAAAGGAATCTGTGAGGCGAATCGTGACAGAAATAGACATAAGAGTGGTTTTGGATCATCCGGTCGGCCGGTAATTCTCGAGAAGGGCTAGGCATGGTGGGCCAAATCAATCCGGGAGGCCTCACATCGCTAATCGTGGTCCAGCCAGCGTGTAATCGGTGTGGGAAATCTCATTGGGACGAATGTTGGATTGGTGGAAAGGATGCTTTGAATGTGGCTCGTTGGATCATCGTGTGAGGATTGTCCATGGAAGTTAGCCAGGATTCATCCCGAGGCCGTGGTCGTGCTCGGTTCAGAATGAGGGACCGCAACCGCAGAGGTCGTGGTGCTTTGGTAGATGAGGTAATGGTTCTGCCTCGGGGCCATGGAGCACCGGGCAGAGGTGCAGGCAACACCGAGGCGAGACAGCCTGGATTGGTATATGCAGCGAGGCATTGAGAGGAAGGCGACGCACCGGACGTCATAACCGGTACATTCTTAATCTTTGGATTACCATATACTGCTTTGATAGATGTGGGTTCGACGCATTCGTATGTTGCTAGTAGCATAGTAGAGACCATGAACCTAGACTTTGAGACTACTTCTAGGGAGATGACAGTAATTAGCCCTCTAGGTCACCCTGTAGAAGTAAATAAGTTGTATAGGGATGTACCCCTAGAACTCCAAGGGGTAGTGTTTGTGGCTGATCTGATGGAACTGCCGTTTGGGGAGTTCGATCGATTCTTGGGATGGAACTGGTTGGTGAAGTACCAAGCAAGTCCGGATTGGCGACTAAGCGCATTGTTTTGAAAACGGTTGAGGGTGAAAAAGTGGTGATGATAGGTAATAGAAGAGATTATCTGTCCAACGTGGTGTCTGCTTTGAAAGCTGAGAAAATGCTCAGAAAGGGTTGTGAGGCGTTTATGGTTCGTGTGTGTGCCTTGGAGGCCAAGGAGTCAGCTGTAGAGAATGTCCGAACGGTGAAGGAATTTATCGACGTATTTCCAGAAGAACTTCCGAGTCTGCCTCCGGATCGAGAAGTTGAATTTGGTATAGATCTGTTACCCGGAACAGCGCCAGTGTCTATTGCCCCGTATAAGATGGCGCTGAAAGAATTGGTACAGCTGAAGGCTCAGATTCAGGAGTTGTTGGACCGGGGTTTTATCCGGCCAAGTGTTTCGCCTTGGGGAGCGTCAGTGCTCTTTGTGAAGAAGAAGGATGGTACAATGCGGATGTGTATAGACTACCGCCAAGTGAATAAGCTGACGATCAAAAACAAGTATCCGTTGCCGAGGATAGATGACTTGTTTGATCAGCTTAAGGGTGCATCGGTTTTCTCAAAGATCGATATAAGGTCAGGGTATCATCAGCTAAAGGTGAAAGAGGCTGATATTCACAAGACGGCGTTTGCATGCCGGTATGGGCACTACGAGTTTCGTAATGCCTTTTGGGTTGACTAACGCGCGGCAAAGATTCATGGACATGATGAATCGTGAGTTCCAAAGATATTTGGACCAGTTTGTCGTGGTGTTTATAGACGACATTTTGGTGTACTCAAGGTCTGAGGAGGACCATGATGCGCATTTGCGGATAGTTTTGCAGATTCTGAGGGAGAAGTAGTTATTTGCCAAGTTCAGTAAGTGCAAATTCTGGCTTAAGGAGGTGACTTTCTTGGGTCACGTGGTGTCAGCAGAAGGGATTAGAGTGGATCCTCGCAAGATTGAGGCGATATTTGGACCGAAACCGCCTAAGTCGATGGCGAGAGAGATTCGAGTTTTCTAGGTCTGGCAGGATATTACCGAAGATTTGTAGAGGGATTTTCTCTGATCGCAGCACCGTTGACCAAGTTGCTGAGGAAAGGAGTTCCATTTGTCTAGTCTGAGAAGCAACAGGAAAGTTTCGACAAGTTGAAGAAGATTCTAACTGAAGCTCCGGTTTTGATTCAGCCTAAGGCAGGAAAGGAATTCACGGTCTACTGTGATGCATCACATACTAGCTTGGGATGTGTGCTGATGCAGGAAGGGAAGGTAGTGGCATATGCCTCTCGACAACTGAGACCGCATGAGGATAATTATCCGATGAATGACTTGGAATTAGCTGCAGTGGTTTTCGCCCTGAAAATATGGAGGCACTACTTGTACGGAGAGAAGTTGATAGTCTACACGGATCACAAAAGTCTGAAGTACCTTTTGACTCAGAAGGATTTGAACTTGAGACAACGCAGATGGATTGAGCTGTTGAAGGACTACGACTGCTCGATTGAGTATCATCCGGGCAAGGCTAACGTGGTGGCAGACGCGTTGAGCCGTAAGGTAGTATCGGACTTGAGAGTGATGATTGCTCATCTTAGCTTGTATGACGACGGGAGCCTATTGGCAGAATTGCAGGTTAAGCCGACTTGGGTAGAGTAGATTAAGGAGAAACAGTTAGTGGATGAGGGTTTGAATGCTCGGAGGTTGCAAGTTCAGAATGGTGGGTTGGAAGGTTACAACTTGTCCGGAGACGAAGTCTTCGTGTTTTCAAGGGAAAGCTTGTATGCCAAGGACGCGAGTTAAGGCGGAGGATTCTTCAGATGCACATAGTAGCCAATACGCTATGCATCCCGGAGGTAGCAAGATGTACCGGATTTGCGAGAGCGCTTTTGGCCGTGTCCAATCAAAACGGGAAAATCGAGTTTGTGGGTAAATGTTTGACGTGTCGCCAGGTCAAAGCCGAGCATCGCTTGCCGTCGGGTTTACTTCAACTAGTGAAGATTCCACAGCTGGAAGTGGGAAAGGATCACTATGGACTTTGTCGCTGGGCTACCCTTACGCCTAGTAAGAAGGACTCGATCTGCAGGTAATTGTGGACCGTTTGACGAAATCAGCTCATTTCATACCGGTAAGGGTTGATTACTCGCCTGTGTTTAGCTAAAGTTGTATGTGGCAGAGATAGTGAGGTTACACGGTGTGCCAGTGTCGATTATCTCGGATAGGGATCCCAGATTCACGTTGAGGTTCTGGAAAGCGTTTTATCAGGCTTTGGGGATGCGATTGGATTTTAGTACGGCATTTCATCCGTAGACAGACGGACAGTCAGAAAGGGTTATACAAGTCTTGGAAGATATGTTAAGAGGCTGTGTTTTGGATTTCAGAGGCAGCTGGGAAGAATTTCTACCGTTAGCTGAGTTTGCATACAACAATAGTTACCAGGCAAGTATTCAGATGGCACCATATGAGGCGTTGTATGGTAGGAAGTGTCGTACACCTACATGCTGGACAGAGTTAGGTGAGCGTCAGATGTTGGGTCCAGAGTTGGTTACGGAAACTGAGGATAAGGTCAAGTTGATTCGGGCTCGTTTGAAGGAAGCTTCGGACAGGCAGAAGTCATATGCCGATCTTAAGTGGAGAGATATAGAGTTCGCAGTGGGTGACAGGGTTTTCTTGAAGGTCTCGCCGTGGAAGAAAGTGCTGAGATTTGGTAGGAAGGGCAAGCTAAGTCCAAGGTTTATTGGCCCATATAAGGTGTTGAGACGAGTGGGACCAGTAGCTTATCAGCTCGAGTTACCAGCAGAGCTGAGTCAGATACACGATGTGTTCCACGTCTCCATGCTTAGGCGTTACCGTTCAGATCCATCGCATGTTGTATCGGTGGAGGAAATTGAGGTGAACCCAGATTTGACAATGGAAGAGGAACCAGTGCAGATTTTAAACCGGGATGTGAAGGTTTTGCGTAAGAATTCAGTTCCTTTGGTAAAGGTGTTGTGGCGAAACCATGGCGTGGAAGAAGCTATGTGGGAACCAGAGGATGTGATGAGACAGCAATACCCTCAACTCTTTTGACCAGGTAATTTCGAGGCCGAAATTATTTTAAGGGGGTAGAACTGTAACATCCTTAAATAGGGGCTATTATGTTTGAACTGTGTGCATGTGTATGGCTTGGTTGTGATATTAATTGAGAATTTTTAGGGTTTAGGTATAAGCCAAGGGTAGGCCCAAACTATAGGAAAAATTTTGTTTTTAAGCTTTGTTTAAGGGGAGCTGAAGGAGTTAGGGGTTAAAAATATTTTGTGGTAAATTTAAGCACAAGTAAAGCCTTGGTAAAGTGGCAAGGAGGCGCCACTTAGGGCCTTAAGCAGTGACGCCACAAGCAGGGGAAGGAGAGCTTGGGTTCGAGCTGCAGAAATCCCTTGCTGCAAATTCTTTTTGACGCCAGAGAGGGGAAGAGTTGTGCTCAGCTCAAACTCTGATGGATAACTATTGGTCAAGTCAAACTGATTTAAACTGGTGGAGAAGAGAGAATTTAGGAGTTTGAACAATTCAAACTCGTTTGAACGAGTGGCCAGGAGAGGTTTGTGAGGTTGCCGAAATTTGAATGGTGTGAGGTGGAGTATTTGGCTGAAAGACTTAGGAGGAGTGCTAAAATTCCTTAGGCAGGCTAGGTGGATATTTTCGGCTAAGTCAAGCCTTAGTGCATTTGGTTGGGAACCAAAAGTCGAAAACTCATAGCCCTTGTCGATTTCTCCCTTAGTGCACCGTGTTGAAGCAAAAGCCGAAAGCTCTTAGGTCTTTGTCGATTTCTCTCTTAGGCAAACCGAATGCTCCCCTTCCATTCTCTCATTTCGTTTTGGCCGAATCTCCTTTGATCTTTCTCTTCAAAGCTAAACTGAATCACTTCTATTTCTTTTCTTCTTCTTTCACATACTTGCTTCAAAACCGAAACAACACCTTTCCCCTTTGATCGATTGCTTTACTTCTTTCAACCCTCTTTTGTGCCGAATTAACACAAAGTCCTCTCCTCTTGGATGCAAGCCGATTCATTCTCACACTTTTGGGGGTTCTTAATCGTTCTTCTTCTGTGGACCTTTAACCGAATCTTAATCTACCGGCAGGTAAGGCTTTGTTGTTTCATTTATCTCTTCCTTCTCTTGATCTATAGCCGAATCTCTCCCATCTTCACTCTTTTTTCTCTATCGATTCATCTGGGACAAAAGCTGAATTTCGGCATTTTTCATGATTCTTAATCATCTATGAAATTGGATTCTCCTAGGTTCTTCGAGATTTTGAAGCAGTGGTTCGTGGTCATCTACTCTCTATCAATCAGTTTCGTTAAAGACTGCGGTAAGGTTACATATCGATTTAGCCTTTCTCTTATTCTTTCGAAAAGCCGAAGGCTATTAAGTTTAAGTTGTTTAAAGATCTTGGCCGATTGTAGGGAAGGCTTGACATCGTGTGCTTCGGGATTTGTATAAAGTACGAAAGGAGTCAAGGTAAGGGTTGTGGTTCCATGCGTTAACTTTTCGAGATTTTCAAGTGAAGCCGAATGGCCTTTTTGCTAATAGTTTGATATTGGCTGAATGTAGGAGAGGGGATCTAGTGCATTAGATCTTGATCTACGGGATTCGATAGTCGCGTTAGTAACCAGGTGTGTATCTTACACACTTCATAATCTATGTAAACTTGCTAAAAACCTAAATTACGTTAACAGCTGAAACTGTGTATATTTCGATTTGGTACCCTTATGGGTAAGAGCAAGGATTCGGGTAAGTCCGTTTGATAAGGTTAAGATATTTGATTCTGATGAAATTGCATATGCTATGTTTCACTGTATGTTTAATGATTAAGCATGATGGCATGATATGTATGTGCATTGCATTATTGTGGGTGATATGAGAGGAGGGGGAAGAATGATATCTGTGACTTTAGGTCACCAGTGGTTTGGTACCACAGTTGATTTCGTGACTTTGGGTCACCAGAGGTTTGGCACCTCATAGCGACTCGTCCCAGTGGTTTAGCACCACAGTGGGTTGGCCCCACATTCGATAAAACGGGATTGTCGCCAGTGATTTGGTATCACAACGTGGGTTGGCCCCACATATGGATTATTCGTGACTTTGGGTCACCAGTGGTTTGGCACCACCAGTGGTTTGGTACCACACGGGGTAGAAAAAGGAGTTGTGGATGGCTAGGTTTGGGTGCATGTTATGTTTGCTTGATTATGATTTGTGTAAGCTCGTTGCTATAAACGGGAGGGGGATTATGCACTGAGTCTTGGTGACTCACCTTCTCCCTTATCTTTTCAGGTGATTCTTAGATCGCGGATGAGGAGCCGGGTGGACTCGAGGTGACCATGCGATACTTGTTTTCATTTTTACATGGATTTTCGACTCGGGTACTTTAACGTTATATTTCAATTTTATTTAGGTTTGTAACAAGGCCTTTAAATTATGTTTTGGATTATTTTATCTGCTTTTGGATTTGGTTTTAAATATGACTAAGTAATTACTTGATTTGCTTTAATAACTGATCATCAAAGTTTTCAAACTAAGCTACGCAACGAGTTTTCTAAACTCTACCATCGGGTAATACAACTCACATGATAACAAAGTTAACTTAAAATGAATTTCAAACCTAAGATTTCCAAAGCTCAAATACAAAACGGTTTTACAAGTAATTAAGTTAATTTCTTCCGGGATTCGATAGACTTAGATGTTTTCTTAAGTAATGAATAACAAAGCAAACAAAGAGTTTTTCACTGAAATTAAACCGGCCACTTGTTTTCTTCGAAATGTTTTCTCTCTGTGACATGCCAGATTCGGTCGTGGTGTGTTGACCGGGTTTGGGGTGTTACATGCAAAACTTGAGTTCTATACGTTAGAGGTGTCGAATTTCTATGAGATTTTAAATTAGAGGTCCTTAAATGGTAATTAGACTATTGGTTAAGTTAGTGTACAAAAATGGACATGGTTTGGTATGTTTTCAAAGTTTTTCATTAAGGGCATTTTGGTAATTTGGTAATTAAAATGAATTAAAAAGCCAAAATAAAGCCAATTTTTGTCCATATTCGTCCCATGGCTGAAATTAACAAGGGGAAACCATGGATAGGGTTTTCCAAGATTCCAAGCTCGATTGTAAGTCCGTTCTAGCCCCGTTTTTAATGCTCTTTACATTTTTAAAGTCGTTGTAACTCGATCTTTCTATTTCTACCATCAATTTGAAGAGATGTGAAGGTCTAAAATTTTACCCATGATGGATGTTTGTGTATTTTGATTTCTAATGGTAGAAAATGATTATTTGGTGTATGATAAATGACTTTTGCTAAGTGATTTTTGGTGAAAATGCCTAAAAGGACTTATTTGTAAAAGTTATAAAATATGGTGTAAAAATGTGAATAAATGAAAATTTTGGGCTGTTATAAGCATGTATAATGTTCGGCTAAGCATGGGTATTGAAGAAATTGAATACATTTCATTTTACGAGCCTAGGGTCTAAATTGTAAAAAGTCAAACTTTAGGGGCAAAAATGTAATTTTTGCCATAATGTGATTTTGGGATGATTTGAATAGTATAATGATTAAATAAGTTAAATGTGATATTATAGATCAAGAAAAATGAGGTTCGGACCTAGAACGGGGGAAAAATAATTATTTGACGATTTAGTCCTTTTTGTCGTTTTTATGCCGAGGTAAGTTCGTATGTTTAATAAGCATTAAATTATATGTGTATAAATGCTTAATTGATAATAATTATGGTAAATGTTATATTATTGAAATGAAATGTGAATGTTATTGAGTACGATACTACGGAAATGACCGACAGAGATTCGATACAGCGAAAGTCCCGGTTGAACCTTAGGAATAGATAGGATATAAATGTCATGACATTAGGGTTACTGAGATTATGTGTAAGACCATATCTGGGATATGGCATCAATATGAGACATTCGTGTAAGACCATATCTGGGATATGGCATCGATATGAGACTTCATGTAAGACCATAGCTGGGCTATTGGCATCGATACGAGATTACATGTAAGACCATATCTGGGATATGGCATTGGTATGGTACTGTGTGTACTAGATTCCTGAGTATCCTTTAGTATTCCGAGTGGTTCAACGGGAAATTCAACGGGTATGTCAAAGAAGAGAAAGAGTGTAAATATTACGAATTGGTACAGGTATGTACGTAAAGTTTATATACATTGACTTCATGAAATTGTGGGTTCATGATTTCCACGAGAATGATTTTATGAAAACATTGTGATTATTGGTCTATACTTGTGATGTATGAAATACATGATAAATTCTATTGATGATTATGTGATTGGCTTTCAGGCCAAATTGAGTTAAGATATAGCATGTTATATTCGTGCAATTGTGGTTTGTCAGGATATGTGAAAAAGGAAAGATTGGCATAATTGCCAATTAAAATGGTTATGAAAGTATGTGAATATAAGAGTTTAGGCAATTGAGTGATGTTAAAGTATATGCTTGAAATGTAAATACTCATAATTAATATGCATGTTTATTATGTGGTTTGAAATGATTTGTTAATTGTTGTAATATGTTACAACGGAAAGATTACGGTTGTTGGGCTAATGCCAAAATATGTCAAATTATGCTTATAGGTTGATAGAGCAAACATTGTGACTGAATAAAATTATAACCACGAGATTAAGGTAGATTAATAAATTTGTGTTCATATTGTTGAACATGATAAACACTTGGTAAGTTGTGATTGAGTAAGTTATACTTATGAGACTTAAATGACATTCGTATGGTTTTACATTATGTTGATAGTATGATACATGTATGGTTGAGGTTGCTTATTATTTACATATGAACTTACAAAGCTATATACATAGCTTACCCCCTTCATTTCCTATGTCTTATAGGGTTATTAAGCTATCTCGAGTTGGAGATCGCCAGAGATCCTATCACACTATCAAGCTATCATTTTGGGTATAAGTGAATTCAAGTATTTTAAGTCTATGGCATGTATAGGGACTATGTCAATTTGTTATATGTGTCATTATTAATTTGGCCATATGTGTTAGCTTGTAATTGCTAATGCTTCATCTTATACATGTAACCATGAATGATGGCTTATGTTGATCATAAGTTTATTCATATGTTAATGCCCTCTTGTGAATGTGAAATTAGTATGTTTTTAACGGGCTAAGTACGATGTTATAAGCATGATAAATGATGGTATAAGAATGACATGTTATTGTTTTGTTTGTGGTTGTTTGGTTGCATTTATATGCCTAAATTTGTGCCATGTGATGTTGTGTAGATGTGTGCAACTGAGGGTGGCAAAATGTCTTGGTAAATAGCCCTATTTTTTTCCACATAGGTAGACACACGTGCGTGTGTCTAGGCCATGTGTGACACACGGTCTGCCACACGGGCATGTGTTCCGGCCGTGTGTCCCTTGCACCTTAATTTTGAAAAAAAATAGAATGTCCAAAATTGAGCACACGGGCAGAGACACGGACGTGTGTCTCAGCCGTGTGTGCTACACGACCTAGCACACGGGCGTGTGGCAAGGCCGTGTGGCACAAGTCAGAGAGCACCCCTAAATCAAACACGGTATGAAGCACGGGCGTGTCCCTCGGACCACACGGGCGTGTGAGCCCTGCTTCTAGAAAAAAAATTCTAAGTTTTATAAAAATTCTCTGAGTGCTCGGTTTAGTCCCGAACCACTTCTAAAGTATGTTTTGGGCCTTGTAAGCTTGTTTTAGGGACGATATGAAGGTGTGTGAAAAGTTTTAATTCGGATGGAAATTTATGACTCGGAAATGTATGTTAACTTATGTTTACGTTTGATAATGCCTCGTACCCTGTTTTGGCATCGAATACGGGTAAAAGGTGTTACATTATGACTCAGAATTGTATGAATGCTTGTGATATAAGTCCGGTAATGCCTCGAGCCCTATTCCGGCGTTGAATACGGGTAAGGGGTGTTACAATTATAATCCAAGACAAGGGAATTACAATCAATAATAGCAGAACTACAATCAGCACACTCAGATGCATCCACAACAAAGCCAGATGCATACACACCAGAATCAGATGTAGCCACAACACTCTTCAAAGCCGAATCAGCATGTTTAAGGAAATCGACAACAACAGTACACGCAAGCTTCTCCTTCTGACCTGTTAGCAACTCTTGAGGCTTTAATGCGGGAGCATATTACTCGTATAGAAGCTATTGTGCAAGGAAATTCATCTTCTATTCAGGCTTTGGAGGAACGATTAGGACAACTTGCTTCAAATCTAAATACTCGACCACTAGGCAGACTACCTAGTGACACGAAAAATCCCAGTCCAAGGGGGAAAGAACACTGCAAGGCTATCACTCTTAGGAGTGGTAAACAAACTAGCGAGCTGACTACAGGCCTTACTGTAGCACCTCAAGATACTGGTGAAGTGATCCCTGATGAAATGGTTGAATCGAAAGAGCTTGTCGATGTACCAGACAAAGAAGTTCCACAAATTGTCACTCATATGCCTAATGTCTGACCCTTGAAACTGTCGACGCAATCAAAGGTGTCAGCGCAATCAGATGTATCTCCACTTTTACCTTTTCCACAAAGATTCAGGGAGAATGAGTAGGATAAGCAGTACCAGCAGTTCCTAAACGCAATGAAACAACTTCAGGTCAATATTCCTTTAGTAGACGCTCTTGTGCAATTTTCCAATTATGGGAAATTTATGAAGGAGCTCTTGTCCAAGAAGAACAAGCTCAGTGATATTGAAACTATTGCACTCACAGAAGGCTGTAGTGTTGTTTTGACAAATAAGTTGCCCCCCAAATTGAAAGATCCTGGGAGCTTTACTATCCTATGTTCAATTGGAAACCATTATTTGGGCAAGGCTTTATGTGACTTTGGAGCTAGCATCAACCTAATGCTACTATCTACTTTCAGAAAGTTGGGAATTAGTCACATGAAACCTACTGCAGTGACATCGCAACTAGCAGATCGATCTTTGGCTAAACCTGAAGGGCAAATCAAAGACATCTTAATTCATATGTATAAATTCATTTTTCCAGCTGATTGTATCATACTTGACTGTGAGGCAGACAAGGAGGTTCGTATAATCTTGGGACGACCATTTTTAGCCATCGGACAAACTCTTATTAATGTTTACAAATGTGATCTGACCATGCGACTTAATGATGAGCACGTTACCTTTAGTGTTTTCGAATCTATTCAATGCAATGATAAAGAAGAATGCCATATTGTCGATGTGCTAGATAATCTAATTGAGGAAGAATTCAATGACCAAAGCACAATACTTTTTGAGGAGTTTTCAGTGACATCGCTGATGAATTCTTAGATGATTGTGACAGCATGGTTGAAGTTAATAATATTGAACTCAGGCATGGATGGCAGATTGAATCCTTAGACTTAACCAACAGAACAACTCCAATTTTCAAGCCACCTATTGACGAAGTTCCTACTCTGGAATTAAAACCACTACCTACTCATCTTAAATAAGTCTTTCTTGGTGCTAACAATACTCTCCCAGTTATTGTCTCCGCAACACTGGATGTAAATCAAGAAGAGAAATTGGTCAATATTCTTAAGCAACATAAACGAGCTATTGCTTGGAGTATTACCGATATTTGAGGCATTAGTCCATCTTTTTGCATGCACAAGATCAAGATGAAAGATGAAGGCAAGCAATCAATTGAGCAACAAAGAAGATTAAACGAGAAGATGAAGGGAGTTGTTAAGAAAGAAATTATAAAATGGCTTGATGGTAGAATTATTTACCCTATATCTGATAGCAATTGGGTAAGTCTAGTGCAATGTGTTCTTAAAAAGAGTGGCATCACTGTGGTTAGCAACGAAAAGATGAATTAATTCCTATACGCATTCCTACGGGATGGCGAGCCTGTATGGATTATCGCAAACTTAATGCTGCCACAAGGAAGGACCACTTCACACTTCCTTTCATTGACCAAATGTTGGACAGGCTTGCTGGAAGAGGCTATTACTGCTTCTTAGATGACTATTCTGAGTACAATCAAATTACTATTGCACCAGAGGATCAAGAGAAAACAAATTTCACCTGTCCCTTTGGTACTTTTGCTTTTCGTCGTATGCCTTTTGTGTAACAGCCCATTTTTGGTCAAATCAGAACAGTGGTTTTGGGACCACAAATCTAAAGTCAAAGTATTTATTTTATTATTAAATTAAGGTCTACAGCATGATAATATGTTTTTGTTAAAATTTTGTTAAGAAATTTTATCGTTTGATTAGTCAATTTGATAAAAAGGACTAAATTACATAAAGTGGTAATCTTGTTTTCTATTAGCTAAAGGTGTTTGATGGCTATAAAAATTTAAAGTAAAGGTCCTTAAATGGTAATTAGGCCATTAAATAGATAGTGGATGATAATGGCTTGGTTTTATTGAAATTTTGAATTAATAATGGTTAATTAAGTAATTTAGAAAATAAATGAAAGTTAAATAAAACAAAATGTTTTAATTGTGTTCATCTTCTTCAAAAGACAAAAACCAACCGATTTTCTTGAGAAAAATAGGGCTAAGGTTTGGCACTCTTATTTCCATCAATTAGGTATGTGTTTTTTATCTATTTTTGATGATTTCTATGTTTTTGAGATCGTTGCAGCTTAGTCTAGCTAGCCCAGGGACTATTTTGCAAAACTGTTAAAGATTTAGGATGTTGCAACTGATGAATAAGCATGCATTTTAGTGTTTGATGGTTGCAAATGAAAGTTTGGTGAAAGTTATACAAGTTTTGTTAAGTGATTTTTAGTAAAATGCTCAATTAGGGATTAAATTGAGAAATGTTGAAAATTTGTTGTCAAAATGGGAAATAAATGAAAATTATGGGCTGATATGAGTACTAGGAAAATTCGGCTAGCATGGGTTGGTATTAAATTGCATGAAATTGTGATTATATGAAATAAGGACTAAATTGTACAAATGTGAAACATTAGGGGCAAATGTGTAAAAGTGCCTTAATGTGTGTTTTGGATTAAATTGAATAGAGAAATAATTAAATAAGTTGATTTTGATTACATATAGATAATAAAAGAGAAATTCGGATCTAGATCGGGGGAAAAACAAAGTACTCGACTAATTGACCTATTTCACCGTTTTAGCGTCCGAGGTAAGTTTGTATGTAATAAGTTTCGTTATAAATGTATTTTAAATGCTTTGATATTGCGTAAACTGTGAATACAAGACTACGAACATGTTCAAAAATAATTCGACGAAGATTCGGCATTGGAAATCCCGGTTGAACCTTAGGAATAGATTAGGATACGAATGACATGTCATTAGGGGTTATTGTGATTATGTGATTCGGGTGTTGGTCCTGTAAGTCCTACCGGTGGCTGAGTATACCAGCATGTGTTGCGGTTACTTGAAAGCTTGTGTAAGTAGCACCGTGTAGCTACGTCTTGACTGACAGCTTGTGTGAGCAAGCCCGTTGATAGCTCGAGAGTGAGCATATATGTGATATGAGATTGAGATAGCATTGGCTATGTATGTGGCACTTCGGTGCGAGTTTCCTGAGTATCCGATAGTATTCCGAATGGTTCAATGGGTTAATGAAAGACGTGGTTGAGTATGAGATTAATACGAGATGGTACAAGTATGTACATGAACCGTATAAGCTTTAAATCGAAGAAATTGTGAAGTTTGTATATAATCTTATGATTAAATATGTGAAAGGTTTGTTAGATAATATGAGCTGCATATTGATATATTCAATTTGTTGAATTATGTATTTATGAGTAAATTGAGTTTATTTCGTACGAGCTTACTAAGCTATAATGCTTACTTTGTTTATTTTACCATGTTTTATAGTGATTTCAAAGCTAGCTCGGATTCGGGGATCGTCGGAGACTTCGTCACACTATCCTACTATCACTTTGGTACTTTTGAGCTTATGTTTTGGTTATATGGCATGTATAGGATTATGGTTATTTTGGTTATGACTTGATAATTATTTTGGTCATTTGAAATGACTTGTAAATGTTAAGTGTTTTGGTTTGTATATAGCCATGAGAGTTGGCTTATTTTGGTTGATGTGGTTATGTATATATCTATGTGCAGATGGCTTGGTTATGTGATTAAAGATGAATATGTTATACTTGTTGATATTTTGCCATTAGGGGTACTAAATGGTTGAGAATTAGATTTGGTATGTTATGAGATTAAGCTAGATGATGCATATTTGGAAGTGTATAATTAGTTAAATTGTATATGTGATTTTGGTATAAATGGTATGGTCTATTTTGTGACTTGTGTGAATTGAGAAAGGTGGTATAGAATATGCATGAATTAGGCTTGAATTGGTTATTTAAATGCCAAATTATGCTATGTTTTGGTGCCATTTGGGTTGATGTAGGTGTGCACAAGTTTGGGTTGTAATATCCTGAATTAGGGGTTACAAATAATTGTAACATCCTAAAATATTAGAGTATCATCTTTTTATTTGTGTTAGCTCGGATATGATTGTTATTGTGTGCTTAGTATATTTGTGTGAAGGCTTGGAAATATTAGCTAAGCTAGAATAATTTTAGTGTGGAAATTTAGTGAAGAGGATTAAGTAAACTTAACACTTAAGTTAATTTAAGTGTTAAATTTAGAACAAGAGGAGTTAGTGGCAAGATGGTTAGGATGCTTGAAGGGTTGCTTGAGGTTAGAAGTTCGAGTAGCATGATTAACTTTTTGGGAGACATTATTTTCATCCTAGTATTTATGGACGGTCAACCTTTAATTATGATAGGTTGGACCTTAAGTTTTTGGTAAGTTGAATTTTGGTTTAAGGAAAGCTTGAAATAGGGGATAAGAATCTTAAAGTTATGGAAGGTTGGGGAGACAAAGGGCTTGGCTTAAGGAAGATGTTTTGGAAACTCTTTCAAGGCCTTTAGTGCATGTATGTGGACGGCAAGTGTGGCTAGGGGGGTGGCCGAATGTTGTTAGGTGGTTTGGGGGAGGATATTTGTAACATCCTAAAATATTAGAGTATCATCTTGTTATTTGTGTTAGCTCGGATATGATTGTTATTGTGTGCTTAGTATATTTGTGTGAAGGCTTGGAAATATTAGCTAAGCTAGAATAATTTTAGTGTGGAAATTTAGTGAAGAGGATTAAGTAAACTTAACACTTAAGTTAATTTAAGTGTTAAATTTAGAACAAGAGCAGTTAGTGGCAAGATGGTTAGGATGCTTGAAGGGTTGCTTGAGGTTAGAAGTTCGAGTAGCATGATTAACTTTTTGGGAGACATTATTTTCATCCTAGTATTTATGGACGGTCAACCTTTAATTATGATAGGTTGGACCTTAAGTTTTTGGTAAGTTGAATTTTGGTTTAAGGAAAGCTTGAAATAGGGGATAAGAATCTTAAAGTTATGGAAGGTTGGGGAGACAAAGGGCTTGGCTTAAGGAAGATGTTTTGGAAACTCTTTCAAGGCCTTTAGTGCATGTATGTGGACGGCAAGTGTGGCTAGGGGGTGGCCAAATGTTGTTAGGTGGTTTGGGGGAGGATATTTGGTCAACCTTTGGCATTTGTGCATCTTTTGGCATTGTTTTCTTTCTCTCAAAAACTCCCTCTTTGGCCGAATGTTTTTGTGCATTTTGTGCAAATTTTGCTTTTGGTTTAGCCTTTATTTTGTTTGAACCAAAAATGTTATTTCCTTTCTCTCATCTTTGCTCTTGAAACTGAAACCTCACTTGGCTTTTGTGCATTTTCTTTTTGGCAAATAAGTGTTTGGCCGAATCTCTCTCTCACATATCTCTCTTTTCTTCTTTTGATATTGATTCATAATCACATTTTCTTTTTACTCTCTCTTGGCCGAATCCTTCTCCTTCTCATGTTCCATTTCTTTTTCATCCATTTCCATTCTATTTCTCTTTTCTTTTTTTTTTTTACTTCACCATAGCCGAATCTTCTTCCTCTCTTTTGGGGTTATTTTGGCCGAATATTCAAGGGTAGATCCTCTTTGGTTTTCTTCAATCGGTTTTGAAAAAGGGTAAGTGTTCATGGTTATTTTTCCTTCTTTTCTTTCTCCTTTCTATATCATTTTCTTGTGGACAAGGGCCGAACCTATGGGCATTTGTTGCAAGGTTCTAATCATATTTTTTTTAGGATTCGATTATTCATTTAGGCTCATTGGGATTTCGGAAGCAATCGACTTAAGCCATACCATTAGCAATCGAAGTTGGTAAGTCAAGTGGTAAGGATTCAATATTCTTAAAGTTGGTTGAGAAAAGTCTAAGGTTATTTGGATTAAGATATGTTGTTGGCCGAATGGTCTTCATTAAAATATTGTGATTTGGCCGATTGTAGGACAAGGTGATCTAGTGTGGTAGATCGGATCTTCGGAAGTTAGTATTTGCGTTAGTAAAAGGTGTGTATCTTACACACTTTATAACTTGGTTTATATATATATGTGTGTGTTAAATAACTATTCAAGTTGTCAAAGCCGAAACTATGAGATATTGATATGATACCTTGATGGGTATGAGCAAGGAAACGGGTAAGTCCGTTTCGATATGATGTTGCTATATGTTGTTTAATATCACGATCTACGATATGTATTGGTTATATGTTCATATCAAAGTATATAGACATGATTTGTTTATCTATTGCATTGGTATGGGCAATATGAGAGGAGGGGGAAGATTGATATTCGTGTCTTCTGACACCATAGGTTTGGCACCTCCAAAGATTTGGTATCACATTTGTGTCTTTGGGACACCGAGGTTTGGCACCTCATAGCGACTCGTCCCTCGTGGATTAACACCACCGTGGGTTGGCCCCACTTTTGAGATATGGGATTGTCGCCATGATTTGGTATCACACGGGGTTGGCCCCACAACTTGATTATTCGTGACTTTGGTCACCAAAGATTTGGTATCACATTTGTGTCTTTGGGACACCGGAGGTTTGGCACCTCATAGCGACTCGCCCCTGTGGATTAACACCACCGTGGGTTGGCCCCACTTTTGAGATATGGGATTGTCGCCATGATTTGGTATCACAAGTGGGTTGGCCCCACAACTTGATTATTTGTGACTTTGGTCACCGGTGGTTTGGCACCACCAAAGGTTTTGGTACCACACGGGGTAGAAAAAGGAGTTACTGGATGGCTAGGTTGGGTGCATAATATATATATTGCTTGGTTATAATTTGTGTAAGTATGTGGTATTTACCCGGAGAGGGAATATGCACTCGAGTCTTGGTGACTCACCTTCTCTCTTACTTTTTCAGTAACTCAGAAATTCGCGGATGAGGAGCCTGATGAACTCGAGGAGGCCATGCAATGAAATTTGGTTTTACATGAACTTCCATTTGGGTACTTGATTTTAATTTGGTTTTCATTTTTATGGGTTTGTAATAAGGCCTCTTTAATTATGTTTTTGGATTATTTATATGCTTTGGATTTGTTTTAAATATGGCTTATAAATTACATGGTTGATATAATAATTTGAGCACCAAGTTTTCTAAACTACTAAACGCGATGGTTTTTATAACGTTACCATAGGGTAACATAAATCAATTGATAGTATTTAACAACTTAAGTATTTTTGATAACTCATACTATTTTCCAAAACTCCAGTTTCCAAATTTCTATTAGACACGGTTTTCAACCTAATCGCTTTAGTTTCTTTTCAATTTATAAAAGGTTTACAAATCTAAGCTGCAACTAAGTTTTAAAGATTTGTTTTTGGGATTTCAAAGTAAATTATCAGTTTTTAATTTATTATACACCTGATTTCTACGAACTTAGAACAACAAAGAGTTTTTCACTAAAATTTAATCGGTAACTCATTTTTTCGCAAAACGTTTTCCCCTGTGACATACCAAATTCGGTCGTGGCGTATTGACCGGGTTTGGGGTGTTACATGGGTGGCAAAATGGCTTGGTAAATAGCCTATTTTTGTCCACATGGGCAGAGACACAGGCATATGTGACACACAGTCATGTACACAACCGTGTGTCCCCTGGTGTTGAATTAGAAACCAAGTCAGTATGCTCCACGTGGCCTCACACACAGGCGTGTGACTTGGCCGTGTGGCATAAGTCAGTATACCCGACAGGTTTGTCACGGCCTAGCACACGGCCTGGTATACGGGAGTGTATGGCCATTTTTAGGGCACACGGGCTAGTCACACGAGCATCTATGTTGGCCATGTGACCCAAGTCAGAGAGTTACATGAGGTCAGACACGGGCTGGGACACGGCCATGTGCTCCCATTTCGAATGTCCACACGGCCTGCGACACGGGCATGTCTTTGGCCGTGTGAGACACACGGCCGAGTCACACAGGCGTGTGTCCCCTGTTTTTGGAAAAATTTTCTAAGTGCTCTAAAAGTTTCTAAAGTTATCGGTTTAGTCTTGAACCACCCCAAATGCATGTTTTGGGCCTCGTAGGCTCATATTAGGAACAATATGATTGGTTGTGAATGAATTGTATTTGAATTGACTAATTGTATGAGAAATGTATGTTTAAATGTGTGATTTGTTCGATAATGCTCCGCAACCCTATTCCGGCGTTGAATACGGGTGAGGGGTGTTACATTTTAGTTTTTGCAATGCACCAACCACATTTTAAAGGAGCATGATGGCAATATTCTTATATATGATTGAAGATTCTTTAGAGGTTTTTATGGATGATTTCTCAGTCTATGGGAATGATTTTGATCATTGCGCTTACAATTTGGATAAAGTATTGAAGCGATGTGAAGGCACACATCTTGTTCTAAATTGGGAAAAATGTCATTTCATGGAAACTGAAGGCATTGTGTTAGGCCATCACATCTCTAGTCAAGGCATTGAAGTAGAGAAAGCTAAAGTGGAAATCATTGAGAATTACCTCCACTGAAAAATATGAAAGGTATTCATAGTTTTCTTGGGCATGCAGGGTTTTACCGAAGATTTATTAGAGATTTCTCAAAAATTGCAAAACCCTTATGCTCATTGTTGGAATAGAATAAAAATTTATTCTTTGACGATGCATGTTTGGAAACATTTATTCAATTAAAGAAGCAGCTAGTAAATGCACCCATTGTCGTTGCACCAGATTGGTCTCAACCTTTTGAAGTTATGTGCGATGCAAGCGACTTTGCTGTGGGTGCTGATCTAGGACAACGCAAGGGAAAAATATTTCACGCCATCTATTATGCTAGCAAAACTCTTATAGAGGCTCAAATCAATTATACCACTACAGAGAAAGAATTATTGGCTGTAAACTTTACTTTCGACAAGTTTCGTTCCTATCTTGTTGGCACAAAGGTTACTGAATTTACTGATCACTCGGCATTGAGATATCTTTTTGAAAAGAAGGATGCAAAACCAAGACTGATACGCTGGATCTTACTGTTGCAAGAATTTGACATTGAGATAAAAGAGCGCAAAGGTTCAGAGAATCAAGTTGCAGACCATCTGTCTCGATTAGAAGTTGGCAGCGAAAATGGAAACGTACTTCAAATTGTCGACGCAGCCTTAGATGAGAAGTTATTTGCTGTAGATGCAACCCCTTGGTATGCAGATTTGGTTAATTATCTAGTGTGTGGAAAACTACCATTGGGTGTCACAGGCCATAAAAAAGAAATATTTCTTCGTGAAGTAGTGAAGTATCATTGGAACAAGCTGTATTTATTCAAGGTATGCAATGACAACATCATTCGGTGTTGTGTTCTGGAATAGGAGATGCATTCAATCCTAAAGCACTGTCATGATGCTCCTTATGGAGGTCATTTCAGTGGCATGCGAACTACTGCTAAGGTTCTCCAATCAGGATTCTACTGGCCTTCATTATTCAAAGACGCCCACAATTTTTTGAATCAATGCGATAGGTGTCTGCGCACTGGTTCTATATCCCAACTCAATGAAATGTTGCAGCGGCCAATTATAGAGGTTGAATTGTTCGATGTTTGGGGTATGGATTTTATGGGACCATTTCCAAGTTTATTTGGAAATCTTTATATATTAGTAGCTATTGACTACGTCTCGAAGTGGGTTGAAGCTATTGCAATCCCAAAGGATGATGCAAAGACAGTGCTTAAATTTTTTAACAAGCATATACTCACCCGATTTGGCACACCAAAAGCATTGATTAGTGATCAGGGTACACACTTTCATTGCAACCAAGTGGTAGCTGCATTGAAGAGATATGGAGTTAATCATAGAATGGCTACTACTTGTCATCCGCAAACTAATGGACAAGCTGAAGTATCGAATCAGAAAATTAAAAACATTCTTGAGAAGGTTGTGAACCCTTCGAGGAAAGATTGGTCTTCCAGACTGTATGACGCTTTATGGGCATTACGGACATCATACAAAACTCCATTAGGGATGTCGCCGTACAATTTGTTTTTGGGAAAGCATGTCACTTGCCAGTTGAACTGGAGCACAAAGCAATGTGGGGAATTAAGCAAGTGAACATGGACTATGAAGCTGCTGGAAAGAAAAAGTTGTTGGATATCACTGAACTAGAGGAGATTAGGTGAAATACCTATGAAAACGGTGCAATTTACAAGGAAAAGATCAAACGATGGCATGACAGAATTATTTTGCAGCGACAATTTATCGCGGGTCAACAAGTTTTATTATTCAGTTCTAGAATGAAAATGCACCCGGGTAAATTACGCTCAAGTTGTTCTAGACCTTTCGAAGTTGTCGAACTATTTCCTCATGGTGCAGTCACAATCAGAGATTTACATGATGGACACTAGTTCAAAGTGAATGGACAGCGGTTGAAACACTATTTTGGGAATATTAATCAAAAGCAGGCAGATACCAATAAACTTGTCGAAAAATTTTAATTTTTATTGAATTTATCATTATGTGATTTTATTTTATTTTATTTTTTTCTTTTTGTTCAAGTTTGTTTTTTTCCCTTTTTTTGTAGAATAATTAGGTACAATTGTCGACACACTTGGGCTTTATTGTCAACGAAAAGAATCTGCTCAGAACATTGTCATTGCACCCGATTTTTTGGGTGCAACTACTGATAATTTGGAGCAAGATTGAGCTAGACCGGCGGATGCTACAGAGTAAGCAATCGATGATGCCGGGGCAGAGCCAGAACCTGAGGAGTGATCCAAGGATTGTGCGAAGCTCAAAGAAAGGAAGAGAAAGCGCTTCAAAGACAAAAAGCGCAAGAAGGAGGAGAAAAAGAGGAGAAAGAAGAAACATCGTGCAACCAGATCTGTGGCTGAGGAAATCTGAGTTAGTTTATTTTTAGTTTTTTTTAGTTGTAGTGTTCATGCATTGCACGTAGCTATAATTTTTATTTTGTTAGTGCACATTATCGTTGCATTTCTATTGCCATTGCATTTTAATTTTAGTGCATTGAGGACAATACAACTTTAAGTTTGGGGAAATGCATATGGGGTTTGTAAATACACCCACATTTCAAAAAAAAAATGAGTTTAATGAAGTATGCAAGGTTTATTTGTGGTTAATGCAAATTTGTTTGAAATTTTTTGTTACATTCGATGCTTAACTCTTGAAGCATGTGAATTATCAATAAATGAGTTGGACAATTTGATTGAATGGTGTATCTTCAATTCTTTGATGAATGATTTAGGTTGCATTAGTAATGGATGGCTAGTAGCATTCCTTGAATCTTAAATGAATCTGTCTTGTACAGCTGCTTATATATATATAGTTATGAATAAGAGACACTCCAAAGTGGGTGTATTTTGAAATGTTAAAGAGGGAACACTCCAAAGCAAGCGTTAGAAAAATGAATCTGGCCAAAGGCTGTCGCTGCATGAGTGCGTATCGGTGTAATTACGTACTCCCCGGGGGTTTGTTTCCCTCCATCGTTACTTATCAGGAATAAGGGTACAGTAATGCAACGATATCCCTTATTCACAAAAAAAAAAGAGACATATATTTATGATCTTCATGGATACTTAGTATTGTACAAAAAATGTTGTACTGGTAGATAGAATTTAGGATTTGAAACATGATACTAGTTTTGATGAAGTTGCAATCTTATTCATTCATACTTATGTATTGTCGATGCAATATTTTTTCATCTGAATGTAACTCATTCATTGGGATTTTAGGTGATTGAAGTTGCTAGAATGATCATTTTCCTTAGTGAATTCTTGTGTACCCTTGCTAGTTTCTGTTTTACTTGAGGACAAGTAAAAACTCAAGTTTGGGGGTGTGTGATGGTACTAGAAAGAACATATGTTTTCTCCCTACTTATTGGTTAATTTGTCCCCATTTAGTTATCTTTAGCACATATTTATCCTTAGTGGATCTTAGCCTATTTATCCTTAATTTTGTCATATTTTGGTACTAATGTTGCTGCATGAGTATTTCCAGATTGCGCCCAGAATTATCACCGCACCTGACAGCTGTCCGGATAAGAACAAAAATGTGTTAGCTATCCAGTCTGGTATAACCAACTTGTACGTACAGAGGCAGCATGATTCTGATGAAAGGACACCTGCGCTATTTGGAATAATATAAATATTCACGTGAAAAGAAAAAAAAAGAGGTTTTTTTTGGGGGTATTATCTTCTTCAACCTATTTTTTGAAGCTTTTCGGCTATGGAAAATTAAGTCTCCTACGGGTGAATCGACGTGAAAGGGACACAGATCAACTCCTGACGAGTAGCCCTAAATGCGACACAAGAAGGAATGGAGATATTCAAGTCAAGATTGTCTAGGAATAGTATTCTCCACTTGTTTTTTTTATATTTCTTTTCTAAACGATGGTGATTATTTTCTATTTCATTTTTGTACAGAAGTACACATGATTTCTGAGTTAAATGTTATTTTATTCAATCTTGCTTCTATTGTTTAATCTTTGTGTTTGAATGTTTTTAGCATGGAAGTGTTATTGCGGTCACTGACACTGGAAAGTGCAGCGACAGTTCAAGCTAACAAGCATGACAATGGAAGTTGCTTGAGGATTAGAGGAATTTAATCCACTTGTTCTTAATAGTGTTCCATTGCCATCATCGGAAGGTGTGGTTAATGTGCATGTTTAAGTCTTAGATTAAATATAGAAGTTAAGCTTGGTAAGATATTCATTGCAATTTAATGCATCGACAATCACCTATCCTTTTACACCTTGTGAGCATTTAGTATTCTGTTGAATATTCACGTTGGGGATCCAAGTTTATCATTAACTTATTTTATCTTATTGTTTTCAAGTTATTGCTTTGACAACTACTCTCACAATTTATCTTGTTTCTATATATTTATTGCACTGACATTGATAGACAAAAGACAACCATCCTCGTGGGCTCAATATCCGACAGACTCAAATCTGTTTACTATACTTGCATCGACAGTGTACGCTTGCACATTATTGCTGTGACGTTAAACAACCGATCAATATTTTTTAGGGTTTAGTCTCTCCATAGCTGTAGAACTTAGTTTTCTGCAATTTCTTTGTTTTTTTAGCATTTTGTAGTTAGTTAAGTTAGTGGTTACTATAGCCTAGGGTTATTTACATGTTTAGTACCTTGAACTTGTTTGTAATCACATTTTAATCTTTAGTTTAAGGCCATCTCATTCTACTTTCTTTTTGTCCACTAAAAATATCACATTTATTGTTTTGTTCATTTACTTTGCTATTAGTTGATTTCCTTTCAACTCTTTCCAAGTAAATATCTCAACTTTTATCTTTTTACTTAATTTTTAGGTCAATGGCTTTCATGTGTTGTTCTTTGTTGTTTGTTAGTTTAGAAATGGTAATGAGTAGTTAAATATTTAGGAGTTGGTTGATGGAAATGTTGGGTATTTGATTTTTGGGTTGGGTGATAAACCACAATAGTAACATATTTTAAGCCCACATTTAGCGTGCTTTTGGATGATTTAAGCCTTGAATTATGTAATTTGGTGCTCTTAATCCTTTGTTTTCATGTTCTATACTCAAGAAAGCACCGGAGAATGAAAAGAATGAGAAACGGGCTTAAAATAGGCCAATTGGGCCAAAGAAAGAAATTGACACGGCCTGGGCCCAAGCAACACGGCCATGCCTCCCTAATCAGACTCGAACACGGCCTGGCCACGATTCACATGGGCATGTGCCAAGGGTGTATCCCTGCCGTGGAGAAGAGGAATTTCACTCGAATTAGGATAGTTAGGGGTAAAGAAACACATTCCAAAAGCCTATATAAAAACCCTAGATGCCAACTTTCGGGGGGCGTCCAGCTAGGCCAAGGAGCCGAGCCAGAGAGGTCAGAATTGTGGAATTTACTCGAAGAAAGCCAGTTGATTCATCTCAAGAAGCCAAGTCATACTCAAGACGGAGGATCCTGCTCAATTCCTTCAGGGGGTTTTAGGGTTTTTCTTATGTTTTGTTTTATCTTTTCTTCTGAGATGTTTTCTTTTATCATTATGAACTAAACCTCAAATACCCGAGGGGATGAAACCTAAGACGAATCTTGTTATTGTTTTTGAACTATATGATAAATACTTGATTTGTTCTTAATTATGTGTTCTTAATTCTCGCTTTTGATATTTCAGGATATTGATTCAAGTACTTGATGTGCTTAGGCAGAGGAGGAATAGACCCTGTCTAAGAGTAGATCTAGCATAATTAAGCGAGTTGATCGCAACCCTAGAGATAGGATGACGAAAATCTACCTGGATTAGGGTCAAACCTAATATGGGAGTCCATAGATCGAGTTAATGCAATTCTAGGGTTTTAATTAGAAAGATATTTCAATTAATCAACCTAGGGTTAGACGTTAGTAGCCTCGAGAGAGGTATTAATATAAATTAGGGAATCCTACGCATCAAGTCAAGTGAATAAATCGTCTGTCTCGAGTTAAATAACAAGTGAAGTCTAGGTGAATTCTTCCTCGGGTATTGTCTTAATCAATTGGTTTTTTTCCCAATTATTTCCCCAATTTCGTTCTCTTTGTCTTCGCATCTTTAGCTTAGTAGTCAGTTAATTTTAGATTAAAACAATTCACTTCAATTTTAAGGCTAAATAATAAAAAGAAAGTTAGTATTAGTACTTTTGGTTCCTTTGGGTTCGGCAATCCGGTCTTGCCTTAACTATACTACTGTTCGATAGGTGCGCTTGCCTCAAATCATTGTCATAGTTAGTTCCCAGGTTCGATCATTCTTTTTATAAATTTTAAAACTTTGACAAATCACAGCGATCAAGTTTTTGGCGCCGTTGCCGAGGAACTGAAATATTATGAACACTTGATTTTTATTACTTTAGCCATTTTAATGCAATTTATTTTTATATTTATTTTTTTACTTTGCTAATTTTTCTTTTATTTGCTTTTGACAGGTAATTTTAGTCTATAAAGGAGATGGCACTGAATAACTATCAGTGGCAAGTTATGAGGACAAAGCCAACTGAAACCGCCAATGTCTTCAACCTCGACGCAGTAACCATGCTATCAAACCAGGTAGAGCTTTTAAGTAAGAAAATTTACGGTTTGTGTAGTTCTTCACAGGTACATCTAGTGATGTAGTATGATACAAATGGAGGAGGGGTGAACAACACAGAATACCTATCCTACAACCCTAGCACAGAGAATGAACAAGTCAACTATACGGGTAACTATTCTAGACCTCAAAATAATCCTTACAATAACACTTATAATGAAGGCTGGGGGTACCATCCCAACTTCTCATGGGGTGGTCAAGGAAATCAGAGACAACAACCCCTCCCAGGCTTTCAACAGCAACCCTACCCACAAGAAAAGAAGCCGAACCTTGAGGAGATGGTGACAAAATTCATAGCGGTGTCAGAAACTCGTCTCCAAAACACCAAAACAACACTTAAAAATCAAGAAGCATCGATTCAAGGGATCAAGAACCAATTAAAGCAACTTGCTAAGATCATATCTGAATAACAACAAGGTATCTTGCCTAGCAACACCGAAACTAACCCAAGAGAGCAACCTCAAGCAATAACTGCTCACGATAGTGAAGGGTTAGATGAACCAAAATTGAAGCAAGAGAATATGGTAGAGGAAGGTAAGGTTGAAGTAAGCCATGATTTACCAAACCCGGTAATTACAGAGTACCAAGCTCGTGTGCCATACCCCAATGCGATAAAGAAAGACCACACAGAGGAACAATTCAGTAAATTTCTTAAATCTCCAAAGAAGTTCCATATTAACTTGTCATTTCTTGAAGCTCTTTCGCAGATGCCAAATCCTAGACCTCGTGTCGATAAAGAAGAAATTCATGAGGAACGAAGGTTTTGGATCGATGAACTAGACGAGTGGAAGACTCACTTCAAAGAGAAACTAAAAACACACGAAGCAAAAACGAGGCAACTCCACGACAAACTTAACGATGGGACAACCCAGCTTAAGATAGGAGATCAAGTACTCAAAATCTCCCCAAATGGAACAGTCGAGGTAACCAATCCTAAATTCAACACTTTTAAGGTAAACACTACTCGACTTGAACTATAAATCAATAACCGAATTGATCGCATGAGAAAAGATTTTCACCTCCTCAAACCACCCTGATTATACGAATGAGAGGTAAGTCTAGCTTAAGACTTTAAACGAGCGCTTCTCGGGAGGCAACCCGAGCACTAACCCTACTAATTAGTTTAGTTTTATTTATTTCCATGTTTAGGCGCAGGTTTCCATACCCACACGGCCGTGGCCGTGGCCATGTGGGCACCACAGGTAGGTAAAAGGGCGTGGCCGTAGACGTGTGGCAACAGGACAAAATTTTTCTCAAAACACAGGCTGCATCTCTATTTAAACCCCCTTCTTCCTTTTTCTTTTCCAGTTGTCTTTCTTCTTTCATTTTCCATTATTTACTTTTATTTTTATTTTTATTTTTATTTTTATTTTTATTTTTATTTTTATTTTTATTTTTACTTTCTTTATTATTTGCTTCTTATTTTTCATGTCACTTAGATTTAGCTTAGGATACAATAAAATCAGGCTGGCTGATTTGAGGATTCAAATTCAAACGGTTCGAGGCGTTCCCCCGTGTTCACCTCTGCCAATTCCTATCCGGTTTCTTTTCATTGACTTCATCCAAAATTCAGGAAGTTTCACTTCTCTCCCTATCTTATGATTTTATTATTTTGCTATTATCTATCTTTGTACGTTGAGGACAATGTACATCTTAAGTGTGGGGGGTTAACTATAGTGTTATTTGAAAATCCCTGAATTATATCTTGTTTTAAGTAAATTTTCTCATATTACAATTAGAATGAAATTTATTTTGATTTATGATTTTTATTGATATGTTTTGGATTAAGTCATTGATAATTGTGCATTGATAATTTAAACTTTAAGATACTAGAGAGTTAAACATGATAAGTCTTTTTTTCAAGAATAATTTTTTTTCTAGGTTGTCTACCTGAATTTGAATATTACTTTGAAGTTTGAAATTTACGAGGTTGACATAAAAAACCCATTATTTTTTTGTGAGATTTTGAGCCTTTAAAGCATATATTCTTTTTCTTGCTCACCTTATTGATTATGAGTGTGTCAACATTGATTTGTTATTCTAGAACTTGCACCGATTATACATGTCGAGACCACACCTTTGATTTGATATACTAAGATTATAAAGGCACCTAGGATTTAACACACTTACTCCACTAAAAAGCCTACCTTCATAATTAACCCCTAGTGAACCCCGTTGATCCTAACAACCCTTTTTATTGACTCACCCACTAATATTAACCCAAAACCCTTTGTATTTGTTAACACCATTCCTTTTGACTACCCTTATATTGAGATTTGATTTGATCGATTGCCTATTTATTTCGATAGTAAACTCATCATTTATTATGTATTTTTGATTTGTTCTTAAAAAAATTAAAGTATATTCATTATTAGTTCTGTGATTAAGTGAGCTTATACGTTTAAATCCCTATTGTTGAAGAAAAAGCTCGTATTAGAGTATTATTAGTACAAATTTTCAATAGATGTAATTATTTATATTCAGTTCATTATTTCTAGTCAGGTAATTTGTCAATTCAATCTCGATTATAACCCTCTAATTCAGCCTTTATCCACACCTTTAACCAAGCCCCGTTACAACCCTGTCAAAGACCTTTTTGATTTATGTATCATCTCATATTATAGTGGTGGAGATTTGATTTTCATGCAAGCCTATGGGATTAACTCTTCATGTTGGACTTTTGAGTGCTTTTTCTTAAACTTTAAACACCTCGAGTGATTTGAGTGAATCTTTAGTGAGGATGTCAATCCTTGTCGATTTTGGATTAGAGGTAATTATTTAGATGAGGGGAAACACCTATGTTTTCATGCTACAAAATGTATGACTTAGATTGTTTGAATCTTTAGGACTCTTTGAGTTGAATTATCCATGTATGAATTATCTATGAATTATGATGAAACACTATCGATGAATATTATGAATTGAGGGAAGTTCGTTTTAATTGTGAGTTGAGAATTTTGCTTGAGGACAAGCAAAAGCTTAAGTGTGGGGGTATTTGATAAACCGCAATAGTAACATATTTTAAGCCCATATTTAGCATGCTTTTGGATGATTTAAGCCTTGAATTATGTAATTTGGTGCTCTTAATCCTTTGTTTTCATGTTTTATACTCAGAAAAGCACCCGAGAATGAAAAGAACGAGAAACGGGCTTAAAATGGGCCAAATGGGCCAAAGAAAGAAATTGACACGGCCTGGGCCCAAGCAACACAGCCGTGCCTCCCTAATCAGACCCGAACACGGCCTGGCCACGATTCACACGGGCGTGTGCCAAGGGCGTGTCCCTACCGTGGAGAAGAGGAATTTCACTCGAATTAGGATACTTAGGGGTAAAGAAACACATTCCAAAAGCCTATATAAACACCCTAGAGGCCAACTTTCGGGGGGCGTCCAGCTAGGCCAAGGAGCCGAGCCAGAGAGGTCAGAATTGTGAAATTTACTCGAAGAAAGCCAGTTGATTCATCTCAAGAAGCCGGAGTCATACTCAAGACGGAGGATCCCTCTTCAATTCCTTCAGGGGGTTTTAGGGTTTTTCTTATGTTTTGTTTTATCTTTTCTTCTGAGATGTTTTCTTTTATCATTATGAACTAAACCCTCAGATACCTGAGAGGGATGAAACCTAAGACGAATCTTGTTATTGTTTTCTGAACTATATGATAAATACTTGATTTGTTCTTAATTATGTGTTCTTAATTCTTGTTTTGATATTTCAGGATATTGATTCAATTACTAATGTGCTCAGGCAGAGGAGGAATAGGCCCTGTCTGAGAGTAGATCTAGCATAATTAAGCGGAGTTGATCGCAACCCTAGAGATAGGATGACGAAAAGCTGCCGGATTAGGGTCAAACCTAATATGGGAGTCCATAGATCGAGTTAATGCAATTCTAGTGGTTTTAATTAGAAAGAGATTTCAATTAATCAACCTAGGGTTAGATGTTAGTAGCCTCGAGAGAGGTATTAATATAAATTAGGGAATCCTACGGATCAAGTCATGTGAATAAATCGTCTGGTTCAGAGTTAAATAACAAGTGAAGTCTAGGTGAATTCTTCCTCGGGTATTGTCTTAATCAATTGGGTTTTTCCCCAAGTATTTCCCCAATTTCGTTCTCTTTGTCTTCGCATCTTTAGCTTAGTAGTCAGTTAATTTTAGATTAAAACAATTCACTTCAATTTTAAGGCTAAATAATAAAAAAAGTTAGTATTAGTACTTTTGGTTCCTTTGGGTTCGACAATCCGGTCTTGCCTTAACTATACTACTAGTCGATACGTGCGCTTGCCTCAAATCATTGTCATAGTTAGTTCCCAGGTTCGATCATTCTTTTTATAAATTTTAAAACTTTGACAAATCACAGCGATCATTGGGCAACTAAATTGCAAAACTGGGCAAAATTGAAAAGACTTAAAAACTTAGGATTGATGCCCCTATGGGAAAATCAAGATAAATGAGACCGAGAGGAGATCTTATTAGCCACCAATTTGATAAGTACCGGGTTAGTCGGTGAGGTTGAGAGATAAATTAAACTAATTTGTCCAATTTGGTAAAGTTGAGGCTGAGAGGTAAAATGGTGCCAATTTAGGAGTAATAACAATTTAGATCCTTAATTCAGAAGTCAACCAACCACTCTCTACTATTGTATTTACTCATATTTGATAGTTGCGTAGTTTGCTTTCTTTACAATTTAGTCCACTTTTTTTTAGGTAATTAATTATTTTTAATCAACTTCATTTATGGTTTGTCATACTATAGTATCTAGAGAGTAATTGTTTAGACTCTTTAATTGCATGATTGTATCTAGAATTTGCTTAATCGCCAACTCCTTTGGGTTCAATCCTCGGAGTACTTTTGTACCATTTTGTACAAATATATTACAACTGACCTGTCACACTTGTAGGCACTGCACGTTATTGTTCTGATTTGATTATTGTTATTTGTGTTGATTCCTCTCTTGGTGTTCGAGGATGGCAAGAGGCGATTAAGACATCACACATATCATATATTTAATTATAGTTTTCTAAGTCGTGACGCACACACGCTAGATCGTGATTAGTTTCCTATTTGATAGTAATTTAATTTTCATGAAGGAAGACGTAATGGTTACCATGAGATAAAATAGGATCATAATGGGAGAGTGGATTTAACCCAAAGATATTAAGGATACCCTAGTAGGGTAACACACTTATGGCAAGGTCATTGGACAATCATTGATCAAGTTATTTTGGTAATAGTATGCCATTGGGGAGAGCTCAGTGAAGATTCTATAGTGGAATGACTTTGTGACTAAATGAGTTTATAATTAATAGGAAAAACTGTGGAACTTAATTATAAATCATTTGAGCCCTAATCGCATATGTCCAATCAGTCCCTCCACTAGCTCATTGAAACCAGAAATGAATTGCATGTTGAATCAAGTGAATAAAAATGGATGGAAATGGTAAAATTAGAGAAATGAGAAATATTTGGAAATGAATGTGGTTTTCTCTAAATGAAAATGACATAGAAATGAATTTATGGTTTTTGAATTAAATGGAGTTAAAAAATGGAAATAAATTATTTTGTCATAGTAGATCGATTAAATGTAGAAATATTAAATATATTTTTTTATAGATTCTTTTACAGTAAAGTTGTCATGATTTTGACGAAATTAGAATTTGGGTTGAGACAATTATTTAATTGGGAAATTAATTTAAATTAATTTCATATGTTTATTTTGGAAAATAGAAAAAAAAATATCAGGTTGAATCAAATTATAAATTGCTAGGTTAAAAGTTCAAGAAGTACTTGTAATTAGACCAAATATAGGAGAAGCCCAAAAGCCCCCCATGTTTAAGAGGATGGCAAACCCTAGTTTGTTTAACTAGGGTTGTCGGCCCACCTAATCTTAGTTAAACTAGGAGTAGGTTATTCTATTGAAATAGACTTCTACAATTCAACAAGATTTTTACATCTTTTTCATATAAATAGATGGTACCGGTAGGGCTAAACATACAACTTTTAGATATTGTTATTCTACCCGAAAATAGTGAGAGTTTATTCTCTAAGTATTAATTTTGTTTTCCGGAATAACAATTTTGTCGATTTCTATTGAGAGATTTTACTTTCAAATTGAAATTAAGGAAAATTATTTTTGTATCTATGTTTGATTTGAATCATTCGAGCCCAAACTTGAAGTAATTCATGGTATAAGAAAAGCGGAGAAGACTGTTCGATTGAAAGTTGGGAATGAAAAGGATCCGTCTAGCAAAAAAAAGGTGTAGTTTTAGTAAAGGGTTTTGTAACACCCAATATTGGCAGTTTCTAAGTTCTAGCAAGTAGATGGAGAGTAATCTATGAGACATAGCCTATCCGCCCAATTGTTGCTTTGGCGTATAGATCGAGCGTATAGAAAATATTACAATCTTATGCAAGGATTATTCTCAGAGTGGATTAAATCGTAAAGAAGAAGAGATTGGCAAGAGTGTTGAGAACCTTGTAAGTAGGGGTTACTGTGGAAGTAGTTGTATACCCAGCTCATTGAATTACTATGCTAGATACATTGTAAATGATTTGGTTAGAAGCTAACTAGACAGATGAACCAGAAAGATAAAAGTATTGGGTTTTCATAGTTGTAAACCATTTAAAAAAAGCAGTTCTTGAAAGTTCATTGCACGTGTCAAGTTCCAAAAAGGACTTGGGTTATATTAATAGATATTCAAGCTAAGGAAAGAGGAATTTTTTCTTCTTCCTTCTTCAAGAAGTACTTCTATCTAAATATGAAGGAACCTAAAGTATTTCTTTCCCCTCTTAAGCTAGGGTTGTATATCTAGATCTCTGTTAGCGGTTACTCCATTTCAAGGTAAGTTTTATGGCCTTACATGTTATGTTATGAAGGGTTAGACTTGTGAGAGTGCATGAACTGTAAGATGAAGAAGTAAGGTTTTATATGAGGGTTATCTGGTTTTGTGATGATGGGAAAGGTTACTAATGAGTTTTAATGTTGTTCTTCTATGTTAAGTGGTTGATGTAGTTCCTTGTTAGATCTAGAGTTCAAGCTGTTATCTGTAGTTGTTAGGTGAGTTTCTATATTGACTCTTATTTGTGTACTATCCTTACCAAAAGATCTTCAGAAAACTTGTTAAAATGGTGATGTCAAAATATTAAAAGTTATAGTATGATATGTATGCGACTATATAAGAGATTATTTAAGGATATCTGATAAACCGTAATATATACATATTTTAATCCCACATTTAGCTTACTTTTGGATGAATTTTGATTGAATTTGATGAATTCGATGCTCCTAATCTCTTAATTTCATGTTTTATACTCAAGAGGGCTTAGGGAATCAAAAGGAACGAGAAACGGGCCAAAAAGGGGCAAAATGGGCTTACTTTAGAGACTCACACGGCTTGGACTATCACCCACGGCCGTGCGTTTTGAGTAACAACCGAGACACGACCTAGGACATCGTAAACAGCCAGATCACACGGCCGTGTGTAGCAAATAGGATCGACCACGGCGAAGAGAGTCGACCACGGGCTTGTCACACGGGCGTGTCCCTGCTATAGCAAGATGAGTTTTAATCGGAATAGGATACTTGTGGGCCAAGAAAGACATTCCGAAACCTATATAAACACCCTAAGTATAACCTAAAGAGGGGTCTTTGGTCGGGGGGCGAAGCCAGAGAGGGCTGAACACAGGGGAATTACTCCAAGAAAGCCAGTTGATCCATCTCAGAAACCAGAATCACGCTCAAGACAGAAGATCTTCCCTTCAATTTCCTAAGGGGGTTTTAGGGTTTTTCTTATGTTTTGTTATTTACTTTCTTCTGAGATTTATTCTTTATTAAACATGAACTAAACCCCTCAAATACCTGAGGGGGATGAAACCTAAGACGGATCTTGTTATTGTTTTCTGAACTATATGATAAATACTTGATTTATTCTTAACTATGTGTTCTTAATTCTTGTTTTAATATTTCAGGATATTGATTCAAGTATTGATGTGTGATAAACCGTAATATATACATATTTTAATCCCAAATTTGGCATACTTTTGGATGATTTATGCCTTGAATTATGGAATTTGATGCTCCTAATCCTTTAATTTCATGTTTTATACTTAGGAGAGCATCGGAGGATGAAAAGAACGAGAAACGAGCTGAAAATGGAGCAAATAGGCTTACCTTAGAGACTCACATGGCCTTGACTATCACCCACGGCCGTGCGTTTCGAGTAACAACCGAGACACGGCCTAGAACATCATACACGGCCAGATCACACGGTCGTGTGTGGCAAATAGGATCGACCACGGCCAAGAGAGTCGACCACGGGCGTGTCACACGGGCGTGTCCTGCTATAGCCAAGATGAGTTTCATTCGGAATAGGATACTTAGGGGCGAAGAAAGACATTCTGAAGCCTATATAGACACCCTAAGTATAACTTAAAAAGTGTCTTTGGTCGGAGGTGAAGCCAGAGAGGGCTGAACACAGGGGATTACTCCAAGAGAGCCAGTTGATTCATCTCAGAAGCCAGATTCACGCTCAAGACGGAATATCTTCCCTTCAATTTCCTTCAGGGGTTTTAGGGTTTTTCTTATGTTTTGTTTGTAACAGCCCAAAATAGACCATAGGTGGAATAGTGGTTTCGAGACCACAAATCTGAGGTCAGAATAATATTCTAATATTAGTTTGGGTGTGAATTATATGTGATATAGCTTTGTGTGAAAATTACGTGATAATTTTATTGATCATGTGTCAAATTGTGAGAAAAGACTTAATTGCATAAAGTGTAAAATGTTGTGTGCTGATTGTTATATGCTTAATTGATGTTGTCTTTATAATGAGGAGGATTTATGATGCAATTTTGCCAAAATTGAGTATAGTGGACGGCATAAGGCTAAAATATACATTATTTTATATTGTTTTAATGGTTAAATATTAAAAAAAATATATGGTATAATAATATAATAAAAGAAACAAGATAGTGGCATTGTTCATCCTTGTTAGCCGAAAATAGCAAAGAAAATAAAAGAAAAAGAACACTAGGGTTCGGCTAGTTTGAAGCTTAATTAAGGTATGTTTTGACTTTGGTTTTTGATGATTTTTATGTTTTTGAGATTGTTGCTTAGTCTACTATCAAACCCATGTTGTAATTTGAAGAATTGATGATGTTTATGAGATGTGCCATTGATGAAATGGTGAGCTTTGTGATGAATATTGGTGTTAAATGGAAGATATGTGTTTAATGAACATGTTTTGTTCTTGGATTTTTGGTGAATTAAGCTAATTAGGGCTAAATTGTGAAAATGATAAGTTGAAGGACTAAAATGTGAAATAAATGAAATGTGTGGGCTTGAATGAACTCAAGGAAAATTCGGCTAGGCTTGTGTGAATTTGATGATTTTGTGAAATAGGGACTAAAGTGTCGAAATGTGAAAATGTGAGGACTATTTTGTAAAATGCCCTAAATATGTGTGTTTGGACCAAAATGAATGATTTAGTGACTGAATGGATTGAATTTGAATGTGTATAGACAAAGAGAGGAGAGGTTCGGATCGAGATCGAGGCAAAGATAAAGTGCTCGATTGACCGACCGTTGCGATAGTTCAACGTCCAAGGTAAGTTCAGACATAATACGAACATCTAGTTATGTTAAATGCCATGAAATGAATGTTATAATGATATTGAAATGTGGATGCTATGTGAGAGTTGAGTTTGTGTTATGTGGCACTAAGTGTGCGTATTCGGAAAAGTGATCGAGATGATCAGCATTGTGTGTGTGAAATAATATAATCTTCGACTTTGTGGTTGGCACTGTGTGTGCGATATCGATTGAAGAGCGATTTGATATAAATGCACTATGTGTGCGATGATAATTAAGCTTCGGCTAAATGTCGGGACACTAAGTGTGGGATTGAATCAAAGAAGAGACGAAAGTTGATCGAAAGGGAAAAGTGAGTATTGACTAGCAAATATAATTTACTACTAGGTGTTGGCTAAGGTATGCTCGGAACCTATGTGGTTGATGAATCTATGAATGAGATTATGAAATGTTAAATGAGCATTGTAGTTTTGGATGGCATAATATATATGTATATGTGAAATAAACTATGTGGTGGTTTGTTTGATTTAAATGTGTTATGTTACGAACTTACTAAGCTTTGGAAAGCTTACTATGTGATTTGTTTCTCTGATTTGCAGTGTCAGAAAAGCCAGCTCGGATCCGGGGATCGTCAGCATTCTCTATCACACTATCGGCAATCTATTTTGGTACTTTTGGGAAAGATGTATATAGTTGAAATATGGCATGTATAGGCTAGTTTTGTAAGACATGTTTGAGATGTGTAATTAGCCTTGTGATCTGGCTAGATGTGTGTGGGCTTTAAACATGTATGGCTTTGATATATGATGCATAATTTTGTATAGCTTGCGGGTAAAGAAAATGTCTTATGAATGGTAATCTTAGTGATGGTATGATGCTAGTATGATTTAGTGAATTTGGGGATGAATCATGTTTAGTATTGAATGTGTTCAAGTTGTGTAATTTAGTTCCTAAGTTGACATGTTTAGAAATGAGATTATATGAGAAGATATGTTGATCACTTGACATGAAAATTGGTTGCCAATTTGTGTGTGGAAGTATGCTTAAATGTGCTTGTAGTTTTGACCCTTGTGTGGGTGGTAAATTGGCCTTGCAAATGGCCTATTTCGCCTACATGGTTATGACACACGGGCGTGTCTAATGACCGTGGGGTAAGGTCAGTAGCTAGCTAGTTGTACACGGCCATGGCACAGGGGCGTGCCTAATCACCGTGTGAATAAGTCAGTATGTGGCTAAAGGGCACACGGTCTGAGCACACGAGCATGCTTTGTGGCTGTGTAGAGAAGTTAGAATGCTTGCTCTGTTTTGGCACGGCTTAGACATGGGGGTTTCTGGTGACCGTGTGGGGCACACGGCCTGGTTACACGGGCGTGTGACCTCAACAGATTTGGTGAATATTTAAAATTTTGAAAACTTTCGTAAGTGTTCGGTTTAGTCCTGACCCTATTCTAGCATGTGTTTAAGGTCTTATAGACCTCAATAAGGGACCATATGGTTGATAATTAGTATAGTTGATGGATGAATGACTTAGTGTCGTGTAATGGTTGTGTAATGATTCGATTGATCGGTAACGCCTCTTAACCCAATTCCGGCGATGGTTTCGGGTTAGGGGTGTTACATTTTATTGGTATCAGAGCTACGGTTTAGTCGATTCTCGAACTAACGTAGCGTGTGTGAGTCTAGCTATACATGCCATATATGAAATTATGATAGTGTGATGACTTCTAACAGTTATAAATGTGTTTTCATATAGTAATGGATCCCGATCGAGCAGTTGCTGACGACGTAGAGAGTAACGCGCCTGCTCCCGCTCAAGGGACAACACCAACCATATCTAGGCCGAATGATAGTGGTGAGGGAGGAGAGGCTAAGCAAGCCTTTTTCCGAATGATGAGTGAGTGGTTTTCGGAATTCGTTCGAACGAATCCGGCTGCTCCACAACCTCCACCCTCACAAGTACCTGTTGTGCCACAAGTGATATATCTAATTTGATTGAATAAACCTCCTGTGGATAAGATCCAGAAGTATGGGGCCGAAGAGTTCAGGGCCACAGCCGATGATGATGCCGAGAGAGCTGAGTCTTGGCTCGAGAATACCCTTCGAGTATTTGATGAGATGTCGTTGACTCCTGATGAATGTATAAAGTGTGCAGTTTCATTGTTGAGAGATACAGCCTATAATTGGTGGAAAACATTGATTTCTGTGGTTTCGAGAGACAGAATCACTTGGGACTTCTTTCAAGTTGAGTTCAGAAAGAAGTATATCAGTCAACGCTTCATTGATCAGAAACGTAAAGAGTTTTTAGAGCTGAAACAGGTCGCTTGTCGCCATCGAGCACGAGCGAGAATTTGTGAGACTGAGTCAGTATGCACGGGAATGTGTTTCGACTGAAGCCACTATGTGTAAACGCTTCATAGAAGGGTTGAACGAGGATATTAAATTATTTGTTGGGATACTTGATATAAATGAATTTGTTGTGTTAGTTGAAAGAGCTTGTAAAGCCGAGGAGCTCAGTAAAGAAAAGAAAAAAGCTGATTCTGAAGCTCGTTATGAAAGAAAAAGATCGATGAGTATGTTTTCTCAACCTTCGACGAAGAGATTCAGAGATGCAAGCAACCGATCAAATGCTTCATTTGGACATCCGAATAAAGATCGCGCAAGACTAAGTGTTCGTCCGAGAACTCAAGCTCCAATGGAATCAAGTGTCGATAGTGTCAAAAGCAACAAACCTGAGTGTAGACAGTGTGGAAGGCGACATGTGGGAGAATGATGGGGCAAGTACAACAATAGAGTTTGTTATAAATGTGGATCCCGAGATCATTTTATTCGAGATTGCCCAAAGATGGTCGAAGAGGAAAATGTTCAGAATGAAAGACCGAGTAATGTGATGGCTAGAGGTAGACCACCCAGAAACACCAGAAATGTGAGTGGAAGCCAAAGGGGGACTACTGAAACAGCCGTGAGGTCAGAAGCGAGAGCACCTACCCGAGCTTATGCTATACGTGCACGAGAGGAAGCATCATCTCCAGACGTCATCTCTGGTACTTTCACTTTATTTTATACTGATGTCATTGCATTGATACATCCAGGATCTACTCATTCATATGTGTGTGTGAATCTAGTATCAAGTAAGACTCTACCGTTGAGTCTCTCAGTATTTGTGATTAGAGTATCAATCCCCTTAGGCAAGTGTGTTTTGGTGGATAAGGTGTGCAAGAATTGTCCATTGATGTTTCGGGATGTTTGTTTTCCGGTTAATTTGATGTTACTACCATTCGATGAGTTTGACATAATTCTGGGTATGGATTGGCTTACTCTGCATAATGCCATCGTGAATTGTAAAAGAAAGAGTATGGAGTTGAAAAGTCAGAATGGTGAGCTAGTTCGAATAGAATCCAATGATATGAAAGGATTACCAGTTGTTGTATTTGCGATGAAAGCTATGAACTATGTGAAAAAGGGTTGTGAAGCTTATTTGGCGTACATGATTGATACAAAAGTGTCGGAAAAGAAAGTTGAATATGTGCCTGTGGTATGTGAGTTTCCAGATGTGTTTCCTGAAGAGTTACCGGGATTACCTCTAATTTGGGAAGTTGAATTTGGTATTAAATTAGTGCCGGGGACCACTCCCATTTCGATAGCTCCGTATAAAATGGCACCAACAGAATTGAAAGAATTAAAGTCTCAGTTGCAGGAGTTGACTGACAGAGGATTTGCACGACTGAGTTTCTCACCCTGGGGAGCTCCTATGTTATTTGTGAAAAAGAAAAATGGAACTATGAGAATGTGTATTGATTATCGACAGTTGAACAAAGTAACGATAAAGAACAAATATCCGTTGCCTCATATTGATGATTTGTTTGATTAGCTGAGAGGAGCTACAGTGTTTTCAAAGATAGATTTGAGGTCAGGTTACTATCAGTTAAGAGTTAAAGAATGCCGAAAACTACTTTCAGAACGAGGTACGGACATTACGAATTCTTAGTGATGGCTTTCGGACTAACAAATGCTCCTGCAGTGTTTATGGATCTGATGAATCGGATATTCAGACCGTATTTGGATCGCTTTGTAGTGGTGTTCATTGATGATATTTTGATATATTCGTGTGATGAGATGCAGCATGCCGAGCATTTGAGAACCGTGCTACAAACTCTGCGTGAGAAACAGTTGTATGCCAAGTTTAGTAAATGTGAATTTTGGTTACGTGAAGTTGGTTTTCTGGGGCATATTGTGTCAGCTGCCGGGATACGAGTTGATCCTAGTAAAATCTCTGCTATATTAGAATGGAAGCCTTCGAGAAATGTGTCTGAAGTCCGTAGTTTTCTAAGACTAGCGGGATATTATAGACGGTTTGTGAAAGGCTTCTCGATGATTGCGACTCTGTTGACGAAGTTGCTACAGGAAGATGTTAGATTCGAATGGTCAGAAAAATGCCATCAGAGTTTTGAACAATTGAAAGTGTTGTTGACAGAAGCACCAGTGTTGGTTCAACCTGAATCGGGCAAAGAATTCATAGTTTACAGTGATGCCTCATTGAATGGTTTGGGCTATGTGCTGATGCAAGAAGGTAAAGTCATTGCTTATGCTTCGAGGCAACTAAAGCCGCATGAAAAGAACTACCCAACGCACGACCTTGAATTGGCCGCGATTGTGTTTGCATTGAAAATATGGCGTCATTATTTATTTGGTGAGAAGTGTCATATCTTTACAAATCACAAGAGTTTGAAGTACTTGATGACTCAGAAAGAATTGAATTTACGACAGAGAAGATGGCTAGAACTGTTGAAAGATTATAAACTTGTGATTGATTATCATCCGGGAAAAGCTAACGTTGTAGCTAACGCTTTGAGCCGAAAGTCTATATGTGCTTTGCGAGCAATGAATGCTCAAATAGATCTGTGTGATGATAGTGTGGTTTTGGCCGAGTTAAAAGTAAAGCCGATGTTTGTACATCAGATTTGTGATGCTCAGAAAAGTGATGTTGAAATGATGGCTAAACGAACTCAATGTGAATCAAATGCTGAATCAGAATTTCGAGTTGATAGTAATGATTGTTTGAGATTTAGAGATCGGATTTGTATTCCAAGAAATTCAGAGTTGATTCAAGCGATTTTAAAAGAGGCTCATAATAGTCGATTAATTGTACATCCTGGGAGTACGAAAATGTATAATGATCTGAAACAGTTTTCTTGGTGGCATGGTATGGAACGAGACATCTTTGACTTTGTGTCGAAATGTTTAGTTTGTCAGCAAGTTAAAGCCGGACATCAGGTTTCGTCTGGATTGTTGCAACCGATTATGATTCTTGAGTGGAAATGGGAAAGGATCACGATGGACTTTGTGTCAGGATTGCCTTTATCTCTGGGAAAGAAAGGTGCAATCTGGGTGATAGTTGACAGATTGACGAAATCGGCTCATTTTGTTCCGGTGAGAACAGATTATTCACTTGATAAATTGGATGAATTGTATATTGCTGAGATTGTGAGATTGCACGGGGTGCCACTATCTATTGTGTTGGACAGAGATCCGAGATTTACCTCACGATTTTGGAAGAAATTGCAAGAGGCTTTAGGCACAAAATTACATTTCAGTACTGTGTTTCATCCGCAAACGGATGGTCAGTCCGAGCGAATCATTCAGATTCTTGAAGATTTGTTGAGATGTTGTATACTTGAGTTTGAGACTACATGGGAAAAACATTTACCGTTGATTGAATTCGGGTGTAACAGCCCGATTTAGGGCCTAGTCAGAATAGTGGTGCGAGACCACGAATCCGAGGTGAATTTATGAGTTTTTAAGGTTCATGCCATGTTTGCATGTTAGTGTGAAAGTTTCATGAAGCAATTTTGCTAAAATGAAGTTGAATGGTCAAAAAGGACCAAATTGCAAAAGTTGTAAAATGTGAGTTTCTAGAAGCATTTTGTATGAAATAGCTTTAGAATATTAATTATGAGTCCTTAAATAACAATTTGCCCAAATTATAAATTTTGGACAAAATTGGACATGAGTTAGTAAATGGTGATATTTTTAAGAGAAGGGCATTTTGGTTATTTACCTATTAAATGAGTAATAAAGGAAAAAGATGACAAAAATCATTATCATCTTCTTCCTCATTGTCGAAATTTTCAAAGAAACCATAGCTAGGGTTTGCTCATGTTTCAAGCTTGCTAGTAAGTTCATCTTAGTCCCGATTTTAATATTCTTCGTGTTTTTGAAGTCCTCTATTATGAATTAGCTATTTTTAGCTATAAGATGAGCTAAGATGCATGTTCAAAAATCTACCCATGAATGACATGCATGCTAAATGATGTTTTATGGAAGTTTATGAGAGTTTGATGTTAGATAAACATCTTTTTCTAAGTGAATTTCATGAAAAATGAGCATAGGACTAGTTTGTAAAACTTTTGAAATTAGTCATACCTATTAGAAATAATAAGAATTGATAATGGCTATAGTAGAGAAAATGAATCAGCTAAGCATGTAGTCTAAGAAAGTTGAATGAAAAATTATTTTACGAGCCTTGGGGCAAAAGTGCAAATATGAGAAAGTATAGGGGCAAAATAGTAATTTTGCCAAAGTATGAATTAAGAGTCAATTTAGTCAATGTGAGTATTAAATGATCTATTTATGACTATAGATCAAGAAAAATGAAGCCCGGATCGAAACCGAGGCAAGGACAAAATCGAGGACTAAATTGCATATCTACGTACATTTTGTATATTGAGGTAAGTTTGTATGATTTCTAAGCTTTATGATTTATGTCATTGAATTGCTTAGTATAATGTACAATTTTATTATGAAAAACGTTTAATGTTATGTTAAACAAAGAAATTAATGAGATCAAGCATGAGAAAGCCCGGATTGAAGTTGAATAACTTAGGATACTCGATCTACCACATGAAACAAGAAAGTTCGTATAAGACCAAGCCAAGGCATGGCATCGGCAAGCAAGCAAGATATCATGTAAGTCCAAGGCAAGCTTGGCATTGAATAAGTTATCATGTAAGTCCAGGGCAAGCTTGGCATTGAGTAAGTTATCATGTAAGTCCAAGGCAAGCTTGGCATTGAGTAAGTTGTCATGTAAGTCCAAGGCAAGCTTGGCATTGAACAAGATATCATGTAAGACCAAGGCAAGCTTGGCATTGAAAAGTTATCAAGAGAAAGAGATCCCATATAAGTCCAAGTTAAGGCATGGCATTGGTGAGAACAAGAAAGACTTCGTATAAGTCCATGTTAAGTCATGGCCTCAAAATTTAGATGAGATTTAGTATCCTCGGTTATTCATATAAATTCATCGGGCAACGAGTTAAGCTCCAAAGAGATAACAAGAAAGCTAAGTAAGTAAGGTTATTATCAAGTGATAAAGAATATTATTCATGTTCTGAATGACGAATTAGAAATTATGAGTATTATGTTCAAGTATGCTGATCAATGTGATCTAGTGATACAGGTACTTTGTTTGCCTATCAAGTATGAGTAAGTAAGCTGTATAGCTGAAATTTACAATGCCATTGTTTATGTCAAATGGTTTATATTAAGCAAGTACGTTGCTATGTGCATTATGCAAACTTACTAAGCTGAATGCTTACGTCTTTTATTATTTCTTTTTATGTAGTCCCGCCAAGCTAACTTGTGGATCGTTGAAGTTGGAGCTCGAATCACACTATCAACCGCTATTTTGGTATAGCCAAGTTGTTTTTATTAAGTATGGCATGTATAGGAAACATTTCATTTTGAGTATATGTCTTGGATAGGGGAAAAGCATGGGCTATCAAGTTTATTATTATTCTTTTGTAAATGGCTAAATGATTGGCCAAGATTGACTAAGTATGTATGTTATTACTAACAATGAAGCATGTTATATTGTTCATGAAAGATGTAATAATTGAGTTGCCGAAATGAGCTTGAGTTTGGTCTTAATTTCAGGATGGCAATTGTCTTGGTAAATAGCCTCTAAGTGCCCACACGGTTAGACACACGGGCGTGTGTCTAGGCCGTGCATAAACTGCACCTTAGTCTTATAAGTAAGAATAGGCCACGGACTAATCCCACGGCCGTGTGTTAAGGCCGTGCATGACACACGATTAGAACATGGGCGTGTGCCCGGTCGTGTGAAATAAGTCAGTATATCAAGATATAGTACACGGTCTAAGTCCAAGGGCGTGCCATGGCCGTGTGTTATAAGTCAGAATGCTAAGGTTTTTCACACGGGCTAGGACCACGGGCGTGCCATGGCCGTGTGAAATTGACAGTAAGTTTGAGTTTTAAGCACGATTGGGAGACATGGGCGTGTCTCAGGGTTACACGGGCGTGTCCGAACTCACATGGGCGTGTGACCCCTGTTTCAATGAAAAGTTATCGATTGAGTTACGAAAGTTTACGGACATGAGTTTAAGGCCTCGTAGGCCCATGAAAAGTACAAGTTGATTAAGAAAGAGAAGTTTTTATTTCAGAACGAAATTTTATAGCCCGTAAGTACATGATTAAGCAAGTTCAAGCATAGTAATGTCTCGTGATCCGGCCTAAGCCTCGCACTTGTATGGGGTGTTACATTTAGTGGTATCGAGCTATGGTTTAGTCGGTTCTAGGACTAACGTAGCATGAGCACGAGTCTAGCTATACATGCCATACGTAAGGATGTTTTTATAATGATAGTGTGACGACTCGTGACAACTTAAATTATGTTTATATATATAGTAAATGGATCCCGAAAGAGATATGGCGGATGACGTAGAAAGTAATGCACCGGCTCCCGCCGAAGGGACTGGTGATCGAACGATAATGAGAATAGACCCACTACGGTGAGTCAAGAAGGAGGAGAAGGGGCTAGAGAAGCCTTCCTCCACATGATGAATACGTGGTATTCGAGTTCGTTCGTATGAACCCAAATGTACAACCCCCTCCACCCCACCTGCTCCACAACCTATTCCAAAGAGCCCCTCAAGTAGTAGAGGTGGTAAGAGGAGACAAACCTCCAGCTTGATAGGATCAGAAACATGGGGCGTAAGAATTCAAAGGCGAAAAGAGAAGATGATCCAAAAAGGCGAGTTTTGGTTAGAAAATACCATCGGGGTATTTAATGAGCTATCATGCACACTGAAGAAAGCATGAAGTGTGTAGTCTCCCTTTTAAGAGATTCCTATCAATGGTGGAACACCCTTGTATCGAGTGGTACCAAGGAGAAGATCACATGGGAATTCTTCCAAGAAGAGTTCAAGAAAAAGTATATCAGTCAAAGTTTTGTAGATCAGAAAAGAAAAGAATTTTTAGAGTTAAAGCAAGGTAAGATGTCGGTGACCGATTATGATCGTGAGTTTGTGCGACTCAGCAAATACGCTCGAGAATACGTGTCCACCGAGGCCATCATGAGCAAAAGATTTGAAGATGGGCTAAATGAGGACATCAAACTATTTGTTGATGTACTAGAATTGAAAGAATTTGTTGTGCTAGTGGAGAGAGCTTGTAAAGCCGAAGAGCTAGTAAAAGAGAAGAGAAAGTCTGAAATTGAGTCTCGCGACTCTAGAAAGAGACAGTGGAATAAGTCATTCCAATCCTCATCCAAGAAGTCAAGAGATTTACCTACCCGATCGGCTACTTCCATTGGGTTTTCAAAGAAGGACAAGAGTAAACAGTATTCGGGAAATAAAGCACAGGCTACTTCAGTCGCTAGTGTGGGAACTTTCAATCTGAAGACCCGAATGCCCATGAGTGTGTGACGTCATCTTGGAGAATGCCGAGCGCACGAAAATGCATGTTTTAGATGTGGTTCCCAAGACCACTACATAAAGGATTGTCCAGAGACAATGAAAGAAGAGAGAGCTCAGAACCCGAGATCCGGGAGTATGGTTAGAGGGAGACCGCAGAGAAACCCTGGAAGTGGGGCAAGAGGAAGAGGTAACCCTAGAGAGCGGGCCGCGAGACCCGGGTAGTAGGGCGCTGCGGACTTATGCCATTCGCGCTCGCGAAGAGGTATCTTCCCATGATGTTATCACGAGTACCTTTTCTCTTCATGATGTTAAAGTTATTGCTTTAATAGATCCCGGATCTACACACTCTTACATTTTCATGAAATTAGTATCTGATTTGAGTATGCCTATAGACTCTATAGAATTTATGATTAAGGTGTCTAATCCTTTAGGCAAGAGTGTGTTAGTTGATGAAGTATGTAAAGATTCTCCATTAATGATTAGAGGTCATTATTTTAAAGCAAACCTTATGTTGTTACCATTTGATGAGTTTGACCTCATTCTCGGTATGGACTGGTTGACTGCCCATAATGTAATAGTTAATTGTGGGAAGAAATACATTGAGATGAGATGTGAGAATGGGGACACCCTTCACATAGAATCAGATGGACAGAGTAGGTTGCCGGTTGTGATTTCTCATATGACGGCACAAAAATACATGAGAAAAGGGTATGAGGCATATTTGGCCTTTGTGATGAATGATAAAGAAACAGAGTTAAAGATTGAGTCCGTACCGATAGTATGTGAGCACATGGATGTTTTTCCAGAAGAATTACCGGGATTACCTCCAATCAGAGAAGTTGAGTTCAGCATTGAGCTAGTTCCCGGTACTGTACCAATATCTATTACTCCTTACAGAATGGCTCCAATGGAGTTGAAAGAGTTGAAGATACAGTTGCAAGAGTTAACAGACAAAGGCTTTGCAAGGTCAAGTTGTTCTCCCTGGGGTGCTCCAGTTTTATTTGTGAAAAAGAAGGATGGCACTATGAGATTGTACATAGATTACCGTCAGCTTAATAAAGTGACAGTAAAGAACAAGTACCCATTGCCAAGGATCGATGATTTGTTCGATCAATTGAAAGGAGCCACTGTGTTCTCTAAGATAGACTTAAGAGCGGGTTATTACCAGTTAAGAGTAAAGGAGTCAGATGTATCCAAGACTGCTTTTCGAACAAGGTATGGGCATTATGAATTTTTAGTCATGCCTTTTGGTTTGACCAATGCCCCTGCGGTATTCATAGACTTAATGAACCGCATCTTCAGACCATACCTCGACAAGTTTGTAGTCATTTTTATTGACGACATACTGATTTATTCCTGAGATGAGAATGAGAATGCTGAGCACCTACGGATGGTTTTACAGATTCTTCAAGAAAATCAGTTGTATGCCAAGTTCAGTAAAAGTGAGTTTTGGCTCAATGAAGTAGGATTTCTGGGGCATATTGTCTCAGGAGAAGGGGTTCGAGTAGACCCAAGTAATATCTCGGCTATTACGGATTGGAAACCACCGAGAAATATCTCAGAGGTTAGAAGTTTCCTAGGCCTAGCCGGCTATTATAGACGATTTTTCAAGGGGTTTTCCATGATTGCAACCCCGATGACGAAGTTATTCTGAGAAAAATGTGAAGTTTGAGTGGGCGTAAATATGCCAACAAAGTTTCAAAAATTGAAAGCATTATTGACAGTAAGCTCCGCTTTAGTACAACTCCGAGACGGGAAAGAGTTCATAGTTTACAGATGATGCATCCTTAATCGGATTAGGTTGTGTACTTATGCAAGAAGGCAAAGTGATTGCTTATGCCTCAAGACGCTTAAAGCCTCATGAGAAGAATTATCCGACGCCTTACGACCTAGAGTTAGTCGCCATAGTCTTCGCATTGAAGATATGGAGGCATCATCTATATGGTGAGAGATGTCGGATCTTCACCGATCACAAAAGCCTGAAGTACTTGATGACGCAGAAAGACTTGAATTTAAGGCAAATGAGATGGTTAGAGTTGATAAAAGACTATGAGTTAGTCATTGACTACCATCCAGGAAAGGCGAATATCGTCGTCGATGCTTTAAGTAGAAGGTCCTTATTTGCATTAAGAGCAATGAATTCACGGATAACTTTATCCGATGATGGTTCTATTCTAGCTGAGTTAAGAGCTAGACCAGTATTTCTCCAAGAGATCGTTGAGGCTCAGAAAGAAGATAGCGAATTGCAAGTTCAGAGAGATCAGTGCGAGACAGATGTTGAGTCTGACTTCCGAATTAGTCCCAATGGAAGTTTGATTTTCAAAGACAGAGTTTGTGTACCGAGAAAAGAAGAGCTTATTCAGAAAATTTTGCATGAGGCCTATAATGGATGTTTATCTGTACATCCGGGTAGTACCAAGATGTATAATGACTTGAAGAAACAGTATTGGTGGCCGAGAATGAAGAAAGATATTTCAAAGTTTGTTTCCAAATGCTTGATTTGTCAGCAAGTAAAGGCTGAACACCAAGTACCTTCGGGTTTGCTTCAACCCATTTTTGTTCCCAAGTGGAAATGGGACCGTATTACTATGGATTTTGTAATGGGTTTATCGTTGTCTCCGAGCAAGAAAGATGTTGTATGGGTTGTGGTTGATAGACTTACGAAGTCAGCCCACTTTATACCTGTACGAGTTGATTACTCACTAGACAAGTTGGCAAACTTGTATGTTTCAGAAATAGTAAGACTTCATGGAGTTCCCTTGTCAATCATATCGGATAGAGATCCGAGATTCACATCCAGGTTTTGAAAGAAGTTACAAGAGGCCTTGGGTACAAAGTTGAACCTTAGTACCACTTTTCATCCTCAAACTAACGGTCAATCAGAGAGGTTAATTCAAGTGCTCGAGGATATGCTCAGATGTTGTATTCTAGAGTTCCGAGGCAGTTGGGAAAAGTTTCTCCCATTAGTAGAGTTTCCCTACAATAATAGTTTTTAGTCGAGTTTAAAGATGGCGCCTTATGAGGCTTTATATGGTCGTAAGTGCAGAACGCCTTTATTTTGGACTGAACTCAAAGAAAACCAAATTCACGGGGTTGATTTGGTTAGAGAAGCTGAAGAGAAAGTAAGAGTGATACGAGAGTGCTTAAAAGCTGCTTCAGACAAACAAAAATCCTATTCGGATTTAAAAAGAAAAGAGATAGAGTATCAAGTTGGAGATAAAGTTTTCTTGAAAGTGTCACCTTGGAGAAAAGTTCTCAGATTTGGCCGAAAAGGCAAGTTGAGTCCATGTTTTATTGGACCGTATGAGATTACTGAGAAAGTTGGGCCTGTAGCTTACAGATTGGCTTTGCCATCAGAGTTAGAAAAGATACATGATGTGTTTCACGTGTCAATGTTAAGACGCTACCGATCAGACCCTTCGCATGTAATTCCCCAGTCAGAGGTAGAGATTCATCCCAACATGACTTATTGTGAAGAACCAGCTAAGATATTAGCTCAGGAAGTGAAGCAACTAAGAAAGAAAAGTATTGCCTTAGTGAAAGTATTGTGGCAAAGGCATGGAATAGAAGAAGCCACATGGGAACCAGAAGAGAGTATGAGAAACCAGTACCCAACCTTTTCACTGGTAAGATTTTCGAGGACGAAAATCCCTAAGGGGGGAGAATTATAACAGCCTGATTAAGGGCCTAGTTGGAATAGTGGTGCGAGACCACGAATCTGAGGTGAATTTATGATTTTTTAAGGTTCATGCCATGTTTGCATGTTAGTGTGAAAGTTTCATGAAGCAATTTTGCTAAAATGAAGTTGAATGGTCAAAAAGGACCAAATTGCAAAAGTTGTAAAATGTGAGTTTCTAGAAGCATTTTGTATGAAATAGCTTTAGAATATTAACTACGAGTCCTTAAATAGAAATTTACCCAAATTATAAATTTTGGACAAAATTGGATATGAGTTAGTAAATGGTGATATTTTTAAGAGAAGGGCATTTTGGTCATTTACCTATTAAATGATTAATAAAGGAAAAAGATGACAAAAATCATTATCATCTTCTTCCTCATTGCCGAAATTTTCAAAGAAACCATAGCTAGGGTTTGCTCATCTTTCAAGCTTGCTAGTAAGTTCATCTTAGTCCCGATTTTAATATTCTTCGTGTTTTTGAAGTCCTCGTATTATGAATTAGCTATTTTTAGCTATAAGATGAGCTAAGATGCATGTTCAAAAATCTACCCATGAATGACATGCATGCTAAATGATGTTTTATGGAAGTTTATGAGAGTTTGATGTTAGATAAACATCTTTTTCTAAGTGAATTTCATGAAAAATGAGCATAGGGACTAGTTTGTAAAAGTTTTGATATTAGTCATACCTATTAGAAATAATGAGAATTGATAATGGCTATAGTAGAGAAAATGAATCAGGTAAGCATGTAGTCTAAGAAAGTTGAATGAAAAATTATTTTACGAGCCTTGGGGCAAAAGTGCAAATATGAGAAAGTATAGGGGCAAAATAGTAATTTTGCCAAAGTATGAGTTAAGAGTCAATTTAGTCAATTTGAGTATTAAGTGATCTATTTATGACAATAGATCAAGAAAAACCAAGCCCGAATCGAAACCGAGGCAAGGACAAAATTGAGGACTAAATTGCATATCTACATACATTTTGTATATTGAGGTAAGTTTGTATGATTTCTAAGCTTTATGATTTATGTCATTGAATTGCTTAGTATAATGTACAATGTTATTATGAAAAATATTTAATGTTATGTTAAACAAAGAAATTAATTAGATCAAGCATGAGAAAGTCCCGATTGAAGTTGAATAACTTAGGATACTCGATCTACCACATGAAACAAGAAAGTCCGTATAAGACAAAACCGAGGCATGGCATCGGCAAGCAAGCAAGATATCATGTAAGTCCAAGGCAAGCTTGGCATTGAATAAGTTATCATGTAAGTCCAAGGCAAGATTGGCATTGAGTAAGTTATCATGTAAGTCCAAGGCAAGCTTGGCATTGAGTAAGTTATCATGTAAGTCCAAGGAAAGCTTGGCATTGAACAAGTTATCATGTAAGACCAAGGCAAGCTTGGCATTGAAAAGTTATCAAGAGAAAGAGATCCCATATAAGTCCAAGTTAAGGCATGGCATTGGTGAGAACAAGAAAGACTTCGTATAAGTCCATGTTAAGTCATGGCCTCGAAATTTAGATGAGATTTAGTATCCTCGGTTATTCATATAAATTCATCGGGCAACGAGTTAAGCTCCAAAGAGATAACAAGAAAGCTAAGTAAGTAAGGTTATTATCAAGTGATAAAGAATATTATTCATGTTATGAATGACGAATTAAAAATTATGAGTATTATGTTCAAGTATGCAGATCAATGTGATCTAGTGATACAGGTACTTTGTTTGCCTATCAAGTATGAGTAAGTAAGCTTTATAGCTGAAATTTACGAAGCCATTGTTTATGTCAAATGGTTTATATTAAGCAAGTACGTTACTATGTGCATTATGCAAACTTACTAAGCTAAATGCTTACGTCTTTTATTATTTCTTTCTATGTAGTCCCGCCAAGCTAACTTGTGGATCGTTGAAGTCAGAGCTCAAATCACACTATCAACCGCTATTTTGGTATAGCCAAGTTGTTTTTATTAAGTATGGCATGTATAGGAAACATTTCATTTTGAGTATATGTCTTAGAAAGGGGAAAAGCATGGGCTATCAAGTTTATTATTATTCTTTTGTAAATGGCTAAATGATTGGCCAAGATTGACTAAGTATGTATGTTATTACTATCAATGAAGCATGTTATATTGTTCATGAAAGATGTAATAATTGAGTTGCTGAAATGAGCTTGAGTTTGGTCTTAATTGCAGGATGGCAATTGGCTTGGTAAATAGCCTCTAAGTGCCCACACGGTTAGACACACGGTCGTGTGTCTAGGCCGTCCATAAACTGCACCTTAGTCTTATAAGTAAGAATAGGCCACGGACTAATCCCACGGCCGTGTGTTAAGGCCGTGCATGACACACGATTAGAACATGGGCGTGTGCGCCGTCGTGTGAAATAAGTCAGTATATCAAGATATAGTACACGGTCTAAGTCCACGGGCGTGCCACAGCCGTGTGTTATAAGTCAGAATGCTAAGGTTTTTCACACGGGCTAGGACCACAGGCATGCCATGGCCATGTGAAATTGACAGTAAGTTCGAGTTTTAAGCACGATTGGGAGACATGGGCGTGTCTCAGGGTTACACGGGCGTGTCCCAACTCACATGGGCGTGTGACCCCTATTTCAATGAAAAGTTTTCGATTGAGTTACGAAAGTTTACGGATATGAGTTTAAGGCCTCGTAGGCCCATGAAAAGTACAAGTTGATTAAGAAATAGAAGTTTTTATTTCAGAATGAAATTTTATAGCCCGTAAGTACATGATTAAGCAAGTTCAAGCATAGTAATGTCTCGTATCTAGTCTAAGCCTCGGACTCGGGTGTGGGGTGTTACATCGCGTATAAAAATAGTTTTCAATCTAGCATTAAAATGGCACCGTATGAGGCTCTTTACGGTAAAAAATGTTGAACTCCATTGTATTGGACTGAGCTGAGTGAGAATAAGATTCACGGGGTTGATCTTATAAAAGAGACTGAGCAGAAAGTGAGAGTAATTCGTGGCAGTTTGAAAGCGACCTCAGATCGTCAGAAGTCTTATGCAAATTTGAAACGAAAAGATATTGAATTTGAGGTGGGTGATAAAGTGTTTTTGAAAGTATCTCCGTTGAAGAATATACTTCGATTTGGCCAGAAGGGCAAGCTGAGTCCGAGGTTCATTGGACCGTATGAGATTATTGAATGAGTTGGCCCGGTTGCTTACAGATTGATGTTGCCACCTGAGTTGGAAAAGATTCATAACGTGTTTCATGTGTCAATGCTTCGACGGTACAGATCAGACCCGTCTCATGTGATTGCTCCTACTGAGGTTGAGATCCAGTCAGACTTGTCGTATAGTGAAGAACCGATCCAAATTTTGGCACGAGAGACCAAAGAGTTGAGAAATAAGAAAATCTCTTTAGTGAAAGTATTGTGGCACAAGCACGGAATTGAAGAGGCTACGTGGGAGCCTGAGAATGTTATGAGAGAGCAATATCCACAGCTATTCACCGGTAAGATTTTTGGGGACGAAAATCCCTAAAGGGGGGTAGAGTTGTAACAACCCGAAATAGATCTTAGTCAGAATAGTGGTTTCGAGACCACAAATCTGAGGTCAGAATAATATTTTAATATTAGTTTGGGTGTGAATTATATGTGATATAGCCTGTGTGAAAAATTCATTGATAATTTTATTGATCAGTGTCAAATTGTGAGAAAGGACTTAAGTACATAAAGTGTAAAATGTCAGCTGATTGTTATATGCTTAATTGATGTTGTCTTTATAATGAGGAGGATTTATGATGCAATTTGGCCAAAATTGAGTATAGTGGACGGCATAAGGCTAAAATATACATTATTTTATATTGTTTTAATGGTTAAATATTAAAAGACATAATATATGTTATAATGATATAATAAAAGAAACAAGATAGTGGCATTGTTCATCCTTGTTAGCCGAAAATAGCAAAGAAAATAAAAGATAAAGAACACTAGGGTTCAGCTAGTTTGAAGCTTAATTAAGGTATGTTTTGACTTTGGTTTTTGATGATTTTTATGTTTTTGAGATTGTTGCTTAGTCTACTATCAAGCCCATGTTGTAATTTGAAGAATTGATGATGTTTATGAGATGTGCCATTGATCAAATGGTGAGCTTTGGGATGAATATTGGTGTTAAATGGAAGATATGTGTTTGATGAACATGTTTTGTTCTTGGATTTTTGGTTAATTTAGCTAATTAGGGCTAAATTCTGAAAATGATAAGTTGAAGGACTAAAATGTGAAACAAATGAAATGTGTGGGCTTGAATGAACTCAAGGAAAATTCGGCTAGGCATGTGTGAAAAGAAATTGTGTGAATTTGATGATTTTGTGAAATAGGGACTAAAGTGTCGAAATGTAAAAATGTGAGGGCTATTTTGTAAAATGCCCTAAATATGTGTGTTTGGACCAAAATGAATGATTTAGTGATTGAATGGATTGAATTTGAATGTGTATAGACCAAGAGAGGAGAGGTTCGGATCGAGATCGAGGCAAAGATAAAGTGCTCGATTGACCGACCATTGCGATAGTTCAACGTCCGAGGTAAGTTCGGACATAATACGAGCATCTAGTTATGTTAAATGCCATGAAATCAATGTTATAATGATATTGAAATGTGGATGCTATGTGAGAGTTGAGTTTGAGTTATGTGGCACTAAGTGTGCGTATTCGGAAACGTGATCGAGATGATCAGCACTGTGTGTGCGAAATAATATAAGCTTCGACTTTGTGGTTGGCACTGTGTGTGCGATACCGATTGAAGAGCGGTTTGATATAAATGCACTATGTGTGCGATGATAATTAAGCTTCGGCTAAATGTCGGGACACAAAGTGTGCGATTGAATCAAAGAAGAGATGGAAGTTGATCGAAAGGGAAAAGTCAGTATTCACTAGCAAATATAATTGACTACTAGGTGTTGGCTAAGGTATGCTCGGAACCTATGTGGTTGATGAATCTATGAATGAGATTATGAAATGTTAAATGAGCATTGTAGTTTTGAATGGCATATTATATATGTATATGTGAAATAAACTATGTGGTGGTTTGTTTGATTTAAATGTGTTATGTTACGAACTTACTAAGCTTTGGAAAGCTTACTGTGTGATTTGTTTCTCTGCTTTACAGTGTCAGTAAATCTAGCTCGGATACGGGGATCGTCAGTATTCTCTATCACACTATCGGCAATCTATTTTGGTACTTTTGGGAAAGATGTATATAGTTGAAATATGGCATGTATAGGCTAGTTTTGTAAGACATGTTTGAGATGTGTAATTAGCCTTGTGATGTGGCTAGATGTGTATGGGCTTTAAACATGTATGGCTTTGATATATGATGCATAATTTGGTATAGCTTGTGGGTAAAGAAAATGTCTTATGAATGGTAATCTTAGTGATGGTATGATGCTAGTATGATTTAGTGAATTTGGGGATGAATCATGTTTAGTATTGAATGTGTTCAAGTTGTGTAATTTAGTTCCTAAGTTGACATGTTTAGGAATGAGATTATATGAGATGATATGTTGATCACTTGACATGAAAATTGGTTGCCAATTTGTGTGTGGAAGTATGCTTAAATGTGCTTGTAGTTTTGACCCTTGTGTGGGTGGCAAATTGGCCTTGCAAATGGCCTGTTTACCTACATGGTTATGACACACGGGCGTATCTAATGACCGTGGCTAAGGTCAGTAGCTAGCTAGTTGTACACGGCTATGGCACACGGGCGTGCCTAATCGCCGTGTGAATAAGTCAGTATATGGCTAAAGGGCACACGGCTTGAGCACACGGGCGTGCTTGGTGGCCGTGTAGAGAAGTCAGAATGTTTGCTCTGTTTTGGCACGGCTTAGACTTGAGGGTGTCTGGTGACCGTGTGGGGCACACGGCCTAGTTACACGAGCGTGTGACCTCAACAGATTTGGTGAATATTTGAAATTTGAAAACTTTTGTAAGTGTTTGGTTTAGTCCCGACCCTATTCTAGCATGTGTTTAGGGTCTTATAGACCTCAATAAGGGATCATATGGTTGATAATGGGTATAGTTGATGGATGAATGACTTAGTGTCGTGTAATGGTTGTGTAATGATTCGATTGATCGGTAACGCCTCTTAACCCAACTCCGGCGATGGTTTCGGGTTAGGGGTGTTACATTGTTATTTACTTTCTTCTAAGATGTATTCTTTATTATTCATGAACTAAACCCCTCAAATACCTGAGGGGGATGAAACCTAAGACGGATATTGTTATTGTTTTCTCTCAACTATATGATAAATACTTGATTTGTTCTTAATTATGTGTTCTTAATTCTTGTTTTAATATTTCGTGATATTGATTCAAGTATTGATGTGCTTAAGCAAAGTGGAGCAAAAGTCCTCGTTTAAGAGTAGATCTAGCATAGTTAAGCGGAGTTGATCGCAACCCTAGAGATAGGATGACGCCAAAATCACTGGATTAGGGTCAAACCTAATATGGGAGTCCATAGATCGAGTTAATGCAACACTAGGGGTTTTAATTAGAAAGAGATTTCAATTAATCAACTTAGGGTTAGACATTAGTAGCCTCTAAAGAGGTATTAATATAAATTAGGGAATCCTACGGATCAAGTTAAGTGAATAAATCGTCTGGTTCAGAGTTAAATAACAAGTGAAGTCTAGATGGATTCTTCCTCGGGTATTGTCTTAATCAACTGGTTTTCCCAAAAGTATTTTCCCAATTCACTCTCTGTGTCTTAGCATCCTTAGTAATTAGTTAAGTAAACATCGATTCTCGTAATACTTAGGCTAGATAATAAAAAGATAGTAACTACTAGTACTCTTGGTCCTTAAGGATACAATATTTTCGGTCTTGCCGTAGCTATACTACCGAACGATAGGTGTGCTTGCCTTATTCGTTGTCATAGTTAGTTTCGAGCAACGATCAAGTTTTTGGCGCCGTTGTCGGGACTAAGATATTAGGAATACTTGATTTTTATTACTTTAGCCATTCTATTTATTTGTAATTTATTTTTATTTTTATTTTAACTTTGCTGATTTGTCTTTTTCTTTGCTTCTGGTAGGTATTCTAGTTTATGACTAGAAGAAACCCGTCAAGACCTCTACTTTACGATAGTGATATAGAAGGAACTGTTTGCAGAAACCGAAGAGAAATTAGGCGAAGCCTACAATACACACAAGAAGAGCAAGAGGACGATACTAATAATACAGAAGAGATGGCTGATCCCAAGAATAATCCACTTCCTCCTGTGGTTGCCGAAAACCCCCCTCCTCGAACTATGTATGATTATGCTAAACCTAATTTAACAGGAACTGAATCAAGTATTGTTAGACTTGCTTATCATTGCAAATAATTTTGAACTCAAACCTAACACTATACGGATGATACAATAGTTTGTTCAGCTTTGATGGTTTGCGGATTTAGGATCCTAACACACACTTAGCAAACTTTTTGGAGTTATGCGATACGTTTAAGATTAATGGCGTTTCTGATGATGCCATTCGCCTTCAGTTATTTCCCTTTTCTTTAAGGAATAAAGCCAACCAGTGGTTGAATTCTCTTCCACGAGGATCAATCACTACATGGGAACAAATGACCAAAAAAATTTTGTTAAAATACTTTTCGCCGGCTAAAACGGCTAAGTTGAGGAATGATATCTCTTCTTTTGTGCAGATGGATTTAGAGACACTTTACGATGCATGGGAGAGATACAAGGATTTATTGAGAAGGTGCCCTCATCATGGGTTACAATTATGGCTACAGGTTCAAACCTTCTATAACGGTGTGAACCCCTCAACTAGGCAACTTATTGATGCAGCCGTCGGTGGAACCCTAAATAACAAAACCCCTGAATCGGCTTACGAATTCATTGAAGAGATGTCACTAAATAACTATCAGTGGCAAGTTATGAGGACAAAGCCAACAAAAGCTGCCAGTGTATTCAACCTCGACGCAGTAACCATGCTATCAAATCATGTAGAACTCTTAAATAAGAAAATTGATGGTTTGTGTGGTTCCTCGCAGGTGCATCCAGTGATGCAGTGCGATACAAATGGAGGAGGGTCAAACAATACAGAATACCCACCCTACAACTCGGGCATAGAAAATGAATAGATGAACTATATGGGTAACAATTCTAGACCTCAAAATAACCCTTATAGTAACAATTATAATCCAGGGTGGAGGAACCATCCAAATTTCTCATGGGGAGGTCAAGGAAATCAAAGACAACAACCCCCTCCAGGCTTTCAACAGCAACCCTATCCACAAGAGAAAAAGCTGAACCTTGAGGAGATGCTAACAAAATTTATCGCGGTGTCATAAACCCGTTTTTAAAATAATGAGACAATGCTCAAAAATCAGCAGGCATCGATTCAAGGGATCGAGAATCAGTTAGGTCAGCTAGCTAAGCAAATCTCAGAACGACCGCAAGGTTGCTTGCCAAGCAACACTGAAACTAACCCAAAGGAGCAAATTCATGGCATTACTGATCACAATAGTGAAGGGTTAGTAGAATCTGAATCTAAGCCAAGGCAAGAACCCATGGTAAATAAAGATAAGGTTGAGGTAAGCCACGATACATAGAAACCTGTGATTAAAGAGTATACACCTCGAGTTCCATATCTCAATGCGCTGAAGAAAGACCACACAGAGGAACAATTTGGTAAATTTCTTAAACTCTTAAAGAAATTACATATTAACTTACCGTTTCTTGAAGCTCTCTACAGATGCCGATTCAAGGAAATTTTTAAAAGAGCTTCGACAAACAAACGGAGGTTAGACGAGGCGTCGCATGTGGAGCTAAACGCAGTGTGCTCAGCAATTATACAAAACAAACTACCACGAAAATTAAAAGATCCAGGGAGCTTTACGATTCCTTGTTTAATTGGTAGTTTATCTATTGATAATGCTTTAGCAGATCTAGGGGCAAGCATCAATGTTATGCCTTACAAACTGTTTAAACAACTAGGTCTAGGGAAACCCAAACAAACTAGGATGAGCATCCAATTAGCTGATAAAACCATTAGAGTTCCTAGGGGTATAATCGAAGATGTGCTAGTAAAAATTGATAAATTTATATTCCCAGGAAGACCCTTTTTAGCAACTGGCAGAACTAAGATTGATGTTGGTACAGGAGAACTCACATTTTGTGTAGGTGACGAAACGATCACTTTTCAGGATCTTGACTCAGCTAGGACGTCAAGTGAAAAAGGTAAGGACATAAATTCTATTGATAACCAATTGATTCAACCATTTTTTCAAGAAGCACCCCGGAAGTACACATCTGAGCCAGATCCTAGATCTCATAAGGAAGTGATTCATAAGGAACGAAGGCTTCAGGTCAAGGAACTAGACGAGTGGAAGACACATTTTAATGAAAAACTAGGAACACACGAAGCAAAATTGAGGGAACCCCCAAGCGAGCTTATAGGGATAGCAAATCACTTCAAAATAGGGGACCAGGTATTGTTGGAAAAGACAGACCCTTGAATCACCATTCCAGACCTTAACGAAGAGATCCCTTTTATAGTACTGAATGTCTTCCCATACGGAACAGTCGAGGTAACTAATCAAAAGTTTGGCACTTTTAAGGTAAACACTACTCGGCTCAAACCATATATTGTTAGAATTGATAGCAGGAAAGAGGAGCTTCAACTCCTCAAACCACCATGACTATGCGAATGAAAGGTAAGTCTAGCTTAAGACTATAAATGAGTGCTTCTCGGGAGGCAACCCGGGCACTAACCCCCTTTATTTTCATATCTTTGATTTTTAGTACCTAACTAAAGACTAACCAAGTTAAATAAATCATAGGTTTCCGTGCCAGACGGCCTTGCACACGGGCGTGGCTGTCACCGTGTGGGCATCACGGATTTACACACTGGTATGGCAGAGGTCGTATGAACTAAGGACGAAAAGCCCTCACATCATGGATGGCTATAAAATGCCACGGCCGTGCGATACGGCCGTGGTAGACACTGAGAAAGTCACACAGGTATAAGCCACGCCCGTGCTTTTAGGCCGTGGCCGACACTAAGAAAGAGACATGGGCGTGGAGACCTCTACACAGGCGTGGGAGAAATGAACGAGCCACCACACGGCCGTGCGATATGGCCGTGTTACCGAACACGCCCACAGCACATGGGCGTGGGCAGCACCAGGTCCTTGTTTCTTATTTAAGACCCCCCTTCTTCTCACCTTCTCCCCAAATTCTTCTTCCACCAACCTCCAGCCACCACACCCCTTTCTCTTTTCACCACCCTCTCCCTTCATTTTTTGTCCCCCTTCCCCTCATTCCTTTTCTTTCACCGTCCTCCCCACCATCCCCATGCCGAAGAAGCGAAAGAACCCTAGCACCTTCTCCCTGTGCGAGACCGATCTACATAAGTTCATGCCGGCCGCTTCATCGACCCGACAAGCCAAGGACATTTGAGTCCATTTATTTTACCTATGTCTTTTCTCTTCTCCTTTATTTTCCTTCTCTTTAGCTTTCTTGTCTTTAAATACATATTTAGTATATTTTGAAGTATTCTTATCATTTCCTGGCTATTCCTTCACAAGTTACCCAATTTCTTCATCTAGCGCAGTGATTGTTGGCGGCCACCATACCACCGCTAGAGACGCCTCCTCCAACCTATCTTTCACCTCCAAATCAAGTTTCCACACTCCCAACTCAAGATATCCATCCGAAATCCAGGAAGTTTCACCTCTCTCCCTCTCTTATGATCTGTTATTACAAGGTTATTATCATTCTTTGTACATTGAGGGCAATGTACATCTTAAGTGTGGGGGGTGAATTTTATCGTGAAAAGTGCCTAACTTTTTGCATTATTCTCAAATCCCTTAATTATATCTTATTCTGAAATAATCTTCTCATATTACTATTAGAATGAAACTTCCTTTGATTTATGATTTTCATTGATATGTTTTGGATTAAGTCATAGCTAATTGTGCAGTGATGATTTAAACTTTAGGAGACTAGAGAATCAAGCATGATGAGTTTATTTTCAGAATTAAAAATTTATTAGGTGGTCTACCTGAATCTAATTATTACCTTGAAGTTCGAAATTTACAAGGTTGACATCAAAAGCCCATAATTTTAATGAGATCTTGAGCCTTTTAAGAGCATATATTCCTTTTCGTGCTCACTTTATTGATTATGAGTATGTCAACATTGATTTGTTATTCTAGAACTTGCTTCGATTATACATGTCAAGACCACACCTATGAATTGATATACTGAGATGATAAAGGTACCTAGGTTTTAACCCACTTACTCCATAAAAAGCCTACCTTCATAATTAGCCCCTATTGAACCCCTTTGAGACTAACAAACCGCTTCTTGACTCACCCATTAATATTAACCCAAAACCCACTTTGTATTTGTTATCACCATTTCTCTTGACTACCCCTATATCGAGATTTGATTTGATCGGTTACTTAACTATTTTCTTTATTTCAGTTGTTAAATTCTATCTTATTATTATTGATTTGTTCTTAAAAAAATGAAGTATATTCATTATTAGTTCTGTGTTATTTGAGCTTAAACTGTTAATTTCATTATATTTAGAAGAAGCTCATGTTATTAGTATTAAGTTTTCAATTGATGTAATTATTCAGTATTAGTCCAACTTTCTAGTTAGGTAATTTGTCAATTCAGTCTCGATACTAACCCTCTAATTCAAGCCTTTATCCGTACCTTTAACCCAAGCCCCGTTACAACCCTTTTAAGGACCTTTTGATTTGTGTATGATATCATTTTACAGTGGTGGAGATGTGATTTTCATGCAAGCATATGGGATTAACTTTTCATGTTTGACTTTTGAGTGCTTATTTTTTAACCTTAAACACCTTGAGTGATTTGAGTGAACCCTTAGTGAGGATATCAATTCTTGTTGATTTTGAATTAAAGGTGATTATTTAGGTAAGGGGAAACACCTATTTTTCATACTATAAAAACTATGACTTTGATTGTTTGAATCTTTAGGAACCTTCTAGTTAAATTATCAATGTATGAATTACCTATGAATTATGATGAAACATTATTGATGAAGGTTATGAATTGAGAAAATTCTATTTTAATTGTGAGTTGAGAATTTTGCTTGAGGACAAGCAAATGCTTAAGTGTGGGGGTATTTGATAAACCGTAATATATACATATTTTAATCCCACATTTGGCATACTTTTGGATGATTTATCCCTTGAATTGTGGAATTTGATGCTCCTAATCCTTTAATTTCATGTTTTATACTTAGGAGAGCATCGGAGGATGAAAAGAATGAGGAACGGGCTGAAAACGGAGCAAATTGGCTTACCTTAGAGACTCACACGGCCTGGACTATCACCCACGGCCATGCGTTTCGAGTAACAACCGAGACACGGCCTAGAAATCGTACACGGCCAGATCATACGGTCGTGTGTGGCAACCAGAATCGACCACGGCCAAGAGAGTCGACCACGGGCGTGTCACACGGGCGTTTCCCTGCTATAGCCAAGATGAGTTTCATTCGGAATAAGATACTTAGGGGCGAAGAAAGACATTCTAAAGCCTATATAAACACCCTAAGTATAACCTAAAAAGTGTCTTTGGTCGGAGGCGAAGCCAGAGAGGGCTGAACACAGGGGATTACTCCAAGAGAGCCAGTTGATTCATCTCAGAAGCCGGATTCACGCTCAAAATGGAAGATCTTCCCTTCAATTTTTTTCAGGGGGTTTTAGGGTTTTTCTTATGTTTTGTTATTTACTTTCTTCTGAGATGTATTCTTTATTATTCATGAACTAAACCCCTTAAATACCTGAGGGGGATGAAACCTAAGACGGATCTTGTTATTGTTTTTTGAGCTATATGATAAATACTTGATTTGGTTCTTAATTGTGTTGATAAACCGTAATAGTAACATATTTTAATCCCACATTTAGCATGCTTTTGGATGATTTATCCCTTGAATTATGGAATTTGGTGCTCTTAATCCTTTAATTTCATATTTTATACTCAGGAGAGCTTAAGAGGATGAAAAGAACGGAAAACAGGCTTAAAACAGACCAAATGGGCCAAAGAAAGAAATGCACACGGCCTGGACCCAAGCCACACGGCTGTGCCTCCTTAACAGACCCAAACACGGCCTGAAGTTGATTCACACGGGCGTGTCCTTGCCGTGACAAAGAGGAATTTCACTCGGAATAGGATACTTGGAGGCAAAGAAACACATTCCAAAGCCTATATAAACACCCTAGGGGGCAACTTAAAGGGGGAGTTCGACAGAAGCCCTCTGTCGGGGCATCCAGCTAGGCCAAGGAGCCGAGCCAAAGAAGTCAGAATTGTGGGATTCACTCGAAGAAAGCCAGTTGATTCATCTCAAGAAGCCGAAGTCATACTCAAGACGGAGGATCTCTCCTTCAATACCTTCATGGGTTTTAGGGTTTTTCTTATGTTTTGCTTTATCTTTTCTTCTGAGATGTATTCTTTTATAATTATGAACTAAACCCTCAGATGCCTGAGGGGGGTGAAACCTAAGACAAATCTTGTTATCGTATGCTGAACTATATGATAAATACTTGATTTGTTCTTAATTATGTGTTCTTAATTCTTTCTTTGATATTTCAGGATATTGATTCAAGTATTGATGAGCTTAGGTAGTGGAGCAAAAGTCCCTGTCTAAGAGTAGATCTAGCATAATTAAGCGGAGTTGCTCGCGCGCCTAGACATAGGGTGACGAAATTTTGCCAGATTAGGGTGAAACCTAATATGGGAATCCATAGATCGAGTTAATGCAATTTTAGGGGGTTTAATTAGAAAGAGATTTCAATTAATCAACCTAGGGTTAGACCGGAGGTATTAATATACATTAGGGAATCCTACGGATCAAGTCAAGTGAATAAATTGACTGGTTCAGAGTTAGATAACAAGTGAAGTCTAGGTGGATTCTTCCTCGGGTATTGTCTTAATCAATTGGTTTTTTTCCCGCAAGTATTTTCCCAATTCATTCTCTTTGTCTGAGGATCTTTAGCTTAGTAGTTAGTTAATTTTAGTTTAAATAACAAATCCTTTAATTTTTAGGCTAAATAATAGAAAGAAAGTTATTATTAGTACTTTTAGTTCCTTTGGGTTTGACAATCCGGTCTTGCCACTAAACTATACTACTGTTCGATAGGTGCGCTTGCCTCAATCGTTGTCATAGTTAGTTTCTAGGCTCGATCATTCTTTATATAAATTTTTAAGACTTTGACATCGCACATCAAGTTTTTGGCGCCGTTACCGGGGAACCAAAATATTAAGAACGCTCAATTTTTATTACTTTAGCCATTTTTTTATTTTTGCAATTTACTTTTATTTTGTTTTTAACTTTGCAAATTTTTTTTCTTTTATTTGTTCCTTGCAGGTACCTGTAGTTTATGACTAGAAGGAACCCGACAGGGACCCCTAATTTACGACAGTGATATTGAAGGTACCGTTCGTAGAAATCGTAGAGAGATAAGGCGAAGCTTAAATTACATAGAGGAAGAGCAAGAAGATGAAACCAATACCACCGAAGAGATGGCTGAGAATAATCCGCTACCTCCATGAGTGACCGAAAATCAGGCTCCTCAAACTATGTATGATTATGCTAAACCTAATTTAACTGGAACTGAATCAAGTATCGTGTGACCTACTATTGCTGCAAATAATTTCGAATTGAAACCTAACACTATACAGATGATACAACACTTTGTTCAGTTTGATGGTTTGCAGGATGAGGATCCCAACACACATATAGTGAATTTTCTAGAATTCTGTGATACCTTCAAAATAAATGGCGTTACTGATGATGCCATACGTCTTCGGTTATTTCCCTTTTCTTTAAGGAATAAAGCTAAACAGTGGCTGCATTCTCTCCCCCGAGGATCAATCACTATATGGGATCAAATGACCGAAAAAATTTTATTAAAATATTTTTCGCCGGCCAAAATGGCCAAGTTGAGGAATGATATCTCTTCTTTTGTGTAGATGGATTTAGAGACACTTTACGATGCATGGGAGAGATACAAAGATCTACTAAGAAGGTGCCCTCACCACGGGCTACCTCTATGGCTACAGGTTCAAACCTTCTATAACGGTGTGAACCCCTCAACTAGGCAGTTGATCGATTCAGCAGCCGGTGGAACCCTAAATAATAAAACACCTGAAGCAGCTTACGAATTTATAGAGGAGATGTCACTGAATAACTATCAGTGGCAAGTCACGAGGACAAAGCCCACAAAAGCTGCCAGTGTTTTCAACCTCGACGCAGTAACCATGCTATCAACTCAGGTAGAGGTGTTAAATAAGAAGGTTGATGGTCTGTGTGGTTCTTTGCAGGTACAACCCCTTATACAGTGTGAAGCAAGTGGAGGTATGGCGAATCCTGAGTACCCACCATACGTACATGGCATAGAAGGCGAACAAATGAACTATGTAAGTAATAATTTTAGATCTCAAAATAATCCTTATAGCAATACTTACAACCCAGGTTGGAAGAACCACCCCAATTTCTCATGGGGTGGTCAAGGAAATCAAAGGCAACAACTCCCTCAAAACTTCCAACAACAGCCCTTCCCACAGAAAAAGAAGCCGAACCTTGAGAAGATGCTGACAAAATTCATAGCGGTGTTAGAAACTCGTTTCCAGAACACTGAGACAACACTTAAAACTCAACAAGCATCGATTCAAGGGATCGAAAACCAGTTAGGCCAACTTGCTAAGCTGATCTCCGAACGACCGCAAGGAAGCCTACCGAGCAACACAGAAACTAACCCAAAGGAGCAACTTCAAGCCATAACAGCTCAGGAAAGTGTAGGGCTAGACGAGCCTAAGGTAAGCCAAGAGAATGTGGTAGAGGAAGGTAAGAACGAGGTAAGTCATGATAAGCCGAAACCGGTAATTAAAGAGTACCAACCTCGTATACCATACCCCGATGCATTGAAGAAAGACGACACAGAAGAACAATTCGATAAGTTTCTTAAACTTTTTAAGAAATTACATATTAACTTACCGTTTCTTGAAGCTCTCTCGCAGATGCCAGATTCGAGGAAATTTTTAAAAGAGCTTCTGACAAACAAACGGAGATTAGACGAGTCGTCGCATGTGGAGCTCAACACAATGTGCTCAGCAATTCTACAAAATAAACTACCACGAAAATTAAAAGATCCAGGGAGTTTTACAATTCCATGTTTAATTGGTAGTTTATCTATTGATAACGCTTTAGCTGACTTAGGGGCAAGCATAAATGTTATGCCTTATAAATTGTTTAAACAACTAGGTCTAGGGAAACCCAAACAAACTAGGATGAGCATTCAATTAGCTGATAAAACTATTCGAATTCCTAGGGGTATAATTGAAGATGTACTCGTGAAGATTGATAAATTTGTATTCCCAGTAGATTTTGTTGTTTTAGACATGGATGAGGACAATATTATCCCCTTAATTTTAGGGAGACCCTTTTTAGCAACTGCCAGAACTAAAATTGATGTGGGTACAGGTGAATTAATACTCCGTGTAGGTGATGAATCAATCAGTCTTCAGGCTCTCGACTCAGCTAGGACATCGAGCAATCAGGGTGAGAAAATAAATTCTATTAATGACCATTCGGTTAAACCTTCTTTCGTGAAGCACCACGAATCGCACACACCGAGCCGGATCCTACATCTCATAACAATAAGGAAATAACTCATGAGGATCGAAGGCTTCAAGTCGATGACCTAGATGAGTGGAAGACACATTTCAAGGAGAAACTAGGAATACACGAATTAAAACTGAGGGAACCACCAGACGAGCTAATAGGAACGACAAATCACTTCAAAATAGGAGATTAGGTACTCAAAATCTTCCCAAATGGAACAGTCGAGGTAACTAATCATAAATTCAGCACTTTTAACGTAAACACTACTCGACTTAAACTATATATCAATAACCGAATTGGTCGCATGAGAAAGGATTTTCACCTCCTCAAACCACCATGATTATGCAAATAAGAGGTAAGTCTAGCTCAAGACTTTAAACGAACACTTCTCGGGAGGCAACCCGAGCACTAACCCCACTAACATCCATATTTTTGAATTTTAGCATCTAACTAAAAACTAACCAAATTTTTAAGCGCAGGTTTCCCTACCACCTGGCCTTGCACACGAGCGTGGCCGTGGCCGTGTGGAAACAGGACAAAACTTATCCCAAAACTCGGGCTGCGATAAAACGCCAAGGTCGTTTGATTCGGCCATGGTCGAAACTAAGAAATCTACACGGGCGTCTGGTAAACCGAAATAGTAACATATTTTAATCCCACATTTAGTATGCTTTTGGATGATTTATCCCTTGATTTATGTAAAAAGGTGCTCTTAATCCTTTCTTTTCATGTCTTATACCCAGGAAAGCACCCAAGGATAAAAAGAACGAGAAACGGGCTCAAAATGGACAAAAATGGACCAAAGAAGAAATCGACATGGCCTGGACCTTAGCCCACACGGCCGTGCCTCACTGATCATCTAGAACACGGTCTTCCCTCGATTCACACGGTCGTGCCTCATTAAAGAAGTCCGAGCACGGCGGCCACGATCCACACAGCGCAGCCATGGCGGTGTCCTCACATCCTTTGAAAGAGTAATTTTACTCGGATTTGGATGCTTGGAGGCAAAGAAACACACTCCAAAGTCTAATTAAACCCCCAATTAGGAATTGCACTCAAATTACGATACTTGGAGGCCAAGTAACACATCTCAAAGCCTATATAAACACCCTGGGGGGCAACTTAATCGGGGAGTTCGGAAGAAGCCTTCTGCCAGGGCTTTTGTCAGGGCGGTTAGCTAGGCCAAGGAGCCAAGCTGAAAAGCTCAGAGTTGTGGGAATCACTCGAAGGTAGCCAGTTGATCCATCTCAAGAAGCCGGGATTCTACTCAAGACGACGGATCTCTCCTTCAATTCATTCAGGGAGTTTTAGGGATTTCTTTTGTTTTGTTTTATCTTTTCTCTTGAGATGTTTTCTTATTTAGTTACAAACTAATTCCTTCAGATACCTGAAGGGGATGAAACCTATGATGAATCTTGTTATTATTTTCTAAATTATATGATAAATACTTAGCTTGTTCTTAATTATGTGAGCTTAATCCAAATTTAATGTGCTTAGGTGGAGGAGGAATAGACCCTGCCTAAGAGTAGATCTAGCATAATTAAGCGGAGTTGATCGTACGCCTAGAGATAGGGTGACGAGATTTTGCTGGATTAGGGTGAAACCTAATATGGGAGTCCATAGATCGATTTACTGCTATTCTAGGGGGTTATTATAAGAGAACGAGAGTTACACTAATTAACCTAGGGTTAGACGTTATTCGCCTCGAGAGAGGGTTTAATATACGTTAGGGAGTCTTACGGATCAAACTAAGTAAATAAAATCATATGGTTCAGTGATAGATAACAAGTGAAGTCTAGGTGGATTCTTCCTGAGGGTATCATCTAATTCAACTGAGTTTTTCTAAACGTTATCTCCCCAAATTTAGTCTTTTTTTGTCTTTTTGTTCTTAGCTTAGTAGTTCGTTAATTTTAGATTAAAAGCAACTTCACTTATTTTAGGTTAAATAATAAAAAATAAAGTTAGTATTAGTACTTTTAGTTCCTTTGGGTTCGATAATCCGGTCTTGCCTAAGCTATACTACTGTTTGATAGGTACACTTGCCTTTAATCGTTGTCAGAGTTAGTTTCTAGGTTCGATCATTCTTTTTATAAATTTTAAAGCTCTGATTCACAGCGATCAGAGTGCAACACGCCCGTGGGACCTTTGAGTCCATTTATATTTTTCTTTTTCTCTTATTTTAATTTTCAATTTCTTTTCTTTTATCCTTCTCGTCTTTAAATTTATATTATTATATTTTTATTCCTCTAATTTAGGTTCAAGGGGCTCATTAACTAACAACACCACCCTCCACCGTATATGTCAAAGATCTTCACATTTCATCATCACACCCACCTCGCAAAACCATCCAAAGAATAAGGACTTTTCACCCATTAATCTTTTCTTTTAGTTTTATTTCACTTTTTTAAACTCTTTCTTTTTATTTTTCTTTTCTTTAAATATATAATTAGTATAATTCGAACTATTCTTATTATTTCTTGGATAATTCTTCATGAGTTACCCAATTTCTTCATCGAGTGCAGAAATTGTTGGCGGCCACTCCACCACCACCAAAGACGCCTCCTCCAACTTATCTTTCACCTCCAAATCAAATTTATACACTTCCAACTCAAGGAATCCATCCAAAAATCAGGAAGTTTTACTTCTCCTTCTTACTATATGTTTTTATCTATCTTTGTACATTGAGGGCAATGTACATCTTAAGTGTGGGGGGTGAATCTTAAAAGTCTTAAAAGTGCCTAATTTTTTGCATTATTCTCAAATCCCTGATTGATACCTTGTCTTGAGTAAATTTTCTCATACCACTATTAGAATGAAATTTCCTTTGATTTATGATTTTGATTGATATGTTTTGGATTAAGTCATAGTTAATTATGCATTGATGATTACTTTTTTAAGATACTAGAGAATCAAGCATGATAAGTCTATTTTTCAGAAATAGAAAAATTTGCTAAGTTGTTGACCTAAATTTGAATATTACTTTGAAGTTTGAAATTTACAAGGTTGATGTCAAAAAGCCATAATATTTGTGAGATTTTGAGCCTTTTAGAGCATATATTATTTTTCTTGCTCACTTTATTGATTATGAGTGTGTCAACATTGATTTGTTATTCTAGAACTTGCTTCGATTATACATGTCGAGACCACACCTTTGATTTGATATACAGAGATGATAAAGGCACCTAGGATTTAACCCACTTACTCCACTAAAAGCCTACCTTCATAATTAACCCCTAGTGAACCCCGTTTGATCTTAACAACTTTTTTTTATTGACTCACCCGCTAATCTTAAACCAAAACCCTTTGTATTTGTTATCACCATTCTTCTTGACTACCCTTTTTGTCGAGATTTGATTTTTAGCAGTTGCCTAACTATGTTCTATATTTCAGTTGTTAAAGTACTTTCTTATTATTGTAAATATTTAATAATTTGTTCTTAAAAAAATGACGAAGTATATTCATTATTAGTTTTATTAGTAAGTGAGCTTATATATTTAAATTCCACATCTTGAAGAAAAAGCTCGTATTATTAGTATTACAAGTTCTTAGTTGATGTAACTATTAGCTCATTTTTCTAGTTAGGTAATTTGTCAAGTCAATCTCGATTCTAACCCTCTAATTCAACCTTTATCCACACCTTTAACCCAAGCCCCGTTACAACCCTATTAAAGACCTTATGATTTGTGTATCATCTCATATTATAGTGGTGGAGATTTTGATTTTCATGCAAGCCTATGGGATTAACTTTTCATGTTTGACTTATGAGTGTTTTTTCCTGAACCTTAAACACCTCGAGTGATTTGAGTGAACCTTTAGTGAGGATGTCAATCCTTGTCAATTTTGAATCAGAGGTTAGAAGAGGGAAAACACCTACGTTTTCATGCTACAAAAATGTATGACTTAGATTGTTTGAATCTTTAGGACTCTTTGAGTTGAATTATCCATGTATGAATTATCTTTGAATTATAATGAAACATTATTGATGAATATTATGAATCGAGGAAGTTTGTTTTAATTGTGAGTTGAGAATTTTGCTTGAGGACAAGCAAAAGCTTAAGTGTGGGGGTATTTGATAAACCGTAATAGTAACATATTTTAATCCCACATTTAGCATGCTTTTGGATGATTTATCCCTTGAATTATGGAATTTGGTGCTCTTAATCCTTTAATCACATATTTTATACTCAGGAGAGCATAGGAGGATGAAAAGAATGGAAAACAGGCTTAAAACGGACCAAATGGGCCAAAGAAAGAAATGCACACGGCCTGGGCCCAAGCCACACGGCTGTGCCTCCTTAAAAGACCCAAACACGGCCTGAAGACAATTCACACGGGCGTGTACCTGCCGTGACAAAGAGGAATTTCACTCAGAATAGGATACTTGGAGGCAAAGAAACACATTCCAAAGCCTATATAAACACCCTAGGGGGCAACTTAAAGGGGGAGTTCGACAGAAGCCCTCTGTCGGGGCGTCCAGCTAGGCCAAGGAGCCGAGCTAGAGAGGTCAGAATTGTGGGATTCACTCGATGAAAGCTAGTTGATTCATCTCAAAAAGCCGAAGTCATACTCAAGACGGAGGATCTCTCCTTCAATTCCTTCAGAGGGTTTTAGTGATTTTCTTATGTTTTGCTTTATCTTTTCTTCTGAGATGTGTTCGTTTATAATTATGAACTAAACCCTCAGATACCTGAGGGGGATGAAACCTAAGACGAATCTTGTTATCGTTTGCTGAACTATATGATAAATACTTGATTTGTTCTTAATTATGTGTTCTTAAATCTTGTTTTGATATTTCAGGATATTGATTCAAGTATTGATGTGCTTAGGCAGTGGAGCAAAAGTCCCTGTCTAAGAGTAGATCTAGCATAATTAAGCGAAGTTGCTCGCGCGCCTAGACATAGGGTGACGAAATTTTATCGGATTAGGGTGAAACCTAATATGGGAATCCATAGATTGAGTTAATGCAATTTTAGGGGTTTTAATTAGAAAGATATTTCAATTAATCAACCTAGGGTTAGACGTTAGTAGCCTCGATGGAGGTATTAATATACATTAGGGAATCCTACGGATCAAGTCAAGTGAATAAATCGCCTGGTTCAGAGTTAGATAACAAGTGAAGTCTAGGTGGATTCTTCCTCGGGTATTGTCTTAATCAATTGGTTTTTTTCCCGCAAGTATTTTCCCAATTCATTCTCTTTGTCTGAGGATCTTTAGCTTAGTAGTTAGTTAATTTTAGTTTAAATAACAAATCCTTTAATTTTTAGGCTAAATAATAGAAAGAAAGTTATTATTAGTACTTTTAGTTCCTTTGGGTTCGACAATCCGGTCTTGCCACTAAACTATACTACTGTTCGATAGGTGCGCTTGCCTCAATCGTTGTCATAATTAGTTTCTAGGCTTGATCATTCTTTGTATAAATTTTTAAGACTCTGACATAACGATCATATGTGTTCTTAATTCTTGTTTTAATATTTCAGGATATTGATTCAAGTATTGATGTGCTTAGGCAGTGGAGCAAAAGTCCCTGTTTAAGAGTAGATCTAGCCTAGTTAAGCTGAGTTGATCGCAAACCTAGAGATAGGATGACAAAAATCTGCCGGATTAGGGTCAAACCTAATATGGGAGTCCATAGATCGAGTTAATGCAACACTAGGGGTTTTAATTAGAAAGAGATTTCAATTAATCAACCTAGGGTTAGACATTAGTAGCCTCGAATGAGGTATTAATATAAATTAGGGAATCCTACGGATCAAGTCAAGTGGATAAATTTTCTGGTTTAGAGTTAAATTACAAGTAAAGTCTAGGTGGATTCTTCCTCGGGTATTGTCTTAATCAACTAGTTTTCCCAAAAGTATTTTCCCAATTCACTCTCTGTGTCTTAGCATCCTTAGTAATTAGTTAAGTAGACATCGATTCTCTTAATACTTAGGCTAGATAATAACAAGATAGTAACTACTAGTACTCTTGGTCCTTGAGGATACGATATTTTCGGTCTTGCCATAGCTATACTACCGAACGATAGGTGCGCTTGCCTTATTCATTGTCATAGTTAGTTTCGAGCAACGATCAATGTGCTTAGGCAGTGGAGCAAAAGTCCCTGTTTAAGAGTAGATCTAGCATAGTTAAGGGATGTTGATCGCAACCCTAGAGATAGGATGACGAAAATCTGCCGGATTAGGGTCAAACCTAATATGGGAGTCCATAGATCGAGTTAATGCAACACTAGGGGTTTTAATTAGAAAGAGATTTCAATTAATCAACCTAGGGTTAGACATTAGTAGCCTCGAAAGAGGTATTAATATAAATTAGGGAATCCTACGGATCAAGTCAAGTGAATAAATCGTCTGTTCGTGAGTTAAATAACAAGTGAAGTCTAGGTGGATTCTTCCTCGCATTGTCTTAATCAACCGGTTTTCCCACAAGTATTTTCCCAATTCACTCTCTGTGTCTTAGCATCCTTAATTTAGTAATTAGTTAATTAAACATCGATTCCCTTAATACTTAGGCTAGATAATAAAAAGATAGTAACTACTAGTACTCTTGGTCCTTAGGGATACGATATTTCCGGTCTTGCCATAACTATACTACCGAACGATAGGTGCGCTTGACTTATTCGTTTTCATAGTTAGTTTGGACACGATCAAGTTTTTTTGTGCCGTTACCGGGGAATAAGATATTAGGAACACTTAATTTTTATTACTTTAGCCATTCTATTTATTTGCAATTTATTTTTATAATTTTTATTTTATTTCTACTTTCCTAATTTTTCTTTTTCCTTGCTTCTGGCAGGTATTCTAGTTTATGACTATAAGAAACCCATCAGGACCTCTACTTTACGATAGTGATATAGAAGGAACCGTTCACAAAAACCAAAGAGAAACTAGGCAAAGCCTACAGTACACACAAGAAGAGCATGAGAACGATACCAATAATACTGAAGAGATGGCTGATAATAATCCGCTACCTCCTATAGTTGCCGCAAACCCGGTTAATCAAAATCCTGTTCCTCGAACTATGTATGATTATGCTAAACCTAATTTAATAGGAACTGAATCAAGTATTGTTAGACCTGCTGTCGCTGCAAATAATTTTGAACTGAAACCTAACACTATACAGATGATACAACAGTTTGTTCAGTTTGATGGTTTGTAGGATGAGGATCCTAACACACACTTAGCGAACTTTTTGGAATTATGCGATACATTTACAATTAATGGCGTTTCTGATGATGCCATTCGCATTCGATTATTCCTCTTTTCTTTAAGGAATAAAGCCAACTCTTCTATGAGGATCAATCACTACATGGGAGCAGATGATCGAAAAATTTTTGTTAAAATATTTTCCGCCGGCTAAAATGGCTAAGTTGAGGAATGATATCTCTTCTTTTGTACAGATGGATTTAGAAACACTCAATGATGCATGGGAGAGATACAAGGATCTACTGAGAAGGTGCCCGCATCATGGGTTACCATTATGGTTACAGGTTCAAACCTTCTATAACGGTGTGAACCCCTCAACTAGGCAGCTTATTGATACAGCCGCCGGCGGAACCCTAAATAACAAAACCCCTGAAGTGGCTTACAAATTCATTGAAGAGATGTCACCGAATAACTATCAGTGGCAAGTTATGAGGACAAAGCCAACAAAAGCTGCCAGTGTTTTCAACCTCGACACAGAAACCATGCTATCAAATCAGGTAGAACTCTTAAGTAAGAAAATTGATGGTTTGTGTGGTTCCTCGCAGGTACTATAACATCCCAGTTTAGGGCCTAGTCAGAATAGTGGTTCGAGACCACAAATTTGAGGGTCATGAATGAGTTCTTGAGGCTTATATTATGTATTCATGCGAGTGTGAAAGTTTCATGAAGCAATTTTGTGCAATTGAGGTTGAATTGTCCAAAAGGACTAAATTGCAAAAGTTGTAAAATGTGTGTTTCTAGAAGCTATATGTGTGAAATAGCTTTATATTATTAATTAGTGGTCCTTAAATAGCAATTTATCCAAATTCTAATTTTTGGACAAAAATGGGCATGGATGAGTTAAAAATGAAAGTTTATGAAAAAGGGCATTTTGGTCATTTATCAATAAAGTGATTAAAATAGGTGAAAAGATGGTAGAAATTCACTCATCTTCTTCCCATAGTTGTTGAAAATTTAAGAAGCCATTGTTAGGGTTCTTTCAATTTTTCAAGCTTGCTAGTAAGTGCTCCTAAGCCCAATTTTTGATATTCTTCGTATTTTTGAAGTCCCGATAGCATAAGTAAGCTATTTATAGCAATTTGGTGAGCTATCATGGATGTTCAAAAATGTACATATGTATTACATGCATGTATTTTGATGTTTTATGGAAGAATATGAAGGCTTGATGTAGTAGAAACATCTTTTGCTAAGTGATTTTCCATGAAAATGCATGCAGGGACTTAGTTGTGAAAATCTTAAGTTTGGTCATACATGGGTGATTTAGTGAGATTTGATGAATGCTTTAGTTGAGTAAGTGGTTCAGCTAAGCATGAAAGAGTAGAAAGTTGAATAAAAATCTCTTTACGAGCCTTTGGGACTAAATTGTAAATATGAGAAAGTTTAGGGGCAAAATAGTAATTTTGCTAAAGTATGAGATGTGGGTCAATTTAGTCAATGTGTGTATTTAATAAGCTGATTTATTCATTATAGATCAAGAAAGACGAAGCCCGGATCGAAACCGAGGCAAAAGCAAGGTGGTGGACTAAATTGCACATTTTAATACTTTTGAGTATCGAGGTAAGTTTATGCATAAACAATGCATTCATACTTATAATTTGTTGATGATAGCTAGTGTGTAGCTAATTCGAGATTGATTTAGAACCTATGTGGTTCAAGTAGAATGAATGTAGTAGAAATGGTGAATAAATGTATGATCGAGAATGATTGGGAATCTATGTGGTTTAAGTAGACTTGTGCATGTGTTGTGATAATGCTAGATGGTAGGCTAAGTACGATACCATCCTAATGCATATTGAAGATGAGCTAGCTATATGCGATGCTATCGTGAGGTATATCATCTAGTGAGCTATGTGCCAAATCACTACGAATACCATTGTGGTAGGCTAAGTGCGATAGCACCTTATTAATCAAATGTGGTGTGCTAAGTGCGAAACCACCGAGATATTGGCTGTATGGATTGACTATGTGTATTAACTGTGTGGATGAGTAGTGTGGATTAGTTATGTAAACTAGCTGTGTGGATGAGCTGTGTGGATAAGTTATGTGGATTGACTGTATGGATGTATTACGATAAATAATGATGTGTTGTATATTACGTAAATGTGATATTGAATGCAGGGGTGGATTTCAATGGTTATGAGTATGTGACTCATGATGTGTTGGAAATGTGGAAAGGGTTAGAAAGAGTAAGCATAGTTGTGAATTACTTGTTAGTATAATGCTAATAGTTGCTTAGCTTATACTATGTTGCTTATTTGTTTATGAATAAACTTACTAAGCTCAAAGCTTACTCTCTTTCTTTTCCCTTGTCTTATAGATTAAAACGTTGAATCGAGATACGAGGATCATCAGAAGATAGCCCATATATCAGCACACTTTGGTACATGAAACTTAATGTTTTGTATATGGCATGTATAGGGGCTAGATAAGTTAGTAAATTTTGTTGTAAATGGCTAAGATGTGTTGGCCTATAGATGGATAGCTTATTTTGTATAATGCCATGGTTGTTGGCTATTACATTATATGAAAGAAAGATGTAGTCTTCTATGTGAGAATGCACTCCAATTTTAGTTGATTATGATGGTGTTAGATGAGTATATGTTGTGTATGTTAGAAGGGTGAAAAGAACTTGACACTTAGTCTTGTTCTTGACCATGTGGGTAGACACACGGGCGTGTGTCTAGACCATGTGTGACACACGGTCAGCCCACGGGTGTGTGCTGTGGCCGTGCGTCCCCTGCATGTTAATATTTTAAAACAGAATAGGCCCCGGACTAGTCACATAGGCGTGTGCCTAGGGCGTGTGGGATTAATCAGTGTTGGCCATGGGCTAGCCACACGGTCGTGTGTCTAGACTCTAGGCCGTGCGAGGGAAGTAAGTGTTCACGACGGTTGGGGAGCACGGGCGTGCCATGGCCGTGGGGCATTTGGCAGAATGCTGTGGTTTTTAGGCACGGTCTGGGGACATGGGCGTGTGTTCTCATGCACGGGCGTGTCTAATCTTGCATGGGCGTGTGAGACCTGTATAAAAAAGAAAAATTTTAAGGATCGTAAAAGTTCCGAATTAGTCTCGAGAGCCCTCGTATGTGTGAGTGAGGCCTCGTAAGTCGAGAATAAAGTTATAGCGAGTAATGACGTGAGGCTAAATGGCGATCAAGCGGTTTGAGTTTGGTAACACCTCGGGCCCGGTTCTAGGCGTAGAACTCGGATAAGGGGTGTTACATTTAGTGGTATCAGAGCTATGGTTTAGTCGGTTCTAGGACTACCGTAGCGGGTGTAAGAGTCTAGCTATACATGCCATAAGTGTACGATGATAGTGTGGTGGTTTCTGATGATTTTAAATATTGTTTTATATAGAATATGGATTCTGGTCCATTAACTGCTGATGAAGCAGCTAGTAATGCGCCGGCTCCTACGCAAGGAACCGTGCTGGTGCAAAGTGGACCCAAGGCGAGGGGTCAAGGGAAAGAGGCACGAGAAGCCTTTCTCCATATAATGAGTAATTGGTACTCGGATTATGTCCGAGCGAACCCTAATGCTCAACCTCCTCCACCTTCTCCTATACCTCAGCCAAATCATGTGGCTCCTCAAGGTATGGATGTAGTGAGGATATCGAAACCCCTGGTGGATAAGATTAGGAAACACGGGGCTGAGGAGTTTAGAGCTAAGGTAGATGACGACCCTGAGAGGGCAGAGTTCTGGTTGGAGAACTCGATGAGGGTGTTCGATGAGCTCTCATGTACACCTGAGGAAAGTTTGAAGTGTGCCGTATCTTTGCTGAGAGACTCGGCATACCATTGGTGGAAGACACTGACATTAGTGGTCCCGAGAGAGTGGGTAACGTGGGACTTCTTTCTGGAAGAGTTCCGGAAGAAGTACATAAGCCAAAGGTTTACTGACCGAAAGAGGAAAGAATTCCTTGAGTTGAAGCAAAGAAGGATGACAGTAGCTGAATACGAGCGTGAGTTTGTTAGGCTTAGCAAATACGCTCAAGAATGTGTGTCGACAGAGACCATCTTGTGCAAGAGGTTCAAAGATGGGCTGAATGAGGATATCAAACTCCTAGTTGGCATTTTGGAGTTGAAAGAATTCGTGGTATTAGTTGAGAGGGCAAGTAAGGCCGAAGAGTTGAGTTCAGATAAGAGGAGGGCTGTGAGTGAAACTCGAGATGTGAGAAAGAGACCGATGGGCAAGTCATATCAAGCCCAGTCGAAAAGATCCAAGGAAGTGAATCCTTGGACGTCAGCCTCAGTGGGATATTTGCATCGAGAATTGGACAATACTCGTCAGGGTTCGAGAGTTCGAGCCCCTCGATGGAAAGTGTGGGTAATACAAAGAGTAAATCGGAGTGTCCAAGTTGTGGTAGGTATCACACCGGAGAGTGTTGGGGAAACAGTCTGGAATGTTACAAATGTGGTTCCCCTGACCACTTTATCCGTAACTGTCCCGAGAGGGATGATAAGGAAGAGAGGCAAGAAGTGAGACCCAGTGAAGTGTCTACAAGGGGTAGACCACCAAGGAACCCAAGAGGTGGGGCTAGTGGTAGAGGTACGTCCAGGGACTCTGCTGTGAGACCAGAGGGTCGGGCACCTGCGAGAACGTACGCCATTCGTACTCGCGAAGAGGCATCCTCCCCTGATGTGATAACGGGTACTTTTTCTCTCTTTGACACCTCTGTTATTGCTTTAATTGATCCAGGGTCTACTCACTCTTATATTTGCATGAGATTAGCATCTAGTTTGAGTATGACCGTTGAGTCTACGGACATTGTGATTAAGGTGTCAAACCCGTTAGGAAAGCATGTGTTAGTGGACAAAGTGTGTAAGAATTGTCCTTTGTTGATTGAGAATCATTGTTTTTCGGCAAACCTTATGTTGTTGCCGTTTGATGAGTTCGATTTAATCCTAGGCATGGATTGGTTGACTACCCATAGTGTCTTAGTGAACTGTGGTAGTAAGTTTATTGAACTAAAATGTGAGAGTGGAGATGTAGTTCGGGTTGAATCAGATGGATCGGACAGACTACCCGTGATGATTTCTTCCTTAGTGGCCGAGAAATGTTTAAGAAAAGGGTGTGAGTCCTATCTTGCGTTTGTGTTGAATACTCAAGAGGTTTTAGTAGGGTTTGAAACAGTGCCAGTGGTATGTGAGTACCCAGATGTCTTTCCGGAAGAGTTACCCGGATTACCTCCAGTGAGAGAGGTCGAGTTTGGAATTGAGTTGGTTCCGGAACGGCACCTATTTCAATTGCCCCGTCATGAATGGCACTGTAGAGTTGAAAGAATCAAGATTCGATTACAAGAGTTGACAGATAAGGGTTTTGCAAGACCGAGCTACTCGCCGTGGGGTGCTCCGGTATTGTTTGTGAAAAAGAAAGATGGGTCTATGAGGTTGTGTATAGACTATAGACAACTGAACAAGGTGACGGTTAAGAATAAGTATCCTTTACCAAATATTGATGACCTTTTTGATCAACTGAAGGGAGCTACAGTGCTCTCCAAGATAGACTTGAGGTTTGGTTATTATCAGCTCAGAGTGAAAAAGCAAGATGTGTTGAAAACTGCATTTCGGACGAGGTATGGCCATTATGAGTTTTTGGTTATGCCGTTTGGTTTGATGAATGCACCTGCGATTTTTATGGATCTGATGAACCGTGTTTTCGCACCATATGTGGACAAGTTTGTGGTTGTCTTTATTGATTTACATATTGATCTATTCTCGGGATGAGAAACGATCATGAAGAGCACTTAAGAATTGTCTTGCAAAGTTTGAGAGATAAGCGGTTGTATGCTAAGTTTAGCAAGAGTGAGTTTTGGCTCAGAGAGGTCGGATTCCTAGGACACATGGTGTCGGTGATGGTGTCGAGTTGACCCGAGTAAGATATCGGCCGTTATGGATTGGAAACCGCCGAGAACGTGTCGAAAATCGAAGTTTCTTGGGATTAGCGAGGATATTACGGGCGTTTGTAAAGGGGTTCTCTGTGATTGCTACCCCGATGACGAAGCTATTGCATAAAGATGTCAAGTTTGAATGGACTGAGACATGTCAACAGAGCTTCGAGAGACTGAAAACAATGTTGACTGAGGCACCGGTTTTGGTTCAACCAGAATCGGGGAAGGAGTTCGTGGTATATAGTGATGCGTCGTTTAATGGTCTCGATTGCGTGTTGATGCAAGAGGGTAAGGTAGTCGCTTACGCCTCGAGGCAATTAAAATCGCACGAGAAGAATTATCCGACTCACGATTTGGAGTTTGCTGCGATTTTGTTTGCGTTAAAGATTTGGCGACATTATTTGTATGGCGAAAAGTACCGAATCTTTACGGATCACAAGAGTTTAAAGTATTTGATGGATCAGAAGGATCTAAATCTGAGACAGAGACGGTGGCTTGAGTTGTTGAAAGACTATGAGTTAGTCATTGATTACCACCTGGGAAAAGCGAATGTGGTTGCGGATGCCTTGAGTAGGAAATCCCTGTACGCTCTAAGAGTTATGAGAGCGAGTTTAGCATTGTCTGATGATGGTGCTATTTTTGCAGAGTTGAGAGCTAAGCCGCTATTTGTTCAAAAAATATGCGAAGCTCAGAGAAATGACAGCGAGATGTAGGCTAAGATAGCTAAGTGCGGATCAGAAAGTGATTCTGATTTTCGAATGAATTTGAATGGTTGTCTGATGTATCGTGACAAAATTTGTGTTCCTAAAAATGAGGAGTTGATTCGAAAGGTTTTGCATGAGGCCCACAGTGGATGCTTGTCAGTACATCCAGGCAGTACGAAAATGTACAACGATTTGAGAAAGTTGTATTGGTGGCCGGGTTTGAAAAGAGATATTTCAGAGTTTGTGACTAAGTGTCTGATTTGCCAACAAGTGAAAGCTGAGCATCAAGTGCCTTCGGGATTGCTTCAGCCAGTGATGGTTCCCGAATGGAAGTGGGATCAGGTCACCATGGATTTTGTAACGGGGTTGCCGACGACTTTGAGAAAGAGAGATGTTGTGTGGGTTGTTATGGATAGATTGACGAAGTCAGCTCACTTTATTCCAGTACGTGTTGATTATTCACTGGATAAGTTAGCTGAGTTGTACGTGGCAGAGATAGTGAGATTGCATGGTGTACCTGTGTCTATTATATCAGATAGAGATCCGAGATTTACTTCGAGATTTTGGAAGAAGTTGCAAGAGGCCATGGGTATGAGATTGAATTTCAGTACTACGTTCCATCCGCAATCCGATGGTCAGTCTGAAAGAGTGTTTCAAGTTCTTGAAGATATGCTTCGATGCTGTGTGTTAGAATTCGAAGGTAGTTGGGAGAGATATCTACCTTTGGCCGAATTCGCTTATAACAATAGTTATCAGTCGAGTATATAGATGGCACCGTATGAGGCTTTGTATGGCCGTAAGTGTCAGACTCCTTTGTATTGGACTGATCTTAGCGAGAAACCGATCCATGGGGTCGATCTAGTAAAAGAGACCGAAGAGAAAGTGAAAGTAATCCGTAATAGTCCAGCTACTTGCACCAGCAAGCGTAAGTCGTATGCGGTTTGAAAAGAAAAGAAATTGAGTTTGAGATAGGCGACAAAGTATTATTGAAAGTATCGCCGTGGAAGAAGATTATGAGATTTGGACGGAAAGGGAAATTGAGTCCAAGGTTCATAGGGCCGTATGAGATTACAGACAGAATTGGGCCTGTAGCTTACCGGTTGGCTTTGCCGGTAGAGTTAGAAAAGATTCATAACGTGTTCCATGTGTCGATGTTGCGACGGTATCACTCCGATCCTTCACATGTGATTCCTTCAACGGAAATTGAGATAAGACCGGATATGTCTTATGAAGAGGAGCCGATTAAGATCTTGGCTCGAGAAGTGAAACAGTTGAGAAATAAGAGCATAGCACTAGTGAAAGTGTTATGGCAGAAACATGGTGTGGAAGAGGCTACGTGGGAAACGAAAGAAGCTATGAGAGAGCAACATCCAAATCTCTTTACTGGTAAGATTTTCGGGGACGAAAATCTCTAAAGGAGGGAGAGTTGTAACATCCTGGTTTAGGGCCTAGTCAGAATAGTGGTTCGAGACCACAAATCCGAGGGTCATGAATGAGTTCTTGAGGCTTATATTATGTATGCATGCTAGTGTGAAAGTTTCATGAAGCAATTTTGTGAAATTGAGGTTGAATTGTCCAAAAGGACTAAATTGTAAAAGTTGCAAAATGTGTGTTTCTAGAAGCTATATGTGTGAAATAGCTTTAGATTATTAATTAGAGGCCCTTAAATAGCAATTTATCCAAATTCTAATTTTTGGACAAAAATAGGCATGGATGAGTTAAAATTGAAAGTTTATCAAAAAGGGCATTTTGGTCATTTATCAATTAAGTGATTAAAATAGGTGAAAAGATGATAGAAATTCATTCATCTTCTTCCCATAGCTGCCGAAATTTGAGAAGCCATTGTTAGGGTTCTTTCAATTTTTCAAGCTTGCTAGTAAGTGCTCCTAAGCCCGATTTTTTATATTCTTCGTATTTTTGAGGTCCCGGTAGCATGAGTAAGCTATTTATAGCTATTTGGTGAGCTATCATGGATGTTCAAAAATGTACATATGTATGACATGCATGTATTTTGATGTTTTATGGAAGAATATGAAGGCTTGATGTAGTAGAAACATCTTTTGCTAAGTGATTTTCCATGAAAATGCATGTAGGGACTTAGTTGTGAAAATCTTAAGTTTGGTCATACATGGGTGATTTAGTGAGATTTGATGAATGCTTTAGTTGAGTAAGTGGTTCATTAAGCATGAAAGAGTAGAAAGTTGAATAAAAATCACTTTACGAGCCTTTGGGACTAAAGTGTAAATATGAGAAAGTTTAGGGGCAAAATAATAATTTTGCTAAAGTATGAGATGTGGGTCAATTTAGTCAATGTGTGTATTGAATAAGTTGATTTATTCATTATAGATCAAGAAAGATAAAGCCCGGATCGAAACTGAGGCAAAAGCAAGGTGGTGGACTAAATTGCACATTTCAATACTTTTGAGTATCGAGGTAAGTCTATGCATAAACAATGCATTCATACTTACAATTTGTTGATGATAGCTAGTGTGTAGCTAATTCGAGATTGATTTAGAACCTATGTAGTTCAAGTAGAATGAATGTAGTAGAAATGGTGAATGAATGTATGATCGAGAATGATTGGGAATCTATGTGATTTAAGTAGACTTGTGCATGTGTTGTGATAATGCTAGATGGTAGGCTAAGTGCGATACCATCCTAATGCATATTGACGATGAGCTAGCTATGTGCGATGCTATCGTGAGGTATATCATCTAGTGAGCTATGTGCTGAATCACTACGAATACCATTGTGGTAGGCTAAGTGCGATACTACCTTATTAATCAAATGTGGTGTGCTAAGTGCGAAACCACCGAGATATTGGCTATATGGATTGACTGTGTGTATTAACTGTGTGGATGAGTATTGTGGATTAGTTATGTAAACTAACTGTGTGGATGAGTTGTTTGGATAAGCTATGTGGATTGACTGTGTGGATGTATTACGATAAATAATAATGTGTTGTATATTACGTAAATGTGATATTGAATGCAGGGGTGCATTTCAATGGTTATGAGTATGTGACTCATGATGTGTTGGAAATGTGGTAAGGGATAGAAAGAGTAAGCATAGTTGGGAATTACTTGTTGGTATAATGCTAATAGTTGCTTAGCTTATACTATGTTGCTTATTTGTTTATGTGTAAACTTACAAAGCTCAAAGCTTACTCTCTTTCTTTTCCCTTGTCTTATAGATTAAAGCCTTGAATCGAGAAATGAGGATCATCAGAAGATAGCCCACATATCAGCACACTTTGGTACATGAAACTTAATGTTTTGTATATGGCATGTATAGGGGCTAGATAAGTTAGTAAATTTTATTTTAAATGGCTAAGATGTGTTGGCCTATAGATGGATAGCTTATTTTGTATAATGCCATGGTTGTTGGCTATTACATTATATGAAAGAAAGATGTAGTCTTCTATGTGAGAATGCACTCCAATTTGAGTTGATTATGATGGTGTTAGATGAGTATATGTTGTGTACGTTAGAAGGGTGAAAAGAACTTGACACTTAGTCTTGTTCTTGACCATGTGGGTAGACACACAGGCGTGTGTCTAGACCATGTGTGACACATGGTCAGCCCACGGGCGTGTCTCGTGGCCGTCGTCCCCGTGCATGTGTTATTATGAAAATGCAATAGACCCGGACTAGTCACACGGGCGTGTGCCTAGGGCGTGTGGGATTAATCAGTGTTGGCCACGGGCTAGCCACACGGGCGTGTGTCTAGATTCTAGTCTGTGCGAGGGAAGTCAGTGTTCACCACGGTTGGGGAGCACGGGCGTGCCATGGCCGTGGGGCATTTGGCAGAATGCTTGGGTTTTTAGGCACGATGCAGGGACATGGGCGTGTGTGCTCATGCACACCCGCGTGTCGAATCTTGCACGGGCGTGTGAGACCTGTATAAAAGAGAAAAATTTTAAGGATCGTAAAAGTTCCGGATTAGTGTCGAGAGCCCTCGTGTGTATCAGTGAGGCCTCGTAAGTCGAGAATGAGGTTATAGCGAGTAATGACGTTGAGCCTAAGTGGCGATTAAGCGGTTTAAGTTCAATACGCCTCGGGCCTGGTTCCCGGTGTAGAACCCGGGTAAGGGGTGTTACAGGTACATCCAGTGGTGCAGTGCGATACAAATGGAGGAGGGTTAAACAATACAGAATACCCACCCTACAACCCTGGCATAGAAAACGAACAGATGAACTATATGGGTAATAATTTTAGACCTCAAAATAACCCTTATAGTAACACTTATAATCCAGGGTGGAGGAACCATCCAAATTTCTCATGGGGAGGTCAAGGAAATCAAAGACAATAACCCCCTCCAGGCTTTCAACAGCAACCCTATCCACAAGAGAAAAAGTCAAACCTTTTGGAGATGCTAACAAAGTTTATTGCGGTGTCAGAAACTCGATTTCAAAACAACGAGACAATGCTCAAAAATCAGCAAGCATCGATTCAAGGGATTGAGAACCAGTTAGGTCGGCTAGCTGAGCTAATCTCAAAACGACCGCAAGGTTGCTTGCCAAGCAACACTGAAACTAACCCAAAGGAGAAAATTCATGCCATTACTGATCACAATAGTGAAGGGTTAGTAGAATTCGAATCTGAGCCAAGGCAAGAACCCGTGGTAAATAAAGGTAAGCTTGAGGTAAGCCACGATACACAGAAACCTATCATTAAAGAGTATACACCTCGAGTGCCATATCCCAATGCGATGAAGAAAGACAACACAGATGGACAATTTGGTAAATTTCTTAAACATTTAAAGAAACTACATATTAACTTACCGTTTGTTGAAGCTCTCTCGCAGATGCCAGATTCAAGGAAATTTTTAAAAGAGCTTCTGACAAACAAACAGAGGTTAGACGAGGCATCGCATGTGGAGCTAAACGCAGTGTGCTCAACAATTCTACAAAACAAACTACCACGGAAATTAAAAGATCCAGGGAGTTTTACGATTCCTTGTTTAATTGGTAGTTTATCTATTGATAATGCTTTAGCAGATCTAGGGGCAAGCATCAATGCTATGCCTTACAAACTGTTTAAACAACTAGGTCTAGGGAAACCCAAACAAACTAGGATGAGCATTCAATTAGCTGATAAAACCATTAGAGTTCCTAGGGGTATAATCGAAGATGTGTTAGTGAAAGTTGATAAATTTATATTCCCAGTAGACTTTGTCGTTTTAGACATGGATGAGGACAACAATGTTCCATTAATTTTAGGAAGACCCTTTTTAGCAACTACTAGAACTAAATTGACGTTGGTACAGGTGAACTCACACTTTGTGTAGGTAACGAAACGATCACTTTTTAGGCTCTTGACTCGGCTAGGACGTCAAGTGAAAAAGGTGAGAACATAAATTCTATTGATAACCAGTTGGTTCAACCTTCTTTTCAGGAAGCACCCTGGAACTACACATCTGAGCCAGATCCTAGATCTCATACAAACAAGGAAGTAATTTATGAGGAACGAAGGCTTCAGGTCGAGGAACTAGACGAGTGGAAGACACGAAGCAAAACTGAGGGAACCCCCAAACGAGTTTATAGGAACAACAAATCACTTCAAAATAGGAGATCAGGTATTTTTGGATGAGAAAGACCCTCGAATCGCCACTTCAGACCTTAAAACGAACAAAGAAATACCTTTTAAGGTACTCAATGTCTTCCCATATGGAACGGTCGAGGTGACTGATCGTAGTGTCGAGAGTCTTAATATTTATGTAATGAATGATCTAGCCTAGAAACTAACTATCACCACAATTGAGGCAAGTGCACCTATCGAATAGTAGTATAGCTTAGTGGCAAGACCGGATTGTCGAACCCAAAGGAACCAAAAGTACTAATACTGACTTTCTTTTCATTATTTAGCCTAAAGATTAAAGGATTTGTTGTTTATTCTAAAATTAACTGACTACTAAGCTAAAGACGCTAAGACACAGATAATGAATAGGGGAAAATACTTGTGGGAAAAACCAATTGATTAAGACGATACCCAAGGAAGAATCCACCTAGACTTCACTTGTTATTTAACTCTGAACCAAACGATTTATTCACTTGACTTGATCCGTAGGATTCCCTAATTTATATTAATACCTCTTTCAAGGCTACTAACGTCTAACCCTAGGTTGATTAATTTAAATCTCTTCCTAATTAAAACCCCTAGGATTGCATTAACTCGATCTATGGACTCCCATATTAGGTTTGACCCTAATCTGGCAGATTCTCGTCATCCTATCTCTAGGGTTGCGATCAACTCCGCTTAACTATGCTAGATCTACTCTTAAACAGGGAATATTCCTCCATTGCCTAAGCACATCAATACTTGAATCAATATCCTGAAATACCAAAACAAGAATTAAGAACATAGTTAAGAACAAATCAAGTATTTATCATATAGTTCAGAAAACAATAACAAGATCCGTCTTAGGTTTCATCTCCCTCAGGTATCTGAGGGGTTTAGTTCATAATCATAAAAGAATACATCTCAGAAGAAAAGATAAAACAAAACATAAGAAAACCCTAAAACCCCCTGAAGGAATTGAAGGAGACATCCTCCGTCTTGAGTATGATTTCAGCTTCTTGAGATGATTCAACTGGCTTTCTTCGAGTAAATCCCACAATTCTGACCTCTCTGGCTTGGCTCCTTGGCCTAGCTGGACGCCCTCGACAGAAGGCTTCTGTCGACTCCCCCCTTTAGGTTGCCCTCTAGGGTGTTTATATAGGCTTTGGGGATGCCTTACTTGGCCCACAAGTATCCTATTCCGAGTGAAATTCCTCTTTGTCACAGCAGGGACACGCCCGTGTGAATCGAATCCAGGCCGTGGTCGAGTCTGCTAAAATGGCACGGCCATGTGGTGAACTCCAGGCTGTGTTGATTTCCTACTTTGGCCCATTTTCTCTGTTTTCGGCCCGTTTCTCGTTCTTTTCATCCTCCGATGCTCTCCTAAGTATAAAACATGAAATTAAAGGATTAGGAGCATCAAATTCCATAATTCAAGGGATTAAATCATCCAAAAGTATGCTAAATGTGGGATTAAAATATGTATATATTACGGTTTATCAAATACCCCCACACTTAAGCATTTGCTTGTCCTCAAGCAAAATTCTCAACTCACAATTAAAATTGAATTTCCTCAATTCATAACCTTTATCAATAATGTTTCATTATAATTCATAGGTAATTCATACATTGATAATTTAACCAGAAGGTTCCTAAAGATTCAAATAATCAAAGTCATAGTTTTTATAGTACAAAAAATAGGTGTTTCCCCTTATCTAAATAGTTACCCTTGATTCAAAACCTGGCAAGGATTGACATCCTCACTAAAGATTCACTCAAATCACTCAAAGTGTTTAAGGTTCAAATTAAGCACTCAAAAAGTCAAACATGAAAAGTTAATCCCATAGGCTTGCCTAAAAATCAAATCTCCACCACTGTAAAATGAGATGACACACAAATCAAAAGGTCTTTAACAGGGTTGTAATGGGGCTTGGGTTAAAGGTGTGGATAAAGGCTGAATTAGAGGGTTAGTATCGAGATTGAATTGATAAATTACCTAACTAGAAAATTGGGCTAATGCTGAATAATTACATCAATTGAAAACTTAATACTAATAACATGAGCTTCTTCTAAAGATAATGAAATTAACAGTTTAAGCTCAAATAACATAGAACTAATAATGAATATACTTTTTTTTTGAATCAAATCAAGTACAAAAATAATAAGATAGAATTGAATAACTAAAATAAAGAAAATAGTTAAGTAATTGATAAAATCAAATCTCGATATAGGGGTAGTCAAGAGAAATCGTGATAGCAAATACAAAGTGGGTTTTGGGTTAATATTAATGGGAGAGTTAAGGAATGGTTTGTTAGGGGTCAAAGGGGTTCACTAAGGGTTAATTAAATGGGTAGGCTTTTTAGTGGAATAAGTGGGTTAAAACCTAGGTGCCTTTATCATCTTTGTATATCAAATCAAAAGTGTGGTCTCGACATGTATAATCGAAGCAAGTTCAAGAATAACAAATCAATTTTGACACACTCATAATCAATAATATGAGCACGAAAAATGTATGCTCTAAAAGGCTCAAGATCTCACAAAAATTATGGGCTTTTGATGTCAACATTGTAAATTTCAAACTTCAAGGTAATAATTAGATTCAGGTAGACAACCTAATAAATTTTTAATTCTGAAAATAAACTCATCATGCTTGATTCTCTAGTCTCCTAATGTAACACCCCAAATCCAGTCAACACACCACGACCGAATCTGGTATGTTACGGAGTGAAATCAAGTTCCGAACCATTTGCCTTTAAAGTGATTTGAAAATTTGAGTTATAAAAATATCCAAGTTGCCTTATTATTTTGTACCCGATGGTAACGTTTGAAAACCCGAAGAGATATAGTTTAGAAAACATTGCTTTTTACCGGTTAATTTTATCAAGTCCATAAATCCAACATATGTAAAATATAGGCAGAATAAAAGCAAGTAATAACAAAAACCCAAAATAAACTTAGTGGCCTTATTACAAAACCAAAACCAAATTTAAGGAAAATTTCTAAAATTGAAATAGCAGTTTAAAATCAAAACCAACTAAGATGCATGGCCACCTCGAGTCCTCCCCGGCTCCATATCCGCGATCTATGCCTCATCTGCAAAATATAAGGGAAGGGGTGAGTCACCAAGACTCAGTGTATAAATCCCCAACCCGATAATTCAAGCACTTACACAGATCATCAGTAAAACATGCAGATTATGCAACCCATAACCTAGCCATCCAATCTCCTTTAACTACCCCGTGTGGTCAAAACCACTGGTGGTCAAAACCACTGGTGACCGAAGTCACAAATATATATCGTTGTGGTCAAAACCACTGGTGACCGTAGTCACAAATGAGATGATGGGACCAACCCATCGTGTGGTCAAAACCACTGATGACAATCCCGTAATATATCATGTGGGGCCAACCCACTATGGTACCAAACCACTGGGACGAGTCACAATAATCCATTTGTGGTCAAAACCACTGGTGACCGTAGTCACAAATATCAATAGTGTGGTCAAAACCACTGGTGGTCAAAACCACTTTGGGACTTAGTCACAAATAATAATAGTAGTGTGGTCAAAACCATCGGTGACCGTAGTCACAAATCAAATGATGGGGCCAACCCATCTTGTGGTCAAAACCACTGTGACACCATATAAATCATCCCCTCCTCTCATCAATCCCATCATCATCATGCTCATATCATACGTGTCATAATATCATGTATCATGCATTTAAGGCATAGCATAGCATTTAACAAAACATGACAATGTATATCATAAATCACATAACAGGGGACTTACCCGGAATCCAAGCTCGTGCAGTAACATAGTAAGCATCATTATACTAATAAAGTGTGTAATAGTTTACACACCTGACTAATCGCAGATCTAAGTAAGAATCCCGAACGTTGCTCCCTCCTACATCCGGCCAACATTAGTTAGTAATCCAAAATCCCATTCGGCTCTATTAGAAACCCAAGGGATATGTCGCCCAATATTGTACTCACCTTAAAGCCGATTTGGTTTCCAACCAAATCCCGAAGCTACGTGCTGATCTCCTTCACAATCGGCCAACCACTAACACATAGAAACAATTAGCCTTTGGCTTTTGATCAATCAAGAAATAGATCTTGCGATGTTAAAACCCTTACCTAGTTCGACCACCAATCCCGGAGATTCACTGCGTTTGGCTTTACTCCTCCCTACAATCGGTTTTACACAACGCTTAGAATCCATAGGCCATTCGGCCATGATTAACAAATCCCGAAACCACATGAGTTGACGCCCATTACCTTAATGACAAGTTCGGCTACCAAGAACCAACATTCGGCACCCCTAAGTGATGTTAGGGGTTTCGACTACTCCACAAAACAAAGAGATCTCAATGTACAACGAATGGAAAATAAAAGAATCATGATAAAAGAGATTTCGGCTTAACCCAAAGCAACTGAGAAAGAGAAAATAAAGAATCTATACTCACCAGGAGGATTCGGCTATGAGTCCAAAAGAGAAGAAAAGAAAAATGAAACGTAAAAGAAGAAGAGTGATGATGCCGAATGGTAGAAGAGAAGAAGGTTGAGTATTTCGGCACAAGGGGACTAAAAGAAGAAGTCGAATGGAGTAGAGGGTATTGGCTTCGGGTTTTCAAAACAAGGAAAAGATGGAAGAATATGGAATGGGATCGATTTCGGCAAGGAAGAGTGGATAAAGTTTCGGCTATGATCAAAAATAAGAGGAAGAGAAGATGAGCAATGGTGGTTTCAGTTTTGAACACAATAGGAAAAAGAAGGAGAAAGGTGAATTCAGCAATATGGCTAACAATGAATGACCAAAAAGGTAAAGAAAGGAAGTGTGAGCATTGAGTTTTGGCACTTTGGCAAAACTTGCAAAAGGGGGTAATTCGGCCAGCAGTTAGAGTTGCCGAAAAAGAAGAAAAGAAAAAGTACTTTGGTGTGCTAGCCGAAACACTCCCTAGAATCCCTATTGACATTCGGCCACACCAAAAGCTCCCCAAAACCGATAGCCTCCTTGCCCACAGTCCACCATTCGGCCAACTCTTCCCAAGTGAGTTTGAAATAATTCAAACTCCTAAATTTCCTCCCCTCCACCAATTCAAATTTGTTTGACCCCTTCCATCCTCATCTTCAAGAGTCCCTCCTGAACACTCCACTTCCTGCTTGTGGCGTCAAAAATAAAGACACAAAGGGGGATTTCTGCAGCTCGAACCAAGGCCCCCTTGCTCCCTGTGGCGTCACCTCCTCCAAGCTTTAAGTGGCGCCTGCTTGCCACTTTATCAAAACTCCTCTTGTGTCTAAAACCTCCAATAAATTCTTTTAACCCCTATTTCCCTTAGCTCTATTTCCTTAAGTGCTAAAACAAAATTCTTAGGCCTAACCTAGGGTTATAACTAGACCCCAAAACATGTTAAATCAACATTATAAACAATTCATCACATGCAACACAAGATAAATGCAGAGACCCCGATTTAAGGATGTTACAGCTCTACCCCCCTTTAAAATAATTTCGGCCTCGAAATTACCTGGTCAGAAGAGTTGAGGGTATTGCTGCCGCATCACATCCTCTGGTTCCCACGTGGCCTCCTCCGTACCATGGTTTCGCCATAATACTTTCACCAAGGGAACTGACTTCCGTCACAGAACCTTGACATCCTGATCCAAAATCCGTACTGGTTCCTCCTCAAAAGACAAATCAGGGCTCACCTCTATCTCCCCAACTGGTACCACATGTGACGGATCTGACCGATAGCGCCTAAGCATTGAAACGTGAAAGATGTCATGCATCTGACTCAATTCTGCTGGCAACTCAAGCTGATAAGCTACCGGTCCCACTCGCTTCAACACTGTATATGGCCCGATGAACCTAGGGCTTAGCTGGCCCTTCCCACCAAATCTCAATACTTTCTTCCAAGACGATACCTTCAGAAAGGGCTTATCACCCACTGCATACTCAATATCTCTGCGCTTAAGATCGGCGTAAGATTTTTGCCTGTCTGACGCTTCCTTAAGACGAGCCCGAATTGCCTTGACCTTATCCTCTATTTCTGTCACCAACTCCGGACCCAACATCTGCCGTTCACCCAATTCTGTCCAACACGTAGGAGTACGACATTTCGTCCATATAGTGCCTCATACGGTGCCATCCGAATACTCGCTTGATAACTATTGTTATAAGCGAACTCGCTAACGGTAGATACTCCTCCCAACTACCACCAAATCCGAACACGGCCCCTTAACATATCTTCCAAAATCTGAATTACCCTTTCGCATCGCCCATCGATCACGATGAAAGGCCGTCTTGAAATCCAATCTGGTACCCAAAGCTTTGATGCAAAGCTTTCCAAAACCTCGACGTGAATCGATCCCTATCCGAGATAATAGACACTGCACCCCATGCAACCGCACTATCTCTCGCCACATACAACTTGGCTAATTTACAGGCGAATAATCAACCCTCACCGGGTATGAAATGAGCCGACTTAGTCAAACGATCCACTATAACCCAGACTGAGTCCTTCTTGCTAGGCGTAAGGGGAAGCCCATTGACAAAATCCATCGTAATCCTTTCCCACTTCCACTATGGAATCTTTACCGGCTGCAACAGCCCTGATGGCAACTGATGTTCAGCCTTAACCTGCTGGCATGTCAAACACTTGCTTACAAACTCGCCATTTCCCGCTTAAGACTCGCCACCGTAATTGTTCCTTAAATCACGATACATCTTATCGCCTCCGGGATGCGTAGCGTATGGGCTGCTATGAGCTTCTCAAGAATCCGTTGTCTCAATTCAATATCCTTAGGCATACATACCTTCCCCTGAAATTGCAAGACTCCATCACTATCCAAGCCGTACTCCCTCGGATTCACCATCCTGCACTTGTAACCTCCGAGCACTCAAAACCTCATCCGTCACCAAGCTTCTCCTTAACTCCGACCAATCCAAGACGGCTTTACTTGCAATTCTGCCAAAAGACTTCCATCATCATAAAGACTGAGGTGAGCAAACATCGCTCGCAAGTCAGCTATCACCTTACGGCTCAACGCACCTGCTACTATGTTAGCCTTACCCGGATGGTACTCAATCAAGCAATCGTAGTCCTTCAACAACTCTATCCACCTTCGCTGCCTCAAGTTTAAATCCTTCTGAGTCAAGAGGTACTTCAGACTCTTATGATCCGTATACACTATCGACTTCTCCCCATACAAGTAATGCCTCCAAATCTTCAAGGCGAAAACCACTGCAGCTAATTCTAAGTCATGCGTCGGATAGTTACCTTCATGAGGCCTCAACTGCCTAGATGCATACACTACCACTTTTCCATCTTGCATCAGCACACACCCTAAACCAGTATGTGATGCATCACAATAAACCGTAAATTCCTTTCCTGCCTCAAAGCAAATCAAGACTGAGCTTCTGCTAGAATCTTCTTCAACTTGTCAAAACTCTCTTGCTGTTTCTCGGTCCACACAAACGGAATCCCTTTTCTCAACAAATTTAGTCAATCTGTCTTGCAATCAAGGAAAACCCTTCTACAAACCTTCAGTAGTATCCTCGCCAAACCCAGAAAACTTGAATCTACCAGCAACCGACTTAGGTGGTTTCCAATCCAATCGCCTCGATCTTACGAGGATCCACCCTAATTCCCTCAGCTGATACCACATGACCCAAGAAAATTACCTCCTTAAGCCAAAACTCGCACTTACTAAACTTGGCGTAAAACTGCTTCTCCCTTAGAACCTGCAGAACCACTCGAAGATGAGCGTCATGCTCCTCCTCAGATTTTGAGTACACCAAAATGTCGTCTATAAATACTACGACAAATCGGTCCAGATACGGCTGGAACACCCGATTCATCATGTCCATGAATGCTGCCGAAGCATTGGTCAAACCAAAAGGCATTACCAGAAACTCGTAGTGCCCATACCGAGTACGGAATACCGTCTTATGAATATCAGCCTCCTTCACTTTGAGCTGATGATACCCCGAACTAAGGTCGATCTTAGAGAAAACCGATGCATCCCTGAGTTGATCAAACAAGTCATCAATCCTAGGCAACGGATACTTGTTCTTGATTGTCAACTTGTTCAGCTGGCGGTAGTCTATACACATCCGCATCGTACCATCCTTCTTCTTAACAAAAAGCACTGGAGCTCCCCAAGGTGATACACTCGGTCGGATGAAACCTCTATCCAACAATTCCTGAACCTGGGCCTTCAACTCCACCAATTCCTTTGGCGCCATCCTATATGGAGCAATAGATATTGGCGTTGTTCCGGGTAACAAGTCTATACCGAACTCAACCTCGCGGTCGGGGTATACCCGGAGTTCCTCCGGAAAAACATCAATAGAAATTCCCTACAGCCTTCGGACATTCTTCATAGCCGCATCTTTAACTTCCAAAGCACAAACATGCACCAAAAATGATTCACAACCCTTTCTAACCATTTTCTCAAATTTCTCAGGCAGAGATAACATTAGATAAGTAATCTCTCCTATTACCTATCATCACCACCTCAACACCTTCCATGGTCTTCAACACCATGCGCTTAGCCGCGCAATCCAAACTAGCTTGATACTTAACTAGCCAATCCATCCCGAGAATCAGATCGAACTCCCCAAACGGCAGTTCCATCAAGTCAGCCAGAAGCACGACCCCTTGAAGTTCTAGGGGTACATCCCTATATAGTTTACTTACTTCTACAGAGTGACCTGCAGGGCTTATCACGATCATCTTCCTAGAAGTAATCTCGAGTCTAAGTTCATGGTTTCCACTATGCTACTAGCAACATACGAGTCGTCCGAACCAACATCAATTAAAGCATTATAAGGTACTCCAAAAATTAAGAACGCATCAGGTTATGACGCCCGGTCAAGTCGCCCTCCTCTCGACGCCTCACAGTAGACCAACCCAGTGCTCTCGCCTTTGTACCACCTGCACCTCTGCGCCGATGCTCCACGACCCTACTAGAGCCATTACCTCCCCGATCGAACCACGGCCTCTCTGTGGTCTGCTGATTATCCCTCCTAAATCGTACACGGTTCTCGATCCTCGATCGCAGCCTAGCCGATCTCTCATGGACAATCCCTAACTCGATGCCCCATCGATCCATACTCAAAGCATCCCCTCACACCACCCAACATTCTCCCGTGTGAGATTTCCCGCATCGAGCACACCGCGGCGCCATCGAGTGTTGGCGCAGCGGCCCAGCCTAGCGACTTGATTCGCCCACTATATCTAACCCTTTTCTCTGCTGGTTCCCGAAAAACCCGGATGATCCGAACTCCTCTTATTCGAACCCCTATCCCGATTCCGCCTTACAGATCAAGCTTTACCCTTCAAAGAACCTTAGCTTTCTCCACTAGAACGGCAAATTCTCGCTTCTCGCCGTGGGGCAATTATCATCCGCACTCGCCTCTCACCCCATCCTCAATTCGACACAACGCTCATGCTCGGTACCCATAATACCCCGAGCATACCGACTCAACCAAAGGAATTCGCGCTCATATTACGCTACAGCCTTATTACCTGGACCAAGTTCAAGAAAGCTCATACTGCGCATCAACATAACTAGCCCCTATGTACTTCCTATGATAGGTCGCTCAAGAACTCCCAAGTGAGGTCATCTCTGCTCGCTCCATCCCTAATCAGGAGCCACCATCGATACGACTCATCTCGCAATGCGGAGATACTATGCCCTTCACTTTTCCTCACCAAAAATCCAGATCATCCATGATGCCTTAGTCGCCTCCAACCAATATTCCAATGTACTAGGTGCCACACCGATACACCTCTAAATACTTCGCACCATTAGCCTTGAGTCGCTCGGTCACAGATTTCCGAGCTCTAGTTCCTACTCCTGCACTCGCAACCCTCTCCAAAGACTCACAAAGACACTGCGACACTACGTCATTACCACCCGTCGATCCTCGATATTCCGCGCCACAACAAGGCGGTGGGTACCTCATTTTTTCGACCCATGTCCGGACCCTACCGGTTCCGAGACTGTCATCCTACCCCTACCTCATCCACGAGTGTTACGCCCACGTCCACGTGCACTCATATCTATCGATATATTCAAGCTATTTAAAAGTTTTGTGCGTTAGACTTTTGTTCCACTGTCTTTTAGAGCACAGTTTTCTGAGAAGTTTTAATAAGGGGTTGTTTCGGGAATACACATCATCCTATAGTTTATGTCTCTAAGTAGTTCCTATTACTATTCCATCATGCCATCATCATAATCATATACTCAGCAATCAATAGTTCGGGGTACTTACCTGGGCGGATGGGTGCCGGAGACTCGGTGCCATGCTTTCCATCACTACACTTTTCCCATAAAAGCCTTTCACAATCCTTTTTAAAACATTTTTAGGCCTTGGGCCCACAGCCGAGCTGTTGAACCTGGCTCTGATACCACAATTGTAACACCCCAAATTCGGTCAACACACCACGATCAAATTTGGTATGTTACGGAGTGAAATCAAGTTCCAAACCATTTGCCTTTAAAGTGATTTGAAAATTTGAGTTATAAAAATATCCAAGTTACCTTATTAATTTGTACCCGATGGTAACGTTTGAAAACCCGAAGAGATAGTTTAGAAAACATTTCTTTTTACCGGTTAATTTTATCAAGTCCATAAATCCAACATATGTAAAATATAGGCAGAATAAAAGTAAGTAATAACAAAAACCGAAAATAAACTTAGCGGCCTTATTACAAAACCAAAACCAAATTTAAGGAAAATTTCTAAAATTGAAATAGCAGTTTAAAATCAAAACCAACTAAGATGCATGGCCACCTCGAGTCCTCCCCGTCTCCATATCCGCGATCTATGCCTCATTTGCAAAATATAAGGTAAGGGGTGAGTCACCAAGACTCAGTGTATAAATCCCCAACCTGATAATTCAAGCACTTACACAGATCATCAGTAAAACATGCAGATTATGCAACCCATAACCTAGCCATCCAATCTCCTTTAACTACCCCGTGTGGTCAAAACCACCGTGGTCAAAACCACCGTGACCGAAGTCACAAATATATATCGTTGTGGTCAAAACCACTGGTGACCGTAGTCACAAATGAGATGATGGGACCAACCCATCGTGTGGTCAAAACCACTGATGACAATCCCGTAATATATCATGTGGGGCCAACCCACTGTGGTACTAAACCATTGGGACGAGTCACAATAATCCATTTGTGGTCAAAACCACTGGTGACCGTAGTCACAAATATCAATAGTGTGGTCAAAACCACTGGTGGTCAAAACCACTGGGACCTAGTCACAAATAATAATAGTAGTGTGGTCAAAACCACTAGTGACCGTAGTCACAAATCAAATGATGGGGCCAACCCATCTTGTGGTCAAAACCATTGGTGATAGTCCATATAAATCATCCCCCTTCTCTCATCAATCCCATCATCATCATGCTCATATCATACGTGTCATAATACCATGTATCATGCATTTAAGGCATAGCATAGCATTTAACAAAACATGACGATGTATATCATAAATCACATAACAGGGGACTTACCCGGAATCCAAGCTCGTGCCCACAAGGCAAGTCACTAATACCAACGGTTATACAGTAACATAGTAAGCATCATTATACTAATAAAGTGTGTAAGAGTTTACACACCTGACTAATAGCAGATCTAAGTAAGAATCCCGAACGTTGCTCCCTCCTACATCCGGCCAACATTAATTAGTAATCCAAAAGCCCATTCGGCTCTATTGGAAACCCAAGGGATATGTCACCCAATATTGTACTCACCTTAAAGCCGATTTGGTTTCCAACCAAATCCCGAAGCTACGTGCTGATCTCCTTCACAATCGGCCAACCACTAACACATAGAAACAATTAGCCTTCGGCTTTTGATCAATCAAGAAATAGATCTTGCGATGTTAAAACCCTTACCTAGATCGACCACCAATCTCGGAGATTCACTGCGTTTGGCTTTACTTCTCCCTACAATCGGTTTTACACAACGCTTAGAATCCATAGGCCATTCGGCCATGATTAACAAATCCCGAAACCACATGAGTTGACGCCTCTTACCTTAAAGACAAGTTCAGCTACCAAGCACCAACATTCGGCACCCCTAACTGATGTTAGGGGTTTCGGCTGCTCCACAAAACAAAGAGATCTCAATCTACAACGAATGGAAAATAAAAGAATCATGATAAAAAAGATTTCGGCTTAACCCAAAGCAACAAAGAAAGAGAAAATAAAGAATCTATACTCACCAGGAGGATTCGGCTATGAGTCCAAAAGAGAAGAAAAGAAAAATGAAACATAAAAGAAGAAGAGTGATGATGCCGAATGGTAGAAGAGAAGAAGGTTGAGTATTTCGACACAAGGGGACTAAAAGAAGAAGTCGAATGGAGTAGAGGGTATTGGCTTCGGGTTTTCAAAACAAGGAAAAGATGGAAGAAGATGGAATGGGATCGATTTCGGCAAGGAAGAGTGGATAAAGTTTTGGCTATGATCAAAAATAGGAGGAAGAGAAGATGAGCAATGGTGGTTTCGATTTTGAACACAATAGGAAGAAGAAGGAGAAAGGTGAATTTGGCAATATGGCTAACAATGAATGACCAAAAAGGTAAAGAAAGGAAGTGTGAGCATTGAGTTACGACACTTTGGCAAAACTTGCAAAAGGGGGTAATTCGGCCAGCAGTTAGAGTTGCCGAAAAAAAAGAAAAGAAAAAGTACTTTGGTGTGCTAGCCGAAACACTCCCTAGAACCCCTATTGACATTCGGCCACACCAAAAGCTCCCCAAAACCGATAGCCTCCTTGCCCACAATCCACCATTCGGCCAACTCTTCCCAAGTGAGTTTGAAATAATTCAAACTCCTAAATTTCCTCCCCTCCACCAATTCAAATTTGTTTGACCCCTTCCATCCTCATCTTCAAGAGTCCCTCCTGAACACTCCACTTCCTGCTTGTGGCGTCAAAAATAAAGACACAAAGGGGGATTTCTGCAGCTCGAACCAAGGCCCCCTTGCTCCCTGTGGCGTCACCTCCTCCAAGCTTTAAGTGGCGCCTGCTTGCCACTTTACCAAAACTCTTCTTGTGTCTAAAACCTCCAATAAATTCTTTTAACCCCTATTTCCCTTAGCTCCATTTCCTTAAGTGCTAAAACAAAATTCTTAGACCTAACTCAGGCCTAACCTAGGGTTATAACTAGACCCCAAAACATGTTAAATCAACATTATAAACAATTCATCACATGTAACACAAGTAAAATGCAGAGACCCCGATTTAAGGATGTTACACCTAAAGTTTAAATCATCACTGCACAATTAACTATGACTTAATCCAAAACATATCAATGAGAATCATAAATCAAAAGAAATTTCATTCTTAATAGTAATATGAGAAAATTTACTTAAGAACAAGATATAATTCAGGATTTGAGAAAAATGCAAAAAGTTAGGCACTTTTCACGATAATTTTTACCCCCCACACTTAAGATGTACATTGTCCTCAATGTACAAAGAAAGATAATAGCAATATAGTAATAAAATCATAAGATAGGGAGAGAAGTGAAACTTCCTAAATTTTGGATGAAAAGAAACGGTAAAGTTGGAGAGAGGTGAAGGTGAGGAGGATACTCTGGTGGTGGTGTGGTCGTTCGTTAACAGCCCCTTGAACCTAAATTTAAAGAAATAAAAATATAATAATATAAATTAAAGATTAAAAAGATAAAATAAATGAAATGAAAATAAGAGAAAAAGGAAAAAGAATAAATGGACTCAAAGGTCCCACGGGCGTGTCGCACGCCCGTGTAGATTTCTCAGTTTTGACCACGGTCGAATCGCATGGCCGTGGTGTTTTATCGCAGCCCGTGTTATTTTTTTTGGGGGATAAGTTTTGTCCTGTTTCCACACGCTCGTGTGCAAGGCCGTGTGGGTAGGGAAACCTGTGCCTAAAAATTTGGTTAGTTTTTTTAGTTAGATGTTAAAATTCAAAAATATGAAAATTAACGGGGTTACTGCTCGGGTTGCCTCCCGAGAAGTGCTCGTTTAAAGTCTTGAGCTAGACTTACTTGTTATTCGTATGGCCATGGTGGTTCACGGAGTCGAAACTCCTTTTTCTTACTATCAATTCTATCAACATATGGTTTGAGTCGGGTAATATTTACCTTAAAAGTGCCGAAATTAGAATGAGTTACCTCGACCGTTTCGTATGGAAAGACCTTAAGTACCGTAAAAGGAGTCGCACCGTTTGTATTAAGCTCTGAAGTGGCTATTCGAGGGCCGGTTGTATCTGACAGTACCTGGTCCCCAACTTTTAAGTGATTGGTTCCACCTTTAATACCCGATGTCCTAGCCGTGTCAAGAACCTGAAGAGTGATCGTTTCGTCACTTACACGAAATGTGAGCTCACGTGGTAGTTTATTTCATAGAATTGCTGGGCACACTGCGTTTAGCTCCACATGCGACGTATCGTCTAAATCCCGTGTGAATCGAATCCAGGCCGTGGTCGAGTCTGCTAATGTGGCACGACCGTGTGGTGAACTCCAGGCCGTGTTGATTTCCTACTTTGGCCCATTTTCTCCGTTTTCGGCCCTTTTCTCGTTCTTTTCATCCTTTGATGCCCTCCTAAGTATAAAACATGAAATTAAAGTATTAGGAGCATCAAATTCCACAATTCAAGGGATTAAATCATCCAAAAGTATGCTAAATGTGGGATTAAAATATGTATATATTACGGTTTATCAGTGACTCACTCTGAATTCGGCACTTTTAAGGTAAACACCACTCGACTTAAACTATATATCGATAACCGAATCGATAGCAAGAATGAGAAGCTTCAACTCTTCAAACCACCATGATTATGAGAGGTAAGTCTAGCTTAAGACTTTAAACGAACGCTTCTCGGGAGGCAACCCGAGCACTAACCCCTTTTATTTTCATATCTTTGATTTTTAGCACCTAACTAAAGAATAACCAAGTTAAATAAAGCATAGGTTTCCGTACCACACGGCCTTGCACACGGGCATGGCCGTGGCCGTGTGGGCATCACGGATTTACACACTGGCATGGCAGAGGTCGTACGAACCAAGGACGAAAAATCCCCAAATCACGGACGACTATAAAATGCCATGACCGTGCGATACGGCCGTGGTAGACACTGAGAAAGTCACACGGGTATAAGCCACGCCCGTGCTTTGAGGCCATGGCCGACACTGAGAAAGAGACATAGGTGTGGAACCCTCTACACAGGCGTGGGAGAAACGAACAAGCCACCACACGGCCGTGTAACCGAACACGCCCATAGCACACGGGCGTGGGCAGCAACCAGGTCCTTGTTTCTTATTTAAGCCCCCTTCTTCTCACTTTCTTTCCAAATTCTTCTTCGACCAACCCTCAGCCACCACACCCCTTTCTCTTCTCACTATCATCTCCCTTCATTTTCCCTCCCCCTCCCCCTCATTCCTTTTCTTTCACCATCCTCACCACCATCCCCATGTCGAAGAAATGAAAGGACCCTAGTACAGTCTCCCCGTACGAGACCGATCCACATAAGTTCATGCCGGCTGCTTCATTTGCTCGACAAGCCAAGGACATTTGAGTCCATTTATTCTACCTATGTCTTTTCTCTTCTCCTTTATTTTCCTTTTCTTTATTTTTCTTATCTTTAAATACATATTTAGTATATTTTGATTTTTTCTTATTATTTCCTGGCTATTTCTTCACAAGTTCCCCAATTTCTTAATCTAGCGCAGTGATTGTTGGCGGCCACCATACTACCACTAGAAACGCCTCCTCCAACTTATCTTTCACCTCCGAATCAAGTTTCCACACTCCCAACTCAAGAAATCCATCTGAAATCCAGGAAGTTTCACCTCTCTCCCTCTCTTATGATCTATTACTACATGGTTATTATCTTTCTTTGTACATTGAGGGTAATGTACATCTTAAGTGTGGGGGGTGAATTTTATCTTGAAAGGTGTCTAACTTTTTGCATTATTCTCAAATCCCTGAATTATATCTTGTTCTTAAGTAAATGTTCTCATATTACTGTTAGAATGAAATTTCTTTTGATTTATGATTTTCATTGATATGTTTTGGATTAAGTCATAGTTAATTGTGTAGTGATGATTTAAACTTTAGGAGACTAGAGAATCAAGCATGATGAGTTTATTTTCAGAATTAAAAATTTGTTAGGTTGTCTACCTGAATCTAATTATTACCTTGAAGTTTGAAATTTACGAGGTTGACATCAAAAGCCCATAATTTTTGTGAGATCTTGAGCCTTTTAGAGCATACATTTTCTGTGCTCACTTTATTGATTATAAGTATGTCAATATTGATTTGTTATTCTAGAACTTGCTTCGATTATACATGTCAAGACCACACCTTTGATTTGATATACTGAGATGATAAAGGCACCTAGGTTTTAACCCACTTACTCTATAAAAATCCTACCTTCATAATTAACCCCTAGTGAACCCCTTTTGAGACTAAAAACCATTTCTTGACTCACCAATTAATATTAACCCAAAACCCACTTTGTATTTGTTATCACCATTTCTCTTGACTACCCCTATATCGAGATTTGATTTGATCGGTTACTTAACTATTTTCTTTATTTCAGTTATTAAATTCTATATTATTATTGTACTTGATTTGTTCTTAATAAAAAAAATTCTAGGAATCTATTCATTATTACTTCTTTGTTATTGGAGCTTAAGCAGTTAATTTTATATTTTGAGAAGAAGATCATGTTATTAGTATTAAGTTTTCAATTGATGTAATTATTTAAGCTTTATTTACTCTTCTAGTTAGGTAATTTATCAATTCACTCGATACTAACCTCTAATTCAGCCTTTATCCACATCTTTAACCCAAGCCCCACATACAACCCTTTTAAAGACCTTTTGATTTGTGTATCATATCATTTTACAGTGGTGGAGATTTGATTTTCATGCAAGCCTATGGGATTAACTTTTCATGTTTGACTCTTGAGTACTTATTTTTGAACCTTAAACACCTTGAGTGATTTGAGTGAACCCTTAGCGAGGATGTCAATTTTTGTTGATTTTGAATTAAAGGTGATTATTTAGGTAAGGGGAAACACCTATTTTTCGTACTATAAAAACTATGACTTTGATTGTTTGAATCTTTAGGAACCTTCCGGTTAAAGTATCAATGTATGAATTACCTATGAATTATGATGAAACATTATTGATGAAGATTATGAATTGAGGGAAGTTAATTCTAATTGTGAACTGAGAATTTTGCTTGAGGACAAGCCAATGCTTAAGTGTGGGGGTATTTGATAAACCGTAATATATACATATTTTAATCCCACATTTAGCTTACTTTTGGATGAATTTTGATTGAATTTGATGAATTCAATGCTCCTAATCTCTTAATTTCATGTTTTATACTCAGGAGGGCTTAGGGAATCGAAAGGAATGAGAAACGGGCCAAAAAGGGGTAAAATGGGCTTACCTTAGAGACTCACACGGCCTGGACTATCACCCACGGTCGTGCGTTTCCAGTAACAACCAAGACACGGCCTAGAACATCATAAATGGCCATATCACACGGCCGTGTGTGGCAAACAGGATCGACCACGACCAAGAGAGTCGACCACGGGCTTGTCACACGGGCGTGTCCCTGCTATAGCAAGATGAGTTGCATTTGGAATAGGATACTTGTGGGCCAAGAAAGACATTCTGAAACCTATATAAACACCCTAAGTATAACCTAAAGAGGGGTCTTTGGTCAGGGGCGAAGCCAAAGAGGGCTGAACACATGGGAATTACTCCAAGAAAGCCAGTTGATCCATCTCAGAAGCTAGAATCACGCTCAAGATGGAAGATCTTCCCTTCAATTTCCTTCAGGGAGTTTTAGGGTTTTTCTTATGTTTTGTTATTTACTTTCTTCTGAGATGTATTCTTTATTAAACATGAACTAAACCCCTCAAATACCTGACGGGGATGAAACCTAAGACGGATCTTGTTATTGTTTTCTAAACTATATGATAAATACTTTATTTGTTCTTAACTATGTGTTCTTAATTCTTGTTTTAATATTTCAATATATTGATTCAAGTATTGATGTGCTTAGGCAGTGGGGCAAAACTCCCTGTTTAAGAGTAGATCTAGCATAGTTAAGCGGAGTTGATCGCAACCCTAGAGATAGGATGACGAAAATCTGCCAGATTAGGGTCAAACCTAATATGGGAGTCCATAGATCGAGTTAATGCAACACTAGGGGTTTTAATTAGAAAGAGATTTCAATTAATCAACTTAGGGTTAGACGTTAGTAGCCTCGAAAGAGGTATTAATATAAATTAGGGAATCCTACGGATCAAGTCAAGTGAATAAATCATCTGGTTCAGAGTTAAATAACAAGTGAAGTCTAGGTGGATTCTTCCTCGGGTATTGTCTTAATCAACTGGTTTTCCCACAAGTATTTTCCCAATTCACTCTTTGTGCCTTAGCATCCTTAATTTAGTAATTAGTTAATTAAACATTGATTCCCTTAATACTTAGGCTAGATAATAAAAAGATAGTAACTACTAGTACTCTTGGTCATTGAGGATACGATATTTCCGATCTTGCCATAGCTATACTACTGAACGATAGGTGCCTTGCCTTATTTGTTGTCATAGTTAGTTTGGACACGACCAATATCTATGGTTGTGTGTTTATTTGTTGAGGATGATAGATACATCCGATATAGATCTGGTGAGTTCAAGTAATTTGATGGGAAGTATAATCGTATATGTATGTCTCAGATGTATGTTATGTAGTATGTTCTGTGAAGAGTCTGTGTTTGTCTTTGCGCAATTGTTTAAAGGGGTTCATCAGGAGTTTAAACATGAAATCTGAAAGGAAAAGTCCATGGCCATTGCAACTCCTGAAAGGAACTAAAAGTTGGTGATTACCTAATAGGGTTCTTTGCATGTCCTAGGACGATGATGGGCAAACCTCACATAATGTGAGTTTAGGCAAATCCATATCACAAGCACGTTAGGAAAGAGTAGCCTTTGTGGCAAGATAAGAAAGAGTAGCTTTTGTGGCAAATATGAAAGAGTATCCTTTATGGCAAAATATGAAATAATAGCCTTTATGGCAAAATATGAAAGAGTAGCCTTTATGGCGAACCCTACAAGAATAGCCTTTATGGCGAAATATGAAAAAGTAGCCTTTGTGGGGAACCCTACAAGAATAGCCTTTATGGTGTACTCCAGATGGATTTCCCTATGGCGTGTCTCGATAGGACTGTTAGTGAAGAGCTTGGAAGATGTTCTTTGTGGCATGTCATAGTAAGGCCTTCATGGTGTATTCTAATGAATTTCCCTAGTGGCGCATTCTGTATGGCTCTTAAGCATAATTAGTGGAGTCGTTACGGACAAGGTGTATTTATGGACTACATGGTAAGGTATTATATAAGACTAATGTTGGGACTGTCGGTACACCCTGTGGCACAGCAAAAAAATTATTCTGACGATCTTCAGTCATGGATCCATGTACGAGGAACAAAACGAATTGAAATAAGGTTGAAGATATAACTTCCTAATTGAAAAACGATGAAAGAATTTTGTTGATTCGATTTTGATTCCAAGTGTAACACCCCAAACCAGGCCCATGCGTTACGAGCGGATCTGGTATGTCACAGGAAGAAATTATTTAAAGAACTTGTGAATGTACTAAAGGTTTACGTTAATTTGATATAGTTAAGAAAGCAAGTTTGGTTTATAAATATTCGATAAAATACTAAAAATTTCGAGAAGTAGATTGACGAATCAAGAGTCGAATTATTGAACTTTAAAACCGTGACTTTTGAAAATATTGTTGATAATTTGTAAGAAAATCCAAGTTAAATTATTTGTACAAGGTTGTTATGAAATCCATTTGTTAATCAATTTTGGAAACCGTTATTTATGATTTTAGAAAAACCCCTTTTAAAACAATTTAAGAAAAATAATAATTACGTCCCAAACATAAAGCAAATTAAAGTTTATCCCAGAGGCCTTATTACAACCTTAATCCCAAAATAGTGAAAGTAATGAAATAAAGCAGAAAATGAAATTTACTAAAGTTCGAAAACACCATTTCTAAAGTATGGCCTCCACCGAGTCATCCATGGCCCAAGTCCACATCACTGAGCATTACCTGCAAGAATTAAGAAAAAGGGGTGAGTTACTAGAACTCAGTGTGTAATCCCCCTTACCGTCATCCACTGGGCCTGAACCCGTATAGTATCATCTTGGACCGAAGCCCAATTACATAGCAATATCTAAATGAAGTAAATGTATGCAACCCAACCCATCCATCCATCACACCCCGACTGTACCAATCACACTGTGGGGATCAAGTCAACCCACCCCGCCACTCACACCAAATTTGCAGTCAAACTGCTATCATATAGTATTTTTATGGTCAAGCCACCGAAATCATATTTAAGCACAGTAATATACAAATTATGGCAATGCCACCAGGCTACACTGCTCTCCATACAATTTTTCCCATCCCATGCAATATGTAAAAATGCCACATACATAATAAAATAACATAAAACATCCACATATAAATATCAACCATTAATCAAGCAATTTATTAAGGTGAATCGACCCATTATGGTTCTTTGGTAATTCGGCCCACTAAGGCATTCTAGCAAATCGGCCCGTAGGGATATTTTGGTAAATCGGCCCATAGGGATTTTCGTAATTCGGCCCAAGGGGGCATTTTCGTAATTCAGCCCATAGGGACATTTACGTAAATTGGCACTTTAAAGGCATTTAAGAAATTCGGCCTGTTAAGGCATTTTGATAAAAACGGCTCATTGAGGGTATATTCGTAATTTGGCCCATAAAGGTATTTTCATAATTTATCAAATTTCATACCGATTTTAACAGATTTTTAGAAATACTGACGTTTAAGCTAATTACTCGATTCATGCTATATTACGATTATTAGACTTGTAAAACAACAATGATCTATTCGTCCAACCATAATGGTGAATCATAAATCAACGAAATTTCGGTGTGAGATTACACACCTGATTACGGTAAGGACTAAACCTTCTTGATCGTCGGCACCTAAATCACCATTACACTCGATTAACCAACAAACATGATTTTATTAATCCAAATCTAAATCAGACGATCTAAAAATGCTTACCCCTAGTATCGTGAACGACCACGATTTGTCTATTCTCACCGGATGATGGTCCACAACCCGGTGGAAAATCCCGAACCGTCGATACCGCCCTACGTTTGAACTTAGGAGTAGGAATTGCAAATCCGCCTCCTTTTTGTCCTCCAATCACTTTTCCTTTCAAATCGTTACCACTTGCCTCCATTGGAAAAGTCTCGGTTAGAAAATACTATGATGAGTGCAAGTAGTTGTTTAGGGATAGGATTTGGCTTACCACTACTTCCGAAGGATCAACGAATATAGAAGAACGAGTGATTAGTCCCTAGAATAAACGTTTAAACATAATCATCGATTCGTTTTAAGGGAATAACCAAGTATTGAGAGATATCGAAATGAACCTTGAAGAAATCCATTACCTTAACGATTATAAATCCGACTTCCACCGTTTGACTTAAGTCTAGAGGTGAATCGGCAAGGATGTGATATACGGCCACCCACTAGAACACGACGAAAAAAGAAAAGATGATCACGATTTGAGGGAGTAGGAGAAAGTGATATTTCGGTTTAGAAACAAAATAGAACCACCGAATAGTGATGGACACACATTCGGCTAGGGAGAAAAGAAAGTGAAAAGAGAAGAAAGAAACCACTTACCGATTCGATCAAAGAAGAGAGTGCCAACACGAAAGAGAAAGAAATAATGAAGAAATGGAGAGAAATGACCAAAAAGATTCGGCTACCAAAATGTTGATTAAAGAAGAAGAAAGAAGGGTTGAAGAAATAGTGAAAAAGAAAAGAAAAGATGGAGAAAGAGTGCTAGATAGTTTCGGCTAACAAAGGAAAAAAATGAGCAAGAATGGATTGAGGATTTCGGCTAAACAAGGGAAAAAGAAGTTGGAAAAGAAAAGTACCCAAAATGCTAAAAGAAACCAAAACCTTTCATGCACAAATTTGCACAAAAACCATAAGAAAATCGCCCCCCTCAGTCCCCATACCAAAACCGTGTACTTCATTCACCAAAAAGGTCATGGTTGACCAAAAATTCTATCCCAAGCACTTTCCAAATATTCGGCCAACATATCCCCCTTCTTACTCCTTTCCTTTACTTCTTTCCTTACTCTCCTCCTTACCTTATTTTCTTAGTCTTCTTTCCATCAATAAAAAGTATTCCTTACCTTATTTAAAGCCTTGGCCGACACTTTGGAAAAGAAGCACAAAATAATCCAAAAATTTTGTAAAAGGTGGGATTCGAACTCCACCCCTCTAGCCCCTTAATGTGACGCCACACCACTCTACTACTAGCTCCTCTTGTGCTAGCAAAATACACACTTATTTCCTTAAGTCTTGATGCCACTTACCTTCTCTCCTTTAAGTGCTTAAACACTAAAGATTTACTAAGGACCAACTCAACCCAAAGCCTTCTTAGGACCCCTAAACATACAAAATTAGCATTCTTAACTAGCCTAACACATAATATAAAGCAAAACATAAAATTTTGAATTTCAGGATGTTACAATTCTACCCCCTTAAAGAAATTTCGGCCTCGAAATTTACCTGATTAGAAGAGATGAGGATATTGCTGCCGGATCGTGTCCTCTGGCTCCCATGTAGCTTCCTCTGATCCGTGATTATGCCATAATACTTTAACTAACAGAACCGACTTCCTTCTCAAAGACCTTAATATCCCGATCTAAAATCAGCCTTGGCTCTTCTTCAAAGGACAAGTCGAGTCTTATCTCAATTTCCTCCATTTGGTACAATATGAGACGGATCGAATGATAACGCCTTAACATCGAGACATGGAATACGCTATGTATATCGACATAATTCAGAGGTAACTCAAGGTGATAAGCCACTTTGGTCCAACACGCGCTCAAGAGACACGCAGTACATGCGGTCAGATGAACCTAGGGCTCAACTTGCCTTTCCGGCCAAATCGAAAATCTTTTTCCAAGGTGAGACCTTCAAAAGACTGATCTCCTCGAGAGAACTCTATATCCTTATGCTTGAGATCCGCGTATGATTTCATGCGCCCGGCTTCTTTTTACCAAGCCCGAATTACCTTAACTTTTTCCTCCGTCTCGAGATCAACTCGGGACCCAATAATCTGCCGCTCCCCAACTCGGTCCAACAAGTAGGAGTACGACACCTACGTCCATACAACGCCTCGTAGGGTGCCATCTGGATGCTGGATTGATAGCTGTTTTTCTATGCAAACTCTGCCAACGGTGGAAAATCTTCCCAACTACCCCAAGTCGATCACACACGACCCCTTAACATGCCTTCTAGAATCTGGATTACTCTCTCCGACTGACCATCAGTCTGCGGATGAAATGCCGTGCTGAAATTTAGTCTTGTACCCAAAGCTTCATGTAAAGGCTTCCAAAATCGTGATGAAAACCTAGGATCCCTGTCCGATATAATAGACATTGGTACCCTATGCAACCTCACGACTTCTGCTATATACAACTTGGCCAACTTCTGCAATGTATAATCCGTCTGATGCCGGTAGGAAATGAGCGATCTTCGTTAACCGATCCACTATAACCTGCATCGAATCTTTCTTAATAGGCGTTAAGGGTAACCCACTAACAAAGTCCATCGCTATCCTTTCCCATTTCCATAGTGGAATTTTCACCGATTGTAGCAACCCTAAAGGCAATTGATGCTCCGCCTTCACCTACTGACATGTCAAGCACTTGCTCACGAAGTCGGTAACCTCCCGTTTCAACCCTGGCCACCAATACTGCTCACGGAGGTCTCGATACATTTTGCTTCCCTTGGGGTGCATAGCATATGGGCTACTATGCGCCTCACGCAGAATCATTTGCCTCAATTTCGAATCTCTGGGCATACAAACTCTTCTGCGAAAACACAATACTCCATCACTATTCAATCCAAAATCCCCTATCTCACCACCTTCCACTTGCTGAAGCTGAGAACTCAACCTTTCATCTGACAACTGCTTTTCCTTAATCTAATTTACCCATGCAGGCTTCACCTGAAGTTCGGCTAACAGGCTACCATCTTTATAAAGGCTGAGATGAGCAAACATCGCTCTCAAATCTGATATCACCTTAAGACTCAACGCATCTGCCACTACGTTAGCTTTTCCTGGATGATACTCGATTGAGAAGTCATAATCTTTCAACGATTCTATCCACCTCCATTGTCTTAAGTTCAACTCCTTCAGGTAAGGAGGTACTTCAGACTTTTATGATCCATATAGATAATCGACTTCTCCCCGTACAGATAGTGTCTCCAAATCTTCAAAGCAAACACCACTGTAGCTAACTCCAAATCATGAGTGGGATAATTTGCCTCATGCGGCCTTAATTACCGAGATGCATAAGCCACCACTTTTCCCCCTTGCATCAACACACATCCCAAGCCTGTGTGTGACGCATCACTATAAACAATAAACTCTTTACTAGCCTCAGGCTGAATCAATATCGGCGCTTCTGTCAAAATCTTCTTCAATTTCTCAAAGCTCTCTTGCTGCCTATCTGACCACACAAACGGTACTCCCTTACGCAATAACCTAGTTAGGGGTGCAGCAATCAACGAAAACCCCTCAACGAATCACCTGTAATACCCAGCCAAACCTAGAAAACTTTGGATTTACGCCATCGACTTGATGGCTTCGATCCAACACGACCTCGACCTTCCGGGATCAACTCTAATTCCTTCCTGACACAACATGCCCCAAAAAGGTCACCTCCTTCAACCAAAATTCACACTTACTGAATTTGGCATACAGCTGCTTCTCCCTCAAAATCTGCAATACTACCTGTAGATGCGAATCATGCTCTTCTTCAATCTTTGAGTACACCAGGATGTCATCTATGAACACAACCACAAACCGGTCTAGGTAAGGTTGGAAGACTCGGTTTATCATGTCCATAAATGCAGCTGGTGCATTAGTCAACCCGAACGACATCACTAAAAACTCGTAATGCCCATATCGGGTTCGAAACGCAGTCTTATGAATATCTGCCTCCTTGACTTTTAACTGGTGATACCCCGATCTCAAGTCTATCTTCGAGAAAACTAAAGCTCCTCGCAGCTGATCGAACAGATCATCGATCCTCGGTAACGAGTACTTGTTCTTAATCGTCAACTTATTCAATTGTCTATAATCGATGCACATACGCTTCAACCTATCCTTTTTCTTAACGAACAAAACTGGCGTTCCCCACGGTGACACACTTGGTTGAATAAATCCACGATCCAACAACTCTTGGATCTGAGCTTTAAGTTCCACAAGCTCCTTCGGTGCCATTCGGTAAGGAGCAATGGACACCCGAGCCGTCCCTGGCAACAGCTCAATACCAAACTCCACTTTCCGATCCGAAGGCAATCTTAGAAGCTCCTCGGGAAAGACGTCTGAAAACTCTTTCACCGTTCTAACATTCTCTACCGACGACTCTTTGACATCCAAAGCACTGATAAAGGCTAAGAACACTCCACACCCCTTTCGCACCAACTTTTCTTCCTTTAAAGCAGATACCACATTAGACAGATAATTTCTTCTTTCACCTATCATCATCACTTCCTTATCCTCGAAGTTTTAGTACCATCCGCTGCGCAAAGACAAATTAAGTATGCACGATGCTTAACCAACGGTCCATGCCCAATATAAGATCAAACTCCCGAACGGCGGTTCCATCAAATCCGCCGAAAATACTTCCCCACGAACTTCTAAGGCACATCTCTAAACAACTTATTTACTATCACCGATCGTCCTAAAGGACTAATCACGATTGTTTCTCTAGCGGTAATCTCGGATCTAATATTCAAAGTTCCAGACACAGCACATGCAACATATGAATGAGTGGATCCAATGTCTATCAAAGCGGTAAAAGGTACATCAGATATGAAGAACGTACCACTTATGACATCCGGTGCATCGCCATCCTCTCGACGTCTGACCACATAGACCAACCCTGGCTGTCTCACCTCCGTGTTACCCCTATTACCGGTACCTCTACCCGGTGCACCCTGACCTCGTCCTACGCCATTACCACCTCGACTTGGCCCACGACCTCTCGGCGGCTGCTGGCGCCCTGCTCGGGTGCGCGAATGCATTACGACTACTACGAGTCTGAGCAGGCTCTTGAGGGCAATCCCTAAACCGATGGTCTTTGGAACCACATCTGAAACAACCACCAGTTCTCTTCCAGCATTCACCCGAGTGAAGTTTCCCACAGTCAACACAAGGCTGTAACTGATTGGTATTAGCTTGAACTCTTACTCGAGCTGGCTCATCATTCCTAGGCCTTTTCTGAAACCCTCTAGCAGGACCTGAGTACCCAGAGTCTCTCTTGTTCCTGTCCCTATCCTTGTCTCGGTTTTGCCATTCCGAGTGTTTAACCTCCTCAGCTATTTTAGCTTTTTCCACAAGTGTGGCAAAATTCCTCTCCTTCTGTGGGGCTATTAGTACCCGTAACTCATCACGCAACCCGTCCTCAAAACGTACATAGTGTTCATAATCAGTCAGCACTATTCCCCGGGCATACCGACTCAGACATAGAAATTCTGCCTTGTATGCTGCCACAGATTTACCTCATTCGACCAGATTCAGGAATTCCTTCCTTTGGGCATCCACATAGCTAGCCCCAACATATTTTCCCTGGAATGCTATCTTGAAGAATTCCCAGGTAATACGATCAGCCTGAGTGCCTTCCCAAATAGTGAGCCACCACTGATACGCCTCATCTCTCAGCAATGACACAACCCCTTTCAGTTTCTGCTCAGCGGTACAATCCAGGTCGTCCATAATCCGCTCCACCGCTTTAAGCCAGTACTCCGCTACATTAGGGGTTACACCCGAAATACCCCTAAAGACTTCAGCCCCATTCGATCTGAGTCGCTCCGATATCGACCCATGAGCTACCGACCCAGCTCTTGCCCCAACAACCCTTTCCAGAACTTGCAACATCGCTTGGGACAGAGCGTCGTCCTCTCTCATTCGATCATGTGACCCAGCTTCAGTCACAGGTGACGCAGGTGCGTCCATTTCAGGCATATGTCCCGATGCCTCAGATACAACTCTAGCACCTCGACCTCTACCCCGTCCACGTCTACCACGTCCACGTCCTCTAGTACTCATGTTTGTTAAGTCGATTTAATCTGATTAAGAGTCTTATAAATCAGTATGCTATTCAATGTTTATTAAACAATATTTTATGGAGTATAGAAAGTAAAGTTGTTTTTGCAAAACGTATCCTAAAGTCTCAATCTCTATAGTTTCAGCTCCTACAGCTAAAAGTTCTAGAGTATTTCTATTTTTGTGGAATTTTCTTACCACAGTAATATCACAATAATCATAAAATGAAAACAAAACTTACTAACTTGGTGCCGGATACCCGTGGTGCCATACTTTCTCTAAAATATGCATTTAAAATTTAAAATTTAAATAGCTTTAGAAAACGCTTTTGAACCCAAACCACAGCTGAGTTTTGCAACCTGGCTCTGATACCATAAAATGTAACACCCCAAACCCGGCCCATGCATTACGAGCGGATCTGGTATGTCACAGGAAGAAAGTGTTTAAAGAACTTGTGAATGTACTAAAGGTTTACGTTAATTTGATATAGTTAAGAAAGCAAGTTTGGTTTATAAATATTCGATAAAATACTACAAATTTTGAGAAGTAGATTGACGAATCAAGAATCGAATTATTGAACTTTAAAACCATGACTTTTTAAAATATTGTTGATAATTTGTAAGAAAATCCAAGTTAAAGTATTTGTACAAGGTTGTTATGAAATCCATTTGTTAATCAATTTTGGAAACCGTTATTTATGATTTTAGAAAAACCCCTTTTAAAACAATTTAAGAAAAATAATAATTACGTCCCAAACATAAAGCAAATTAAAGTTTATCCCAGAGGCCTTATTACAACCTTAAACCCAAAATAGTGAAAGTAATGAAATAAAGCAGAAAATGAAATTTACTAAAGTTCGAAAACACCATTTCTAAAGTATGGCCTCCACCGAGTCATCCATGGCCCAAGTCCATATCACTGAGCATTACCTGCAAAAATTAAGAAAAAAGGGGTGAGTTACTAGAACTCAGTGTGTAATCCCCATTACCGTCATCCACTGGGCCTGAACCCGTATAGTATCATCTTTGACCGAAGCCCAATTACATAGCAATATCTAAATGAAGTAAATGTATGCAACCCAACCCATCCATCCATCACACCTGACCGATAATCACACACCTGGGGATCAAGTCAACCCACCCCGCTACTCACACCAAATTTGCAGTCAAACTGCTATCATATAGTATTTTTGTGGTCAAGCCACCGAAATCATATTTAAGCACAGTAATATACAAATTGTGGCAATGCCACCAAGCTACACTGCTCTCCATACAATTTTTCCCATCCCATGCAATATGTAAAAATGCCACATACATAATAAAATAACATAAAACATCCACATATAAATATCAACCATTAATCAAGTAATTTATTAAGGTCAATCGACCCATTATGGTTCTTTGGTAATTCGGCCCACTAAGGCATTCTAGCAAATCGACCCGTAGGGATATTTTGGTAAATCGGCCCATAGGGCATTTTCGTAATTCGGCCTATAGGGGCATTTTTGTAATTCGGCCCATAGGGACATTTTCGTAAATCGGCACTTTAAAGGCATTTAAGCAATTCGGCCTGTTAAGGCATTTTGATAAAAATGGCTCATTGAGGGTATATTCGTAATTCGGCCCATAAGGGCATTTTCGTAATTTATCAAATTTCATATCGATTTTAATAGATTTTTAGAAATACTGACGTTTAAGCTAATTACTCGATTCATGCTATATTACGGTTATTAGACTTGTAAAACAACAACGATCTATTCGTCCAACCATAATGGTGAATCATGAATCAACGAAATTTGATTGTGAGATTACACACACGATTACGGTAAGGACTAAACCTTCTTGATCGTCGGCACCTAAATCACCATTACACTCGATTAACCAACAAACATGATTTTATTAATCCAAATCTAAATCAGACGATCTAAAAATGCTTACCCCTAGTATCGTGAACGACCACAATTTGTCTATTCTCACCGGATGATGGTCTACAACCCGGTGGAAAATCCCGAACCGCCGATACCGCCCTACGTTTGAACTTAGGAGTAGGAATTGCAAATCCACCCCCTTTTTGTCCTCCAATCGTTTTTCCTTTCAAATCATTACCACTTGCCTCCATTGGAAAAGTCTCGGTTATAAAATACTATGATGAGTGCAAGTAGTTGTTTAGGGATAGGATTCGGCTTACCACTACTTTCGAAGGATCAACGAATATAGAAGAATGAGCGATTAGTCCCTAGAATAAACGTTTAAACATAATCATCGATTTGTTTTAGGGGAATAACCAAGTATTGAGAGATACCGAAATGAACCTTGAAGAAATCCATTACCTTAACGATTATAAATCTGACTTCCACCGTTTGACTTAAGGCTAGAGGTGAATTGGCAAGGATGTGATATACGGCCACCCACTAGAACACGACGAAAAAAGAAAAGATGATCACGATTTGAGGGAGTAGGAGAAAGTGATATTTCGGTTTAGAAACAAAATAGAACCATCGAATAGTGATGGACACACATTCGGCTAGGGAGAAAAGAAAGTGAAAAGAGAAGAAAGAAACCACTTACCGATTCGATCAAAGAAGAGAGTGCCAACACGAGAGAGAAAGAAATAATGAAGAAGAGATTAAGGGTCAAAAGGTTCGGCTATGGAGAGAAATGAACAAGAAGATTCGGCTACCAAAATGTTGATTAAAGAAGAAGAAAGATAGGTTGAAGAAATAGTGAAAAAGAAAAGAAAAGATGGAGAAAGAGTGCTAGATAGTTTCGGCTAACAAAGGAAAAAATGAGCAAGAATGGATTGAGGATTTCGGCTAAACAAGGGAAAAAGAAGCTGGAAAAGAAATGTACCCAAAATGCTAAAAGAAACCAAAACCTTTCATGCACAAATTTGCACAAAAACCATAAGAAAATCGGCTCCCTCACTCCCCCTACCAAAACCGTGTACTTCATTCACCAAAAAGGTTATGGTTGACCAAAAATTCTATCCCAAGCACCTTCTAAATATTCGGCCAACATATCCCCCTTCTTACTCCTTTCCTTTACTTCTTTCCTTACTCTCCTCCTTACCTTATTTTCTTAGTCTTCTTTCCATCAATAAAAAGTATTCCTTACCTTATTTAAAGCCTTGGCCGACACTTTGGAAAAGAAGCACAAAATAATCCAAAATTTTTGTAAAAGGTGGGATTCAAACTCCACCCCTCTAGCCCCTTCATGTGACACCAGACCAATCTACTACTAGCTCCTCTTGTGCTAGAAAAATACACACTTATTTCCTTAAGTCTTGATGCCACTTATCTTCTCTCCTTTAAGTGCTTAAACACAAAAATTTTACTAAGGCCCATGTAAAACCCCTAACCCGTATCCGTCGCCGAATTAGGGTTAAAGGGCATTACTACACATAATACAAAACATATCAAATGTTTACGACTCTAACAGACATAATCGAATACATAAAGTGTAATATAACTTCATAATCTACTTAGCATTTTAAAGAAAAGAAAAGCAAAGACATATTATAACTATTTAGCTGAATTCACATAGAAGCATGTTTCATTAAATAACCTTACCACTGTTTATTTGGTCACCTAATATGCAATGACTGAATATGCACATATCCGTTATTAATAAACCTAAACAAAATAACTAACATCAAAGCTAAATATGCGTGAATATATATATCTATATAGACATGCTAAATCTTGTGTAATTGAATTTAACATTTATCAACCATAGCCCCATTAAAAGAAATTTCGAACATATCAATTCCCAAATGCAATATCTTTCAATTCAAAATGCATAATAAGTTCAACCTCTGATTAGCCATCTACTAAACCAAAAATGCATGGTATAATATACACGAATGCCATAAAAAAATACCAACTTATGCATACATGCATTACCGGTTGTATCTTTATAGAAACCAATCATCATAGCCCATTTACTATCAAGACCATATTACCATAATTTGACCATTTCATTACCAAACCACTTAAAGCGAATTTGATACACATGCACCAATGCCATTCATAACCGAATATGCTATATGCATTATAACATTTTCTCTTTGATGTAAACTTGAATATATATATCACTTTAATAACTCTTTTTCCTGAATTAGTGAATCAAACACATTCGCATATATTCACAAATATTAACTACTCAATTGTAATCAACTACCGTACCTTGCAAAATCAATCTTGTTCAATGGCAAACTTGACACTTAGGTCAACCTTATGAATATCTATACTAAACTAAAATGTATTTCTCACTTTATTGACATAATGAGTAAATGACTAATTAAATGGATGACATGAATGTCATGATAGTTAACTAAACATCCATCCATGCAACTCATATTACAGAATATACAGCCATAAAGAACATGCATCAAAGCCACATTCATTTAAGATAAGAGTATCATAACTTAGCCATTTTCGCATGGCTTTACTTATATACAAGACAAAATTCATGGGTTTAAGAACTTAGTCTAACCTATACATGCCTTTGATTCAAAAACTAAGATTATAAGTACCAAATAGGATGATAGTGTGGATGACTTTGCTGATGATCCCCTGAGCTCGTAGCTTGATCAAAATCTATAAAACAAAGTAACAAACACACGAAGTAAGCTACTTAGCTTAGTAAGCCTTAAGAAATTAAAACAATATAATCAACTATTCGCTATTATACTCTACTCTTTATATAATCTTAATTTAAACACATAGTACACATTAATCATCGAAGCCATATATCACTCATTTAATAGGTACTAGGTTCAACCTAATCCCATGCATTCGAATATACACATAATTATAGGGTTAATTCCACATGACCGATTATCTATCCATAAAATTTCCATATAGCCGAATATACTTATGTATCCATACTCATATAATCATTCAATATTCAAATGTTGGTCAATGAACAACATCTAATCAATATCAAATTTCCACATGTCCAAGATACCAAATGCATAACACATTATCTATAATTTACTCAATCGCTAACATCACATATAAATATATACTCAAGTCAATACATACCTTGTGGCCAAACTATTTAATTCCCTTGAATAAGCTTTAGCTTGTTCATTTATCACCATAACTCCACCATTTTGTAAGCTTACGCTCGTATTATAAATCATCGGCGTTAAGCCTGCTAGGCATCAAAGCCTGAAATACACACCGGCATTAAGCCTGCTAGACCTGAGGTCTGAAGTTTAAACACCGGCATTTAGCCTGCTAGGCAATAAGCCCGATATAATTCACCGACACAAGGCCTGCTAGGATTGAAGCCCGAATAATGGTATTATTACCATCTCATTCACATTATATGCTGCCCAAAATTACGTAAATCACACATTATTTATATCACTTAAACATATCATTTCAATCAAAATTTAGCAACATTTCATTACAAAATCACTATCCACATTCGGCTTTAACAAATTCTATAACCATAATTTCATAATTTAGCATATAATCAAGGTTATAAATGATATTAACGATATTAAATTGCTTATAGACTTACCTCGACTATCGACGGACAACGAAGACCGGCTATTCGATAACCTTTGCCTTTCCACGATCCAAATCCGTTTTTCTTTTTTCTTGATCTAAACACATTAAAATTTAGCTCATTCAAGAACATTTCATCTAAATTTAATCCCAAAACACATAAATAGGCAAATTACCATTTTACCCTTAATATTTCACATTTTTACAATTTAGTCCTATTTGCACAAAACACAAAATACACAAAATTTCATTACACATCATTACACAACCTAAGGGCCGAATATTCATAGGGACTATACAAGTCCATTTATTTCATTTATTTTACATTTTAACCCTTCAAAATTTTATTTTTGCAATTTAGCCCAAAATACTCAAATTCACCAAAATTTCCAATACAAAACATTTTAATCTATAACATAACTTTAACATATATTCATCAAACATCACAAAGCATAAGCTTCTATCATGGCTGAACATCACATACACACTAATCTCAAAAATTTTAGCATGGGTCGGATAGTATTCGAAGCAACGATTACAAAAACGTAAAAATTATCAAAAACCGAAATCAAACTAACCTTGGATTTAAGCTTACAAGTGCCGAATTTTAAGCTTGTATTTCTCTTTTCTTCCTTAGCACATTCGGCCTTAAGAAACAAAAAGATGATAATGGCTTTTCATGTGTTTTATTTAACATATAATATGTTATTTATTTATTTACTAATATAACCTTATATTATAAGATTTTATAACATATAGCTTAAGGTTACTATTGTCATATGCCACCCACTGACCTTAAAAATGGGCTATTTTCCCTTTTAATACCTCATATTAAAAAGCCATTATCATTTTAGCACTTTTCACTATAGTTTGCAAGTTTTGCACTTTACGCGATTAAGTCCTTTTATTAAATTAAGCACACAAACAATCAAATTTTTATACGAAACTTTCACACATAATAATTCGCATATAATTAACACATAAAATAATATTTAATTATTTTTTAGACTCAGATTCGTGGTCTCGAAACCACCGTTTCGATTAGGGTCAAATTTGGACTGTTACAACTCTTCCCCCCTTAGGGATTTTCGTCCCCGAAAATCTTACCATTAAACAAAGTTGGATATTGTTGCCTCATTGAATCCTCAGGCTCCCACGTAGCCTCTTCTACTCCATGTCGATTCCATAATACTTTTACTAACGAAATTTTCTTGTTTCTCAACTCTTTCACTTCATGAGCTAAGATACGGATCGGTTCTTCCTCGTACGTCATATCGGATCGGATTTCAATCTCAGACGGGGCGATCACATGTGACGGATCTGATCTATATCTACGAAGCATCGAAATATGAAATACGTTGTGTATCTTTTCTAGTTTAGAGGGCAACTTTAATCTATAAGCAACAGGCCCAACACGTTCGATGATCTCATACGGTCCGATGAACCTCGGACTTAATTTGCCTTTTCGACCAAATCGAAGTACTTTCTTCCACGGAGAAACTTTCAAAAATACCCGGTCTCCAACCTGAAACTCAATGTCCTTGCGTTTCAAATCCGCGTATGACTTTTGGCGATCTGATGCAACTTACAAACTATCTCGGATCACTGCAACCTTCTGTTCAGTCTTTTAAATCAAATCAACCCCGTGTATCTTGTTTTCACCGAGCTCGATCCAGTACAATGGTGTACGACACTTGCGGCCGTACAAAGCTTCGTAAGGTGCCATTTTGATACTAGATTGAAAGCTATTATTGTAAGCAAATTCAATCAAAGGTAAGTATCATTCCTACGTACCTTCAAACTCAAGGACGCAACATCTCAACATGTCCTCAAGTGTCTGAATGGTTCGCTCAGACTGACCGTCTGTCTGCGGATGGAAGGCTGTGCTAAAGTGGAGTTTAGTACCTAAAGCATCTTGCAACTTCTTCCAAAACTGCGATGTAAATCTTGGATCTCTATCCGAAACAATGGAACTCGGCACACCATGTAATCTCACAATTTGAGATACATACAACTCAGCAAGTTTATCGAGCGAATAGTCCGTCTTTAACGGAACAAAGTGAGTGATTTGGTCGATCTATCCACTATAACCTGCATCGCATCTTTCTTGCTCGGTGTCATAGGCAAACCGGAGACAAAATCCATAGAAATTTTATCCCATTTCCATTCAGGTATCATGATCGGCTGAAGTAACCCAGAAGGCACCTGATGTTTGGCATTTACTTGCTGACAAATTAAGCACTTCGAGACAAATTTGGATATGTCCCGTTTCATACCAGGCCACCAATAGAACTGTTTCAAATCATTATACATTTTCGTACTACCCGGATGTACCGAAAATCGACTATTATGAGCCTCATTCAACAACATCTGAATCAAATCCACATTCCTCGGAACACATATTCGACCTTTGAAGTTCAAACAGTCATTTTCATCAATTCGAAACTCTGACTCTGCATTACTTTCACACTGAACTCGTCTTGCCATCGAATCTTTGTCAACTTTCTGAGCATCACAAATTTGTTGAATATACAATGGTCTTGCTTTTAATTCGGCTACTATCGAACCATCATCAGACATAACCATATGTGCGTTTAACGCACGAAGAGCAAATAATGATTTTCGACTTAAGGCATCCGCAACAACATTAGCTTTCCCCGGATGATAGTCAATCACTAATTCGTAATCTTTCATGACTCTAAACATCTCGCATTGTCTCAAGTTCAAATCTTTACGAGTCATCAAATACTTTAAACTTTTGTGATCCGAATAGACATGACATTTCTCACCAAATAGATAATGACGCCAAATCTTTAACGCGAATACAATGGCTGCTAACTCCAAATCATGTGTCGGATAATTTATTTCATGAGGCTTCAACTGTCTCGAAGCATAGGCTACTACTTTGCCTTCTTGCATTAAAACGCAACCCAAACCATTCAAAGAAGAATCACTATACACAACAAATTTTTACCCGATTCAGTTGAACTAACTAACACGGAGCCTCGGCCAAAAGAGCTTTCAACTGATCAAAACTTTTCTGACATTTTTCCGTCCATTCGAAGTTGACATCTTTCGTAATAGCTTTGTCAAAGGTGTGGCTATCATAGAAAAACCCTTCACGAATCGTGCAGTAGTAACCAAAAGTCCCGAAAGCTTGAATTTGAAACATTTCTTGGTGGTTTCCAATCAAGTATAGCCGATATTTTATTCGGATCAACGAATGCTGACGTTGAAACAACGTGACCCGAAAAATCGACCTCATTCAGCCCGAACTCACACTTACTAAACTTTGCATACAATCTGTTTATCTCGCAAAGTTTGTAGCACCGATCTCGGATGCTCGGCATGCTCGGTTTAATCTGCCGAGTAGATCGAATATCATATATAAACACTACCACAAACCGATCCAAATCATGTCGGAAATCGATTCATCGATCCATAAAAGCAATGCAGTGCATTAGTAAGCCCAAAAGGCATAACGAAACTCATAATGTCCGTACCTCGTTGGCGATCTTTGGCACATCGAAATCTCGACTACTATAGCCCGATAATAGCCCGATCTCAAATCTATCTTTGAAAACACCGAAGCCCCTTTCAACTGATCAAACAAGTCGTCAATTCGTGGCAACGGATATTTATTCTTTATAGTTACCTTGTTGAGCTGTCGGTAATCGATGCACATTTGCATAGTCCCGTCTTTTTTTTCACAAATAAAACCGGTGCACCTCAAGGAGAGAAGCTCGGTCGTGAAAAGCCCCTATCTGTTAAATCTTGCAACTGTGCTTTCAACTCTTTTAATTCTGTAGGTGCCATCCGATACGGAGCTATTGAAATCGGAGTCGTTCCCGGTACTAATTCGATACCAAACTCTATTTATCGAACAGGTGGTAAACCCGGTAGTTCTTCAGGAAACACATCTGGACACTCGCACACAACTGGTACGGATTCAATCTGCTTCTCAGTAAGTTTAATATCCAACACATAAGCAAAGTAAGCTTCACACCCTTTTCTCACATGTAACACCCCAAACCCTGCCCAGAAGTTAGGCCCGAATATGGCGTGTCACACAAAAACTCGTTTGAAAATTTCAGCCTCTTTGTTAAAACCCAAAACACTTAAGCAATTATTAACTACTTGAAAACATAATTATCTTTAAAAAAAACCTTATTGATGGCGAAAGCATATTTGAGATAAACAATTTACAAAAATGTGACGTTTAGAAATAGAGTTGCAGAAGCGTTTTGAAAACGTTGCGGAAACGTAGATAAAATACAAGTAATTTTGTTTGATAAATCAATAATCGAACTAGTAATCTTTTAAAAACCACGAATTTTGAAAATATTGATAATAATTCAAAAGAAAACTTCCGAGTTAAAATATTTGTAAAGGTTTATTATGGAATCCATTTGTGAATTCATTTTAGAAAAACAAAACCTTTATTTAAGTTTCTTTAAAAATCCCAATTAAAGTAATTTGAGCAAGATATAAATACGTCAAGCATAAAGCAAAAATTAAAAATAAATCCAGAGGCCTTATTACAACATTTAACCTAAAATAGTAAAGTAATAAAATAAACGAGAAAGAAGTCTAAAGTCCAAATAAACCATTTCCGAAGTATGGCCTCCCTCGAGTTATCCATAGCCCAAGTCCATATCATCAAGCATTACCTACAAGGGTTAAGAGAAAGGGGGGTGAGTTACAAGAACTCAGTGTGAAATCCCCTTACCGTTATACATTGGGTCGGAACCCAATTAGCAATCATCTTGGACCAAAGCCCATAAACAAATAATAAATGAAATGAAATGAATGCAACCCATCCCATCCTACCAGCAATCTAACTCTCCACCCGTACCAACCAATCTCTCCCCGTGGGGATCAAGTCAACCCACCCCGCCGATCTCTCAATTTGCGATCAAGCGCCATTTATACTATTTGTGGCTGAGCCACCAGAATCATATACTGGTAATATAATCGGCTGCTGACCTCGGTAAAAAATGATCGACACAGAGTCGTTAATTCATATGTTAGGCACATAGCCCCGGTAAATACGTTTAGCACAAAGCCATAATCACGATGGCACAAAGCCAAATCACGTTTATATTGGCACATAGCCCTTATCACTATTTGTGGCAATGCCACCGGTCTATACTTCTCTTCATTCATATTTTCCCATCCCATGCAAAATTATGTAAATGCAACATTCATAGTAAGGCATCATATTTAAAAATATAAACAACAATTATTATTCCAGAGATTTGTTATGATAAATCAGCCCATTATAACACTTTGCAATTCGGCCCATTAAGGCATTCTATCAAATCAGCCCATAGGGGCATTTTCGGTAAATCGGTCCATAAGGACATTTCGGTATATCGGTCCATAAGGACATTTCGGTAAATCGGTAATTTTACACACTAAGGGTAATTCGGTAATCTCGTAACCCAGGGGTACTTCGGTAATTTACCCTCCAAGGGTTATTTGGTAATTCGGCAACCCCAGACTTAACTACTAATTTGAGCATAGAAAATTGAAACTGTCCATCTGCGTCATATTGACTAAACTGACCATAACTCGGATTAGGAAACTCAAAATTTAGATCCGTAAATTTTTCATGAAAATAGACTCATATATATTCTTATGATAATTTTTCCAGAATTTTTGACTTAACCATTTAGTACAGTTTATTCCTTAAAGATTCCCTTGTTTCACTGACCAACGATTCTGACCTCTCTTACCCAAAATTCAAATATCTCACTGTACAGTTTTCATATGTTGCTCCCACTTGTTTCTATTGAAAATAGACTTACTAAATAATCTGTACATATAAACTATAACTTATAATTCACTTTGTACAATTTTATACGATTTTTCCAAAACAGATCATGGAACCACGAAGTCATTCAGAACCAGTCTCAATCAAATTAACATATCTCAGAATATAAAAATCCTTTTCCTTCTCCGTTTCTTCCATATTAAAATAGACACAGTAAGCTTTAATCTGATATCTTATTCCCTTTGTAATTCCTTTTCTCCTATTTTTCGTGATTTTTCAAATACACGTCACTATTTCTTATCGAAACTATTTTATTACGAAATATGATTACCATTACGATCATACGCACGCCCGAGTGATCACGGATGCCGGTTTTCGGTTTTCTTTGGTATTTTGACCAAATCACAGAACATATCATACAATATTTCAGAGAGATGTGAGATTACACACCATATCAAACATGTATTCAGAAGGTACGGGATTACACACCTGATTTTGATTTCCTAAAGAACCACTCATCGATGACCTAGAACAATACCAACCAAAAGTTAGCCTCGGATTTCCAAAATATTTTGCATCACTTACACTTGAATCACTTACCACTATATCCGAAGGTAGAAATATATCGAGTTATTTGTCCCTAAAACATATAGTCGATTAGTCGAAACTTCAATCCGATTTGCAACATAGCCAAATAGAGATATAACAAAAAATCCAAAAAATGAACCCCCTTACCTTATCGATATTGGATCCAATTTCCACCGTTTGACTTCGGCTAGAACAATACACGGTCTCCCACTTAAAGCACTATGAAGAGAGAGTGATTAAGACATGAAGAAGTGGAGGATAACACCATTTTTGGTTACGATCACGATTTACAACCAAATAGTGATAAATACTTATTCGGCTAAAGAGAAAAGAATATGATCATAGAAAAGAATTCACTTACCGATTTAATCGGAGAAAGAATGTCACCTCAAACGAGAAAGAAATTATGAAGGAGTGATTGTGGATTGTGAGTTTCGGCTATGGAAGAAAATGAACAAGAATAGTTTCGGTTATGAGGGTATGGATTAGAGGAAAAATATAGTAGAGTTGGAGAATTTCGTGAAAAGAAAAGAAAGGTTGAGAAGGGGTGCTTATCAAATTTCGGTTTTCAAGAGAAGATGAATGAAAATAGTTTGGTCTCAATGGTTTGGTACCTATGACAACAAGAAAGAATTGAAGAAAAGAAATGCTCACTAATGGCTTGAAGTTTCGGCAAAGATGAGAAGAAATTTGAGAGAAATGGCATAAAAATGCAAGAAGGAATTTTTTTGCCAAAACACTACTAAGTCTCTACCAAATGCCAACTAAAAAATTCAGCTACCTATTCTCCCCAAAACTGTCCACATGCATCCCCTAGGATAAGAGTTTGGCCACCCAAGCTTTCCAAAACATCACCCACGAAATAAGCCTCATGTCCCCCTTTCTTTCCTATTTCCCTTGATTCCTTTCCCAAACTTCAACATTGCCTTATTCATATAGCCACCTTACCAAAATAATGAAGTCAACCTTGCCATGAATGCCTCTTGGCCGAGACTTAAGGAAAGGGTGCAAAAATATAAGTCAAAATTTGCACACAAAGTGATTCGAACCTCTTCCCTCAAGGTACTACATGTGGCGCCATAACCCTTTTACCAATTGCTCATTTATGCTAGCAATTTACTCTTTTATTTCCATAAGCCTTGATGCCACTTACTATCTCTCCTTAATAGGCTTAAACATAAAATTTTACTAAGGCCCAACTTGAACCCGGAACTTCATAGAAACCTCGTAACTTTCCAAAATTACCTTCTTAATAAGTCCAACTTGAAATAATGCCGTTCTCTTGTTCTCAAAATTTTAAAACGCTTCTATGCTCAAGGCCCATTGGGCACAATTCTACTAGGCCCAATTTCGGGATGTTACAATTCTACCCTCCTTAAAGAAATTTCGTTCTCAAAATTTCCAACCAACTACTAAACGCATCGCTCAAATCACACCACTAAGCTTTCGCTGCGCACTCTGATCTTAATAACACTAATGTACCTTTAACATAATCTTGAAGCCTTTTTCACACAACCAAACATCTAGCCACAGAAGCAAACAGTTATCTACCATTTATATTTAGAATTTTCTACATTCAATCATCACGTCCAACAAAAACATACCTAACTTGATGGTGATGAAACAATCCCGAGCCTTATGCTCCTTAGACTCGCATCTCAAGCATGCTCCTAACCTCCTCCAACATTCTCCTGGATGATGCCTTCTGCAATAATCGCAAGCCGGAAAGTTTGGTCGTGCCTTGACATGCTTCACGGAACGAGACTACGACCCAAAAGAACCGCGATCTAATTTCTTCTTACAGCTCACAGACCCAACTCGAAGCGCTTCACTGATTCCTTTAACCTCCTCCAACACTTCCTTAACTATCTGAGTCAACTCGACAACCCCAGCTCGGTCATGAGACCCCGTCTCAGCCACTGGAGATGCTAACGCCTCCCTTTCAGAAACATGCCTCGGTGCCGAAGATCTAGCCATAGCACCTCGGCCTCTACCACGTCCACGTCTACCGCGTCCACGTCTTCTAGCGTTCATGTTCACTAAGTCGATATAATCTGATTAAGAGTTTTATGAATCATTATGCTATTTCAGTGTTTATTAAACAATGTTTTATGGAGTACAAGAAGTAAAGTTGTTTTCGCACAACGCATCCTAAAGTCTCAATCTCTATAGTTTCAGGTCCTATAGCTTAAAGTTCTAGAGTATTCTATTTCGTAGAATTTTCGTACCACACTAATAACACAATAATCATAAAATGAAAACAAATACTTACTTGACTTGGTGCTGGATACTCGTGGTGCCATACTTCCTTTAGAACATATATTTATAAATCAAAATTCGAAACAGCTTTGGAAAAAGCTTTTGAACCCAAACCACGGCCGAGTTTTGCAACTGGGCTCTGATACCATAAAATGTAACACCCCAAACCCGGCCCAGAAGTTAGGCCCGAATATGGCGTGTCACACAAAAACTCGTTTGAAAATTTCAGCCTCTTTGTTAAAACCCAAAACACTTAAGCAATTATTAACTACTTAAAAACGTAATTATCTTTAAAAAAACCTTTTTGATGGCGAAAGCATATTTGAGATAAACAATTTACAAAAATGTGACGTTTAGAAATAGAGTTGCAGAAGCATTTTGAAAACATTGCGAAAACGTAGATAAAATACAAGTAATTTTGTTTGATAAATCGATAATCGAACTAGTAATCTTTTAAAAACCACGACTTTTGAAAATATTGATAATAATTCAAAAGAAAACTTCCGAGTTAAAATATTTGTAAAGGTTTATTATGGACTCCATTTGTGAATTCATTTTAGAAAAACAAAACCTTTATTTAAGTTTCTTTAAAAATCCCAATTAAAGTAATTTGAGCAAGATATAAATACGTCAAGCATAAAGCAAAAATTAAAAATAAATCCAGAGGCCTTATTTCAACATTTAACCCAAAATAGTAAAGTAATAAAATAAACGAGAAAGAAGTCTAAAGTCCAAATAAACCATTTCCGAAGTATGGCCTCCCTCGAGTCATCCATAGCCCAAGTCCATATCATCAAGCATTACCTACAAGGGTTAAGAGAAAGGGGGGTGAGTTACAAGAACTCAGTGTGAAATCCCGTTACCGTTATACATTGGGCCGGAACCCAATTAGCAATCATCTTGGACCAAAGCCCATAAACAAATAATAAATAAATGAAATGAATGCAACCCATCCCATCCTACCACCGTAGTCTAACTCTCCACCCGTACCAACCAATCTCTCCCGTGGGGATCAAGTCAACCCACCCCGCCGCCTCTCAATTTGCGATCAAGCTGCCATTTATACTATTTGTGGTGAGCCACCGTAATCATATACTGGTAATATAATCGGCACACGACCTCGGTAAAAATGATCGACACAGTCGTCGTTAATTCATATGTTAGGCACATAGCCTGGTAAATACGTTTAGCACAAAGCCATAATCACGATGGCACAAAGCCAAATCACGTTTATTTTGGCACATAGCCTTAATCACGATGGCACAAAGCCAAATCACGTTTATATTGGCACATAGCCCTTATCGGTATTTGTGGCAATGCCACCGGTCTATACTTCTCTTCATTCATATTTTCCCATCCCATGCAAAATTATGTAAATGCAACATTCATAGTAAGGCATCATATTTACAAATATAAACAACAATTATTACTCTAGAGATTTGTTACGATAAATCAGCCCATTATAACACTTTGCAATTCGGCCCATTAAGGCATTCTATCAAATCAGCCCATAGGGGCATTTTCGGTAAATCGATCCATAAGGACATTTCGGTAAATCGGTAATTTTACCCACTAAGGGTAATTCGGTAATCTCGTAACCCAGGGGTATTTCGGTAATTTACCCTCCAAGGGTTATTTGGTAATTCGGCAACCCCGGACTTAACTACTAATTTGAGCATAGAAAATTGAAACTGTCCATCTACGTCATATTGACTAAACTGACCATAACTCAGATTAGGAAACTCGGAATTTAGATCCGTAAATTTTCCTTAAAACTATACTCATATATCTTCTTACGATAATTTTCTAGAATTTTTGACTTAACCATTTAGTATAGTTTATTCCATAAAGATTCCCTTGTTTCACTGACCAACAATTCTGACCTCTCTTACCCAAAATTCAAATATCTCACTGTACAGTTTTCATATGTTGGTCCCACTTGTTTCTATTGAAAATAGACTTACTAAGTAATCTGTACATATAAACTATAACTTATAATTCACTTTGTACAATTTTATACGATTTTTCCAAGATAGATCAGGGAACCACAAAGTCATTCAGAACCAGTCTCACTCAAATTAACATATCTCAGAATATAAAAATCCTTTTCCTTCTCCGTTTCTTCCATATTAAAATAGACACAGTAAGATTTAATCTGATATCTTATTCCCTTTGTAATTAATTTTAACCTGTTTTTCGTGATTTTTCAAATACACGTCACTATTTCTGACAGAAATTGTTTTATTACGAAATACGATTACCATTACGATCATACGCACGCCCGAGTGATCACGGATGCCGGTTTTCGGTTTTCTTCTGTATTTTGACCAAATCACAGAACATATCATGCAATCTTTCAGAGAGATGTGAGATTACACACCATATCAAACATGTATTCGGAATGTACGGGATTACACACCTGATTTTGATTTCCTAAAGAACCACTCGTCGATGACCTAGAACAATACCAAACAAAAGTTAGCCTCGGATTTCCAAAATATTTCGTATCACTTACACTTGAATCACTTACCACTATATCCGAAGGTAGAAATATATTGAGTGATTTGTCCCTAAAACATATAGTCGATTAGTCGAAACTTCAATCCGATTTGCAACATAGCCAAATAGAGATATAATGAAAAATCCAAAAATGAACCCCCTTACCTTATCGATATTGGATCCAATTTCCACCGTTTGACTTCGACTAGAATAATACACGGTCTCCAACTTAAAGCACTACAATAAGAGAGTGATTAAGACATGAAGAAGTGGAGGATAACACCATTTTTTGTTACAATCACGATTTACAATCGAATAGTGATAAATACTTATTCGGCTAAAGAGAAAAGAATATGATCCTAGAAAAGAATTCACTTACCGATTTAATCGAAGAAAGAATGTCACCTCAAACGAGAAAGAAATTATGAAGGAGTGATTGTGGATTGTGAGTTTCGGCTATGGAAGAAAATGAACAAGAATAGTTTCGGTTATGAGGGTATGGATTAGAGGAAAAAGGTAGTAGAGTTGGAGAATTTCGTAAAAAGAAAAGAAAGGTTGAGAAGGGGTGCTTATCAAATTTCAGTTTTCAAGAGAAGATGAATGAAAATAGTTTGGTCTCAATGGTTTGGTACCTACGGCAACAAGAAAGAATTGAAGAAAAGAAATGCTCACTAATGGCTTGAAGTTTCGGCAAAGATGAGAAGAAATTTAAAAGAAATGGCATAAAAATGCAAGAAGGAATTTTTTTTTCCAAAACACTACTAAGTCTCTACCAAATGCCAACTAAAAAATTCAGCTACCTATTCTCCCCAAAACCGTCCACATGCATCCCCCCCTAGGGTAAGAGTTTGGCCACCCAAGCTTTCCAAAACATCACCCACAAAATAAGCCTCATGTCCCCCTTTCTTTCCTATTTCCCTTGATTCCTTTCCCAAACTTCAACCTTGCCTTATTCATATAGCCACCTTACCAAAATAATGAAGTCAACCTTGCCATGAATGCCTCTTGGCCGACACTTAAGGAAAGGGTGCAAAAATATAAGTCAAAATTTGCACACAAAGTGATTCGAACCTCTTCCCTCAAGGTACTACATGTGGCGCCATAACCCTTTTACCAATTGCTCATTTATGCTAGCAATTTACTCTTTTATTTCCATAACCCTTAATGCCACTTACTATCTCTCCTTAATAAGCTTAAACACAAAATTTTACTAAGGCCCAACTTGAACCCGGAACTTCATAGAAACCTCGTAACTTTCCAAAATTACCTTCTTAATAAGTCCAACTTGAAATAATGCCGTTCTCTTGTTCTCAAAATTTTAAAACGCTTCTACGCTCAAGGCCCATTGGGCCCAATTCTACTAGTCCCAATTTCGGGATGTTACATCACATGCTTATGAGCTAACATCTAGGAGATTACTGCCGGTAACCCATTCAGGTCATTAGATTCAATTCGGATAACTTCACCGTTCTGACATCTCAAATCAAGGGTCTTTCTTTTGCAATTAACAACAGCATCATGCAAAGTTAACCAGTCCATCCCCAACATTATATCGAACTCGTCGAAAGGCAACAACATTAAATCAGCTGGGAAGCATGAATCCTGAATCATCAACGGGAAACTTTTACACACTTTATCAACCAGAACACATCGACCCAAGGGGTTCGATACACGAATCACAAACTCGATGAGACTCAACGGTAGAGTCCTCTTTGGATACTAATGTTTCACACACATATGAATGAGTCGAACCCGATCAATCAATGCAATCACAATAGTATCATAAAGAGTGAAAGTACCGGTGATAACATCTGGGGAAGAAGCATCCTCTCTGACACGTACAACATATGCTCTAGCAGGTGCACGAGCCTCTGATCGAACTGCAGTGTCTTTGGTTCCTTTCTGACTGCCACTTACATTTTCTGAATGCCTAGGTGGTCTGCCTCGTGCTGACGCGTAGCTCGATCTTGTATTCTGAGCCGTATTTTGCTCGGCTAGCATCGGGCACTCTCGAATAAAATGATCCGATGATCCACATTTAAAGCAGGACCGATCACAAAATCTACAACTCCCAGAATGCCATTTTCCATAATGCTTGCACTCAGCCCGATTCTGCTGAACATTACCAACACTAGCCATCGAAGTGGCTCGGGAACCCACAGGAGGTCGATCTCATCTAGAGAAGTCTGAAGTAGCCTTATGTCGACTGGATTCATCTTTAAACTTCTTTGATGCGGAATGAAAGGTCTTACTCGATGATCTTTTTTGAATGTCTCTAGCTTCAAACTAGTCTTTTCTTTTCTCTTTTCCAAGCTCTTCGGCTTTGCAAGCTCGTTCGACAAGTACCACGAGCTCTTTAATCTCGAGTATGTCGACTAGCAACTTAATATCTTCATTCACACCGTCTTCAAATCTTTTTCACATAATGGCTTTAGTTGACACACATTCACGGGCATATCGGCTCAGTCTGACAAATTTCCGTTCATACTCAGTCACGGTCATTCGACCCTGTTTCAATTCTAGAAATTCTTTTCGTTTCTGATCAATGAATCTCTGACTTATGTACTTTTTACGGAATTCTATCTGAAAGAATTCCCAAGTCACTTTCTCCCTCGAAACCACCGATACTAGTGTACTCCACCAGTGATATGCGGTGTCCCATAATAAGGATATAACACACTTCAAGCATTCGTCTGGAGTACATGACAGCTCATCAAGCACACGAATAGTATTATCAAGCCACATCTCAGCTCGTTCTGTGTCATCATCATCATTAGCTTTAAATTCTTCGGCCCCGTGTTTCCTGATTTTATCAACGGGAAGCCTGATAGATCTCGTCGGATCTATCATCGGAGGTGCTAAAGGTATCGGAGTTGGATTATTCGGGGGTAGAGGTTGTTGTACAGCCGGATTAGTCCGAATAAATTGGGTAAACCATTCATTCATCATTTAGTAGAAGGCTTGCTTAGCCTCCCCCTCATGGCTACCCGAGATAGGTCGAGAGTCTACTGGCGCTGACCCATGTGCGGGGTCAGGCGCTACGCTCTCTACATCATCAGCTACGGCTCTGTCAGGATCCATTTACTATATAAAACACAATTTAAATGTCAGAAGTCACCACACAATCGTATTATAAAGTTAAGGCATGCATAGCTAGACTCACACACGCTACGGTAGTCCTAGAATCGAGTAAACTGTAAGCTCTGATACTAATCAAATGTAACACCCCTAACCCGTATCTGTCGCTGAATTAGGGTTAAAGGGAATTACTACACATAATACAAAACATATCAAATGTTTACGACTCAAACAGACATAATCGAATACATAAAGTGTAATGTAACTTCATAATCTACTTAGCATTTTAAAGAAAAGAAAAGAAAAGACATATTATAACTATTTAGCTGAATTCACATAGAAGCATGTTTCATTAAATAACCTTACCACTGTTTATTTGGTCACCTAATATGCAATGACTGAATATGCACATATCCGTTATTAATAAACCTAAACAAAATAACTAACATCAAAGCTAAATATGCGTGAATATATATATCTATATAGACATGCTAAATCTTGTGTAATTGAATTTAACATTTATCAACCATAGCCCCATTAAAAGAAATTTCGAACATATCAATTCCCAAATGCAATATATTTCAATTCAAAATGCATAATAAGTTCAACCTCTGATTAGCCATCTACTAAACCAAAAATGCATGGTATAATATACACGAATGCCATAAAAAAAATACCAACTTATGCATACATGCATTACCGGTTGTATCTTTATAGAAACCAATCATCATAGCCCATTTACTATCAAAACAATATTACCATAATTTGACCATTTCATTACCAAACCACTTAAAGCGAATTTGATACACATGCACCAATGCCATTCATAACTGAATATGTTATATGCATTATAACATTTTCTCTTTGCTGTAAACTTGAATATATATATATCTCACTTTAATAACTCTTTTTCCTGAATTAGTGAATCAAACACATTCACATATATTCACAAATATTAACTACTCAATTGTAATCAACTACCGTACCTTGAAAAATCAATCTTGTTCAATGGCAAACTTGACATTTAGGTCAACCTTATGAATATCTATAGTAAACTAAAATGTATTTCTCACTTTATTGACATAATGAGTAAATGACTAATTAAATGGATGACATGAATGTCATGATAGTTAACTAAACATCCATCCATGCAACTCATATTACAGAATATACAGCCATAAAGAACATGCATCAAAGCCACATTCATTTAAGATCAGAGTATCATAACTTAGCCATTTTCGCATGGCTTTACTTATATACAAGACAAAATTAATGGGTTTAAAAACTTAGTCTAACCTATACATGCCTTTGATTCAAAAACTAAGATTATAAGTACCAAATAGGATGATAGTGTGGATGACTTTGCTGATGATCCCCTGAGCTCGTAGCTTGATCAAAATCTATAAAACAAAGTAACAAACACACGAAGTAAGCTACTTAGCTTAGTAAGCCTTAAGCAATTAAAACAATATAATCAACTATTCACTATTATACTCTACTCTTTATATAATCTTAATTTAAACACATAGTACACATTAATCATCGAAGCCATATATCACTCATTTAATAGGTACTAGGTTCATCCTAATCCCATGCATTCGAATATACACATAATTATAGGGTTAATTCCACATGACCGATTATCTATCCATAAAATTTCCATATAGCCGAATATACTTACGTATCCATACTCATATAATCATTCAATATTCAAATGTTGGTCAATGAACAACATCTAATCAATATCAAATTTCCACATGTCCAAGATACCAAATGCATAACACATTATCTATAATTTACTCAATCGCTAACATCACATATAAATATATACTCAAGTCAATACATACCTTGTGGCCAAATTATTTAATTCTCTTGAATAAGCTTTAGCTTGTTCATTTATCACCATAACTCCACCATTTTGTAAGCTTACACTCATATTATAAATCACTGGCATTAAGCTCGCTAGGCATCAAAGCTCGATATACACACCCCAAGATTAAGCTCCGCTAGACTGAGGTCCGAAGTTTAAACACCCAGCATTTAGCTCGCTAGGCAATAAGCCCGATATAATTCACCGCACAAGGCCTCGCTAAGCTCGAAGCCCGAATAACGGTATTATTACCATCTCATTCACATTATATGCTTAAAATTACATAAATCACACATTATTCATATCACTTAAACATATCATTTCAATCAAAATTTAGCAACATTTCATTACAAAATCACTATCCACATTCGGCTTTAACAAATTCTATAACCATAATTTCATAATTCAGCATATAATCAAGGTTATAAATGATATTAACGATATTAAATTGCTTATAGACTTACCTCGACTATCGACGGACAACGAAGACCGGTTATTCGATAACCTTTGCCTTTCCCCGATCCAAATCCGTTTTTCTTTGTTCTTGATCTAAACATATTAAAATTTAGCTCATTCAAGCACATTTCATCTAAATTTAATCCCAAAACACATAAATAGGAAAATTACCATTTTACCCTTAATGTTTTACATTTTTACAATTTAGTCCTATTTGCACAAAACACAAAATACACAAAATTTCATTACACAACCTAAGGGCCGAATATTCATAGGGACTATACAAGTCCATTTATTTCATTTATTTTGCATTTTAACCCTTCAAAATTTTATTTTTGCAATTTAGCCCAAAATACTCAAATTCACCAAAATTTCCAATACAAAACATTTTAATCTATAACATAACTTTAACATATATTCATCAAACATCACAAAGCATAAGCTTCTATCATGGCCGAACATCACATACACACTAATCTCAAAAAGTCTAGCATGGGTTGGATAGTATTCGAAGCAACGATTACAAAAACGTAAAAATTATCAAAAACCGAAATCAAACTAACCTTGGATTTAAGCTTACAAGTGCCGAAATTTAAGCTTGTATTTCTCTTTTCTTCCTTAGCACATTCGGCCTTAAGAAACAAAAAGATGATAATGGATTTTCATGTGTTTTATTTAACATATAATATGTTATTTATTTATTTACTAATATAACCTTATATTATAAGATTTTATAACATATAACTTAAGGTTACTATTGTCATATACCACCCACTAACCTTAAAAATGGGCTATTTTCCCTTTTAATACCTCATATTAAAAAGCCATTATCATTTTAGCACTTTTCACTATAGTTTGCAACTTTTGCACTTTACGCGATTAAGTCCTTTTATTAAATTAAGCACACAAACAATCAAATTTTTATACGAAACTTTCACACATAATAATTCGCATATAATTAACACAGAAAATAATATTTAATTACCCGAAACCACCGTTCTGATTAGGGTCAAATTTGGACTGTTACAGCCCAACTCAACCCAAAGCCTTCTTAGGACCCCTAAACATACAAAATTAGCATTCTTAACTAGCCTAATGCATGATATAAAGCAAAACATAAAATTCTGAATTTTAGGATGTTACACCAAGCCACAATGAAAACATCATGGCCTCTACATAATCCACCCAGACAAAGAATGGACAGCAAAGTTCTCTTGAACTTTTTAGAGAGAATTTTCAAGAACGACAGCTAGACCCTTTTTTTGTGTTTTCCTTGTAAACCTAACACAGTAAGGGATTCCTTTCCTTTTATTTAATTTGATATCATATATCAGAAAATAAAAACGAGATTATTATGTTATTATTGGAGAAACAAATGGAAAGTCAAGAAAAAGATTATATTCTTTCCAAAAGAATATCACTTTACATGTCCTTTTATATTTTGACCGAAATTATTATAATTGTTTATATTAATAATTTCGGTAAAATATATATAATTAATATTTTTTTACGAATCGAATTCATATATTAATTTTATTTATGTTCTCTATTTTTATACAAAAATTTTGTACATATAATGTGTTTAATATTTAATTATCAAATTAAATTAATTCAACAATTAATTTAATTCATGTGACAGCTAAATACAATGCCAAGTGTATTTGGATTCTGTTCGCTTCAATTATAGAGTATGACTCTGTAGGCTCTTGTAATGTTGGTACTAATATTAGAACGTTTCTATCATTACAAGCAATGAGTGACATCTAGAAATGCATCATTGCTACCCAAGTTACAAGAAGTCGTGATTCGACATAACCTTTCTGTGATAATATTTTCATGTATTATATCCTTAATATCTAAATTGGACACAAGTCATGGAATAGTCACACTTGTATAGTCCAATCTCATATTTCTTGATTTTCTGAGTAGACTAAAATAAACAAATAAGTGTGATATCTCATATCAACTTATTCGAGCATGGCCGTGCATTTCTAGTCTCAATCCATCAAGAGGCCTAAGATATTGCTCTCATTATGTATGAGGGATAAATCCTATCTTGATCAACCATATCCCACCACATGGATTGTGGTATATCCAACATCAATCTTCATAGCACAACCTATTACGGTATACATTTGATTGTATCAAAATATACTTCTCACGATGTTGGGACAATGATAACCTCAAGTCTGAGGATCATATACATAATTACCACTATGAGTAATATTTGTGACTATTATATAATAATCCAAGAAACATACTAATGATAGGTCAATCCAGTATGTTGTTCTCTAACACATACTCATGTATTGATTTTGATATCTCTATGTCAATGATGACACATTGTCATCAATCCACTACACATTAGTCTCAATGCATTATCATTGTCCAAGCCCATAATAATACTTGATTAAGGACGTTTTTTTAAGAATAATCATATTATTCTTAGGACTTTTTTATTAACCAGTTTATTTATACATGCAAAAAAAGAAACTAAAATAACAATGGCAATGCTTTATATTAACAAATAAGGTAAAACGAGTACGTGATTACAATCATCTTATGATTGGTCTTTGGGCATACTCTGACAACTAAGACTCGTTCGAAAATAATGAATTGAAGAGACATAGATATGTAATGTGTTAGCATTGAAAATGTATCCTGATTAAGGGCATGAATTTGTATGATCAAAGGAAGTATCTGTGATCTGTGTATGTAACACCCCTAACCCGTATCCGTCGCCGGAATAGGGTTACGGAGCATTACCAGAGTTTACATTTCAAAACTATCAAAAATATAAATCATTTAGTTCACAACATCAATCATAACAAATTCCATCAATGCCATACATATTGTCCCTTATACAAGCCCTCGAGGCCCTAAAAACACATTAGAAATAAATCGAGAACAAATCAGAAACATTTAGAATTTTTCGAAAAAAGATGAAAATTTTCAAATTGTAGGGGTCACACGGCCGTGTGACTCACACGACTGAGACACACGCTCATGTCTCAGGCTGTGTGGACATTCGAAGTAGGGACACATGGCCGTGTCCCAGCCCGTGTAACTCTCTGACTTGGGTCACACGGCCGTGTGCCAGGCCTTGTGCTAGGCCATGTAACTGCATGACTTGTAACCCTTAGTAAGCTACAGGGGACACACGGCAGTGTCGCCTGGCCGTGTGGACAAAAAATAGGCCATTTCCAAGCCATTTTTCTTCCTCAATCATGCACACACATACAACCAATTTTTCCACATGTAATAAAGCATTCAAAATGCATCAAATAATGCATCAACAAGCTAAATCAATAAGGTATATATATATATATATTCACACAACCAATATGCCCAATGGGCACCTCAAATCACAACAATCATACATGTATAACTAAATGCTTAGTTTAGCCAAAACTTACCATTTTGTACACATATCAAATCCACACTCATATGTACCAAATTATCATTTAACAATTAGCACCATTAGCCATATATGTCAACTACATTCCACATACCAAAATGACCATATTAAACCAAGTTAGAGAACATACCATTACATACATTTTAAATACCATTTCAGCTTCCATCATTTAAGTATCATAAAGATTGTAAAATCAACCACCATAAGGCCACAAAATTATATCAACCTGACAACCATTTCAATCACTCAAAATGCCATAATTACAAGCCAAAACATAATGGCTATCATATCAACCAAAACAGCAATACATGTGCATATTTAAACAATTTTCGCTTAACTGTTTTTGATGCCAAAATATAACATAATTGATACATAACAACCATACCAATTTGGCCATTTAAAGATACATTAACACATACCAACAAGATATCAATAATACCTTAAGTACCTCAATCCAAGGCAACATTTCATGCCATAATCATCAACCAAGATGACATACATACCAAACTCTTAAATTAAACATTAGACATGGTCCACCTATACATGCCATTATAACTTTAACCAAGACATTGAAAACTACCGATATAACTGCTGGATAGTGTGATAGATCTTCGATGAGCTTCCAACCCGATCGAGCTTCCGATATTTTGAAAACTAAAGGAAAGACAACTACGTAAACAATGAATGCCTAGTAAGCTCGTATAAACTTTATTCATATCAATCCATTTCAAATATGAAATTTATACATATCAAGAATAATCCTATATTTATACCACAAGATTCACGAAACCATATTCAACAACTCACAAAGTAAATAAATTCGCAGCATTACATATACATATCATCCCTAGCATAATAGGATTTTATAAAACTTTAAACCCTTTCAGATTTTCTTATTTTCATTTGCATTTCATTACTTTCCATTGCATTTATTTTCTTTAACTTAAATAACAGCATCAATTCAACTCATCATTCCCTTTTTCATCATTTAACACTTCAAGTATGAACTTACTATTTCATTACCTTTTCACACCATTCCTTATGCATAACACACAAGACATAAGCATATCATCAACCATAGCCACAAGCTAGTGCATTTAAACATAGCTCTTTTGGAATTAAATTTTATACATATAATATTAATCTTGCAAAAATCAGCCACTCAACCATAATTAATCAATTGAAATCATCAATTAAGCGACTAGTTAAACATAAATGAGGGTCAATTTACCAAATCGCCCTTAGAAACACTCACTGCACAATTTATTCTACCACAAACAAGTGATCAACCAAACAAATCCAAGCTTTAATTCTGGTTAGCTCGGTCCTCTTCAAGATTCGGAGCTTCAACAGAGATAAAGTAGACATTACCACCTTTCCAATGCTATAATAAAGACGAATTTTAATTAACTATACTAATCGAAATCATTTCACAAAGATACCTTATCAGATTTGTAACATCAAGTCAAAAACTCGATTCCTCACAAAATCAATCTCTCCAGCCCTCCTAAACACTTTCAATCATCAATACTAGAACAAATACACTTATACTAAGCATCAATTTCATCTTTAAATCACTTTCACAAAATTCCGGAAAATTGGTTCATGAAGATGATGAAATTCAGATTTCTTTAAATTACCTCACAAATTGTAACACCCCTTACCTGTATTCAACGCCGGAACCGGGCACGAGGCATTACCTTATTAAAATCCTCAAGATCGACACTTAGGCACAACATGACCACTCTCTTTGGCCATCACAACAACCTCAATCCCGACTTGCGAGGCCTCTCTCAAACACACGAGGACTCTCGAGACCATATCAAAAACTCTTACGATATTAAAATTTTTCCATCTATACAGGGCTCACACGCCTGTGTAAGATTTGGCACGCTCGTGGATGTCACACATGCCCATGGTCACTACCCGTGCATGAAAACTCAAGCATTCTGCCAATGCCCCATGGTTAGGGCACACGCCCGTGCTCTCCACCCGTGGTGCACACTGACTACCTTAACACGGCCTAGAGTCTAGACATACGCCCGTGTGGCTAGCCCGTGGCCAACACTAATTAACACACACATTCTAGGCACACGCCCGTGTGACTAGTCCGTGGTCTATTCTGACTTAAAATAGTAACATGCAGGGGACACACGGCCAAGTCACACGCCCATGGGCTGACCGTGTGTCACACATAGCCTAGACACACGCCCGTGTGTCTACCCACATGGACAAGAACAAAGCTATTTGCCAAGTTCTTTTCACCCTTCTAGCATACACAATCATGCACTCATTCAACACATCCATAATTAACTCAAAATCTTACAGTCTCACATAGATAACTACATCTTTTCATATAATAAAGTGCCAACAACTATGGCATTATACCAAATAGATTATCCATCTAAAGGCCAACACATCATAGCCATATACAACAAAATTCACTAACTTGTCCAAATTTCTATACATGCCATATACAAAACATTGAGTCTCATGTACCAGAGTGTGCTGATAGTGGGCGATCTTCCAATTGATCCTCGTATCTCGATTCAACACTTTTGCTCTATAAGCCAAGGGGAAAGAAAGGGAGTAAGCTTTGAGCTTAGTAAGTTTACACATAAACAATTAAGCAACATAGTATAAGCTAAACAACAATTAGCATTATACTAACATATAATGTACAACTATGCTTACTATTTCTATCCCTTACCACATTTCCAACACATCATAAGTCACTTACTCATAACCATTGACATGCACCCCTGCATTCAATATCACATTTACACAATATACAACACATCATTATTTCTCGATAATACATCCACACAGCTAATCCACACAACTAATCCACACAGCTAATGTCTCGGTGGTTTCGCACTTAGCCCACTACAATCAATTAATAAGGTAGTATCGCACTTAGCCTACCATAAAGGTAATCGTAGTGGTTTCGCACATAGCCCACTAGACAATATACCTAACGATAGCATTGTACATAGCCAGCTCATCGTCAATCTGTATTAGGATGGTATCGCACTTAGCCCATCTTTTAGCATTATCACTACACATTCACATATCTATTTACATTCATTCCACTTAAATCACATAGGTTCTCAATCATTCTCAACCATGCTATACACTAGCTAGCATTAACAAATTGTAAGTATGAATGCATTGTTTATGCATAGACTTACCTCGATACTCAAAAGTATAGAAACGTGTAATTTAGTCCACCACTTTGCTCTTGCCTCGGTTTTGATCCGGGCTTTGTCTTTCTTGATCTATAATGATAATTCAACTCATCAATATACACATTGACTAAATTGACCCACATCTCATACTTTGGCAAAATTACCCTTTTGCCCCTAAACTTTCTCCTATTTACGCTATTGCCCCAAGGCTCGTAAAGTGATTTTTATTCAACTTTCTAGCCTTTCATGCTTAGTCGAATCACTTACTCAACTAAAGCAATCATCAATTCTCACTACATCACACATGTATGACCAAACTCAAGATTTTTACAAACTAGTCCCTACATGCATTTTCTATGGAAACTCATTTAGCAAAAGATGTTTCTACTACATCAAGCTTTCATAATCTTCCATAAAACATCAAAATACAGGCATGTCATACATGGCCACATTTTTGAACATCCATCATAGCTCATCAAATAGCTAAAAATAGCTTACTCATGCTACAAGGACTTCAAAAATACAAAGAATATAAAAAACGGGGCTTAGATGCACTTACTAGCAAGCTTGAAAATTTTGAAGAACCCTAACAATGGCTCTCTCAATTTTCTAAGAGACCTTGGAGAAGAAGATGAATGAATTTTGTCATCTTTTCTCCTATTTTAATCACTTAATTGTTAAATGACCAAAATGCATTTTTTGATAAACTTTCTATTTTAACTCATCTATGCCCAATTTTGTCCAAAAATTAGAAATTGGGAAAATTGCTATTTAAGGACCTCTAATTAATATTCTAAAGCTATTTCACACAAATAGCTTCTAGAATCTCACATTTTGCCACTTTTCCAATTTAGTCCTTTTGGACAATTTAACCGCAATTTTACAAAATTTCTTCATGAAACTTTCACACTAGCATGCATACATAGCATAAACCTCAAAAACTCATTCATAAACCTTGAATTTGTGGTCTCGCACCACTATTCCGACTAGGCCCTAATTCGGGATCTTACAACTCTCCCCCTTTAGAGATTTTCGCCCCCAAAATTCTTACCAGTAAAGAGGTTTGGATGTTGCTCTCTCATAGCTTCTTCTGTTTCCCACATAGTCTCTTCCATACCGTGTTTCTGCCATAACACTTTCACTAGTGCTATGCTCTTATTTCTCAATTGTTTCACTTCTCGAGCCAAGATCTTAATCGGCTCTTCATCATAAGACATATCCGGTCTTATCTCAATTTTCGTCGAAAGAATCACATGTGAAGGATCGAAGCGATACTGTCGCAACATCGGCACATGGAACACATTATGAATCTTTTCCAACTCTACCGGTAAAGCCAACCGGTATGCTACTGGCCCAACTCTATCTGTAATCTCATGCGGCCCTATGAATCTTGGACTCAATTTTCCTTTTCGTCCAAATCTCATAATCTTCTTCCATGGGGACACTTTCAAAAACACTTTGTCGCCCACTTCAAACTCAACTTCTTTTCTTTTCAGATCCGCTTACGACTTCTGTCGGTCCGAAGCAACTTTCAGACTATTACGGATTATTTTCACTTTCTCATCGGTCTCTTTTACTAGATCTACCCCATGGATCCGCTTCTCACTAAGCTCGATCCAATACAAAGGAGTCTGACACTTACGACCATACAAGGCCTCATACGAAGCCATCCATATACTTGACTGATAACTGTTGTTGTAAGCAAATTCGACTAAAGGTAGATATCTCTCCCAACTACCCTCGAATTCTAACACACAGCATCGAAGCATATCTTCGAGAACTTGAATAACTCTTTCAGACTGACCATCGGTTTGCGGATGGAACGTAGTACTGAAATTCAACTTTGTTTCCAAAGCCTCTTGCAACCTCTTCTAAAACCTCGAAGTGAACCTCGGATCCCTATCCGATATTATAGACACAGGTACACCATGTAACCTCACTATCTCTGCAACATACAACTCAACTAACTTATCCAGTGAATAATCAACACGTACTGGAATAGAATGAGCCGACTTCGTTAGTCTATCCACAACAACCCACACAACATCTCTCTTTTTTGGAGTCATCGATAACCCCGTCAAAAAATCCATGGTAACCCGATCCCACTTCCATTCGGGTACCAACACTGGCTGAAGCAATCCCGAAGGCACTTGATGCTCAGCTTTCACTTGTTGACAAATCAGACACTTTGTCACGAACTCTGAAATATCTCTTTTCATACCCGACCACCAATAATACTTATTCAAGTCATTGTACATTTTCGTACTGCCCGGATGTACTGACAAACATCCACTGTGGGCCTCATGCAAAACCTTTTGGATTAACTCCTCATCTCTTAGTACACAATTTCTGTCACAGTACAGCAAACAACCATTCGAGCCCACTCGAAAATCTAAATCACTTTTTGATTCACACTTATCTCTCTTAGCTGACATCTCACTGTCATTTCTCTGAGCCTCACATATCTGTTGAACAAATAGTGGCTTAGCTCTCAACTCTGCCAGAATAGCACCATCATCAGACAATGCCAAACTCGTCCTCATAACTCTTAGAGCATACAAGGATTTCCTACTTAGGGCATCCGTAACCACATTTGCTTTTCTCGGGTGGTAATCAATGACTAACTCATAGTCTTTCAACAACTCAAGTCACCGTCTCTGTCGCAAATTCAGATCCTTCTGATCCATCAAATATCTCAAAATCTTGTGATCCGTAAAGATTTGGCACTTCTCACCATATAAGTAATGTCGCCAAATCTTTAACGCGAAAATAATCACAGCCAACTCCAAATCATGAGTTGGATAATTCTTCTCGTGCGGTTTCAACTAACTCGAGGCGTAAGCAACTACCTTACCCTCTTGCATCAACACGCAACTGAGACCATTAAACAACACATCACTGTAAACCATGAACTCTTTCCCCGATTCTGGTTGAACCAAAATCGGTGCCTCAGTTAATATTGTTTTCAGTCTCTCGAAACTCTGTTGACATGTCTCAGTCCATTCAAACTTGACATCTTTGTGCAATAGTTTTGTCATCGGGGTAGCAACCACAGAGAACCCCTTTACGAAACGTCTGTAATATCCTACTAATCCCAAGAAACTTCTGATTTTTGACATGTTCCTCGGTGGTTTCCAATCCACAACAGCGGATATCTTACTCGGGTCAACTCTAACACCATCACCCGACACAATGTGTCCTAGGAATCTGACCTCTCGGAGCCAAAACTCACTCTTGCTAAACTTAGCGTACAACTGCTTATCTCTTAAAGTTTGCAAGACAATTCTCAAATGTTCTTCATGATCATTCTCATCCCCAGAATAGATCAATATGTCGTCAATGAAGACAACTACAAACTTGTCCACATATGGTCTGAAAACACGGTTCATCAGATCCATAAAAATCATCAGTGTATTCGTCAAACCAAACGGCATAACCAAAAACTCATAATGGCCATACCTTGTCCGAAATGCAGTTTTCAACACATCCTGGTCTTTCACTCTAAACTAATAATAACCAAACCTCAGGTCTATCTTGGAGAACACTGTAGCTCCCTTCAGTTGATCAAAAAGATCATCAATCCTTGGTAAAGGATACTTATTCTTAACCGTCACTTTCTTAAGCTGTCTATAGTCTATACACAACCTCATAGACCCATCTTTCTTCTTCACAAATAATACTGGAGCACCCCACGGTGAGTAGCTTGGTCTTGCAAAACCCTTATCTGTCAACTCTTGCAACTGAACCTTCAGTTCTTTCAACTCTAAAGGTGCCATCCTATACGGAGCAATCGAAATAGGTACCGTTCCCGGAACTAACTCAATCCCAAACTCAACCTCTCTCACTGGAGGTAATCCGGGTAACTCTTCCGGGAATACTGATCGATGTGAATCAGAGCTTTAAAATTTATAAAAAGAATGATCGAACCTAGAAACTAACTTTGACAATGATTGAGGCAAGTGCACCTATCGAACAGTAGTATAGCTTAGGCAAGACTAGATTATCGAACCCAAAGGAACTAAAAATACTAATACTAACTTTCTTTTTATTATCTAGCCTAAAAATAAAGAGAGATTGTTTATCTAATCTAAATTAATTAACTACTAAACTAAAGACTCTAAGACAAAGAAGAATGAATTTGGAAAATAACTTGGGAAAAACTCAGTTGATTTAGATGATACCCTAGGAAGAATCCACCTAGACTTCACTTGTTATCTAACACTGAACCATACGATTTATTCACTTAGTTTGATTCGTAAGACTCCCTAACGTATATTAAACCCTCTCTCGAGGCAAATAACGTCTAACCCTAGGTTAATTAGTGGAACTCTCGTTCTCTTATAATAACCCCTAGAATAGCAAAGAAATCGATCTATGGATTCCCATATTAGGTTTCACCCTAATCCGGCAAAATCTCGTCACCCTATCTCTAGGCGTGCGATCAACTCCGCTTAATTATGTTGGATCTACTCTTAGCGGGTCTATTCCTCCTCCACCTAAGCACATTAAATTTGGATTAAGCTCACATAATTAAGAACAAACTAAGTATTTATCATATAATTCAGAAAACAATAACAAGATTCATCATAGGTTTCATCCCCTTCTGTATCCAAGGGTTTAGTTATAACAATAAAGGAAAACATCTCAAGAGAAAAGATAAAACAAAACATAAGAAATCCCTAAAACCCCCTGAAGGGATTGAAAGAGAGATCCTCCGTCTTGAGTATAATTCTGGCTTCTTGAGATGGATCAACTGGATATCCCTAAGTGAATCCCCACAAATCTGCCTTCTCTGGCCTAGCACGATGCCCCTAGACGATGGCTTTGGGCTCCCCCTCTTAGGTCATACTTAGGGTGTATTTATAGGCTTTCAAAATACGCTTCTTTCTCCCTAAATATCCTTTCCCGAATGAAATTACTCTTCTCCACGGCAGAGGCACGGCCATGGCGCACGCCCGTGTGAATCGTGGCCAGGTCGTGTTTAGATTTCTTTAATGAGACACGGCCGTGTGAGTCAGGGTTAGACTATGGTCTAGATGATTGACTTGGCACGGTCGTGTGGCTGGAAGTCCAGGCCGTGTCGATTTTGTGGTTAACCCAATTTGGTCTGTTTTGAGCCCGTTTCTCGTTCTTTTTATCCTTGGGTGCTTTCCTGAGTATAAGATATGAAAAGAAAGGATTAAGAGCACCTTTTTACATAAATCAAGGGATAATTCATCCAAAAGCATACTAAATGTGAGCCTAAAATATGTTACTATTTCGGATTATCAAATACCCCCACACTTAAGTTTTTGCTTGTCCTCAAGCAAAATTCTCAACTTACAATTAAAACGAACTTCCTATAATTCATAATAGTCATTGATAGTGTCTCATCATAATTCAAGGATAATTTATACATGGATAATTCAACTCAAAGTGTCCTAAAAATTTAAACACTATAAGTCTTATATTTTGTAGCACAAAACATAGGTGTTTCCCTTCATCTAAATAATTATCTCTGATTCAAAATTGTCAAGGATTGACATCCTCACTAAAGATTCACTCAAATCACTCAAAGTTTTTAAGGTTCAAAATTTAGGCACTCAAAAGTCAAACATGAAGAGTTAATCCCATAGGCTTGCATGAAAATCAAATCTCCACCACTGAAATATGAGATGAAACACAAATCAAAAGGACTTTGTTAGGGTTGTAACGGGGCTAGGGTTAAGGTGTGGAATAAGGCTGAATTAGAGGGTTAGAATCGATATTGAATTGACAAATTACCTAACTAAGAACTAATGAACTAATAATAATAATTACATCAATTGAAAACTAATAATACGAGCTTCTTCTTCGATATTTGGAATTTAAATAAATGTATAAGCTCATTTAATCACATAACTAATAATGAATATACTTCATTTTTTTTAAGAACATAATAAATACATAATAAAGGATAATTTACTAAAATTCATAATTAGGCAACTAATCAGATCAAATCTCGATATAGGGGTAGTCAGAAAGAATGGTGATAACAATTACAAAGGGTTTTGGGTTAATAGTAGTGGGTGAGTCAATAAATAGGGTTGTTAGGATTAAAAGGGGTTCACTAGGGTTTAATTTATGAAGGTAGGCTTTTAATGGAGTTAGTGGGTTAAAACCTAGGTGCCTTTATCATCTCTGTATATCAAATCAAAAGTGAGGTCTCGACATGTATAATCGATGCAAGTTCTAAAATAACAAATCAATGTTGACATACTCATAATCAATAAAGTGAGCAAGAAAAAGAATTTATGCTCTATAAGGCTCAAAAGCTCACAAAAATTATGGGTATTTTTGACATCAACCTTGTAAATATCAAATTTCAAGGTAATATTTAAATTCAGGTAGACGACCTAGAAAATTTTTAATTTCTGAAAAATAGACTTATCATGCTTGATTCTCTAGTATTCTTAGAATTTAATCATCAATGCACAATTATCAATGAATTAATCTAAAACATATCAATAAAAATCATAATCATCAGAATTTTCATTTTAATTAGTAATATGAGGAAATTACTTAAAACAAGACTAAATTCAGGGATTTGAGAATAATGCAAAAAGTTAGGCACGTTTAAGATTTCACCCCCCACACTTAAGATGTACATTGCCCTCAATGTACAAAGATATGTAAATGTATTATAGCAAAATCAAAAGAGAAGGGTGTAAGTGAAACTCCCTGACTTTTTGGATGGTTTCCTTGAGATGGAGGATGTGGAAAATGACTTATGTAATAGTGAATTACTCCTAGTGATTTGTTTGGAGTGTGTTTTTGAAACTGCGAAATCATCGGTTAGATGTCTCGGGGCCATAATTAAATAAATGTGAAGCATGCTCGAAGATTAGATAGTCGATGATACCATAAAAATCTAAAATATAAATGGATAAAAAGTTTCAATTGCAACAAATAAAACTGATAATAATGGAAACTAAAAAAAATAAGAGGACTTAAAGGTCCTCATTATCGGCTGGATCCTACGGTGGTGTCGGTGAAGAGATGTGGAGATAATGGCATATCTGTTGGAGAGTGGACTCGATCCTGTCAAAACGCCGAGTTGAATCGGTGAAATACTGCTCATACTGGTCGAGGCGTACGGAGATATGCGATAATGTAGCTACTGTATGGAATGGCTGCTGGCTTTGGGCTGGGATTTCCTGTGGGACATCATCAGTAATGTCCTCGGGTTCCTCCTCATCAGTGGTTTGTACTAATCGGTATTGGGGGGTCAGTCCCACGACGGTGTTTAATCATCCTCATGTGTGACATCGTTTGGATGCCTTGAGGAACCATGTGCCCAATCAGTGTGAGGGATGAACTCTAGGCGTCAGTATTGAGGAGGCCAAAATATCGAGCTCACCTTGTGATGTACGGGCCCATCGATAGAATTCCCTTCCTATGTGGCTCCGTTTGGTACTAAATTGCACAGGCGATTAAGTATGCCAGGCCGAAAACGTGCCCTTCTGACATGCACGATAGGTAGTAGACATCGTGCTTATTCACCACACCCGTACTCTCACGTCAACCTGTGATAGTGTGAGCAAGAGTGGCGTGGATATACCTTAAGGGTGGGCCAAGGGCTGTCGCCTTCGAGCGACTGGAGTCGTAAATGCATGTGTTGGGCCGTAAATTGCGCCAGCAGTTAAGAGGAGTGCAGTGGAGTTGATGGTCTAACTCGGAGAGTGGATTTTCTTCTATAAATTCCTCCGTATAGATTCTGAGTGTCGTGCCGAATTACGGTATGCTTAGTCGACGTACCGTACCTCCTAAGCGGAATTGCACTGTGCCTGGGTCGTCGTACTGGGCCACCACTGTCTGTAAGGTAAAAGTAGTGCAGAACTCGAGGGTGAGTTCCAAATAAGTTGGCTCAATAATAGAGAAAAATTACTCCCACGGCTCGGTCGATATGAGGGCTCGAATATCGGTTGCTAATCTGACCTGTTCCACCGTGTTCCAGTCAATGCATCTACCGGTTCCTAGAGGTCTTTCCCGGAATGCCTTGTATCGTTCCTCTTGAGCTTCTTGAGAGAATTGGAGGAAGTGGTGTCTTAATTCGGAAGATGCACTGGCTGAGGATGATCCGGACCCCTTTCTTTTCTTAGTTGGTGCGGTCGTGGTTCGTTTCCCTCGTGATGATGACATTGTACCTGAGAATAAAGAATATTCAAGTAACGATTGTACAAATTGTCATCTAGGCCCAAGATATTTAAATGCTAAACACAATTATTCACCTATGAGCAACCAATTCTAATTCTACATAGGAAGGTTTGTAAAAGATTTTAATCAACAGAGAATATGAAATCCATCTAACAACGATAAATATCACACATAACTAATCATCAAGATTATGAACATTCAACAAGTTCTAAAATGAGTTCTAAAAGAAAATAAATCATGTTTAATATTAAAACTTTAAACAAAACAAAATAATATGAAATATATCACTTTGAGTGCCAAAAATTGAGTAATGGGAAAACCAGAGGTGGTGGTGGTGGGTATCGGCAGGACACGGGCGGGGCACGGTGGTGCTGCGATTTTCTGGGCTTGCACGGTTGTGGCATGGGCGTGGTTGCGGGTTTTGTTTGATTTTTGGAGAAAAAGGAATGGAGAAGAGTTTTGGGAAGGGTTGAGGGTGTGTGTGTGGCCGGATTTTGGGACAAAAGGGCTGAAAAAAATGGGGTTACGGTTTATTTGGGGAAGATGAGCGGTTGAGTTACTTAAATAGGGATGGGTGCACGGGCAGGGGCCACGCCCGTGCTCTATTCTAAAGAGTCCGTGTTGTTCGTGATTTTGAATTTTGGGCGCGTTCTGGGTGTTTGGGCACGGGCGTGGTTATAGTGACACGCTCGTGTTCTCCTTCACACGGTCGTTCCAAACAGGCGTGTTCCACCCGTGTTCGACAAGTCAGTAGCTTCACACGGTTGTGTAGCACGGGAGTGTCCAGCCCGTGTTTGGCAAGTCAGTATGTTGGCACGGTTTGGGGGGCACGGGCATGTCTAGCCAGTGTTCGATAAGTCAGTAGCTTCACACGTTCGTGGGGGCACGCCCGTGTTTTGCTCGTGTTTAGAACAATCTTACCTCTTGTTGTGCATGACTACAAGTACGCCCGTGTGTTGTCTCGTGGGCCCAACACGACGGTGGGCACGGCTGTGTGTAAAGCCGTGTGGTCTAAAACCTACGCTTTATTGGATCAGTCAGTATGGAGTTAGATACTAAAGAATATAAAAGTATGATGTTAGTAAAATTAGTGCTCGGGTTGCCTCCCGAGAAGCGCTCGTTTAAAGTCTTAAGCTAGACTTGCCCTGTAACATCCCAAATATGGGGTTATTTGGAATTTGACTATTTTCTTATTATGAACTGCTGTGATATTATTAATGGAATAATAGAGCTTAATTTAAGGCTTTGAGTGTGCTTGGTTTGATAGGGAAATTTCAGTTTTAATTTTAAAAGAAGGAGCCTTAGTAAGTGGGTGTTATAAGAATAAATGTGGGTAATTTAACACTAAGAAGCCCTTGGTAAAGTGGCAAAGCAAGCCCACTTAAGAGCTAGCATGTGACGCCACCAAGGAACAAGGGAGAGCCTTGGTTGAGTCACAAAATCCTCCTTTTTGTTTTTATTTGACGGCACAAGGGGGAGAGTTTTCTCCCTTCAAACTCTTTTATTAAGTGTTGTTATTAAAGGATAATAGGAGAGTTTTATTTGCTTAATTATAGTATTAATAAAAGGGATAATGGATGGATTATTAGGAGATTATTGTTTGATTAATTCAAGCTATTTTGAATTAAATCAAATAGGTGGCCAAGAGGATTTTTAGGAGTTGTGCCGAATTTGAACTCCTTGAGCAAGGAGAGTGGACTGGCAAGGGGTACTAGGGAGTGCCCAAGTTTCTTTTACTTCTTTTCCTATTAGCCGAATTCTCCCAAAAGTCCCCCATTTTCTACTTTCTCTTCTCCATCCTCTCTAAACCGAAAGCACATCCCCTAAAACCTTTCTTTTCTTTTCCCAACCTCTTTAGCCGAAACTCCACATTCAAATTCCCTTTTCTTTATTTCTTTGTCAACCGAACCTCTACTCCTTGTTGCCGAAACTCCAACACCCTTTTCTCTCCATTATTTACCTTTTACCGAATGTTCAAGCAAGGGTAATCTTCTCTAAACTCATCTCCAATCGGTTCATAAGGTAGGTAGGTATGGCCGAATGCCATCTTTCTTCTCCTCTGTGTTTTTGTCGATTTCTAATAGGGGGGAATAAGTGCCGATTTCGGCCATGATTAAGTCTTCTAAACAAGAAGTAACCAATTCCTGTTGGGTACTTAGGGAAGTGAAGCAGTCGATTCAGGCCCCGATCTCTAGCATTCGAATTGTGGTACTTAACGAAGCAGATTCGGGAGTTGGGTGTTGCGGTTGGTGTCCAAAAGTGTGAAGGTGAGATTTCGGGTTCACAAGGAACCCCTTCCAATAATCTGATTTGGCCGAATAGGCCCTAAGACTAATTCCATAGTTGGCCGAATATAGGTACAGTGAGATCTAGGGTGGCCAACGTTCCTTTTCGGGATTTAGACTTCTCATCAACATCAGGTGTGTACATACACACTTATAGCAGTTAATGTTGTGTTATATATGTTTTGTATGTAAATCGCTTGATGTAGATGCGGTTGGTACCTTAACGGTACAAGTGAGGATCCCGTAAGTCTCTGTTGATATGAGATTACTTTAATGCTTTTGGGAAGCATGGTTTATTGATACATGTGATGAATGCATGAGATCATTTGTTAATCGTTTACCTACTATGGGCTATATGAGAGGAGGGGGCAGTGATGTTTCGTGCTGACGAGCACCAGTGTTTTGGTAACACACTGTGACTATATGTCACCAGAGGTTTGGTACCTCCAGAGGTTTGGCACCTCATAGCGACTTGTCCCTGTGGTTAATACCACCGTGGGTTGGCCCCACTTGAGATATGGGATCGTCTGCCAGTGATTTGGTATCACACGATGGGTTGGCCCCATCACCCGATTTGTGTCTACGGACACGGTGCTTTGGTAGCACATTGTGACTATATGTCACCAGTGGTTTGGCACCACCAGTGTTTTGGTAACACATTGTGACTACGGTCACCAGTGGTTTGGTACCACATGGGGTAGACAAAGGCGTTGGGTTGGCTAGGTTGGGTACACGATACTCTGCATAATTAACTGTTATATGTTGTGTATGAAATGTTGTATTAACCGGGGGAAGGGTTATCTATCGAGTCTTGGTGACTCACCTTCTCCTTTAACATTTTTCAGGTGACTCGTAGATGGCGGTTGAGGAGCCTGGTTGGACTCGAGGTGGCCATGCAAAGTGGATTTAAATTTATAGGACTTTAAATTTGGTTAATTTTATTTTGGGTTGTAATAAGGCCTCCATAAACTTTATTTGTGTTTTTTTTTATATGTTGGATATCTACTTTAAACTATATTATTAAATTGAACTAAAATCACATGTTTTCTTAAGTTAACACGAAAAAGTTTAATCGTGCCATCGGGCACACTTGAAACTGGTATAACAATTGGACTTAATTAAATTTCCAAATTAAATCTAAGGGTAGCTTTGGCAAGATGACCGAAAACGAGAAGCTTTAAATAAAAATTAAATAGGTATCGAAATGGTGTTCACAAGGTTTTTCTCCGTAACAAATCAAATTCGGTCGTAATGTTTGGGCCGGGTTTGGGTTGTTCTGAGAATGGTATCGAGCCGTGTTCAAAGCTCTCACTGTGGGGGCCCAAGGCCCAAAAATGTTTTAATAGGCCTTTTGAATTGTTTTTGGGTTTTAAGCGGATGGCCCGAGCCTCCCACCCGATCCGCCTGTAAGTACATCTAAACCTCTTTGTGAATTATATTCTGTAGAAGGGTAGGAAGCATGGAACGTAGATAGACTTATAGGACTTGGACCCTAAGGTTAGATTACTCAAACACAAACGAAGCATAAGACTTAAAGAACTAAACCAACCTATGACTTAGTCAATGAGCTAGGGTGTGGTAACCCCAGTGCGCATGTCTAGGATTGGATCCTAAGAGCTCAGTATTTAAGCGGTCCTCGTGACTCACCTCCTCTTCGCAGTATCCTACAGTGCGGGCGCGTAGCCTTCTGTTCACCCTAACTCGTAAGGCTAAGTGGTGTGGTAACCTCTCGTGCGCATGTCTAGAAAGGTTCAAAGGAGAGCTTGGTATTTAAGCGGTCCGCGTGACCCACCTCCTCTTCACTCAATTGCACGGTGCGTAGCTTTGGTTCACCCCGACCGGAGGGCTCGGTCATAGGCTAAACACAATGATTAAAACCCGAAAAGGGAATTAGCCTTGTTTTTCAAAATAGAACGAAACAACAAGCCCTAATGTTTTCAAAACTTGTCCAATAACTCTCTTAAACCCTAGAACATTACGTATACAACGTTTTTCTCGGAAAAGCTGGACTTGTGGAAAATTACGAAATACCCTTAGGAGTAAAATTACCAAAATGCCCCCGACCCATAAAATATTAATTCGACTGGTTTGCCCAAAAATTTCAATTATATTACAAATATTCAATAACTTAGCTTTGGAAATCATCAAGCAACATATTTTGGTTACTGGAAAATTACGAAAATACCTGTGTAGGATAAAAGTCTAAAATACCCACAGGTTAGGAATGGGCGAAATGTCCGATGAGTGAATAGGTATGGAAAGTATTAAGGAATGGATGCATGAACTTCTTTGTGTGAACTAGGATAGGAAATCAAACATTGTTTGCTCGAAAGAATCTCTGATTAAATCTTATCCATAAAATTTCTTCGCGAGTAATAAAGTGAAACAAATGCTAACGCATAAAATTTTTCTTAATCGATTAAAAGCGCGGTAGATAGAATGAGTTCTAGAGGACGTGGACGCCGTGGACGTGGTAGGGTAGAATGACGGTGTCCAACCCGTCAGTCGTGACAAGGTTCGGAAAATGAGGTACCATCGCCACCACCACCTCCTACTTTTAGAGTCGAGGAGCCGGAGCGCACCGGTGGCGAGTCGGTGATCGCAAGTCGTGTTGCGAGTCTTGGAGATGGTGGTGGGGCTGGTGGAAATGTAGGAGCTCGGAAATCGTCCCTCGAGCGACTCCGATCTAACGGAGCGGAGGTATTCCGAGGTGTGTCGAGTGGCACCCGGTCAATGGAATCTTGCTAGAGTCAACTGAAAGAATCATGGATGACCTTGACCTGACTGAGGAAGAAAAGCTGAAAGGGGCAGTGTCGCTTCTAAAGGATGAAGCGTATCAGTGGTGGCTTACGGTTCGAGATGGGGCTACAAAGAGATGATTTGACTTGGGAGTATTTCGTAACCACCTATCGTAAAAAGTATGTGGGCATTAGCTACACCGACACGCAGAGAAAGGCTTTTCTGGGATTAGTGCAAGGAACTAAGTCCGTGTCGGAATATGAGGCGGAATTTCTAAGGCTGAGTAGATATGCGAGAGGCATCGTGGCTACCGAACATGAGCGCTGTGTCCGCTTTGAGGACGGACTCGAGATGATTTGAGGTTATCGATTGCCCCACAAAGAGTTCGTGAGTTCTCATCGCTAGTGGAGAAGGCTAAGGTAGCCAAGGAATCAAGGAGGCCGTGAGGCGTAACTATAGTAAGAACAATCGTAAGAGAAGTTTTGGGTCACCGGATCAAGCGGAAGTGCTCGTAAAAGGCTAGGCCAAGTGGGCCCAATCGAGCAAAGAAGGCCCACGCATCGCTAATCGCAGGCCGACTCTGCAATCGCTGTGGAAAGACCCATTGGGAGGTTGTTGGACCGGTGACAAAGGATGTTTTGAGTGTGGGTCTTTGGAGCATCGCGTCGAGATTGTCCCCGAAAACTAGCTAAGAAGCGGCGGAGGGCGTAACTGTGCTCGTGGATAGAAATATAGGACCACGGAGAGGGTCGTGGTAATGGCAGAGGGAAACAACGGTCCTAACCGAGGTCGAGGAACTCAAGGCGCGAGGTTCAGGCAACACAGAGGCTAGGCACTGGCTTAGTTTACGCAGCAAGGTGTCGCGAAGAAGGTGACGACCGGGATGTCATAACCGATGCGTTTCTAATTTTCGGTTTTCCTTATGTTGCATTGATTGATGTGGGCTCGACGCACTCGTACATTGCTTGTAGTGTGGTAGGAACTATGGACCTAAACTCAAACCGCTTCTAGGAGATGACCGTAGTTAGCCCCTTAGGTCACTCCGTAGTCGTAGATAAACTCTATAGAGGCGCACTTCTAGAACTTCAAGGGGTAGTATTTGTAGTGATCTAATGGAACTACCGTTTGGGGAGTTCGATTTGATCCTCGGTATGGATTGGTTGGTTAAGTACCAAGCAAGGTTGGACCGCGCGCCAAGCGCATGGTTCTTAAGACACGGAAGGTGATGAAGTGGTTATGATAGGTGATAGAAGGAATTATCTATCCAATGTAGTGATCGCCTTGAAGGTGAAAAGATGGTCAAGAAGGGTTGTGAGGCGTATTTGGTTCAAATCGTGCTTTGGAAGTTAAGGGGTTAGTAGTTGGAAAGGTCCGAACGGTTGGGGAATTTGTCGATGTATTCCCGGAAGAACTTCCGGTTTGCCTCCTGGATCGAGAAGTCGAATCGTATAGACTTGCTACCCGAACGGCACTGTGTCCATAGCACCATACCGAATGGCACCAAAGGAATTGGTGGAGCTAAAGGCTCAAATTCAGGAGCTCTTAGATAGAGGGTTTATACGACCAAGTATATCTCCGTGGGGAGCACCTGTGTTGTTTGTCAAGAAGAAGGACGGTTCTATGCGGATGTGCATCGACTCACCGCCGCTTAAATAAGTTAACGATCAAGAACAAGTATCCGCTGCCTCGGATTGACGACTTGTTTGATCAACCAAGCGGTGCCTCGGTGTTTTCAAGATAGACCTTAGGTCGTTATCACCAATTAAGGGTGAAGGAGGCTGATGTTCACAAAACGGCATTCCGAACTCGGTATGGGCATTTTGAGTTCTTGGTAATGCCATTCGGGTTGACCAATGCACCGGCGGCATTCATGGACTTGATGAATAGAGTATTCCAAAGAAGATTTGGACCAGCCACGTGGTGTTCATAGACGACATATTGGTTTATTCAAAGACGTAAGAGGAGCATGACAAGCATTTACGGATAGTTCTCAAGTATTGAGGGGGAAGTAGTTATATGCCAAATTCAAGTAAGTGTGAATTTTGGCTTAGGAAGTGGCTTTCTTAGGTCATGTAGTGTCAGCTGAAGGAATTAGAGTGGACCCTCGCAAGGTTGAAGCAAAGATTGGAGTGGAAACCACCTAGGACGGTGGCTGAAATACGAAGTTTTCTGGGTTTAGCAGGTACTATCGGAGATTCGTGGAAGGATTCTCTCTAATAGCAAATACCAAGTAACTAAGTTGCTAAGGAAAGGTGTCCCATTTGTATGGACGGAGAAGCAGCAAGAAAGCTTTGATAAGTTAAGGAAGATTTTGACTAAGCTCCGGCTTTGGTACAAACTGAAGCAGAAAGTTATTCACGCTTTATTGTGATGCATCTCACACCGCTTTGGGATGTGTGTTGATGCAGATGGGAAGGTAGTAGCCTATGCATCCCGTCAATTAAGACCGCATGAGGTTAACTACCCAACTCACGACTTAGAGTTAGCAAATGGTCGTCTTCGCTCAAGATATGGAGACATTACCGTATGGAGAGAAGTCGATGGTCTACACGGATCACAAAAGCTTGAGGTATCTTCTCACTCGTAAGGATCCGAATCGAGATGGCACGATGGATTGAACTACTAAAGGACTATGATTGTTCAATCGAGTACCATCCGGGTAAGGCTAATGTGGTAGCCGACGCATTGAGCCTTAAGGTGGTGATGGACTTAAGAGCAATGTTCGCTCGGTTAAGTCTATATGATGATGGAAGTCTTTTGGCGGAACTCCAAGTAAAGCCGACTTGGGTTGAGGAGGTTAAGGAAAAGCAGTTAGTGGATGAGGGCTTGAGCTCTAAGAGGGTACAAGTTCAAGACGGTGGTTTGGAAGGGCACAAATTGCCTAGTGAAGGAGTGCTTTGTTTTCAAGGACGAGTATGTATGCCAATGGATACAGAATTAAGGCAGAAAATTCTCCAAGATGCACATAGCAGCCCATACGCTATGCATCCTGGGGGAAGCAAGATGTATGGAGATTTGCGGAAACAGTTCTGGTGGCCTGGGTTGAAGCGTGAGATAACGGAGTTCGTAGGGGAAGTGTCTGACGTGTCGGCAGTTAAGGCTGAACATCACCACCATCGGGACTACTTCAACCGATAAAGATCCTCAATGGAAATGGGAGAGGATCACCATGGATTTTGTTAGTGGGCTACCCTTACGCCCACCAAGAAGGATGCGCTTTGGGTAATTGTGGATCGCTCGACTAAATCAGCTCACTTCATGCCTAGGTGAGAATGGATTACTCACTCCGAGCTAAAAGTCTGTATGTGGGTAAAATAGTGAGGTTGCATGGCGTGCGATGTCGATTATCTCGGATAGGGATCCCGATTCACGCTAAGGTTTTGGAAAGCATTGCATCAAGCTTTGGGTACACGGTTAGATTTCAAGACGGCTTTCCATCCACAAATCGACTGACACTCGGAAAGGGTGATACTGATTTTAGAAGACATGTTAAGAGGTCATGTCTTGGATTTTAGTGGTAGTTGGGAGGAGTACCTACCATTACGCGAATTCGCTTATAACAATAGTTATCAAGCGAGTATTCAAATGGCTCCATACGAGGCCCTATATGGACGAAAGTGTCGTGACTCTACATGTTGGACGGAGTTGGGAGAAAGACAAGTTCTGGTCCGAACTGGTAACCGAGACGGAAGACAAAGTCAAGGTGATTCGATCTCGTCTCAAGGAAGCATCGGATAGGCGTAAGTCTTATGCCGATCTCAAACGCAAGGAAGTGGAGTATGCTTGTGGGAGACAAAGTTTTCCCGAAAGTGTCGCCTTGGAAAAAGGTGTTGAGATTTGGACGGAAAGGGAAGTTAAGCCCAAGGTTCATCGGGCCATATCTCATTGTGAAGCGAGTAGGACCAGGTGGCTTATCGGCTAGAGTCGCCGCAGAATCGAGTCGATCCATGACGTATTTCATGTATCAATGCCGAGACGGTATCGGTCGGGATCCTTCGCACGTTGTGCCGATGAGCGAGATTGAGGTGAACTTCGATTTATCTTTTGAGGAAGAACCGGTTCGATTGTAGACCGAGATGTGAAAGTTCTACGAAGGAAGGCGGTGCCTTTAGTGAAAGTGTTATGGCGGAACCACAGAGTGGAAGAAGCTACGTGGGAGCCCGAGGAGGTGATGCGGCAAGAACCCCCATCTCTTTTGATCAAGGAATTTCGAGGACGAAATTTATTTTAAGGGGGTAGAATCAGTAACATCCCAAATATGGGGTTATTTGGAATTTGACTATTTTCTTATTATGAATCTGCGTGATATTATTAATGGAATAATAGAGCTTAATTTAAGGCTTTGAGTGTGCTTTCTGGTTTGATAGGGAAATTTCAGTTTTTAATTTTAAAAGAAGGAGCCTTAGTAAGTGGGTGTTATAAGAATAAATGTGGGTAATTTAACACTAAGAAGCCCTTGGTAAAAGTGGCAAAGCAAGCCCACTTAAGAGCTAGCATGTGACGCCACCAAGGAACAAGGGAGAGCCTTGGTTCGAGTCACAAAATCCTCCTTTTGTTTTTATTTGACGGCACAAGGGGGAGAGTTTTTCTCCTTCAAACTCTTTTATTAAGTGTTGTTATTAAAGGATAATAGGAGAGTTTTATTTGCTTAATTATAGTATTAATAAAAGGGATAATGGATGGATTATTAGGAGATTATTGTTTGATTAATTCAAGCTATTTTGAATTAAATCAAATAGGTGGCCAAGAGGATTTTTAGGAGTTGTGCCGAATTTGAACTCCTTGAGCAAGGAGAGTGGACTATAAGGGGTACTAGGGAGTGCCCAAGTTTCTTTTACTTCTTTTCCTATTAGCCGAATTCTCCCAAAAGTCCCCCATTTTCTACTTTCTCTTCTCCATCCTCTCTAAACCGAAAGCACATCCCCTAAAACCTTTCTTTTCTTTTCCCAACCTCTTTAGCCGAAACTCCACATTCAAATTCCCTTTTCTTTATTTCTTTGTCAACCGAACCTCTACTCCTTGTTGCCGAAACTCCAACACCCTTTTCTCTCCATTATTTACCTTTTACCGAATGTTCAAGCAAGGGTAATCTTCTCTAAACTCATCTCCAATCGGTTCATAAGGTAGGTAGGTATGGCCGAATGCCATCTTTCTTCTCCTCTGTGTTTTTGTCGATTTCTAATAGGGGAATAAGTGCCGATTTCGCCATGATTAAGTCTTCTAAACAAGAAGTAACCGATTCCTGTTGGGTACTCAGGGAAGTGAAGCAGTCGATTCAGGCCCCGATCTCTAGCATTCGAATTGTGGTACGTAACGAAGCAGATTCGGGAGTTGGGTGTTGCGGTTGGTGTCCAAAAGTGTGAAGGTGAGATTTCGGGTTCACAAGGAACCCTTCCAATAACTGATTTGGCCGAATAGGCCCTAAGACTAATTCCATAGTTGGCCGAATATAGGTACAAAGTGAGATCTAGGGTGGCCAACGCCCTTTTCGATTTAGACTTCTCATCAACATCGTGTGTGTACATACACACTTATAGCGATTAATGTTGTGTTATATATGTTTTGTATGTAAATCGCTTGATGTAGATGCGATTGGTACCTTAACGGTACAAGTGAGGATCCCGTAAGTCTCTCATTGATATGAGATTACTTTAATGCTTTTGGGAAGCATGGTTTATTGATACATGTGATGAATGCATGAGATCTCGTTGTTAATCGCTTACCTACTATGGGCTATATGAGAGGAGGGGCGGTGATGTTTCGTCTTGACGAGCACCACCAAGTGTTTTGGTAACACACTCGTGACTATATGTCACCAGAGGTTTGGTACCTCCAGAGTTTGGCACCACATTGTGACTACGGTCACCAAAGTGGTTTGGTACCACATGGGGTAGACAAAGGCGTTGGGTTGGCTAGGTTGGGTACACGATACTGCATAATTAATCATATATGTTGTGTATGAAATGTTGTATTAACCGGGGAAGGGTTACATATCGAGTCTTGGTGACTCACCTTCTCCTTTAACATTTTTCAGTGACTCGTAGATGGCGGTTGAGGAGCCGGTTGGACTCGAGGTGGCCATGCAAAGGATTTAAATTTATAGGACTTTAAATTTGGTTAATTTTATTTTGGGTTGTAATAAGGCCTCCATAAACTTTATTTGTGTTTTTTTTTATATGTTGGATATCTACTTTAAACTATATTATTAAATTGAACTAAAATCACATGTTTTCTTAAGTTAACACGAAAAAGTTTAATCGTGCCATCGGGCACACTTGAAACTGGTATAACAATTGGACTTAATTAAATTTCCAAATTAAATCTAAGGGTAGCTTTGGCAAGATGACCGAAAACGAGAAGCTTTAAATAAAAATTAAATAGGTATCGAAATGGTGTTCACAAGGTTTTTCTCCGTAACAAATCAAATTCGGTCGTAATGTTTGGGCCGGGTTTGGGTTGTTACATGCCCGGTTTTCAGTTTTTAGGAAGATTTACGGAGCTGAAGCTCCTCTCTCATATCCCTAAAATCTTCACCGTTATAAATTTTGAGTCGGTGACCGTTTACCTTAAATGTGCCTTTCGTGGGATGAGTTACCTCGATTGTGCCGTAGGGAAAGATCGTCTTAATCCTGAATGGACCTGACCATCTTGATTTCAGTTTCCCAGGAAATAAGTTCAGTCTCGAGTTGTATAGTAGGACCAGGTCTCCTTCTCTGAATTGTTTTGATTTCTTTAGGCGAGCATCATGGTGTCGTTTTGTCGCCTCTTTGTATAGTTTCGAGTTCTCATAGGCTTCGGCTCTCCATTCTTCTTGTTTGTTCATCTGTATCATCCTTTTCTTCCCTGCAATTTTTAGGTCGTAATTTAAAAATTTTATAGCCCAAAAAGCTTTGTGTTCTAGCTCGAATGGTAGATGACAGCGCTTTCCGTAGACAAGTTTGTACGGGGATGTTCCTAAGGGAGTTTTAAACGCGGTTCTATAGGCCCATAGAGCATCATCTACTTTCAATGCCCAATCTTTTCTGTTTGACTCAACTGTTTTTTCCAGAATGCGTTTAAGTTCTCGGTTTGCTACTTCAACTTGCCCACTGGTTTAAGGGTGATATGGGGTAACTATCCTGTGGTGTACTCCATATTTCTTTAAGACTTTATCAAACTGAGTATTACAAAAATGAGTACCCCTATCACTGATAATAGCTCTAGGTGTTTCAAATCGAGAGAATAGTTTCTTAAGAAACTTGACTACTACTCTAGCATCGTTGGTGGGTAAAGCTTCGGCTTCCACCCATTTTGACATGTAATCAACTGCCACTAGGATGTATTTATTTCCAAATGAACTAGGGAATGGACCCATAAAATCAATACCCCATACATCAAATATTTCAGAAGATAGCATATATGTTTGAGGCATTTCATCACGTTTAGAAACATTACCTGTTCTTTGGCATTTATCACATGAAGCGACATACCTGTTGGTATCTTTGAATAGAGTGGGCCAGTAAAAACCTGATTCGAGTATTTTATGTGCTGTCTTAATACCACTATAGTGTCCTCCTGAAGGTCCTGAATGGCAATGTTGTAAGATTTTGCTTGCTTCTGTCTTTGTAACGCATCTTCGAATTACCTGATCTGCACAAATGCGGAAAAGAAAGGGATCTTCCCATAAATAGTTTTTTGCATCAGCAAAGAATCGCTTCTTTTGGTGATGTGTTAATCTTTTTGGTAAGATGTTAGCGGCTAAATAATTAGCAAAATCTGCAAACCACGGTACCTCAGAATGAGTTATCGAAAAGAGTTGTTCCTCCGGAAATGAATCGTTTATCTCATCTTCATTTAGCTCTTCGATATGGGGGTTTTCAAGCCTAGAGAGGTGATCTGCTGCAAGGTTCTCAGCTCCTTTCTTATCCTGTATTTCCAAATCAAATTCCTGTAAAAGTAAAATCCATCTTATGAGTCGTGGTTTTGCATCGGGTTTAGTTAGTAGATAACGAAGGGCTGAGTGGTCAGTGTAAACGACAATTTTAGATAATAATAAATATTGTCTAAATTTGTCAAAAGCAAAGACTACAGCTAGCAGTTCTTTCTCGTGGTGGTGTAGTTTTCCTGTGCAGGTGTCAAAGTCCTGGTAGCATAATAGATTGGCTGAAAATGCTTGCCTCTTCGTTGTCCCAGAATCACACTCTTCATAAATCACTTGCATCACACATTAGTTCAAAGGGTAGATTCCAATCAGTGCAATTATAATCGGAGCATTTATTAGTTTATCCTTAAGGATATTGAATGCATCTAAACATTCCCGATCAAAATTGAAAGGAACATCTTTTCTAGTGATTTTGTTAAAGGCTTAGCTATTTTAGAAAAATCCTTAATGAATCTTCTATAAAATCTGCGTGTCCTAAAAACTTCTAATGGCCTTAACCAACTAGGAGGAGGTAATTTTTCTATGGTTTCAATCTTTGCTTTATCTACCTCAATCCCTTTACTGTAAATTTTATGTCCTAATACAATTCCCTCTTGTACCATAAAGTGACATTTCTCCCAATTTAAAACAAGGTTTGTTTCCTCACATCTCATCAAGACTCGCTTTTAAATTTTTAAGGCAAAGATGGAAAGAATTACCGTATAATCGAGAAATCGTCCCATAAATACCTTCATAATATCTTCTACAAGTTCATCAAAGATTGCCAACGTGCAACGTTGAAAGGTAGCAGGAGCATTAAATAATCCAAAAGGCATTCTTCGATAAGCAAACGTACTGTATGGGCATGTGAACGTTGTCTTCTCTTGATCTTCAGGTGCTATTGGGATTTGGAAATAACCGGAGAGTTCATCTAGGAAGCAATAATACATATGTTCTGATAACCTTTCTAGCATTTGATCAATGAAGGGTAGAGGGAAGTGATCTTTTCTAGTGGCGTCATTCACTTCCCGTAATCTATGCAAACTCTCCAACTCCGTGATCGTCCGGTAGGAATTAGTTCATTCTTTTAGTTAGCTACCACGGTCATGCCTTATTTCTTTGGGACAACCTCGCACAGACTCACCCACTTGCCATCGTAAATAGGATAAATTATTCCAAATCTAGAAGTTTAATTACCTCGGCTTTCACGACTTCTTTTACGTTGGGATTTAATCGTCTTTGTGGTTTCACGCATGGCTTGTACTCGTCTTCCATTAAAATTTTGTGGGTGCAAAATGTTGGGCTTATTCCCTTAATGTCAGAGATTTTCCAAGCTATGGCTTTTTATGTTCCCTTAGTACCGTGATCAACTCCTCTTTTTCCCGAGGTTCTAGCTCAAGAGATAATTACTGTAACGTATAATTTTCCCCAAGGAATGCATACTCTAAATGTTTTGGCGATTGCTTTAATTCTAATTTAGGTGGTTCATCAATAGAGGGTTTTTGTTTTAAATCGTCATCGAATTCAATGCTTTCTTTTTCCATTTGTCTTGATGACGATATTTTTGAATTTAGCTCGTGGACTTCATCTTCTTCCCCTCTTCTTGAGTGTGACACAGTTCCCATCGTGTCATCATGTAGAATTTCTGTAATGAGTTTTGAATGATATGATCGGTGGTGTCAATAAAATAACAGGAATCATCTTGTTCTCTAGAATATCTCATGGCATCATAAATTTGAAAAATAATTTCTTCATCGCCTATCCTTAATGCAAGTTTACCATCACCTACATCGATAATGACCACAGCAGAGCTAAAAAGGGCGCCCTAGAATTAAGGGAACCTCAACGTCCTCATCCATGTCAAGCACAACAAAATCAACGGGGAAAATAAATTTATCGATTTTTACCAAGACATCCTCGATAACTCTTCTAGGGTATTTAATAGATCTATCACCTAATCAAATACTCATCCTAGTGGGTTTTGGTTCCCCAAGATCTAGTCGTTTAAACATTTTATAAGGCATTAAATTAATATCGGCACCTAGATCAGCTAATGCTTTCTTAATATTTAAACTTCTAATTAAACAAGGAATAGTAAAACTTCCTGGGTCTTTTAATTTGGTTGGTAGCTTGTTTTGGAGGATGGCTGAACATTCTTCATTAAGCTCCACCATGGATACTTCTTCAAGCTTCCTTTTATTCGTTAGGAGTTCCTTTAAGAATTTTGCATACGTCGGCATCTGTGAAATGGCTTCAACAAAAGGTAAGTTAATATGTAACTGTTTAAACAGCTTCAAGAAACTTACCATATTGAAGCGTCTAATCGTTCTTTCTTTAATCTACTACTTGGATATGGGATTGGTGGTTTACTTTCTTTGCGTATTGGACTTACATCCCTAACTCTCATATCCTTTGCTTTGTCATCTTCATGTAGTATTTTTTTCTTTGGTTCAACTAACTCCTTTCCACTTCTCAGTGTAACTGTCTTTACCTGTTCTGTTGCTTTAGAGAAAATCACTGATCGAATTTCGGAAACCATTTCAGTAAGTTGTCCAACTGTCTTAGTGAGTTCTCCAACTTGTTTCTCTATCACTTTGATCGATGTTTGTTGGTCATCAAGTGTTGTCTCAGTCTTTCGAAAATAGGTCTCTGTGGAAGCTATGAATTTGTTCACCGTCTCTTCAAGATTCGACTTCTTTTCCTGTGGATAGGGCTAATTTTGGAAATTTTGAGGAGGTTGTTGTCTTTGATTTCCTTGATTTCCTTTTCCTCCCCACGAAAAATTTGGGTGGTTCCTCCAACCCGGATTATAATTATTACTATATGGGTTATTATTAGATCTAAAATTGTTACCTATATAGTTCATCTGTTCGCTCTCTGTGCCCGGTTGGTTGGGTGGGTACTCAGGATTCGCCACAGTTCCACTTACGTCGCACTGCATGACTGGATTTACCTGCGAAGAACACAAACTATCAAGCTTTTTATTCATCAACTCTACCTGATTTGATAGCATGGTTGCTGCGTCGAGGTTGTAAACTCCGGCTATTTTTGTTGGCCTTGTTCTTGTAACTTGCCATCGATAGTTATTCAAATGACATCTCTTCTATAAATTCGTAGGCTGCTTCAGGAGTTTTATTATTCAGAGTTCCACCGGCGGCTGAGTCGATTAGTTGCCTCGTTGAGGGGTTTACAATATTATAGAAAGTCTGGACTTGGAGCCACAAAGGTAAACCATGGTGTGGACACCTTCTCAAGAGATCCTTATATCTCTCCCATGCATCGTATAATATCTCTAAATCCATCTACACAAAAGAAGAGATATCATTCCGTAATTTGGCCGTTTTGGCCGATGGGAAATATTTTAATAAAAAATTTTTGGTCATTTGATCCCATGTAGTGATTGACCCTCGTGGTAACGAGTTTAACCACTGTTTGGCTTTATTCCTTAATGAAAAGGGAAATAACCGAAGACGTATGGCATCATCAGAAATGGCATTTATTTTGAAGGTATCACAGAACTCTAAAAAGTTAGCTATATGAGTGTTTGGATCTTCGTCCTATAAACCATCAAATTGAACAAACTGTTGAATCATTTGTATAGTGTTAGGCTTTAATTCAAAATTATTTGCAGCTATAGCAGGCCTAACAATACTTGATTCGGCTCCTGTTAAATGAGGTTTAGCATAATCATACATAGTACGAGGAGCATTATTTTCTGCCACATCTTGTGGTGGAAGATTATTTTCATCCATCCCTTCAGTAGGATTGGATCTGTCTTCTCGCTCTTCTTCCGTGTCATTTAGGGCTCGCATAATTTCTCTGCGATTCCTACGAATGGTAGCTTCAATATCACTGTCGTATTCTAAAGGTCCTCTCGGGTTCCTTCTAGTCATAAACTAGAGGTACCTGCTAGGAAAAGAAAGAAAGAAAATTTAGCAAAATTTAAAAACAATAAAAATAAAAATAAATTACGGAAGATAAAAATAATGGCTAAAGTAATAAAAATAGAGCTTTCTTAATATTTTAGTTCCCCAGCAACGGCGCCAAAAAACTTGATCCTGTCACGCGGGCGACCCAGGTTCGATCTCCAGCAATGGTGCCAAAAACTTGATCGCTGTGAATCTGAGCTTTAAAATTTATAAAAAGAATGATCGAACCTGGAAACTAACTCCGACAACGATTGAGGCAAGTGCACCTATCGAACAGTAATATAGCTTAGGCAAGACCGGATTATCGAACCCAAAGGAACTAAAAGTACTAATACTAACTTTCTTTTTATTATCTAACCTAAAAATAAAGAGAGATTGTTTACCTAATCTAAATTAATTAACAACTAAACTAAAGACTCTAAGACAAAAAAGAATGAATTTGGAAAATAACTTGGGAAAAACTCAGTTGATTTAGATGATACCCTAGGAAGAATCCACCTAGACTTCACTTGTTATCTAACACCAACCATACGATTTATTCACTTAGTTTGATCCGTAAGACTCCCTAACGTATATTAAACCCTCTCTCGAGGCAAATAACGCCTAACCCTAGGTTAATTAGTGGAACTCTCGTTCTCTCTTATAATAACCCCTAGAATAGCAATGAAATCGATCTATGGATTCCCATATTAGGTTTCACCCTAATCCAAAGAAAATCTCGTCACCCTATCTCTAGGCGTGCGATCAACTTCGCTTAATTATGTTGGATCTACTCTTAGGCAGGGTCTATTCCTCCTCCACCTAAGCACATTAAATTCGGATTAAGCTCACATAATTAAGAACAAACTAAGTATTTATCATATAATTCAGAAAACAATAACAAGATTCATCATAGGTTTCATCCCCTTCGGGTATCCAAAGGGTTTAGTTTATAACAATAAAGGAAAACATCTCAAGAGAAAAGATAAAACAAAACATAAGAAATCCCTAAAACCCCCTGAAGGAATTGAAAGAGAGATCCTCCATCTTGAGTATAATTCTGGCTTCTTGAGATGGATCAACTGGCTATCCCTGAGTGAATCCCCACAAATCTGCCTTCTCTGGCCTAGCACGACACCCCTAGACGATGGCTTTGGGCTCCCCGTCTTAGGTCATACTTAGGGTGTATTTATAGGATTTTGAAATACGTTTCTTTCTCCTTAAGTATCCTTTCCTGAATGAAATTACTCTTCTCCACAGCAGAGGCACGACCATGGCGCACGCCCGTGTGAATCATGGCCAAGCCGTGTTCGGATTTCTTTAATGAGACACGGCCGTGTGAGTCGGGGTTAGACCGTGTTCTAGATAATTAACTTGGCACGGCCGTGTGGCTGGAAGTCCAGGCCATGTCGATTTCGTGGTTTAGCCCAATTTGGTCCGTTTTGAGCTTGTTTCTCGTTCTTTTTATCCTTGGGTGCTTTCCTGAGTATAAGACATGAAAAGAAAGGATTAAGAGCACCTTTTTACATAAATCAAGGGATAATTCATCCAAAAGCATACTAAATGTGGGCCTAAAATATGTTACTATTTCGGTTTATCAAATACATCTGGATACTCACTTACCACTGGCACTGTTTCAAACTTTACTCCAACCTCTTGAGTATTCAATACAAAAGCAAGATAGGACTCACACCCTTTTCTCAAATTATCAGCCACTAAGGAAGAAATCATCACTGGTAGACTATCCGATCCACCTGATTCAACCCGAACCATATCTCCACTCTCACATTTCAATTCAATAAACTTACTACCATAGTTCACTAAGACACTATGGGTAGTCAACCAATCCATGCCTAGGATTAAATCAAACTCATCAAACGGCAACAACATTAGGTTTGCCGGAAAGCAATGACTCTCAATCATCAAAGGACAATTCTTACACACCTTGTCCACTAACACATGCTTACCTAACGGGTTTGACACCTTAACCACAAAGTCCGTAGACTCAACAGTCATACTCAAACTAGATGCCAATCTCATGCAAATATAAGAATGAGTAGACCCTGGATCTATTAAAGCAATAACAAGTGTGTCAAAGAGAGAAAAAGTACCAAGTATTACATCGGGAGGATGCCTCTTTCGCGAGCGTGAATGGCATATGTCCTCGCAGTGCCCGACCCTCCTGGTCCTCACAAAGCAGAGTCTCTAGATGCACCTCTACCACTATTCCCGCCTCTCGGGTTCCTTGGTGGTCTACCCTTGCGCACACATCACCGATCTCATCTCTAGCTTCTCTTCCTTATCATCCCTCTCGGGCAATTTCGGATAAAATGGTCGGGGAACCACACTTATAACGCTTTCTCTCATTACCCCAACACTCTTCGTGTGATATCTACCACAACTTGGGCGCTACCGATTTGTTCTTTGGGTTGCCCACACTTTCCATCGAAGTAGCTTGGACTCTCGAACCCGAACGAGTATTGCCCAAGTCTCGATGTGAATAACCCACTGGTGCTGTCGTCCTAGGACTCACTTCCTTGGACCTTTTCGACTCGGCTTGATACGACTTGCCCATCGGCCTCTTTCTAGCATCTCGGGCTTCACTCACGACCCTTTTCTTTTCTCAGTACTCAACTCTTCTACTTACTTGCCCTTTCGACCAACACCACAAATTCTTTCAACTCCAAAATACCCATTAGGAGTTTGATGTCCTCATTCAATCCGTCTTCAACCTCTTACACAATATGGTCTCAATCGACACACATTCTTGAGCGTATTTGCTAAGCCTAACAAACTCACGCTCATATTTCACTACTGACATTCTTCCTTGCTTCAACTCAAGGAATTCCTTCTTTTTCCGATCAAGAAATCGTTGGCTTATATACTTCTTCCAAACTCTTTCGTAAAAAGAAGTCCCACGTCCACCCGCTCTCTCGGGACTACTAACGCCAATGTCTTCCACCAATGGTATGCCGAGTCCTCAAAGCAGGATACAACACACTTCAAGCTCTCTTCAGAGTACAAGAGAGTTCCTCAAACACTCGATCAAGTTCTCTAACCGAAACTCGCCTCTCGTGGTCATCATCAACCTTAGCTCTAAACTCCTCACCCCCGTGTTTTCTAATCTTATCTACCGGGGTTTCGATATCCTCACTACATCAATACCTTGAGGAGCCACAGGAATTGGCCGAGGTATAGGAGGAGGAGGTTGAGCATTAGGGTTCGCTCGAACATAACCCGAGTACCAATTGCTCATCATCCGGAGAAAGGCTTCCCGCCCCTTCCCTTGACCCCTAGCCTCGGGTCCACTTTGAACAGCACGGTTCCTTGCGCAGAGTCAAGCGCATTACTAGTCGCTTCATCGCAGTCAATGGATCTGAATCCATATTCTATATAAAACAACATTTAAAATCATCAGAAGCCACCACACTATCATTTTACACTTATGGCATGTATAGCTAGATTCTTACACTCGCTACGGTAGTCCTAGAACCGACTAAACCATAGCTTTGATACCACTAAATGCAACACCCCTTACCCGTATTCAACGCCGAAACTGGGCACGAGGCATTACCGTATTAAAATCCTCAAGATCGCCACTTAGGCACAACATGACCACTCTCTTTGGCCATCACAACAACCTCAATCCCGACTTACGAGGCCTCTCTCAAACACACGAGGGATCTCGAGACCATATCGAAAACTCTTACGATATTAAAATTTTTCCATCTATACAGGGCTCACACGCCCATGTAAGATTTGGCACACCCGTGGATGTCACACACGCCCATGGTCACTACCCGTGCATGAAAACCCAAGCATTCTGCCAATGCCCCACGGTTAGGGCACACGCCCGTGCTCTCCACCCATGGTGCACACTGACTACCTTAACACGGCCTAGAGTCTAGACACACGCCCGTGTGGCTAGCCTGTGGCCAACACTGATTAAGACATACATTCTAGGCACACGCCCGTCTGACTAGTCTGTGGTCTATTCTGACTTAAAATACTAACATGCAGGGGACACACAGCCAAGTCACACGCCCATGGACTGACTGTGTGTCACACATGGCCTAGACACACGCCCGTGTGTCTACCCACATGGACAAGAACAAAGCTATTTGCCAAGTTCTTTTCACCCTTCTAGCATACACAATCATGCACTCATTCAACACATCCATAATCAACTCAAAATCTTACAATCTCACATAGATAACTACATCTTTTCATATAATAAAGTGCCAACAACTATGGCATTATACAAAATAGATTATCCATCTAAAGGCCAACACATCATAGCCATATACAACAAAATTCACTAACTTGTCTAGCCCCTATACATGCCATATACAAAACATTGAGTCTCATGTACCAGAGTGTGCTGATAGTATGGGCGATCTTCCAATTGATCCTCGTATCTCGATTCAACACTTTTGCTCTATAAGACAAGGGAAAAGAAAGGGAGTAAGCTTTGAGCTTAGTAAGTTTACACATAAACAATTAAGCAACATAGTATAAGCTAAACAACAATTAGCATTATACTAACATATAATGTACAACTATGCTTACTCTTTCTATCCCTTACCACATTTCCAACACATCATAAGTCACTTACTCATAACCATTGACATGCACCCCTGCATTCAATATCACATTTACACAATATACAACACATCACTATTTCTCGATAATACATCCGCACAGCTAATCCACACAGCTAATGTCTCGGTGGTTTCGCACTTAGCCTACCACAATTAATTAATAAGGTAGTATCGCACTTAGCCTACCATAAAGGTAATCGTAGTGGTTATGCACATAGCCCACTAGACAATATACCTAACGATAGCATCGCACATAGCCAGCTCATCGTCAATCTGTATTAGGATGGTATCGCACTTAGCCCATCTTTTAGCATTATCACTACACATTCACATATCTATTTACATTCATTCCACTTAAATCACATAGGTTCTCAATCATTCTCAACCATGCTATACACTAGCTAGCATTAACAAATTGTAAGTATGAATGCATTGTTTATGCATAGACTTACCTCGATACTCAAAAGTATAGAAACGTGCAATTTAGTCCACCACTTTGCTCTTGCCTCGGTTTTGATCCGGGCTTTGTCTTTCTTGATCTATAATGATAATTCAACTCATCAATATACACATTGACTAAATTGACCCACATCTCATACTTTGGCAAAATTACCCTTTTGCCCCTAAACGTTCTCCTATTTACGCTATTGCCCCAAGGCTCGTAAAGTGATTTTTATTCAACTTTCTAGCCTTTCATGCTTAGCCGAATCACTTACTCAACTAAAGCAATCATCAATTCTCACAACATCATACATGTATGACCAAACTCAAGATTTTTACAAACTAGTCCCTACATGCATTTTCTATGGAAACTCATTTAGCAAAAGATGTTTCTACTACATCAAGCTTTCATAATCTTCCATAAAACATCAAAATACATGCATGTCATACATGGCCACATTTTTGAACATCCATCCTAGCTCATCAAATAGCTAAAAATAGCTTACTCATGCTACAAGGACTTCAAAAATACAAAGAATATCAAAAACGGGGCTTAGATGCACTTACTAGCAAGCTTGAAAATTTTAAAGAACCTTAACAATGGCTCTCTCAATTTTCGGCAGCCTTGGAGAAGAAGATGAATGAATTTTGTCATCTTTTCTCCTATTTTAATCACTTAATTGTTAAATGACCAAAATGCCCTTTTTGATAAACTTTATATTTTAATTCATACATGCCCAATTTTGTCCAAAAATTAGAAATTGGGAAAATTGCTATTTAAGGACCTCTAATTAATATTCTAAAGCTATTTCACACAAATAGCTTCTAGAATCTCACATTTTTCCACTTTTGCAATTTAGTCCCTTTGGACAATTTAACCGCAATTTCACAAAATTGCTTCATGAAACTTTCACACTAGCATGCATACATAGCATAAACCTCAAAAACTCATTCATACACCTCGGATTTGTGGTCTCACACCACTATTCTGACTAGGCCCTAAATTGGGATGTTACACAAATCATGTTTAATCTTGATAAATAAGATTACAAACCTTTTAATACATCCATTTTGAGGTAAAACATCCATTGATTTGTGGATTTCCTCTCAAAATTCAAGATCCACCATTAAAGAACCATGTGTTCTTGGAAGAAGATGACATTGATAAAAATCCTTTAATTGACTCTCAGATCATGTAAAAATGTTTCGAATCATCATAAAAACAAGTTTAGGATTGAAGATTACCTTTAATTCGCTCTAAATTCGTTGATTGAAAATCTTGATTCAAGAAACTTGAGAAATTTCAAAATATTTTTGGCTACTTTTGAGATTAATTTCGGGTGAATTGAGAGAGTATTTTGAGAAGGAAATTGGTTGGATCTATTGTTTGATGATATATCTTTAAAATCACGCAAAGAAAACGAATTTTAAAGCTCTCTGATACGATGTAAAATGTGTTAAAAATTGGCTAGATACATTAGTTTTAAAATTTAAACCACCCACCAGAAATTTAAAAATTGATAAATTTGCCTAATGGCCACTCCCACATTTTCCTTACTTTACCATTTAATCATTTCCCTCCAAAATTCTGAATTTTAAGGTTTATTTGTCACATAAATACTCTAAATTTTCCCTTGTTTTACAATTAAATCCTATTTAATTAATATTTAAATTTTACTCAAATTACCCCTAATAAAAATTATTTTAAAATTTTGTTTCAACCCAAATTGATTATTTTCACTAATAATTATTTAATAAAATTAATTTTTCAAAATTTTTTTTTTAAAATTTTTGAATTATTGTTTAATCGATTTAAGATGAAATTAACCTCCTAAATTAAATTAAAAAAAATACTAGAAACCCTATGAATTCCTAGTTTTACACTCAAAACCGAAAAATATACCCGAAACTTTAGACCCAATTTAAGGATATTACAGTAATGCCCAAGATTCGGATATGAAAAGTCAGATTGGATTGAGGGTGTTACAGGTTTATTGCTATAAATAACACAAACCGGCTCAGTTTTCAAAAAAAAATATTATTTTCTGCAGTACATGAAAATCGTTTTCGAATCGAGTTTTTTTCCAGCATCTCTTCCTTTCCACTTTGGGTGGCCCAGAAAACTTAGCATTGTTTCTCTTAGAATGCTTTCCCTTCCTTTTAGAGGAAAAAACAACAATTAAGTTTGCTTCTGCTTTTCAGACCTGTTGACCACCATTTCTTTTATGAGTTATGTAAGCGTCAAATTCTTGTTCCCAAATTTACATGGGCTTCAAAGCCTACAAAATTTGTGGACAAGTTTTTGAACACTGTCTCAATTTGCATTTTTTGGTCTAGATTGGCCTCATTATTCGCAACATCGGCAAAGTAACCCATAAGAGTGATCATATGGTATTTGACCAGAGTGTTGGGATTTTGTTGGGCATTCATCAAACTAGTAATAGCCGACTATCGAGCCTTGCCATAAGTGTGTTACCCTCATAGGATATCCTTAATCTATTTGGGGTAAATCTGCTCTCCCAATATAATCATATTTTATCTCATGGTAACCATTGCATTTTCTTTCATGAAAAGTCAATCACTATCAAATAGTAATTAAGTCATTCATCATAAAGATGAACGACCCATGGCTACGTTTGCTTTTCATCTATCATGTAATGCCAATGAGAGGATATCATTTACCCATGTCTTGGGCTATGAATTTCACTATTGTGAATGATGCTACATACTGCAAAAGTCCTATTTCCAATGCACTAGCTTTTGGTTCCTTATCTATTTGAACTCAGGCTTTTACTTACATCAAAGTACACGAGTCACACATACATAGTACTTTATTATAAATCATTTAAGCCTTAATCACATATTTCCAATAGGTCCCTACGCCAGCTCATTGAAACAAAAAAATGAATTGCATGTTGGATCAAATGAACATAAATGGATAGAAATGATAAAATTAGAGAAATGGGTTACATTCGAAAATGAATGCGGTTTCTCATTTAGTATGGAAATGACTTGATAATTAATTTAAGTTATCCGAATTATTATTTAGTTAATTGAAGCTCGAAAATGGAATTAAATTAATTAGTCATTGTGAATCCCTTGAATATGGAAAATAAATATATTTCCTCATAGATTATTTTACGATAAAATTGTCATGACTTTAACAGAATTAGAATTGGGTTGAGAAAATTATTTAATTGAAAATTTAATTTATATAATTAAATAAAATAAAAAATATTTATTTATACAAAAAGAGGACTTGTATTAGGTTGGATTAAATTAAAAGTATTAGGTTAAAAATCGAGGAAGCACATATAACTGTGTCCAATACAGGAAAGGACCAAATCCTCTCATACAATTCTATTGGTTTCTGTTGAAAGATAATTACTTTTCTACTGAAAGTAATAAATTGTTTTTGGTTTTGTTTTTGATTCGTGATTGTTCGAATGCACACTTGAAGCAATTCGTTATATGAGAATAGTGAAAAAAGTCGTTTGGTTGAAAGTCAAGAACTTCTAGGATTCGTTTCGCACAAAACACATATATTTTTCAGGAAAAAAGTTTACTAAAATAAATATCACAAATTGACTTCCGCTATGACAGAAAACTATTTTCTAAACTGGATTTTTCAACACCAAGTGTGTCTAGGTAATGAAGTCAAATTAACCCTAGAACCAACAAAATTAAGCAGTGCATCTTTCACACCACAAGAGAAACAACCATATTTAGTTGAATCCTTTTGTTGTTTCTTTTGCGATGTCGTATCTACAACTTTTTTTATTTTTTATTTGTATACCACATTGAAGTTAGATTTGTTAAGAACATACCACTTTTAGCCTTTTTCATTCTTGACAAATTTCTTTTCAATGTTGGCCATGAATTCTTTAGCCACGGTAATCGTATCGAACATAATGTCCATGAATGTTTCGTTGCATTCAATGATGTTGATAGGTATAATAATAGTTGAATCAAACAAATAAGCTCACATAAGACTTCGAGTATAAAGAAAAATAATACATTCGAATAAAAGTAAACTCATTTCAAAATATTGAACACTCTATTAATATTTTATCTTTGAACAAAAAATTAACTTGTAAGTGATATCTTGTTGTAGTAATCAAACAGTAACAATAAGAACATGCCAAAAAATAAATCTTCCTTTGGGTCAATTTATTACTCATATGTACAACCGAATAATCATCACATGTTTATTATCACAGTTGCACATGTAATTTTGTTAAATATTAACTTTCTTTTGGGCTAAACAATATTAACATGTCATTAGTTTTATATATGCACACAACTTTTTATATTTTAAAACATAATAATTTCAATAGCAGAAGTCACTGTGGAAACTTATTGTTTTAACTAAGTTATTTTAAAAAATATATAAACATACAAATATTCAAATTTAATATTCCAGGTTAAAATTGAAATTTCTAATTGTGCTACAATTTTTTAAATACCCAAAATAAATTTGTAACATCCCAAAAATCGGGGGTTAGTAAAATTGGGTTTGTAAATCGAGAGAGAGTGATAAAGCCTTAATTTTTAAGATTATCTGTTTATTTTTAGGAAATAAATGAGGTATTGGTTTGTTGGTTAAGTAGTGTTAGTGAAACGTTCCTTGAAACCCAAGTTCAAATCGCTTCTCTCTCACCATTTTTATTATTTTACAAATTTTGCCTTAGACCCTAGTATGTTACATGTCTTGCTTTTAAAATAAATATTGCAAAATTATTTAAAGAATGAGGAGGAAGCCAATGCTTAAAAGAAATATGAGAAAGCATGAAAATTAAATGGGATCCCAAGTTTGAATCCTTTCCCCTGCGAAATAATTTAATTTTTGGCAAAAATCTCTTGTTTTTAATGTGTGTGCTGCCCAAGCCTTGTAACCCTAGGTATAAATGTTAATTTTTCAAAAATAATCAGCCTTTAATTCTCCTCCTCATTGCCCTAGCCGTTCATCTCCTCCTCTCCCTCTTTTTGATTTTATTTTATTTTTCCTTTCCTCCATTAATGCCGTCACCTACACCTCCCATTTTGCAATCTCTTTCTTTTTCTTTTTGCTTCAAGATTGTGCACCATATTCTTTATTATATTGATTCCATTTATCATCATCTAAATCAGCTCCAAATCCGAAATCTTGAACCCCAAGATCGGTCCCGAACATTGCCAAGAAAGTGTCATTGTCATTTCTCTCAACTAGCTTGGATAAGATCTCTTTTCTCTTCAATTTCTTGATTAATCTTGTCAATGAAAAATCAAAATTTCTAGATCTGGGATTTGAGGGATTTTAAATGATTTCAAAGGTATTTTTATAGATTTTAGTGAGATCTCAAACCTTTTTCAAATTTAGCCCCAATTTTGGCCACTATGGGTGGTGGTACATGCGCCTAGGTGCAAGAAAGGGGGCTATTTTGTTTCTTGAATCTTGCCCAATTAATTCCAGCCTTAATTTGAGTTCTTGAATCCTCATAATTAGCTTTTAAACTCATTATTAATTAGGGAGAGACGTTCTTGATTGTTTGGGCATTCGAAACTCACAAACCGGGAAGCGTAAGTGCAATTAAGCGTAAAATTAATTGTTGTTTCGACATAGTTGTGGGGTAAAGGTTATGGATTGATTAAATGAAGGAATTTAATTATTATTAGTTTCTGATTTTCCAGTATATTATTGAATTAGGTGTTGACCCAAACACCCCAAATTATCCGTAAAGGCGAAGAATGATTGTACGTACGGTTCGCATCGATATAGTGTAAGGAAACTAAATAGTTTGGATTAATAAAATAGTTATAATTTCAACGATTAGTTTGAACTCATAAGTGGGTGTTTGGGGGTTGGTTTAATGGTATATTTATTGAATTTATACTGAATTTCGGTTTAGGTTTGTTTAAGGAATTATTAAGGAAAATTGGAAGATTCGCTAGTGTGCTACGAGGAAGCGAAAAATAAGGTGTGGGTCCTAAAATCATAAAATTATTTGAAAATGTTAAATATCATGTTATATTTGATAAATTAGCTTGCTAATTGGATTAGCTTAATAGCCAAATTATTGATTTTGCGAGTGGCCGAACCAGGTATGTTTCGAGCCTTAAAAGATTGACTTGTTGGCAAAATTGCTAGTTTGATAGTATGAATGTTTAATTGAGTTTGTAATTGCATATTTGAGTTATGAGATATGAGAATATTTGATTGAATGATATTTATGGGCTCGAAACTAACTAATATTTCGACAAAGGCAAGCGCACCTATCGAACAGTAGTATAGTTGTGGTGAGTCCGGAATATCGTATCCTCAAGGACTAAAATTACTAGTAATAATTATCTTTTTATTATCTAGCCTAATAATTAAAGGGTTTTGTTTTTAATCTAAAATTAACTAACTAATCGACTATGAACGCGACAGAGAGTGAAAGAAATACTCGAATAAACCAATAATAAAGACAATACCCAAGGAAGAATCCACCTAGACTTCACTTATTATTCTGATTCTGAATTAAATGATTTATTCACTTGACTTGATCCGTAGAAATCCCTAAATTATGTTAATATCTCTTTCGAGACTAAGAACAACTGACTCTAGGTTGATTAATTGAAATCTCTTTCTAATTAAAACCCCTATCGTCGCATTAACTCGATCTATGGATTCCCTTATTAGATTTGACTCTAATCCGTGATTTATGTCATCCTATTTCTAGGTTGCAATCAACTCACTTTAATTATGTTAGATCTACTCTTAAACAGGGGACTTTTGCTCCACCGAATAAGCACATCAATCTTGAATTAATATTCCCGAAAAACATTAAAACAAGGATTCGGAACACGAAATTAAGAACAAGATCAAGTATTTATCACGTAATTCGATTTATTGAATAATAAGATTCATCTAGGTTTCATCCTCCCTAGGTATTTAGGGAGTTTAGTTCATAACGTAAAAGGAAAACATCATAGAATTAAGAAAACAACAAGACATAAAGAACCCAAAAACTTTTAAAGAACTTGATGGAGATATTCAGTCTTGGAGTGAATCCGCTTTCGAGATGATTCTGACGGCTTCCTTCGAGTAATTTCTTCAATCTACTCTGTGTGTCCCTTTAGGTCTTCCTCTAGCTCGTATTTATAGACTTTAGAAGGCTCGAAAACCCTAAAATTTGGCTTTTTCCGCGTGAAAACAAAGCAGGGTACGACAGGGACACGGGTGTGTGATCAACCTGTGTGAGGAGGCCTAGGCCGTGTGGGAATTTGCATGGCTCTCGATCGACACGAGCTAGCACACGGGCGTGTGTTCAGCCCGTGTGGTTGACACGGGCAAGTGTTTAGCCCGTGTGATGCGGGCTTTGGCCGTGTGGATCCTTAAGATGGCCCATTTTGTCTGGTTTTAGCCCATTTTTCGTTCCTTTCGCTCCCCTATGCTCTCCTAAGTATAGAAATAAAAATTCAAAGGATTAGGAGCATCGAATTCACCAAATTATATAAATAATCATCCAAAAACACGTTAAGCGTGGGATTAAAATGTGTTGCTTTTATGATTTATCAGATATAATATGTTGAGATATTAAGCTTATGTATGATTTAAACGCATGAGATATTTGTTGTATTGTGTATTGAAAATGGTGCTATTTATGCACAATGAAAATTCGTAAAGTACGTGAAATTGAACGATATTGATTGATACCAACACAATGGTAATTTGAAAGATTGGAACACTGTTTCCATTTACTGAAAGTATGTGATTACAAAGGACATTATAAGCATGTCAAATGAATGTGAGAAGTATTGAGATATGATTATGTATGAGATTGTGTGACATATTTCATATGCATTGGGTTGAGATTTTTTGGTTGACAGAGGAGTTCCGTGGAGTGCCGGCGACATATTAAGTCCACATTATTCGTAGTTAGTGCACTGCGCCTGGAGTACCGAGGGGAATGGCGATTTATCGCAGCTTGTCTGCATTTTTATTGGCAGAATTTTTTGCATATTGTTATCGCTGGTTTTAACCATAACGAGCTTAAGGCCATAATGTTTTGGAGTTCGAATGACGGGTTCTGGGGAACTCGTGGTGTGTAGCGAATGGTATGGTAGGAATCTTTTTGCATTGCATCATATGCACGACATATTCAAATGTTATTGATTTATGCTACGTATTGTATTTTGTTGTATTGAATGATATCGAAATTAATGATTGTCACTCGGATGAATGATGACCTATGCTCATACACCGTTTGACATCAATTTAATAATGGCTATGTAACGATATGAAATTCCTATGATGGTTCTATTTTCTTCTGTTAAAACTAATTTATTTCACTGTATTCGATATTTATGTTTGTTTAAATAATTGTTCGACTCACACTGAGTTTTTCATAAGCTCACCCCCAATAGTGTTTAACTTTTTAGGTAAACCTCAAAATTAGGACTGGACTCGGCATTCGGAGAATCACCTTGGACCTCGGATTATTTTTTAATAAGTATTAATCAATCTCTAATGGTTTCGGTTTGTAATTTTTAATGACTTCTGGTTCGTGGCTTGGTAACTTTTCTTTTGGGATTTTTGCATGCATGGATTACTCAAGCATAATAATCGGATAATGCATGATATCGGGATTAAGTAAAATTTGATATTGCTCCCTAGTTTCTGCTGCATTGCAAAGGAACAGTTTTTGAAAAAACAAATCGATAAGGCAACTAATTTTCCAAAATGACTTGAAAAATGGTTTTTCCGCTGCATTAGTTTAACTTCGAGTTTTTTTTAAAGAAGAGCGACAAGCAAACAGTTTTTCTAAAACAACACTGTCAACAATAAAATGAATTCTAAGCATACACAACCTAATGAATGAATGCTTTAAGCTAACCCAAAGTACAACAATGATTTTCTCTAAAATAAGTTTATTTAAAGTCTTCAAAAGTAACGTAAGTTAGTTTAGCCGTTTCGGTGGCTAATGTAACCTTTTCAATCTAGCCATAACGTCTAGGCCAGGTTTAGGTGGTTACATAATTTGTCTAAATGAAATAATCAAAAATTGAAAACCTTAGATTGAACTTGATATTTGTTAAATATTAAAAAATAAAAATCAAATCTAACCTTCAAAACTTGAATTCAAGCAACTTAAACACACATCACCAAAATTCATAGCGATTACCGATTACAGTTATTGCTTAAATCAAACATTGAATCATTTGTTAAGAAGTCTCTAAAACTTCAATAAATCATTAATAATTAAATATAATCCTTAAAAGAACATGCAAATCTGAATTGAGCTTTATAAAGTTCTCAAAAAGTAGTTTCGTAATGAAACACAACATCGCATAATAACCCTGATATTTTAGTAATTTTATGAGCATTTAACAATAATAAAAACTAAAAAAATAAATAAAGCTTTTAATCAAGAACAATTTATACAATTTCCTAAAAACACTACACGCATAACAAGCGAATGCTTATAGTTAAGAACTTAGAAGATTTTAATCAATAACAATCGCGTGAATACAAAAATTTTATTAACGAGAACTCCGAATCAATATGTTTTCAATAATCCAATACGATAAGGTTCGGATGTCACTTTTTAAAATTGTAAAACTTTGATACGGAATTACATAAATTAGGATTTGTCATGCTAGATCTTCAAAAATAAAATTTAGATCCGAAAACGTACCTGAATTCATTGATATCTTGAGATCTTGAAATTTTGTAATTTTAATCTTCCAAATTAACACAAAGAAGGTGGCATGAGATTTTATGTATGTGTAGTTTGGGACCATAAGCTTAACATATAACTTTTGTATATTAATTTAAATTTCTAATCAGCTCATTATCAATTAAAAATTATTTATTAGAGTATTTATACATTTGACCTGTAATTTATTTGATAATTGAAGTCCACTAAACTTTAATAAAATTAGATCACTTTTAATTAAGACTAGTTTTATATGATAATAAATATTATATAATTATTCTTATTATATATATATATATATATATGTTATGTGAATATTATCCAATGCTACTATATGTGGTGCGGGAAGCCATAAGAGAATGATATAAGTGAAAATTCATGATTTTTTTTAAATTCCACTGTTAATTTTTAACAGCATTGAAGGGAAAATGATCGGGAGAAGAATTCAATTAGTAACAGCTTCCCATTGACTGACCAACAAATTCCACCGTTGCCGGCCCCACTAAAATTCAAATATTGACTAGGGGCAAGGCATCTATAATTACAGTGCATGCTGTTGGGGCATGGCGATGGTACGTAACTGGAGATAGAGCTAGAGCTAGAGCTGTCTTTGATTTAAAGCTTGGGGTAAGTAAATAGTGAGCTAGCTAGCTTAGAGCTGTCTTTGATTTAAAGCTTGGGGTAAGTAAATACTGAGCTAGCTAGCTTAGGGTCAGACTGAGGACCACTCCCCCGCGTACAACCTCATAATCAGCCCCTTTGCTTTAGACAAATATTGTGAGGTACTGTAAGTACGTACCTGCCTATAGTAACAAGTTTGGCTGCGTTTGCAACTTCTAACAACTCGCCTTACCTCAACCATTCGCATCTATGTGCTGCTAGCTGGCTATGGCTATATATTACTATATAGTAGCTAGTATATATTTACCTAGATATTCCAATCATAAATGTTTCATGTATTTACCACATCAATCCATCGTACAATATTCTATCTATTTCATTTTCTGTCGCTTGAGTAATTCGCGTGATAACATCTTTCTAATATCAATTCAGATTACTTTAATGTCCATACTATATATGTGGACATTCATGTGATTAAGCTACCTAAAAACTCTGGGTTTGAAAAACATTTTTAATCGATACTCATCAATGAGAGTAATAGAGATGGAATGAATTCTCTCATGCCCCAGTCAAAAGCAGCTTCTAATAATTATTAATCGTCATTCATCATCACCACAATTTGTCTATAAGGAAATGTCGACTACCAAACATGCCAAGAAACAGCAATTGCAGGCCCCCGTCTATATCAACTTGCAGACATATCACATATTATATTATTATACTGCCATCTGCTTATTCATGCATCAATACATCTTTTTCATAAATGATCTAGTTAATTACTAATGTTTTAAATGTTAATTACACCTAGTTTCCTGTAGTTTCTTCAAAGGTGGAAAGGACAAATCATGTAAAATAGCTTTCAACACACAGAGGACAGCATTCATTTAGTACAGCCTCTGTATTGGAATCTCACTGTTGCAAAAAATAATAATAAAATTCCAATCTCATGTCAAAAGCGACATGACATGTCTTCATATACATTTTATGACCATTTTATATACTCTGCTGAATTTATTATATTTAATCATTAAAAATATATTAAAAAAATTAAATCTTCATTGTCGAAATAATTTATTTTAGTATTGTTTTATACATTTTTATATTTTAATACAAATAAATGAATACATTATAATTCTTATTATATATGTTATATGTGAATCCTTTAAAAAAATAAACATGTAACATATTAATAAATAATATTTTTATGATAAAAATTAGTTGGTAAAAAAATAAATTAAAGTAAGGAATTTGTAGAAATTAAAACATAAATATAAGGTCCTAATTATAAAAAATCAAAACTGAAGTTAAGGCTCCGTTTATTTGCCAGTAAAATATTTTCCGGAAAATGATTTACTTTTCTGAAAATGATTTACTTTTCTGGTTTTGGATGAATCTATGTAAAATATTTTCTGTTGTTTGGCAGATTTTCTGAAAATATTTTCCGGAAAAACTGTTTTTACATATATTAATAAATATATATATTAATAAATTTATATTTTAAATTGTTTTTACATATATTGCAATGATTTATTTGTAAATAAATAAATCAAATTAAATATATAATAATACTCAATTATTAAGCTAGAATATTAACCGTCATAAATTGAAAACAACTAAAGTCAAATAAATTAATTGTAATTGTGTTATAAAAAAAACAAAAAAAAACAAGGATTGAATAATTATAAATTAGCTTCCAAACCACAATTAATACTAGAAATTAATAATATTATCCAAATACATAATTAGTAGTACACCACATAATAACAACAACATTGTCCAAGTGCATAATTAATATTACACCACATTAAAAGTATCAATATCTTCAACCTTGAGAAAATTTTTGAAGCCAAATTTTTCTATGCTTCTTACTTTTAACTAAAAAAGCTTTGGCCTCGGATTCATGACTCATTAGATAATCAAACACAGAACACAGGAAGTCATCATCAAATCCTTCTTCCTCCATCGACATTACTTCTTCGTAAAGATGTGATGTCTTATCCGCAGTAAATTGTTCCAAAGCATTAGCAATTTTGCCAAGTTGTTCACCCACAAATTTAATTTGTTCATAAACGACACTTTCTTGAACATTTTTTCTTTTACGTTTAGATGTGCGAGATGAAGATACTTTTGTTCTTACCTCTTGATCTCTTCATTGTCATGATCTATATGCACTGAATCTTGGTAACCATCATCCAAATCTATGTCGAAGAAATGTTACGCAAAACTCCTTGTTGCCATATCTTTGCCAACAACCAAAGCCAATTCATCATAATGATCAATGCTTTTATTCAAAAATGGTTCATACTTCTTGTGTGCCTGTTGGATATTATACACAATTAGAATAACAAGTAAAAAATAATTGAAATATACATAACATATATATACATATATTACCATCACTGCTGCATCATATGTCCCTCTATCACATGTGATCATTTTCATGCTATCATCCCATCCAAAACCACTTTCACCTCGAATTTTGCATATAATTTGCCACTGATTTTTTACAGTCCTCAAATGATTTTCCACATGCTTCGCATCACATTGGACTTGAAATCTTTCACAAATAGCTTCGACAACTCGATTAATAGAAACTGCTTTGAAAGTATTAGAAGGCTTGTTTCCTTTCTGGGACTCCTCTGCTAGAATTTTAAGAAAAATATGTTCCATCGGTTTTGTCCACCTGAATTGCTTGGAGGTCCCTTCTTTGTTGCCCTTACCCATTCTACATTAATAATTGTCATTGTCAATCATTTCAAAATCCAACAAGCTTAAAACATAATAAATTCAATATCTAACAAGCTTAAAACATAATCAATATCTAACAAATTCAAGGCATAATAATTTCAAAATCCAACAAACTAAAATTTCAATATCATTATCCAACCAACATTAAAAAAAAACAATTTTAATACTAAAACATACATAACATAGAAACAATAACCCTAAGCCCTAAACCTACCTAATATTTCTAGCCATATAATCAGTCCACATAGTTTGTGCAATTTCGTCTCTCTTAGCAGACCATTCTCTTACTTCTTCTCTTTCTTCTCTCTCCGTAAGAGTTGGTATTATCAAATCAGACTCAGGCTCCTCGTATAATCCTTGATTAAGTAAATCATTAGGATCAACTCCCATTATTTGATTATGAATGATACAACAAGCCAAAACTATATCTACTTGAGTTTGAAAATTCCAAAATGGTTCAGCATCTAATACACGAAATTGTTTCTTCAAAATCCCAAAAACACGTTCAATAGTGATTCGCAACGATGAATGTCGAAGATTAAAGAGTTCCTTTGCATTTTCAGGCCCCTGAGCACTAAACTCTTTTAAATGATATCGGACACCACGATATGGGGTAATATATCCATTTCGAATTCCATATCCAGCATCAACAAGATAATATTTACCTACAATTTTACAAAACATAATTAATACTAATAAATTATGAGCTTACTAGAACTATTTGGTATTTAATGATAATTATTACCTTCCGGGATTCTTAATCCTCTTGGGCGTGAAAGTGCATCACTTAAAATACGAGAATCATGTGCACTACCTTCCCAACCAGCTAGAACATAGGAAAATTTCAAATCAAATGTAATGGCAGCCAATACATTTTGTGTCGTCCCCCCTTTACGGCTACGAAATCTTCCTTGAATTCTAGGTGGAACGGATGCACGAACATGAGTTCCATCTAATGCTCCAATACAATCTTTAAAATAAGGAAAAAACCTTGGATTGTTTCTGATTTCACTAGGAGTTGACTCATCAGGTAATCTAATAACTAGTTTATACAATTTCAAAATAGCTTTCAATACAACCCTAAAGTGACGGTGAATTGTCTCAGTTGATCTATAATATCTAGATCCAATCACTCGAAACCTTACATTAAGACCAATTATATGTAAAAATATAACTACTTGCTCCCTAATATTCACAAATTTAGTTGATTGTAACAAATTATTCCTACTAAGAATATCACACAAATTAAAAAAGTCAATCGGTCTCATCCTTATCACATTAATACAATGTTGGTCACCACTATATAAAATACTATTAATATAATTTTCTCTTTCATAATCTCGATTCACACGAGGGTGAGAAGCAATTTCCTTCCTAGTTTTTAATTTTTTAATCCAAAGAGCCCCAAAAGCTAAAACTGAAGCCACGACTCCAACAATTGCATTTTGATCTTGACTACGATCCATCTACACAAAATAATGCCACACAAATATTTGATCACTACAAAAAAGGTGCAAGCTTTTCATAAGATCACATATATGAATAAATAAAGAAATACAAAAGGGAAAAATTATTTTAAAAAATATATAAATATATCAATATTGAAATTTAAAATTTCGATATAACAGTCAAAGGGGAAAAACTAATATTTTTTTATTATCACACAACAGTTTCCAAAATAATCTAAAATAAAGTTATCTACATACCGTCATAAGAAACAAAAAACCTTATTCTTTAAGATTTTTTTTATTTATTTAGAAAACATAGAATCACTCCAACTTACAAATAATAAAACATGACTGCACATTTATACATAATTAATTATGTAAATATTAGCAACCAATTCATTTATACTAATAACATAAATCCATAAACCATACTGTGAAGGAGCTTAGCAATCACCATTTAGATTTGTCTCAACTGTTAGAGCCCAAGTGCCACAGGAAAAAAACACAAAGAGGAGAGAATGAGAAAGAAAAAATTGTAACTAGAGGACTGCGATGCCTTAGAATACAAAGCCAATGAGCACTCAGTTGTTAACATGGTCTGTAACTTGCAATTCATAAACCCATGAATGGGAAATTATCCTTATAACTACCACAAAGTATACAACCAAATAGAAGTTGGTCTCCCTAAGAAATTTCGAATTGAAGCCTTTCCAAGATTTCTCACCCGTATTGAATCAAAGACACTTCAGGACAAAACATCTCATCTCTGTGCCCCTTTTTTCTATATCACTCTCAAAATTCCTCCTCACTCAATCCCTCACTTAAGGCATATTATCACCACATTCATAACAATACACAACAAAGAAATAAACACATGTACATACATATGAATAATCAATAATTAACTTAATGGTACAAATAATTAGATTAAACATCAATCTTTGAATTGAATTTACAATTATGCAAATCTTGATTAAGTAAAAATTTGGTTTCAGAGCTAGTCAAGATTCAGCCATAGAAGCTGGAAAAGCACAAGAAATACAAAGAAATGGCAAAAGGAACTAGACTCAATTCCCATTCTAGATTTAATTGGACACGCGTAAGGCATCTAACAACCAGAAAGATGCTAACTTTGTGGAAAATCAAGAGCATATCAGAAGAATTTTGGAGTTAATGGACAAAAAAAGACTACTAGTAAACCAGAATCTTGAGAGCACAAAGACCTATGCTTTGATTTAGATTCCACTTTGTAGCTACTCAATCAAGGTGAAGGCAAGAAATGCAGTAGAAGTTACATCCATCGATGCTCAAGTTAAATATGCCTATAAGCATCGTTATTACGGTTTACTAGACAACCATGCTTCACACGAAACCAAGAAACCAACTTATAGAACAATGAGACCAATATATCATGATTCATCGGATACACATCTTACAAGGGATAATGGTGAGCCATTCAACGATCTTAAGAGAGGATAGTTGGGAGATTAAACTATATCATTGTGACTCATTTAGATATTAATTTTATTGTGTGTTGTTAGCTAGTCCATGTCCACACCGATACCAAACAAAGGGTAGCTCTATAACAGATCCTATATTACTTGAAAGGAGCCTAAGCTTGGCACATTGTACAACAATCATTGACACAATCGCATTGAGAGTTCTGCGGTATTTGGTTGAAATTGGATCCAAGATTGATATGAGGACTACTACCGTTTATTGTGTCTTTGCTGGTGAAAAGTTTGTATAATGTAAAATCAAAATGTTGTATCTTGATATGATGTAGAATCTGAGTACAAGACTATGACACATTCTACGTGTGAGATCATGTGGAAACATCATAAGTAAAACTATAGTGTGAAAATCAAACTGTTCTTCATATCACCTCGAAGATTCACTAATGTACAATAATAGAAACAAGATTCACTAACAAAGGAGCTGCCATGAAATAATAGAAAAAAGATGAATCAACAATTAAACCCAAAACAAAATCTCTAATCAGAGCTCAATCCTAACAAAAGTAAATAAAGGCAAAGAAAAGGATTGCTTTTATTTTTTTGCTTTAGAATTAAACCAACCTTGTTTATTCAGCAATAATTTCTTCAAGGGTTAACTACGATCAAGAAAATAAATGAAAGAAAAATTAAGGAAAAAATTCATCTTAAATACTAACAGTTGAGTCTAAGTTAGTGTGAGTCCAAGCTAAGATCAAGCAATCATTTAAACCCAGCACTCAATATCCACATCATAACAAAAAACTGTAGCTCAAATTGATCGGTTAAGACAAAGTTGAAAAACGAAGGGCTTCGATTTTTCTTTTTTATTATTTAAAAAAAATCTGTATTACATGAAACAAAATTTAGAGAGAATAAAGGAAGGAAAACATTAGAGTAATCGATCAGAGATGAGACATTAGAGAAATATGCAGATACCTCGAGGAGATCAGAGATGAATTTTTCCAAGAGATAAATAAAAATTGAGATATGGAACCGCAACAAGAAGATGAATCTGAAGAGAGATCAACAACAAACAGAACAAAAATCGGTTAACATTTCAGGCATAAAATCGGCTAAAGAAACAAAGAAAGGCATAAAATTTCAAGCATAAAATCGGTTAAAATGTGGACAAGTAAAGAACAAGAAGAAAAAAAAGAGCTTTATGCCATACCTTAAGCCAAGACCCAGCGAAACGAAGGAGGAACTGGAAAATGTCTGAGAAGGAGAGAAAGAGATTTGCCTGAGAAAGAGAGAAAGAGAGGAAACGAAACAGCTGCCTGAGAAGAGAAGATATGCGATGGACTATAAGATGAAGAACGGAAGAAGGAAAAGGAATGAAGAACGGAAGAAAGAGAAAGACTTTTACCTGATGAAGGAGGAACCGAAAAATGTTTTACAGAAATAAAATCCGTAAGACATTTTCTCTAAAATGTAAGACATTTTACCCGTGTATTGGAAAACATTTTCCAAATGGAAAATGTTTTCAGTCAAATAAACACTGGAAAACTAGGCTAAGTATTAAATAAACAAACAAAATATTTGTTTTCCTGTAAACAAACGCACCCTAAGTATTAAATAAATTAAATTAAGACTCCAAGCTAGAGATTAAATTGAAAGAAATGAAAAATGCGTAGGACTCAAAAACAAAATTAAACTAAACAGAATTAAAATTTAAACAATTATTTAATATTTTAAATGCAATTAAAAAAAGATCATTAAAAGAAATATTATTAGTTTTTTTTTTTTTTTTTTTTTTTTTAGAGAGAATAACGAAACCAAGATTACACAGCGCAACCAGACGAATTTGGCCTATGCCCAGTACCTCATCGTGAAGCGCCTATGCAACTTCATCTGGGGGTTGTTGGAGCAGAACTAATCCCAATGGCTGGCGGAAGGCAGTAGCGGCTAAAGCGCCGGCTACTCAATTCCCTTCCAGATAGACATGGCTAACCTTTACCGTCCACTCTTGTTGCAACAACCTCTAGATCTCACTTACCAGTGCATTATGGACAGCAGCACCAGGACCGCCTTTTACTAGCTGAACAACCTCCCAATTGTCGAGTTCAAGTACAACCCATGTAGCCCCTAGCTGCCATGCTTGCAGCAATCCATCGTAAACGCCCCATAGTTTCGCATCAGTAACAGAACAGTCGCCTACTTTACGTGCAAACCCGAGTATACAAGACCCCATATTGATCCACCAACCGCAGTGAGCCCTATTCCCAGGTTCTTGGCCCCACCGGTATTAACCTTAAGCCATCCAGGATCCGGCTACACCCAACAAATGAATCGACGTACCTTACTCGTACTTCTGGTCTGAGCAACATGCATATTGACCTTGGCGTTATTGAACTCGTTACACGTTCTTCTTCCCATAGCAAGAATACTTTCCTTTTCATAGTCCAACGAGTTAAATATCATGTTATTGCGTCGGGCCCATAAGCACCGACACAAGGTACGGAAAAGAGTATCCCAATTGTTTGGAGACAAAGCAAAATGCAAGGGAGGTGCAATATTAACATACAACCATTCCTGTGCTGCATGTTCATCAAAACTCCCCCAATTTGTCTAGCCAGAGGAACTCCCTTATCCGGTGCAGCCCCTTAAATGTCCAAATATGGAGCCATCAGCCATTATTCTCCAAATTAGGGTGGCGATGCAAAGTCTCATAAGCTGATTTGGTAGAAAACGTCTGATTCCTACTCCAACGCCATCCGGGATTATCCACAATATCAATAGGGCATGGGGGCCTCATTGCCGCGATTCTCAACACTGTGGCTTCTGGTTGTAGTTGTAACAGGGTTAAATCCCATCCCCCATAGTGATTAGTCATGTCGATAACAGGGACATGTTGAACCGGTACAGCATCCGGTTGTACACTAGCATTGAAAAGAGCACCACACTCATTTGATACAAAATTTAATAAAAAATGATCTGTTATGTAAAATGTAACACCCTGAAAATTTGAGTAATTTATTTTCTATGTGTGCTTTGAGTAATTATTCTAGAAAGTAAAATTTTCTGATTTATTTTCGTGGTTAGTATAGTCCTGAAGAAGGGTTTAAAATTTTTTTAGAAGGAATATTATTAATTTTAAGAAATTATTTATGGAAGTGGATTAAGTGACTTTGACACATAAATTAATTTAAGTGTCAAAGTGAGGCATAAGATGAATTATTGGACAAGTGGTGATGGCGCATGAGCTTGTGCATGAGGTTGAAGGTTCGAATCCATGTTTAGCATCTAGGTGAATTTTATTTTGAATTTTTATGCACCAATATAGCAAGTGTCGGCCAAGAGCTTTTATGGAAGGTGTTGACTTGTTATTTTTGGTTAAAATATCAAGGGAATAAGGAAATTTTGAACTTAAGGAAGGGTATCAAAAGAATAAGGAAAATGTGAAGATATGAGGCATGAATCAAGGAAGAATTTTTGGAAACAATATCTTGGCCTAAAGACCATGTACTTGGACGGCAATATGGCTATAGGGAGCCAATTTTGGTGATAGTTTTGGCTAGGAATTTTAGTCTTGTTTTGGTCATTTTTGTTAGTTTGTGCAAGTTTTGAAAACTCTCTCAACCTTTTCTCCCTTTTGCCGAATTTGAGCATTGGTAAGTCCTAAAGTTTTTGACCATTTGGTCATTTTTGCACATCAATTGGTATTCTTTTGTGCCTTATTTCATTTGAGTGCCGAAATCACCTACATCAAATGACCATTCCTTTCTTTTCTCTCTTTTCTTCATTGCTTAATGTGTCTTGATTCTAATCTCCTCTCTTTCTTTCTCTTTTATTTTCTTTGAAAACCGAATTCATCATCATCTCCATTTTCTTATTTTTATTCCTTATCAATCAATATTTCTCTCAATATTTCTCTCATGGCCGAATGCTAAGGTGTTCATAAGCCAAATTATTTCCCTTTCTCTTTAATCTTTCATAGCCGAATCCTCCTTAAAACCATACTATTCTCAAATCCTTTCTTTTCGACGTGGAATATAGGTAAGAGTTCTTTTTGTTTCGATTAGTTATTAGTGGTTAGTGCCGAATATTAATGTTGGCTTGAAGGCATTATTTGGATCAAAATAAACGTTTATTTTATTAACGTTTATTTTGTTAAACTTTAGTGCGATAACGGAAAGTTGGAATCAAGAAGTGGTGGGTGACAAAGCATAGGAATCGATTCTCGTGGTAAGGAAATCACATCTTTTAAACTTTAGAAATTTTTCGATATCATTAGATTAATGTTCTTTGCCTTTGAAGACATTCAACATAGGGAAGAAACGGGCGGTGTTTAGCCTTCGGAAGAAGGAGGTTCATTATTCCCCTAAGTACAAGCAAAGGACTATTTCGGGAATCCGAGATTTTCCACCGGGTTGCGGACGTTCAACCGAGGAAAATCAACTGTTCGAAGTCGTTCGTACTCCCAAACCATTATTTGTTCGTGGATTCGATTCGGTTAGCGAACCATCAATCGGAGAGAAATCGCAAGTAGAAGTCTTACGAAAATCAGAGGTAAATTTCTAGATCGCTATATTTAGATCGGTTTTATTATAGATTATAGTGTTTTAATTAACACAATACGTATAGGTGTTGAAGAGCGGGAAAGTTTAGTTCTCTCCATAACCAGGTGTGTAACTTCACACTCATTTTCGGGTTGGACATCATGTTGTAAGTTCTGTGATAAATTCGTGAAATAGTAAAAACGGGAAAAATACGTAGTAACTCATATTTTTGAGTAAATGCATGAAAACAGTTAAAACAGAGAAAATAAAAATACGATAATACTCTAGTTCGATAAAATGGGCCGATAATACTCTAGTTCGATAAAATGGGCGATAAAACTCTAGTTCGATAAAATGGGCGATATTACTCTAGTTCGATTAAATGGGCGAAAATACTGTTTGATAAATTGGGCTAAAATGGGCCAAAGTCACTAAACTACTAAATGGGCTAGTTGATAAATTGTTTATATGAGCCTAATGAAGGGTTAATTGATAAGCCCACCGATGATATGGATTAATGAAAATCATTATATGATTATATTTGTTATATACACATGATTGCATGGGGTGGGTTATATGAAGAGAAGAATGGCCAGTTGCCACAAATTTGGCTCATTGCCTCTAGTTCGGTGGCTCTGCCACAAATTCGGCTAAATGCCTCTAGTTCGGTGACAATGTCACAATCTAGTTCGGTAGTGCACTACAAAATTATTTAAGGGCTTTAAGCCCATGATTGGTGTGTTTGGCGGGGTGGGTTGACTTGATCCCCACAGGTGTGTTGGTTGAGTGCGGGGTGTTAGCGGATGGATACTAGGTTGGTTTGGGAAATTCATATTTCATGCATTCTTTTCTTTAAATTATGTTACTTTACAATGTATGGTTGAAATCATTAATGGGCTCAAGCCCAAAGATGATATCTTGACGATCCGGCCTAAAAATGGTGGTAAGTGAGTTGCACACCGAGTTCTTTGTAACTCACCCAATTTTTATTAACCATTTCGTAATGGAAATTGACGTGGACTTGGGCCTGAGATGACTTGGTGGAGCCCATACTACGAATTTGGGTTTTTTTATAAACTATGACTTTATTTAAGTTTTTATTTTAATTGCTATTATTGGGTTGATGTAATAAGGCCTCTAAGTATGTTTTATGGATTTTATCGTGTGGATGGTTTTATAATTTTTTTATTTTGAGACTTTAATTATGAGTTTATGTTAAATCATTTGGTTTTTCCTAAAAATATCGTTTATTTAATATTTTGACAATTAGACGATTTTCTTTAAAATTTTCCTCCAAATTCTTTTAAGAAGTTTTAAAGTTTCGATAAACATTTTATTTAAGATAAGTTTTAAACAAGTATATTCTTAAAATTATTTTCAAAACCTCGTACTACATCTTTAACTCATTATTTTATCGTAAATCTTGAAAAGAAACGAAAGTATGTTTGGAGTGACAAACCAAATCTCGTCTAAACGCATAGACCGGGTTTGGGGTGTTACATAAAATCAATGAATATAAATCATAAATAAAATTAAATGCGAAAGTTTATTTGAATCTATTAATTTCTTAAAATTTTCAGATTTTTCTGATTTAAATTTTTAAATTAGTACACAAGAAATTCAGAGAAAATTTACTCTCTTTTCTAAAGATGAGATATTAGAAAAGTTACCTTATATGATTTGGGAACCAAAACTCTAATATATAATCAACCCTAATTTCTAATAGTCTATCATTAATTAAAAATTAGTTACTAGAGTATCTACACATATTTAACCCATACTTTATTTAATAGTTAAAATTTTCAAAAAAAATTAAAGCCCAATAAATCTTAACCAAATTACATTACTTTTAATTTGGGCTAACATATTATGATAGTAAATAATAACATGTAATTACCTTTATTATATGTATGATGTCCATATTTTCCAACAATCTCCTCTTGGACCACATATATTAATTACTTTATAATTACATGTCATTATATAACTTTATGAGCTTAAAACTTTACTGCCATATCCAAAAAAGTATTCTAAACAATCTTGTCTATAAATTATGTTAACATAGAACCAAGGCAACTTTCGTTACATATATATCGTAACTAAATTCATCCCTAATCACGTATATTAACATAACCAAATGATATAGATCAAGTATGAATGTGTAGCATGAAAATTACATGCAATGTGAACCAAACATGCCTGTTTCTATCTAGTCCTGCTTAAACTTAAATGAGGTCAGTATCAAACAGAGTGAATAAACTAATTACTTTATTGCTGATAAAAAAATAACCAAAAACATAAATGTTTGAAAACACTCTAGAACTTAAATGAGGTCAAGTAAGTATCTGTATACTGTATGTTTATTATCATTGTGATATGATTATAAGAAACACTCTAGAACTTCTAGTTTTAGGTGTTAAAACCGTAGAGATTGAGACAATAGGATATTGATGCGAAAACACTCTATCTCTTTCATATCATAAGATATCGTTAATAAACAATTGAAATATTATTCTGATTCATAAAACTCTTAAATCAGATTAAATCAAATTAGTCGCCATGAGCACTAGAGGACGTGGTCGTGGACGCGGTAGGCGTGGCCGTGGTAGAGGACGAGGTGTTAGGGGCGCAAGCCGATGTGCCGGGTCATATGCCGGAAATGGATGCACTGCGTCACTCGAGAGTGAGACGGGATCGCACGACCATATGGAAGAGGATAATCTTTGTGACACGAGCAATCTTTGCGAGTACTTGAAAGAATCGCCGGATCCGGATCGATCGACCAACCGCTCGTGGTTCGATATCGGAGCGATCAAATCCGGTGGGAGTGAGGTTTTCGTGAGGTGTCTCGTGTAGCTCCCAATGTCGCTGAATATTGGCTTGAGGCGATGAGAGCGAATTATGGGCGATCTTGAGTGCACCGTGGAACAAAAGTTAAGAGGAGCGGTATCTTTGTTGAGAGACGAAGCTTACCAATGGTGGCTTACTATCCGAAATGGCAATCGATCTTCGCTTTGGTTAATTGGGAGTTCTTTAAGGCTTCCTTTCAAGGGAAATATGTGGGAACAAGCTATGTGGATGCCCGAAGGAAGGAATTCTTGAACTGGTGCAAGGAAATAAGGCGGTGGCGACATATGAGGCCGAGTTCTTACGTTTGAGTCGCTATGCTCGAACGATAGTGGCAACGGACCATGAGCGTTGTGTGCGCTTCGAGGGCGGTTTGAAAGACGAGTTGCGGGTTACGATAGCCCCACAACAAGTTAGAACTTTTGCCGCTCTTGTGGAGAAGGCCAAGATAGCCAAGAGGCTAAGAACTCGAACGTCAAAATCGGGAGCAAATTCGAGGCAAGAAAGATCTCGAAGCATTCGGGTTCTTGAGAAGATTCTGAAGAGGCCCTTTTAATGAGGAACCAGCTCAAGGAAGAGCACCGATGGCTGTTAATCGTAGTCGGGATTGTGCTTTGAATGTGGGAAAAGACATTCCGGAGAATGTTGGAGGAAAGCGGGTGCTTGCTATAAATGTGGATCGACGGAGCATCAATATAGGAGTTGCCCTCGACGTATGGATACAACTCAAGAAGTTCGTACTCTTGATGTACCACCGGCAAGAGGAGTTCGGCAGAACCACCGAGAGGTCGGGGACCAGGTCGTGGTGGTAATGAAATTTGGGCGTGGTCAAGGTGCGCGCGGTCGAGGCAATGGTCCTAGGGGCAACGCGGATGCAAGACGGCCAGATTGGTGTATGCGGTCGGACGTCGTGAGGATGGCAATGCACTGATGTGATAACTGATGCGTTCTTCATTTACGATGTACCCAAGTATTGCCTTGATAGATATTGGTTCTACTCATTCGTACATTGCTAGCACCATATAATCGAAACTTGAAATTAGACTCAAATTTCCGATAAAGAGATGAGGGTGATTAGTCCCTTAGGATATCGGTGTTGGTTAATAAATTGTTTAGAGACGTGTGCCCTTAGTAATTCAAGGAGAAACATTCTGGCAAATTTGATGGAACGCCTTTTGGCGAATTCGATATTATTCGGGCATGGATTGGTTGGTTAAGCACCGGGCGAAATTGGACTGTCTTTGGCGTATGTCGATAAGAAATGTGGAGGATAAGGAGATAGTTATGATAGGCGAGCGGAGAAATTACTTGGCAAACATGATTTACTGCGTTGAAGGCGGAGAAGTTAGTCTGCGAAAAGGATACGGAGCATTTTTAGCATTTATTTGTGCTTTAGATGCCAAAAAGTCATTTGGTGGAAGATGTGAGAACGGTGAAGGAGTTCCACGATGTTTTCTGAAGAACTTCCCGGTGTACCTCCGGATCGGAAGTGGAATTTGGTATTGAGCTTTTGCCGGGAATCGCTCCAGTGTCCATTGCTCCTTATAGAATGGCACCGAAGGAGTTGTCGGAGCTTAAAGCCCAAATTCAAGAACCGCTAGATCGGGGTTTTATTCGACCGAGTGTGTCTCAGTGGGAGCACCGGTTTTGTTTGTTAAGAAGAAGGATGGGTCAATGCGTATGTGTATTGACTATAGGCAATTGAATAAGTGACGATCAAGAATCGGTACCCTCTGCCGAGGATTGACGACTGTTTGATCAATTGAAGGAGCTTCTGCTTTCTCAAGATTGATTTAAGGTTCAGGTTACCACCGGCTTAAGGTGAAAGAAGCGGATATTCACAAGACAACGTTCCGAACCCGCTCACGGACACTATGAGTTTTTAGTGATGCCGTTTGGGTTGACCAATGCACCAGTGCATTTATGGATATGATGAACCGGGTCTTTCAACCATTCTTAGATCGGTTTGTGGTGGTATTCATAGATGACATTCTGTTTTATTCGAGGAGCGAAGAAGAAGAACATGACTCGCATTTGCGGATTGTATTGCAAGTGCTTGAGATAATCGGTTGTATGCCAAATTCAAGAAATGTGAATTTTGGTTAAGAGAAGTGACTTTCTTGGGTCATGTGGTATCACCAGAAGGAATAAGGGTGGATCCTCGGAAGATTGAGGCGGTATTGGATTGGAAACCACCGAAGTCGGTGAATGAGATTCGGAGTTTCTTGGGTTTGACTGGATATTATAGGCGCTTTGTTGAGGATTCTCATTGATTCTTTGCACCTCTAACTAAGCTTTTGCGGAAGGGAGTGTTGTTTATATGGACCGATAAGCGGCAAGAAAGTTTCGAGCGATCAAGAAGGTTTTAACTGGCGCCAGTGATTGATTCAACTTTGAGGTTTGGGAAGGAGTTTACTGATTTTTGTGATGCGTCACATACGGGTTTAGGCTGCGTATTGATGCAAAGTGGGAAAGTTGTAGCTTACGCTTCTCGTCAATTGAGACCGCACGGAAGTGAACTACCCTACTCATGATTTGGAGTTAGCGGCGGTGGTGTTTGCCTTAAAGATTTGGAGGCATTACCTCTATGGTGAAAAGTCTATCATCTATACGGATCACAAGAGTCTTAAGTATCTTCTTACTCGTAGGAGTTAAACTTGAGACAACGAAGATGGGTGGAGTCATTAAAGGACTATGATTTCTCTATTGAGTATCATCCTGGAAGGCTAATGTAGTGGCGGACGCATTAAGTCGTAAGGTGGTATCGATTTGAGAGCTATGTTTGCCCATTTGAGTTTGTATGAGGATGGTAGTTTGATAGCGAATTTCAAGTGAAGCCTATGTGGTTGGAACAAATTAAGGAAAAACAGATTTTAGATGAGAAGTTGAGACTTTTATTTCACAAGTGGAAAATGGTGAAATTGAGGATTTTGGAATAAATTCGGAAGGTGTATTGTGTTTTTCGTGAAAGGGTCTGTGTATGCCTAAGGATTCAGATCTGAGGCAAATGATTTTGGGGAGGCGCATAGTAGCCCTTATGCTATGCACCGGAAGAAATAAGATGTATCGGGATCTTCGTGAGCGGTTTTGGTGGCTGGATTGAAACGGAGATTTGGAATTTGTGGGAAAATGCTTAACTTGTCGACAAGTGAAAGCGGAGCATCAATTGCCGTCAGTCTTTTGCAACCAGATTAAGATTCCTCTTTGGAAATGGGAGCGGATAACAATGGATTTTGTTAGTGGGTTACCTTTAACACCTACTAAGAAAAATTACATTTGGGTAATTGTTGATCGTCGGCGAAGATTGCTCATTTTCTACCAAAGTCGCGTCACGGACTACTCGTTGCGAAAGTTGGCGAAGCCGTATGTATCCGAAATCGTGAGGTTGCATGGGGTACTGTATCGATTATATCGGATAGGGATCCTAGGTTTACATCTCGATTTTGGAAAGCTTTGCATGAAGCCTTGGGTACAAAGCTTAATTTTAGTACGGCTTTTCATCCTCGATCGATGGTCACGGAGAGAGTGATTCGATTCGGAAGACATGTTAAGGGGATGTGTAATCGACTTCAAAGGTAGTTGGGAGGATTTTCTACATTAAGCGGAATTTGCGTACAACAACGGCTACTGAGTCTAGCATTCGATGGCACCCTACGAGGCATTGTATGGTCGTGAGGTGTCGTTCTCCTATTTGTTGGATGAGTTGGGTGATCGGCGATTGTTAGGACTCGAGATGATTTACAAACGGAAGAAAAAGTGAAAGTTATTCGAACGCAGTTAAAGGAAGCTTGGATAGACGTAAGTCGTATGCGGATCTGAAGCGTAAAGAGATCGAGTATGCCGTAGGAGATCAAGTCTTCCCGAAGGTCTCACCTTGGAAGAAGATATTCGATCGGGAAGAAGGGCAAGTTGAGTCCTAGATACATTGGACCATATCGTGTGGTGAAACGAGTTGGTCCAGTGGCCTATCGATTGAGTTACCTCGAATTGAGCCAAATTCATAATGTTTTCCACGTGTCCATGTTGAGGCGCTATAGATCGGATCCTTCGCATATAGTACCTGGTAGAAGAAGTGGAGTTGAATTTGGATTTGTCTTTTGAGGAGGAACCGGTGGAAATCTTAGACCGAGACGTGAAGGTGCTAAGAAAGAAGACTGTGCCGTTGGTCAAAGTGTTGTGGCGTAACCACGGAGTGGAGGAAGCTACGTGGGAGCTGAGGATGCAATTCGGCAACAATACCCTCACCTTTTTCAGCCAGTGTAAATTTCGAGGACGAAATTTTCTTTTAGGGGTAGAGTTGTAACACCACTGAAAATTTGAGTAATTTATTTTCTATGTGTGCTTTGAGTAATTATTCTAGAAAGTAAAATTTTCTGATTTATTTTCGTGGTTAGTATAGTCCTGAAGAAGGGTTTAAAATTTTTTTAGAAGGAATATTATTAATTTTAAGAAATTATTTATGGAAGTGGATTAAGTGACTTTGACACATAAATTAATTTAAGTGTCAAAGTGAGGCATAAGATGAATTATTGGACAAGTGGTGATGGCGCATGAGCTTGTGCATGAGGTTGAAGGTTCGAATCCCATGTTTAGCATCTAGGTGAATTTTATTTTGAATTTTTATGCACCAATATAGCAAGTGTCAGCCAAGAGCTTTTATGGAAGGTGTTGACTTGTTATTTTTGGTTAAAATATCAAGGGAATAAGGAAATTTTGAACTTAAGGAAGGGTATCAAAAGAATAAGGAAAATGTGAAGATATGAGGCATGAATCAAGGAAGAATTTTTGGAAACAATATCTTGGCCTAAAGACCATGTACTTGGACGGCAATATGGCTATAGGGGGGAGCCGAATTTTGGTGATAGTTTTGGCTAGGAATTTTAGTCTTGTTTTGGTCATTTTTGTTAGTTTGTGCAAGTTTTGAAAACTCTCTCAACCTTTTCTCCCTTTTGCCGAATTTGAGCATTGGTAAGTCCTAAAGTTTTTGACCATTTGGTCATTTTTGCACATCAATTGGTATTCTTTTGTGCCTTATTTCATTTGAGTGCCGAAATCACCTACATCAAATGACCATTCCTTTCTTTTCTCTCTTTTCTTCATTGCCGAATGTGTCTTGATTCTAATCTCCTCTCTTTCTTTCTCTTTTATTTTCTTTGAAAACCGAATTCATCATCATCTCCATTTTCTTATTTTTTATTCCTTATCAATCAATATTTCTCTCCAATATTTCTCTCATGGCCGAATGCTAAGGTGTTCATAAGCCAAATTATTTCCCTTTCTCTTTAATCTTTCATAGCCGAATCCTCCTTAAAACCATACTATTCTCAAATCCTTTCTTTTCGACGTGGAATATAGGTAAGAGTTCTTTTTGTTTCGATTAGTTATTAGTGGTTAGTGCCGAATATTAATGTTGGCTTGAAGGCATTATTTGGATCAAAATAAACGTTTATTTTATTAACGTTTATTTTGTTAAACTTTAGTGCGATAACGGAAAGTTGGAATCAAGAAGTGGTGGGTGACAAAGCATAGAATCGATTCTCGTGGTAAGGAAATCACATCTTTTAAACTTTAGAAATTTTTCGATATCATTAGATTAATGTTCTTTGCCTTTGAAGACATTCAACATAGGGAAGAAACGAGCGGTGTTTAGCCTTCTAAGAAGGGAGGTTCTCGTTATTCCCCTAAGTACAAGCAAAGGACTATTTCGGGAATCCGAGATTTTCCACCGGGTTGCGGACGTTCAACCGAGGAAAATCAATCTGCTTCGAAGTCGTTCGTACTCGAACCATTATTTGTTCGTGGATTCGATTCGGTTAGCGAACCATCAATCGGAGAGAAATCGCAAGTAGAAGTCTTACGAAAATCCGAGGGTAAATTTCTAGATCGCTATATTTAGATCGGTTTTATTATAGATTATAGTGTTTTAATTAACACAATACGTATAGGTGTTGAAGAGCGGAAAGTTTAGTTCTCTCCATAACCAGTGTGTGTAACTTCACACTCATTTTCTGTTGGACATCATGTTGTAAGTTACGTGATAAATTCGTAAAATAGTAAAAACGGAAAAATACGTAGTAACTCATATTTTTGAGTAAATGCATGAAAACGGTTAAAACCGAGAAAATAAAATACGATAATACTCTAGTTCGATAAAATGGGCGATAATACTCTAGTTCGATAAAATGGGCGATAAAACTCTAGTTCGATAAAATGGGCGATATTACTCTAGTTCGATTAAATGGGCGAAAATACTACTGTTTACGATAAATTGGGCTAAAATGGGCCAAAGTCACTAAACTACTAAATGGGCTAGTTGATAAATTGTTTATATGAGCCTAATGAAGGGTTAATTGATAAGCCCACCGATGATATGGATTAATGAAAATGTTATATGATTATATTTGTTATATACACATGATTGCATGGGGTGGGTTATATGAAGAGAAGAATGGCCATTGCCACAAATTTGGCTCATTGCCTCTAGTTCGGTGGCTCTCCACAAATTCGACTAAATGCCTCTAGTTCGGTGACAATGTCACAATCTAGTTCGATAGTGCACTACAAAATTATTTAAGGGCTTTAAGCCCATGATTGGTGTGTTTGGCGGGGTGGGTTGACTTGATCCCCACAGTGTGTTGGTTGGTACGGGGTGTTAGCGGATGGATACTAGGTTGGTTTGGGAAATTCATATTTCATGCATTCTTTTCTTTAAATTATGTTACTTTACAATGTATGGTTGAAATCATTAATGGGCTCAAGCCCGAAGATGATATCTTGACGATCCGGCCTAAAAATGGTGGTAAGTGAGTTGCACACCGAGTTCTTTGTAACTCACCCAATTTTTATTAACCATTTCGGTAATGGAAATTGACGTGGACTTGGGCCGGAGATGACTTGGTGGAGCCCATACTACGAATTTGGGTTTTTTTTATAAACTATGACTTTATTTAAGTTTTTATTTTAATTGCTATTATTGGGTTGATGTAATAAGGCCTCTAAGTATGTTTTATGGATTTTATCGTGTGGATGGTTTTATAATTTTTTTATTTTGAGACTTTAATTATGAGTTTATGTTAAATCATTTGGTTTTTCCTAAAAATATCGTTTATTTAATATTTTGACAATTAGACGATTTTCTTTAAAATTTTCCTCCAAATTCTTTTAAGAAGTTTTAAAGTTTCGATAAACATTTTATTTAAGATAAGTTTTAAACAAGTATATTCTTAAAATTATTTTCAAAACCTCGTACTACATCTTTAACTCATTATTTTATCGTAAATCTTGAAAAGAAACGAAAGTATGTTTGGAGTGACAAACCAAATCTCGTCTAAACGCATAGACCGGGTTTGGGGTGTTACATAAAATCAATGAATATAAATCATAAATAAAATTAAATGCGAAAGTTTATTTGAATCTATTAATTTCTTAAAAATTTTCAGATTTTTCGGATTTAAATTTTTAAATTAGTACACAAGAAATTCAGAGAAAATTTACTCTCTTTTCTAAAGATGAGATATTAGAAAAGTTACCTTATATGATTTGGGAACCAAAACTCTAATATATAATCAACCCTAATTTCTAATAGTCTATCATTAATTAAAAATTAGTTACTAGAGTATCTACACATATTTAACCCATACTTTATTTAATAGTTAAAATTTTCAAAAAAAATTAAAGCCCAATAAATCTTAACCAAATTACATTACTTTTAATTTGGGCTAACATATTATGATAGTAAATAATAACATGTAATTACCTTTATTATATGTATGATGTCCATATTTTCCAACAATCTCCCTCTTGGACCACATATATTAATTACTTTATAATTACATGTCATTATATAACTTTATGAGCTTAAAACTTTACTGCCATATCCAAAAAAGTATTCTAAACAATCTTGTCTATAAATTATGTTAACATAGAACCAAGGCAACTTTCGTTACATATATATCGTAACTAAATTCATCCCTAATCACGTATATTAACATAACCAAATGATATAGATCAAGTATGAATGTGTAGCATGAAAATTACATGCAATGTGAACCAAACATGCCTGTTTCTATCTAGTCCTGCTTAAACTTAAATGAGGTCAGTATCAAACAGAGTGAATAAACTAATTACTTTATTGCTGATAAAAAAATAACCAAAAACATAAATGTTTGAAAACAAACATAAAGAAAATAAAATAAAAACTCCCACTAAACCATGATGTCCTCAAATAATGTAACACCCATATGAGCAGTGTGCTCATGAAAGACCTTTGGTGGTGAACCTTTTGTGAGCGGATCCGCTATCATGGAGTTTGTCCCAATGTGCTCTATGGATATTTGTCTATTTTGCACTATTTCTTTCACAACTAGGAACTTTATGTCATTGTGCTTTGACTTAAATGAACTCATGTTTTTGTTGGAATACAATACTGCTGACTTATTGTCACAAAATAATTTGAGTGGTCTTTCTACATTCTTCAAAATGCGCAGCCTAGTGACAAAGTTTCGCAACCATTTTCCATAGTTTGATGCTTCGTAGCATGCTACAAAATCTGCTGTCATAGTGGAAGAAGCTTCAAGTGTTTGATTGACACTTTTCTAGGATATAGCCCCTCCAGCTAACAGGTAAATATAGTCTGATGTAGATTTCCTGCTATCTTGCCACCCAGTGAAATCAGAATCAGAATACCCTACGACTTCCAAATGATTTGATCTATTATAAGTGAGCATGTAATATTTTAGTCTCTGAAGATACCTCATAACCCTCTTTGTTGCTATCCAATGGTCTATAGTAGGGTTGCTTAAATATCTGCTTAACATCCCAACAATGTACGCAATATCCGGAGGCGTACATACTTGAGCAAACATTAGACTCCCAACAGCTGATGCATAGGGAATATTTTGCATTTCCTGAATTTTAAGGTTACTTTTAGGGGATTGAGTAAGACTAAATTTGTCTCCTTTAGCGAAAGGGGTGTCACTTGGTCTACAACTTTGCATGCCAAACCTTTTGAGTACTTTATCAATATAGCTATTTTGTGATAATCCAAGAATACCCCGAGATTGGTCTCGATGTATCTAAATTCCTAAAATAAAAGAGGCGTCCTATAACACATGGTTTGTGCAAGTGTACAAAGTCGTTATCAAGTAATAAGTAAGTAAAAGAGTTATCGTCTCCACAGGGACTATGTATGTTAATTAATTAATTGTAAAATTAAAGTTCACAAGTTGGTGATAAAAACATAATATTTTAAGTGATGGATGTAAAGAATAATTAACTAGATGCAAGATGATCCCTAATGCAGTTTATCCTAAGTGTGATGATTAATTAGAATGTATGAGATAGGTTTAGCAGCAAAAACACAAACTTCAACAACAATAACATGCAAAGGCTAGAATAATCACATTCATCAACTTAGTTCATTTTTATCATGCTTAACAGTGTTCGATAAATATTCCATGGCAACTCAATCTTTCATGAGCTTGAAACCAAATTAAGTCTTTTCAAAATCTTTTACTTAGTAAAACATGTATACTACCATGACCATATTAAACTAAGGGTTTCTTAGAATTCATGTGAAATAACAAGGACTAGGTCAGTTTGAAACAATTTAATCACGTAAACCTAAAAGCTATGCAAGGTAATAGAGCTCGACTAAGTTATTACGAACCTTCAATTTATTCTGGGTCGGATATAAATTAAGTATGCACCTTCAAATTATTATGTCCATTAATCACCATCTAGGCCAGGTTAAACAATTAATTGTAATGCATTCAATCATATTTTAATGAATGAAATACATGCATGATTTTAATTGGACGCATGAACGACCGAGGCATAAACACCATAAACATGATTTAAATGAACTTTATTTTATTGATGCAATCATTCTAGCTAAACAAAATTAAACTACCATTGTTGATGACAAGATAACAAAGCACATTGCAAACATGATTAAACTCAAAGTTAACAAAGATAAGGAAGAATAAATTCTGATTCATTCGACAGTCTTACGGAATCCGATTCAAGTGGCTTCCTCCAATCCTTGTGTTGCTCCTTCTCAAATGACTCCTCAAAGTGGCCGGCCAAGAGAATATCTTCTCAAGGCTTTTGCTGGCTAAGGGAGAAGAAAAGAATGGGAATGCTATGCGTGAAAGAAAGAAAAAAAAAAGAGAGAATGAGAAATGAAAGATGATTGTTGAATGAGGGATGAGTAAGGGATGTAGGGATGATTTGAAATGGGGAATGGAGGTGGGTATTTATAGTGAAGGTTGGTGGATGAGTTTACTAAAAATAGTGTGAAAAATCCCCCATTTACTCATTTGCTTGGCTGGACACATATTGTGGAAGGGAATGGATGTTAGTTGCTTGATTCAAGCATAAAATCATGCTTGAATTAAGCAAGGGTTGGACGGCTTCAAGGGCAAATCTTGTGGGCTGATTTCTGATTCATTTGAAACTGTAAGGACCTCTAATAAATTTCCTAAAAATTTATTTTTGGGCTGCTCACAAGTGTCATGCAGAATTGAGCTTGTTCTCCCTTGTTTGGACATTTTGGTGACCCAATTGTTTACCAGACTTGTCCATCGATTGATTCATTTTCAATTGGATCGGAAACAACCTCTTCATGACCCATTTGCATGTGTTTGTTGTCCATGTAGAGTGAATTTGGGTATATCCATGTAATTTTATTTTCTAAATAAATTATGCATAATTTCCTTGGTCTAACTACATTAAATAAAGTCAAAACTAATATGTAGCAAAAAAAAATTAAATTATGCATAAATTTAATATAAAATTACATTCTTCCTTAAATCGTGTCCATTATTGAAATATAAATAAAATTAACTCAATTAGTGATCAAATACTCGAGATTAATATTATTTTAAGTAAAAAGGTGTATAAACTACTAAAAAAACCTATATAAATTAGAGTTTACACACCCCCAAACTTAATCCATTACTCGTCCCGAGTAATGCACAGCAAAAATTTAGATAGAGCAATCCCGTAATAAGTTTAAATAAAATCATTAAGTAGAATCAAATTTTGCACATAAACATGCATCAACAAAATCATGCTCACAAACCCTTTTTATTGATAAGTCGCTCATATGATAACATTATTTCAAAATTTTATTCTATGTGTGGAGAAAAATGCTAGCATAAGTCATAGAGTGCATAATGTTCAAGATCATACATATCATTCACCATCCAATCAAAGTTTCCTTATCAATTAAACAAAACACTTACAAGGTTTAATTAGTGGTCCTCATACATTGAACTTAGCAATTCCTCTCCACTAATGTAGTCGGCATAATCATCAAAATCAATAGGTTTTTTTTTAAGGTTGTAATGGGTCTAGGCTCAAGGTAGGGATTAAGAGAAGTGAATTTTTAGGTTTAGTAATCTTGGCCCTAACTTTGCCTTGGATCAATTCGAGGCACATCCTCCCTACTAATGGGTTTTACCCTCCAAACTTAATTTTGAAGCGTATGCCCAACAATATTTCTCAATATTTTCAGTATTTATTTTGCTCTTTTTGATTTGAGAGATTTGAACAAAGATTTCTCTCTCTTTTTTTTTAACACACATAGACCATATACATATTTTTTATTTTTTCTTCGATCTTTGCTTACCAAGACAAGTATAGTTAAGGTAGGTGCAAAAATAGAATAAAACTTAAAAAGATGGTAATATGGCCTATGATGTAGGTGAATAACAATAAAATAGGCTTTAAAGGCTCAAACTAAAGTTTCAAGGGTTAAATTCATATGGTAGGCTTGAAAGACTCAAATGATCAAAAAAAAAAAATGCCTAAATCATGTTTAGATTCTTATGCCTCCTAGGATTTCGCCTCAAGAAAGTTACTTAGTCAATTCTAATGACTTAAACCTTCATGCATGTTTATTTCAAAGGAAGTTCAATTTTCATGGCAAAAGGCTACATAAGACTTAAGAACATACAAACATTCCATAACTCAGGATAACATAAAAAAAAAAACTCAGATAAGATTAGAAATCATACTTGCATTTGAGCTAACTTATGAACAAAATTTTTCTCTAAACATCATTTTATTTCATCATACTCATGTGAAAGCATTGAAACATACTTAAGAAAAAAAATTAAAATTCAAGCTAATATTGCCCTACCGCCACTTTAAAAAGAAGCAATGTCCTCATTGTGTAAACAAAGTAGTGAATGAGAACTGAACACCAAGTAGGATAGCAAATAAGAGAGGTGAGTCATGAAGAATGTTTAAGTACCCAGTCATTCACAACAATCCAATCCTAGACATGTTCATTCATGTAACAGCCCAATTTCGGTGAAATCAGAACAGTGGTTTCGAGACCACAAATCCGAGCCGAAAATAAAATTTATTTTTATTTTATTATATGGACCGTATTATGTTAGAAATTTCATGTGAAAATTTTGATAAGAAAATTTTACCGATTATGTACTTAATTACGAGAAGGACTAAATCGCATAAAATGCAAAAGTTGAATTCTAGTAGCTATAAGGATTAAATAGCTATGGAATTCAAAACTTAATGTAATATCCCAAAATTTGAGTATCATTTGTGTTGGCTCGAGTATGAATTTTGTATGTTAGCATAGTTTTGTGAAGGCTTGATTTTATTTAGGAAGCTAGAATAAATTTTAGTATGGTTTATTTAATGAAGTGGATTAAGTAAACTTAGCACTTAAGTTAATTTAAGTGTTAATTAAAGCATAAGAGGAGTAAGTGGCAAGTTGGTTAAGGAGCTTGAAAGGTGGTTTGAGGTTAGAGGTTCGAGTATCATGGAAAGCATTTTTTTGAAGACTTTATTTTGTGTTCTAGCATTAATGGACGGTCAACCTATGTTTATGATAGGTTGGACCTTAAGTTTTGGTAAGTTGAATTTTGGATTAAGGAAAGCATGAAATAGGGGATAAGAATCTTAAGGTTATGGAAGGTTGGGGAGACATAAGGCTTGGTTGTAGGAAAATGTTTTGGAAAGGAATTCTAGGCCTTTAGTGCATGTATGTGGACGGCATCTTGGTCTAGGGGAGGGCTTGACCGATTTTTGTTGGTAGCTTTGGTAGGTTAGTAGCTAGTTGGCCATTTCTCCTAAGTTTATGATCACCAATTTCTTTTCTCTCCTCAAACACTCCTTTAGCCGAATGTGTTTTGGTCATAAGGTGAGTTTTAGGTGTTGTTTTGGCCTTCAATAATTGTTTTTGTGTCATAACCGAAAATCCTTTCTAGTTTTTGCAAGTTTCTCCCTAGTGCATCAAAGTGTATCAAAACCGAAACAATCTTTGTGCTTGGCCGAATTTCTTTTTTTTCACAACATCTTTCCCATTCTTACATACTTGTTCAACCCATATTTCTCCTACTTTCTCTTGGCCGAAACTTCCTTCTCTCCATCTCTCTTTACTTTCTTTCATTTTTGTTCAAAGCCATAAACATTCCTCTCCCATCGAAATCTCTTCCATCTTCTTCCTTTTTCCTTTCTCTTTCTCCACTTTAATCGAATCCTTTTTGTTATTACAAATCAACCATAGCCGAATTTCTTTGACTATTTAATCATTTTGCCAAAACTTCCCTTTCTCTTATTGTTTTGTTTTGGCCAAATTTTCAAGGGTAGATTCTTTTGGTTTTTCTTCAATCGAATTGGATAATAGGTAAGTGTTCATGGCGATTTTATTATTTTTCTTTTCTCTTTTCTAAGTCATTTTCTTGTGGACAAAAGCCGAATCTTTGGGCATTGTTAGCAAGGTTCTAACCATTATAGGAATCGATTATTCATTTAGGCTTTTTGGGACTTCGAAAGCAATCGATCTAAGTTTTCTCTAACGATCAAAGGTTGGTAAGTCAAGTGGTAAGAAATCTTGTCGATTCATTATTCTTTAATGGATGTAAAGCCAAAGGCTATGGTGGATAAGGATTGTGGTTGGCCGAATGGTCTATAGTAATGATTTAAGTTTTGGCCGAATGTAGGGGCAAGGTGATCTAGTGCGGTAGAGTGGATCCTTGGATTTTAGTATTGCGTTGGTGAAAGGTGTGTATCTTACACACTTTATAACTTGGTTTATATATGTATATTTGTGTGTTATAACTAATCATATTATGAAAGTGGGTAAATCGATGAGATCTGGATATGATACCATGATGGTATGAATGAGGATTCGGGTAAGTCCGTTTCAATATGTTGTTAATACATGTGGATTGAAATTATGATCTACGATTTATGATATATTCATTATGAGATACATATGAAAGTTTATTGTCATGATTTGTCTATCTATTGCATTGGTATGGGCAATATGAGAGGAGGGGGAAGATTGATGATTCGTTTCTTCGGACACCAGTGGTTTGGCACCACCAGTGGTTTGGCACCACCAGTGATTTGCTATCACATTCGTGTCTTCGGACACGGAGGTTTGGCACCTCATAGCGACTTGTCCCCGTGGTTAATTCCACCGTGGGTTGGCCCCACTTTTGAGATATGGGATCGTCGCGGTGATTTGGTATCACACGTGGGTTGGCCCCACAACTTGATGATTCGTGTCTTGGACACCGTGGTTTGGCACCACCGGTGATTTAGTATCACATTCGTGTCTTGGACACCGAGGTTTGGCACCTCATAGTGACTTGTCCCTGTGGTTAATTCCACCGTGGGTTGGCCCCACTTTTGAGATATGGGATCGTCTGCCAGTGATTTGGTATCACACGTGGGTTGGCCCCACACTTGATTATTTGTGACTTTGGTCACCAGTGATTTGGTATCACATTTGTGTCCTTGAGACACCAGTGGTTTGGCACCACCAGTGGTTTGGTACCACACGGGGTAGAAAAGGAGTTATGGATGGCTAGGTTTGGTGCATTATACATATATGTTGCTTTGTTATAATTTGTGTAAGTATGTGGTATTTACCCGGGAGAGGGAATATGCACTGAGTCTTGGTGACTCACCTTCTCCCTTATATTTTCAGGTGAATCATGAGATCGCGGATTTGGAGCCGGATGAACTCGAGGAGGCCATGCAATAAAGTTTGGTTTTACATGAACTTCTATTTGGGTACTTTATTTTAATTTGGTTTTCATATTTTATGGATTTTTAATAAGGCCTGTTTAATTATGGTTTTGGATTATTTATATTCTTTGAGATTTATTCTAAACCTGTTTAAGCATGTCACTTGGTCAATCTAAAATTGAGCTCAAAGTTTTCTAAACTAAAAACTCGCAATGGTTTTAAAAATCTTACCATCGGGTAATATGAATAGTTCGATAGAAAAATTACAAGTTAAGTGTTTTCAACAAATTAAGTGATTTCCAAAATTCAAGTTTCTATCCTATGATTCATCAACTAAGTCCTTAAGTTTTATGTAATTCAAAGTAAAGCTCAGTTTTAACTTATTTTCGAAAAATAAAGAATTTCAAAGAGTTTTTCACAAAATTTAATTGTTAATCCGATTCTTTCAAAAAATATTTTCCTTAGTGACATACCAGATTTGGTCGTGGCGTATTGACCGGGTTTGGGGTGTTACACTTAAGGTCCTTATATGGTAATTAGACCATTAAAGAAATGTATGTGGATATTATGGTGACGCATCCATGTAAGTTTAGAAAAAGGGCAAGGACTAAATTGGAAAGTGAAAATATTTAATTAATTAAAAGATGATAAAAAGAAATATCATCTTATTTTATCATCTTCTTCCCCAAAAATACATGGAAACCCTAGGAGAGAGAGAAGAAACTTTCATGACCAAATTGGGTAAGTTTCATTGCCCCATTTTTAGTAATTTTGATATTTTTGAAACCGGGATAACTTAATCTATCTATTTGAGGGATCAATTTGAGAAGTTATCAAAGTATGAAAAATGGGTCATGGATGTATATGCTGAAAATTAGAAATTTGTGGTAGAAAATGAAAGGTTGTTGATAGATAAACAACTTTTACAAAGTGATTTTTTGATGAAAACATGATTTAAGGAGTAATTGCATAAATTTCATTTTCTGAGCCTAGGGACGAAATTGGAATTTATGGAAAAGTTTGGGGCAAAATGGTAATTTTTCCTAGGATGTAAATTGAGTCCACATGAATATGAAATGTGATAAATTGACGTTAAATTTACTCGTATAGATCCGGATAGACCAAATTCGGAGTTAGAACGAGGAAAAGAGGAAAATGTCAGATTAGTAGATTTATGTACACGAACATTTGTCGAGGTAAGTTCGTGTAACTAAATTGTATATGTTTTTTATGCTTGAATTAAATGTTTTGTTTTTGAATTGTATAAATGCCATAAATATGTGAAATGATCATATACTCGTTAAAGCCTAATAAATGATAAATGATAAATGATAAAAATGTTAATTTTATACTTGAGTTGAATGTGAACATTCGAATTGCATAAATACATAAATATATGAGATTGACCACCTACTTGATAATGCTTGAAAGATGTTAATTCCTGTTTGAAAGAATGAAAATCGATGGATATGTGATTTTCCTAAAATGAACGAGGTTCTACATTGGTTGCTGACGGGATTTAGCTCGGACGAGTAATCCTATTGACCTCATTTATGAAAGGATTTAGCCCGAACGGGTAAACCTGATATAAGTCCTTTCGAGCATATGTTGTGGATTGGATTTAGCCCGACGAGTAATCCAGATCAAGCTCTTTAGAGCATATGTCATAAAAAAGATTTAACCTGGACTGGTAATCCTGTTGTCTATATATATGTGGCTCGAGAGTGTACTCTCTGAAATAGTACCTTATGGGTACCACTGAATATGAATTGACGGATCTTGATTTGTATACCTCGAGTGTACTACCTGTGTATCCATCGATATTCTGAATAAATTCAACAGGTAAAATTCTTGACATGAGAGAATATGAATAAGACATGAGTTGTTACACGTATTAGTCTAAAATACATGAGAATGATGATATATGACATTTGATATACGAAAACATGAGAGGATGATATTTGAACAAGGAATTCATTTGATGAATATGTTCATCCTTGATTATAGACTTGTATACTTTGAGTGTAATATTACTCGTGTGACATTGATATTTCAAGTAATATGAGTAAAGTTCTGATATGAAATAATCTAAACTTGAGATGAACTATTATGAAATTATACTTGTAATATAAAGAGATGATTTATGCATGTTAAATGAACACATGTTGTGGAATGCATATGTGCCTGGAAACTTGATTGTTGTTGAGCCCAAACATGTTTTGATGTTATTATGGAATATATGACTAACAAGGGCAATGAGGATATGTGTAGGGCTTGAGGTCAAATTGAACGAATGTGCCTTACATAGTTACCTCAAAATAGAATGAATGGCAAGTTAAGTACCATGTTATATGAACTTACTAAGCATGTAATGCTTACTTAGTTTTATTTCCTTGTTTTATAGTAAATTGGAAGCTCGTTGGATTGGAAGCTTGGCGGAGATCACTCATACTATCCATCGGCCTATATCGGTATATATGGTAAATCAATTATGGTTGTAATGGCATGTATAGGTTATATTGGCCCTATTGGCATGTAAATGTAAATGATGCTTGTAATTTAGCTATTGGAATGGCTAGTAATGGTTTGTTTTAATATATTTGTAATGTCATACTATGGTAGCTACATATGTGTTGTTAAGTATTTGATCAAATTATGTCTAACATATGGACTAAACCAAGGTAAGATTATAAACATGAATGCATGTAATGATATACCATGTTGAATGATGGAGTTTGCTTAACTTGAATGCTTGAAATGGTTGGTATTTGGATGTAACAGCCTGTTTTTGGTCAAATCAGAATAGTGGTTTTGAGACCACAAATCCGAGGTCAAAATATTTATTTTATTATTATTCTGAGGTCAATAACATGATTAAATGATGATGTGAAAATTTCGTTAAGAAATGTTATCGTTTGAATGCCTAATTGATAAAAAAAAACTAAATTGCAATAAGTGCAAAACTTGGATGCTAGATGAAAAAGGTGTTATATTGCTATGGTTTTTAAATATGGTGGCCTTAAATGGTAATTAGACCATTTGGAATGTTAGTGGACATTCTTGGACATGGTTAGGTAATTTTTTAATGTTTTATAACAAGGTTAAAATAGTAAATGGAATAATATATGTAGTAAAATAAAGAAAAGACAAAAACTATCATATTTTCTATCTTCTTCCACTGAAAATTAAAAAGAAGAATAGCCATGGAAACTTGAGCATTCGGCCTCTTCATTTTTGCTTGCATGTGAGTATAGTTTGTCCCATTTTTATCGATTTTTATGTTTTTGGAACCGTTGTAGCTTAAGCTAACTAATGAGGGGACTAAATTGCAAATTGGTTGAAAGATTAGGGTTTAGCCATTGATGAATGAGCATGTCTTTTGATGTTTAATGGAAGAATATGAGTCCTTGTTGTTAATTAAACAACTTTTGTTAAGGGACTTTTGATGAAAATGTGAATTAGGGGCTAATTTGTGAAATGTGAAAATTGTGTGGTAAAATTATGAAATAATGGAAAATATGGGCTGCTAGGGGCACCATTGTAATTCGAATAGCATGAGTTGTGATTAAATTTCATGAATTTGTGTTTTTATGAGATAAGGACTAGATTGTAAAAATGTGAAATATTAGGGGCAAAAGTGTAAATGTGCCTTAAAGAGTGTTTTTGGACTAAATTGAATGAATAGATGTTTAAATAAGTTAGTTTTCAATATATTTAGATCAACAAAAGCGAAATACGGACTTGGATCGGGGAAAAGATAAAGTTATCGACTAATCGACTCGATTCACCGTTTTAACCTCCGAGGTAAGTTCATATATGATAAACTTCAATATAAATGTATTTTATATGCTTTGATATTGCATGAATTGCAAATACGAGACCGTGGATATGAACGAAAATGATTCGATGAAGATTCGACAGTTGAAATCCCGGTTGAACCTTAGGAATAGGTTAGGATGCTAGTGACATGTCATTAGGTATACTTGAGTTGGCTTCGGGCCATGATTTAGCACTATGTGTGCGAGGTAAACCGATTTGGCTTTGGGCCATGCATATCGACTGATTTGGCTTCGGGCCATGGTATAGGTACTTATCGAGTGAGACCTTGAGTATCCGACTTCTATTCCGAATGGTTCAACGGGTAAATGAAGGATGTGGTTGAGTATGATATTAGTACAAGGTGGTACAGGTACATACGTAAATGAATTGAGTATTGAAAACTATGAAATTTATGAGTTCCTTGGTAAGTTATATGAATGATCATTTGATAGCTTGAGATTTAATAGAATTATTGCACATTGTTCTATTATTAATGAATGATGATAGTTACTCATTGTTAACATACGAGCTTACTACGCTATATAGCTTACTTTGTTGTTTATCTATGTTTTATAGTGATTTCAAAGCTAGCTCGGATTCGGGGATCGTCGGAGACTTCACCACACTATCCACTGACTCTTTGGTACTTTTGAAACTATGTTTTGAGTATATGGCATGTATAGGTATTATGAGTCATTTTGGTTATGGATTGATAAATATTTTGGTTATTTATAATGGCTTGTAAATGTATATGTTTTGGTTTGTAAATATAGCCATGAGATTTGGCTTAATTTGGTGGATTTGGATATGTGTTTATATGTGCATATATGGTTGATATTGAGTTCTTGGATGGATATGTGAATGACCATATTATAAAGTTTGTGGAATTGGTACCTTGCTTGTGAATTGGTACAAAAATGAGGTTTGTTAGGTAATGGTTAAACTAATTGATTGGTATAAGTATTTGAGTAGGTTTTGGTTGAGTAAAACTTGAGATATAAGCATGTTGGTTATTAATATTTGAAATGGTATGAAATTGTCTTGAATGTGGTTAGAATAGATGTTCTATTGTGCTATGAATTGGTGCCATTTGGGTTGTTTAGGTACATGAGATTTTGGGTGGCAAATTGGCTTGGTAAATAGCCTATTTTTGTCCACACGGGCAGAGACACGGGCATGTGTCTCAGCCGTGTGTGATACATGGTCATGCTACATGGCCGTGTGTCCCCTGGTGTTGAAATTGAAATGAAGTCGATATGCTCCACACGCTCACACACACGGGCGTGTGCTCGATCGTGTGGTACAAGTCAGTATACCGCCTAATTGGCACACAACCTAGCACACGGGCGTGCGACTTGGCTGTGTTGCATAAGTTAGTATACCCTACAGGTTTGGCACGGCCTATCACACGGCCTGGCACACGGGCGTGTGTGGCCACTTCGAAGGGCACACGGGCTAGACACACGGGCGTGTGGTTGGCCGTGTGACCCAAGTCAGTAACCTCACTTTTTTGGACACGGGCTGGGACACGGCCATGTATTCCCATTTTGAGTGTCCACACGGCCTGTGACACGGGTGTGTCTATTGGCCGTGTGAGACACACGGCCTGGTCACACAGGCGTGTGTCCTTTGTTTTGGAGAAAAATTTGCGAAGTGTTGAAAATTTTTTCGAGTTTCCGATTTAGTCCCGAACCACTCCCAATACATGTTTAAGGCCTTGTAGGCTCGTTTAAGGGACACTATGATTGATTGTGATTGAATTGTATTTGAATTGATATATTGTGTAACACCCCTTACCCGTATTCAATGCCGGAATAGGGTACGAGGCATTACCAGACATAAACACAAGCAAACATACATTTTCGAGTCATAAATTTCCATTCAAATTAAAACTTTTCGTACACATTCATATCGTCCCTAAAACGAGCCTACGAGGCTCAATACATGCTTTGGAAGTGGTTCGGGACTAAACCGAGAACTTTAGAAAATTTTACAAAACCTAGAAAATTTTTCATGTTACAGGGCTCACACGCCCGTGTGGTTCAAGGGACATGCCCGTGTGACCCTTAGATACGCCCGTGCTACAGGCCGTTTTCAAAAAAGGGTGCTCTTTGACTTGTGCCACATGGCCGTGCCACACGACCGTGTGCTAGGCCGTGTGGTCAATTTTATTTTCATAACTTTTCATAAAATAGGTGCAGAGTTCACACAGCCGGGGCACATGCCCGTGTTCAAGGCCGTATAGCACACACGGCCGAGACACACGCCCGTGTCTCTGTCCGTGTGCTCGATTCTGGACATTCTATTTTGCAACAATTAAGGTGCAGGGGACACACGGCCGAAACATATGCCCGTGACACACGGCCTAGACACACGCCTTGTAACACCACAAACTCGGCCTAGACGTTATGGCCGGATCTAACGTGTCACATCAAAATGTTATTTGAAAACTACGCGTTCATTGAAAACCCTTCTTCAATTTAAAACTTTCTACCGTTTAAAAATCCCATTTTTCGTTGCTTAACAAAACCAGATTTGCTCAAAGTCATTCCCTTGTAAAAATATTATTATTTTTAAAACCTTGTTTGTAGCGGAAGTCTGACTTAAACAGTTACGGAAACGTGATATTTTGAAAACAGTAGTTATTGTTTTAAAAACCCGTGTTTAAAAGCCTAGCAGTTTGTAAATGAAAGAAGTACCAAATAAAAGTTAAAATGAAAATCCCAATGGCCTTATTACAAAAATTATTAACCTAATAATTAAAATAAAGTCGCTAAATTTAACCCAAAAACATATTGGACGAGTGGCCACCAACGAGTCCCTTGCAGCTCCAAATCCACTAAGGCTGGGGATTACCTGCACAGTTAAATGTAAAAGGGGTGAGTTACAAGAACTCAGTGTGTAATCCCCTATTACGGTCACAGTCTGGGCCCGAGCCCATACGGTATCAGTCTGGGCCCGAGCCCATACGGTATCAGTATGGGCCTAAGCCCTATTTGGTAACAATCTGGGCTTAAGCCCTATATCACAACAATGCAATGGATATGTAACCCAACCCATACCAACCAAACTCTCCACCTGTACCAACCAATCTCTCCATGTGGGGACCATGTCGACCCACCCAGCCAAACTCTCCAATGATGCAGCTTAGTTGCTAATATCGGTATACGTGGCTGAGCCACTAGAATCACAAAACGTGGCGATGCCACTATAACGGTAAATGTGGCAATGCCACTATAACGATAAATGTGGCGATGCCACTATAATGGTACTTCCTCCAAATCATAAAACCCAACCCAATGCAATATGACACGTATGCAGTGTATCACAATCATATACAGTTATAAAGACATCACATAAACATCATTTAAACTACCTCTAAGGGTATAATGGTCATTGTGTCATTTAGGGGTAAAACGGTAATTTCACCCGTTAGGGGTATTTCGATAATTTTACCCACCAAGGGTATTTCGGTAATCTACCCCTTGAGGGTATTTCGGTAATTTACCCAACAAGGGTAATTCGATAATTTACCCACCAAGGGTAATTCGGTAGTTTACCCACCAACGGTAATTCGTGATCAACCCCTCCAGGGTATTTCGGTAATTTCGCCCATTAAGAGTATTTCGGTAATTTAGTCATCTACCGGCCTTTCCAAAAGCCTACTGTCGCCTCGAACGACACAGGTTCCCTTTTTGGTCAAAACGGTGCAATTGGGCCTAAAGCCCAATTTCGGCCCAAGCGGGCCCACACGCTCATGTGGCCCATTCAGTCCATTTTTGGTCATGGTTCTACGAACTTCGCAGTCGCATCCATCACCCGGCACTTACTATGAATTTTACCTCTGTGGGCCCACTAGCCCGCTGGGCTCACTTAGCCCACTTCGGCTCAACAAGGCCCATTACGGCCTAAGCCCACGAGAAAGTTCGTGGCACTCCCAAAGGTCTATCGTCAACGTTCGTGGCTCGGTCTATCACTATGAGCGTTCACACGCTCGAGTGATCTCAGATGCTGATATTCCGGCTTTTCGGTATTTTGGCTTTTAGCCGCTTCACAGATCATAGCATTATCAGAACATACAGGATTGTGAGATTACACACCTTAATCTCTGAATTGTTTCTTGAATTCGCGAACACCAACCTAGAGCCATCAAAACTTTTGTTAGCCTTAAATTGCTAAAATAACCCTCTCCTTAAAGTACACACTCCAATATATCTTCCTTACCTTGCCTGAATGAGAGTGTTCCCTAATTACTCAAAGTTCGTAGCTCAGACCCAAATCCATGCCTTGCCTAGGATCTGGACTGTAACCAACATTTGTTAGACAGAAACAACTACCATTATCTCAACAAAAGGTAACTTCCGAAACAAGAGCTCGAAGGGTACCACAACCTACCCATACCGATTGTTAGTAAGCTTTTATGAAGATCGACTTACCAGGAATGATAGGACCGAAGAGTGCTCGACCAACCCCCCCTTATCAGCAGTGCAATCGAAAATGGCTAGTCTAGCAGATGAGGAGTGTTCGGCCTAACCCACGAGAATCTACCGAAGAAGAACATAAATAGAATGGGCCACAAGATAATGGGGTAATCGGCTAGAAAGAAAATTAAGGTTTTAAGAAAGTTTGCGTTCGGCTAACAGAGAAACCGAGAGAAAAAAGTAGTGTAGTTATTCGGCTTAGAGAAAAGAAAAGGAGACAAACTAGGTGTGAAGAGAAATGGGAAGAGGAGTAGTGATTCGGCCAACCCAGTGTTTAGGCTATTAGCAAGAAAAAGAAGAATGTACGAAAGGTAAGAAGAAGAGAAAGAAAGAGAGTGAGAATTCGGCAAAGGTGGATTGAGAAGGAAATGACCCGAAATGCTAGAGAAAAATACCAAAATGCAAAAACTCTCAAAAGAAAATCCAGAGAAAATTCGGCACTCTCCCTTCTCAAAACTGAATATGCACATCCAAATGACCACCCTTGGCTGAAATTCCCTATCACAACCTTCCCCACATTCGGCCAACACTTGCACACTCATCCATCCCCTGATTCTCTCCACCGAATCCTCCTAGAATAGCTCCCCACCTTCCATTTGAATTATTTGACCAAGTCTCCAACTCCCCTTGAAGAGTTCGATCCGAACTCTGCTTCCTCCCCTCTCAAGTCACAAAATAAAAGCCTCTAATTGCAACTTGTGGGATTCGAACCCCACTCTCCATGCCTTCCCAATGATGCCACTGCCACTGAGCTACAAGCTCATCTTGTGTCATCTTAACGCACACCATTTTACTTAAGCCCTACTGCCAACAACCCTCTCCACTAAAGGGCCAAAATCGAAAATTTCCTGTGCTCGGACTCGAACCCAGGCCTCTTTAGGACCCCCAAACACACTCAAATAGCTAGCCGATCAAGCCAAACATGAATTCAAGCAAAAATTATAGCCCCTAATTTGGGACGTTGCAACTCTACCCCCTTAAAGAAATTTCAGCCTCGAAATTTACCTGATTAGAAGAGATGAGGGTATTTCTGTCGCATCGCCTCCTCAGGCTCCCACGTGGCTTCCTCTGAACTGTGATTACGCCACAACACCTTGACTAACGGAACAGACTTCCTCCTTAACACATTATCATCACGATCCAGTATCTGTACCGGTTCCTCCTCAAAAGTCAAATTAGGTCTTACCTCGATCTCCTCCACCGGTACTATATGGGAAGGATCAGAACGGTATCGCCTTAGCATAGAAACGTGGAACACATTATGTATACGATTTAACTCAGGAGGCAGTTCTAGCTAATAGGCAACCGGCCCCACACGTTTTACTATCCGGTAAGGTCCGATAAATCTAGGGCTCAGCTTGCCCTTCCGCCCAAACCTCAGAATCTTCTTCCATGGTGAGACATTCAAGAAGAAAAAATCTCCCACCGAGTACTCAATCTCTTTACGCTTTAAATCAGCGTATGACTTCTGCCTGTCAGATGCTTCTTTTAACTGACCCCGGAAGCTCTTCAGGAAATACATCCGGAAACTCCTTTACTGTCCTGACATCCCCAACAGACAAACCCTTAACATCAGATGTGCTGACATAAGCTAGGAACGCCTCGCACCCTTTGCGGACCAGTTTCTCGGCCCTTAATGCAGAGATTACATTAGATAAATAATCCCTTCGCTCCCCTATCATGACCGCCTCCTCAACTTCCGAAGACTTCAATACCATACGCTTAGCAGCGCAATCCAAATTTGCACGATGTTTCGCTAACCAATCCATGCCCAGAATGAGATCGAACTCGCCAAACAGCAGTTCCATTAAATTCACCGGAAAGACAACCCCTTGAACCTCTAGAGGCACATTTCTAAACAGTTTGTTCACCCTAACCGACTTTCCCAGTTGACTAATCACCGACATATCCCTATCAGTACTTTCGAACTATATGCCCAAAGTTCCAGACACAGTACATGCAACATACGAATGCATAGACCCAATTCAATTAAAGCTGTATATGGTACATTATGATTGAGGAACATACCGCTTGTCGGATGTCGTCGCCATCCTCCTCTCTAGCGCCGCAAGCATAAACCAACGCTGGCTGTCTCGCCTCTTTGTTACCAGCACCTCTGCTCGGTGCTCCTCAACCTCGTCCAAACCCATTTCCCTCTCTAGGTGGACCACGGGCTCTCGATGGCTACTGACCACCTCTCCATGGCTGTACATAGCCCTGACCTGCTGCTTGCATCTGAACAGGCTTCCGAGGACAATTTCTAAACTGATGATCCTTGGACCCACATCTGAAACACCCCCCAGTTCTTTTCATGCACTCTCCCAAATAAGGTCTCCCACACTCAACGCAAGGCTGCGATCTGACTGCAACATTAGGAACCCCAGCTCGAGTTGGCCCATCAAACCTGGGCCTCTTCCCAGGCCCACCAAAAGAACTTGAGGGCCCAAAATCCCTCTTATTTTTGCCCCTTTCCTTCTCACAGTTTTGACGCTCAGAGCGTTTCACATCCTCGGAAATCTTTGCCTTCTCGATCAAGGCAGCAAAGTCCCTTTCCCTCTACGGGGCTATCAGTACCCGCAACTCATCCTGGAGACCATCTTCGAACCGCACGCAGTGCTCATACTCAGTCACGACTATGCCCCGAGCATACCAGCTCAACCGTAGAAACTCTGCCTCATACTCTGCTACAGACTTATTCCCCTGTGTAACATCCCAGTTTAGGGCCTAGTTGGAATAGTGGTTTGAGACCACAAATTCGAGGGTTATGAATGTGTTTTTGAGGTTTATATTATGTATGCATGCTAGTGTGAAAGTTTCATGAAGCAATTTTGTGGAATTGTGGTTGAATTGTCCAAAAGGACTAAATTACAAAAGTTGCAAAATGTGTGTTTCTAGAAGCTATTTGTGTGAAATAGCTTTAGATTATTAATTAGAGGTCCTTAAATAGTAATTTACCCAAATTCTAATTTTTAGACAAAAATGGGCATGGATGAGTCAAAATTTGAAGTTTATCAAAAAGGGCATTTTGGTCATTTATCAAATAAGTGATTAAAATAGGTGAAAAGATGACAAATTCATTCATCTTCTTCCCCTTAGCTGCCGAAAATTAGAGAAGCCATTGTTAGGGCTCTTTCAACTTTTCAAGCTTGCTAGTAAGTGCTCCTAAGCCCGGTTTTGATATTCTTTGTATTTTTAAAGTCCTGGTAGCATGAGTAAGCTATTTTTAGCTATTTGATGATCTATAATGGATGTTCAAAAATGTGGTCATGAATGACATGCATGTATTTTGATGTTTTATGGAAGATTATGAAAGCTTTTGTTAAGTGATTTTCCATGAAAATGCATGTAGGGACTTGATTGTGAAAAACTTTAGTTTGGTCATACATGTGTGATTTAGTGAGATTTGATGAATGCTTTAGTTGAGTAAGTGGTTCGGCTAAGTATGAAAGGATAGAAAGTTGAATAAAAATCACTTTATGAGCCTTGGGGCTAAAGTGTAAATATGAGAAAGTTTAGGGGCAAAATAGTAATTTTTCTAAAGTATGAAATGTGGGTCAATTTAGTCAATGTGTGTATTGAATAAGCTGAACTATTCATTATAGATCAAGAAAGACGAAGCCCGGATCGAAACCGAGGCAAAAGTAAGGTGGTGGACTAAATTGCATATTTCCATACTTTTGAGTATCGAGGTAAGTCTATGCATAAATAATGCATTCATACTTACAATTTGTTAATGCTAGCTAGTGTGTAGCATGTTTGAGAACCTATGTGGGATGAATGTAGTAGAAAATATGGAATGAATGTATGATCGAGAATGATTAAGTAAGTAGACTTGTGCATGTGTTGTGATAATGCTAGATGGTGGGCTAAGTGCGATGCCATCCTAATGCATATTGACGATGAGCTAGCTATGTGCGATGCTATCGTGAGGTATATCGTTTGGTGAGCTATGTGCTGAATCACTATGAATACATTTGTGGTAGGCTAAGTGCGATACCACCTTATTAATCAATTGCGGTGTGCTAAGTGCGAAACCACTGAGATATTGGCTGTGTGGATTAACTGTGTGTATTAGCTATGTGTAATAGTTGTGTGGATTAGCTATATGAACTAGCTGTGTGGATAAGTTATGTGAATAAACTGTGTGGATAAACTGTGTGGATGTATTACGAGAAATAATGATGTGTTGTATATTGTGTAAATGTGACATAGAATGCAGGGGTGCATTTTGATGGTTATGAGTATGTGACTCATGATGTGTTGGAAATGTGGTAAGGGTTAGAAAGAGTAAGCATAGTTGTTCATTACTTTTGGTAGTATAATGCTAATTGTTGTTTAGCTTATACTATGATGCTTATTTGTTTATGTGTAAACTTACTAAGCTCAAAGCTTACTCTCTTTCTTTTCCCTTGTCTTATAGATTAAAAGCGTTGAATCAAGATACGAGGATCATCAGAAGATAGCCCACATAGCAGCACACTTTGGTACATGAAACTTAATGTTTTGTATATGGCATGTATAGGGGCTAGATAAGTTAGTAAATTTTGTTGTAAATGGCTAAGATGTGTTGGCCTTTAGATGGATAGCTTATTTTGTATAATGCCATGGTTGTTGGCTATTACATTATATGAAAGAAAGATGTAGTTTTCTATGTGAGAATGCACTTCAATTTGAGTTGATTATAATGGTGTTAGATGAGTATATGTTGTGTATGTTAGAAGGGTGAAAAGAACTAGACACTTAGTCTTGTTCTTGACCATGTGGATAGACACACGGGCATGTGTCTAGGCCATGTGTGACACACGGTCAGCCCACGGGTGTGTGCTGTGGTCGTGCGTCCCCTGCATGTTAACATTGTAAGTCAGGATAGTCCACGGGCTAGCCACACGGGCGTGTGACTAGGCTTTGAGGCCGTGTGAAGTCTGCACTTGACACTTAGAAATTTAATTGTCACACGGGCCAGGGCCACGGGCGTGTCCAGGCCGTGTGGATTTAGTCAGTGTCGACCACGGGTGGAAGGCACGGACATGTAATAGGGTACACGGGCATGTTCCCAAACCGCATGGGCGTGTGCCTTAATCATGGGGCATTTGGCAAAATGCTTGGGTTTTTAGGCACGGTCTGGGGACATGGGCGTGTGTGCCCATGCACGGGCGTGTCTAATCTTGCACGGGCGTGTGAGACCTGTATAAAAGAGAAAAATTTTAAGGATCGTAAAAGTTCCGGATTAGTCTCGAGAGCCCTCGTGTGTATGAGTGAGGCCTCGTAAGTCGAGAATGAGGTTATAGCGAGTAATAACGTTGAGCCTAAGTGGCGATTAAGTGGTCTGAGTTCGGTAACGCCTCGGGCCCAGTTCCCGGCGTAGAACCCGGGTAAGGGGTGTTACACCCTGAACCAGATTCAGAAATTCCTTTCTTCGGGCATCCACATAACTTGCCCCGACATATTTTCCTTGGAAGGCCACCTTAAAGAAGTCCCATGTCAATCGGTCGGCCTGCGTGCCTTCCCTCACGGTAAGCCACCATTGATATGCCTCATCTCGCAGTAAAGACACTACTCCCTTCAGCTTTTGCTCCACCGTGCAGTCAAGATCATCCATTATTCGCTCGACGGCCTCTAACCAATATTCTGCTACATTCGGAGCTACACCAGAGATGCCCCTGAAGATTTTCGCCCCGTTCGATCGGAGTTGCTCAGAAATTGACCCTCGGCCCACTGACACAGTACTTGCACTAGCAACCCTTTCCAGAACCCGTAGCATCACTTGGGATAGGGCATCATCCCCACCGGCTCGATCATGAGACCCCGTCTCAGTCACTGGTGAGGCTGGTGCTTCCCTGTCAGGCATGTGTCCTGACGCTGACGATCCATCCCTAGCACCACGGCCTCTACCTCGGCCACGTGTACCCCTTCCGCGACCTCTTGTGCTCATATCGATGTAGCGTATTTTTCTGATTAAAAAGTTTTATGAATCAGCTTATAGTTCTCTTAATGATTAACAGATATCTTATGAAAAACAGTGATTAGGGTTGTTCTCGCAGATCGAATTTACTACAGTCTCAGTCTCCTATAGTCTTAGTCTCTATAACAAAAGAGTTTCAGTATGCTACTACTATCCCTAGTAGTTTCTAAATACAGTCATTTCAGCATATAACAGAGTACAGTGTCAAGAAACTTACGGATTTGGTGCCGAAGACTCGGTGTGCCACACTTTCAGTAACACTATCACTTTCCAAACTAAAAATTTAAGCAAATTAGAAAAATTTTCAAAACCCACTCCACAACCGAGTTTTGCAACCTGGCTCTTATACCATTAAATGTAACACCCCAAACCTGGCCTAGACGTTATGGCCAGATCTAACGTGTCACATCAAAATGTTATTTGAAAACTACGCGTTCATTGAAAACCCTTCTTCAATTTAAAACTTTCTACCGTTTAAAAATCTCGTTTTTCGTTGCTTAACAAAACCAGATTTGCTCAAAGTCATTCCCTTGTAAAAATATTATTATTTTTAAAACGTTGTTTGTAGCGGAAGTCTAACTTAAACAGTTACGGAAACGTGATATTTTGAAAACAATAGTTATTATTTTAAAAACCCGTGTTTAAAAGCCTAGCAGTTTGTAAATGAAAGAAGTACCAACTAAAAGTTAAAATGAAAATCCCAATGGCCTTATTACAAAAATTATTAACCCAATAATTAAAATAAAGTCGCTAAATTTAACCCAAAAACATATTGGACCAGTGGCCACCTCCGAGTCCCTCGCAGCTCCAAATCCACTAAGGTTGGGGATTACCTGCACAGTTAAAAGTAAAAGGGGTGAGTTACAAGAACTCAGTGTGTAATCCCCTATTATGGTCACAGTCTGGGCCCGAGCCCATACGGTATCAGTCTGGGCCTAAGCCCTATTCGGTAACAATCTGGGCCTAAGCCCTATATCATAACAATGCAATGGATATGTAACCCAACCCATACCAACCAAACTCTCCACCCGTTCCAATCAATCTCTCCATGCGGGGACCATGTCGACCCACCCAGCCAAACTCTCCAATGGTGCAGCTTAGTTGCTAATATCGGTATACGTGGTTGAGCCACTAGAATCACAAAACGTGGCGATGCCACTATAACGGTAAATGTGGATGCCACTATAATGGTGAATATGGCGATGCCACTATGACGGTACTTCCTCCAAATCATAAAACCCAACCCAATGCAATAGGACATGTATGCAGTGAATCACAATCATAAACAGTTATAAAGACATCACATAAACATCATTTAAACTACCTCTAAGTGTATAATGGTCATTGTGTCATTTAGGGGTAAAACGGTAAATTCACTCCTCGGGGGTATTTCGATAATTTTACCTACCAAGGGTATTTCGGTAATCTACCCCTCGAGGGTATTTCGGTAATTTACCCAACAAGGGTAATTCGGTAATTTACCCACCAAGGGTAATTCGATAGTTTACCTACCAAGGGTAATTCGGTAGTTTACCCACCAAGGGTAATTCGGTGATCTACCCCTCGAGGGTATTTTGGTAATTTTGCCCATTAAGGGTATTTCGATAATTTAGTCATCTACCGGCCTTTCCGGAAGCCTACTGTCGCCTCGAGCGACACAGGTTCCCTTTTTGCTCAAAACGGTGCAATTAGGCCTAAAGCCCAATTTCAGCCCAAGTGGGCCCACACGCTCGTGTGGCCCATTCAGTCTATTTTCGATCACGATTCTGCGAACTTTGCAGCCGCATCTATCACCCGCCATTTACTATGAATTTTGCCTCTGTGGGCCCACTAGCCCACTGGGCTCACTTAGCCCACTTCGGCTCAACAAGGCCCATCACGGCCTAAGCCCACGAGAAAGTTCGTGGCACTTCCAAAGGTCTATCGCCAACGTTCGTGGCTCGGTCTATCACTATAAGCGTTCGCACGCTCGAGTGATCTCGGATGCCGATATTCCGGCTTTTCAGTATTTCGACTTTTAGCCGCTTCACAGATCATAGCATTATCAGAACATACAGGAGTGTGAGATTACACACCTGAATCTCTGAATTGTTTCTTGAATTCGCGAACACCAACATAGAACCATCAAAACTTTTGTTAGCCTTAAATTGCTAAAATAACCCTCTTCTTAAAGTACACACTCCAATATATCTTCCTTACCTTGCCTGAATGAGAGTGTTCCCTAATCACTCAACGTTCGTAGCTCAGACCCAAATCCACGCCATGCCTAGGATCTGGATTGTAATCAACATTTGTTAGACAGAAACAACTACCATCATCTCAACAAAAGGTAACTTCCGAAACAAGAGAACGAAGGGTACCACGACCTACCCATACCGATTGTTAGCAAGATTTTATGAAGATCGACTTACCAGGAATGATAGGACCGAAGAGTGCTCGACCAACCCCCTTATCAGCAGTGCAATCGAAAATGGGTGGTCTAGCAGATGAGGAGTGTTCGGCCTAACCCACGAGAATCTACCGGAGAAGAACAGAAAAAGAATGGGTCACAAGATAATGGTGTAATCGGCTAGCAAGAAAAATCAAGGTTTTAAGAAAGTTTGCGTTCGGCTAATAGAGAAACCTAGAGAAAAAAGTAGTGTAGGTATTCGGCTTAGAGAAAAGAAAAGGAGACAAATGAGGTGTGAAGAGAAATGGGAAGAGGAGTAGTGATTCGGCCAACCCAGTGTTTAGGCTATTAGCAAGAAAAAGAAGAATGTACGAAAGGTAAGAAGAAGAGAAAGAAAGAGACTGAGAATTTGGCAAAGGTGAATTGAGAAGGAAATGACCCGAAATGCTAGAGAAAAATACCAAAATGAAAAAACTCTCAAAAGAAAATCCAGAGAAAATTCGGCACTCTCCCCTCTCAAAACCAAATATGCACATCCAAATGACCACCATTGGCCGAAATTCAATATCACAACCTTCCCCACATTCGGCCAACACTTGCACACTAATCAATCCCCTAATTCTCTCCACCGAATCCTCCATGAATAGCTCCCCACCTTCCGTTTGAATTATTTGACCAAGTCTCTAACTCCCCTTGAAGAGTTCGATCCGAACTCTGCTTCCTCCCCTCCCAAGTCACAAAATAAAAGCCTCTAATTGCAACTTATGGGATTCGAACCCCACTCTCCATGCCTTCCCAATGACGCCACTGCCACTGAGCTACAAGCTCATCTTGTGTCATCTTAACGCACACCATTTTACTTAAGCCCTACTGCCAACAGCCCTCTCCACTAAAGGGCCAAAAACTGAAATTTTCCCAGGCTCAAACTCGAACCCAGGCCTCTTTAGGACCCCCAATCACACTCAAATAGCTAGCCGATCAAGCCCAACATGGATTCAAGCAAAAAACTATAGCCCCTAATTTGGGACGTTACACGCCTGTGTGTCTACCCATGTGGACAAAAGAAGGCTATTTACCAAGCCATTTGCCACCCTTTTAATGCACATACCTACATAACATAACATAGCACCAATTCAAGCTTATACATACAACCAAATCATCCACAACCAAGACATCAACATATCATTCATATGCAAACATCTATCCTACATAATCATCACCTAACTTGCCAACTCAAATCATGCAAGTTTCCACATTCATGAAAGGCATCATCATATGAATATACTTATACCAATGTTAGCCAATTTCAAATGGCCTTATACAAAATGAACTACTAATCAACATAGGCCAACACATTTGGCCAAATCAATTATGACACATAACAAAATGACCAAGTCCCCTATACATGCCATAACTCAAAATGTTGAATTCATTGATACCAAAATAATTGTTGATAGTGTGTATGGATCTCCGACGATCTCCGCAACTCGAGCTAGCTTGGTGACACTATAAGACAAGGGAAAGGAAGGTAAGTAAGCTATATAGCTTAATAAGTTCATATGCAAATAATAAACAACAATAACCATACAATTTCCATATAAGTAACATACGTATATCAACCTAAATGTCATTAAAACCTCATGAACATAACATACTCAATCACATTCTTACCAATAGTTCATCATATACCGAATTCATTTCCTTTGAGTTTTTTTTTGTACATACCTGTACCAACTCATAACATAATCACATACTTTCTCGTCTTTGACATAACCGTTGAACCACTTGGAATACTATCGGATACACAGAAAAATTTGCACATAAGTGCCACATATGTAGCCAATGCTACCACAAATATCATAACACATACTCTCGAGCTATCCTCGGGCCTGCTCACACAAGCTGTCAGTCAAGACGTAGCTACGCGGTGCTGCTCACACAAGCTATCAGATTTCCACAACATATGCCGGTATACCCAGCCACTGGTAGGACGTACAGGACCAACACCCGGGACACATAAATCACATAATCACATGGGTTCCTAGTGACATGTCACTTGTATCCTAATATATTCCTAAGGTTCAACCGGGATTTCTCTCTTGTTGGAACTTTGTCGAATATGCTCATAGAATCAATCATACATTTCATGCAATATCAAAACATTAAAATACAAATATAACATTGCATTATTTACATACGAACTTACCTTGGTACAAAAATAGTGAAAATTCAGCAAATTCAGCTCATTTAACATTGCCGGAACTTCATTTTTCTTAATCTATAATAGCAAATTTAGCTCATTTAATATTCACATTATTCAATTCAGCTCAAAAATCACATTATGGCAAAAATACAATTTTCCCCTAACTTTTAACTTTTTACATTTTGGTCCCTAGGCTCGTAAAATGAAACGTATTCAATTTCATTAAAACCCAAGCCTAGCCAAACTTTATTCATGCTCATAACAGCCCACAATTTCCATTAAATCACACTTTTACTACATATTTTATAACCTTTACAAATAGGTCTTTTTTGACATTTTTACTGAAAATCACTTAGTAAAAGTTGTTTTTCCAACATCAAACTTGCATAATCTACCATTAAACATCAAAATAAAAAAAATATTTAACATGGGTCAAACCCTAGACCTTGGTTCTTTCTTAAATTTGTGGTAGAAATAGATAGATCGGGTTACAATGATTTCAAAAATGTAAAGAGCATTAAAAACGGGGCAAGAACAGACTTACAATCGAGCTTGAAAGTGCCCAAACCCTAGTTATGGCATCCTCCTCTAAATTTTGGCTAGCATGAAGAAGATGGACAAGATTTTGGCTTGATTTTTTGCTTTTTAATTCATTTAATTACCAAATGACCAAAATACCCCTAACTTAAAACATAAAAATTCTCTTACTCCATGTACATTTTTGTCCACTAACTTAAAAAATGGTCTAATTACCTTATAAGGACCTTCAATTTAAAATCTCATAGCAATTGGACACCTTAAACACATAGAACTCAAATTTTACACTTTTTGCAATTTTGTCCTTTTAACTAAATTGAGTGCCCAAACGTCAAAATTTTCGAATGAAATTTTCATGAAATCATTTCATAAAACTGTAGACCATAGAAATATAATAAAAATAAATTTTACTACATCGAATTTGTGGTCTCGAAACTACTGTTCCGACTAGACCCAAAATTGGGCTGCTACATATTGTATATGAAATGTATTTTTTAAAGTGTTTTAAGTTCGGTAATGCTCCATAACCCTATTCTGATGGTGAATATGGGTGAGGGGTGTTACATTTATTGGTATCAGAGCTACGGTTTAGTCGATTCTAGGACTAACGTAGCGCGTATGAGAGTCTAGCTATACATGCCATATATAAACTGTGATAGTGTGATGACTTCTAACATTTGAAAATGTGTTTTTATATAGAAAATTGATCCCAATAGAGTGATAGATGATGAGGTTGAGAGTAATTCGCCTGCTCCCGCGCAAGGGATAGCGCCGTGTTAATCTAGACCCGTAATGGGCAGCCAGGGAGGAGAGGCTAAAGAAGCCTTCTTCCAAATGATGAATGAGTGGTTCACTCAATACATTCGTACGAACCCAGCTGATCAACAACCTCCACCCCTTCCTAATCCTCAACCTGTACCTGTAGCTCCTCAAGGAGTCGAGCTTTTAAGATTGAATAAGCCTTCAGTTGACAAGATTCGTAAACACGGGGCTGAAGAGTTCAGAGCTAATGTTGATGATGACTTTGAGAGAGCCGAGTTTTGGCTTGAAAATATGATTCAAGTGTTTGACGAGCTTTCTTGCATGCCAGCTGAATGTTTAAAGTGTGTTATATCCCTTCTGAGAGATACCACGTATCAGTGGTGGAATACATTAGTATTGGTGGTGTCGAGGGAGAGAGTCACCTGGGAATTCTTTTAGACTAAGTTCCGGAAGAAATACATCAGTCAACGGTTTCTGGATCAAAAGCATAAAGAGTTTTTAGAATTGAAACAAGGCCGTATGACCGTAATTGAGTATGAGAGAGAATTTGTGCGGTTAAGTAAATATGCTCGAGAGTACGTTTCTACTGAAGAGATAATCTGCAAGCGATTTGTTGATGGGCTGAACAAAGATATTAAACTTTTGGTCAAAATTTTAGATTTGAAAGAATTCGTGGTGTTAGTTGACCAGGCCTGCAAAGCTGAAGATTTTAGCCGAGAAAAGAAGAAAGCTGATTCAGAGGCTAGAGATTGGAAGAAAAGATCAATGAATAATCCTTCTCATTCTTCATCAAAGAAATTTCGAGATTCGTTTAGTCGATCGAATGCATCAGTTGGATACCAAAATAGAGATCGTGGAAATCAACATGTGAATCCTAAAGCACAAGCTACTTCTGTCTTGAATGTTGGCAGTGTGAAAAATAATAAACCCGAGTGCCAACAGTGTAGGAGACGACATTTTGGTGAATGCTAGAATAAGAGTAGTAAAGCTTGCTTTGCTGAGAATAGACTATTTGTTTGATCAGTTGAAAGGTGCAACAGTATTTTCAAAGATTGATTTGAGATCGGGTTATTATCAGTTGCGAGTTAAAGAGTCGGATGTGCTGAAAATTGTGTTTAGAACGAGGTACGGACATTATGAATTCCTTGTTATGACTTTTGGACTAACTAATGCTCCTGCCATTTTTATGGATTTGATGAATCAGATATTTAGACCGTATTTAGACAGATTTGTTGTTGTGTTCATTGACGACATTCTGATCTATTCGCGAGATGAATCTGAGCATGCCGAGCATTTGAGGATTGTGTTGCAGACCTTGAGAGATAAGCAACTGTATGCTAAATTTAGCAAATGTGAGTTCTGGCTCCGGAAATTTGGATTTTTGGGGCACATTGTTTCTGCGTCAGGTATAAGAGTTGATCCGAGCAAGATATCTACAGTTATTGACTGGAAACCACCTAGAAATGTATTCGAGGTCAGAACTTTTCTGGGATTGGCTGGTTACTATCGACGCTTTGTTAAAGGGTTCTCGATGATTGCTACACCGATGACCAGACTGTTACAGAAAGATGTAAAGTTTGAATGGTCTGAGAAATTTCAACAAAGCTTTGATCAATTGAAAACATTGTTAACTGAGGCACCAATGTTAGTTCAACCAGAGTTTGGTAAAGAATTTATGATTTATAGCGATGCGTCATTGAACGGTTTAGGTTGTGTGTTGATGCAAGAAGGAAAAGTGATAGCTTATGCTTCCAGATAGTTGAAAACGCATGAGAAGAACTATCCGACGCACGATTTGCAGTTGGCCGCTATAGTTTTTGCAATAAAAATTTGGCGACATTATTTGTACGGTGAAAAATGCCACATCTTTACTGATCATAAAAGTTTAAAGTATATTATGACTCAGAAAGATCTGAATTTGCGACAACGAAGATGGCTTGAACTATTGAAAGATTATGAGTTGATAATTGATTATCAGCCGGGGAAAGCAAATGTGGTCACGGATGCTTTGAGTAGAAATTCGTTGTTTGCCTTGAGAGCAATGAATACACAGTTGACATTATCTGATGATGGTTCGATTCTAGCTGAGTTAAAAGCTAAACCAGTATTTCTTCAGCAAATTTGCGAAGCTCAAAAATGTGATAGTGAACTACAAGCTAAAAGGGTGCAATGCGAGTCGACTAGTGATTTAGAGTATCAAATCGGATCCGATGATTGTTTAATGTTCCGGGATAGAATCTGTGTACCAAAAAGTCCAGAGTTGATTCAGAAAATCTTACACGAGGCACATAGTGGTTGTTTATCCGTTCATCCTGGAAGTACTAAAATGTTCAATGATTTGAAACAACTGTATTGGTGGTCGGGTATGAAACGAGACATTTATGAATTTGTAGCGAAATTTTTAGTGTGTCAGCAAGTTAAAGCTGAACATCAAGTGCCATTGGGTTTGCTTCAACCTGTGATGATACCAGAGTGGAAGTGGGACAAAGTTACAATGGATTTCGTATCGGGATTACCCCTGTCTCTGAAGAAGAAAGATGCAATTTGGGTTGTCGTTGATCGACTGACGAAATCAACATATTTCATCCTAGTACGTACTGACTATTCACTCAATAGATTAGCTAAATTGTACAATGCTGAGATCGTTAGATTGCACTGGGTGCCAGTTTTGATTATTTCAGATAGAGATCCGATGTTCACATTGCGGTTTTGGAAGAAATTGCAAGAAGCTCTGGGTACGAAGTTGAATTTTAGTATAGCTTTTCATCCGCAAACTTACGGACAGTCTGAACAAGTAATTCAGATCCTTGATGATATGCTCAGATGTTGTGTTTTAGAGTTTAAAGGCAATTGGGAGAAATATTTGCCGTTAGTTGAATTTGCATATAATAACAGCTTTCAATCGAGTATAAAGATGGCACTGTACAAAGCTTTGTATGGTCGTAAATGCCGAACTCCATTGTACTGGACTGAACTTAGCGAGAAATAGATTCACGGGGTTGATTTGATTAGAGAAATCGAAGAGAAAGTAAAAGTAATCGGCGACAGTTTGAAAGAAGCTTCAGATCGTCAGAAATCGTATGCGGATTTGAATAGAAAAGATATTGAATTTCAAATCGGTGACAAAGTGTTTTTAAAAGTATCTCAGTGGAAGAAAATTCTTAGATTTGGTCGGAAGGGCAAATTGAGTCTGCGTTTCATCGGGCCGTACGAGATCATCGAAAGAATAGGGCCAGTAGCATATCGATTAGCTTTACCATTAGAGTTAGAAAAGATTCATGATGTGTTTCACGTATCAATGTTGCATCGATATTGATCAGACCCCTCACATGTGATTTCTCTGTCAGAGATTGAGATTCAGCCTGATATGACGTACAACGAAGAACCGATCAAAATTTTGGCTCAAGAGATCAAAGAATTGAGATATAAACGCATAGCTTTAGTAAAAGTTTTGTGGCAACATAACGGAGTTGAAGAGGCTATGTGGGAGCTCGAGAAAGCTATGAGAAAATAGTACCCTAACCAATTCACTGGTAAGATTTTCGGGGACGAAAATCCGTAAGGAGGGAGAGTTGTAACAGCCCATTTTTGGTCAAATTGGAATAGTGGTTTTGAGACCACAAATCTGAGGTCAAAATATTTATTTTATTATTATTCTGAGGTCAATAGCATGATTAAATGATGATGTGAAAATTTCGTTAAGAAATTTTATCTTTTGAATGCCTAAATGATAAAAAGGACTAAATTGCAATAAGTGCAAAACTTGGATGCTAGATGAAAAAGGTGTTATATTGCTATGGTTTTTAAATATGGTGGCCTTAAATGGTAATTAGACCATTTAGAATGTTAGTGGACATTCTTGGACATGGTTAGGTAAATTTTTAATGTTTTATAACAAGGTTAAAATAGTAAATGGAATAATATATGTAGTAAAATAAAGAAAAGACAAAAACTATCATATTTTCTATCTTCTTCCATCGAAAATTGAAAAGAAGAACAGCCATGGAAGCTTGAGCATTCGGCCTCTTCATTTTTGCTTGCATGTGAGTATAGTTTGTCCCATTTTTATCGACTTTTATGTTTTTGGAACCGTTGTAGCTTAAGCTAACTAATGAGGGGACTAAATTGCAAATTGGTTGAAAGATTAGGGTTTAGCCATTGATGAATGAGCATGTGTTTTGATGTTTAATGGAAGAATATGAGTCCTTGTTGTTAATTAAACAACTTTTGTTAAGGGACTTTTGATGAAAATGTGAATTAGGGGCTTATTTGTGAAATGTGAAAATTGTATGGTAAAATTGTGAAATAATGGAAAATATGGGCTGCTAGGGGCACCATAGTAATTCGGCTAGCATGAGTTGTGATTAAATTTCATGAATTTGTGTTTCTATGAGATAAGGACTAAATTGTGAAAATGTGAAATATTAGGGGCAAAAGTGTAAATGTACCTTAAAGAGTGTTTTGGACTAAATTGAATGAATAGATGATTAAATAAGTAAAATTTGAATATATTTAGATCAAGAAAAGTGAAATACGGACTTGGATTGGGGAAAATATAAAGTTATCGACTAATCGACTCGATTCGCCGTTTTAACATCCGAGGTAAGTTCGTATGTGATAAATGTAACACCCCAAACCCGACCTAAACGTTATGGCCGAATCTGGTGATGTCACATGGAATGGGATTTGAAATCGAATTTATCAAGTTAAGACCATTTCCGTTTATTAGCTTTTATGTATCCCTCGTCAATTTCAAAATTATCTTCTCGTTAATTTGACACGTTTTAAAAACATATTGTAACACCCCAAACCCAGCCTAGACGTTATGGCCGAATCTGGCGTGTAACATTGAAGTCTTTTTTGAAAACCATGTTTTCATTGAAAACTCTTCTTGAAATTTCAAACTTCTTGCCATTTAAAACTTGTACAAAACCTCAGTTTGCGTTTGTTTATTTCCAATCGCGGTTTATTAAAAAGTTATTCCCTTTTAAAATGTTATTACCTTTAAAACCTTATTTGTTACGGAAGCTTAATTTAAAACAAATGATTTACGAAAACGTGATATTTAAAAAAAACTGAGTTGCGAAAACGTAACGTTTGAAAATGTTATTGTTTTGGAAAACCGTGTTCTACTTCTAGCAGATATAAATCAAAATCAATAAAATCCCAAATTTAAAATCCATAAATTATAGAGGCCTTATTACAACCCGAATCAAAATCAAAGTGCTTAAGTAAATGAGAAAAACAGAATAAAACATGTGCAGTTGTGTGGCCCCCTTCGAGTCCCTCGCAGCTCCGAACCGTCTAATGCTGGGGCTTACCTGAAAGGTAAAAAACGGGGTGAGTTTATGAAAAACTCAGTGTGTAATCCCCTTATTAAAAAAATAGTTAGTATACAGAAACGGAGTCAGTCTGGGCCTGAGCCCTTTAACAGTAACAGTACAGTTCAGTTCAGAGCATATGTAGGCCAAAGCCCAAAACAATATCATTTGGGTCATAGCCCATAACAGAATCAATTGGGCCTTGCCCATCACAGTAACAGTCTCAGTATGAATGATGCATGATGCATGCAAACCCATCCAACCTTGCACTTGCCTCCGTCCAACCCTGCACTACCTGTGGGGAATAAACCACCCATGCCATCCCTACACTTACAGTGTTAGTACCGGTTGCAGCACTAATCGAAATCGCAGCAAAGCTGCTAGTATATATGCGGGTTTAAGCCTTCAGTAACGGTCTCATAATTGGCACATAGCCATCGGTAACTATAATAAGATCGGCACATAGCCATCAGCTACGGTAATATAACCGGCACACAGCCATGGTTAAGTATGATCGACACAAAGTCATTAATAATTACGATCAGCACACAGCCATGGATAAATATGATCGACACAAAGTCATAATCAAGACTGTACAGAGCCATAATTAGGTTGGCACAGAGCCATAATCAGATTAACTGGCTTTAAGCCATCGGTAAGTCCATAGTCATCTCGTGCGACCCGTGTGACCTTAACAGATCATTACTGGGTCCACAGTCGTCTCGTGCGACCCGTGCGACCCGATCAGAACAGTACTTCCTCCACAACCAATATCCCAACCTCATGCAGTATGTCAAGTATGCAGAATGTCTGGCCCACAAATCATTATATCATTCACAGTTAAGTCAATCAAATCACAATCATACAATCACAGTCAAATCAGTCAAATCATAGCACAAATCAGTCATTTACCCTCGAGGGGCAAAATAGTCATTTACCCTACAAGGGTATTAAGGTCATTTTACCCTACAGGGGCATTAAGGTCATTTTACCCTACGGGGGCATTACGGTTATTTACCCTACAGGGGCATTATGGTCAATTTACCCTACAGGGGCATTACAGTCATTTTACCCTACAAGGGCATTACGGTCATTTTACCCTACAGGGGCATTACGGTCATTTTACTCTACAGGGGTTTTACGGTCATTTTACCCTACAGGCGCATTACGGTCATTTTACCCTACATGGGCATTACGGTCATTTTACCCTACAGGTGCATTACAGTCATTTTACTATAGAGGGGCATTACGGTCATTTTACCCTACAGGGGCATTATGGTCATTTTACCCTACAGGGGCATTACAGTTAGTTTACTTATTTTGGGGTCTCGGTGCTGATAACGACCTCTCTGAAGGTCTACAGTCACCTCGAGCGACACATATAACCTAGATGGTCATAACGGTGTAAATGGGTCCATGGCCCATTATTCGGCCCAAGTGGGGCCACACGCTCGTGTGGCCCATTTAGCCCAAATTCAGTCACGGCTATGAGAACTACATAGCCCAGTCCAGTATTTTCCACTTAACGTGGACTTATCCGTGTAGGGCCCACGAGCCCATTGGGGCCACACGACCCATTTCTTCCAAACGAGGCCCAAGGTCCCAAGAACGCTTGTAGTGGCCTCTACAATCTATCGCCCATGATTTGTGGGCTCAGTTTACCACATGAGCGATCGCACACTCGTGAGGCCTCGAATGTCGAAGTTTCAGCTTTTCAGCTTTTCAGCTTTTACCGATTCACAGTAGAGATAGTGTGATTACACACCTGTTCGTGATAACGAGTAAACTAGTCCACGTGCTCTCCAACTATCACCTTGCTTGAACCAACGGGTATTTGCAACTAACTGTTGATCAAAAGTGATTACCCACTCTTTGATTAATATCGATATCGTGCAACGAAGAACCCACAAGAATCAAAAGAAGCAAGGAATACAGCATAGCAGATCCGGCACAGTGGACAAAAGATGGTGGTAACAATAGGTCCAAAATCACCAGGCTGTCAATCAAACGACAGAGTTGAACAAGGGAGGAAGAAAGTCAATAAGAAACGGCCACTAGAGAGAACCTGAAAAGAATAAGGGTAAGGGGAGAAACCACAATCGTCCAAGGGTGAGAGAGGAAGAGAAAAGAAGATTCAGCTATGAGAGAAAATTGAAGAATAATGGGGGAGAGAAGAGAGGTCCAATCGGCAATGCTAAGAGAGCAGAGGAAATAGAAAAAAACGGTGTTCGGAAGAGAACGAAAAGTGAGACCACAAGAAGAAGATTACCTATTCGGCAAATGTAGAAAGGGAGAAAATAAAAGAATCGACACCACAATCGATAAAACGCACAACCCGAAAGGAAGTCCCTGAATGGCAAAAACTGAAACTTCACAAAGAAAAATTCGACAAAACTCTCCCTTCAACACCCACAAAACCGAAACAAAGAAATGACAGGAGAGAACCACTAAAGCCGAAATTGCCCCATATTTCCCCCTAGCCGAATTCTCAAGTAGAGCTTTAGAGTCCCAATCGGCCACAACCCCTTACCAACCTCCCATTTCAAATTTCCTTGATTTTCTCCCCAACTCTCTCCATAATCCTCTCCACAACTCCATCCAAGACCAATTCAAAGTCCTCTCAACAGTGTTTCGGTCCAACTCTTCTACCTCCACAGCTCAAGCAATAAAATAAACATTCCACTGTGTAACCCAAGACTTGAACCTCAAACCTCTCAGTTATACCACATCCCACCTTGCCACTACACCACAGGCTCTTTTTGTATCATAAAACAAGCATTATTACTAATAAGGCCTAAGTGCCAGTGTCCAGATTCATTTAAGAGAAAAATCTAAAAACTTTGCAAGGGCCAAGACTTGAACCCAGGCTTCTCAAACACTCCCATACACACCCAAATCACTTAGCCATTAAAGAAAACAAGCAACTTGTGTCATTTTCTTGCACACATTAATATATATGTGCAGTCTCCTAGCTGATCCCACGCTCAAGGCCCAATCTTTCTAGGCCCAAATTCGGGGCATTACAATTCACCCCTCCTTAAAGAATTTTCGTCCTCGAAATTTCCAATTAATAGGGTAGTTGTGTAACAACTACACCACTATGCTACCGCTGCGCACTCTAATCCCAATAACACTAATGCACTTTTAACTTAATCTTGAAACCTCCTACACACAACAAAAATATTTAACCACAGAAGCAGACAAATATTTATCACACATGCATACAATTCCTATATCCAAACAAAATGCACCTGACTTAAAAGGGACTGGACAAACTCGAACCCGATGCTCCTTAGATCCACATCTAAGACATGCTCCTGACTTCCTCCGGCATTCACCCGGATGACGCCTTTTACAATGCTCACAAGTCAAAAATTTCAGACGCGTTTGAACTCACTTCACAGAACGAGGCTCCTGCTTCAGAGGACTATGATCCCTCTTCTTCGAGCAGTACAAGCATCTTGCCTGAAGTGTCTCACCAATCTCCTTAACCCTAGTCTCAAACACTTCCTCTACCACCTCCCTTACCAACCGGGTCAGTGCCTCAGTCCCTAGCTCCGGGTTACCACTACCCGAAGTTGGCGGACTTACCTCGACCATCGTCTCCTGAACAATCTCATGTTCCTGGGAAACGGGCAACTCCTCGCGACCTTGCTCACCTTCTGAATCTATCACAATACTGTTGCTTGCTAAAAAAATTTGATTGCCAGAACATACATTGAATAAATACAAAATCTAACTTTATGCACAGTCTAATATCTAAAGAACTTACGGATTCGGCGCCGGAGACTCGGTAAACCACACATTTCAGAAGAAGTATCTCAAAACACTTCACATATTCAAAAATAACCTTTTGAAATCCAAAAATTTGAAAACCCATTCCACAGCCGAGTTTTGCAACCTGGCTCTGATACCACTAAATAAAACACTCCAAACCTGGCCTAGACGTTATGGTCGAATCTGGCGTGTCACATTGAAGTGTTTTCCGAAAACCATGTTTTCATTGAAAACCCTTCTTGAAATTTCAAACTTCTTGCCATTTAAAACTTGTACAAAACCTCAGTTTGCATTTGTTTATTTTCAATCGTGGTTTATTAAAAAGTTATTCCCTTTTAAAATGTTATTACCTTTAAAACCTTATTTGTTGGGAAAGCTTAATTTAAAACAAATGATTTACGAAAACGTGATATTTTAAAAAAATTGAGTTGCGAAAACGTAGCGTTTGAAAATGTTATTATTTTGGAAAATCGTGTTCTACTTCTAGCAGATATAAATCACAATCAATAAAATCCCAAATTTAAAATCCAGAAATTATAGAGGCCTTATTACAACCTGAATCAAAATCAAAGTGCATAAGTAAATGAGCAAAACAGAATAAAACATGTGCAGTTGTGTGGCCCCCTCCGAGTCCCTCGCAGCTCCAAACCGTCTAATGCTGGGGATTACCTGAAAGGTAAAAAATGGGGTGAGTTTACGAAAAACACAGTGTGTAATCCCCTTATTAAAAAAATAGTCGATTATACGAAAGCAGTCGGTTTGGTGAGCCTTTAACAATAATAATGATGCAGATTCGGTTTAGAGCATATGTGGGCCAAAGCCCAAAACAATATCATTTGGGTCACAACCCATAACAGAGTCAATTGGGACTAGCCCATCACAGTAACAGTCTCTGTATGAATGATGCATGATGCATGCAAACCCATCCAACCCTGCACTTGCCTCCGTCCAACCCTATACTACCTGTGGGGAATAAATCACCCACGCCATCCCTACACTTACAGTGTTAGTACCAGTTACAGCCCTAACTGAAATGGCAGCAAAGCTGCTAGAATATATGCGGCTTTAAGCCTTCAGTAACGGTCTCATAATTGGAACATAGCCATCGGTAACTGTAATAAGATCGGCACAGAGCCATCAGCTATGATAATATAATCGGCACACAGCCATGGGTAAGTATGATCGACACAAAGTCATCAATAATTACGATCAGCACACAGCCATGGATAAATATGATCGACACAAAGTTATAATCAAGGCGACACAGAGCCATAATTAGGTTGGCACAGAGCCATAATCAGATTAACTGGCTTTAAGCCATCGGTAGGTCCACAGTCGTCTCATGCGACCCGTGCAACCTTAACAGATCATTACTGGGTCCACATTCGTCTCGTGTGACCCGTGCAACCCGATCAGAACAGTACTTCCTCCATAACCAATATCCCAACCCCATGCAGTATGTCATGTATGCAGAATGTCTGGCCCACAAATCATCATATCATTCACAGTTAAGTCAATCAAATCACAATCATACAATCACAATCAAATCAGTCAAATCATAACACAAATCAGTCATTTACCCTCGAGGGGCAAAATAGTCATTTACCCTACAGGGGCATTACGGTCATTTTACCCTACAGGGGTATTACGACCATTTTACCTTACATGGGCATTACGGTCATTTTACCCTACGGGGGCATTACGGTCAATTTACCCTACGGGGGCATTACGGTCATTTTACCCTATAGGGGCATTACGGTCATTTTACCCTATAGGGGTATTACGGTCATTTTACCCTACAGATGTATTACGGTCATTTTACCCTACATGGGCATCACAGTCATTTTACCCTACAGGGGCATTACGGTCATTTTATCCTACAGGGGCATTACGGTCATTTTACCCTATAGGGGCATTACGGTCATTTTACTTATTTTAGGGTCTCAGTGCAGATAACGACCTCTCCGAAGGTCTACAGTCGCCTCGAGCGACACAGATAACCTAGATGGTCATAACGGTGTAAATGGGCCGAAGGCCCATTATTCGGCCCAAGTGGGCCCACACGCTCGTGTGCCCCTTTTATCCCAAATTCAGTCACGGCTATGCGAACTACAAAGCCCAGTCCAGTATTTGCCACTTAACGTGGATTTTATCCGTTTGGGGCCCACGAGCCCATTGGGCCCACAAAACCCATTTCAGCCAAACGAGGCCCAAGATCACGAGAACGCTCGTAGTGGCCTCTACAATCTATCGCCCATGATTTGTTGGCTCAGTTTACCACACGAGCGATCGCACGCTCAAGAGGCCTCGAATGCCGAAGTTTCAACTTTTTGGCTTTTCGGCTTTTTCCGATTCACAGCAGAGATAGTGTGATTACACACCTGTTCATGATAACAAGTAAACTAGCCAACGTGCTCTACAACTATCGCCTTGCTTGAACCAACGGGTATTTGCAACTAATCGTTGATCAAAAGTGATTACCCACTCTTTCATTAATATCGATATCGTGCAACGAAGAACCCACAAGAATCAAAAGAAGCAAGGAATGCAGCTGATCGTAAGTGTCGATAGTCTTAATATTTATATAATGAATGATCTAGCCTAGAAACTATCACCACGATTGAGGCAAGTGCACCAATCGAACAGTAGTATAGCTTAGTGGCAAGACCGGATTGTCAAACCCAAAGGAACCAAAAGTACTAATATTGACTTTCTTTTTATTATTTAGCCTAAAGATTAAGGGATTTGTTGTTTATTCTAAAATTAACTGACTACTAAGCTAAAGACACTAAGACACAGAGAATGAATTGGGGAAAATACTTGTGGGAAAAACCAATTGATTAAGACGATACCCAAGGAAAAATCCACCTAGACTTCACTTGTTATTTAACTCTGAACCAGACGATTTATTCACTTGACTTGATCCGTAGGATTCCCTAATTTATATTAATACCTCTCTCGAGGCTACTAACGTCTAACCCTAGGTTGATTAATTGAAATATCTTTCTAATTAAAACCCCTAGGATTGCGTTAACTCAATCTATGGACTCCCATATTAGGTTTGACCCTAATCCGGTAGATTTTTGTCATCCTATCTCTAGGGTTGCGGTCAACTCCGCTTAACTATGCTAGATCTACTCTTAAACAGGGAATATTCCTCCACTACCTAAGCACATAAATACTTGAATCAATAACCTGAAATATCAAAACAAGAATTAAGAACACATAGTTAAGAACAAATCAAGTATTTATCATATAGTTCAGAAAATAATAACAAGGTCCGTCTTAGGTTTCATCCCCCTCAGGTACCTGAGGGGTTTAGTTCATAATCATAAAAGAATACATCTCAAAAGAAAAGATAAAACAAAACATAAGAAAACCCTAAAACCCCTTGAAGGAATTGAAGGAGAGATCCTCCGTCTTGAGTATGATTTCGGCTTCTTGAGATGAATCAACTGGCTTTCTTCGAGTAAATCCCACAATTCTGACCTCTCTGGCTTGGCTCCTTGGCCTAGCTAGACGCCCCCCTCAAGGTTGGCCTTTAGGGTGTTTATATAGGCTTTTGGAATGTCTTTCTTTGCCTCTAAGTACCCTATCCGAGTGAAATTCCTCTTTGTCACAGCAGGGACACGCCCGTGTGAATCGAATCCAGGCCGTGGTCGAGCCTGCTAAAGGGGCACGGTAGTGTGGCTTGAGCCCAGGTCGTGTTGATTTCCTACTTTGGCCCATTTAGTCCGTTTTTAGCCCGTTTCTCGTTCTTTTCGACCTCCGATGCTCTCTTAAGTGTAAAACATGAAATTAAAGGATTATAAGCATCAAATTCCACAATTCAAAGGATAAATCATCCAAAAAGCATGCTAAATGTGGGATTAAAATATGTATAAATTACGGTTTATCAAATACCCCCACACTTAAGCTTTTGCTTGTCCTCAAGCAAAATTCTCAACTCACAATTAAAATCGAATTTCCTCGATTCATAACCTTCATGAATAATGTTTTATCATAATCCATAGGTAATTCATACATTGATAATTTAACCAGAAGGTTCCTAAAGATTTAGACAATCAAAGTCATAGTTTTTATAGTACGAAAAATAGGTGTTTCCCCTTACCTAAATAATTACCTCTAATTCAAAATCGACAAAAATTGACATCCTCACTAAAGATTCACTCAAATCACTCGAAGTGTTTAAGGTTCAGGAGAAAACACTCATAAGTCAAACATGAAGATTTAATCCCATAGGCTTGCATGAAAATCAAATCTCCACCACTATAATATGATATGATACACAAATCAAAAGGTCTTTAAAAAGGGTTGTAACGGGGCTCGGGTTAAAGGTGTGGATAAAGGCTGAATTAGAGGGTTAGAATTGAGATTGAATTGACAAATTACCTAACTAGAAAGTCAGACTAATACTGAATAATTACATCAATTGAAAACTTAATACTAATAACATGAGCTTCTTCTAAAGATAATGAAATTAACTTCTTAAGCTCCAATAACAAAGAAGTAAAAATGAATATACTTCATTTTTTTAAGAACAAATCAAGTAATAAAATGTGGATTTAACTACTGAAATTAATAAAATAATTAGGCAACCGATCAAATCAAAACTCAATATGAGGGTGGTTAGGAAAAATGGTGATAGCAAATACAAAGTGGGTTTTGGGTTAATATTAATGGGTGAGTAAAAAAAAAAGGTTGTTAGGATCAAAGGGGTTCACTAGGGGTTAATTGTGAGGGTAGGCTTTTAGTGGAGTAAGTGGGTTAAAACCTAAGTGCCTTTATCATCTCTGTATATCAAATCAAAGGTGTGGTCTCCACATGTATAATCGAAGCAAGTTCTAGAATAACAAATCAATGTTGACACACTCATAATCAATAAAGTGAGCACGAAAAATGTATGCTCTAAGAGGCTCAAGATCTCACAAGAATTATGGGCTTTTGATATCAACATTGTAAATTTCAAACTTCAAGGTAATAATTAGATTCAGGTAGACAACCTAACAATTTTTTAATTCTGAAAAATAGACTTATCATGCTTGATTCTCTAGTCTCCTAAAGTTTAAATCATCACTGCATAATTAACTATGACTTAATTCAAAACATATCAATGAACATCATAAATCAAAGGAAATTTCATTCTAATCGTAATATGAGAAAATTACTTAAAAACAAGACATAATTCAGGGATCTGAGAATAATGAAAAAAGTTAGGCACTTTTCACGATAAAATTCACCCTCCCACACTTAAGATGTACATTGTCTTCAATGCACAAATAAAACAACTATAATAAGAAAAGCACAAGATAGGGAAAGAGGTGAAACTTCCTGAATTTTGGATGGAGTCAGAGAAAAAATTCGGGGAAGTTCGGGCCGAGTTGGAGGAAGACATTCCTATGGCGGCGGTGCCTGTGGTCATGGTGGGGTGATTCCCAAGCAGCCTGAAGAACCTAAAACCAAAAAACTAGAATAAAATAAATTAAATTAAGCATAAGAGAGTCAAAGAGAAGGAAAATAAAGGAGAAGAGAAAAGACATAGGTAAAATAAATGGACTCAAATGTCCTTGGCTTGGCGAGTGAATGAAGCGGCCGGCATGAACTTATGTGGCTTGGTCTCACACGGGGAGACTGTGCTAGGGTCCTTCCGCTTCTTTGACATGGGTAAGGTGAAAATGGAGAGATTGGGACAGGAGAATGAGAGGAAATGGAAAGGGGAAGGCTGAAAAGGTATGGAAGAAAAGGAATAGGAGTAGGTGGGAAAGGGAGAGGGGTGTTTTTTAAATAGAGATTTCAGATCTGGTACATCCCCAATGCCCGTGTGTCGTGGGCGTGTTGCGTCGCACGGCCGTATCGCATGGCTGTGTGGTGACTCGTTCGTTTCTCCCATACCTGTGTAAAGGGTTCCACGCCCATGTCTCTTTCTCAGTGTTGACCACGGCCTCAAAGCACAGGCGTGTCTCATACCCGTGTGACTTCCTCAGTGTCGGCCACAGCCATATCGCACGGCCGTGGCAATTCATAGCCATCCGTGATCTGGGGATTTTTCGTCCTTGGCTCGTACAACCTCTGCCATGCCAGTGTGTAAACCCGTGATGCCCACACAGCCACGGCCACGCCCGTGTGCAATACCGTATGGCACGAAAACCTATGCTTTATTTACTTCGATTAGTCTTTAGTTAGGTACTAAAAATAAAAGATATGGAAATAAATGGGTTAGTGCTCGAGTTGCCTCCCGAGAAGCACTTGTTTAAAGTCTTAAGCTAGACTCACCTCTCATTCGCATAATCAGGGTGGTTTGAAGAGTTGAACATCCTCTCTCATGCTATTAGTTCTACTATCATGATAAAGTTTGAGTCGAGTAGCGTTTACCTTAAAAGTGCCAAATTCAGGGTTAGTTACCTCGACTGTTCCGTATGGGAAGACATTCAGTATCGTAAAAAGGATTTCTTCATTTGTTTTAAGGTCTGAGAAGGTGATTCGAGGGTCTCCCTTATTCATCAATACCTGATCTCCTAACTTGAAGTGATTTGCCATTCTTATAAGCTCGTCTGGGGGTTCCCTTGGTTTTGCTTCGTGTGATTTTGATTTCTCCTTGAAATGTATCTTCCACTTGTCTAGTTCATCAATATGAAGCCTTTGATCCTCATGAATTACTTCTTTGTTGTCATGATGTTTAAGATCTGGCTCAGTTTTGTGGTTCTGTGGTGTTTCCTGATAAGAAGGTTTAATTGAATGGTCATTAATAAAATTAATTTTCTCACCTTGATTACTTGATGTCCTAGCCAAGTCAAGAGCCTGAAGACTGATTGATTCGTTACCTACACGGAGTATGAGTTCACCTGTACCAACATCAATTTTAGTTCTAGCAGTTGCTAAAAAAGGTCTTCCTAAAATTAAAGGGATCGTTTTGTCCTCATCCATGTCTAAAACAAAAAAGTCTACTAGGAATATGAATTTATCAATTTTCACGAGTACATCTTCGATTATACCCCTAGGAATTCTAATAGTTTTATCAGCTAATTGAATGCTCATCCTAGTTTGTTTGGGTTTCCCTAGACCTAGCTGTTTAAACATTTTATAAGGCATAACATTTATAGTTGCCCCTAAATCAGCTAAAGCATTATCAATAGATAAACTACCAATTAAGCATGGAATTGTAAAGCTCCCTGGATGTTTTAATTTTTTTGGTAGTCTATTTTGCAACATTGCTGAGCACACTGTATTTAGTTCCACATGCGACTCCTCGTCTAACTTTCGCTTGTTTGTCAAAAGCTCTTTTAAAAATTTCCTTGAATCTGGCATCTGCGAAAGAGCTTCGAGAAACGGTAAGTTAATATGTAATTTCTTTAAAAGTTTAAGAAATTTACCGAATTGTTCATCTGTGTTGTCTTTCTTCATCGCATCGGGATATGGTATACGAGGTTGGTACTCTTTAATTACCAGTTTTAGTTTGTCATGGTTCACCTCAACCTTACCTTCCACTGCCACATTCTCCTGCCTTAAATTGGGTTCATCTAACCCTACACTATCATGAGCTGTTATGGCTTGAATTTTCTCCTTTGGGTTAGTCTCGGTGTTGCTTGGTAGGCTTCCTTGCGATCATTCGAGATCGACTTAGCGGGTTGCCCTAATCGGTTCTCGATCCCTTGAATCGATGCTTGTTGATTTTTAAGTGTTGTCTCAGTGTTCTGGAAACGTGTTTCTGACACCGCTATGAATTTTGTCAGCATCTCCTCAAGGTTTGGCTTCTTTTCCTGAGGGTAGGGCTGTTGTTGGAAGTTTGGAGGGGTTTGTTGTCTTTGATTTCCTTGACCACCCCATGAAATATTGGGGTGGTTCCTCCAACCTGGATTATAAGTATTACTATAAGGGTTATTTTGAGATCTGAAATTGTTACCCACATAGTTCATTTGTTCGCCTTCCATGCCATGCCCGTAGGGTGGGTACTCAGGATTCGCCACACCTCCACTTATTTCGCACTGCATTACCTGATGTACCTGCGAAGAACACAAACCATCAATCTTTTTGTTTAACATCTCTACCTGATTTGATAGCATGGTTATTGCGTCGAGGTTGAAAACTCTGGCAGCTTGTGTTGGCCTTGTCCTTGTGAGTTGCCACTGATAGTTATTCAGTGACATCTCTTCTATAAACTCGTAGGCTGCTTCAGGAGTTTTGTTGTTCAGCGTTCCGCCGGCGGCTGAATCAATCAATTGCCTCGTTGAGGGGTTCACACCATTGTAGAAGGTTTGAACCTGAAGCCACAAAGGTAGCCCATGGTGAGGGCACCTTATCAAAAAATCCTTGTATCTCTCCCAAGCATCATATAGTGTTTCTAGATCCATCTGCACAAAAGAAGAGATATCATTCCTCAACTTGGCCGTTTTGGCCGGTGGAAAATATTTTAACAAGAATTTTTCGGTCATTTGATCCCAAGTAGTGATTGACATTCGTGGAAGAGAATTCAACCACTGTTTGGCTTTATTCCTCAAAGAAAAGGGAAACAACCGAAGACGGATGGCATCATCAGAAACGCCATTTATTTTGAAGGTATCACAGAATACTAGAAAATTTGCTAAGTGTGTGTTAGGATCCTCATCCTGCAAACTATCAAACTGAACAAACTGTTGTATCATCTGTATAGTGTTAGGTTTCAATTCAAAATTATTTGCAAAGAATAGCAGTCTAACAATACTTGACTCAGTTCCTGTTAAATTAGGTTTAGCATAATCATACATAGTTCGAGGAGCATGATTTTCGGCCACCTCCGGAGGTAGCGGATTATTTTGAGCCATCTCTTCGGTGGTATTGGTTTCATCTTCTTGCTCTTCTGCTATGTAATTTAAGCTTCGCCTTATTTCTCTATGATTTTTGCGAACGGCACCTTTAATATCACTGTCGTAAATTAAGGGTCCTGTCGGGTTCCTTCTAGTCATAAACTAGGGGAACTTGCTAGGAACAAAATAAAAGAAGAAAAATTAGCAAAGTTAAAAACAAAATAAAAGTAAATCGCAAAAATAAAAATGGCTAAAGTAATAAAAATTAAGCGTTCTTAATATTTTAGTTCCCCGACAACGGCGCCAAAAACTTGATCGTAAGTGTCGATAGTCTTAATATTTATATAATGAATGATCTAGCCTAGAAACTAACTATCACCACGATTGAGACAAGTGCACCTATCGAACAGTAGTATAGCTTAGTGGCAAGACTGGATTGTCGAACCCAAAGGAACCAAAAGTACTAATACTGACTTTCTTTTTATTATTTAGCCTACAAATTAAGGGATTTGTTGTTTATTCTAAAATTAACTGACTACTAAGCTAAAGACGCTAAGATAGAGAGAATGAATTGGGGAAAATACTTGTGGGAAAAACCAATTGATTAAGACGATACCCAAGGAAAAATCCACCTAGACTTCACTTGTTATTTAACTCTGAACCAGACGATTTATTCACTTGACTTGATCCGTAGGATTCCCTAATTTATATTAATACCTCTCTCGAGGCTACTAACGTCTAACCCTAGGTTGATTAATTGAAATCTCTTTCTAATTAAAACTCCTAGGATTGCATTAACTCGATCTATGGACTCCCAAATTAAGTTTGACCCTAATCCGGCAGATTTTCGTCATCCTATCTCTAAGGTTGCGATCAACTCCGCTTAACTATGCTAGATCTACTCTTAAACAGGGAATATTCCTCCACTGCCTAAGCACATCAATACTTGAATTAATATCCTAAAATATCAAAACACGAATTAAGAACACATAGTTAAGAACAAATCAAGTATTTATCATATAGTTCAGAAAAAAATAACAAGATCCGTCTTAGGTTTCATCCCCCTCAGGTATCTGAGGGGTTTAGTTCATAATCATAAAAGAATACATCTCAAAAGAAAAGATAAAACAAAACATAAGAAAACCCTAAACCCCTTGAAGGAATTGAAGGAGAGATCCTCCGTCTTGAGTATGATTTCGGCTTCTTGAGATGAATCAACTGGCTTTCTTCGAGTAAATCCCACACTCGACCTCTGCTGCTTGGCTCCTTGGCCTAGCTGGATACCCCCCCAAGGTTGGCCTTTAGGGTGTTTATATAGGCTTTTGGAATGTCTTTCTTTTCCTCTAAGTACCCTATTCCGAGTGAAATTACTCTTTGTCATGGCAGGGACACGCCCGTGCAACACGCCCGTGTGAATCGAATCCAGGCCATGGTCGAGCCTGCTAAAGGGGCACGGCCGTGTGGCTTGAGCCCAGGCCGTGTTGATTTCCTACTTTGGCCCATTTGGTTTGTTTTTAGCCCGTTTCTCATTCTTTTCGACCTCCGATGCTCTCCTAAGTGTAAAACATGAAATTAAAGGATTAGTAGCATCAAATTCCACAATTCAAAGGATAAATCATCCAAAAAGCATGCTAAATGTGGTATTAAAATATGTATAAATTACGGTTTATTAGCAGTAGAGCAGATTTGGCACAGTGGACAAAAGATGGTGGTAATCGGCACTAACAATAGGTCTACAATCACCAGGCTATCAATCGAACGACAGAGTTGAACAAGGGAAGAAGAAAGACAAGAAGAAACGGGCACTAGAGAGAACCTAAAAAGAATAAGGGTAAGAGGAGAAACCCCAATCGGCTAAGGGTGAGAGAGGGAGAGAAAATAAGATTCAGTTATGAGAGAAAATTGAAGAATAATGGGGGAGAGAAGAGAGGTGCATTCGACAATGCTAAGAGAGTAAAGGAAACAGAAAAAATGGTGTTCGACAGAGAACGAAAAGTGAGACCACAAGAAGAAGATTACCTATTCAGCAAATGTAGAAAGGGATAAAATAAATGAATCAACACCATAATTGATAAAACGCACAACCCGAAAAGAAGTCCCTGAATGGCAAAAACTGAAACTTCACAAAGAAAAATTTTGCAAAACTCTCCCTTCAACACCCCCAAAATCGAAACAAAGAAATGACAGGAGAGAACCACTAAAGCCAAAATTGCCCCATATTTCCCCCTAGCCGAATTCTCAAGTAGAGCTTTAGAGTCCCAATCAGCCACAACCCCTTACCAACCTCCCATTTCAAATTTCCTTGATTTTCTTCCCAACTCTCTCCATAATCCTCTCCACAACTCCATCCAAGACCAATTCAAACTCATCTCAAGAGTGTTTCGGTCCAACTCTTCTACCTCTACAGCTCAAGCAGCAAAATAAACATTCCACTGTGTAACCCAAGACTTGAACCTCAGACCTCTCAGTTATACCACATGCCACCTTGCCACTACACCACAGGCTCTTTTTGTGTCATAAAACAAGCATTATTACTAATAAGGCCTACTAAGTGCCAGTGTCCAGATTCATTTAAGAGAAAAATCTAAAAATTTTGCAAGGGCCAAGACTTGAACCCAGGCTTCTCAAAAACTCCCATACACACCCAAATCACTTAGCCATTAAAGCAAAAAAGCAACTAAATGTGGAAATTTCTTGCACACATAAATATTTATGTGCAGTCTCCTAGCTAATCCCACGCTCAAGGCCCAATCCTTCTAGGCCCATATTCAGGGCGTTACACATATTTTGTAGCAGAAGCTTTTAAAATCGTGATATTTAAAGAAAACCGTTCGCATTTAGAAAAAACGTTGCTTTTAATTAAACCAAGTTTTAATTGAGTTTTGTAGTTTAAAAGTCCATGAATACAGTTAAAATCCAAAATAAAGGCAAACAGTCGAAAAGTCCCAAATTACATCAAACAAAATAGGAAATAAAAACCATAAATGAATTTAAAGTAGTTCAATAGGCAAGTGGTTACCGTTGAGTCCTCCATCGCACCAATCCGTCTAAGTCTAGGGATTACTTGTACATTTAAAACAGAAAGGGGTGAGTTTACGTAAACTGTAACAGCCCGATTTAGGGGCTAGTCGAAACAGTGATCTCAGAATAACTAATTCGAGGTTAGAGAAAATTATTTGCATGATATTTTATGTGTTATAATATGTTTATAAAGAGGCATGAGAATTTTGGTTCTTTAATTTTAGCGATTGAGGGCTTAATTGCGAAAAAGGACTAAATCGCATAAAGTGCGAAAGTTCTATTTGAATTGCTAGAGGTGCCAATTAGCTAAGGATTATAAATTGGAGGTCCTTAAAGTGATATTATGCCATTGAATTAGTGATGGCCGGCCACATAGGAAGCTAGAGGGACAAAGGCATTAAATGTTGGTCAAAAGTTGGTGATATTAGTTGACAAATGAATAAAATAAGATGAAATAAGCCAAGCCTATCATATTTTCACTATGCCTTCTTCTCCACCAAAAATATCAGCAAGCTTAAGGGTTTGAAAGCTTGAAAATTTCAGCTACATCTCATCCTTGCAAGTAAGTCAATTTGATGTTTATTTTTGATGATTTTTGCATATTTGGAGCCCTCAAAGCTTAAGCTAGCTAATGAGGGGACTAGTTTGAAACATGGTTGAAAGTCTAGGGACTTACCATGATAGAGTTTATGTTTTTTGAAGAGTTTTTATGGAAGAAAATGAATGATAGGGAGATGAGAAACAACTTTTGTGATAGGTGTTGTTATGAAAACACCTAATTAGGACTAATTTGTAAATGTTGCAAATTGGTAATAAGTGCTTGAAATAGTTAAAATTTTGAGTTACTATAGAAGAGAATATGATTCGGCTAGGCTTGATTAGTAAAGAAGATGGATGAAAATTTATTTACGAGCCTAGGGGCAAAATCGTAATTTTGCCAAAGTGTAGGGGCAAAATAGTCATTTTTTGTAAAGTGTAAATTATGGTGTATTATGATTTATAAATGATTAAATCAGTAAATTTCATTGTTCTAGTTCAAAGAAAACGAGTTTTGGACCTAGAACGGATGAAAAGAGAAATGTGGGCAAAAAGGTCCCTTTTGGCCCTTTTGACATCGAGGTAAGTTCATGTGCAAATGTTGCAATTACGTATGAGTTAATTTAATGTTCCAATGTTGTATGGAATGTATATTTCCTCTATGAATGTATGAAATATCTTTGATGAGAGGTCAAAAGAATTGAATCTAAGAGTAATGGGAAATATATGTAGAATGAGATGATGATAGTTAAGGCCTTGTGTAAGACGATATTGGAATATGGCCTCGATGTAAGAATTCGTATAAGACCATGTCAGGGACATGGCATCGAAATGTTAATATAAGTAAGACCCTATTGGGGTATAAATTCTATGTGACATTATGAGTATGAGACTCAAGAGAGTTATTTAATAACTTGAGTGATTCAACGTATATGTTGAAAGAAAGGAAGTATGTGGTTGTACCACGAAAAGAACAAGTGTGTGTTAGAATTGAATTGATATGGATTCAGTATATGATGAACCCTTAGTGGGGCATGTGTATTCAATACACCTTAGTTGCATGAGATAGATTTATTAAAGTATTGTGTGAATGTGTAACACCCTGGTTTTAGGGGTTAGATTTTTGGTGCTTAGCTAGGGTGTTGGCACACTTCAGTGTGTGTTTGGGTAAGTTTTAGGGGTCCTGAGAACCCTAGGTGGTGGTAGATTGCTTTGGTAAATTTTTAGTTTTAGGGGCTAAAAGGGGGAGTTTGGATGGAGAGGGCCTTAAGAGAATTTTTGGTGGGGTTTTGGCACAAAGATTGGAGTGGCAGAGTGGCAAGGACGCGCCACTTAGAGCATGGAGAAGTGACGCCACTTGAAGGGGAAGGGGGCCAGTGTTCGAGTTGCAAGGATGGCATTGTGGGTTGATTTTTTTTGGCGTCATGGTGGAGGGGTATTGGGCGGTTTTGGGAGGCTTGAAAGGTGGAGGAAGACTTGGTCTTCTCTTTTTAAATTTGGCTAGGTAAGTTTGACCCATTCAAATTATTTTGAATGGATGGAAGGGAGGTATTTTAGGAGAGATTTTAGGATTTTTTTTGGGAGCTTGGAGCTTGGCCGAATAGTATAAATAGGGGGGGGAGGTGCTCATTGTTCATTCACCATTTGCTTTCTCCCTCACTAAAAGTTCTTGCTTCTTCTATTTTATTTTCCCTTAGTCTCTTGCCGAAAATAAGTCAAGAACACCCTTTCTTTTCCTTTCATTTTGTTGTAGCCAAAGCCGGAAGTTGGCTTATCCATTTTTTCCCTCTCCCTTCACCCCTTTCCTTTAACCTTGCTTCAAACCGAAATCACCCTTGAAAGCCTGCCATTGCCGAGTATCTCAACACCATTTTAGAGTCATTGCCGAATCACCATTTATTCTCTTACTCCACTTTTGTTGCAAGTCCCTGAGCCGAACTTCCTGGTGGTGGTGGATTCTTGTTAGAGCAAAGGGTAGTGGTTAGCAAGGTAAGGGTGTGTTAGTTTTCTTTGTGCTATAGTTTTTGTCTTGGCCGAATGGCCTAAGTGTTCATTGTTTTTATGCCAAGGCCGATTGAAGGGAGAAGAGCCTATCATTGGGAACCTTTTGTAAGTCCGTTAGTCTGCGGTGCGTGCGCGGTAAGTCGTCGCGTTTCGGGTTTTGGTATCATTTAGGTGCATAATCATCGCACTATTTCTGTGGTTTGGTTTGCTAACATGTTTATATGTGTATTATGTGTAATAGCCGTTTATAATGGCATAAGTGATGGGTAACTGGTGATGGTAAGTTAATCTTGATATACATTTATATATGTACAATGTGGTAGTGATAAGTGATAAATACTCATTCTATATGATACTCTTGCATGATTTATTGACACATGGGCATGGGATTGGATTGAAGAAGGAAGAAGAGTACACAGGATGTACGTGGTCTAATGATAGCTCAGGCTACATTAGCGCTTGAAGGCTAGCTTTGTGCTACCTCAAGGGAGGTGTGGCTCGGTGCCCATCTCGGCGGTTGATTGCTATGTGCATCACCGTAGACAGATTACGATATTTGGATCACTTTGGTTGATCGGTGGCTCAGCCACGGCCTCGAGCAGCGAGATTGCCGAGGTAAGATTTATGGATCACGATGTGATCAGTGGTGGTTTATCCACGGCCTTAGGCAGGGAGTCTGCTAAGGTTGGTGTCACGGTTGGATAGTAGGTTGGGCTGAGATGCATTCTTGCATGATTTGTTTCGATGGCTGTGTGGGTATGGGCCAAGCCCATACGGACGGAAATATGTGTTGTGGTTATGCACTGAGTCAGTGGACTCACTCTTTTCATTAACCATTTCAGGTGACGCGTAGTTGGATCGGGTTCAGAGAGGACACATGGTGGCCCATGCAGAAAGAAGAGTTTAAACGTTTTAGGCTTACTTTAAGTATTTTGTTTTAAATAGAATATGTAATAAAGGCCTTTTGACTCTTATTTATTTTAGTTATTATTTTATTAGTATTTATTATGGTTTGAGGAATTTGAAACACTATGTGAAGATGGATATATTTTTATAACTTACTTATTCAATTATGGAATTATTAAACATGTGGCTATAATTTCAAAAGTTAGCAAGTTTTACTAAATTTTTCTAAGTTAAATAGATTTTCCACCGTCTTTTCCGCACTAGCATAACCAGATTCGGTCGTAGTGAATGGGCCGGGTTTGGGGATGTAACAGTTTGGTATCAGAGCCCGGTTCAAAACTCGGCTTTGAGGGTTTTGGGCCCAAAAACATTTTTTTAAAATGGGCTTTTCAAAGATATGGGTTTTATAAAAAGGTTTTCAGGTATTCTGGCATGGCACCTGTACCTCCGACCCGAAGTCCACCAGGTAAGTACTTCGGACTTTCTTGAAGTGAATTGTTTACATGAATTGATTTGGGCTTAGTTTGGGCTCGTAGATTAGAATATTAGGGCTATTGAACCCTAGGACTAGTCTACTCAAACACATGCATAAGACTTAAGGTTACTAAACAAACCTGTGATTAAGTCGCCGAGTTAAGGTGTGGCAACCATTGTGCGCATGTCTAGGAGTGGATCCTAAGAGCACTGGTACTTAAGCAGCCCTCGTGACTCACCTCCTCTTCGCTGAATCCTACAGTGCGTAGCTACGGTTCACCTTAACCAAGAGGACTTGTTCATAGGCTAAACCAATTATAAAACCCGAAAGGAATTAGTCTTGCTATTTTTAAAATTCCTGTTTTAAAATTTTCAACTCTACTCCTTGGGTTTGTAAGCTCTAAATCAGATTTTTGAAAGATGTTTTCTCGATTTACAAAATTACCAAAAATACCCCAGTAGGAAAATGACGAAATTACCCACACAGGTAGGGAAGGAAACTTGATTGCTCGAAAGAACTACTCTCGGAAACTTCACTGCATAAAATTTCTCGTGGATAAAACAGTGAAACAAGAATTTCTAATGCATAAAACTTTCTAAACAGACTAAATCGAGACGCTAGATATGAGTTCTAGGGGCGTGGTCGCAATACTCGTGGACGGGGTAGAGGCGGGATGTCGAGAAACCGAACCAGGTTGGGTCTCGCCATGGGTCGAGAGCGATGTGCCGCCACCACCGTTGAGGTGGAACAAACAGGATCGATCGAGAGAGACGATGCGAGATCGCAGCTATCTTTGCGGTGCTTGAGCGAGTGGCGAGAGAGCCAATGGGGCGATGGGACTCGGAAGTCGATGCCGAAAGCTTAGGCGAATGGAGCCGAGGTTTTCGGAGAGGAGTGTCGGGGTAGCTCGAACGTGGCGAGTAATCGCTTGAGGCGATGGAAAGGATTATGGGCGACTTAGACTTAACTGCTGAGGAGAAGCTTAAGGGTGTTGTTTCGTTCTTTGCGAGATGAGGCCTACCGTGGTGGCTCACGGTTAAGGAAAGTACCGGCGATCGAGTGGATCAGGTTATTTTAAGATCAAGTTCGAGGAAGTATGTCGGAGCGAGCTATGTGGATGCTCGAGAGGAAGGCGTTCCTCAATGCGGTGCAAGGTAGCAAATCGATAGCGGAGTACGGTGAGTTTCTGCGTTTGAGTCGGTATGCTCGGGGAATCATGGCAACTGATTATGAGAGATGCGTCAGATTTAAAGATGGGCTACGGGATGAGTTGCGAGTTTTGATTGCTCCGCATCGGAAAGAGACTTCGCCGTTTTAGTGGAGAAAGCTCGAATAGCCGAGGAGGTCAAGAAGGTGAGAGGCTCAATAGGGAAAGGAACCGTGATAAGAGAAGTGTTGGATCACCAGAAATGGTTGAGAGGGTCCAGAAGAGACCGAGGGTTGAGACTCCTGTTCATATTGTTAAGACAACTGAGAGGAATCCAGATCGTCCGTGTGCGCAGTGTGGAAGGTACCATGTTGGCGAATGCTTTGGAATCGTGTTCGAGAGTGCTTCAGATGCAAGTCCAAGTCTCATCTGATTAAGGATTGTCCCCAGAATCCGAATGGGACTCGAGCAGAAGGCCAAGGTTATGGGCAACCAGGCAGAGGTGGTCGGCAAGCAGCGATAAGGGGTCGCGGTTCGAACCATAGAGGAAATGGTTTCGGCCGAGGTCGTGTGGCAGTAGACCGCAGTAATGGTGGCACTGAGGCAAGGCAGCCAGGTCTGGTTTATGCAGTTCGTCGGAGAGAGGATAATGATGTGCCTGATGGGTCAACTGGTAAGTTCCTTAAGTCTGGAATACTCTTTGGAGTTTTGTTCGCTTTGGTGATTGTTTGATCTGTTGCTCGTAAAGTAGTTGGAACCTTGAGTATGAACTTAGAAACGGTGCCTAGAAGGTATGTTAGCTCTTTAAGATCAGAGTTGCGCAGCATAAGCGAAGGTGGTAAGATAGGTTGTACAGATGTTCGTTAGCTAAGTAATTTCGGGGACGAAATTATTTTAAGGAGGGTAGAATTGTAACACCCTGGTTTTAGGGGTTAGATTTTTGGTGCTTAGCTCGGGTGTTGGCACACTTCAGTGTGTGTTTGGGTAAGTTTTAGGGGTCCTGAGAACCCTAGGTGGTGGTAGATTGCTTTGGTAAATTTTTAGTTTTAGGGGCTAAAAGGGGGAGTTTGGATGGAGAGGGCCTTAAGAGAATTTTTGGTGGGGTTTTGGCACAAAGATTGGAGTGGCAGAGTGGCAAGGAGGCGCCACTTAGAGCATGGAGAAGTGACGCCACTTGAAGGGAGCACGGGCCGGTGTTCGAGTTGCAAGGATGGCATTGTGGGTTGTTTTTTTTTGGCGTCATGGTGGAGGGGTATTAGACGGTTTTGGGAGGCTTGAAAGGTGGAGGAAGACTTGGTCTTCTCTTTTTAAATTTGGCTAGGTAAGTTTGACCCATTCAAATTATTTTGAATGGATGGAAGGGAGGTATTTTAGGAGAGATTTTAGGATTTTTTTTGGGAGCTTGGAGCTTGGCCGAATAGTATAAATGGGGGGGGGGAGGTGCTCATTGTTCATTCACCATTTTCTTTCTCCCTCACTAAAAGTTCTTGCTTCTTCTATTTTATTTTCCCTTAGTGTCTTGCCGAAAATAAGTCAAGAACACCCTTTCTTTTCCTTTCATTTTGTTGTAGCCAAAGCCGGAAGTTGGCTTATCCATTTTTCCCCTCTCCCTTCACCCCTTTCCTTTAACCTTGCTTCAAACCGAAATCACCCTTGAAAGCCTGCCATTGTCGAGTATCTCAACACCATTTTAGAGTCATTGCCGAATCACCATTTATTCTCTTACTCCACTTTTGTTGCAAGTCCCTGAGCCGAACTTCCTGGTGGTGGTGGATTCTTGTTAGAGCAAAGGGTAGTGGTTAGCAAGGTAAGGGTGTGTTAGTTTTCTTTGTGCTATAGTTTTTGTCTTGGCCGAATGGCCTAAGTGTTCATTGTTTTTATGCCAAGGCCGATTGAAGGGAGAGAGAGCCTATCGCTGAAACCTTTTGTAAGTCCGTTAGTCTGCATGCGTGCGAAAGCGTAAGTCGCGTTTGGGTTTTGGTATCATTTAGGTGCGTAATCATCGCACTATTTCGTGGTTTGGTTTGCTAACATGTTTATATGTGTATTATGTGTAATAGCCGTTTATAATGGCATAAGTGATGGGTAATCGTGATGGTAAGTTAATCTTGATATACATTTATATATGTACAATGTGGTAGTGATAAGTGATAAATACTCATTCTATATGATACTCTTGCATGATTTATTGACACATGGGCATGGGATTGGATTGAAGAAGGAAGAAGAGTACACAGGATGTACGTGGTCTAATGATAGCTCGAGGCTACATTAGCGCTTGAAGGCTAGCTTTGTGCTACCTCAAGGAGGTGTGGCTCGGTGCCCATCTCGGCGGTTGATTGCTATGTGCATCACCGTAGACGATTACGATATTTGGATCACTTTGGTTGATCGATGGCTCTCACCACGGCCTCGGCAAAATGAGATTGCCGAGGTAAGATTTATGGATCACGCGATGTGATCGGTGGTGGTTTATCCACGGCCTTAGCGCGTGAGTCCGCTAAGGTTGGTGTCACGGTTGGATAGTAGGTTGGTGAGATGCATTCTTGCATGATTTGTTTCGATGGTCGTGTGTGGGTATGGGCCAAGCCCATACGGACGAAATATGTGTTGTGGTTATGCACTCGAGTCGGTGGACTCACTCTTTCATTAACCATTTCGTGTGACGTAGTTGGATCGGGTTCGAGAGGACACATGGTGGCCCATGCGAGAAAGAAGAGTTTAAACGTTTAGGCTTACTTTAAGTATTTTGTTTTAAATAGAATATGTAATAAAGGCCTTTTGACTCTTATTTATTTTAGTTATTATTTTATTAGTATTTATTATGGTTTGAGGAATTTGAAACACTATGTGAAGATGGATATATTTTTATAACTTACTTATTCAATTATGGAATTATTAAGCATGTGGCTATAATTTCAAAAGTTAGCAAGTTTTACTAAATTTTTCTAAGTTAAATAGATTTTCCACCGTCTTTTCCGCACTAGCATAACCAGATTCGGTCGTAGTGAATGGGCCGGGTTTGGGGATGTAACAGAATGCAAACGAGTATCATAGAAAGTTAAGTAAGAATAGAAGTATGTGAGGATGTTCTCGGATGAACATTTGAAATAGAGATATACATGTGGATTATATTCCATGAATGTAAAATAACGGTGAGCTAAGTGCGAAATCACCATAAGTATAAATGATTGGTGGGCAAAGTATGCGATACCACCCTATTAGAGATTCAATGGTGGGCTAAGTGCGAAACCACCGAGAGATTAATAGTATGAGTATCTTATTGAAAATGCTTGACGAGTTGTTCTATATGATCATGTGGTGATCAGTGCAGGAATATATGTACTAATTAAATGAGCAATTGACTTGTGGCATGGTAAGAATGTGGTAAGAGATAGAATGAGTAAGCTTCACGAATGGTTGAGTAAGTTACCGTGAGTTAATGAGAAAACTCGGTATAATACTTTGTGGTTATGTATATTCAATGAATGTCAATATTTGTCAGATTATGCATATGAACTTACTAAGCATTGTTGCTTACTCCCTTACTTTTCTCATCTCTTATAGGTTATTTTAATTAGCTCAGGTTGGAGGCCGCCGGAGATGTTTTCACACTATCGAGCAGACCCTTGGTAGGAGGTATCAAATCCTTATGAGTCATGGCATGTATAGGGATTCTTTTAAAGTTGATTAAGTTCTAACCGATGTAGCCAAATTGTATTGGCCTAAGAGAATCTAGAGTTGGTTGTGTATGACCATAGATGATGGCTTAAGCTGGTTGTTTTTGTATTGGGAGTAGTTCTCCTTAGTGTATGGGATAAAGACTTTATCTCTTTAATGATTAAATACGTTAATTCATGTGTTTTAATAGATGATTTGAGAATGTTTTGAAGTAGTATATGAATGTATCCAAACGGGAGTGGTAAAAAGCTTGGTAAGATAGCCTCTAAGTGCCCACACGGATACACACACGGGCGTGTGTCTAGGCCATGTGTCTCCTGCACCTTAGTATCTTAAGTCAGATTAGACCACGGGCTTGTCACACGGCCGTTTGTTCAGGCCGTGTGATACACACGGTTGGAACATGGGCGTGTTCCAAGGCCGTGTGAAGTCTGCACTTGACACTTAGAAATTAAATTGTCACACGGCTGACGCACACGGGCGTGTGTACAGACCGTGTGGATAAGTCAGAATGCCAAGGTTTGGCACACGGGCCAAGGCCACGGGCGTGTACAGGCCGTGTGGATTTTTCTAGTATCCTCCACGGGTGAAAGACACGGGCATGTTTTAGGGGTGCACGGGCGTGTGCCAAGTCACACGGACGTGTGACCCCTATTTCGAGAGAAAGTTTCCAGATGAGTTCTGAAAGTTTCAGGACGTAAGTCTGAGGCCTCGTAGGCCTACGAAATGTCTGATTTGACTAAGAAAGAGAAGTTTTTAATTTGGAACAAAATTTTATAGCCCGTAAGTACATGTTTAAGAAAGTTCAAGCATAGTAATGTCTCGTATCCAGTCTTAGCCTCAGACTTGGGTATGGGGTGTTATATTTAGTGGTATCAGAGCATGGTTTAGTCGGTTCTCAGACTAACCTAGCACGAGTAAGAGTCTAGCTATACATGCCATATGTGGGCGGTGATAGTGTGATGTCTCCTACTCTAACGAAATTGTTTTGTTAAGATAGAGATGATTCCCAACCGAGCTAATTTCAGTAAGTTTGTATGATTTTCAAGGTTCATGGATATTTTCATTGATTTGCTTGCTATGTTGTTAAATGCACATTATTTCCATGAAAATGTTTAATGATTTATTAAACAAAGAAGTTACTAAGAGCATGTATATGAAAGTCCCGATTGAAAATGAATTACTTAGGATACTCAATCTGCCACATGATACAAGAAAGTTCGTATAAGACCATGTCAAGACATGGCATCGGCAATCAAGCAAGTTATCATGTAAGACCAAGACAAGTCTTGGCATTGAAGAGTTACTATGAGATGAAGACCCATATAAGCCCAAGCCAAGGCATGGCATTGGCGAGTCTCCAAGCAAAGATGTCATGTAAGTCCAAGACAAGTCTTGGCATTGAAAGCTATCAAGAGATAGAGATCCCATCTAAGTCCAAGCCAAGGCATGGCATTGGTGAGTAACAAGGAAGATTTCATGTAAGTCCAAGCCAAGGCTCGGCATTGACCAGTTCATGAGTTAAGTTAGCAATAAGACCATGTCAAGACATGGCAATGGTAAGTTCCCAAGGGAACCCACAAGCAAGACTTCGTGTAAGTCCATGTCAAGACATGGCATCGATACCAAGTAAAAGATCCCATGTAAGACTATATCAAGGATATAGCATTGGCATCAAGATACATGTGAAATGAGATTCAGTATCCTCGGTCATTCATAGTAATTCATCGGGTAAACAAGTAAAGCTTAAATGAGATAACAAGAAAGATGAGTAAGTAAAGCCATTATCAAGTTGATTATGAGTATTATTCATGTTATGAATGATGAATTAGAGATTATGATTATCATAGTAAAGTATGCTGATCTATGTGATCAAGTGATACAGTTATCTTGTTTACCTTGCAAGCATGAGACTAGTAAGTTCCATGATGTATGTAAGAGTTAGTAAGAGTAAGTAAGCATTTGAGATTTGTGATGCTATTGTTTATGATAAATAAGTCTACATGGTTAAAAATCACGTGTGACTGTTAAAGTAGAGAAGATATAATGTTTCGTCTTATGACCCTGTTACAAAGTCACACATATTATAATGTGAGAGTTAAAACTGAAAAGTTTGACTAAGTAGAATACAAGAAATGAGTACGGTCGTTCAATGATAAAAAAAATGATGAATAAGACCATGGTTGGACCATGGCGGTATATGTGATCCCATATAAGACGATGTCTGGGGCATGGCATTGGCATCGATACATGATCCCGTATAAGACCATATCAGGGATATGGCTTCGGTATTGAATAAGATAATCGGATAAGACTATATCTAGGATATGGCATCGATAATTGTTGTGAGATCCCGTCTAAGACCATATCTGGGATATGGCATAGGCATCAAATAGTAATCCCGTGTGAGACCACGTCTGGGACCTGGCTTCGATATAAGATTTCGTGTAAGACCATATCTGGGATATGGCATCGACATCGATATGAGTTTCCATGTAAGACCGTATCTGGGATATGGCATTGGTGTTGATATGAGATTTCGTGTAAGACTATAGTGAGGCTATGGCATCGTGACGACATGTAAAGTAATAGCTGGGCTATGATGTTGTGATACGAGTAAGACCATAGTTGGACTATGGCAATCAAGTAAACGACGTACTCAAAACCCGTAAGACATTCTCTAGATTAATAAGAAATAGTAAGAGGAATTAGAGTTAAATGTTGAGTACTCAAGTAGATATTAATGTGAAACTTGAGTTATTAAAGTCACAGTTCAAAAGTATGAGTGATAGAGATAATTGTAACGTGATAAACATGAAAAATCACTTGAGACGAGTTATGTGACTATGATGATATTTCATTGATAATGAATAGTAAATCATATGTATGTAGTCACGAGAGTTAGGCTAAGGGACTTTGCAACCTCACTCCCTTACCACTGTTGAATTTTGATGAGACGTTATGAGAGTTAAGTTGAGTAAGTTTGCATCGGATTAATGCAATAATTATGCTAGCGTGATTAAGAATGCCTTGTATCACATCGATGCATAATACTCTACTAAATAGAGTGACTGTTGTTGAACATGAGGTTGAGTCCTAGAGGACTAAAATGATGAGGCTATCATCGAGGTATGAGATAGACAAGGTCCCAGTATAAGACCATGACCGGGACATGGCCTCGACACTTGAGTTGAGATTCCGTATAAGACCATATCCGAATATGGCATCGATATTTGATGAGGAAGTCCATATAAGACCTTATCGTGGATATGGCATTGGCATTTAGAGGTGACTCCATATAAGACCACCTCGGAATGTGGCATTGGTTTCGTACCTACATGAAGGACGATGAACATACGTCTTTGATTATCCCTAGTGATCAATGGGACAGATAGATGAGTCTAGAGGTAGAAATGAGAATGGTACTAAAGTCATGTGAAAGAGTGAAAACATGTACTTGTGAATGAATCACGAAGAGACGATTACGATATATGACATGGAACGTGTAATATAAGTGCAAGTATGAGTAAGTTGGCTAAAAGCCTATGGTTTGTGCATGGTTAGTTAATGCCATGGATGGGATTATAATGATCTCCTTTAGTATTATGTACTAATACATGTTTCCCTTTAGGGATGATGTGGTCGTTCTTTTCATGAAATTGTGATTGTGTGAGAACGTTAACTGACGAAAAAAGTAGACTAAATGGTTTTCAATTTAGTTAATTGAAATCGACATTTCCTCTATCTCCTCGTAACCTTAATTGGGTACCTTGAGGAGGAAGTTGGTGATGATTCGTGTATAAGAGGTGAAATCACAAATTTCACGTTGTGTGATGGGTTTTCGGGTAAGCCGAATAGAGTTTACGAATTCGATCGAGATGTCCCTGCTATCATGAGATATGACGATAGTAAATGTTCTAGATTAGCATAGCAAGAGAAACTCAGATGAGAGTGTGCTTAAAATAGGTTCTCAGTATGGAGAAAAGAGTAGATTAATGTATTGAGATATGATTCAAGTTCTGTGTATATTCACGCATGAATCAGCAAAGAGAATAAAATTCTATGTGTACGTGAGTAGGGAGCATGATACAAAGATATGCTCATCGAAATGTTCAAACCGTGATGGTTGAGTTGAAAGCTATAGAAAGAACTATTTATTTGAAAGTTCTAGTACTAAGATCAGTCTGAATCGAGAGAAAGAGTTGATAGGTTGGTGATCCAGAGACAATCACTTTTGTGTCCGTGTTGTGAGTTAGATATTATGTATTGATCCATGGGAAGATCGATGTGTATTTTTTGAATTTTAATAAGTGAGGGTATCTTATGCTACAGAAGATTTTGAAGATGAAATAGTGGAAACGGCTTGAGCTATTACAATGGTGGGTATAGTTATTGTGATACTACTCAGATAGTATACATAGTACAGATGTCTGAATGAAAGATCCATGTTTAGTAATGTAAGTTAGTTACTCGGTTGACTCTAGTTGGTAATATCCTAGTTTCAGCGAGGTTAATGACTATAGTGAGTCTTCCTTTCAGAACAGAAGAGTTCAGAAGTATTATAATAAATGGTATTTTAAATAAGTTTTCCATGTTGGGTAAGATTTCTATTGTTGATGCTTCCTCGAGATAGAAAGTGAATGATGTTGAATCCAGAACATATACAAGAGTTTTGGTATGAGATTTAGTAGTAGCATATCTACTAATGCAAAAGTAAGGAAATGTAGTTATGTGCATAAATGTTTTGACAATAGAGTAAATTTCACAATATGATCGAGTTATGGTCATATGTAGTTGACCATTAAAAGCTGAGTTTCCAAAGCACACAAGACAAGACTACTACAGTTGGTGAATGCTTTAATGAGAAAGTGAGATAAAACCTTATAGATTTCAAATTTGGTTTGACAAAATTTCCAAGAAAGGGAAATGTCATTTGAATTGTAGTAAATCAACCAGTAAAGATTCGAATGATCATGTGCAGAGTTCCAAATTGGTAGATTACAGAGTATATGCCCCAAAGGAAGAATAACCTAGGTCTCAAGTTACGTTTCAACCTTATGTATCACAACTTAAGAGTTATTGGCAAGAGAAACTTGAGGATAAGTGGATTCGCGATTTTGAAGAGTAGATGGAAACGTTTTAAGAATGTTGGTAACAACTCCTCCTGATTAGATTTTCAGGGACGAAAATCCCTAAGGGGGGAGAATTGTAACAGCCCGATTTAGGGGCTAGTCAGAATAGTGATCTCGAAATCACTAATTCAAGGTTACAAAAAATTATTTGCATGATATTTTATGTGTTATAATATGTTTATAAAGAGGCATGAGAATTTTGGTGCTTTAATTTTAGCGATTGAGGGCTTAATTGTGAAAAAGGACTAAATCGCATAAAGTGCGAAAGTTCTATTTGAATTGCTAGAGGTGCCAATTAGCTAAGGATTATAAATTGGAGGTCCTTAAAGTGATATTAGGCCATTGAATTAGTGATGGCCGGCCACATAGGAAGCTAGGGGGACAAAGGCATTAAATGTTGGTCAAAAGTTGGTGATATTAGTTGACAAATGAATAAAATAAGATGAAATAAGCCAAGGCTATCAACTTTTCACTATGCCTTCTTCTCCACCAAAAATATCAGCAAGCTTAAGGGTTTGAAAGCTTGAAAATTTCAGCTACATCTCATCCTTGCAAGTAAGTCAATTTGATGTTTATTTTTGATGGTTTTTACATATTTGGAGCCCTCAAAGCTTAAGCTAGCTAATGAGGGGACTAGTTTGCAACATGGTTGAAAGTCTAGGGACTTACCATGATAGATTTTATGTTGATTGAAGAGTTTTTATGGAATAAAATCAATGATAGGGAGATGAGAAACAACTTTTGTGAAAGGTGTTGTTATGAAAACACCTAATTAGGACTAATTTGTAAATGTTGCAAATTGGTAATAAGTGCATGAAATAGTTGAAATTTTGAGTTACTATAGAAGAGAATATGATTCGGCTAGGCTTTATTAGTAAAGAAGATGGATGAAAATTTATTTACGAGCCTAGGGGCAAAATCGTAATTTTGCCAAAGTGTAGGGGCAAAATAGACATTTTTGCCTAAAGTGTAAATTATGGTGTATTATGATTTATAAATGATTAAATCAGTAAATTTCATTATTCTAGATCAAAGAAAATGAGTTTCAGACCTAGAACAGATGAAAAGAGAAATGTGGGCAAAAAGGTCCCTTTTGGCCCTTTCGACATCGAGGTAAGTTCATGTGCAAATGTTGCAATTACGTATGAGTTAATTTAATGTTCCAATGTTGTATGGAATGTATATTTTCTCTATGAATGTATGAAATATCTTTGATGAGATGTCAAAAGAATTGAATCTAAGAGTAATGGGAAATGTATGTAGAATGAGATGATGATAGTTAAGGCCTCGTGTAAGACCATATTGGAATATGGCCTCGATGTAAGAATTCGTATAAGACCATGTCAGGGACATGGCATCGACATGTTAATACAAGTAAGACCCTATTGGGGTATAAATTCTATGTGACATTATGAGTATGAGACTCAAGAGAGTTATTTAATAACTTGAGTGATTCAACGTATATGTTGAAATAAAAGAAGTATGTGGTTGTACCACGAAAAGCACAAGTGTATGTTAGAATTGAATTGATATGGATTCAGTATATGATTAACCCTTAGTGGGGTATGTGTATTCAATACACCTTAGTTGCATGAGATAGATTTATTAATGTATTGTGTGAATGCAAACGAGTATCATAGAAAGTTAAGTAAGAATAGAAGTATGTGAGGATGTTCTCGGATGAACATTTGAAATAGAGATATACATGTGGATTATATTCCATGAATGTAAAATAATGGTGAGCTAAGTGCGAAATCACCATAAGTATAAATGATTGGTGGGTTGTGTGCGATACCACCCTATTAGAGATTCAATGGTGGGCTAAGTGCGAAACCACCGAGAGATTAATAGTATGAGTATCTTATTGAAAATGCTTGACGAGTTATTCTATATGATCATGTGGTGATCAGTGCAGGAATATATGTACTAATTAAATGAGCAATTGACTTGTGGCATGGTAAGAATGTGGTAAGAGATAGAATGAGTAAGCTTCACGAATGGTTGAGTAAGTTACCGTGAGTTAATGAGAAAACTCGGTATAATACTTTATGGTTATGTATATTCAATGAATGTCAGTATTTGTCAGATTATGCTTATGAACTTACTAAGCATTGTTGCTTACTCCCTTACTTTTCTCATCTCTTATAGGTTATTTTAATTAGCTCGGGTTGGAGGCCGCCGGAGATGTTTTCACACTATCGAGCAGACCCTTGGTAGGAGGTATCAAATCCTTATGAGTCATGGCATGTATAGGGATTCTTTTAAAGTTGATTAAGTTCTAACCGATGTAGCCAAATTGTATTGGCCTAAGAGAATCTAGAGTTGGTTGTGTATGACCATAGATGATGGCTTAAGTTGGTTGTATTTGTATTGGGAGTAGTTCTCCCTAGTGTATGGGATAAAGACTTTATCTTTTTAATGATTAAATGCGTTAATTCATGTGTTTTAATCGATGATTTGAGAATGTTTTGAAGTAGTATATGAATGTATGCAAACGAGAGTGGTAAAAGGCTTGGTAAGATAGCCTCTAAGTGCCCACACGGATAGACACACGGGCGTGTGTCTAGGCCGTGTGTCTCCTGCACCTTAGTATCTTAAGTCAGATTAGACCACGAGCTGGTCACACGGCCGTTTGTTCAGGCCATGTGATACACACGGTTGGCACATGGGCATGTGCCAAGGCCGTGTGAAGTCTGCACTTGACACTTAGAAATTAAATTGTCACATCGGTGATGCACACGGCGCGTGTGTGCACGCACCGTGTGGATAAGTCGAAATGCCAAGGTTTGGCACACGGGCGAGGCCCACGGGCATGTCCAGCCGTAGATTTTGCCAAGATCCTTCACGGGTGAAAGACACGGGCATGTTTTAGGGGTGCACTAAGCGTGTCCCAAGTCACACCGGACGTGTGACCCCTATTTCGAGAGAAAGTTTCCAGATAAGTTCTGAAAGTTTCAGGATGTAAGTCTAAGGCCTCGTAGGCCCATGAAATGTCTGATTTGACTAAGAAAGAGAAGTTTTTAATTCGGAACGAAATTTTATAGCCCGTAAGTACATGTTTAAGAAAGTTCAAGCATAGTAATGTCTCGTATCCGGTCTTAGCCTCGGACTCGGGTATGGGGTGTTACATAAACTCAGTGTGTGATCCCCACAGAAGATGTGCATACAGTCAAACAATAGTTATCAGTCAAATGCAGTCTGGGGTCTAAGCCCATTACAGATTCGGATAAAGTTTAGGCCTTAGCCCATTTAGATACAGTTTCAGATATAATTTAGGGTCTTAGCCCATCTCAGATACAGTATGCACATAGTAACAGAAATCAGTATCCTACCCACCAGCCTCTACACACCATCTCCAACCATCCCTACACACCATGTGGGGTTTAAAACACACACCCAGCCCTACACACCAAATCGTACCGAATGCGACACATAACAGTAATATTGCAGCTGAGCTGCCAGATAATAGGCGTGAAAGCCTTTCAGTACACTTTCTCCAATAATCAATCATCCCACCCCAATGCAGATGCAACTAACATGCTCAATGCAGACATACAGAAATACATGCTTACATGCTAAAATTCAGTTATCAGTCATACATACGGATCAGTAAACATGCATAAATTTAACATGCTCCATACAAACATTATATACTCAGATCACACGATTTAGGGTCTAAGTAGTGCTTACCAACCCTACAGTAGGTTCCCAGTCGACTTGGGTGACCCGTTCAACCTTAGGAAACATTTTAGATAAATGGGCCCACACGCCCATGTGGTTTGCCCGTGTGGGCCCACATACCCAGATTGGCCTTGCCCGTGTGGATCACACGGCCTAGCCCAGATATCACACACCCGTGTGGCTTGTCCGCATGGGCCCACACGCCCATGTGGCCCACACGGCCACACCACGACCATCACACGGCCGTGTCTTATGTACGGCCTAGCCTTCGTCGATCACACAGCCGTGTTATCGCACACAACCTGCCACACGGGTGACCATACGCCTGTGTGGCATCGACAGTGGCCTTTTTCGGCTTTCACTGAATCTCATTTTCTTCATTTTTTGGTACACACCTGATATCGTTTCGATACAAAAACCCTCCCGAACAGACCGGCACCTAACCACCCCGAACGATTCAATTACGATTTTGAGCAAGGAGAGTCCCTAACTTCCTGATTTGCTTAATCGAGCGAGGAAACCCCCAAACCAAAGAAATATTAACGGGGGAAAACTAAAAGTGGTGAGAAAAATTGAAGAACAAGAGAAGCCGAAATTTTGCCAAGAAAGAAGAAAAAATAACGTCAGATATCCAAAAAATTGATTTTTAGGGAAAAAGGATGAGTTTAACTCAAATCCCACTACATCACAATCCTAACCACCCCTACTCAGATTTCTACCACAACCGAAAATCTATCACAGAGCCGAGCAAAAATAATACCCACGCTCACGCAGGGATTCGAACACAAGAACTTCAGCACTCTAACACTCAACTTAACCACTAGACCAGTAGGCCCATTCTGATATGATTCCACCAATAATTAAATATAAGCCCACTCGCCAAACACAAGGCTTAGATCAGAAAAATATCAAAATTTGTCAAAGGTAGGGCTTGAACTTGGGACATCTCACACACACCCAGAGCACTTAACCACTGAAGCAGATACACAGTTATGTCCAGAATTTACAGAAACATAATTATAGAATTTGGGGCGTTACAACTCTACCCCCTAAAAGAAATTTTGACCTCGAAATTTACCTGATCCGGACAGATGAGGGTACTGCTGACGCATCGCATCTTCAGGCTCCCACGTGGCCTCCTCAGTGCTATGATTCTGCCACAGCGCCTTCATTAATGGTATAGACTTTTTCTGAAGAACCTTTACATCACAATCCAGAATCTGAACCGACTCCTCCTCGAAAGTCAAATCTGGCCTAACCTCAATCTCCTCAACAATGACAATATGAGTAGGATCAGAGTGGTAACGCCTCAACATCGAGACGTGGAATACGTCATGAATGCGGTCTAGCTTTGAAGGTAACTCCAACTGATATGCGACCGGTCCCACTCGTTTCAGAATACGATATAGCCCGATGAACCTAGGGCTTAACTTTCCCTTGCGACCGAATCTCAGAACTTTCTTCCATGACAAAAAATTGAGAAAAACGAAGTCCCCCACAGAATACTCAATATCACACCTCTTCAGATCCATGTAAGACTTCTGTCTATTAGAAGCCGCCTTCAGACGATCCCGAATTAGTAGAACCTTATCCTTAGTCTCAGAAACCAACTTAGGACCCAAAAATCGACGTTCGCCCAACTCAGTCCAACACGAAGGAGTACGACACTTACGACCATACAGAGCCTCGTAAGGTGCCATCTGAATACTCGACTAGAAACTGTTATTGTAAGCGAACTCGGCTAACGGCAGATACTCCTCCCAACTGCCTCAAAAATCGATAACACAACTCCTGAACATATCCTCCTGTATCTGAATCACCCTCTCAGATTGACCATCGGTCCGAGGATGAAACACAGTACTGAAATCCAATCACGAACCTAGAGCCTCATGTAACCTTTTCCAGAACCGAGATGTGAATCGAGGATCTCTGTCACAAATAATCAACACTAGAACCCCATGCAGTCTCACTATCTCAGAAATGTAGAGCTTCACCAACTTTTGAAGAGAATAGTCGGTCCTAACCGAAATGAAGTGCGCAGACTTGGTCAATCGATCCACGATGACCCAAACAGAATCCTTCTTTCTGGGTGTTAAGGGAAACCCACTAACGAAGTCCATCGTCACTCGCTCCCACTTCCAAAGGGGAATCTTAACCGGCTGCAACAAACCCGAAGGTAACTGATGCTCAGCCTTAACCTGCTGACAAGTCAAACAACGAGCAACGAAATTGGTAACTTCACGATTCAAACCCAGCCACCAGTATAACTCACGGAGGTCGCGGTACATCTTATTACCGCTAGGATGCATAGCATAGGGGCTACTATGCGCCTCCCTCAGAATAGACTGCCTCAGATCCTCATCATTCGGTATAGAAATTCGGCCACGAAAATTGAGTACCTTCTCATCATTCAGCCAAAAATTTGAAGTGCAGCTGCTCTCAACCTAACGGAACCGTAAACTCAGAGACTCATCCTCTAACTGCCTATCCCAAATCTGTTCTATCCAAGTCGGTTTAACCTGCAACTCAACCAACAAACTTCTGTCGTCGAACAAACTAAGTTGAGTGAACATCGCTCTCAGATCAGTCATCGCCTAACGGCTCAACGCATTGGCCACCACATTGGCCTTGCTAGGATGGTACTCAATAGTACAATCATAGTCCTTTAGCAGCTCAATCCATCTACACTGCCTAAGATTCAACTCCTTCTGAGTCAGGAGGTACTTGAGGCTTTTGTGATCAGTGTAGATAAAACACCTCTCACCGTACAGATAGTGCCTTCAGATTTTCAAAGAAAAGACTACGACAGCCAATTCCAAATCATGCATCGGATAGTTTGCCTCATTCGTCTTGAGCTGACGAGACACATATGCCACAACCTTACCATCCTTCATCAGAACACAACCTAAACCCACATGTGACGCGTCACTGTAAACCACAAACTCCTTCCCAGGTTCAGGCTGTATCAGAACAGGAGCCTCAGTCAGAATAGTCTTGAGCTTCTCGAAGTTCTCCTACTGCACATCAGTCCAGACAAACGGAACATCCTTACGTAGCAGCTTAGTTAAGGGCGCTGCAATTAGTGAGAAACCTTCCACAAACCGCCGATAATAACCCGCCAGACCCAGAAAACTACGGATCTCAGACACGTTCTTAGGTCAAGTTTCCAATCCAAGATCTGACCTCAATCTTCCTAGGATCGACTCGGATCCCCTCAAAGCACACTCACGTGCCCTAGAAAAGTCACTTCACGAAGCCAGAACTCACACTTACTGAATTTAGCATAGAGTTGTTTTTCTCGCAAAGTCTAAAGCACCACCCTAAGATGTTTATCATGATCATCCTTAGTCTTAGAGTATACCTAAATGTCGTCGATGAAAACTACGAAGAACTGGTCAAGATAGGGCTAAAACACTCGGTTCATCAGATCCATAAATGCGGCCGGAGCATTCGTCAAACCAAAAAGCATAACTAGGAACTCATAATGTCCATAATAAGTCCTAAATGTCGTCTTGTGCACATCCACATCCTTAACCCTCAACTGATGCTACCCTGAACGGAGATCGATCTTAGAGAATACCAAAGCCCCTCTGAACTGATCAAACAAGTCGTCAATTCTCGGAAGCGGATACTTATTCTTAATGGTCAACTTGTTCAACTGCCGATAGTCAATGCACATCCTCATGGTCCCATCATGCTTCTTAATAAACAGAACCGGTGCTCCCCACGGAGACAAACTAGGATGGATGAAACCAAGGTCCAAAAGTTCCTGTAGTTTAGCCTTAAGCTCTATAAGCTTCTTCGGTGCCATACGGTAGGGAGCGATGGACACCGGAGCTGTACCTAGAAGAAGCTCGATCCCAAACTCAACCTCTCAGTTTGGAGGCAATCCCGATAGCACCTCAAGAAAGACGTCCAAAAAATCCCTTACAGTCCTGGTATCCTTTACATCAGAGTCCCCAGAAACGAAAACACTAATATAGGCCAAGAATGCCGCACAACTTTACGAACCAATTTCTCAGCCACCAGTGCAGAGATTACACTAGTCAAATATTTTCGATGTTCTCCAATCATGACTACCTCATCATCCTCCTCAGTTTTCAAGACGACCCTCTTAGTCGTATAGTCCAGACTAACGGTGCTTGACCAACCAGTCCATACCCAAAATCAAGTCGAACTCCCCAAACGAAAGCTCCATCAGAATAGCCAAAAATATCGACCCTGGAACCTCTAGCGGAACATCTCTATACAGTTTGCTAACCCGAACTGATTGCCCCAGTGGACTCAGCACAGTCACCTCACTAGAAGTACTCTCAACCAAAATCCCCAAGTTTCCAGATACAGTGCTAGCTACATAAGAATGTGTGGAACCTATGTCTATCAGTGCAAAATAAGGTACATCATAAATTAAGAACGTATCGGTAATGATGTCTGAAGCATCTCTGTCCTCTCGGTGACGAGTAGCATAAACAAGAGCAGGCTGCCTCGCCTCAGTTTGTCCAGCCCCTCTGCCTGGTGCTCTCTGTTTACGGCCCATACTGTTACCACCCCTAGCTTGACCACGACCCTTCGGTGGCTGCTGAACTACTCTCTATGGCTGCGCAATACCAAATTCTGGAGCTTGCACCTGATCGGCCTTCAGCAGACACTCCTAAATGCGGTGCTCTAATGACCCACACCTCAAACACACCCCAGTCCTCCTCCAACACTAGCCCTGATAGCGTCTACCATAATCTCTACACGGCTGCAATTCGATAGGAGCAACAGGAGGCCTAGCTCTAACCGGCCCATCAGTCCTGGCCTTTTTCTTAGGCCTTTGTACCGAACTCGAGGGCTCCGAATCCCTCTTATTCTTACCCCTCTCACGATCTCTATTTTTGGCGCTCAGTGCGCTTAACCTCTTCAGTGATCTTCGCCTTCTCTACCAGAACGGAGAACTCTCGCTCCCTCTGCGGAGCTATCAGTACCCTCAGATTATCCCGAAAGCCATCCTGAAACGGACACATCTCTCATATTCAGAAACTCACGCCTATGAGCATCGATGTAACTTGCCCCCACATACTTCCCTTGGAAGACAGACTTAAAGAACTCCCAAGACAGAAAATCGGGCTGAGTGCCCTCTTTAACGGTCAACCACCACTGATAGGCCTCATCGCAAAGCAACGAGACTGCACCCTTCAATTTCTACTCAGGGGTACAGTCTAAATCATCCATTATCCTCTCAGTAGCCTCTATCCAGTACTCACCCACATTAGGGCTGACTCTAGTGACACCCTTAAAAGTTCAGCTCTATTGGACCGGGGTCGTTTCGTAACCAACCCTTGGCCCCCAGATCCAGTGTTGGGCCCAACGACCCTCTCCAGTATCCTTAACATAGCCTGAGACAATGCGTCGCCCCCAGCCATGTGATCTTGAGACCCAGTCTCAGTAGCAGGTGACACCAACGTCTCCCTCGTATCTAGGTTCGGCATGCTACCCAGAGAAGAGGGCTCAACTCGAGGCCCCTTACGGCCTCTACCTCGGCCTCTAGTACCACGTCTACGGATACCTCGTGCGCTCTTTTCTATTCAGATTTATCTATATTATGAATTTTATGAATCAATTACAGTTTTAGTATTTATTAACAGATGTTTTATGTAAAACCGTATCATAAATTCAGAGTTTATTTTTCGCAAGTACAGTCTCTATCAGTTTCAGTTTCACTACAATTTCAGTATATACTAACTAGAGTGTTTTCAAAATAGACTATCTATAATATCATAACAGTTTATCAAAATACTTACAGGATCGGCGCCGGAGACTCGGTGTACCACATTCTCAGTCAAATCATTTCAAATTATTTGAAAATTAGTTCTTAAAAACCAAGTTTTAAAACCCAAAATCCACAGTCGAGTTTTGTAACCTGGCTCTGATACCACTAAATGTAACACCCCAAACTCGGCCTAGACGTTATGGCCGAATCTAGCGATGTCATATGGAATGGGATTTGAAATTGACTTTATCAAGTTAAGACCATTTCCGTTTATTAGCTTCTACTTATCCCTCGTCAATTTCAAAATTTTCTTCTCATTAATTTGATACGTTTTAAAAACATATTCTATAGCGAAAGCTTTTAAAATCGTGATACTTAAAGAAAACCGTTCGCGTTTAGGAATAACATTACTTTTAATTAAACCGAGTTCTAATTGAGTTTTGCAGTTTAAAAGTCCATGAATACAGTTAAAATCCAAAATAAAGGCAAACAGTCCAAAAGTCCCAAATTACATCAAACAAAATAGGAAAATAAAAACCATAAATGAATTTAAAGCAGTTCAATAGACATGTGGTTACCGCTGAGTCCTTCGTCACACTGATCCGTCTAAGTCTGGGGATTACCTATACAGTTAAAACAGAAAGGGGTGAGTTTACGTAAACTCAATGTGTAATCCCCACAGAAGACATGCATACAGTCAAACAACATTTATCAGTCAAATGCAGTCTGGGACCTAAGCCCATTACAGATTCATATACAGTTTAGGTCTTAGCCCATTCAGATATAGTTTCAGATATAATTTAGGGTCTTAGCCCATATCAGGTACAGTATGCACACAGTAACAGAAATCAGTATCCTACTCACCAGCCTCTACACACCATCTCCGACCATCCTACACACCATATGGGGTTTAAAACACCCACCCAGCCCTACACACCAAGTCGTACCGAATGCGGCACATATTAGTAATATTGTAGCTGAGCTGCCAGATAATAGGCGTGAAAGCCTTTTAGTACACTTCCTCCAATAATCAATCATCCCACCCCAATGCAGATGCAACTAAACATGCTCAATGCCGACATACAGAAATACATGCTTACATGCTAAATTTCAGTTATCAATCATACATACGGATTAAACATGCATAAATTTAACATGTTCCATATAAACATTATATACTCAGATCACACGATTTAGGGTCTAGGTAGCGCTTACCGACCCTACAGTAGGTTCACAGTCGACGTCGGCGACCCGTGCAACCCTAGGAAACATTTTAGATAATTTGGCCCACAAGCCCATGTGGTTTGCCCGTGTGGGCCCACACGCCCAGATTGGCCTTGCCTGTGTGGATTACACGGCCTGGCCCAGATATCACACGCCTGTGTGGCATGTTCGCGTGGGCCCACACGCTCGTGTGGCCTAGACGCCTAGTTCAGTTTAGCTCATGTGGCCCACACAGCCACACCTCGTCCATTACACGGTCGTGTCTTGCGCACGGCCTGGCCTTTGCCAATCACACGGCCGTGTTATCGCACACGGCCTGCCACACGGGTGACCACATGCCCGTGTGGTGTTGACAGTGGCCTTTTTTAGCTTTCATCGAATCTCATTTTCTGCATTTTTGGGTACACACCTGATATTGTTTCGATGCAAAAACCCTCCTGAACAGACCGACACCTAACCACCTCGAACGATTCGATTATGATTCTGAGCGAGGAGAGTCCCTAACTTCATGATTTGCTTAATCAAGTGAGGAAACCCCCAGACCAAAGAAATATTAATGGTGGAAAACTAAATGTGGTGAGAAAAATTGAAGAACAACAGAAGCCAAAATTTTTCCATGAAAGAAGAAAAAATAACGTCAGATATCCAAAAAAGTGATTTTCGGGGAAAAAGGATGAGTTTAACTCAAATCCCACTACACCACAATCCTAACCACCCCTTACTCAGATTTCTACAACAACTAAAACTCTATCACAGAGCCGAGCAAAAATATTACCCACACTCGCGCAGGGATTCAAACACAAGACCTTCAACACTCTAACACTCAACTTAACCACCAGACTAGCAGGCCCATTCTGATATGATTCGACCAATAATTAAATATAAGCCCACTCCCCAAACACAAGGCTTAGATCAGAAAAATATCAAAATTTATCAAAGGTAGGGCTTGAACTTGGGACCTCACACACACACCCAGAACACTTAACCACTGAAGCAGATACATAGTTATGTCCAAAATTTACAGAAATAGAATTATAGAATTTGGGGCGTTACAATAAACTTCAATATAAATGTATTTTATATGCTTTGATGTTGCATAAATTGAAAATACGAGACTATGGATATGAACGGAAACGATTGATGAAGATTCGACAGTTGAAATCTCGGTTGAACCTTAGGAATATGTTAGGATGCTAGTGACATGTCATTAGGTATACTTGAGTTGGCTTCGGGCCATGATTTAGCACTATGTGTGCAAGATAAACCGATTTGGCTTTGGGCCATGCATATCGGCTGATTTGGCTTCGGGCCATGATATCAGAATTTCGGATAAGTTACCTTGATTTGGCTACGGGCCATGGTATAGGTACTTATCGAGTGAGACCTTGAGTATCCGACTTCTATTCCGAATGGTTCAACAGGTAAATGAAGGATGTGGTTGAGTATGAGATTAGTACAATGTGGTACAGGTATGTACGAAAATGAATTGAGTATTGAAAACTATGAAATTGATGAGTTTCTTGGTAAGCTATATGAATGATCATTTGATAGCTTGAGATTTAATAGAATTGTTGCACATTGTTTTATTATTAATGAATGATGATAGTTACTCATTGTTAACATACGAGCTTACTAAGCTATATAGCTTACTTTGTTGTTTATCTATGTTTTATATTGATTTCAAAGCTAGCTCGGATTTGGGGATCGTCGGAGACTTCACCACACTATCCACTGACTCTTTGGTACTTTTGAAACTATGTTTTGAGTATATGGCATGTATAGGTATTATGAGTCATTTTGGTTATGAATTGATAAAGATTTTGGTCATTTATAATGGCTTGTAAATGTATATGTATTGGTTTGTAAATATAGCCATGAGATTTGTCTTAATTTGGTAGATCTGGATATGTGTTTATGTGTGCATATATGGTTGATATTGAGTTCTTGGATGGATATGTGAATGACCATATTATGAAGTTTGTGGAATTGGTACCTTGCTTGTGAATTGGTACAAAAATGAGGTATGTTAGGTATTGGTTAAACTAGTTGATTGGTATATGTATTTGAGTAGGTTTTGGTTGAGTAAAACTTGAGATATAAGCATGTTGGTTATTAATATTTGAAATGGTATGAAATTGTCTTGAATGTGGTTAGAATAGATGTTCTATTGTTCTATGAATTGGTGCCATTTGGGTTGTTTAGGTACATGAGATTTTGGGTCGCAAATTGGCTTGGTAAATAGCCTATTTTTGTCCACACGGGCAGAGACACTGTAACACCCCTAACCCAAAGCCGTCGCCGAAATAGGGTTAAGAGGCGTTACCAAACCATCAGAACATTTCACATCCATTTCACAACACAAAGTTAATCATCATTAAATCATATCCCAACATAATCATATAGTCCCTTATTAGGGTCCACGAGACCTCAAACACATGCTAGAAAGAAGTTGGGACTAAACTGAACACATACGGAAATTCTCGAAAACTTAAAACTTTTTGAACACTACAGAGGTCACACGCCTGTACAGTCAGGCCGTGTGCCTCCCACGGCTACTAGACACACTCATGTGTCTTGGCCGTGCCAAAACAAGGCATGTATACTGACTTATCCCCACGGCCACTAGGCACGCCCGTGTACCATGGCCGTGTACTCTTAGGCTATATACTGACTAAATCCCACGGTCACTAGGCACGCCCGTGTGCCACGACCGTGTATGCATAACAGGCCCTTTGCAAGGCCAATATGCCACCCACACTAGGGTCAATCAACAAGCTTTAAAGCAACACCAATTCATGCTTCTAAATGCATTCAAACATACCATTTCATGCACCAATTAGTCATCCACAATATCATCTACTTCTATACCTAATGACATCACAAATGAGTCCATCCAAGTATCAATTATACATCTCAAACATTTACAACTCAAACATCATATAATCCATACCAAAACTCATATTCTAATCACCTCTTTCATCACCCATAAAGTCATGAAACATACCACATTCATAGTTCATTCACAATTTCAATATTATCTCACTTCCGAGCCAAATCACATGGCAAGGATTAAACATCACAAATCATACCATAACTTCTAGCCTATACATGCCATATTTAATCTATATACATCTTTCCAAAAGTATCAAAATAGATTGCCGATAGTGTCATTGATATCCTGACGATCCCCGAATCCGAGCTAGCTTAACTGACACTGCAAAGCAGAGAAACAAATCACAAAATAAGCTTTCCAAAGCTTAGTAAGTTCATAACATAATACATGTAATTCATAATTCAAGTCAATATACAAAAATAAGCCATCACTTAGATTTATTTATCAATAATACACCAACTCAACTATGCTCAATGCTCACATAGCACTTCATCCATCTACTTTCAAAACCACCAACACATAGATATCATACATACCTTAGCCAATACATAGTTATCGTACATACCTTGCCAACACATAGTTATCATACATACCTTGCCAACACATAGTTACTCACCAACGAAGCTACTCAATTGCTCGACTTTACATTTCGATCAACCTTTACTATACTTTTGATTTATTCGCACACCTAGTGCCAATTCGTAATTGAAACATATTTATCATCGCACACTTAGTGCCAATTCGTTAAACCAAACTTGTATTGGTATCGCACACACAGTGCCAATTCGATAAGCCGAAGTTTAATTAACATCACACACACAGTGCATCTATATCAAACCGCTCTTCAATCGGTGTTGCACACACAGTGTCAGTCACAAAGTCGAAGATTATATTATTTCGCACACACAGTGCTTATCATCTCAATCACGTTTCCGAATACGCACACTTAGTGCCACATAACTTAACTCTCACATAGCATCCACATTTCAATATCATTATAACATTCATTTCATAGCATTAACATAACTAAATATTCGTATTATGTCCGAACTTACCTCAGAAGTTGAACTATCGAAATGGTCGATCAATCGAGCACTTTATCTTTGCCTCGATCTCGATTCGAACCTCTCCTCTCTTGGTCTATACACATTCAAATTCAATCCATTCAATTACCAAATCATTCATTTTAGTCCAAACACACATATTTAGGGCATTTTACACAATGGCCCTCACATTTTCACATTTCGACACTTTAGTCCCTAATTCACAAAATCATCAAATTCACATAATTTCTTTCCACTCAAGCCTAGCCGAATTTTCCTTGTGTTCATACAAGGCCACACATTTCATTTATTTCACATTTTAATCCTTCAATTTTTCATTTTCTCAATTAAGCCTAAAAATGCTCAATTTCACTAAAAATCCCAATGCAAACTATGTTATCTCAACACCAAGTTTTCATATTTCACTATCAACTAGCACATAGCTCAACATTTATCAATGGCTCATCACAAAAACATCATCAATTCACAAAATGACAACATGGATTAGCTAGAGCACGAAGTAACGATCACGAAAACGTAAAAATTAACAAAAACTGAAACCAAATCATTCCTTAATTTGCTTGTGCAAGTGTCGAATATTTAAAAAACTTTCTCTTTTGTTTTCTTTCTAATTTCGGTGGAACCAAGATGAACATTCCACTATCTATTTTCTTTTGTTTTTATTATAACCTTATAATATAATATATAAATTTTAACTTATAATTTTAACATATAAAAAAACATATATGTTATCATTTAATGCCATCCACTATACTCAATTATGGCCAACTTGCATCATAAGTCCTTCTCATTATAAAGACAACAACAATTAAGCACTTAACAATCAGCACACAACATTTTACACTTTATGCGATTAAGTCATTTTTACTAACTAAGCACACAATCAATAAAATCTTCACACAGAAATTTCACACAGGCCATAACACATACCGTAAAAACATAGAATAATATTAAAATATTATTCCAACCTCAGATTTGTGGTCTCGAAACCACTGTTCTGACTAGGGTCTAAACCGGGCTGTTACAGACACGGGCATGCATCTTAGCCGTGTGTGACACACGGTCATGCTACACGGTCGTGTGTCCCATTGTGTTGAAATTGAAACAAAGTCAGTATGCTCCACACGGTCTCACACACGGTCGTGTGCTTGGCCGTCTGTTACAAGTCAGTATACCCCCTAATTGGAACACGACCTAGCACACGGGCGCGCGACTTGGTCGTGTTGCATAAGTCAGTATACCTTACAGGTTTGGCATGGCCTATCATATGGCCTGGCACACGGGTGTGTGTAGCCACTTCGAAGGGCACACGGGCTAGACACACAGGCGTGTGGTTGGCCGTGTGACCCGAGTCAATAACCTCACTTGTTTGGACACGGTCTGGGACACGGCCATGTGTTCCCATTTTGAATGTCCACACGTCCTGTGACACGGGCGTGCCTGGTGGCCGTGTGAGACACACGGCCTGGTCACAGGGGCGTGTGTCCCCTGTTTTGGAGAAAAAATTGCTAAGTGTTGAAAAATTTCCAGAGTTTTCAGTTTAGTCCCGAACCACTCCCAATGCATGTTTAAGGCCTTGTAGGCTCGTTTAAGGGACACTATGATTGATTGTGATTGAATTGTATTTGAATTGATATATTGCATGTGAAATGTATATTTTAAAGTGTTGTAAGTTCGGTAATGCTCCATAACCCTATTCTGATGGTGAATATGGGTGAGGGGTGTTACATTGGATGTGAGTTTAAGTACAGTTCATGGTGTGGTTTTGGGTGAGAAATGAAGCTAGAGATGGCTTTATTTCGTCCACACGGGCGTGTGTCTAGACCGTGTGTGACACACGGCCTGGTACATAGCTGGGTGGTTAGGCCGTGTGTCCCTTGCACCTTAAATTTGAGAAACAGAATGCTCAGAGTTGAGCACACGGGCAGAGACACGAGCGTGTGTCTCAGCCGTGTGTGTTACATGGCCTAGAACACGGGCGTGTGTCTTGGCCGTGTGAAACCTACACATAATTTTGAAAGAATTTAACTAACCATACGGCCTGTAGCACGGGCGTGTCCCAGGGTCACACGGGCGTGTCCCTTGGACCATACGGGCGTGTGAGCCCTGCACCTTGGAAAATTTTTGTAATTTCACAAAAATTCTTAGAGTTTCCGATAAAGTCCCGACTCGATTCTAATGCTCATATTGGACCTCGAGGGTCCATTTAAAGGACGTTATGAATAATTTTAGAGGATGAATAGTAATTGATATAAATTATCTGTAAATGTTCTAAAAGTTATGGTAATGCTCCGTAACTCTGTTCCGGCGACGGATACGGGTTAGGGGTGTTACATTTAGTGGTATTCGAGTTATGGTTTAGTCGGTTCACTGGCTGAACGTAGCATATGTGAAGTCTAGAAATACATGCCATTATATAACCTTTGATAGTGTGATATCTCCTGACTCTAATGAAAATTATTTTATAAAAAGACAGAGATACCTTCCAACCGAGCTAACTCCGATACTGCTAAAAATGATACTCACGTGCCTGAGTAAAAATGTTACTTATGATGAAACAGAATTTGAAAAGGTATGGATAAAAGTTCTATAGTGAACATGTTAATGCTACATGTTAATTAATATGTGAGTATTTATGAAAGTTAAATTTTGAGGCTTACGATCTCCAACCCTTACCAGTATAGTTTTATACGATGAAAATTCACAAGATTTATATTGATTAAGTTCATAAGTGTGAAAGAAGAGTTCAAAGGCTGAAAGATTAATAATGTAGTCAGAATTGAGAATGGGTTAGTAAGTAAAGACAGTATTAAAAGAGATATCAGATTTTTTTGAAGATTTTTTCGAATATGTGATGTCATTGTTAAGGAAGAAGTTATTCATGAGTAATTGACTTATTCAGGTATGATATTTACAGAACGGATGAGCCGAAAATTCTTCCGAATTGACTCTTTCAGTGAACTGAATAATGTAAGATTATCGATGACTTTATTAGTCAGTGGAATAGTTATGAAATTGCAAAGATATTTGAATACAACTTTTATAATTAAGTATATTACAAAAATTTCTTCTAGGTATTCTATATGTTCTATTATTTTCAGAGGCATATGAAATTGTGCATGTATAGATGCAATATTTATCGTATTGAAACACTAGTTAATTATGATAGATAGAATTACTGAAAGTCTGGTTGATTCATGAGTGGTATTGCTCTATTTTACTTGGGTTGCTAATTCATCATGATTGATATAAGATTTGATGATAAGGTTCATATGATATTATTCTCTACTTCTACTGATTGAAGCCCTGAATCGCGAATATGCAAATTATATTGTCTTTATCACAGTTGTTTCTACTGAGTATGCGTGATATTACTCTTCTGAATTTTCTCTGAGATATCATCAATCTCTTTATTATGTAAACATGGTTTATCTATGAAAGATATTCATCGATTGGAGGTAATTACATTTATTATCGTTATAAATATTGACTCGATCATGAAGTCTGGTGATAGAAATCACAGATTATAGAAACTGTATTATTGCATTGGTTATTATTGGGGCCACTTTCGGTTTTCCCTCTTCTAATTAGAGGTACACTATTGATATTGAAGTATTGCTTTATCTATACGGTTGAAATGTCGGTCATATTATAGCACTATGGTTTTAAATCTATCTGATGGTTGCGGCTTGAGAAAAACTAAAAGGTTCAATGTTAATAATTGAAATAGCTACATTGATGACACGATATTTACAGAAAAGAGGTAAGATTTGAATGGACTGACAAATGTTAGTAAAGTTTTGATCAGTTGGAAGCCCTGATGAACGAAGCATCAGTTCTGGTTCAGTCTGAATCGGGTAAGGAATTTATTATCACAGTGATACATCATTGAATGGATTAGACTGTATTTTGATGAAGAAAAGTAAAGTAATGGTCTATACTTCCAGCCAGATAAAGCTATAGGAAAAGAATTACCCGATATATGATCTTGAATTGACAATTATTGTGTTTGCACTGAGATTTTGGTAACAGTATCTGTATGGTGAAAATATCATATATGTACTGTAACAGTCCGGTTTATACCCTAGTCGAAATAGCAGTTTCGGGACCACAAATACGAGTCTGTATAATATTTTAATATTATTTTCTGTGCCATTGATAAGTGATTAAGCATGTGCTAAATTTCTGTAAGTTAAATTGCTCGTTTGTGTGTTTAATTTGATGAAAAGGATTGAATTGCATTGAAATTCAAATTTGCATGTTTAATGAAAAGATGCTTATTTGTTATGTCTTTATAAGTGTGAGGACTTATATGGCAAATTAGCCATTTCTATAGATAGTGGACGGCTATGGTCCATAATAACCTTGGAAATTTTGTTTTGTGATTTTATATTATAAGGCTAAAATTGGAAATTGTTTATTAATGAATTATGATATGATTAAAACATGAAAATGGACATTATTTTCATGCATTCATCTACCAAAAACACAAAGAAAAGAAAAGTTTTGAAGCTTTTCATATTCGGCTACTTGCAAGCCAAATTCAAGGTATGTTTTTAGTCGGTTTTCGATTGTAACATCCCAAACCCGGTCTAATCGTTACGACCAGATCTGGTATGTCACAGGGAAAAAGGTTATAAGGAAATTTTGAAATTTTGATGAAAACCGTAAGTTTGAAACTCTTTGTTTTAGGTGATGTTTTGAAAACAGGGGTTTGTAACTTAAGAAAAATTTCAGGTTGGAAAAATCGCTCATTTGCTATTTTTGCTAGCACTTGTGAGAAAACCGATATTCAGGTTACAGTTGTTTAGAACACTTTTTTTTAACAAATATGTTGAAGTCGTAAATTAATGTCGTATCAAAGTGAAGTAATTACGTAAAACCAAATAACAATTTAGAATGCCTTATTACATCAATTAAAAACCCAAATTTAAACCGTCTTGGAAAGAAGCTAAGTTTACTGAAAAATATCAAGCTATGGCCTCCTCGAGTCCCCTCGGCTCCCAAGTCCACGTCTCACTGATCACCTGCAAGATTAAGCAAAGGGGGTGAGTCACCGAGACTTAGTGTGTAAGTCCCCCTTAAGTCACATATATGGCTCCAAGCCCACAAACACATATTGGGCCTTAGCCCACTCAAAATAGCATGTAAAGATATGGATGCAATGTACCCGGCCCAAGCCTAGATTTTCCATCCTCTACACACCACCCGTACCAACCGATCACTCCGTGGGGATTTCTACAATCAACCCTCCATCCGCTACACTCCATTTGTGGCACCTAGCCACTGGTGACATAGTCACAGGATATCATATGTGGGGCCAACCCACTTGTGGTACCAAACCACTAGTGACAATCCCGAATAATCATATATGTGGGGCCAACCCACTGTGGTACCAAACCACTGGGACGAGTCACGAATCATACATTTATGTGGTACCAAACCACTGGTGGTTCCAAACCACCGAGACTTAGTCACAAGTCAAGAATGTGGGGCCAACCCACGTGTGGTACCAAACCACTAGTGACAGCCTTACACTTCCCCTTTCACATCAAATCCAACCCATGCATACAAGTGTCAAATGAATGCAACATGCTGTCAAGTGCACAATATCATTATGGCATACATTCATCAGCGCATACATAACCAACTAGGTACTTACCTGGTATTTCGGCCATGCCATAGTGGCATAACGCTTGTTCATCTAGCCGTTTCGGCTTTTCAGCCCCAAAGAATTAATAACACATAATAATATTAAAGTGTGTAAATATTACACACCTGGTTACACGTAGCACTACGCTATCTATGTAAACACTATCGCTTTTGGAAACTACTGCTATCTGCCTCCTATTTTGCTCGGAAGCCGGCCCACAACCTGGTGGCCAATCTCAAACAGCAGACACCGCGTGCTTCTTGAACTTAGGGGCTGGGACTACGAGTCCAACCCCTTCTTTCGCTTGGCTGACATTTGAGTCCATGAACAGAACCTTGGTCACTAGACCGGATTAACACAGTGAAATCGAACAAAAAGGGAATAACACTCAAGACTAAGGGTCCTTACCTAAATCAACAAATCCCGGAGATTAAGAAGGTTTGAATCCTGCACCGCTCGAGTACTTGAATCGACTAGAACCGATTGACCCTTTAAACACTCCAAACGCAGACCAAAAGCCAGAAGAACGCGAAGACAAAGCCCCTACTATCGGCCAAGAGTTAAAGAATATGATTACTGCCTTCGGCACGTAAACATGAGAAGAGATGATTGAACCGAAAAGAAAACACTTACCCCAAACACTAGAGAAACTGATTGGGAGTGGAGGAAAATAGGTAACAGCAATCCACAAATGTCAAAGTTGTTCTGCTCTTGAAAAGAAAGAGATGGAGAATAAAGGTGCTATCTACCAACAGAGATTCGGCTAAGGTGTTCGAAAGAAAAGAGAAGAGAATGACAGAGTTTCGGCAAAAGGTGTGGCTTCAGAGGGTTTCGGCTTTGATGTTAATGGCAAAGAAAATAAACAAAAGTGATGAGTGAAAGGCAATGTAGGTTTCGGCCAAGCACAAAAGAAGAAGAAAATGAGAAGAGGATTAGAAGGTGTTTTGGTTTTGGTATTTTGAGAGAAAAGAAAAATGCACCAAGTGGTATGAGGGTGTTTCGGTTTTGACAAAAGAAAAGAACAAAAGAATGCTCTTGGTTCTTTCTAGCTAGCCAAAAATGCTCAACACTCCCTCTAATGCTATCATTTAACATTCGGCCACCCCCTAACCTCACTAAACCGAGCACACACACTCACACACCCCACATTCGGCCAAACTCTCTCCCTCTCTCCCAATCCCACGATTCTCTCCACCGATCACTCTCCACTCTCCATTCAAACCTGTTGACCGATTCTTTCTTCTTGAATTGCTCTCTTCCCTTCATTCAAATGTGTTGACCCATTCAACACTCATCCACCAGAGTCCAAGCTGAAAGCAACTCTCCTCCACCTTGGCGTCAAAAATAAATCCCCAAAAGGGAATCCACGCAGATCGAACCTGCTCCCTGCCAGCTTCCCTGAGGCGTCACCTTCATGAGCTTTAAGTGGCGCCTCCTTGCCACTTTACTAAAGCGCTTATTGAGTCTAAACATACAACCAACCACTCTTAAGTCCTATCCCATTCAGCTCTCCCTTAAAGTGCCCAAAAAGCAAATTTTTACTAAGGCTCCGGCTTACCCCTAAGTCATTCCTGGACCCTAAAGTACCCTAAACTAGCATGACAAACATAGCATTCAGACCTAAACACATAAAATGCAAAGGCCCTAATTTAGGATGTTACAGTTCTACCCCCTTAAAATAATTTCAGCCTCAAAATTACCTGGTCAAAAGAGATGAGGGTATTGCTGTCGCATCGATTCCTCGGATTCCCACGTAGCTTCCTCGGAACCGTGATTACGCCACAGAACTTTAACCAACGAAACTGTCTTTCTTCGTAATACTTTGACATCCCGATCCAAAATTTGAACTGGTTCTTCCTCAAAGGATAGATCAGGCCTCACTTAGATCTCCTCCACTGACACCATGTGAGATGGATCCGAACGATAACGTCTTAGCATCGACACGTGAAACACATCATGAATCTGACTTAACTCTGCAGGTAACTCGAGTTGATAGGCTACTGGTCCCACACGCTTCACTATCCGATAAGGCCCGATAAACCTGGGGCTTAGCTTGCCCTTCCGTCCAAACCTAAGCACTTTCTTCCACGGTGACACCTTCAAGAATACCTGGTCCCCTACTTCAAATTCTATGTCCTTACGCCTTAGGTCTGCATAGGACTTCTGTCTGTCCGAAGCTTCCTTCAACCGAGCCCTAATTAGCTCAACCTTGTCCTCTGTTTGTGACCACCACGGACCCAACATCTGACGTTCACCTAACTCCGTCCAACAAGTAGGAGTGCGACACTTCCGACCATACAATGCCTCATACAGTGCCATCTGGATACTCGATTGGTAGCTGTTATTGTACGCGAATTCCGCCAATGGTAAGAACTCTTCCCAACTACCTTTGAAGTCCATGACACAGCCTCTAAACATATCCTCTAAGATTTGGATTACCCTCTCTGACTGTCCGTCCGACTGCGGATGAAATGCTTGATTAAAATCTAACTTTGTGCCCAACGCTTGATGAAACGCCTTCCAAAATCTTGACGTAAATCTAGGGTCTCTGTCCGAGATAATCGACACTGGCACCCCATGCAACCTTACAATCTCTGCTATATATAATTTAGACAACTTCTAAAGAGAGTATTCCACTCATACTGGTATGAAATGAGCAGACTTCGTCAAACGATCAACCACTACCCAAATCGAATCCTTTTTAGTAGGTGTAAGGGGAAGCCCACTAACGAAATCCATTGTGATCCTTTCCCACTTCCACTGCGAAATCTTCACCGGCTGTTACAAACTCGAAGGCAACTGATGTTCTGCTTTCACCTACTGACACGTCAAACACTTACTCACATATTTGGTTACTTCTCGCTTTAGACTCAGCCACCAAATCTGTCCTCGTAAATCCTGATACATCTTACTTCCTCCAAGATGCATAGCGTATGGACTGCTATGCGCTTCCTGAAAAATTCTACGCCTCAACTCTGAATCCTTCGGCATGCAAATCTTTCCCCGGAAACACAGAACTCCCTTACTACTCATATTAAAATTCTCTAACCCACCTGAACTCGAAGTAGTCGTGCATTCAAGACATCATCCAACAACTGCTTCTCCTTGATCTGACTTATCCACGTCTGTTTCACCTGCAGCTCAGCTAACAGACTCCCATCATCGTACATGCTAAGATGTACAAACATCGCCCTTAGATCCGAGATTACCCTACGACTTAATGCATCTACCACCACGTTAGCTTTACCTGGATGATATTCAATCGAACAATCATAATCCTTTAACAACTCCACCCATCGCCTCTGCCTCAAATTCAATTCTTTTTGAGAGAGAAGGTACTTAAGACTCTTGTGATCCGTATAGATGATAGATTTCTCCCCATACAGATAGTGTCTCCAGATTTTCAGAGCAACAACCACCGCCGCCAACTCCAAGTCATGCGTGGGATAGTTTAACTCATGCGGTCTTAACTGTCGAGACGCATACGCAGCAACCTTCCCGTCTTGCATCAACACACACCCTAATCCTGTGTGTGAAGCATCACAGTAAACCACGAACTCCTTCCCAGCCTCTGGCTAAATCAACACAGGAGCTTCCGTCTGAATCCTCTTTAGCTTCTCAAAACTTTCCTGCTGCTTGTCAGACTAAACAAACGGAACCCCTTTCCTTAACAACTTGGTTAATGGAGCCGCAATAAAAGAGAATCCCTCAACGAATCTTCTACAACACCCAGCTAGACCAAGAAAACTCCTAATTTCTGCCACAGACCTAGGTGGCTTCCAATCCAGCACAGCTTCGACCTTCCGGGGGTCAACCCTAATCCCCTTAGTAGACACAACATGACCTAAAAAGGTAACTTCCTTTAGCCAAAACTCACACTTACTGAATTTGGCGAACAGCTGCTTTTCCCTCAGAATTTGTAGGACCACACAAAGATGCGAGTCATGCTCTTCGTCCGATCTGGAATAGACTAAAATATCGTCTATGAATACTACGACGAATCGGTCCAGATAGGGTTGGAAAACGCAGTTCATCATGTCCATAAACGCTGCCGGTGCATTGGTTAGACCAAATGGCATCACCAGAAATTCATAGTGGCCATAGCGAGTTCGAAATGTCGTCTTATGAATGTCCGCCTCCTTGACCTTAATCTGATGGTAACCTGACAGCAAATCTATCTTCGAAAAGACTGAAGCCCCTTTGAGTTGATTGAACAAGTCGTCAATCCTCGGCAGCGGGTACTTATTCTTGATGGTCAACTTGTTCAACTGACGGTAGTAAATGCACATATGTATTGATCCGTCCTTCTTCTTGACGAATAACATCGGTGCTCCCCAAGGTGATACACTCGGTCAGATAAAACCTCGATCCAACAGTTCCTGAATCTGAGCCTTTAATTCTACCAACTCCTTGGGTGCCATCTTATATGGGGAAATCGAAACAGGCGCTGTCCCCGGATAAAGATCAATACCAAATTCCACCTCTCGATCTAGAGGCAATCCTGGAAGCTCTTTCAGAAAAACATCGGGAAATTCCTTCACTGTTCTAACATCCCCCACAGACAAATCCTTGCCCTCCAAGGCACAAACCAGCGCTATGAACGCCTCACAACACTTCTTCACCATTCGCTCAGCCTTTAAAGCAGATATTACATTAGATAGGTAGTTCCTTCTCTCACCTATTACCACCACCTCTTCATCCTCGAAAGTTCTCAATACCATGTGCTTGGCAGCACAATCCAAATTTGCTTGATACTTCCCTCGCCAATCCATGCCTAAAATCAGGTCAAACTCTCCGAACGGTAGTTCCATCAGATCAGCCAGAAAAACCATCCCTTGAACTTCCAAAGGTACATCCCTATAAAGTCTGTTCACCACTACCGATTGTCTTAGCGGGATAACTACGGCCATCTCCCTAGAGGCAATCTCAAAGTCTATTCTTAAAGTTCCAGATATGCCACTAGCAATATATGAATGTGTTGATCCTATATCAATTAATGCAGTATAAGGCAACCCATAAATAAGAAACGTACCGGTTATGACGTCCGGTGCATCTCCCTCTTCTCGACGTCTGGCTGCATAGACCAGCCCAGGTCTCCTTGCATCACTGCTCCCAGCACCTCTGCCTGGTGCTCCACATCCACGACCGAAGCCGTTACCCCCTCTGACCGGACCTCGACCTCTCGGTGGTTGCTGTCCACCTCTACCTGACTGAACATAACCCTGACCCATTGGTTGCGCTTTGCCTTTCTCTTGTGGACAGTCCCTTATTCGATGCTCCGTAGACCCACACTTGAAACAGCCTCTACTACCAACCCAACACTCACTAAAATGAAATTTATCACATCGAGCACACCTCGGAGGCCGACTATCAACAGCAGGTCTCCCCACACGGTTCGAACCCTCAACCCTAGGCCTCTTTTGAAACTGCCCAACTGATCCTGACGAACCAAAATTCCTCTTGTTTCTATTTCTCTCCTGATTCTGCTTTTTGGACTGCTTCACCTCCTCGGCTATCTTAGCCTTTTCCACAATAACAGCAAATTCCCTCTCTCACTGTGGAGCTATCAGCACACGCAGATCATCTCTCAACCCATCTTCGAACCGAACACAGCGCTCGTGATTCGTGGCCACAATACCCCGGGCATAATGACTTAGACGTAAGAATTCCGCCTCATACTCGGATACCGACTTACTTCCCTGAACCAGATTTAAAAATGCCTTACGCTGTGCATCCACATAACTTAATTCGACGTACTTCCCCTGGAATGCCATCTTAAACAAATCCTAGGTGATATGCTCAGCCATCGTACCATCCCTAACCGTGAGCCACCACAGATACGCCTCGTCTCGTAGAAGAGACACCACCCCTTTCAACTTCTCCTCTACCGTGAAGTCTAGATCATCCATTATACGCTCACTTGCTTCTAACCAATATTCAGCTGTATTAGGGGCTACGCCTGAAACACCCCTAAACATCTCTGCTCCATTGGCTCGGAGTCGCTCAGACACAGATTTTCGGGCCCCAGTACTCATGCTTGCCCCCGCAACTCTCTCCAAAACCCGTAATATTGCCTGAGACACCGCATTATCCCCGCCTATTTGGTCCTGAAATTTCGCTTCCACTGCTGGCGGTACTGGCATCTCACTACCTGACCCATGACCAGATCCAACTGGTTCCGATACAGCAATCTTGCCCCTACCGCGACCACGTACACTACGTCCATGACCTCGAGTGCTCATGACTAACGTTCGTGATTAATCTGGTTAAAAGTTTTATGAGTTAATTATTTCTTTCACTTTTTTTTAACACCAAGCAAATTTATGAAAAAAATAGTTTTAGATAGTAATTTCCGCAAAACACATCAAAGTTTTAGTCCCTATAGTCTGAGTCTTCTAGAAAAAACAACCATATTTACTCACGGTAACAATCATTGCATGCATACATTATCAGTAATTGTTAGAACACTTACCTGGGTGGATCGGGTGCCGATGGACTCGGATGCCATGTTCCAATCAAAACATTCCTTTCTAAAATTATTTAAACCAACTTAATAGAGCGTTAATGAACCCATTTTCACCGCTCGAGTTTTGCAACTTGGCTCTGATACCAAAATTGTAACATCCCAAACCCGGTCTAATCGTTACGACCAGATCTGGTATGTCACAGGGAAAAAGGTTATAAGGAAATTTTGAAATTTTGATGGAAATCGTAAGTTTGAAACTCTTTCTTTTAGGTGATGTTTTGAAAATAGGGGTTTGTAACTTAAGAAAAAATTCAGGTTGGATTAATCGCTCATTTGCTATTTTTGCTAGCACTTGTGAGAAAACTGATATTCAGGTTACAGTTGTTTAGAACACTTCTTTTTAACAAATATGTTTAAGTCGTAAATTAATGTCATATCAAAGCAAAGTAATTACGTAAAACAAAATAATAATTTAGAAGGCCTTATTACATCAATTAAAAACCAAAATTTAAACCGTCTTGGAAAGAAGCTAAGTTTATTGAAAAATATCAAGCTATGGCCTCCTCGAGTCCCCTCGGCTCCCAAGTCCACGTCTCACTGATCACCTGCAAGATTAAGCAGAGGGGGTGAGTCACTGAGACTCAGTGTGTAAGTCCCCCTTAAGTCACATAAATGGCTCCAAGCCCACAAACACATATTGGGCCTTAGCCCACTCAAAATAGCATGTAAAGATATGGATGCAATGTACCCGGCCCAAGCCTAGATTTTCCATCCTCTACACACCACCCGCACCAACCGATCACTCCGTGGAGATTTCTACAATCAACCCTCCATCCGCTACACTCCATTTGTGGCACCTAGCCACTGGTGACATAGTCACAGGATATCATATGTGGGGCCAACCCACTTGTGGTACCAAACCACTAGTGACAATCCCGAATAATCATATATGTGGGGCCAACCCACTGTGGTACCAAACCACTGGGACGAGTCACGAATCATACATTTATGTGGTACCAAACCACTGGTGGTTCCAAACCACTGAGACTTAGTCACAAGTCAAGAATGTGGGGCCAACCCACGTGTGGTACCAAAACACTAGTGACATTTCTTTACACTTCCCTTTCACATCAAATCCAACCCATGCATACAAGTGTCAAATGAATGCAACATGTTTATCAAGTGCACAATATCATTATGACATACATTCATCAGCGCATACATAACCAACTATGTACTTACCTGGTATTTCGGCCATGCCCATAGTGGCATAACACTTGTTCATCTAGCCGTTTCGGCTTTTTAGCCCCAAAGAATTAATAACACATAATAATATTAAAGTGTGTAAATATTACACACCTGGTTACACGCAGCACTACGCTATCTATGTCAACACTATCGCTTTCAGAAACTACTGCTATCTGCCTCTTATTTTGCTCGGAAGCCGACCCACAACCTGGTGGCCAATCTCGAACAGCAGACACCGCGCGCTTCTTGAACATAGGGGCTGGGACTACGGGTCCAACCCCTCCTTTCGCTTGGCTGACATTTGAGTCCATGAATAGAACCTTGGTCACTAGACCGGATTAATGCAGTGAAATCAAAAAAAAAGGGAATAACACTCAAGACTAAGGGTCCTTACCTAGATCAACAAATCTTGGAGATTAAGAAGGTTTGAATCCTGCACCGCTCGAGTACTTGAATCGACTAGAACTGATTGTCCCTTTAAACACTCCAAACACAGACCAAAAGCCAGAAGAACGTGAAGACAAAGCCCCTACAATCGGCCAAGAGTTAAAGAATATGATTACTGCCTTCGGATATGCAAACATGAGAAGAGATGATTGAATCGAAAAGAAAACACTTACCCCAAACACTAGAGAAACTGATTGGGAGTGGAGGAAAATAGGTAACAGCAATCCACAAATGTCGAAGTTGTTCTACTCTTGAAAAGAAAGAGATGGAGAAGAAAGGTGCTATCTACCAAGAGAGATTCGGCTAAGGTGTTCGAAAGAAAAGAGAACAGAATGACAGAGTTTCGGCAAAAGGTGTGGCTTCAGAGGGTTTCGGCTTTGATGTTAATGGCAAAGAAAATAAACAAAAGTGATGAGTGAAAGGCAATGTAGGTTTCAGCCAAGCACAAAAGAAGAAGAAAATGAGAAGAGGATTAGAAGGTGTTTTGGTTTTGGTATTTTGAGAGAAAAGAAAAATGCACCAAGTGGTATGAGGGTGTTTCGGTTTTGACAAAAGAAAAGAACAAAAGAATGCTCTTGGTCCTCTCTAGCTAGCCAAAAATGCTCAACACTCCCTCTAATGCTATCATTTAACATTCGGCCACCCCCTTAACCTTACTAAACCGAGCACACACACTCACACATCCCACATTCGGCCAAACTCTCTCCCTCTCTCCCAATCCCACTATTCTCTCCACCGACCACTCTCCACTCTCCATTCAAACCTATTAACTGATTCCTTCTCCTTGAATTGCTCTCTTCCCTTCATTCAAATGTGTTGACCCATTCAACACTCATCCACCAGAGTCCAAGCTGAAAGTAACTCTCCCCCACCTTGGTGTCAAAAAGAAATCCCCAAAAGGAAATCCACGTAGCTCGAACTTGCTCCCTGCCAGCTTCTCTGAGGCATCACCTTCCTGAGCTTTAAGTGGCGCCTCCTTTCCACTTTACTAAAGCGCTTATTGAGTCTAAACATACAACCAACCACCCTTAAGTCCTATCCCATTCAGCTCTCCCTTCAAGTGCCCAAAAAGCAAATTTTTACTAAGGCTTCGGCTTACCCCTAAGTCATTCCTGGACCCTAAAGTACCCTAAACTAGCATGACAAACATAACATTCACACCCAAACACATAAAATGCAAATGCCCTAATTTAGGATGTTACATCGATAATTTCTACGTTTTTGCAATCGTTGCTTTGCCTACTATCAAGCCCATGTATTAATTTTGTGTATTGGTGATGTTCATGAGATATGCCATGATTTATATGTTGAGCTTTGAGATGATTTAAGGTGTTAAATGAAAGATTTGAGCTAGATGAACATACTTTGTTCTTGAATTTTTGATGAATTTAGCTAATTAGGGTTAAATTGAGAAAATAGTAACTTGAAGGACTAAATTGCAAATTTGATGGAAAATATGGGCTTGTATGATATTTATAAGCATTCGGCTAAGCATGTGTATGTAATGATTTTGTGAATTTGATGTTTTGAGAAAAATAGACTAAATTGATAAATTGTGCAAATGTGAGGGTTAATTTCAAAATAGACCTAAATGTGTGTCCTTGGATTGAATTGGATGAATTAGTGAATAAAAGGATTAATTCTGAATATGTTTAGATTAAGAACCGAGAAAAATGGACTTAGACCGAGTGAAGGCGAAAGTAACCGAGTAGCCGTTTTTATTTTCGATAAATCGAATCTGAGGTAAGTCATATTGCAAATAAATGTAATTGTATTGAGTTGAGCATATTCATATGCCTATCGTTGATAATGAATGCTTATGAAGTGTTATGCAAATGAATTCTGATATAAGATCGACTTAGCGACACTGTCCGAGAAGTCCCGTACGAACCTAGGAATACATAGGTATCTGTTCTGTTTTATCATGTAAGACCACATCTGGGACGTTGGCGTTGATTTGAGACTTCATGTAAGACCACATCTGGGACTTTGGCATCAATATTATCTTTACGTGTAAGACCACGTCTGGGACGTTGGCATCGATATTATATTTATGTGTAAGACCATGTCTGGCACAGTGGCATCAATATCTGAGTGCATGTAAGATCTCGTCTGGGACGTTGGCATTGTACAACTATTTTGAGCTTTCTGAGGATCTTATTAGGTTTCTATCAGTTCAACGGGCAAGTCTGTGATACGAATGGCAAAGTAAACTATAAATTCGTTTCAGGTACGTTGATTTATACACTGATTGTGTATACAAGGTAAGTATCTATATGATCTTACTATGATGATTTGGATGATGAAATAGAATTATGATATGTGAAAGTATGCATGAAAGAACTATGTGTATATATGATTCTTGAATTGATGCAAATGGCAAATATGGCCAAGAATATGGAACAAAGCATTTATGTAAGAAATTTGTTATGAATATGAATTGTAAAAATGTTTCTACATGCTTATATGCTCTACATGTTGAGTTTATTTGTATTATGACTTACTAAGCTTTAGGAAAGCTTACTCTTTGTGTGTGTTTTCTCTGTTTTATAGGTTGTCAAAGCTACTGAAGGCTCGGGACCGTTGAGGATCATCATCACACTATTCAACTTGTGTTTGGTACATTTCGAAAATGTATATAGCTAGATATGGCATGTATAGGCTAGTATTTGATATACGTTTGTTATATGGACTTAGCCATGTGATTTGGCTAGATATGAGTTGAGAACTTGCCTAAATGAATGTGATGTATGGAGCATGTTTTTGGCATGATTAGATGACACATGAAATGGTCAAGTTTTGAGTAAGTAATGGATGAATTATGCTTGTGATTAGATTGGTTTTGAATGTATAGATTTAATGGTTATTTTACCATGTTATGGTTGTTAATTGTGCATGAATTGTGTTGGTAGATTTCTTATAGAATTGACCCTAAGTGACTGGCATTTTGGCCTTGCAAATGGCCTATAATGTCACACGGTTGTGGCACACGAGCGTGCCTAGTGATCGTGGGGCTAAGTCAGTAGCTAGCCTAAGAGCACACGGCCAAGATACACGGGCGTGTCTAGTAGCCGTGTGAAAAAATTAGTATATGGCCTATGAGTGCACGGCCTTAGCACACGACGGTGCTTGGTAACCGTGGAGCCAAAACAGATTCGACCACGGCCAAGGTACATGGGCGTGCTTGGTGGCCGTGCATGTAAAGTCAGATTCGACCACGGGGAGAGCACACGGGTGTGTCCAGCAGCCGTGGGAGGCACACGGCCTGCCTACCCGGGCGTGTAACCCCTGAAACTTAAAAAAGTTTTAAATTTCTGTGAAATTTTGTATGTGTTCCGGTTTAGTCCTCGACCGGTTTATAAGCATGTTTTAGGTCTCGATGACCTACTAAGGGGACACTATGTTTGAGGTTGATATACAATTGTATGATATGTCTATAAATGTTTCCGACATGCCCTAGAACACCTTTAACCCTAGTCCTGTGACGGATATGGGTTAGGGTGTTACATTTGGTTATATCGAGCTACGATTTAGTCGATTCTCGGACTAACGTGGCGTGTCGAGTCTAGCTATACATGCCATATTTACGAATTTTGATAGTGTGATGAATCCCGACGTATAAATGTGATTTTCATATAGTAATGGATCCCAAAAGAGCCGTAGCTGACGACATAGAAAGTAATGCACCTGCTCTCGCGCAAGGGACTGCGCCCTCTGATCCGAGACCGGCTACTAGCGGTCAAGAGGGAGAAGCTAAACAAGCTTTCTTCCAGATGATGAGTGAATGGTTCATTCAATTCGTAAAGAATAACCCGACTGTTTCACAACCCCGGCCCCCGGTTAATCCCCCTCAAACCTCAGTTATGCCTCCGATGATGGGTTTAAATTTGTTAAACAAGCCTCCAGTAGACAAAATTCGCAAATACGGGGCTGAAGAATTCAGGGCTACTAATGATGATGATGCTGAAAAGGCCGAATTCTGGTTAGAAAATACTATCTGGGTATTCGATGAAATGTCTCTTACTCTGGAAGAATGCATAAAGTGTGTTGTATCTTTGCTCCGAGATGCAGCCTATCAGTGGTGGAAAACCCTAACTTCTATTGTTCCAAAAGAGCGAGTCACATGGGACTTCTTTCAGATTGAGTTCCGAAAGAAATATATCAGTGAGAGATTCGTTGAATAGAAACAAAAGGAATTTTTGGACTTGAAATAGGGCCGTATGTCTGTTATGGAATATGAACGAGAGTTTGTCAGACTGAGACAATATGCTCGTGAATGTGTATCTAGTGAGGCAATAATGTGTAAAAGATTCGAAGATGGCCTTAATGAAGATATCCATTTGCTAGTCGGAATCTTAGAGATAAAAGAGTTTGTTGTACTTGTTGATCGAGCATGCAAAGCTGAGGCACTTGGGAAAGATAAAAAGAAAGCTGAGTCAGAAGCCCGAGAAGTGAGGAAGAGATTTCAGAGTGGATCATTTCAGTCTGCTTCAAAGAAATTTAGAGATGATCAAAGCCGTTCAAGAATTAATATGGGATATTGCAAATAAATGTAATTGTATTGAGTTGAGCATATTCATATGCCTATCGTTGATAATGAATGCTTATGAAGTGTTATGCAAATGAATTCTGATATAAGATCGACTTAGCGACAATCGTCCGAGAAGTCCCGTGACGAACCTAGGAATACATAGGTATCTCGCTCGCTTTTATCATGTAAGACCACATCCGGGGCGTTGGCGTTGATTTGAGACTTCATGTAAGACCACATCCGGGACTTTGGCATCAATATTATCTTTACGTGTAAGACCACGTGCCTCGGGCGTTGGCATCGATATTATATTTATGTGTAAGACCATGTCCGCACAAAGGGCATCAATATCTCGAGTGCATGTAAGATCTCGTCTGGGACGTTGGCATTGTACAACTATTTCGAGCTTTCTGAGGATCTTATTAGGTTTCTATCGGTTCAACGGGCAAGTCTGTGATACGAATGGCAAAGTAAACTATAAATTCGTTTCAGGTACGTTGATTTATACACTGATTGTGTATACAAGGTAAGTATCTATATGATCTTACTATGATGATTTGGATGATGAAATAGAATTATGATATGTGAAAGTATGCATGAAAGAACTATGTGTATATATGATTCTTGAATTGATGCAAATGGCAAATATGGCCAAGAATATGGAACAAAGCATTTATGTAAGAAATTTGTTATGAATATGAATTGTAAAAATGTTTCTACATGCTTATATGCTCTACATGTTGAGTTTATTTGTATTATGACTTACTAAGCTTTAGGAAAGCTTACTCTTTGTGTGTGTTTTCTCTGTTTTATAGGTCGTCAAAGCTACTGAAGGCTCGGGACCGTTGAGGATCATCATCACACTATTCAACTTGTGTTTGGTACATTTCGAAAATGTATATAGCTAGATATGGCATGTATAGGCTAGTATTTGATATACGTTTGTTATATGGACTTAGCCATGTGATTTGGCTAGATATGAGTTGAGAACTTGCCTAAATGAATGTGATGTGTGGAGCATGTTTTTGGCATGATTAGATGACACATGAAATGGTCAAGTTTTGAGTAAGTAATGGATGAATTATGCTTGTGATTAGATTGGTTTTGAATGTATAGATTTAATGGTTATTTTACCATGTTATGGTTGTTAATTGTGCATGAATTGTGTTGGTAGATTTCTTATAGAATTGACCCTAAGTGATCGCATTTTGGCCTTGCAAATGGCCTATAATGTCACACGTTGCCAGGCACACGAGCGTGCCTAGTGATCGTGGGGCTAAGTCAAGAGCTAGCCTAAGAGCACACGACCAAGATACACGGGCGTGTCTAGTAGCCGTGTGAAAAAATCAGTATATGGCCTATGAGTGCACGGCCTTAGCACACGACGGTGCTTGGTAACCGTGGAGCCAAAACAGATTCGACCACGGCCAAGGTACATGGGCGTGCTTGGTGGCCGTGCATGTAAAGTCAGATTCGACCACGGGGAGAGCACACGGGTGTGTCCAAAGAAATGTGGGAGGCACACGGCCTGCCTACCCGGGCGTGTAACCCCTGAAACTTAAAAAAGTTTTAAATTTCTGTGAAATTTTGTATGTGTTCCGGTTTAGTCCCGACCCGGTTTATAAGCATGTTTTAGGTCTCGATGACCTACTAAGGGGACACTATGTTTGAGGTTGATATACAATTGTATGATATGTCTATAAATGTTTCCGATATGCCCGGTAACACCTTTAACCCTAGTCCGGCGACGGATATGGGTTAGGGGTGTTACATTTGGTTGGTATCAGAGCTACGATTTAGTCGATTCTCGGACTAACGTAGCGTGTCAGAGTCTAGCTATACATGCCATATTTCTGAATTTTGATAGTGTGATGAATCCTGACGTATAAATGTGATTTTCATATAGTAATGGATCCCAAAAGAGCCGTAGCTGACGACATAGAAAGTAATGCACCTGCTCTCGCGCAAGGGACTGCGCCCTCTGATCCGAGACCGGCTACTAGCGGTCAAGAGGGAGAAGCTAAACAAGCTTTCTTCCAGATGATGAGTGAATGGTTCATTCAATTCGTAAAGAATAACCCGACTGTTTCACAACCCCGGCCCCCGGTTAATCCCCCTCAAACCTCAGTTATGCCTCCGGTGATGGGTTTAAATTTGTTAAACAAGCCTCCAGTAGACAAAATTCGCAAATACGGGGCTGAAGAATTCAGGGTTACTAATGATGATGATGCTGAAAAGGCCGAATTCTGGTTAGAAAATACTATCCGGGTATTCGATGAAATGTCTCTTACTCGGAAGAATGCATAAAGTGTGTTGTATCTTTGCTCCGAGATGCACCTATCGCTGGTGGAAAACCCTAACTTCTATTGTTCCAAAAGAGCGAGTCACATGGGACTTCTTTCGATTGAGTTCAAAGAAGTATATCGATGAGAGATTCGTTGAAACGTAAAAAAAAAGGAATTTTTGGACTTGAAATAGGGCCGTATGTCCATTATGGAATATGAACGAGTTTGTCGACCGAGACAATATGCTCGTGAATGTGTATCTAGTGAGGCAATAATGTGTAAAAGATTCAAGATGGCCTTAATGAAGATATCCATTTGCTAGTCGAAATCTTAGAGATAAAAGAGTTTGTTGTACTTGTTGATCGAGCATGCAAAGCTGAGGCACTTGGGAAAGATAAAAAGAAAGCTGAGTCAGAAGCCCGAGAAGTGAGGAAGAGATTTCAGAGTGGATCATTTCAGTCTGCTTCAAAGAAATTTAGAGATGATCAAAGCCGTTCAAGAATTAATATGGGATATTGCAAATAAATGTAATTGTATTGAGTTGAGCATATTCATATGCCTATCGTTGATAATGAATGCTTATGAAGTGTTATGCAAATGAATTCTGATATAAGATCGACTTAGCGACACTGTCCGAGAAGTCCCGTACGAACCTAGGAATACATAGGTATCTGTTCTGTTTTATCATGTAAGACCACATCTGGGACGTTGGCGTTGATTTGAGACTTCATGTAAGACCACATCTGGGACTTTGGCATCAATATTATCTTTACGTGTAAGACCACGTCTGGGATGTTGGCATCGATATTATATTTATGTGTAAGACCATGTCTAGCATAGTGGCATCAATATCTGAGTGCATGTAAGATCTCGTCTGGGACGTTGGCATTGTACAACTATTTCGAGCTTTCTGAGGATCTTATTAGGTTTCTATCGGTTCAACGGGCAAGTCTGTGATACGAATGGCAAAGTAAACTATAAATTCGTTTCAGGTACGTTGATTTATACACTGATTGTGTATACAAGGTAAGTATCTATATGATCTTACTATGATGATTTGGATGATGAAATAGAATTATGATATGTGAAAGTATGCATGAAAGAACTATGTGTATATATGATTCTTGAATTGATGCAAATGGCAAATATGGCCAAGAATATGGAACAAAGCATTTATGTATGAAATTTGTTATGAATATGAATTGTAAAAATGTTTCTACATGCTTATATGCTCTACATGTTGAGTTTATTTGTATTATGACTTACTAAGCTTTAGGAAAGCTTACTCTTTGTGTGTGTTTCTCTCTGCTTTATAGGTCGTCAAAGCTCTTTCAAGGCTCGGGACCGTTGAGGATCATCATCACACTATTCAACTTGTGTTTGGTACATTTCGAAAATGTATATAGCTAGATATGGCATGTATAGGCTAGTATTTGATATACGTTTGTTATATGGACTTAGCCATGTGATTTGGCTAGATATGAGTTGATAACTTGCCTAAATGAATGTGATGTGTGGAGCATGTTTTTGGCATGATTAGATGACACATGAAATGGTCAAGTTTTGAGTAAGTAATGGATGAATTATGCTTGTGATTAGATTGGTTTTGAATGTATAGATTTAATGGTTATTTTACCATGTTATGGTTGTTAATTGTGCACGAATTGTGTTGGTAGATTTCTTATAGAATTGACCCTAAGTGACTGGCATTTTGGCCTTGCAAATGGCCTATAATGTCACACGGTTGTGGCACACGGGCGTGCCTAGTGACCGTGGGGCTAAGTCAGTAGCTAGCCTAAGGGCACACGGCTAAGATGCACGGGCGTGTCTCGTAGCCGTGTGAAAAAGTCAGTATATGGCCTATGAGTGCACGACCTTAGCACACGGGGGTGCTTGGTAACCGTGGAGCCAAAACAGATTCGACCACGGCCAAGGTACACGGCGTGCTTGGTGGCCGTGGATGTAATGTCAGATTCGACCACGGGGAGAACACACGGGTGTGTCCAGCAGCCGTGGGAGGCACACGGCCTGCCTACACGGGCGTGTAACCCCTGAAACTTAGAAAAGTTTTAAATTTCCTTGAAATTTTGTATCTGTTTTGATTTAGTCCCGACCCGGTTTATAAGCATGTTTTAGGTCTCGATGACCTACTAAGGGGACACTATGTTTGAGGTTGATATACAATTGTATAACATTTATGTAAATGTTTTCGATCTGTTCGGTAACGCCTTTAACCCTAGTCCGGCGATGGATACGGGTTAGGGGTGTTACATGTACTGATCATAAAATTCTAAAACACCCAATGGTATAGAAAGATTTGAATCTGACACAGAGTAGATGGTTTGAATTATTGAAAGACCCTGATTTGGTAATTGATTATCATTCAGGAAAAGTAAATATAGTTGCTGATATTTTGAGTAGAAAATTCTTTGTTTGCTTTATGAGCAATAAATACTTGATTGCTATTGTCTAATGAAAGAATAATTTTAGCTGAGCTTAAAGCTAAGTTGATATTTTTACAACAGATCTATGAAGCCCAGAAAAGTGATAATGAGTTGTAAGTTAAATGGGTACAGAATGAAATAATTATTGAATTAGGATGGCAGATTTGAATTCGATAAATGTCTGTTATTCAGAGACAGAAGGAAAATTATACATGAATGATCACAGTGGTACTATGTCTGTTTATCTGGGGAATGATGAAATGCATAATGATTTGAAAAGGATGTATTAGTAGCTCGGAATGAAATGTGGTAATTCTGAAATTGTATTTAAATGTTGGATGTATCAGTAGATAAAGATGATACTTTCAGGATGGTTATAGCTAGCGAATATACCGTAATGGAAATGAGACAAAGTTACTATGGACTTTATATCGGGATTATCCTTGTCTATGAAAAAGAAAGATACTACTTGAGTAATTGTCGATTGTTCGACGAAGCCTGCACATTTTATCCTGATATGAATGGATTTCTCACTTGATAGATTAATTGAATTATCTATTTTTGAGATTGTCAGATTATATGATGTGCTAGTTTCTGTTATTTCTGATGGAGATCTACAGTTCATATTCTGATTCTGAAACAAGTTACATGAAACTCTGGGTATACGGTTACATTTTAGCACCATATTTCATTCTCAGACGTATGATCAATTTGAACATATGATTCAAAATTTTGAAGATATGTTTCGATGCTGTATTTTAGAATTCAAAGGCAATTGAAAAAGAAATATTTGCCGCTAGTGAATTCGCATATAGTAATAGTTAACAGTCAAGTATAAAATTTTGGACTGAGTTCAGTCAGAAAAGATACATGTAATTGGTTCAATTCTTTGAAATCGAGAAAAGATGAAAATGATCTGAGTCAGTTTAAAAGCAGTATTTGATCATCAGAAATTCGATGTGAATCTAAAATGAAAAGAACTAGAGTTTCCGATTGGCGATAAAATATTTTGAAAGTTTTGCCATGGAAGAAAGTTCCTCGATTTGGCCGTAAAGGCAAATTAAGTCCGTGATTTATCGGGTCATATGAGATTATTGAAAAGAATTGGACCTGTTGCGTATTGATTGGTATTATTATTAGAGTTCTACAGAGTTCACAATGTTTTTATGAGTATGTGTGTTATGGTAGTATCGATCAGACCCATCATCTATTATTGATTTGATAAATGTTAAATTCAGCCTGACACGACGTACAGTGAGAGATTGATTGAAATTCTGGCACTTGAAGAGAAAAACTAAGAAATAAAAAGGTAGCTTTAATAAAAGTTTTCTGACAATGACATGATATAGAGGGAGCTACCTAGGAACTAGAGTAAACTATGAGAAAGTAATATCTGAATCTCTTTACTGGTAAAATTTTGAGGACGAAAATTCCTTAAGGGGGGAGAGTTGTAGCAGTCCAATTTCGGTGAAATCGAAACAGTGATTTCGAGACCACAAATCCGAGCTGAAAATAAAATTTATTTTAATTTTATTATATGGACCGTATTATGTTAGAAATGTCATGTGAAAATTTTGATAAGAAAATTTTACCGATTATGTACTTAATTACGAGAAGGACTAAATCACATAAAATGCAAAAGTTGAATTCTAGTAGCTATAAGGATTAAATAGCTATGGAATTCAAAACTTAAGGTCCTTATATGGTAATTAGATCATTAAAGAAAAGTATGTGGATATTATGGTGACTCATCCATGTAAATTTAGAAAAAGGGCAAGGACTAAATTGGAAAGTGAAAATATTTAATTAATTAAAAGATGATAAAAAGAAAAATATTCTTATTTTGTCATCTTCTTCCCCAAAAATACATGGAAACCCTAGGAGAGAGAGAAGAAACTTTCATGGCCAAATTGGGTAAGTTACCTTGTCCCGTTTTTAATAATTTTGATATTTTCAAAACCGGGTAGCTTAATCTATCTATTTGGGGGATTAATTTGAGAAGTTATCAATGTATGGAAAATGGGTCATGGATGTATATGCTGAAAATTAGAAATTTGTGGTAGAAAATGAAAGGTTGTTGATAGATAAACAACTTTTACAAAGTGATTTTTGATGAAAACATTATTTAAGGAGTAAATTGCATAAATTTCATTTTCTGAGCCTAGGGACGAAATTGAAATTTATGGAAAAGTTAGGGGCAAAATGGTAATTTTACCTAGGATGTAAATTGAGTCCACATGAATATGAAATGTGATAAATTGACGTTAAATTTACCTGTATAGATCCGGATAGACCAATATCGGAGTTAGAACGAGGAAAAGAGGAAAATGTCGGATTAGTAGATTTATGTACATGAACATTTGTTGAGGTAAGTTCGTGTAACTAAATTGTATATGTTTTTATGCTTGAATTAAATGTTGTGTTTGTGAATTGTATAAATGCCATAAATATGTGACATGATCATATACTCGTTAAAGCCCAATAAATGATAATGCCCGATAAATGATAAATGATAAAAATGTTAATTTTATGCTTGAGTTGAATGTGAACATTTGAATTGCATAAATACATAAATATATGAGATTGACCACCTGCTTGATAATGCTTGAAAGATGTTAAATCCCGTTTGAAAGAATGAAAATCGATGGACATGTGATTTCCCTGAAATGAACGAGGTCTTGCATTGGTTGCTGACGAGATTTAGCTCGGACGAGTAATCCTATTGACCTCATTTATGGAAGGATTTAGCCCGGACGGGTAAACTTGATATAAGTCCTCTCGAGCATATGTTATGGATTGGATTTAGCCCGGACAGGTAATCCAGATTAAGCTCTTTAGAGCATATGTCATAAAAAGGATTTAGCCTGGACTGGTACTCCTGTTGTCTATATATATGTGGCTCGAGAGTGTACTCTCTGAAATAGTACCTTATGGGTACCACTGAATATGAATTGACAGATCTTGATTTGTACACCTCAAGTGTACTACCTGTGTATCCATCGATATTCTGAATAAATTCAACGGGTAAAAATCTTGACATGAGAGAATATGAATAAGACATTAGTTGTTTCACGTATTAGTCTGAAATACACGAGAATGGTGATATATGACATTTGATATACGAAAACATGAGAGGATGATATTTGAACAAGGAATTCATTTGATGAATATGTTCATCCTTGATTATAGACTTGTATACTTTGAGTGTACTATTACTCATGTGACATTGATATTTCGAGTAATATGAGTAAATTTCTGATATGAAATTATCCGAACTTGAGATGAACTATTATGAAATTATACTTGTAATATAAAGAGATGATTTATGCATGTTAAATGAACACATGTTGTGGAATGCATATGTTCCTGGAAACTTGATTGTTGTTGAGCCCAGACATGTTTTGATGTTATTATGGAATATATGACTAACAAGGGCAATGAGGATATGTGTAGGGCTTGAGGTCAAATTGAATGAATGTGCCTTACATAGTTTCCTCAAAATAAAATGAATGGTAAGTTAAGTACCATGTTATACGAACTTACTAAGCATGTAATGCTTACTTAGTTTTATTTCCCTATTTTATAGTAAATCGGAAGCTCGTTGGCTTGGAAGCTTGGCGGAGATCACTCACACTATCCATCGGCCTATATCGGTATATATGGTAAATCAATTATGGTTGTACTAGCATGTATAGGTTATATTGGCCCTATTGGCATGTAAATGTAAATGATGCTTGTAATTTAGCCATTGGAATGGCTAGTAATGGTTTGTTTTGATATATTTGTAATGTCATACTATGGTAGCTACATATGTGTTAAGTAATTGATCAAATTATGTCTAACATATGGACTAAACCAAGATAAGATTATAAACATGAATGCATGTAATGATATGCCATGTTGAATGATGGAGTTTGCTTAACTTGAATGCTTGAAATGGTTGGAATTTGGATCTGAGTTTAAGTGCAGGTCATTGGTGTGATTTTGGGTGAGAAATGAAGCTAGATATGGCTTTATTTCATCCATACGGGCAGACACACGGGCGTGTGTCTAGACTGTGTGTGACACACGGCCTGGTACATGGGCTTGTGGTTAGGCCGTGTGTCCCTTGCACCTTAAATTTGAGAAAAAAAATGCTCAGAGTTGAGCACACGGGCGTGTGTCTTAGCCGTGTGTGCTACACGGCCTAGAACACAGACGTGTGTCTTGGCCGTGTGAAACCTGCACATAATTTCGAAAGAATTTAATTAACCACATGGCCTAGCACACGGGCGTGTGGCATGGCCGTGTGCACAAGTCAGAGAGTTACACGGGGTCGAACACGGCCTGTAGCACGGATGTGTCCCAGGGTTACGCGGGCGTGTGAGCCCTGCACCTTGGAAATTTTTTGTAATTTCGCAAAAAATTCTTAGAGTTTCCGATTAAGTCCCGACTCAATTCTAATGCTCATATTGGACCTCGAGGGTCAATTTAAAGGACGTTATGAATAATTTCGGAGGATGAATAGTAATTGATATAAATTATCTGTAAATGTTTTAAAAGTTCTGATAATGCTCTGTAACTCTATTCCGGCGACGGATATGGGTTAGGGGTGTTACAATTCACATATCCATCATAATTGAAAATTTTGATTTTTTCATAGTGTTTGACGAAGAAGGCATTGTAATTGTCGACTTAGGATTAAAACTTGGCTCCACTAGTTCAGCAACATTAGGTTCCACCCTTGGTTAAAGGTTGTTTGGTTCCTCTTCAGTTTCTACATCTTTTTTGTCATTTATTGATTCAGCTTCCAGTTTAGATTTGGTTGAGGACTCATCAAATTCTGGTTCGTTCGATTCATTTGGCTCAACTTGGTTTAATAATTCAATATTCTCCACTAATCTTTCTAGGTCACGTCTTGTTATGCAACCTTGAACATAATGATCCTTCAGGTTTCCTTTTGATCTTACTTGGGCCCTCAAGCAAAGTGAAGTAATCAATGATGGAAAGTAGGCACTTCCTACCTTTTTTCAAGCACAATCTTAAATCTCCTTGAGAATAATTCTCCCAACATTGATAGACCTTTTTTTCATAATCATATACAACAAAAGCATTCGCTCTATCGAGATGGTGGAACTATGTGAGATAGGCATGAAGCTATATCGAATAAAGTAGAACCATACCTTAGCGACTGGAAATATTCCCTGCTGTAACACCCCTAACCCATATTCAACGCTAGAATAGGGTTACAGAGTATTACCGGACTTACAACACATTTAAACATACTTTTCTCATACATAAAATCACTACATGCAATCATCATTTAGTTTCAATCACTTTGTCCCTAATACGAGCCTAAGAGGCCCTAAACATGCATTGGGAGTGGTTCGGGACTAAACCGAGAATTTTTAAAACATTTGGAACACTTAGAAATTTTTTCTCAAAATAGAGGACACGCGCCCGTGTGACCAGGCCATGTGTCTCACACCGCCACCAGACACGCCCGTGTCATAGGCCGTGTGGACATTTGAAATTGGAGCACATGGTCGTGTCCCAGCCCGTGTCATACCCCATGTCCAAACAAGTGAGCTTACTAACTTGGGTCACACAGCCAACCACACGCCCGCGTGTGAGACCGTGTGGAGCATACTGACTTCATTTCAATTTCAACACCATGGGACACACGGCCGTGTAACATGACTGTGTGTCACACACGGCTGAGACACACGCCCGTGTCTCTGCCTATGTGGACAAAAATAGGCTATTTACCAAGCCAATTTGCCACCCACAATTATGCTCACCTAAACAACCAAAATGGCACCAATCCATAGTATAAATAAACATCCAATTTAGCCACAATCAAGGCTATTACATACCATTTCCAATACTAGCAAAAGATATGCTTATACCTCAAAATTTATTCAACCAAAGCATACCAAAATACATATACCAATCAACAAGCTAAACATTTACCAGACATACATCATTTTGTACCAATTCACAACCTCATAATATAAGTCATTCACATATTCATCCATGGATTCAAAATACCTATACATGAATTCACAACATAAGCCATATATTTATATAGATACGTGATTCAAACATACCAAAACAAGCCAACTTTCATGGCTATATACACAAACCAAAACATATACATTTACAAGCCATCTAAAATGGCAAAACTCACTACCAAAACATAACCAACATGACCATAGTCCTTATACATGCCATATACTTAAAATACCAAGTTCATAGGTACCGAGTGAAAGGTGGATAGTGTGAAACGATCTCCGACGATCCTCAAACATGAGCTAGCTTTGATAACACTACAAAATATGAAAAATGAACAAAGTAAGCTTCATAGCTTAGTAAGCTCGTATGAATTGAACTCAACTAATTATAAATACACAAATCATCAATTTGAATTTGTTAACTTGTATTTCATAAATACTAACAAACCTTCCACATGCTTAATCATATGCTTATATACAAATTCATAACTTCTTCTATTTAAAGCTCATACTTTCCATGTACATACCTGTACAAACTCATAACGAGCTCTTACCTATTCGGAATACTGTTGAATATTTGATATCCTGCATACTAAGTGCCAATACATAGCTGAAGCTATTTTAACCTCGCACACTAAGTGCTATACATAGCCGAAGCTATCTCGATCTCGCACACTAAGTGTCATACATAGCCGAAGCTAACTCAAATCGCACACTAAGTGCCATACGTAGCTGAAGCTATCTCGAATCACACACTAAGTGCCATACACAACAGATTTGCCATCAATCATGGATGTAGTCTCGTATACACAATTTATGCAATATCAAAGCATTTAAAGCATAATTAAAACAATGCTTATTACATACGAACTTACCTCAGATGTGAAAACGATGACACAATCAACTAATTTGATATCCTGTTCTTTCCTCGATCAAAGCCCGTATTCTGCTTTTCTTGATCTAAACGCAGATTCTATTTCAGAACATTAAACAATCATCAGCTCTGGTCTGATAATCTGAAACACTATTCGACTCACATTGCACTCTTTTAGCTTGTAACTTGGTATCACACTTTTGAGCTTCGTAAATTTGCTGAAGAAAAACTGGTTTAGCTTTTAATTCAGCTAATATCGAACCATCATCAGACAAAGTTAGTGTAACACCCCTAACCCATATCCGTCGCCAGAGTAGGGTTACGAGGTATTACTGATCAATTCACAACATATAGCATACATTTATCAAACATAAAGAATTCATTCTCATAAGTCATTCAACACAATTACATTGTCCCTTATAAGGGCCTACAAGGCCTTAAACATGCTTTAGAAGTGGTTCGGGACTAAACCGATAACATACAAAAATTTTTAGAAACTTAGAAAATTTTCAAACATACAGGGGTCACAGGCCCGTGTGAACTGGCCGTGTGCCTCACATGGCTCCAGACACGCCTGTGTCTCAGGTTGTGTGGAAACAGGGCATACATACTGACTTGGGTCACACGGACAACCACACGCCCGTGTGTCTAGCCTGTGTACCCTTCGAAGTGGCCACACACGCCCGTGGGCCAGGCCGTGCCAAACCTATAGGGTATACTGACTCATGCAACATGGCCAAGTCACACACCCGTGTGCTAGGCCGTGTGCCAATTAGGGGGTATACTGACTTGTACCACACGATCAGTCACACGCCCGTGTGTGAGTCCGTGTGGAGCATACTAACTTCAATTCAATTTCAACACCAGGGGACACACGCCGTGTAACATGACCGTGTGTCACACATGGCTGAGACACATGCCCGTGTCTCTGCCTGTGTGGACAAAAATAGGCCATTTGCAAGGCCAATTTGCCACCCCAACTTCAATGTACCTACACAAGGCAAAATGGTACCATTTCCATACACAAAGGGCAACCAAATCAATCCAAATTCATGCACAATTCATGCTATACAAATACAACCATTTCACTTAGCCAAATACATGTCAGAACAATATCAAACAATATGGTTCATTTACCATAGTTCACATAACCATTTCAACTTTCATAATGTCTTGGTTACAACCATGCGAAAACAATCCATCTCACAAGGCATTATAAACATCTTACAAAAGTCATTAACAACCATTTCTAATAACCAAACACACATCAATATTAACATCATTTACAAGCCAAATCTCATGGCTATTATTACAACCAAAATACCACATCTAGCCTATACATGAAATATGCCATAAATGTATATTTCAAAAGTACCAACTTAGATGTTTGATAGTGCGATGATGTTCCCGACGACTCCCGAATCCGAGCTAGCCTTGATTCACTATAAAACATAGAAAAATAACACAAAGTAAACTTCATAGCTTAGTAAGCTCGTATGTGAACAATAAGAAACTATCACCATTCATTCATCATTTGAATAATAAAAAACGATATACAAAAATTCTATTAAATCTCAAAGCTATCAAATGGTTATTCCCATAGCTTACCAATGAACTCATCAATTCCATAGTTTTAATACTCAATTCATTACCGTACGTACATGTACCATCTCGTACCAATCTCATACACAACCACATCTTTCATTTACCCGTTGAACCATTCAAGGATCTCAATCAATAAGTACCTATACCATGGCCCGAAGCCAAATCAAGGTAACTTATCCCCGGAGTACCTATACCATGGCCCGTACCCAAATCAAGGTAAGTCATCTCCGAAATACCTATACCATGGTCCGAAGCCAAATCAAGGTATAACTCACACTCGAAGTGCCGATATCATGGCCCGAAGCCAACACAATAACCTAATGACATGTCACTAGCATCCTAAACTATTCCTAAGGTTTAACCGAGATTTCACGCTTGTCGAATCATTGTCGAACGTATCCATATAGTCGTATTCACAATTCAAACATTATCCGTAATCACGTAATCACAGTTTATGCAATATAAAAACATTAAACATGCATTTATAATGAAATTACCACATACGAACTTACCTAGTATTCATAATTGACGGGTAGGGTTGACTACTCGATAACCTTGTTTTTCCCCCAATCTAAATTCAAATTCTTTCTTTCTTGATCTATATGAATTCCAAATTAACTTATTTATTCAACCATTCATTCAATTTAGTCCAAAACATACATTTAGGCCTATTTTCACATTAGCCCCTAAACTTTCACACTTTTAACAATTTAGTCCCTATATCACAAATACACAAAATTCACACAATTTAACAAAACCCATGCTTTGTCGAATTACATATAGGTCCCTAGCAGCCCAAAACTTTCATTTATTTCACATTTCAACCACACAATTTGCACATTTCACAATTTAATCCCTATTATGCATTTTCATCAAAAGTCACTTAACAAAACATGTAAAACTATCATCAAGCTTTCATATTTCAACATTAAACATCAAAGAACTAATATATTCAACAATGGTGACTCTCAAAATCTTTAACAGTTTTGAAATTAAAGGTACAGGCTAGCTAGAATACGAAGCAACGATCTCAAAAACGTAAAAATCATAAAAAACTGAGCACAAAACATACCTAATTGCTTGAATTATTCTTAGCCGAATGAAGAACCCTATTTTTCTTCTTGTTCTTCTTTAATTTTGGTGCATGAAGATGAAAATGAAGCTTTAATTAAAATTTTTTTATTAATAATAACATTATTTATCAAATACTAATATTAACCTTAAATAAAAACCACCAAATTTCATGATATTATACCCATTAATGTCCACTCAATTTAATTATGGTCTAATTAAAACATAAGGACCTCTAATTTAATATTCCATAGCTATTTAATACCTTTAGCTATTAGAACTCACGTTTTACGCTTTACGCAATTTAGTCCTTTTTCTCAAATTGAGTAATTAAACGATAAAATTAGCTCACGAAATTTTCACACATATCAAATAACATGTTGTGAATACCAAAAATAATATTAAAATAATTTTTTGACATCAAATTTGTGGTTTCAAAACCACTATTCTGATTTAGCTAAAACCGGGCTATTACAACTCTCCCCCCTTAGGGATTT